>OX345688.1:2560000-5060000 GCA_947044815.1 Apomyelois bistriatella
GAGGGAGCAATGAAAGGTTAGAGTATACGAAAGGGTGCGCAAGACTTGGGACTTAGAAAATTTTTCGGAGTGATTTCGCTCGTCCTATTGACACCCATTTTTTATTGTCCCATGTCGTAGACATCATTATTAGCATCACTTTTGGTCATGTGAAGATTTTTCGTGCGACGCTTATTTTCCGAGTTTTCCGTATTTTCGATTTCAGCGACCCGAAAAGGGGTGAGGGGATGGCGAAATTTAGGTTATGGTTATCTTGCGACCCCCAAAATAAGCGAGCGAGCGAAGCGAGCGAGCGTTCGACTTGCGCACCCTTTGCGACACTCTGAACCAATGAAATACACAAGTAGGTATTAGGTTCGATGTCTGCACTGTAATTATTGACTTTTTATTATAGATTAATCTCCAAACTTAAGATGCATACGCATCAGCTTCATAATAATATGCTGCTAGTGTGTTTAAGAGTATAAATAAATAAACAGGGCTTATATACATATTGAAAATAAAATAGCACACAAATTGTCATACTTTTATCTAGATCTAGTGATCTAGATTATTGTTCTACATTGAATGATTACAAGTATATGTCACATTGGATATTAATGAGGTCATGTAACAAATCAATATTGTTTATGGTTCTAGGAAAACAATATTGATTTGTCCTTGTAAAAATGAATGTCCTTTTAAAGAAAAATATCTTTTATAATGAACTTCACTATGGTACTATATCTACACACTGGTTACCACTGAATAGGATTGAAATATAAAGATGTATTATTTTTTTTCAGGAAAGATATTTATGCCAATATGAACTGTTCACTAGCAGATTTGCGTTTTGAAATGGCATGCATTCTTTACAACATTGGTGCTCTTCTTACCCAACTCGCTGCATCAGAGCCCCGTACGACAGCTGACAGCCTCAAAGCTGCGTGTACAAGGTACCAGAATGCTGCCTGGGCATTCCAGTACCTCCGAGAACAGTACCCTCAGCCGTCCGGGGTGGATTTGTCATCGGAGATCATGAGAATGTTTCAGGAAATATGCTTTGCTCAGGCCCAAGAATGTATTCTTGATAAGAGTATTCAGGACACTAAGAAACCAAGTGTAGTTGGTAAGTTTAGTATTCTTATGAGATAAGTAACAAGTTTTTGATTGGGAGATGACAATTTCTGGTAATAATGAGAATAATATTGTCATAAATAGGTTTTTCTGTTAGATTGTCTTAACTGCCATATCTTAATCTCTATTTTATATCCAAAATGTAAGGAAATCGGGAAGCTTTGTCCTGGTATTCAATGAATCTTCTATGTATTAAACTTTGCCATGTAAATATACAAATGATGTTTTTACCCTTTCACTGCCAAGGTCAGATTTCTGACAAACATTTTTGTGCCCTTGTTGCGACTTTGACTTTAGCGGGAGACGGGAGCTCTTCAATAACTTGATTTTATTTAAATTGACGGAAACGTTTATTTTTCAATAATAAAATTTACAAGTTAAGTGTAGCGGGTTAGGCGTTCAAAATTCGGATTGCAAGTGAAGTGAACATCGAACGAAATGCAATGCGCGCCAACGTCGTGTCAACCGGTAGTTCCTCGCTGGCGGTGTAGATGGCGGTACGAGTCTTAACAGCCCTGTTTAGCTAAAGTCATATTTCTGAAATGTTATATTTTGTCATTTCCTGGTGCTGGGGGCATGACAACTTACATATAGTCTAGCAGTCAAGGGATTCATTAGGTTTTTTCTTGCAGGTGCTGTAGCTACCCAGGTGCATATATTTTACCGAAACTCGCTGGCCCTCCTCGGACCTTCCACTGGTACTGACAATATACATGAGATCATTGGCACCAAAATTTATAATTACTGGTATCGGTATCTCTCTTTCAAGTTGGCATACATTGGCTCAATTGTTTGTCTGTATCAAGGTCAGTATCACAACAACTATGTTTTTTAGTGTTGAGCAAAAGAAAAAATTGTTTCTTGTACAATAAACATAGTATAATAGTATAAACGTCAGGGTAATTTAACTGTATCATATCATTATTATTAATTGTAGATCACACTAGCAGCTTTATGATTTGGGGAAATTGTATTTATCCAGGCTGTTCTTAAGATAAATTATTTAAATCTAATCAAATTGTTTGTTCTCAATATAGGATATTGTAATCACTTGTTGACGTCAATCATTACCTTTGATAAGTTTCCCAACACTTTCAAAGCGCAAGTGGAGAAGAATCGGCGCCACAAACTCCACTGCATTTTCTAATTCTAATTTACTGAAGTTGCATTGTCTCATTGTAGGTATGCACGCAGAAGAACAACAGAAAATGGGTGAGCGTGTTGCATTTTACCAACAAGCTGTTGACAAATTGACTGAAGCCAGGAAGTACGCCAAGTACATCGAGCCAGTGCAAGTAACCCAAGAGGCGTTGACATTCACCAATGATGTGGTTGAAGGGAAACGGAAAGCTGCTAAGAATGAGAACGAGTTCATTTATCATGAAGAGGTGCCTGACAAGGATCTGCTCATGGAATTGAAACCGGTGTGCTTGGTGAAGGCTTTGGCGATCAACTATAATGATCTAGAAGTAAGATTTGTTTGTATTATATTTCTACATGTATATGGGGCAAAGAAAGGCGAAAATTCCTGAGTTAAAATAGTTTATAACAGTGGAACGCGACAGAGAAGTGTATCTTAACATAAGTCGTAATCTTATATGGCTAGCTTGGATAAGCCTATCTCTTTCCCTCATAACCTCTCGCTCACACATCCGTTCGTAAACTATCATGCATCTTCTAGTCTAGTCTAGTCTTCTTGCCACATACAAAGGATGTCAATCTGATGATTATCAGATGAATAAAGATCGGGTACTATTATTATGTCCTGTATGACAACTCTCTCGATCAAACATACTTTGTTTAGTTGTTTCCAGTTTGGCTAGGACATGGCAGGTTTTGTCACTTGATTGTCTGCTTATAAAGATGATTCCATTAATCTGTTGGTCCTGGTTAAAGAAACCATAAAAGTACTTATCAAATAACTTTGCGTGCTTCCGCAACTAGTTGGTTCAATTCAAATTAATTTGGTAAGTATTTGTAACTTTGAAAAAATCTAAAGAAAGTTAATCACTTGTGATATCCACGGACTGAAGAGGTCTATTCTATAATATTTTCGACAAATAACGCATCTTGAATCTTATTTCTGTTTAATTACAAGACGCTGATTACATTCTCTTACATTCAGATCTCGGGTCCTGACATATTCTCTCGGCTTGTGCCAATGGGCGCTCACGAGGCTTCGTCTATGTACTCGGAGGAGAAGGCCAAGCTGCTGAGACACGTGGTAGGACAGGTGGACGCCAAGAACACAGAGCTGATGGAGTTCATGTCGTCACTGCAGCTCGATCAGCTGGAGGTCATACAGAACGAGCAGAAGTGAGTTTTTTATGTTATCCTAACTTCGTTATACTACCTAACTACTATTATAAATGCGAGTGTGAGTTTATTTGTTGCGTATTATGATTTTGGGACAGGTATTGTAAGGAAAAGCCAAGCTTATGAGACTGTTGGGCTAAATGATTATCTCTTTCATCTTAGCGTTTTCTAGGTGACTTCATCAGCTGCCTGCTTCATAGGCCAGTGTCCGTTTTCCTGCTTTGGCTCCTCAATTTTGCCTGGTCTTAAGCATCATTGGTTGTGAGACCATTAACACGCACATCCATTATAGCGACGTCGAGCTGCTGCTCATCGTCTTTATATAGTTATACTTACTTACTTAATTATAAAATTCAGCCTTGTCCTTTATACCAAATTTTTCTTTAATCAATCAAACTTTCTTTGTATTTAATACCTGCGGCTACGCCTCCGTAAGACTCGATTATATCGCGCCTAAAAGTAGCCTATATTTGATCCCTCCCTGGCCCTTTACTAAATTTCATCAAAACCGGTCCAGCGGTTAAGCCGTAAAAGCTTTACAGACAGACAGACTTTCGCATTTATAATATTAGTATGAAAGTATGGATATAGGTTTAAGGATATTGGAGTTTTGTCCTTGTACTTAGAGAAATTGGTCACCAAAACATTGATGTGTCACATATCAGTCTTTGACTGATAAGGAAGATAAACAAAAGTAGGCAAACACAGTCACGACGACATGTTAGCAATGACTCAAAGATTTGTTTGCGATTGGATGTGATAAACTGTGTTTAACAACATATACTTGCAAAATGGAGATTTGCATTTTGGTTGTAAATTTTTGTTTCACGCCCTATTTTTCATCACTAAAGTGCGTGCAATTTAATGACAATAATAAGTTTGTTTTCTCTACAATAACACACATATTTTATTGCATGACTTATATTTTATTAAACTTTTGTCCGTCCCTTTGACACAGGACATAGCGTTACCAATGTGTAAAAAAATATGAAGGCCCCTTTTACCAATGTTCAACAATCCATACTTCCATACTTCCATACTATCCATCCATATCCATATCCATATCCATACTAATATTATAAATGCGAAAGTCTGTCTGTCTGTCTGTCTGTCTCTCTGTCTGTCACCTCTTCACGGCTAAACTGCTGGACCGATTGTGATGAAATTTGGTAGGGATATAGTTAACGACCTAAGGTCAAACATAGGCTACTTTTGGGCGCGATATAACCGAGTCCCACGCGGGGCGAAGCCGCGGGGAACAGCTAGTAAAGAATATTTGAATTTGAATTTTGTTGACGATTTCGGGTACTTCTAATATCTCCCTTTGAAGTACTCTGCATGTCTGATTTTTTGTGTGGTAGTAGATGTTCTGTCGCCTCATCTCTGCATTATATAACTTAGTACAAATAGAAATATAACACTGGTGTTTATTTCAAGATTGATACAATTAAAGTAAGGGTCGTGAATAGTTCAAGCACAAAGTTTAAAGGCTTGAAGCCCGCCTTTCACAATTTTGTAATAAAGTTAAATAAATAAATAAAAAATTAAGTTAAGGACCATAGACAATAACAAAGGTACTCAACTGGCAGATGTTAAGCAAGAGAGAACGATCAACCACCAGTCGAGCCATTTATAGGGCGCTCGGGACGTCGCGGTGAGGGGATGCTGGTGCTATTTTTGGAATGTATGACTCACCCAAAACCGGTGAATCGAATGATTATCGTTCGAGTCACTGGTTATGTCTGTGGCAACACAAGCGCCACAACAATAATAACTACAAATACGCTCAACAGATGGCGTTAAAAGCACAAAAATCAAGCTTGCATACAAAACAGCAAAATTACTATGAAAGTCTAAATCGCGCTATCAAAGTTTCTACGAATTGGAGCATATATACAACCTCCGACAAGACATCGTCGGAGCCGCGGTTCCCCAGGCATAACACCCTAGCCTGGCGGGAAGATCTTCCCTTTGTGGCGGTCGAGCATAACACTATTGCTCCCGTCACATACTCCAAATGTCGAATGAAAATCATTCGAAAACGAACCATAATCATTCGACTCACAGATTTTGCTATGTCATACATTTCCAAAAAACACTCCTGGTCCGGCCTGCAGGTGTAGTGGTAGCAGCGTTACAATTATATTTACTTCCTCTTGCTCAGAAACAGCTTCATTATTTAAAAAAATATTTAATTCGGCCGTAAATGGCTTAATTTATGGCCTCGACAGTCTTGTACTATAAACTTTACAATTGTACAATAAAGTTAATAAAACTTTCGCAGGATACCACAAGAGATTGTGGACAGATGCGCGGCGATGAACGCCAAACAAGAGGTCATACAAACCCTGGTGGATTCCATGAACAGCCTAGCGGAGACCATAAGCGATGTGGAGCATATGTTGGCTGAAATCAAGACACTTATACAGGTACTATTTTATTTATTATTGGCTTTCGCCCGCGTCAATTTTCCACGGGAACAGTGCTTTTTCCCGGGATGAGATGTCCTTCTCAATACTGTTGGTATATTCCTCTTTAGGTTGCGGCCTCTGCTGTTTTTTTTTAAATAAATCTATACGGACCAATCACACAGATTGAGCTAGCCCCAAAGTAAGTTCGAAACTTGTGTTATGGGATATTAACTCAACGATATTATATTTTTTTAAATACATACATAGATAAACATCCAAGGCCCATGTTAATCATAATAACAACTTGTAATCATTCTCTCTTGAGTAGCGGTCATGCATGTTAACCGTTACGCTACGGAGGTTGTCAAACGTTGTGCGCGGGCCGTATGCTCTACTTACTGAATATTTAATGTATACAAAAAATTGGTTAATAATTTCAGCCACAAAGTCTTTAATCCATATCCATACTCCATACTAATCCATACTAATATTATAAATGCGAAAGTCTGTCTGTCTGTCTGTCTGTCTGTCTGTCACCTCATCACGGCTAAACTGCTGGACCGATTGTGATGAATTTGGTAGGGATGTAGTTAACGACCTGAGGTCAAGCATAGGCTACTTTTGGGCGCGATATAACCGAGTCTCACGCGGGGCGAAGTCGCAGGGAACAGCTAGTTTCTATATATATATATATATACATCTTAATCTTTGTATCAAAACAGGAGGACACTAGAAAGGAGAAGGAGTTCCAACAAGTGATGGGTCCTCGACCTCCATCTCTCGTACAAACAGAGTATACGAGGGAATATCACAAGTATCAGGAGGCTCATAATAGAACTACGGAGAGCAATCAGGTGAGCTAGTACTTATTGTCAACCTTATGTCTTTACATATAAGGTTCATTACAAAGCACTAATTAGGAGTTTCAACAAGTAATGGGTCATCGACCTTCGTCCCTCATACAAACAAAGTATACGAGGGAATACCACAAGCAGAGCAATCATGTGAGCTACTAGTACTTAATATCAACCTTATGCCTTTACTTCACTACATAGTACAAAACAAAGTCGCTTTCTCTGTCCCTATGTCCCTTTGTATGCTTAAATCTTTAAAACTACGCAACGGATTTTGATGTGGTTTTTTAATAGATAGTGATTCAAGAGGAAGGTTTTTGTGCCCAAGCGAAGCCAGGGCGGGTCGCTAGTATTATATTATATTGCCAACCTTATGTCTCTACTTATAAGGTTCAAACCAAAGCACTAATAAGAAGTTTCTGCAAATGACGTCTCGAATGGAAACTAGTTTATCTGTAAAAACACAAGGCAGGGTAAGCTGTTTTTATTGATTGTCGACCTTATGTCGCTACATATAAGGTTCAGGTCATCAGCGAATTTTTTTAATAGTATTTTTCATTTGTTTATTAATTTTTAATTTTCATAGATTTCTTTTTGTTATTGATTTGTTTTTTAATAATAATATATTTCGTTCAGGTATTGCACAAAGCTATGACACTTCATATCGCCAATCTGCGGCTGTTGTCCCAACCGCTGGAAGTGTTGCAAGCGAAGATTCCCAGCGTTGAAAACATTGGTATGTATTAACGAATCAAGTAATTAAGTTAGACGCGTTGTTCTTGGTTTCAATTCCCACGGGAAGCATACTTTATTTAGTTAATTTCAGTTTGGTTAGTATATTGTCTGATAATAAAGATGATTCCGTGCTTTGGACAAAGCCGTTGGACCCGGCTGCCAACTGGTAATCGTTAAAGGAACCGTCGTGGTTCCGAAGAACTCTCACACCAGGGTGTGTATAGTCGACTGACCGTGTCACCTCCCCGAAATGATGCAGTTGGGATGACGCAGTTAGGTAAATAGGACAAAATTAAACAATGTAATGTGTATGATCTTATAATTTTTTTTTTAATTCATTCGCAGAAGGACTAGACCGCGAAACGATGTTAGAAATGCGTCGAGTTGTCGGCAAAGCTCGGGAGATGCAAACGCAAAGGGATTCCCTTGTACAGCAACTTAGGGAAGCGGTCACATCGGATGATATCACCGCTCAGTTGTTGGCTAGAAGCTCGGAACCGACTGACGAAATATTCAAGCAGGAGATTGAGAAACACACACCCAAGGTTAGTTGATTTTGAGCCTTATTAGTACGGTAGATGGTTCATATTCCCTTGTACAGCAACTAAGGGAAGCCGCCACATCGGATGATAAAACCGCTCAATTGTTAGCTAGAAGCTCGGAACCGACTGATGAAATATTCAAACAGGAGATTGAGAAACACACACCTAAGGTAAGTTGATTTTGAGCCTTATTAGGACGGTAGAAGGTTCATATTCCCTCGTACATCAACTTAGTGAAGCGGTCACATCGGATGATATTACCGCCCAATTGTTGGCTAGAAGCTCGGAACCGACTGATGAGATATTCAAGCAGGAGATTGAGAAACACACACCTATGGTTAGTTGATTTTGAGCCTTATTTGTACGGTAGAAGGTTCATTTTCCCTTGTACAGCAACTTAGGGAAGCCGTTACATCGGATGATATCACCGCCCAGTTGTTGGCTAGAAGCTCGGAACCGACTGATGAAATATTTAAGCAGGAAATTGAGAAACACACATCAAGCTTAGTCTTAAAGCTATTGATTTTGAGCCTTATTATTATGGTGCAAGGTGTCAGTTCCCTTATACGGCAACTAAGGGAAGCCGTCACGTCGGACGATAGAACCGACTTATGAAGTATTTGAATTTAATTGAGAAACATTAATATTTTGTGAGAAATTCAAAAGTAAACATGTCGTATACTGGTTTTGGTTACATACGCAACTTTTATTTCTCAGATAAAAATAATAGAACAAAACTTAGCTGCCCAGGAAAACATAATAAACAGATTGACATCACTTTACGCGAACTACGGCGAGTCGAGGCGACTGCTGACCGAGGTCTTAAGGAAGAGGGAGGGGTTGATCAACGGTGAGTTGTTTACAAGAATATACATTATCAATGTGGCGAACCTTACGTTTTGCATATGCAGCGTTTTTGTGTGACGCGCAATGTTAGGCTAGTCAGTCCCTTAACAACGATTGTATATTGTGTACGTCTACCGAGTTATTTTAAATTGTAAGGAAATTTAACTGGGACTCTTCTACATATACATAAATCAATTGCTGTTCGTTATTCTGGCTAAAACTCAAAAATGGCTGGGCCGATTTGGCTAATTTTGGTCTTGAAATATTTGTGGAAGTAGGTTTAAACGGTGAGAAAATTGTATTTAGGCGGTACGGAGTTCGCCGGGTCAGCTATTATATACATAAATCAATGCCACTTTTCGTTGTAATTTTATAACTCAAGAACGGGCTCACCTATCCAAACCAAATGTTTAGGCTTTGTTCGGACTATTTAGCACAAAATCGGTCGAGTAATTTAAACCCCCTTCACGGCCACCACACGGTAATTTAAAGAATATTTCTAGTGAAATCATATAGATTTATATCATCTAGATTAATAGTACATTACTGTCGAGGCCAGAAATGAAGCCATTTACATTTTAAAAGGACGAGGCTAAGCCGGGGCCTTTTAAAAATACGAGGACTTAAATTGCAATTTCGGCCGAGGCTTGTATAGTACTTAACTTTCTCTGAAATCCTCTTGAGACGAAACAACATCGTATCAAATTTTAAAATGGCGTCAACAGCAAGCCAGCATTCGCTGTGTTCTTTTTTTGAATTTTTTTGAAATGTTCCTACATATTTTTAAATGATAAAAGAACTAATGGTTATTACCAACCTAACAAAAGTGTCCAGCAATTTCCATTAACGACCGCTAGAATAGGTTTTTTTTGGAAGGCTGGCCAGAGTGAAACTAAAAAACCTAATGTATGAAAACGTTTACATTAAAAAACCTCGATTAGCGGCCAGCAATGATTTTTTTTTATTACATTGTTGTCTTAGGCCAGCAATGAGTCTAATGACGTATTGTTTTTTTTAATACATACATACATATCATCACGCCTGTCTCCCGTAGGGGTAGGCAGAGACTAGAGATTTCCATTGGCTACGATCCTTACATACCTCTCTCGCCTCCTCCACACTCATCACTCTCTTCGTACACGCTCGCCGATTTAATGAAGCTATTTCCGAGCAAGAGGAAGTAAAATTATTATAGGTTTAGTATTCGTGCTTCGCTACGTAAAATTGTGATAACACTTATATGATACGTAGCGAAGCACGTACCGGGCCGCTAGTAGTGAATAGTGTACAATACAATATGTAATACTAAACCTATAATCTTTAATCTAGATGATATAAATCGATATGAATTCACTGGAAAAGGACTTTAAATTACCGTGTGGTGGCCGTGAAAGGGTTTTAAATTACCGACACTTTGTCATACGGGGTCAATTGACCTTACAATCTACTTCTTAATCAAGCAAGCAACTTGAAGACGTATAAAAATAAAAAAAAGCCTTTTATTTAACATGAAAAATTCGCTTAAAATATCAGTTTTGATTTTAATACTAAACTACTGTACTGATTTCGATAAATGTCTATGAGATCTAATTAAAATATATCCTTTAGAACAAAAAATTGTTTTTTTAATTTCATAAAAAAAAATAACATTTTCTTTTCTAAGATAATGTCTAGGTGATACATACTCTCGTCCCATGAACAGTCATCTCAGAATTGTTTAGTTATCAGGAACGTTAATAAGCGTAAGTGTCACTTACGGCATTTTAGCCTAAACTAATATTGTGTTATTATGTAAAAGTTATGGTTTGCCATCGTTGTACAAAGATAAAATATGTGTTATATACCTTTAGTTAATGAGTTTTGTTATACTTTTAACGTTCGGGTCCGAATGGCATGATGTACAAAAATGTTTCATAGTATTGTGTATCGATCGAATAAGGTTATTAGGTGTGTCTGGACCGTACGTAAGCGGACAGCTAGAGAAATAGGGCTTCTCTTGAAATTGTTGTAAGTTGTAACAACTTGAAGTCGGAGGAGGCACTTAAAGTACTATTGTTGTAGATTGTAATGGATTCGAATTATGGCGAATAAATCAGGAAGTTTTGACGCTCACTGAAATTTAGAGATAACTATTTAGGAAAATTAATTATTAAATAATTGTTATTTTTGGTCAATTAAGTCTCCAAATATAAGTTAAAATAATAAAAAAAGTAAACAGTTCAATAACAATAACATAATGACATGTTTTAGAATTACGTTATAAAAGTTAACAACACGCTTTTATACTACTTAGTTTAGATGATGAGAACCTGGAGGGAAAACCATTTCTTAATTGATTTTTTGAATATGTAGTTATTTCCTCTGTAAAATGTATATACTCTGTTTTAGCCCTCATTACGTCTTACGACACATACGAAGAATTACTGGGCAAGTCTCAAAAAGGACAGGAGTTCTACAAGAAGCTTTCCCATAACATGAGTACCACTTTAAACAGACTGCGAGGCATCTGTCAGGTGCAAGATGAAGAAAGGACGGTGTTGTTGGCCAAACAGTCGGCTAAAGGTGAGAATTTATTTTGTCTATGGCACTTTTAGAGTAATTTAAAATACCTTATTATCTATCGCCGCAGTAAAGGTTTTTTTTTTTCAAACTTATTACCTATGGCCGCAGTAAAGGTGAGAAAATGTTGTCTATGACATTTTCAGGTTACCTAAATATGCATTTGAATTTAGAGATTGACAAAAATAAATGCACTTCCAGTCAAGATTAACCATAAAATAACTTTGTCTATGGTACTTTAAGGCTTTTTCAAGGAATCCTAATAGGCTGTGGCCGCGATTTCAGCTGCCCTTGGTGTATGTGCTAAACTTTAAACATTTCTAAGAATTTATTTAATTATTTATGTACACAAGGGTACTACTTATTTTTCAATAGAAATAACTTCCAGTAGTAGTAAAAGTAGAAGAACGTATCTATAAATGCATTTTTTTTAATATGTTTTGTCCAGATTTGAAGACATTAAAACGAACAAACTCTTTAGTTTTATTAAATATGTAATTATAGAGGAACAGATACATCTTATAACAATTTTGGTGAAGCCAAATTGGATTAAAAAACATGGCCTTTAAGGTCTAGATTCCAAAGTCGTCTCACCAACATTTATTTGGCAGCTCCGCCCCCCACCCTCCCCGCCACGTCGGCGCCCCCCCTCCCCGCCAAGACGGCGGAAGCGACACCAGCGCCCACTTCCGGTTCCCGGAAACTAAAGGACTACTTGCCCTATATGAAGAATAGGGCGCTCGCCGCTAGAATACCCGCAGGTGAGATACATCTATCTCTTACTAGCTGTTGCCCGGGGCTCCGCTCCCGTAGGAATTCCGGGATAAAATAGCCTATGTGTTGTTCCAGGTCTAAACAATCTCCATTCCAAATTTCAGCCAAATCCGTTATGCCGTTCTTTGTTTTGAAGTTGGTGCCAATTTTACGAATTCGATGACTAGCTGCTAGTTAATTAGCATATTTTATTAATATAATCTGCACCGACTTCAGATTTATTAAAATGTTTGATATGAGGCATATTTAAACAACAATGTAATAATTATTTCATCCTTTTTAGTTGAGGACCGTATTGTTTTGTTCCAAATTTGAAACTCATTATTGCCCGCTAAAAAACCCTATCGGAAAAGACTTAATTTGGTCGCACTTTTGGGGCAGCAAAGTTGAATATTTCGAATAGAAGGGATGAAAAGGCCGTTTATTGGTATTATGACTGCTATTTTTTCAAACGATTGTTTTATGTTGGTGAACTCGGGCCTTAGTGTCTTCACGGTTACATTTTGACTTCGACTTGCCACACATTTATACACGTTCAGCGCCGCGCTAAGCTATTGAGCTCCTCAGTGTTGTACCCAAGGTCAATATTGGGTACATTACTGTTCACTTCATACATTTTCAAGGATGTGTTTTATTTTGTACTAGCTGTTCCCCGCGGCTTCGCCCGCGTGGGACTCGGTTATATCGCGCCCAAAAGTAGCCTATGTTTGACCAGGTCAGGTCGTTAACTACATCCCTACCAAGTTTCATCACAATCGGTCCAGCAGTTTAGCCGTGAAGAGGTGACAGACAGACAGACAGATAGACAGACTTTCGCATTTATAATATTAGTATGGATATGGATCTGTTCCACCATTAGCTTATATTCTGAGGTGATCAATCTAATTATTGTTGTATTTTTCAGCACAAATAGAAGCTGCTCAACCAGATTCCTACTACCCGGAATCTATCTATCCCACGTCAGTCAGACCGGCACCTCTCGGCTCTGAAGGTAATATTTTTGTTTACTCAATTTATGTACATAGTTAATTTTACACAGTATTTTTTATAGCGAGTACAAATTTATAAAAATATATTAGTCGGCGGTTAAGAAAGCATTAAGGATTTGAGCTGCCAGAGTAAAAACCCCTTTAATAATGTGTTTTTACTTTCATAACAAATCAAGTTTTCGTTTTGAATTATTTGTTATGAAATTTATTTTTAACCGGAATATTTATTTTCAGCTACGGATTTAGCACAAATGCCAGATGGCGTGGTACCAGGAATACAAAACCCAAACCCTTACATGAGATACAACTCGCCATACGCGCCAAGCGAAACTGACTCTTATGTACCCACCAGTAGCTATGGATACATGAAAAATTCGTATGAAAAGCCCGATGAACAAATGTACAACTACAATACGTCGTATACTCCGCCTCAATTCTCTACGCAAATTGCCGACCCACAAACTTACTCCAATCCTTATTATTCGGCAACGCAAAACAATACGACGATTGTCACAGATTCCCAGAACAATCAATCCTACGGGAACACCAGCCAAGCTAATACGGCACCTATGACAACGCAATACGGAACCTATACTGATTCATATAATACGACCAATCAAATGGGGACAATACCCGAAACGCCTTCCGTGTCACAGCAGTACACTCCTCAAAATCAGGATTTTAACACAAATTTTGCTCAGATGCACGTCTCTGCTCCTAAACAAGAGCCGGGAGCTAGTCACGGGGCAGATTATTCCCAAACATACTACAGCGTCCAATACCCACAAAACTCCACAAACAATATGTCCACGTACAGTCATGCACCGCATAATTCTAATACAAATATGACGCAGTCGCAAATTCCGAATGATTACAACTCTTTAAATTACCCGTACAGCAATGACCCACAGAATATGCAACAAGCAAACCCTGGAACTTCAACTGCCTATAGCAGTACTGACTATGCGAACTTTATGTCACAGGCTTACCCTATTTACACGAATTCTGATAGTATTGTCATGTCAAATACTAGTGTTATGAACAACCCTATGAACCACTCCATCAATCCTGCAAATTTGGCTACAACGTCTGTTAATATGGGTAATCCTAACTTTAGTATGTATCCTACAAGTCTCGCCAACCCGGCTGGTCCAACAATGACGCAAAATGTAATAAATAATACTGTCAGTGTACCTAACAACCCAGTCAGTAGTATACCAAATTACCCAGAAAGCATGGCAAATCCAATCTCAGTTGCAACACCATACGACACGATTCCCGGCCAAGATTCCAGTTACATAGATCCTACGGTGCTGTCTCAATTAGATGCGTATGATAAGCCGATAAAATCTCACGTGACTGGTGAAGCTTTATCCGCCACTATCCCACCATTCCATTCAAACTATCAGACTTACCCCACCTCAACACCAATATATAACCCACCCGAACAAAATACGCAACCGGCAACGTCATACCAGTACCCCCCCGATCAACCAACAAACTATGCTCAGACCTTCCAAAATCATCCGGGTTATAATTACAACGCGGCAACTGGAACATACGAATACAGCTATGGGTCACAAAATTCATACATCGGCTATACGAATCCAGATCAAAGTAATTTAAACTCTCAGGCTGTAACGGAAGGTGCAAATTGGTCTGCTCAAGGGGTTTACACGTGTGCGGGTACTTGCAACACGGTACAATCGCCATCAGAGATGCCTCAAGTAGTGCCACAATCGCAAGAAGAAACTAATCAGACGTATTATAATGCGCCTTATGGATACCAGACGAATGTTACAATGCAGTCAAATGAAGTGGTAACTGAGGCAGAGCCGGTGTCGACTAATTATGGTGCCAATATGAATCAGTCGACCTATATG
This sequence comes from Apomyelois bistriatella, assembly GCA_947044815.1. Lineage (NCBI taxonomy): Eukaryota > Metazoa > Arthropoda > Insecta > Lepidoptera > Pyralidae > Apomyelois > Apomyelois bistriatella. The sequence continues at coordinate 2,575,026 of OX345688.1, forward strand.
CAGTCGGGGCAAGGGAAAGATACGAGTGTCACTTTTAGTAACAACCAAGGTAAGAGTTTACTGTAGATTTATGATTTTTGTAAGTATTACAATTTTAGACATTTTTTATGAAACGAGTTTTAAATTTTTCTAGATATAATAAATAAATTTTGAATAGTCAAATTTTACAAATGAATGCCTTAGGGTTATGATTTTAAGTCTATATTTTAATATAGTGTAGTTTGTATGCATTGTTTGTCTTGAAGATGTGCGAAATTTTATTTGATGTAAATGAACATTATACTCTTATTAAGGTATTTGTTTTTATCTTAGAAACCACTTTATTTGAAAAATCCTGTTGGTATTTACATTTATTGGTAAAGGTCAACTAACCCTTTATAGTAACAACCAGCATATCTATGTCAATTGGCTAACAAATTATTAATATGTGTTTATGTCCATTAGTATATATATCCATGTATTTTCTATCTATTGTAACTAACAACTTATACTTGCAATAAACAATTTGTGAAATTAAAACGTTTTTTATTTATTTCTTTAATTTCCTTTTCAGTGACGTCTCCCAAGGAAGAGATTGCTCAGCCAAATTTCGAGCAAAGCACAGATGCTGTCAACGAAAGTGCGACAGAGACACCTAAAGTTGAGACAGAAGATAAAAAAGCAACCGAAGAATCAGTATTCGATCTATTATCTGACATAGACTTTACAGTAGAACATAAACCTTTACAGCCAGAGATAAAAGTGCCACAAATTTCTGAGAGCGCAATAATAAAACAAGCATCTATGCCCAAACCAGTGTCGGTACCTAAGCCGCCTAAAGAGGAGGTTTTAGAAAGGCCAGCGAAAAGGGACATATTCTCAGATCCAGGTCTAATGAATAAGTTCACGCAAGAAGTGAAGAATCTGCAGATGTTGGTCGATTCGCTAACTAATATCACGCAGGGAGGGTTGACGGTATTGGATTCCAAGTGGAAGATGTTCCAAGATGTACAGGTAAATTAATGTTTTGATGACTGTTTGAAATTATATATTTTTAAATGTATTTTCCGGGAACGAATAAAAAAAAACTTGTATTGTAAATAATAAGTAATTGCTTTTTTCCATTTTATATTTCGTGTCTAAATTGGGCGAAACTTTTCTTAAATTAAAATAGTAATGTAATCTGCTAAAGCTAAAAAAGAAACTTTAATTCTTATAGTACAGTGGGCTGCAGATAAATCTGACCCCCTTGCCTCAAGTATCGCTATTAAAAGGGAATAGTGAAAAATATTTTGTAGTTTTTCTTTAGCCTTATAAGTATTAAACATTATTATAATCCATACTTCCATACTAATATTATAAATGCGAAAGTCTGTCTGTCTGTCACCTCTTCACGGCTAAACTGCTGGACCGATTGTAATGAAATTTGGTAGGGATGTAGTTAACGACCTGAGGTCAAACATAGGCTACTTTTGGGCGCGATATAACCGAGTCCCACGCGGGGCGAAGCCGCGGGGAACAGCTAGTATGTAATAAAGGCGCATTCATACTCTTAAGTGTGTTTGATAATATATGGAAAAAAGATACTTATTTTTCGTTTTAATTTTGTTGGTAGTACAGTTACTTGGAACCCTTGATCCATTAACGCTCTAACTTAACAATACAATGTTACTTTTCTTTGAAATTATTAATTATTGATGTGAAACTTGGTATCGCAGACCAAAGAGAATATGACGAGATCAAAGACTTTGGCGATGCGGCACTGTAGTGGCAACATCGTGACAGACGTAGTGCCTTACGACGACTCAAGACTGATCCTCAAGTCGGACCCCGAGGCGTATATCAACGCTTCTTATTATAAGGTAAGTATTGTGTTAAGAAGATAATAAATAAATAAATAAATAAATATATAGGGACAAATCACACAGATTGAGCTAGCCCCAAAGTAAGCTCGAGACTTGTGTTATGGGATACTAACTCAACGATACTATATTTTATAACAAATACATATATAGATAAACATCAATAACAATAGGAATACATATTTTTATATATAATTATGTCACAGGGAATTTATTGAAATCCCTACCAAAATCACAGAACATGTCGAATGTTCTTGCTTGTTACGTCTTCTACTTTATGTGACAAAATGCTAATATATGTCGTTTCAGAAAACAAAATATATGTAATACATGTTATATCAGAACTCAATACGCATACTATATAAGGTGAATTTAAATCAGCTGCTAATATTTTAAGGGCAGATTCAGACCACTAAACTGAACAACTTTTCTAAATAGCTGATCAAGTTTAGTATGGAGAGTGAAAAATAAAATTTCATATTTCAATATAAGTTTATCTGGAAAAGTTGCCCTTAAAATATTTGCAGTTGATTTGTGTCCACCTTGTATACGAGTTTATTATTCAATATAATATTATTATTATTATTCAATATACTTAAAAAATGTATCTATCAGAATACGTTTCATAAGTACAAACTTTAATTTCCGCTATGAATCATTTATTCAGTTATGTTTTCATTTCAGCAATTAACATCATGGTGCATTCCTTTAGTAATATCAAAACCCCCGTCAGAAGAAGATTGTGGAACTTTCTGGAAAGCTGTGTTAGAGTACAAGATCAGTTGTATAGTTTGTTTGCTCACTGAAATTGAGGTGAGTGAAACTCTTGTATAGGGTTTTTAAAATTGTATCTTTTTAATTATTTACTTTTTATCTTGACACATTTAAATTTTTCTTTTTCTCAATTTTAGCTGACAAACTCCTCTCTTCTATACGTTTTGAGACCTCTTCGTTACTTATTTTATCTTTACAACTGATTATACCGATTGTCTTTTTAAACAACTGGTTGCGAAACTCAGTTAGCAATATGGCCGGAGGTTTCTCTTCCAACACCACATTTTATATTTTATTTCTTTTTTTGGTGTAGGCTCTGACAAGGTCAATTAATATAAAAAACTCAGTCAATAAGCGACCTGACAGATCGACTTACAATTCTTTTTCTTTTTAGATGCAAGGAAAATCTTACTGGCCGACGGCTAAAGGTCAATCTGTAGAGTTTCCAGGGCTAAAGGTCACATTGGACGAGGTGACGTGCACCGTACACTGGACGGAAAGAAAACTCAGTGTGAAGAGCGGCAGCACTGTGCTGAACCTATCACATTATCAGATCAACGTGTTCCCAGCTAAGTTAGTATTGATTTCTAGTATAACAAATCATATAGGTTTACGCCTAAAGGTAACAGTTTCTAGGGCTAAAGTACACATTGGACGAGGTGACGTGCACCGTACACTGGATAGAAAGAAGACTTAGTATTGATTTTTTTTAAGCATAACAAATTATATTGGTCGTTGGCTAAAGGTCAGTCTGTAGAGTTTCTAGGGCTGAAGGGCACATTGATTTACTTCGTTATTACTGTACTAAATTATAAGCTTAATTTTCATTTTATTAAGGTGAGATGTGCGATAAATTTTGTGAGAGTTTTACTTATGGAATTATCCAATAACAGGTTTGAACGACGACGCTCGGAGACCGCGAAGCAGAGCGCGCTCTATTTTTTATGATTTTGACGCGTGTGTCTTCCAACTAAAGTAAAAGTTTCGGTATTGCGTCTGTACGAGCTACATGTGTCATCTGTTAGATGCGAAACTTATCGGTTCGCGGAAACAGCAGACCGTTGGTCAAACTGGATTGGAGAGAGATGTCGCTTGTTTAGACGCAGTTACAATTGCCGGTCATGATATATATTTTTACATGTATGTATTTCTTTACACTATAACACCCTTTTTTACCCACAGAATCGTGTGCTCACCTCTCGTTCTACTTGCGGACAAGGTTCTCAGCGAAACATACAACGGTCGCCTTAGCAACCAGCTGACAGCCGCGTGGCTGCAGTGCGGAGCTGGCGCGGGGCGGAGCGCGCTGCTGAGTGCGCTGCTGGCGCTAGTGGCGCAGGTGCGCGCCGGAGGAACTACTGTCACAGGTTGTTGTAGTACACTGTGAGCCCCAGCAACCCAGCAACAAATACATATATAGCTAAGACCCAGGCCAAACGGAAAATGGATCATTTTACATCTTGGCCTGACCGGGGATCAAATCCGGGACTTCCTGAGTAGCGGTCAGGCATGTTAACCACAGTCGTAGTAACAATACAGTGAACTTACTCCGCTTATAAGTTGAATGGGCAACATTCTGATACACTGCGAGGGATTGCAATTCGTACGTGCGTGCTCCACAAAAGTTAGCATGGGGGAAGTCGCGTGTGAACTTTTAACTGTAACACTGTATTGTGTGGGGTGGGGCACGTACCTTAAAAGTGTTTTATAAATGAATATTTTCATATCCTGATACCGCAATTTTTTTGTCTGTGAGATGATGATTTGTTCTGTCACGCTAATACCAAAAAGTCATTAGTTATGGTCGTCATTCAACAATACCTAAAATATGTCTAATTTCTAGATTTGCTCGACGAGGCCCTCGTGAACCTCTGCAAACACAGGAGCAACGTGCTTGAAGACACGAAATACGTGGCCGATACATATCGGACTGCTTTGTTCTACGTGCAAGGCGTGCTTTGTTCGGGTGAGTGTTTTATCTTTAACTAGCTGTTGCCCGCGACTTCGTCCGCGTAGAATTTATATTTCATGGGTTTTATTTGTTTTAGCTAAAAATAAAAACAAACCTTTTATTATTTCTCTAAAATAAAAGTAGCCTAAGTAACGCCTTATAATGTCAGCTATATGCTAGTAAAAGACCCATCAAAATCAGTCTAGCCGTTTAGAAGAGTACCCGAAACATACAGACAGACAAGCATAGCGAGTACCGACAGATAGACAAAAAAATTTAAATGGTTTTTTTTTAAGTATCGTATTAGTGTTGCCCGTGGCTCCGCCGGCGTAGTACTCGTTTAAATCGCGCGAAAGAGTTGCCTGTTTGACTCCCGAACTATAATTTTGCCAAATTTTATCTTCATCGGTCCAGGTTATATCGTGAAAACGTAAAAGTATTAAATATTAAGAGGAGAGGAATCAGCACAAAAGAGTAAAGTATAAATATATAATTGAATAATTAAATATATTTTACATTGTAGGTAAAGAAATTGTCCGAGTAATAAAATCACAACTGACAAAATTAACACAGACTCTTTTTAAAAATATACAAAAAAAAAACTGAGAAGGCCAGCGTTATACTCCAACAAAAAGACAGACAGACTTTCACATTTATAATATTAGTATGGAAATATAGATATGGAAGTATGAAGTAGCTGTTCCCCGCGATTTCACCCGCGTGTTGTGTGTGTACAAATCCAAATATCTCAAGAATCAGGATCATATACTGAATAAATTTTTAATATCGGTTTAGTAGTCCTCTCCCTACCATGGTTTTTCCAAGTACAACAATATGTAAGCCTCTAAGAAGGGCATGGAAACGTTACTTCAGTGTGAGCAACGTGCTTGTGACACTCCTGGTGTTACAGGCGTCCATAGGCCATCAGTACCCCTAGTATGAGATTTTATAAACGAAGACGCTAGCGACTGCTTTAGGATTTTGTATAGAATTTCTTAGTTGTCTTACTATACGCCAGGGGTGCTAGGGGTTACTACCGTCTCTTAAAACCATGCAAGTTCCAGTGAGTAAGGGAGATGTCGCCTTACATCATGTATTGCGCTGTCCCGCTTACTCACTGGATCTTGCTGATGGTTTTAAGAGATGGTAGTAAGCCACCTGTACGAGTTTGTCATACAAAATCGTTAACGCAGTCGCTAGCGCTACTACTGCGGTTATAGAATCTCACTAGGGGTTCAGGTAGGCCCTAGGCCTTAAGTATTTCAGAAGATTACTCCCTACAAACAAACTTACATATACTTCCTCTATGATATTAGTATAGATGCCATTACTATCCCCAAACAGGTACCACGATGTTCAACGGCGAAGCGGTGTCAGTCCCATCTGGCGCCTCAGTCCTCCCCCCCGTCACCCCCACCCCCCCAACAGCGACATCTACCGGACAGCGGGGCAAATTCTCTAGGGAATCCTTCGAGGAGATGAAACAGTCGCCTGGCCTCAAAAGTGGGGACATGAAGGACCCATTAAACTTTTTGGACCCGTTGTGGAGCTTGAAGAAGAAGTGAATGAAAAAGTGAAGTTTTTTTTTTATTAAATATGGAAATTTAGAAGTATTATGCTATATAGAAATCAATATCGTAATTGAAGTACCTGATCGTCTTATTCATAAAAACGCACAAACTCGCAATAAACTTATTTTAGTGTTTATTATTATTAAAGATGAAAAAATGATGTTTTTCTTATTGGCCTGGGTCTTGGATGTTTATCTATATATGTATTTATTATAAAAAAATAGAGAATCCTTGAGTTAGTATCCCATAACACAAGTCTTGAACTAACTTTTGGGCTAACTTGATCTGTGTGACTTGTCCCTATATATTTATTTAAAGCACCTGGGCGACCGAACTTCGCTCGTTTTATGCAGAAAATCTTTTTGCCCGAAAATATGGGTAAAATGAGTTTTCCCAGACATGGAACCTAGCTAGATTCTTTTTGACTATGTAAGAAATTATGTTTAAAATTTCAAAGAAAACATTAGAGCACTTTTCGAAAACGCGAGTACATATAAAATTATTTGTTTATTTGGATTGGATCTCTTTCTCATGAGTCCGCTTTTCGGTTGCTTAAATAATATTCCATGTTGTATTTATGTCAATGGTGCAATAAGTGAAGACATTAATGGTTTATATACAGTTAATCGTGTACATCAGTGATGTTTTTAATTCTTCATCTTCATCGATCCCTCACTGCTGAGGATCGTGACCACATATGTGGTCCAAAGTTATGCGATCACCGGTGCTATGGACCGCTCTGTAAATGCTGCCCTTTTTACGATGTTTCTAATTAATAAATTACTATTTATTTACTGAATAATAAATTTTCAAGCTATCATAATTTTGGTTCAAGGGAGAATTTAAAACTTAGTTCAAAGGCTTGCTTTCTTACAAGTTTAGTCGACTATACATATATACATGCCTTTTTTCCACAGAGGTAGACAGATATCCACTTTCTATATTCATTCATAAATCTCCCTAGCTTGTTTTAAAACTCATTACTTTTTTTTGTCGTGTAAGACAAAAAAAAGTAATGAGTTAAGTAAAGTTACAAAAAAAGTAAAGTGATCGCAAATTGCGGGTACTCAATGTTTTGTCTTTGTCCCTTTTCAATATAACACATTGAAAGAACGAGACATAATTAGGTTTCTTGTTAATGTTTATGAATAAGTCGGTCGGTCCTAGACCGCGCAAGTAACGACGCGGTTTAGTGCAAAAAGCGATGTAAATATACGAAGCAACCTTTACTTGTAGTACCTATTAAATTCGCGGACGCGTTTTTCACTTGTTTTGATATTTATTGCTCTATCCAGTTTTATATTTCAAGTTTAGATGTCATGACAGCAACGATATTAATATGAAAATAATTTACAATAATATAGTTCTTAATACCTTACGTAATATATAATGATTATAAAACAACAATGATTTTTTACTAATCTGTATAATTGCATCAATTTTTTATGAAATACGTCAGCACATTTTTTGTTAAACATTTTGAATAAAGCAAGCACAGTGCATCTGCATACGTCTAATGTATTTGTGACTTGTGAAATTTTTAACCCGACTGTGGTGAAGCCAAAAAAGGAGTACTGATGTTTTTAATGCATTTTGGTTTTAATGATAATGATTTATATTTTATTTAACCTTATCCTGTTTATTATATTGTTAAGATATTAAAATATTTTACTTATGACATAGATCTCAGTATCTTTGGGTGCACATACTATTCGTATTATGTAATACTAGCTGTTCGCTGCGGTTTCACTCGCCATTAGTGTGTGTATGTAATACTATAGCCTATAACCTTCCCCAAGAGTCAGGCTTTCATTTTGCAAATCCGACCAATAGTTTTCAAGTTATAAGCCTTCAAACAAACATCAAGACATTTTGCAATAGGATCTTCCAAAAACACACAGAATAGTAACAGCAACGGCTTGTCCTGTCCATCGCTGTTAGAAACTTTTTATCCGACTACCAGAGGAGAAGGTTATGTTTGTCAAACGAACGAACTGTGGCCAAAAGGGCTGGACGAATAAACATATGAGGTGCCCTATCATTAGATTCGTCTGAAATATTGGGTATATAAAACCTGGGCTCCGAAGCAATCAGCTAAGGAAGCAACCGGGAAGGCGCTAAGATGAGAGAGAGATTGGGTATATAAACATTTTTCTTATTTTTTCAACAATTGACTTTTTACTTTTATTTATACACGTGTAACGGTGTAACTGTCTGCCAGTGGTGGGCAAACATTAAAACTATTGTATTTTTTAAAGTGCCGTAAGTAAATAAATAAATAGATTGAGGAACCACGTTAATGACTCGTTTTGATGCCGGCTGTACTCTTATATTTTTTCGGGTGAATGGCCTCATACTATACAGGGTGCAATTTTGTTACCTTCGACACACTTCAAGCCTGATTTATGCCTTTGTGACTGTTCGCAAAAATATTTTGAATGTTTTGACCGATTTTTTTACAATTTTTAATGCTACACCCTGTATAAAGATTCGGTCCAATATAGACATTTCGTTTTCATGTTTTGATATTGATTTATTCTATTGAATGGAAGGTGATAAAGGCTTGGCTCGATGGCTCGTATGGTTTTTAAATAGAATCGATTATATTACTCGGGTTTAGACTACTATGTGACTGAGGGGAAACATTGTTTAGATTATACGAACGTTTTATTAATTATATTATACAGCATTAAGGGCCTATTTCATCAGATATCTACAAAATTATTGACTTGAAAAAATATAAATCTAATTATAAAGATTTTACAAGATTCTCTAACCGCAATTAGGCATGAGAGTTTAATCCCAATCCAAAAGAACAGTGTAAAAACTTCTTAATTCTTAAGATTTCGTAGTAAATGGTGAAACAGGCCATATTATAGTTATAAATTAGCATAGTTACATTCCGAATGTTTTAATGTTACAATACTTTCTGTAAGTAATCTTATTTATATTTTATCAATCACAATGTAATGTAGTAAACAAACTGTAGATTAACTGGAAGTATTAGCTGCCAAGTAAATATTTTAAATTTTAGTTTTACGGTAGTTATTAATATTTACTGTGTACTCAATAAAGCAATTCGACTGAATGTTGAGTTTTATTTATCTTATCTCTAGTGTTGACGCCGGCGTGTAATTAAAGTGATAGTAGACTAGGTAAAGATCTTGAAAGGACGTGGAAAAGCAGGGAATCTCAATAAGCCATTGTAAGTGCACCCAGGATGCACAAGATAGGAAATGTTTCCGGGGAAGGGCGCATCTCAATCTGTACGGAGGCTGTGCTGCGGCCAAGTTCCGCGCGCCAGTCCGGTCCGTTCCGCCGTAGACGTCGCACGTGCTGCGTGCACTTATAATCCACTCGCGCACGCGCTCTCGCGATCGTACCAACGGTACCAACACCCGTTTATACAAAAAAAAAATAACAACCACCCACTTTGTGAACGAAAACAGTGACAGTGACGTTTCGGGGGGAGACGGTGACAATAACACGCTGATATTAAATTTATGTTTTATTAGAAAAATTGTAGCGATACATGTAAAATTCTAGTGTTGCGTGAACATTTAATAGTGATCGATCGTGTGAACTCGAGATGGTGGAACCGGCTGGTTAGCGCGATGATGCGCAAGGAAAACGCCGGGGCCAGAGGTGGCACCGAGTTCTCTCTGGATGCCACCGACTGCATCACCTTGCAGCAGATCCTGCAGGCGTTCAACTCTACGATCAGTGAGGAGCACGCGTGGGCCCTGTTCTATCAGGCGTCGAGGTGCTTCCAGAAATGTTTGGCGGAAGGCTCCACTTGCTACTTGGCTACGGAGCCGAGGCACGTCCTGCTGCATAAGGACGGCAGCGTGCACCCGAGCACACTACTGCATCCTGGAGGTGAGTGACGTTACTCTGAATGTTAACTTAAGCGTAGATAGGACATTTTAGGTATTGGGGTCATTTTCATAATCTTGAGTTAACACTTTAGAATATCATTCTTCATATCATATCAGGTATCTCGGTATTATTGAACACAATGAACCTTGACCACAAAAGTTATCACAAGATCAAAATAAAAAATAGTTTTTGAAACAAAACGTTTTAGAAATGATAGCAAAAGAAACAACTAACATATCTCGGCGGCCTCGTAATAAGTGGTCACCGTAGCTCATAGACACCTGCAACGCCAAAGTATAACTACTTTTTATTTTTTATCAAAATAGGGTTTAAGAAAATATATATTCAGGAACTTCCGTAAGGCTGTTGGTCCCTGACTCTGACGCGATTTGGCGGTCGGAATTAGGTACACAAAAAAAGCTGGTCAGAGTCAATCGACCTTGCAACCTTGCAATCGCTCCACACAAATATAGATAAGAAAGCATATAAATTTCTTCTGGAAGTGACCGGAGCACCATCCCAACGTCTGTTATCATTCTTATCTGACACGACGACATTGAGTGAATGTAGGGTTGCCATCTCTAAAATTTGGCATCCAGGACAAGAGGCGTGAAAACCCCAGGTGTCCTACTACCATCTCTTAAAACCATGCAAGATCCAATGAGTAAGCGGGACAGCGCAATACATGATGTAGGGCGACATCTCCCTTACTCACTGGATCTTGCATGGTTTTAAGAGATAGTAATAGCCACCCAGGTTATCGAGCCTGAAAGCCGGACATGTCAACTGTTAGAGTAAAAAATCAGAAAGAAAAAAAAAAGTAAAACCTCGCCCGGACGCCCTTTAAACTATGACAAGTCCTGGGAAAACCGGACGGATGGCAACCCTAAATGAATGGCACATCATAATAGGTACCACTGGTGTACCAGTTACATATCATATCAACCTGTTTGTTTTAAATGGTTTACATTAGGTGGCTGTTTGCCTGCATCACTGTGTGATCACGGGCCATATGTAGCGGACTCAGTTTTAAATGAAAATCCTAGTTCCCTTTAAATGTTATTAAAAAAAAAGATACTAAAAAGAAAGATCACGATAAGGTCGTGGGTAGCTTTGGTGTTACTTTCCGTTTTGGAGCCTGTAGGTTTCCGTGGCTCGCTGATGACGACGACGACGTCAGTTCGGTGGATGGCAGCGTGCAGTTGTATTTGGTAAGGTTCATATAAAATCCAAAAAGAAAAACAAAACATTCCGACGAATTGAGAACCTCTTTTTTTGAACACGGTTAAAAAATGATACAACAATCAAATCGCAGACCTCGCTCTCTTCCTTAGCAGTTTCTGGCTTCTTCTTCTTCGCTCTTCGGCAGATAACATCCCCGGGTCCTTTGAAATATATTCCTTTTTGTTTACGTGCGAAAGGTCAATGGACCTTTCAGACAAATAGGTGCCCTTGTTCTACCAGCTCAATCGTATAAGTACAAAAAAATGGAAATTTCGGATTGTTTCAAAAAAAAAATAGAGCAATCATAATTCCTAATTTTTTTCTATAATACTCGACGTAGGTGAAATAAGCACAAAAATGTTTGCCGGAAAAATTCATCCGATCATCCGAACGACCGTCGCGCGGTTAAAATAAAGAGTTTAAAATTTTTTAAATTTCGCTACACTTACTTCAAAAATTTTTGTTAACAATATAAAAATAAATAAGTAGGTACTTATTTGCGATAAATGTATAATATATTCATAACTGTTAATGACCTTGCGTTGTTGTGATATCGATGTACGAACATTTTTCGCAGTCATTATCAACTATCGACGTCATTTAGCTGCCGTGATAATTTTTAATTTTTTTTTATCCATTTCACCTAACTAATCATTTATATTTTTTGTACAGAATTAGAAAATCTATAATGTCAGCGTTATAAAGTTGGAAAAGCGCAAAATAGACTAAATCCTTTAAATTCTCGCAGTCTAAAACAAAATGCTTATTTTTTTTATAGTGCCCGTATTTCAATAGTGATCATCAATAGGTTCATCTAAATATTTAAAAATCAAAAAAAATAATAAGAAAGCAGGCAATCGGCGTTAGAAGATAAACGAGAAAAGGAAATTGATTTAGAAATACTTAGAAACAATGAAGGTTAAAACTCAATTTTTCCCCCTAAGATTTTACGCGTACGCATAGAATTCTTTTGCTTAAAAAGATAGAGTGAAGGTTCCAAGATAAGAATTTATCTCTTGCAAGTACAATAAAAAGTAAAATGATGTATGTGGAACCTATCTCTTAGGCATCTAAGTTGCCTAAATAGGTCATGTCTTGTTAGCGAGTTGACTGTCAATCGACCAACCTTCGACACTTGCCTTTATTGTATTGCACTTTCAATTTATGCCTTATGCCATTTTTATTAGGCCTACGAGCCTACGACTGGCCTATTTGCGAAGTACTATAACTGAGATGGTTCTTCAATAATTAATGATTTATGATCAGCGATTGGTGTGGGAAGCAATAACGATTGCTAGTTGCTGTAATGTAAGTTGGTATCTAATCTACTTTGACGACCTCTAAGGCGAAATGGTTAACACAAAATACTTTTCGCCAATGTGGAAGTTCTGGGTTCGATCCCCTGTCAGGGCATGTTGGAAATCACCATTGTAATAATTGGATATAGGATTGTTATAAATCACTATCACTACATAGTATAAAACAGTCGCTTTCTCTGTCCCTATGTCCCTTTGTATGCTTAAATCTTTAAAGCTACGCAACGGATTTTGATGCGGTTTTTTTAATAGATAGAGTGATTCAAGAGGAAGGTTTTTATGTCAATGCGAAGCCGGGGCGGGTCGCTAGTATTTATTATAAAACTAGCACGATCAAATATACTTTGGTATTTGATCGATGCTTTCGGGCTAGCTCAATCTCAATCAATATATTTATTTATTATAAACACAGGTAAGTAGTTTAAATTTTGGTCACAAGTCGTCACTGCTGTCCTAGTTTATATAGATAACTTATGCTAATATTTTTCCTAGCTACTCATGCGTGTGTGTGTCCAGATAGCAATTTTATTATTTTGCAGCGTGAACGAAGAGTAAAGCATTATGCATATTCTATAAATAACATCTTTTAGCATAGTTCACTCATACAAAAGTGATCATTCATATTTGAAAGTGTTGCTTTCATCTTCTTTTCAAAAAGTTTTTTTTTGTAATGATCGTAATTTTAATTTGACCAGTAATTTCAAGGCTATTCGATGCAAACAAATGCGCGACGTCACATAATAAGAAAAGGATACTTGCAAAATATACACAAAACGTATAAATAATACGACCTACTTAAGGTCACAGGAAGTCACAGGATGTAGGTCGGTCATTATAGAAATTAGTGGGCTGATCCCAAATATTGAATTCTTGTGGCTAAAATGATCTTAGAAATTTTTGACAAGAATGCGGGAATGCGCGCTCTCGTAATTAAAGTTTCATGAAAGTTACAAATATTTCGCACACTTCCTTAAAATTACCTATACGTTTAGAACATTAGATATGTTCTTAAAATAGTGCATTTGGATTATGAAATATCCTTCGAGATCGTACAATCCTGTCTGAACTCTGAACATGTCAGGGTGGCGATATATGTTTGACGTCATCCAAATGTTGCGCTCCTTTATTGACAAATATTGCATGGTGAATTGCCTTGTATAACTCAGGGGTCCAAAGTCTTCCTGCGTTCTATATAATAAAAACGAGGCACGATAATGCTTTACAACACGCATTCATGACTGTATTCATTGAGATCTTGTATAAAACTATTATTATGTTTTGTAATCCGTAGCACTAGATTCGTAGTCTTAGACTAGATTACTTTGGTCGTCAATCAGATTATCATCTTACTCGACAAAACTCATATGGTATCGTATGCCCTTAAGTCCATGTGTACACAAAGACACAGGCAAATGCAAGGCATGCAGGCAATGCTTGCAATGGCTTTACCGCGGCGGTCCCCGGGTGCCGCACGTTATATTATAATTTTTAAATGAAGTATTTTATTTTGTCTGCCCTTAAGAGTTCCTAGGTAAGATGATATAATTAGATACATTTGATGACCAGTGAATGTTAGATTATTTATTTTGTAAATGTACCGAGTTATAAAATTAGAAGCTAATAGAACTAATATTGGTTGCCATATATTAATATTTTAGAAGTTTTGTGCTTGAATCCAGGTTACAGATTTAGGTGCTTAAAAGTAAACACCATGCTGAGTTATATTTAAAGTGGCTTACATAGAAGATAACTAGGCCAAGATAGTACTAACTTATTGTATAATATATACATACCAATCGCGTTTTATCCCTTATGGGGTAGACAGACATATATATAGATTCTATGTTTTTTATTTATTTTTAATTTTTATCCGCTCTTAAACCAGCAAGGTATATAACATTCTAACAATAATAATAATCCTATTCTGCTATACTTCCTACTATCCTACTAATGTTATAAATGCGTGATTTTGTATGTTTTGATGTTTGTTACTAAATCGCACAAAAACGGCGACTAGCACCTGAGAACACGGAGTACAACAGAAAGATGTCTACAGCACTGACACCAGAGCGAGAAACAGACTGAAGGCGACTAGCACCTGAGAAACACGGATTACAACAGAATGATGTCTACAGCACTGACACCAGAGCGAGAAAAAGACTGAAGGCGACTAGCACCTGAGAAACACGGATTACAACAGAATGATGTCTACAGCACTGACACCAGAGCGAGAAACAGACTGAAGGCGACTAGCACCTGAGAAGCACGGATTACAACAGAATGATGTCTACAGCACTGACACCAGAGCGAGAAACAGACTGAAGGCGACTAGCACCTGAGAAACACGGATTACAACAGAATGATGTCTACAGCACTGACACCAGAGCGAGAAAAAGACTGAAGGCGACTAGCACCTGAGAAACACGGATTACAACAGAATGATGTCTACAGCACTGACACCAGAGCGAGAAAAAGACTGAAGGCGACTAGCACCTGAGAAACACGGATTACAACAGAATGATGTCTACAGCACTGACACCAGAGCGAGAAACAGACTGAAGGCGACTAGCACCTGAGAAGCACGGATTACAACAGAATGATGCCTACAGCACTGACACCAGAGCGAGAAACAGACTGAAGGCGACTAGCACCTGAGAAACACGGATTACAACAGAAAGATGTCTACAGCACTGACACCAGAGCGAGAAACAGACTGAAGGCGACTTGCACCTGAGAAATACGGATTACAACAGGAAGATGTCTACAGCACTGACACTAGAGCGAGTAATAGACTGAAGGCGACTTGCACCTGAGAAATACGGATTACAACAGAAAGATGTCTACAGCACTGACACCAGAGCGAGAAATAGACTGAAGGCGACTAGCACCTGAGCATTATAGAAGAAGAACAAGGAGGAAAGCCCGCAGTGCCATTAGGAAAGCAGCAAGAAGAGGACATAACAAAGGCCTGGAAGGTCACGTCCCAGCATCAACTTTATTGCAGCATATCCCTTCCCCAAGTATATATTACACATCAAGTATAGTATCTATATCCCAAACACTGGTTTGACGCGAGTACTCGGCTGGTTCAAATTTCCCGTCACTCCGAAATTCCCTGGCTGCACCACCCACACATCCGTCCGTATCTACGTTCCCAACCGGTTCCTCGAGTCTGAGCTAGCTAGCTTCAGGGCGGACTGACGAAGCCGTACATGATGAGGAAGAGCCAGTACCACCCCGTACCCACTCGGACTCGATGATCGTGCGGATGCGTCCCTTCGAACTGGAACTCAGCTCTGCACTCTTGCAGCTTAACCGCTGGCTGGGCGGGAACAGAACAGAACAGAACAGAACAGACGTCATCCAAATGTTGCGCTCTGGTTGGTCTCCACAGCTCTACTGAGTTAGGACCGGCATAAAATAACTACAAATAATAAATAAATATATCTGATCAAATAAAAAATTAAATGTCTAATAATTTTAATAATTTTTTTTAACAGTAAGATCTATTATCCCACAAAAATCGTTAAAACTTATTCACCCTACTATTCTATTACGCGCGGCTGCGCGTGCGGCAAGATCTATGTACATTCGTATGCGTACTTGTTATTATTGGTACGGTGTTGGTGACTGTAAGTTTTAATACGGGGATTTTTTATTAATGTGCTAAAAAAATAATGTTATTTTATACTAACTTTGAAGTCTACTCATGATACTGAACCTCCAGTATCAAGGGTAAGGTAACGGTGTTTACCCTGCCACCCGGTAATGCAACAGTTACCATTGAAACAGTAACATTCACTTATTAGCCCATCATTCCGTTAGTTTAGATTGAAATTACCTTTCTTACCGCCGGTTATACGTGTCATTTCACATACAATAGCAAGTTATCTACGACTATCAACTATCTCCGTGGAAATATCGGCAGATGAGCCTTTTTACCCAGAGACGTACAGTTTTTGCCGCAATACAAATTCATACAATATTTATAAGCGGTATTGTTCTGTCATGAGCCGTCTGCCGGTGGGAAAGGGGCTCCCGGAAAAGTTTTTGTGCCGCGAGAAATTCAGAATCAAGTGGGTAACTGTCATATCATACGGTATATTATATGTTTCTCTATGTCCATTGAGAAAGTTAGTTGATTTTATGGATGTGTGAAGAATATTAATTCTGGTTGTTTTCTGCTTGAAAATATCTCCTTTGCCCTAGTATGAGGTATTTGCCTTTGTTCCCGTTGAGTTACACCGTGATATAACCTTATTTTTTTGTTTCTAACTATGTGTATGTTTAATTAATTCTCGTATATATTCAACATTGGATTACGGACGTTAATTTCTTCAACAATGCGATACGTTACAAAATATTGTATTGATAAAACTACTCAAGTAACAGAGTGCATGCATACCTACCTAGCTAGTGCTTGTCGGTTTATTTTTGCAATTTTAAGCACTTTTTTATAAATGACACATGACTTAAATTGTCTAACGTGTTCTTCTGTTACAAGCACATAAATATGCAAGTACAGTGGGTCCCAGAGAATAGTATACCATTTTACCCTTATACTTACACCATAGGTGGTACACTTTTATATGTGGCTCAGTGTAAATAGATTCCGATAGGATCGTATTCCGGGATAGTTCGATACCTGTGGGAACCGGGACGGGAACAAGTGCATTTAAGGCTCTGCACAAAAAATTATCGGTAGGTCAAGGAACCCAAAATAATTGGGTTCTTCTAGAATTAGGAAGTCCGGGTCCCTTTTAAGATGTAGCAAGATGGACTTTAATCACTTTAGTGATTAAAGAAGTCGGTAAAAAGGTCATAAATATATTTATTAAAACTTAATTTTTCACAAGTAAATATATTAATACGCCTTATACAATTGGCGGTCTTAATGCTTAAAGCATTTTCTACCAGTAATCCGTTAGGAGTACTTCAGAAAAGAAAAAGTTATATATATAGCATATTAAATGTAGATACATTTAATATGCTCGGACTTCTGTTACCATACCTACATTCTTATAAATAAAATTCCTTTTCTAAGACATTTTTACGACATTCTTTGAAAAGGTGATCGTAAAATATTACAGGACCAAGTCTAAAAAAAAACTATTAAATTCCTGTTTTATTATGTACTTACTCGTATTCTGCCTAACTGTGTTATTAGTGTCGATTTCTCTTTTATTATGACGATTACATTGTAAACTAGATTCTACCTCTGACCGGTAATCCCAGTATCGATCTTAACAAAATTTATAGAAGCAACACCGTTAGTAACATACTTCTACGTAATATACCAATTTATAAAGCTTTTAAAACGCGAAATATTATTTTAAAGCGCTTATCTCCAAAACCACCGTTCTAATATACTTTTTTCAATAACGCCGTATGCTTAATTGCTAACGTACATTGTACAAAAATAAATCAATTTCCGGGTTGCCCATTAAATACTTAGGTGCCAGTTTTCGACATACTTACATATATTTATTTTTAAGTAGTTTATATAGGTGTATAGGCTACAAACACGCTGTGTGCAGATTTGAAATATATTTATATATACTAGTTGACCTGACGAACTCCGTACCGTCTGAACGCACCTCACTCTCACCGTTTAAACCTTCTCTGAACTTCCACAAATATTTCAAGACCAAGATTAACCAAATCTGTCCAGCATGTTTGTGCTGTGTAAATACACTAAATTTGATTTCTTAGAAAAAAAAAAATAACAATACAATAAAGTCCAAAATTAAGTCGTGCAATGATTTTGACGAGAAGAAAAATTAGGCGAATGATACAAAACGTATCACATAATTAAGAAGCAATACATTATTAAGATTTCGCCAATAAATAAGAACTCCTCGGCAAAAACCAGAAGCGGTTTCTTTATAGCCATCAAATAAAACCAATTCACATAGGAATCCTTTTTACTTCGTCAATAAATAGACGTCTTCCGACAAAAAACTAGACTACAATAGGAGAGAACCTTCTGGAATTTTATTTATTTTGTACCTTAATAACATTGATATAAGGCAAATGTTTTTTTCTATAAGTCTCGCCTTCTAAGAATAGTCCCAACAGGTATACAGTTGACACCTCTGGTTTGTTATCATTGGCGTTGAATAAATAATTTAAAGGGATATGAAAGAATAAATATTTCAATGTTGGTATTGCGTATCTAAGTGTTTCGAGTGGGTACTAAGAGGACATGTTGCATTGTGTTCGTTTGCTTGCTTTGCTATACTGCAGAAATAATATAAGCTTTGTAATGGAATTACAAATAAATAATTGTTGGAATCTTGTATCAGCTCGTATGTGATTCGTAATTCTGGATTTAATGGTGTCTAAAGGCACTTTTTCATTAATTGTATCTGTTCCTATAATACTAATATTATCAGGAATTTGAATATAAAATAAAATATATATTAATTAATGTGACATAAAAAGCTAGCGGAAAATAGAAACACCTGGAAGAGACTCCACCAACAAGAGCACAGCTCTTAAATTTCAGAGAATTAATATGAGTAGAATGTAATTGCAGGACAGGATAATAGATATCCAATCAAAAGAGTTGAATATGAATTATGAAAGTATCTTAACTAGTTCCTATCCTAAATATCACCATAACACACTGAAGCAGAGACTATCTACGCAAGAACACATTCGTAAACTGCAAATTATCTCGAAAACTGATGGCCGACCTTCCACAGTCAATGGCCATCTAAATAACAAGTCTCAAGACCTCCAACTATAATACCTGCTCATTTAGCTAATTTTATTGGGCACTTATTCAAGTGAGGACCATAATTGCGCATGAGTTTGTGATTGTGACACCGCCATTCATAGTCGGGGAGCTTGACGCGAAACTGTCATAAATGGCGAGATGTTTGTGAATGACGGGGTATAAATGAGACTCGTCTTTGTTGTATAAGTCTGTAGTAAAAATTATATGTGCATGAATCATAGAACTAGGAACGCGGCTCTAATAGAAGTAGCATGACAAGCTAAACTGTCTTACCACTCATACACGATATTTACGTGTATGCCGCCATTCCATAATATGTGTATTTGGTGACGGACCCCCCCTCCTACCCTCCCTTACCTCAGCCCTTACCCCCCGCATAAGGCGCGCACGGTTCCCATACATTTAATGTCATATGTTATATCTATTTTAAGTGACGCAATTTTTTTTTAATCTATGGCATGAATGTTATATTTAGTCTAAGTGATAAATGTTAATAATAATAAACAATAAAAAAAACATTCTGGCGTTTCCCATATTTTAATTAGAATCATCGTAGTCGTATCTATTTTCTGCAAGAGATATAGGTACTTAGTTCCTTTTTTTCTGATAGTAAACTATTTTAACTAGCTTTGCCCCACGGAAACAGTACTTTTTCCCGGGATGAAAGGTATCCTATGTTCTTCTCAATACTTCTATCTATATGTGTATGGGAAATTTCAGAAAGATTGGTGCAGTAGATAGGGCGTGAAAAGGTAACAAACAAACATACTTTCGCATTTAAGGTATAATATTAGTTAGGATTTTACCAAAATACCTTCGCCTAACCCTATCTTTATGAAATTTTTGATAATTGACCTAGCCTTCAAAAAAATAACAAATACATGCATCATAAAGAGTTTAACTAATAATTTGTTAAATTTGCATATAGTATGTTATTATGCCATAAAATAATTAAGTATGTCAACTACTAATTACTTACTTCATTTAATGAGATCGTGGTTAGATTCGTGTCTCACCCCTATCACCCCAAGGATTACTCGAATAACTATTTCAATTTAAACTGACAAGCTGTAGAAAAACGTCCGTCGGATCCATTGCGAATTCAGTGCAATCATATTGTTCTATTATGTCAGGAACAATGACCTAAGATGCTGCAGGCCCTATTGCAACAATACCAGACATACATACAAGCTAATGAATGAATGGATTGTACGCCAAATGATTTTCTAAGTGATATTCATCTTAGTACGATTCTTCAAGGAGACCTTTAAAATGGTTCCGGTGGTTATGATTTTGAATTTCAAAATTGTATATTTCTCCTTGCGATTGAATTGAACATAAAAAATAAACAGTAAAAAATAATACGAGAGAATAAGAAAAATAATAAAAACAAAGTCGCTTTTTCTGTCCCTATATCCTTATGTATGCTTAAATCTTTAAAACTACGCCACGGATTTTGATTAATACGGTTTTTTAATAGATAGAGTGATTCAAGAGGAAGGTTTTATGCCCATGCGAAGCCGGGGCGGGTCGCTTGTAGATAATAAAATGACAAGAATCTTTGTCTAAAAACGCAAATGAAGTTGCAACTGACAGTTAGTCTAAAATATACTATTCAAATATATATTAATAAATTATTTTTGTGTTTCCTTCATGAATATTTTAGCTAATTGTTATTATGAAATAACGAACAAACATATCCTAGTCTGACTTATATAATGTTGTAGTTTTTTGACACGCTTTACACATATTTTGGTGGTTACAAAGTGGTTATTCTTGTGATGTTTCTGTGAACCAGGAAACTGTTTCACGAGATCTTAACATCCAAACAAACAAAGCAGAAAGTGAAAACTGAATGTGTAATGAGTACGCCTACGCAATTTAATTTTTAATTATTCATATGTAAAATTGACGTAAGTTACCTACTACATGAATACTATTCAGTTCTTGAGACCATTAATGATAAATCAAAAATGGTTTTTTTATTTTTATGAAATGTGAATTCTTTTTTTCGATGTAACTTTCGCTCAAGTAAGTAAATGTAAAAAAATTTAATATGGCTGTTTTATGAAATTGAAGTTCTCGCATCCCACCCAAAGATAACTAATAATAGACTACAAAATCTGTGCATACGTTTTATTTTCGGTTTAAGAAAATATGATCACATCTCAAGTTACCATGCGCAACTTAAATGGCTGCCAATTCGGTTGCGTAGAGACTCTCGTATTCTATGTCTTCTCTTTAACATACTTTTTAATCCCACCTTTCTATCTTATCTGCGTGAGCGGTTTTCTTTCTTACATTCATCCGATTCTCCAACCAGACCCCATAGACGCTTTATCCTTAAATTTCCTCTTTACAGTACTTCTTTTTATTCCTACTCCTTCTCCGTCCATGCTGTCAGATTATGGAATGCCCTGCCACCGGAAATTAGAGAATCACAGGCTATTTCTTCTTTTAAGTCCATTTCCTTTCGCAATCATCATAGATATATGTATATATTATGTAGTATATATATAATAGTGTATGTATGTATCTAAGTATATATTTAAAATATTTGTATTTGTTTATTAACATATTATTATGT
Organism: Apomyelois bistriatella; assembly: GCA_947044815.1. Classification (NCBI taxonomy): domain Eukaryota; kingdom Metazoa; phylum Arthropoda; class Insecta; order Lepidoptera; family Pyralidae; genus Apomyelois; species Apomyelois bistriatella. Next base: position 2,596,911 of record OX345688.1, read on the forward strand.
TATCTAATAATCATTCCTGTCACAATTTTATGCACACGCCAGTCTACCTCTATTAATCACCTCTACTCTCACGGGTCTTCTGGAAGAGATTTATATTGAAATTAGTAGTACCTTTGTACTTATTGTGTTTTATATTGTATCCTATATTTGTATTTTTGTGTACATAAAGAAATAAATAAATAACGCTCCATACGAGTAGTACCTATGTATATACATATGTTTTGCCCAAAAAAGATTTTTTTTCAACGGCTGATTTTTCAAACTAGCATTCTTGCATCCCACCCAAAAAAACTCTCCATACGAAGTATATACTATGTTTTGATTAAAAATAGTTTTTTTTTTAAAACACGGCAATATCAACAAATTTAAAATTCTCGCAGCCCACCCAAATTATAAAGATAACGCCCCACAGGAAGTATATATACATATGTATCTACAGTATTTACGTGGGTACACCCAAGACAGGGGTGTTGCCATTCTGGCCTTGCGTCAAGGTCACCGATCGATATGCATTGTGACGTCATAAAACGGTTGTAGCTTAAGTTATTTTAGTCTTACGACCCAAAGTTTTACGTAGCGTTGGATATAAAATGTGTAGATGGATAATACTGACGTCATTAGTTTGTATTTGTCGTGTAGCTGTGATGACTACGAAAAGAAGGAGGAAAGTCGTTTTTTGTGCGTATGTTCATCGATATCATAGCCGTCTATTACTTACTTCGACGACTACTTTATTTTGTTGGTTAGGTTTTCCTTTTATTGGCTCTACGTAACTACTCCTTGTTCTTGGTCTTCCTCTTCATCGCCTTTTCTTACCTTCCTTAATAGTGTTCATAACGTCGGAGTAGTGTCTTGCCAGGATGTGAAAAGAAGACAGATGAACTTGGAAGAGACTCCACCGACAATAGCACAGCTCTTAAGTTTTAAATAGGTAGATAGATTAATTTGTCCGTTTTAATAATATCCTTAAAATGTTGTCAAAACACATGAAAGTTATTTAAACACAAATTAGGACCTTGATCTCTAGTAAAACTTTCCAACTATCGCTGTTGAAAAACATTTGTTTTAGGTAACTACCTACATAATTAGATGTCGCTTCACAGCAAAGATTGATAGTATCAGTTGTGAGCATTAATCATTGGCCAACTTTTCAGTCGCAAATTACTCATGTTACGTGGGTACTTAGTTATAAATTTAATTAATTTTCTGAATTTTAGCTAATAAGACATTTGGAATTATTAGGCTTTCCGTTTTCCGTTTCGTCCCCATTGTTTAAAGTTTAAGCTGTAACTTATACAGAGATTAATTAATTCGGTTATCTGATATCTACACTATTTGAAGGAAACATTTAAACAAATGATTTGTGTTTTTATGTTGCAGAAAAAAATCCGTTATACTATCTTCTGGGTGGAACCTGCAAGATAGACGGACCGCTTAACATATAATTTCCTTCATAGTTTAAGATAATTTATGATTAAATATTCTTCTAGTTTACATATCTGCGGTTTGTGTCTCGTTAGATCATGAAGCCAGTCTGTCTAGTTCTGATCTGTAGGAAGTGCTAGGTTTACACCACTGCAAAGTTAAGGCACGCGACGGTCGCCTGACGGGCACGATCCTATAATATTCCTATTGCTACTACAGTCTACTGTTTGTGCCTTACCATCATTGTGCTTTTTGTATGACATTCGTTCTGCGTGCATAAAATTTCGTTGGTTGACTGAATCAATGAAACAACGAGTACAGGCTTTTTGTACTTTTAGAGTGCTCGATCAATTGGCTTTGAGACTGAATTTCTACTTTTAATTTCAACCTACCTTAGCCAACTATAGGATTTCAATTTTTAATTCAAAAGAGAGAACAACGTCATCTCATATTTAGAATTCATTGTATTAAAAATACTGTTCTAGTCCTGTCATCCATTGCATTATTATTTGATGATGCTAATGAGTCTCTTTCTTTCTCAATTATTGTTTTACCATTAACAGAACATATTCACCTATCTTTTTTTGTCTGTGCCATCATTGTATAAATTTTTAACATGATTTTTAAGAAATATGGAAAAATCCTTTAAAAAACTGGTGCCAACAGGAACATAGCTTGACGGGTGTTCAATTAGCTCCCATCGAATAGGTGTATCGATTAGGAGTACTGGTTTTCCGAGTAATCAATCGATAGGTTTCCAGAGCTGACGTTTATCATTTGAAAGCGACTTTTTGCCGGGATAACGACTGGCGGCGACTTTTTGTATGACGTGATTGATTGCGACATCACAGTTACATGCCATTAATGTCAGGAATGCTTAATTTAAGTTACTTACTATTTTATCCTCAATATTCAAATGGATTTATTTATGCGGATGCGACACAGTATTTTTTCGTGCCCATGTAAGTACGTCAGTACTTTTATGGTTAAGGTGGCATCATCTTGAATTCTTAATCATCATCATCAGCTTTCTACGACCCATTGTTGGCCATAAACCTCCCTCTCTCTACTCCAACCTCTATTCTGAGTTGCCAGGAGCTTTCTTAATATTATCAACCTAGTAAATTCTTAATATTGATGCCCTATTAGTACTACTTATTAATTTTTTGATGTTGTCACTAAAACGCATCTTTGGTTTCATTCTTTTGCTAATTACGTTTAGGGCTTCACTTGGTGGCTCCAAAGGTAACAATAATAGTGGTGTGCCGCAGGTGATCGTTTTCTATTTCAATAAACAGACACATGACCCACCTGATGGAGTGGTTACCTTAGCTTATGTACGAAAAGTCCCAATAATTGTTGATAATTTTATAATGCTATAAGTATGCATAATATAACGTGAGTTGAGCGCAGTGCGTTACTCTCAATCATAATGGGTCAATGTCAAGGACAAAATATTTATTTGTAGATAGTAAGTACGCAAATTATTGTTTGGCTTATACAGATTGTATTTTAATACATAGGTAAGAATAGTAGGAAATTTATTTGTACAATAAAAGGTGTTGTATTGTATTATTCCCGTTTTATATACTTTTAACATAAACCTTAGTTTCAGCAGAGCACCTCCTACTCTTTTATTTATGGAATATTCTCAATACTTCTAACTATGTGTATGTGTATGCGAAATATCAGGAAGATTGTTTTACTACATATAGCGTGAAAAAGAAACAAACAAAGAAACTCACTTTCGCATTTATTGTATTAGCTTGGAAGTTAGGCACACACATTTGTAAGAAATTACTAGTAGTCAAGAAAATAAACTGTACAGAACTGACGACGTGTGTATATAGTTGTTATCTTGGTACCTATGGCTGATTTCACAAACGACCTTTGATTTGTACAAATAGACACTGATTACGCGTGTTCCTGATATGTGATACAATTACTAATTATTATAACTTACATATTATTATCTTCAGCGTGACGTTACAAACATCTAAACGAATGGTTACCCATATTTTGAAATATACGATGGACTCTCCTTTTTTAATTTGAAAAAAGACGACATTGTGAGTTTTTTAAACAACTGTCTACAAAGATCTAAGTGAAAAAGATGCGACAGTCTCGCCAAATTTTGCTTCAGTCTGCTTTAAAATTGATACTTATTATTGTTGGTGACTCCGGGATATCACATTTGGATAGTTACTACTGTGTGGAGAGATAGTAGGTGCGTATACCCGCGTTTATTAATTTCAGATATCATAGATAAAATATCAATTATTGTATTGATTTTATCGGTCACTAACTGACTTCGTATTTTTTAAACATTAACACCGCGATACATATTTTATTGTCATAGATAGGTAACGATATTATTTTATTTTATCATGAAATTTATTACAATCCCAACTAATCATAAATGCGAAAGTGAGTTTGTATATTTGTTTGTTTGTTACCTCTTTACGTTTTATCCACTGAACCAATCTGCTTGAAACTTCGCATATACATAGTTAGGAGAACTGAGAAGGACATAGGGTACCTTTCATCCCGGGAAAAAGCACTGTTCCAGAAATTTACGCGGGTGAAGCCGCGGGCGAAAGCTATAGTATTATATAGATTCGGTTTATTTTGACACGTAGTTGGTGAAATCCTCTCTCAGTTTAAGAGAAGCACAAAGATTAGACCTCTATTGATCTCTTCGTCGTCTTTTACGACATCAACGGAAGAAAGGAGTGATCATTTTACAATTTTGTTTTTTGTATGAGTTATGTAAGTACATAGTATTTCTTCACGACACGGCGTCTAGTAATATTTTAATGTTAGCTTGTTTTATTTAATGACTAGCTGACCCGGCAAACTTTGTACCGCCTGAACGCACCGTTTAAACCTTCCCTGAACTTCCACACATATTTCAATATCAAAATTAGCCAAATCGGCTCAGCCATCCCCGAGTTTTAGCCAGACTATCGAACAGCAATTGATTTTAAAAATATAGATATCGATAAAAGTACACAATATATACTTACATTTGGTTTGTGACGGCGGCGTCTGTTATTATAATTTCACCATAATAGTTTTCTATTTCCCATCTCCGTTTCCTAATATCATATTAGTTTATTAATTGTTTAATCGTGATCGATACATTGAGCAATACAAGCAATGTCCCGGACTTCGGGCTCAAAAATTACATCCACAGACTTATAAAAACTCAGACATAGAACACGAGTGAAGCCTGCATTGAAAACTATGGCCGTTTCGTTTGTATACGACTTTTACTCACACAAATAAATCAACTTGTGACCCTAGCGCCAATCACCATTTCGCATCACCGCGATACACACACATAGACGGCTATTTTCGAGCTTCACTGTTGATCCTGTAGTTCTCCTACTGTTTGTCTGTCTGTTTTTAGTTTTTATTAAGTCCGTGATTACACCTTAAAGAAACCAAGCGTTTGGTTACGCCATGGTTTGTGTTTACCATGTAATGATCCTCTTATAAAAATGAATTGATGTACAACTCTTGCCCAATACGGTTCGAATTATAATGAGTGATCGTTCGGAAATGTTGGTATGACATTTTTAAAACTGAAGGTTCTCTTAATGATCATGGGGAACATTTAGCATAGTCATTTGTCTAAACTAGATGCTTTTAATCCATCCGATGTGTATGTTCTAAGCTATATAACGTCAAGAATAGGGCTATCAAATGCAAAAAATATATTTTTAATCCGACGAGTAGTTCCAATATTATAAGCGTGCTTTTTTATATTATAGTACTAACTACCTATAAATTATTAAGTAACAAAGATGTATTTTTGGGTCTTGTTTTGGTACCTACATCCTTGATGCGTATCTTTGTTTATGATGACTACAAAACCGTCATGTAGAATTTTGCTAATTTGACATGTTTGGATAAAGTAAATCCGCTGTTTGTACTGAATAAGGTAGACTTAGTAGACTAATCTATAGATAGGCATAAGAAACATTTTACTTTGTGAACATTTTAAACAGTGATTCATTCATTTCGTGTAGGTGTCACGGTCAATCGACCATGCACACCCTGGTGTCAGAGTTCTTCGAAACCGCCTCTCGGCCTCTGACGTGGTTCCTTTAACGACTACAGAATGCAGCCGATTGGATTTTAACCAGTGTTGGCTACAACATAAACAAAAAAATAAGAAAAAATGTACTTACTTAAGTCATAATTTTTTTTGGATCTGGCTTAAGGGTAATTATTTACTTGCTCAACACGTTGATCTTGTAATTGCTTCGATTAACGATGTTTCCTATCCGTACTGAGTTATTGATTGTGCTCAGCAATATTTCGTAGTGTGTCTTAATACAGTCGACGCCCCTGGGTGCTCTGTACAAAATTATCGAGAGTGCAGAATTTGCACTTCAAGTACATCAGGGTAATATAATTGGCATTTTTGGTCGCTAACGTCTTCTTCTTCTTAGCGTATCGGCGGTCGCCATATATACCCTTGGATGCCCAAAATTAGGCCACCCTTACAGCGTTCTCTGTAGCCTTTATAAATCCTCCAGCGTGCAGGTATCGGGGACGTCGGGCACGTCAGTCGTTAACGTCGATAGATGACTATATTGTTATAAATTGATTTTTAGTATCAAAAAGTCTACAGAAGTTTCGTATCTTTGTGTTTGATGACTTAATGAATGTGAGAGTTTGAAGCTTAAATATTGAAGAAGTCATGTCATACGTGTAAGTTACGTTAAGTTTATGCTGGAAGTAACAAATAGTGAAAATAAAAATATAACATACCTATAGTTCCACGTAGTGTATATTTTTTGCTATAGTGCCGTTTATTTATTAAATTTACCATTATTGTACAAATTGGCACAAAATAAATATTATACCCAAAAGCATTATATAACTGTGAACTTTCTGTTCCGTAAATACACATACTTTCAGCACACATCTACTTACAGCATACAGCTTACTTCTGGCATATACGAATAGGTTTGTGGTCGAATTTTAAACTGCATCAATCTTAAAGAAAAAGTTTTTATTACCTCCTAAAATAAACTATCATTTCCATTGCCTTGGAGAAATGTGGAGTACTTGCAATAATAATAATTAATAAAAACTCTTTATTGCACCAAGATTATAATTGACAAAGATTTTTACAAAACTTAAGGTAATTTTATGTACAAAGGCGCAATAATAATATGTACATAGGCTACTCCTCTGCATTCTCATTATTTTATCAGGTTGGTTAATAATACAGTACCTGTTACAAATCGCTTGGACTAATGAAATTGTTAGTTTCGAAACCGAACCCGCTCTGGGCCCGCCTGGGAACCCAGAGGCTTCCCATTTGTTTGACTTTAAACAAAAGTCTTATATTTTAACTAGCGCGTGGAATTAATTCCACTTCTCACTTATATTAGAAAGGAATGAATGAATGAATGAACAAATGATATTTTATTGTTTATTGCATATAATGTGGCGATGAATATGCAATATTTTTTGAATATTCGGACAGGAGGACGAGATTGGGTAAAGATTTTTAAGTTTGTTTTTAGAGTAGCTTCATTCAGAAGTGGGCTGCCAGTTCAATTCGCTCTGTACAAGAAAAAGTTGTGCAGAAATATAAAATTAACTAATATATATTCTGTGCTAATGTCAATTAGGTCGATAATCGAGCTCGAGATCGAATAGGGCTCTTTGCGCTCAACTGAATTTGATACTCGATATTCTAGTTTTACGTCCAATAAGAAATGAAATCTACCTAGACTCGTATTTCGCACTTTCAATACTTTTCATTAACAAGGAATTCCAAAGGTTTATGCCATCCTTTTCATTACATGATGTAACATGCAAAGGCGCCAAGTCTAGCATATCCGCAACTAACGATGTTTTTTTCTTTATTTATTTTTTCTTTTGTGCCAGCAACATGATAGCTTCATTGCATCCGTGGGAACATGATGGGCGCGAATTCGAATGTGGCGCGAATCGCAGATTTAAGATAAACCAGAAAACAGCTTGTTAACCAACTGAAATGGGCTCGCATTTGTTTTGTTGATCGAAATCTCCGCGGAATCACTAGTTTCCTTTTATACGTAATCTTATCTTTTGTTGCGACTTTCCATGCCTCGGGTTCGGGGCGAGGTGCGACACTATGCATAATTGATCTGTATAATATTGCATATCAGCATGCCTAATCATTTTAGCATAATCACAAAAACCTGATACAATGCAATTGTTAATGGATACTAATATCGTACCAGGAATATCATTGCATTCCGCGCCTGACTGATTCACAGATAACTTGACTTATTTTGATACGATTTTTTAATATTACTAAAACAAATTAGATTAAGTATATGAACAGTGGGCAGCAGATAAATCTCACCCCCTTTTAATAGCGATACTTGAGGCATGGGGGTCAGATTTCTCTGCAGCCCACTGTACAACATATACCCTGACGAAGGCGGGTCACTAGATTGTATTAATACCGAATAAACAATTTGACACCTGTAACCAGTCAGCTATTACAAGGAGCGCAGGCGCAGACTTTAGTAGTAATAGCGACGCCTATCTTCTCTATGGCTCATTACCGTCAAACTAGGATAAAATCCATTAGACAGACATCATTATAAGTTTTTTTTATTAATAACTAGCTCTTGCCCGCGGCTTTGCCCGGATGGTAATCGGTTATATCACGCCAAAACGTAGCCTATGTTTGATCCCCGGTCCTAACTAGGTATATCCATACCTAATTTTAAAGAAAAAAGCTCAACAGATAGATAGACAAACAGACAGACATACTTTCGCATTTATAATATTAGTATGGAAGCATGGATGACATCATTACTGCTATTCCTTTAATTGGTTCTTGGCCGATGCTTCGAAAACAATTCGATGTGGCTTAATCGAAGTTTTTATGTAATTAACATTAGAATTGACCTTCGTGTGTAATAGAATTGTCACGCTATACTGTTGGTCACAGACGCCATCTAACATTCGTCAGATAGATCAGAGGGTCTAACAACGTCACTTTGAGCAATTCATCGAATCGATTCATATAAAATGGCCAACTAAACTTTGAATTCTTTCAAAAATTGAAAGAAATAGTAATTGCTAAAGAATTGCTAAGGAATTCGTAATATGAATTCGATTCGATGAATTGCTCAAAGTGGCGTTTTTAGACCCACAGTAAACCGAGCTGGGGGTTTAGCTAAAGTCACAATTTCAAAACGATAACGAAATAGAACAAAAACAAAATATCCCAAACTTAATATTATAAATGCAAAGTGAGTTTGTATATTTGTTACCTCTTCACGCCCTATCTACTGAACCAATCTTCCCGAAATTTGGATATAGCAAGAAGTATTGAGAAGGACATAGTACCTTTCAACCCGAGAACAAGTGGCGAAGCCGCGGGTGAAAGCTAGCATAATATGATATCGACATAAGCCGCGCTAATTCACGTGGTCAATAGTAGCTATGTCAATCACATAGTTTTCGTTCTTGTCGAACTTTGTTATCTATTTCAAATTGTAACTTTGAGTAAGCCCCCTGGTTTATGATTTTAACTAGTATTCCATTCTCCGGTCTTGATAAAAAAAATCAGACTTAATTATTTCTTGATCAACCAAGGTGGAAAAGGGTGTATAATCGCAGGTAAAATTATTGATGAAGTAAAAACAGCGCTTAGTTAGAACCTACGTTTATAGTTTCTGTAATCAATTCTTTTCACTTTGCATATATACGAGGTCTGTTATCAAGATTGATCTAGTGATATCCCCGTATCTCGGTTGATAAACACACGATATAAATCTGAGCGTCATTAATGTCTGAGGAAAATACACTGCTGACGTTTATTTGATAAGCGAAAATAAAACAGCACAAATTCAAGATAGAGACCTCATAACAAGCTTAAGCCCCTCTCTGTATCATTATGATGAGATTTAATTAATGAATAAAGCCTTCAATACATTTCGACGTTTAATATCACAACGACCAAATCACAGACCTTTTGAAAAAGGGAGACATCAGGAGTACCTTTAATCGGCGAGCGTGTATGACGAGAGTGATGAGTGTGGAGGAAGCGGAGAGGTGTGTAAGGATCGTAGCCAATGGAAATCTCTAGTCTCTGCCTACTCCTATGGGAGATAGACGTGATGATATGGATGTATGTACGAAAAATACCAACCATGAAATTTTGGGTATTTTGTGTTAATCGATAGGCTAATAACTATGTCCAACTTCAATAATTAAAATAAATAGTAATGTATTAAGTCTACAAAGAATTTCTATTTTAATTCTACGAAAAATGCACGGTGCGGGTGGGTGGTCTATAAGACCTTTTTTATGTTGCCGCAAGCTCTTTCGATATCCTATAAATATCGCCCAATTCAATGTGTCTCATGTTATTCTTATCTTCAATTTTTTAATTTTTTTTTTCATGTAGATTTTATTTAAGGCCTGTTTTTAACAATCGAGTCCTTCCTTTGTGTTCATTGTTTGACTGAATCGTTAGTACTATTAGGTATTCTGTACCTAAATACTTGGTTTTATATAAATAAATGCGAGTTAGAAAGGTCCAGGAACGCCTTTTGATTAGATATTTTATTTTTATAGGTAATTTTGTTAATCATTGCATTTGTAAATGATGTCGTCAATTCTGGTCAAAATGCTCTCCGCTTTCTTCGCGTGGGTGCCATCAATCACAAATAACTTTCTTCGAAAAAGTTACAGTTTGAGCGTGTTCAAGACACTTGAAATTGTTTGATATTAGTTTCAAAGTATGACAAAATCTTATCTTGTCTGCCTTTAGCGTGAATAGGCGTAAACATAAATTTAATTATTATTATTCCAGTAAATACGAGCACCAATAAAAACAATAATCTAGTAGGTAGATCACAGGTAGATTATAAAAAAGTGCAACTGTCGTATGCATATGTTTGCAAACTTAAAGATACCTAAAAACCTCCTAAAAATATTTCGAAAAGACATTTTTACACGACGAAAGAAAGTAGTGCTGAGTAAATAAATACGCAACTTTGTATTTAAATTTATGGCTTAATTCTCAAACAATCTCCGGTTAAGCAAATTAAAATTTATAAATAACAATATCGTTTTTGATTTGATGATGAAAAACTCTGTCCTTGATCGAGATCCCAATACTGCACACGTCAACCTTTGGCCGTGCGAACCTTGCAACACCCGGCATCTTGTCATTGATGATCAATGTCTATTTTACGCCCTGATTGAATGATATAAAAACTACCTCGATTAAGGACGTGTTTGAAAAGCCAATTTTACGAGACAAAAGAAAATATAAGGATAATGGGATTTAGGAGTAGAGGAAGATCAAAGAAGAGATGGATGGATTGTGTGAGGGAGGATATGACTTGGAGGGGTGTGTGACGCAGGAAATGGCTGGCAATAGATCTATATAAAAGGAACTTGCATACTGTGCCGACCCCACAAATGAAAGTGGGACAAGATAAAGGAAAATAAGATGAAGATGCCTTGAACTTCAAAGGATCTATTCTCCTTTCAAATATCTGCAAGCTTAAGTCTTCAATTCGGCGATGAAAGACATGTCCTTGATCGAGATCCCAATATGGCACACGTCAACCTTGGGCCGTGCGAAACTTGCGACACCCGGCATCTTGTCATTGATGATCAGAGTCCATTGTATGCGCTACTTGAATGAGTGGCAATCAAAACATCGTTAAGTTCGGTGTAGTTATTTTCATTCTAGTCAGTTATGCAAAGCTTTGCGTGTGTCTGAAAGATTACACATACGTTTTAGAATAATTCAAGAATAAAATTAAGATGAATATATAAAAAAAGTCGAAAAAGCAAAACAAGATTTTTTTGAATGATATCAAGTTAAAGACTCAGCTCAATATAGAGTCCATATAGCCATTATGACTCGAAAGAAGACTCAGCTTTGCCCTGATATTATCTGTCTGACTGAAGAAATGCATCCCAAATTCCATCCGGAAGTAAAGCAACCATTGTTTGCCCTGTCCAATAAGGAAAAATAAAGCAAAGATATTCCATTTTCATTGGCCATTGCGTTGACAATCTGGTGAAGTAGTTTTAGCTTCGATATATTCAAGTGTGGTGTTTCAAAAAACAATGGCATTCTTGGTGATTGTTTTAGCGTATCTTGAAATTTGACAACAAACGCAGATTTTTGATATAAAAAAGTATTGATAAAATGTAACCCTTAATGGATTTGAGTTACTACTTCCTAACGCCAAGTCATCATATCGAGTTTTTGGTCAAGATTTAAATAAGTATGTTACTACCAAACCACTGCTCAGAAGTTACTAAATGAAAAGAGCGTTATTAAATATGAAAAGGTTAATGACATTACCATCAATCCGATTCATAGTTACAGAGATTAAAGTGCGATGCAAATTGAATGTAAAGCAGTTGTAATGGCAGACACATGATTCAGACATGACAATGCATTCCTTTCTCTAAGTGGGGCGTGGGTGCCGGCCTTGGATCGCCCCTAGGTGGCGTTTCATGTCATATGGAAGGATGGCATATGATCGTTTTATCTCGGGGTGATCTAGAAATGGTTGCGAAGTCGCCGATAAGAGCCATTACATTATAGTCATGCAGTTTATATTTTTTAATTTTTTTGTTTATAATGAGTTTGTATTCTAAGTTACTTCATATATTTTCTAAATGTCAAGTCTATTTCTAGTTATTCATTTAATATTTGGTTGTAGTTTTTAAGTAACTAGCGACCCGCCCCGGCTTCGCATGGGCATAAAAACCTTCCTCTTGAATCACTATATCTATTAAAAAAACCGCATCAATATCCGTTTCGTAGTTTTAAAGGTTTAAGCATACATAGGGATATAGGGACAGAGAAAGCGACTTTGTTTATACTATGTAGTGATTTGACAGTGATTTCCAAAGATCTATAGATATATTTCTTAAATTAAAATTTACTTTTACCTGTGTTGGAACATTATATAACTCTTACTGCGTATTTAAAATAAAGGATGTTAATCTTAAAAAATATTTGAAAACATTTATATAATTCACTTTCTTTCATCAATTAAAATAGATATCAGTAACACCAGTGTACATTCGCAATCTTAATACAGAGATATGATCATAAATTGATAAACTTACTCGTCATAAAATTTTAGCACCACTTATTTTGCGACGTTTTGTTTTTATTTCTTTCTTATTATTGTTTACACTTGTTATTCAAGTGATATATTTCATAACTCTTTATTTATGAATAGCTGTTCCCCGCGGCTTCGCCCCGCGTGGGACTTGGTTATATCGCGCCCAAAAGTAGCCTATGTTTGACCTCAGGTCTTTAACTACATCCCTACCAAATTTCATCACAATCGGTCCAGCAGTTTAGCCGTGAAGAGGTGACAGACAGACAGACAGACTTTCGCATTTATAATATTAGTATGGAAGTATGGATGTTTTTTTCAAGCTTTTTATGCAATCTCTACCGCCTCTTCAAAATTCAAAATAATTTATTTGTCATAAATCTTCCCATCAGGATTAGTATCAGTACAATACAATACTCGTGTACACTTAGTTTCCTATATTTTCTTCTGTCTATGACCATGTCAATGTTAAGTGACAATTGTTGCTGAATCAAAACGAGGCAGTACAACGTGGATATATATTAGTTAGATAGTTAGCTTAGCTAGGTGATAACTCAGTTGTTCGATTATCTAGGTAGTAACTTCTGGATGATTCATTGCCGGTAAGCCGCCATGATAATATTGTGCCACATACACATATTCAAATCAATATTGATTTAGATAAGTTAGCACTCTGGTTTGTTATAAAAATGAACGGTTCTTGTCCTGATGTATCTAGTCCGTTCTTGATAACCTTTTTCTCTCACTGCTGAGTGTATGTTTCCTCATGAATATACCATCTCAGAGAGACGTCATGCCATCATGATAGTGGTTTCTTTACATTTCTGTGCCCTTTTCTCTTTTTTGGGTATTTTTGGGATCTTTTCATAGGTACTACCTCTCTAACTAGTCCTACTAAGTACTTATTTGGTTGCACCTTATCCTGGTTTCCTACACTCTTATCGTATTCTATCGGAAAAAAATTAAACAAATTATTACAGTAATTACTATATTAATCATCTACGATTGATGTGTTTGTCCACAGTACGTTTTACTATATAAAAAGCAGGTGCATAATCTGAGATATAAACTTGTTAAAGCAACTAGACTCCCGATCGTTTAATTAAGAAAATAACTGTCAAATCATATCTTTATTGATAACGCGGCAATTTTACAAAACTCGATTATAATCTATGGGTGATAATGGCTTCCGTCCCGTCTATCTGCAGATTAAACTACGCTTGCCCCGCAGCGTTGCTCGTTTCCATAGCCCCGGGTCATCGTTATGTACTTGACTTAATGTCTATTACATTGAATTTATTATAACTGTAATATTTTGCTTTTCGTAATATTTAGATTGATGACTATCGCGATCAATTTATTAATTGAAATAAGATTTAAGTGCATATCTTTATTATTAAGTGACGTTTTAGTTTCTTTAATAAACATTTTTTTTAAAGGATGTATTTAATTTAGTTACATATTTTGTTTGTTATCGCGGAACTCGTCATTTACCGATTTAAACTAGACGAATGAAAAATTTGCATTTTTAGTTAGATGTTTTCTGATTCATTTCTTGTTTTATTATTTTACAAATCTATTCAGAACGATAAAGTTTTATATTACCAATTTCCAAAAATAAAAAAATAAAAACTATTCATGTATTCCATATGAGAACAGATATGAGATTAAGCTACAAAATATTGGTAATGTTTTATTTGAAGTGATTAGTGCACAGCGTGCTTCCCAATTTGGAGAGATAATTAGTATCTTTAGAGATAATTAAGATTGTATTGGATGGTGATAATTAGACGTTAGTGGAAAGTAGTTTGGTGATATTATTGATAGTGAAGCAGAAGCGTGTTTCTGAAGTTTTTTCGTTATTATTATACTTTTTTAGATTTCTCTCTCCTGACCCTGTCTGACTGTGTCATTCTTTAAGTTCCCATCTACCTTGGTCACAATTAATATCAAAATCAACTCGGTGTTCACTTAATTTCGCATACAAATAATATTGTGAATTAATGATGCGTTTAGTCGCAGAATGTCCAATTCGCAAAATGTCCAGCTCGCAAAATGCCCAATTCGCAAAATGTCCAATACGCAAAAGTATTAAAATTTTCTAACTTTTGAAATTACCAAGTTTTCAATAACTTTTCCAATTTCTGTATTTTCTATGTATCTTCCATTATACAATATAATACATCTTTCCTGTAGTATGTAACCATGCTTTGTGCGGTCAGGATATATTTCATTCATGAGCAGACGATGACAGCAGGGAATCCGATACAGGCACCGGGAAACCACAAGGACGCATTACGAAACACGGGAGATGAATTACAAACATGTTCTTGAAATCATTACCTTACTAAGTACCTGTACGAAATTAAAGTAAATCAATTTGATCTATACTCCGGTATTTTTGAAAACAGTTCTGTCTGATTCCGCACTTGATCTTTTTTTTTTATATTCTCACTTTTCTTATACTCTAATTCTGTACTGGCTGTGTTTCATGATATCATGTATCCTACAATATTATTATCTTCATGAAAATAGGGCCTCGCAGAGTTTAAATTCACAAAGTAGTATTAATTACAAGTTCAACTGAAAAATCGATAAGAGGTGCGGCAAATGAGTCAGCTCCGGCGAGAAACAGATGAGCCAGAACACTGGCTTATCGCTGCATTTGTTATAGTGTCATTGTCAACTCATGATTTTATTTCATCAGATGACTCGACTTTTGGCATCGCTGATGAGTTGTGGTGGGAGGATCAATCGGTCTGCGTAATTGATTTCAAATCCTCGCAGCTGCAGCTCAGGCTATGTGCAGCACGTACTATATACATTCAAGGCTTCTTCCTTGGTTGTGGGTTCATATGGACTAGATTAGAAATTGCCTTTCCTAGTGAATTCTGTATTTCAAAGTTACTATGTAATAGTCCTTAGTCGGGATGAGAGATAGTCATAGGCTCGCGCGCCACTGCAGTGTCAGAGTAACTTATTTCAAATCTATCAGCTTCAGTATTCTACTTTTTAGGCTTAAGAATTTTCTTTATTAGCATTAATTTCTTGTTTATTTATCTGTGTTGTGTCAACTCTTACTTTCTTTTGTTTTCTTAAGTCGAAATATCTATAGAATTTATTCTGAATTTGAACAGTTCTTTGCCTGTTCTGTAGCCAGCTTGTACACCTCGTTTAGGATCACATGGTTTAAAATATTGTGCAATTTATTTTTTATGTATCACATTATCTAAAACTTGACTGGTGTTATTTAAATAAGACGTAGGTACATTAAAAAGGCGGAATTTATTGCAAATAGGATGGCAATTAGCCGGCTATCGGCAGAGTTGACCTTGGGGGGGGGTTGTTGTGGGCTGCTATTAGTAATTAACCTTGGGGTTATATAACACCACTTACAATGTCACAACCTCATTAAGGTACCGTAATTTAAATGAGCATGCTTACCTAGTGCTTGTATGATGTAAGTTAATTTTCTCTTCCTAAACTGTCTGAACAATTTGTAACTAATTAAAATTTAAAATTAGAATTAAAGATATAATTATCTCTATTGTTTTCTCTCACTGAGCATGCACAATTAAAATAAGTCAACGACCGTTCGAAAATCAAATTCAAAATCAATCCCGCATCCGGCGACCGTTACGTCAATGACGGCGCAAGGTGAACCCGTCATCGCCCGTGACGCCCTGCTTGCTCCCTCTTGCGTAACTACTCTGCTGCCCTACCGCCGTAAACCAGTAATTAATACCAAGAGATAATAAGGTCCAAATTGTCGATATTCAATCTAATTCTAATCTTCTATATTAATAATATCTTATGCTAAATAGGTAGTAGGCGATCAAAAGGCATACGATGTCGTTATCCTATGATGCCAAATCAGAAAAAGGCATTAGTTACGAATGTATGCTATAGCTTAATATTAATTCGAGAGTAATTAATGTGCTAATGTTTTCTGCCTTAATAAATTTAAATTAAGATATTACAAGTCTTTGTTTTTAACTTAGAACAAGTATGCATGGAAGATAAGAGGGGCTTTTGTCCAGTAGACTATATACAGCTAGAAAAACTATGATTTTATTTTTATAGTTTCATCATTACCTGATAATCTGATAACCCAGAGACTTAATACTTACAGCTTTATAAATTGAATAGAATTTTAAATTTTATGCTGATATTGCCCTGAAGCAATAATTCTTATCGGCCAATCTTGATTCGTAAGTATCAAAATTTGTTCAGGCAATTTTCTGTGACTTTATATTAATAACTAGCTGTTCCCCGCGGCTTCGCCCCGCGTGGGACTCGGTTATATCGCGCCCAAAAGTAGCCTATGTTGGACCTCATGTCGTTAACTACATCCCTACCAAAGTTAATTACAATCGGTCCAGCAGTTTAACCGTGAAGAGGTGACAGACAGACAGACAGACAGACAGACTTTCGCATTTATAATATAAGTATGGATATGTTGATTGCTTGCAACCTTGTTAAACAATTTTATAAGCAGAATATTGAAGTGATATGTCTAAAGAGTTGAGTCTGAAATATTTCCTTAAAAGTTCTCTCTTCATAATAACTATTTTTTAATATTACATATTTTAATATGTATTTTTTGTGGAATTCTATTTAATAGTTTGAAATAAAAATATTAAACATTTAACGACCCAGTTTATAGCTACATGTTCTTTTGCGTTTTCTTAAGACTCACACTTTATTGTACCAAATAATGAAGAAAAACAATTAGCTGATTTGATTTTATTCATTCAAGTAGATATTACCTTGCTAAGACTGAATATAGTTTCATCTTATTCCAAGAGGTGGTCATCATGATCGACAGCTTCAAATTAAGAACACAGTTCGCACAATTAGTTTATGAGAACGAACTTCATTTTAGATTCGCGAATGGCGAGCGACAGGTGCTTTCCGGTTGATTGACGGTTCTGATGTTCACTCATCCACGTGTAGTGTAGTGACTGCCACATTGCAGGGTCTTTAAGTCACAATCGTGTCAAAATAGTGTTACAATTGTAATGCCTTTTCACTACATAGTATAAAACAAAGTCGCTTTTTCTGTCCCTATGTCCCTATGTATGCTTAAATCTTTAAAACTACGCGACGAATTTTGATGCGGTTTTTTAATAGATAAGAGTGGTTCAAGAGGAAGGTTTTTATGCCCATGCGAAGCCGAGGCAGGTAGCTAGTACACACTATTTACAAAAATTATGACAGTATGATGTGTGATATCAATGTAGTGAGTGGTGTGACCATCAGCAATGATATAAAAAAATATACATTTCTTGTAACCAGTGTGTAAAAAAGCACTACAATTGAAACACTATTTTGACACGATTGTGACTTAACATTAGCGGAATCGACGCCCAGGTCATAAAGTTGATATTAAAGATAAGACCATTATTTATTTGCAACTAGCGACCCGCCCCGGCTTCGCATAGGCATATAAACCTTCCTCTTGAACCACTCTTATCTATTAAAAAACCGCATCAAAATTCGTCGCGTAGTTTTAAAGATTTAAGCATACAAAGGGACATAGGGACAGAGAACGCGACTTTGTTTTATACTATGTAGTGATAATACCATTTATCATCTTATGCATATAAAAACTAGTGGTTTTAATATCTTAGCAGTCAGCACCTAAGCGGTTAGTGGTGATCCGTAGCGTTATGGGTTTATTGGTTCTATTTTTCCCTTGAGTATCTGGGATTTAATGTTGTTTAGTATATAATTTTTTCCACTAAAACTGACAGGTTTGTGGCATTACTCACTAGTCGGACAGTATCTGTCAAGTCAATCATTAATCAATGTAGTTATGTTCGTTGTTGTTTTAGAACTTTTTAAGTTTTACTTTCGCTAATTGTAAAGATGTTAAGTTTGACAAGCTTTTGAATAAAATTTATTATGGTAACGTTTTTCATCAGTATTTTATGGTAGATATATAGAACATTTTGTATTCCTTATAAACTTTCCGAGTATCGCATTCTGCATGGTCCTAAAATGTTTTGTTATTCTTTACTAAGTATCATTTAACCCATAACACCCTTTTTATACTGTGTTTGATTAGCACGAAAGGTACAAATACAAATTTTGATAAATTACATATTTAATTTAAATCAGAATTTAGAATGAGTTTCCGACATGACAGATACTTTAAAAGGCAATTCGAAAGTTATTTGTAACTACTGTATTAAATAAACATTTTTTGACACCTACGATTTACCTTAAAAGTCATTGATGTTAAGTAAGCTCTACGTAGGAACTCACGTATAAGGACAAAAAATACTTAAACTAGCATAATACATTATAATAATACATATCATAGATCATAAAACGAAAAAGAAAGTGTGGCCGCGTGAGCTAAATTTTTTGTGAACACGATAAACAAATATGAGATCATCACAATAATTACGGCCTTTCAAAATGTGGGCAACGACAGGTGTTAAAAAAATAATATTAAGACAACCACTTTTTTAATATATCTATCGCAAAAAGATTTAAAAAGATTATGACTTTGGTAAGTTTTGAAGTTACAACCGTTATATTGTTTATTGTCGTCGTTTAGTACAATTATTCATCCCTTTTATTAATTCCTAATTTAAGTAAATAATCAAGTCCTTCAAAAATAGTCTAGTAAATCCGTGCCGCTATTTGGGCGGCAATCATTTTGTCTCGTGCCAAATCGTCCGTGAAATTTCGGAGGTGTCAGGTTCGTGGTCAAACACCTAAAAAGCGTCATTGGAGACTTGAAAAAATGACATTGAAATGCATCGGTCGATGCATCTACTATGCTTTGCTTGGTCTTCGTCAATTATTAGATAACTTCAGTTCATTCAAGAGCGGTTTTTAGTAGAGATCGGTGATCAAAATCTTTGAATTTAGGCAGCACAATAAAAAAATTATATTGATTAGCAATAAACCTAACGTATAAAAATGTATTAACATTGCTAAATATTTCTAAAGCATTATCAAGGCATAAGAAACAATAGAATTTAGACATTAAAAACTTGTAAGCGTTTAAATTAAAGGAATCAATGTGCTTTACCAAATATTGTGAATATTTTATGACCACCGCCACCGCCAAATTCATGTAATCATCATCATCATTCGTGTAGGCGTCACGGTCAATCGACTATGCAAACCCTGGTGTCAGAGTTCTTCGGAACCGCCTCTCGGCTTGATGTAATGACTTACTTGAATGATACTTTGTTATTTGTTACGAGCATCTGATTCGTTCACATAATGTTTTAATGTCATCTTTATTATTCACGATTTGAATTATGCTTTTGTTATCTTCGTTAGATAATATACCATTTCAGACGTAATGTGTATCACAAAGAACTTCTTTGTTCACGTCATTGGAAATGATATCTATCTTGACTTTCTAACTTTCTTATCCTTGTCAGCCTTCTTCATGAAATCTTTTATTTGGAATAATAACGATTTCATCTCGGAATCGGCGATAGCCTCAATTAGCAGCCACGATAATTCTTGTTCCACTTGTGTTACTTTCCAAGTGGCGACTGGGTAACGGTATCGGATGCTTTGTCTCTAAGATGAGACTTCTCAATTGGCCCTTCGTTTCTCACACGCACTAGTTTCGAATAAACGTGATGGTTTTCAGACCTACATATTCTGAATCTAATTTATTTGAAGCAAAGTCGTGATGTTTCTTGATTTAAAGGCACCATTCTAACACTTCTGCAGATTATATTCTTCAGTTTTATTGATCAAGATTAACCGTTGTGGTAAATTTTTTCATTGATGTCTACTATTAAGATCTACACTACATTCCACACGAGTAGGTATTTGATGTATGTTATTATATATTCGAAACGGTTATTTTTTCGTAACGTCCTTAAGATAATATTTAAATAACTGAAATAAAGATATACTTTCGAGGCTAATTTAGCGAAACGCATAATTAAATTAATTCTATTAATATGTAAATTTCTGATTTTATCACTAGAATGGTCTATTTAGTTTACCTATAATTGAAGAAATAAGAATAACTAATTTGACGTGATATATGTGAAACGTTAATACAAAACGAGATACCCAAACTATTGGCCGATGCGTCAATTACGTTATAAATTACGACATCACTGCCGCTACCATAATTTCACTGTCAATGTCGGATTGCGGTTGCTGGCGTGTAGCTTTATTGTAACCTGATTTAGCTATTTCACTTAAGATAAAAAGATCAATATAAAAGTACAATTGCAGAGTTTCAGAGATGAACCTATCAATTTGGACTTACAATAAATTAATCAGTACATATTAAAAAATCATAATATGTACAACCTAAAAAAAAATAAATATATAAAGTGGACACAAATCAACTGCAAATATTTAAAGGGCAGATACAGATTACTATACTGAACAACTTTTACAAATAAACTTATATCGCAATACGAAATTTTATTTTTCCCTCTCCATACTAAACTAGATCAGCTGATTCTTAATTTGTATGGGAGGTCAAAAAAAATTTTTCGTATTTCGTCATAAGTTTATTTGGGAAAGTTGTTCAGTTTAGTGGTCTGTATCTGCCCTTAAAATATTTGCAGTTGATTTAAATTCACCTTATATACGTAGTTTTAAAATGAGATAACTTTCTATAAATCTTGTCATAATTTAGTTTTCTATCGGGCTCTTTTCCATACATGAAAATATGATTCTTCTTCTTAGCGAGTCGACTCTGGCAAATTTATATTTGTGAGGACCAGAACTCCGCCACTGACAAGGCGTTGTCAGTGGCTTCGTATAGGTCCCCGAGCGTGCAGGTGGCTGGGCACGCAGGGCACGACAAAAGATGTGCCATGGTCTGGGGAGAGACACCACATCTGCAGGTCTCCTCTAAGCTGTACCCCCATCTGTACATGTTGTCCTTGCTTAGGCCAACCTGGGTCCGGAGTCTGTTTAAAGACTTCCAAGTAGGCCATGGCAGATCATGTCCAGGGGGAAGGGTCTCGCACAGCGGTAGGAGTGACGCCGACGGGTATCTCTCTTTCCAGATGGATCTTCTCGACTGAGAGGCTTCGCCAGTCAAAGGTTGAGTCTCTTTGACGAAGCTATGTCGACTCTTCAGCCTTTGCGTAACCGGCACGTGGTCGTACATAATATGATTGAATGATTTTATTTTGTTGGGAAAACCACTTTGGTACTTCTAGATACTCATTGGCCGCAAATGGACATAGAACTGTCAGTGAGTTTTAATGCATGTTGGGATGACATGTTAATAAAAAAACACTACTGGATTATAGTCTACTGTCACTTTTAGAGTAGAACCTGAATATTGTGCTAGTCACCCACACATCTCATCATATCTCTCACGCCCTCAACTTGATACTTGACCCTGTTCTGTTGAATACCAATGTTAGATGAGCTAAATCCAAATGCATTTATAACAGCTAAGACTGCAATCGAAAATTCATTAAAATGCAAGCATGGTCCAAATTTAAAAATAATTTTACGTATTAACATGCAAATGATGTTGCATCAAATGGATTTGATAAATACCTTGCAAGTTATTGAATTCATCTATGGTCGCCAAATTGCTTTTTTATTGACGTTGACATCATGACCAGAGATCGTAAATTATGTTGCGATAGTACACATATTATTTTTTGAGAATAAACTGCCCTGCTTTGGAAAACTACTGTAGAATTACACTATCAGTCACGAGATTCTGTTTTGAAACCGCTGTATTTATTTTGTAATATTTAGTTCAAGTCAATTACAAATAGCGACCTTGCTTTTGTGTATGAAAAACTGGAAATATTATAATTTGTGCTGTGTAAAAGAAAAAATCCATGCTATCTAATGACTTCCTCAAGGAAGTTATTAAATCTCATGAGAACTGAATCTTTTATGACCAAAACAGCAAAGTGCAACTGCTATAAATACATTATTAGTTACTCTGTGCTCGAGATAAGTTTATTCTGCGCCCACAGTGCCTGCAGTCGCAGCGATATTATCATAAAACTCAGTAGCAATGCGCCTCCGTGCCGAGTAAATATTTGATATTTGTACTCAATTGCTTTCAAAATGCTTGTAGTTTGCTCTGCACTGCTACAAATTCTGCACATGATTGAATATTTACGAACGTGTTATTTCGTAAAAGCAGTACATTACATTTCAATAAATCTAAAAAAGAATACATCCTTTACAAACACTTAATGATTTAACGTAAGACGCACAGTTGCACTGCTGATGCTGACCTAATATAACTGGTATTGAAGAAAATTGATGCTACAAAACTTGTATTGTTTGACATGTTAATTTTAAATATATTTGTAGAACCTAAAGGTGAGATGTCAGTTCACATCAACAATTTTAAATCATATAAAGCAACCACAAACCTAATTTCTGCCAATGAGGCTCTCGAAAATAAAAATTTCACTAGGACTTTCTGTAGAGTTAATTCAATGGTTCTCGTGCTGATGCTGGCCCAAATATGAGGTTTAAATAGAAAGAAATGTTTTCAATCACGAAAGTTCGAATGCGGCAAAATGTAGCGGCAGTATTAGGTCGCGTGATGGCGTTTAGCTGTCGCGGCATGCAACTAGAAACAATTTTCAAAGATTAGGATTTAAAAAATATATGACGTGGTACTCAACATTTGGTAATTGCTTCAATAGGTCATATACGTGGCACGGCTGCGCCAGATTACCTGACAATTCTACAAGACGTTGATTGAAAATTTTTCTTTTTATCCATTTATTTGGATTTTAAACTGTCACTAATTTAAGTCTTTCTGATGAATCTGAAATTATCATTGTTATCAAAGCTAGCCAAAATGAATGAAATCTTTTTAAATTCAACAAGCTAAAGCAGATTAAGAAGCAAATAAACTAATTTTTTTGTAGCAATTCCTGAGTAATGTTATAATTATTATGAATATTCATAATTTTTTTCTGGTTATCATGACATTTTGACAAAGCTTGTGTATTATGTGTATGTAACTTTTTATTTAAAAAAAAACATCAAATTAGTTTTTTTGGGATTTCTTTTTCCAAATGCTTCCATTATTGACATTATATTAGGATCTTCAATTAGAGGAATAGTATTGACCTCAACTTGCGAATTAAGAAAGTTGACTTTCATTTAAAAGGTTCTGTAAACACCATCTAGATTATGAGTTGAAAACATTTCTGAGTAAAGAATTGACTGTTTACTTAGTCTGGTTTGTATGGACCTGTAAGCCAAGTCAACTATGTGTTGGACAACACAAACAACGCAATGTAGGTAGGTGATGATAAAGATATAAAATGAGAAAACAACCACGATGCTAGACATCCCGCAATATTTACCCTGTTTCTCATACACGTCAATAACAAGCAACGTACTGGTAGACTAGCTAAATAGTTAACGAAATTGAGGACAGGATATGGAACACATAAACGTTAATTGTATTTAAAAATTGTATTTAATTCTGTTTCCGCTTAAAATAAAAGATAAATTCCTAACAAGAGCAATCAACAATGAGATGTACGATCAATTTGTCCTACATCAAACAATTTTACAATAGAAAAGTTTCGAGTAGAATAGAGAACTATAAACTCCCTGGAGTGTCGCAAAGAACGAGACTTATAAAAAAATTTACAGCATCATCTGACCGTAAAGGTAACAATGGCCTCATAAATAATTCATAAACACAATGGCACCTGCACAGGTCCCATGGGAATATTAGCAGGGAGTCACGCGTCACGGGCTCTTGCCGTTCACACCGATTAACTACAAGGAGAAAGGATCGAGAAAATTACTATTTGGGGCATAATACGATGCTACAAAGAACATCTAATAAAATATATACTTAATTCTGAATAACACTAAGCAAATTTAATTACTTATTATTTAAGACAAAAGGGACGGATAAGTAATAATATTGTGTTTAAAATTATTGTTACTCTCAAAAGCTAAGTAACATTTTCAGTTAAAATAATAGATAAATTAAAAATAAGATCTTTAAGAGGCTTTAAGATCACATGTTCATTCAGTTGTATATTATTATTAATAGTTAATTTATTTAGCATATATATAAATGTGAATGTTAAATTACATATGTACCAATGATTATTATTACTCTAGCAACGGCTGCATATTATGAGCAACTGTAAAGTCTCACCCGCAATTTACTTTTACTACTTGTTTTACATGCTGTACACAGCTTGCTCGTCATTTCCAATTTATTTGTTACATATTTATTCATAGCCTTTTCACTTTCGTTCCATGATGAATGAGATCACTGATCTTAACTTCATGTTTTGTAATGTTAACGAATAAATTTTGTGTTGTGTAATTCGTATTATTATTTCTATCGTTTTCTAAATCATGGTCATCATTGTTTATAATATTGTTGCCATTTATTTCAGTATTTCAAATGAAACTATTTATTTTGAATATAGGATATTCGTATCATTTATTGACTTCATTCATTACTTATATTAAGTTTCCCATCACTTCCAAAGTGCGAGTAGAGAAGCTAATTATTAGAGTTAGATGTATTTCATTGTATAAATAAATAAATCTAGCTCTAGCACAATATATTTAAGTATATGAACACCAGAATCAAGGGACGCAAACCCAAAACTAAGTAAAATATTGGAACTTTCAAGGGATCGCATATGTTTTCTGAAGAAGTGCAAGGAGCCCTTTTATGTGGCACATCATAGTCTACGCTGCAACCTCTTATTATCAGTATTTAACTGTAAATCAGTATAACAGATTGGCTGATTCTTACACTACCTTTAAGCGGCAAAGCCACAATCGAAACGGCAAGAGACATTTCTTTTTTTCGATATTTATATGAAACTAGCTGTTCCCCGCGGTTTTACTCGCCCTTGGTGTGTATGTACTTTATTTACTTGGTGCCTATAAACTTCCCCAAGAATCAAGCTATCATATGCAGAAAGAATTTATCAAATCCGACCAATAGTTCCCAAGTTATAAGCGTTCAAACAAACAAACAAACTCTTCAGCTTTATAATATTAGTATAGATTGAAAAATTGTAAAGAATTTTTGACTTACTCCACCCGCTATAGTAAAATACGTTGGATTTTTTCTTCATTCGCTTTCTACCTTTCTATTCATATCTAAACATTCTCCACCGAGGTGGTGATTTATTTTCTTTTTACCAATTTTATATTTCGTTACGACGATAACCGACCATTCGAACCATCGAAAGCAATATTTATGTTACAAATATCTCATTGCCATGCCATAACTACGAAATTACGCGTCATTTTTTCTGTTCACGACCCATTGTTCATATAACGGAATGCTCTGACTTATCTTAAGAAATTATGACCTACCAAAGAGCTTTTGAGCGTAATAGGTGAAACGTATAGCACTTACCCTTGTTTTGTGATTGAAAGTGTCTGTTGGAGATACGTTTGAGATACTGTTTTGAAATAGTTCAATGTGTATTTTTGCATATTTATTGTTTTTTATTCTCATAATTTTCGCTTTCAATCATTGTGCTTTAGAATCTTGATTAAAGTAAGTAGTTACAATAAGTTTTATGTCCTAAATGTCTTGTTTATAGTATTTTCGATATTTTACCAGTAATTTTCAACTACAGCAACAATTCCTTTATCTGGTTGGGTAGGGTAGGGTGTAATTGCGTGCAAATTGATTTCTGCTTAGCCGATTGAGTTACACACGAAACCAAATAAACTTGTAGTACCACCCATAATCTCCTTAACTGCACACTTATGATCTGCTTAAAATTACAGTCTTAATGATAGAATTACGCTTTCTAAAACTGTTATTATGAATCGTTTCTGTTGGGACGACCACAACAATGTGAAGCGGTACTGCGTGGTCCGAGTTTTTGCGCCAATCTCGCTTTCATGTAGGGTTGTGATCTATCGTTTTGCTCAGCCAGCTTTCTCTCCTATCAGTAATAATAGCTCATTTTATTCGAGTTTGTTTTATTTCGATTTTGGACTGATTATGTTGATGGATTGTACCTCTGTCAAATGTCAGTCTTGTAGAATTTAGTGACGTGCGCTGAACACGATGGTAAATGTACCAGGATATAATGTTTTATTTGTTTGTTTGTAATATCTTTATTATAGAGAATAAACAAAAATACATTTTATAAGATAAATGCAACTGTTTTTGTTCTAGGTGATCAAAGAATGTAGTTGTTAGGTTACCCTAATCAAGGGAAAAAGAAAAGAAAAAAAGTTAAAAACCTTGCTTTTAAGAAAAGTATACCTGTTTTTTGTAACGTTGTTGTACTTTGATTTATGTCATCCCAAATACAATTTTTACGACATATTGAATTTAACTTACATTTAAAAGAGTTTTCGAAAAAAAAACTTTTTTAAGGCAACCCTACTTTCACGACATGTCCTTATTAGTGGTCCGTGGTCCGATATTGTTCAAATTTCGATTTCGTTTGACCATCAATGAACGATTATGGTTTTTGGCATATATAGTTACTGTTACTTACTGTTTTTATTAATTACTAAGTAGCCGTTCCCTGGCGTTTCAACCAATTGAAACTACAAAATTTATGTAAACCATCCACAATTTATTCGTGAAAATGTGAATTTATTTGGATATATCTTTAGCTGTTGATAAGAATGTGTAAATCTATCATAGCTATTACTGATAAGGAAGTAAATGCGATTAAAGTAGATTCCGATCGATACTGTTATTAAATAGGCAATGACTAATCTTTTATATATTTACACTGAAACCTTCCATCAGAAAAACACAGCAAAGCAATAGCAAAAACACTTTTAAAATGTTAGTGAAAATTTTGTAGAGATATGGAAATATTTTTTATTACAACTAAATGATCTAAATTATTAACACATCTTTGTAACTGGTATAGGTTGAAAAGTAACGTCGTTAGACCAAAATGTGTAAAAACGAAGAGTTGCCCATCAGTGGTACATGCATAGCTAAAAAACAAATCTTTGTTACACACACATACTACACAAATTTGAATATTATACACATTGAAATCATATATGTCCAAAAAAATTTGCCAATTTGCAAAATATATAGCAACAACAAAAAAAAAAATGGTTGCCTGTAAAGTCGGTTTTACGGGCGAAGATTTTACGTGACAAGGCATTCGGCGGGCCTCTCTCTCGTTCGGTGACTCATCGTAACGTTACCGAGCGTTACACTTTTTCATAAGTGACTCCCAGCCGCAACCTAATTTAAGACGTTGTCACGTCAAAAAAATACATGAAAGAATCAGCTATAGAATTCTATCACCGCTAAAAATCTAAGAACACATGTAATATAACATTTAATTATCATAGTTCATTAATCATATAAAATCAGTAATAAAACTTCCAAAACACGAAGCAAATGACGTCCCAGTTTAGACCGAGAGCCGAGAAACAATAAGTCACGGAAAACGATCGCCGCGGGGCGTCGTGTCCACAATATTTCCTAAGTGACCACTAACAAGGAAGCGTTTAATAACGCCTCGATATCCACTGCCCCTCTAAATGGCGTCGCGAAATTTATTAGTCAGTGATGGATATTCAATGTGCAAATTTCTTTAATATATTAGAACCTCATAATATAACCGTTTTCAAGTACATAGCTCTAAGGTTATTCGAAATACGTCGTATATCACCTGTGGTGTGCGTATCAATTTTTTTTTAAATTTATATTATTTAACTAGCGACCCGCCCCGGCTTCGCATGGGCATAAAAACCTTCCTCTTGATAACTATCTATTAAAAAAACCGCATCAAAATCCGTTGCGTAGTTTTAAAGATTTAAGCATACAAAGGGACATAGGGACAGAGAAAGCGACTTTGTTTTATACTATGTTATTTAATAGAATTGGCTAATTACAATTTAACCAATATACTTGTTTTTCATGTTGAATCATGGCCTGGTTAAAATTATTAATCCATTAGTGGTAAGAATAGTTCTTATGCCATTTAGTAAAAAAACACCTATTAGGTCCCCGTAAGAATTGGTTTTCATAGATTAGCTCTAAAGATTAAAGTAAAACCCTATTTTAGATTCTTTATTTTGGGTTGTGACCGACTTTAAAACAATTTCAATTTATAATAGACAAAATATCCATAGATTGTTAGTACCTATATTATTAATTAAGCCTTAAAATCGGTATTGGAAAAGCAGCAATGTAACATGAAAATGTATTGTTTGCGAAATAAGGTTAATTAGACATTTCGAAAAGCTGCCCTATTGCAAGACGACAGCTCCCTGATATCGATCACTTTACAATACATACGGCATTATCGGAAATGTCATCGTTTTTGAACAAATAGCCGCTGACAATAGTTTCTAGATATGCTTGATCGATTATTGAGATGGGCAATATTTGTTTCCAAGAGGTAATCGTTGAGATTTTAAGTTTTTGGAAAGAATGGAAAGTGTGTGGGATTATATCTAAGTATGTATATAGTACGAGTACCTACCTTGGAACCTTGAATTATCAACATCTTATATTTCAAAAACTTATGATAAAATTTATCACAAGAAATGGCTGCTCATTTTAGGTTTAAATGATACTCATGGATTTCCCAAAATTGGAGGTCCAAGAAAGCACATTATTTTATTCAGTTGCAATGTTGATATTTCACAAAATATAGTGAAACTTTCTTCTTTTATCTTTGAGAAAGTTTCGACGTTGTGTAGTAAAATTTTCCTTTTACATGTATACTTTATATCTTTCATTCAATATAACTCAGACGACGTGCAAGTGCATCTATTAAGGAAATTGGGACAAGAAATTAACGGTGGTGTGAAACCTGCGAGGAAAGCAGATCTTGAGTTAGGTGCTCGCTTTCCGACGGAGAAAGCATATATTCTGTTAATTTACTTAACCGCGTTACATCTCTATTCCCAGCTTCTGGAGTATAACTATGAGTTTCTCCATAATAGGGTAGGAGTGAAAATTTTTACGCTAACGCTTGAATTTTTTTCTGTCGGTAGGAATAAGGTTCCTTGATACCAGAAATGAATCTCAGATTTTTATATATCTCAGAAATATTGACTGGAGATTCAAAAGTTTTATTGATCGCATGCAAGTTTATTGGGATTGTCTCTTTAGATCATTGCTTGAGAGCTATCGATACCATAGACACAGACTCAGTTAAATCCTTGACTCTCTTAAGGCTGGAGTAGCTCAGCAATCCGAAGTAAATCTTGGCCTCCAAAACGAGACAGCATTATAGTGTTATGATTTAAAGAAAACGAAATAATGTAAAATAATGTCTATTGATGATGGTTTTATTATCATCTCAACTAAAATCTGATCTTGATAAGATCCCAAATTAATTACTAATCAGTATCTTGAAGGCATAAACTGCCACAGGCCTCCGCCTAGTGCGGGAGTTATTGCACTACCATTATTGTAATACTTTGTTGACGAAATTTATTTTTTTTGACATTTTCAAGCCTGCTTCAGTCAAGTTTGGCTTCGACTATAAAAATCAAATGTCAACTGTTTGAAAAATATTTCATTTTAACCCTGACAATGGCGATTCAAAACAAAATAGGAAGGAACGTTTTTTTATTTATTTTAATCCAGTTCCTTTCAAATAAAATCATACACTCTAATAAAAATATAACAAAACATAATCCAGAGGTGGGTGTAATCGCGTTAATTAACTGATAACAGTTGTTATGATATCGTAAAGTTGCCGATAGCTTTACTAAGTTACAACTTACAATGCACGATCAAAGCCGAGTGGTTCGTGATAACGGCTGCGAGGTAATTTATAAGGAGCCAGAAGAGATAACAAATGCGACTATATTCAGAATCTGTATGCAATTTTGAATAATTTGAAAAAAAATTGTAGACTTAATCACTGAATTGATTTAGATTTAATTTGGTAGGAATATAGTTTGTGTACCTGGAAATGACATGTTCGCAACATAACAGAGTATGACGCGGATGGAGCTGCAGGTATCTGCTAAGACTTCATCATTTGTATTTGTGGTATCATTTGTATTCTATTCTTCATTTGACCTCTCCAATATGACTCTATTAAATACTCGAATACGATAGACAGTAAGCGTTGTATCACTTACTACTAATGCCACTATCATTTCCTTCAACAAACTGACTAAGCGAGTCAACAGAATGAAGATTTATAGCCTGTTAACTTGTTTTTATTTGATTGTCCTCAGTAATTGAGTCCCCACTTTCCAATGTCCAAACAGACAATGGTCTACCTGCTAATAGCCAATCACTACATTAGACGCGGCCTTGCACCCACGCTTGTAAACAGAGCAAATTGTTATGTGGGTTGGGGTATCTGGAATAGGTGTTATAGTCTTTTTGTAAAATAAACAAGAGACAGTGAAAGTTATAGATAATGGAGAAAGAAAAAGGGAGAAGAAAAAATATAAGTATCAAACAAATGAGAAAAATATACATTAGACAATATATTAGACCTTTAATTATTACAACGCTTTAATATCAGACGAGGTTGAGAGAGAGCACGTTCCTATGAAGAAATAAATTAAAAGAAACGTAACAGTATAACGCTCATATTGTTAAGCAAATAAAAGCTTTAATTTTGAAACAATTTTTGACGCTAGTACAGAACTAAAATGGTCTCGTATAGCTCCGAAAACCCAAACAGTTGAGACACGTTTTTGTTAACAGCTTGTTTCCAATAACTCACGTGCGCTAACTGTTATATAAGACCTAATTGCCAATGGAAACCTAATAACCGTGTTTTAGGTCATGTCCTTGGGCCGACAGTATAGTTTAGTAAACATACTATATCTTATCAGCATAACGGTTGGTGCGTTTGGATTGGATTACGAAACGCGGTTTTTTACGTGTCGAGTAGACGGTGTAGGATAGCCAATGATTAGTCATTAGTAAACAAAACCTATAGACATGAAAATCATTTTGACTGCAATGATGATAAGTGTTGTATAGACTGGATTAAACTGGACTTATTTTCTACTAACGACCCACCCTGGCAATTTATTATACATACATTGATCAATACGCGTCTAGTAAGAAATAAAAATATTATTGTTTGTCAACCACATCAAGCACCAGCGTGAAAAAACCATATCCGAAAAGAATCTGTAATTATTTGTGAAAATATCAGATCTTAGCAGTCACAAAAAAAAAGAAAAATATTTAAAAGTCTAAAACTAATCTTAATTTAAAATCATGTGGAGTCCGTGAGGCATTGTACCAAGAACACTGGCTGCATTCCCGCGCTGATATGCAATTCCAATTTTCTGTGCAAGGAAAAAGCAAGCCCTCTTGTCACCTGCGGCATCAACAAGCATCGGAACTATATTTTTCAAAAACTTTTTAAAGCAAGGACGTTAGTTAGTCACATATATTCCTCTGCTATATAGGTATTCGTATTCCCCACAGATATTTTCATTAACCTTATGAAAACGTCCTATTTCTAGGATCTTCGTAAGACCTCAACCAGTAACTTAAATGTACAATTTTGTGATCTAAAGATGAAATATAAGGATGCTGTTGTACCAAGTAAATTGAAGGTATTAAGATGCGTGTTTACGATTACTGAGGTGCTAATTGTAGCACTCCGTTTGCATCCAGCTAAACAGATATAGATGTGTCTTAGAGTTGATAAGATACTGCCAAGGCAAATTGAATACTTACTCTACTTACGATTCAGGCCATTATAAACACAGATCAGTCTTATGTTTAAACTACTTAGTCAAAATGGAAATAGATAAAAAAACCGGTCAAGAGCGAGTTGAACTCGCGTGGAGAGGGTTCCGTACAATGCCAATGTCAGTTTTTATATTCAATTGTGGTATGTTAATGTGAAAGGATTATGAGATGCGAGTTAACTACTACTATCACTATCTAGTGGTGTTTACTGTTTACCGTAAGTGAACGTTTTATATTGAATTTACCACTTAATTTTCAATTGATAGAATTGTCATAGGTTTTCCTGTAATCTACAGGAGGAGGAAATTGGCTGTGACAGACGGACGGACGGACAGATAGACGCACGAGTGATCCCATAAGGGTTCCGTTGTACATTTTTGTACGGAACCCTAAAAACCATGAAATCCAAGAAAAAATAGGAAATAAAATTAGATAAATTGTACATTATGGAATTTTTTGATTAATTAATACTAACAATGAGTAAATCATGCAAGTACAAACGTTGCAAATATTATGAAAAAGAAAACAAGAGAAACATTAGTTCATAATACAATAGTAATTAGTTCCAGGATTTGCGTTAAAACAACGAAGATACTTATCAATATTCATGAATGAAAAGAATAAACAAATTAAGATCATTTACCTCAAAAGCAATCAAACTGACCTCTAAGAAAAGATATTGCAATTGATAAAGCTCGAATTGTAAGTCTGATTTCGCAAACATACACCTACTTAATGTTTGTTAGAGCAAGGACGTGTGTCATCACCATTCATGTGGGATGATGAACAACATGAGTTTAATTCATAGAAGAGATAACTGGAGTTCGGATAAGCAGAATACATACTGTGGATTCTACGTCTGTCAATGGCTCATCAAGCTTGTTTATGTATTGTAGTCTACTTGGTTTATCAGGTAATTTCGCTTTTGTATTTATGCTGTCCGGTGTTTTATGAATGACTTTTTCTACAGTTGTGTAACTGTATACCTAGAAATATCAAAAGACCTTCACACATCACAACAAATGTACCACGCCTTCCAAATTTTTCCACGTGTTATCTGTCATATACCTACGTCAAGACTTGATTGATTCTGATGCGTCTAGGTACATTAGTATTGTAAACAACACTTTATGGAAACACGTCTTTCCAAAAGTAAGAATGTACCGGCAAAATACGAAAAAGGTGTTTAGAGTTTCCATATACAAGAGTTGTATTACATATATAAGTCGCCTCGTACATTTCCCTTTCAATCAATTCCCGAGAAAGTAAGAAGTGGTCCTTCGAGCCTTTTTACAAGGACTCATTTCTGTCCATTAAGCAGACCTGCTGGAGACATTCCAGAGGTATACTCATCCAAGCGGCGGGTCTGATCACAAATTGATTACTAACGTCATTACGTCCTACGTGCCTCCGTGAGACTATTCTTACTTTTTGTCGTACCGTTCTTATTTGTCCTTATATCTAAAGTAAAATATCGTCTGCACTCAATATTAAAGTCTACTCGTAAATTTGTGTCGTGGTTCTAATGGACAAAACGAAATTATAAATATTAATAGTAACAATTTTGCGACCGTAAGTTTTGGATGTCTACCTAAAAACAAAACTGAAAACCTTGGCTACTTGTACCAGTCAGTGTGGTATAGAGGTGTGTAAGGAAGGAAAATTGTTGCGGCTGAAATGATGATTAAAATTAACAATTACATTAAATACTTTCATACAATAGGAATAGAACTAAGTATTTATGGAATATAAAGCATACATTATCAATTGTATGAGAATAGGATAAAGATAAATATAAAAAAGGAGAGTTTCTGAGTATGATTTCACGAGGACGAATTGGTTGTTTGTAAAGAACCCTTTATTTCTTACAAAGTTTATAAAATTTCTGGCTGTGAAACTGGAATAAGAAATTCTTAAATTGTGATGTGTGGTGATGCAGGTCTCTTGATGATTGCTGACCGCTTCGATTAAAGATGGCACCGAAAGAAGAATAAGAAAATTGTGATAATAATTTCAGTGTTAGCAATGTTACTCCTGATATTGCAAGCTGCAGGCGTGTTTACCTCTAAATTGTTTAAAAATGTTTCAAGAAGTCGTAAATCTATATTTTGAACATTTTAATACAATTTTATTGAAAGTATCAGAGTTAAGGCGAAGGTAAACGTGCCCACTATTCCCGGTACTGATAAGATCCGACCAGTAAACGACGCTGTGCATAATTTTAAAACCTCTTTGCGGTGTGGTCTAGTCGGGCAAGTGCAAGATGGCGCGAAACTTGCATTCTGCGCTTTAGCATTATCTTAGATAATATTAGTTGTCCGTTCTGGTTTTACATGGTTTGAATTTTAACGTATTTAATTATTATTAGTTTAGGTGCCTTTTGATTCTTTGAAAATTTTACTTGTTAATTTTTTTGGAAGGTTATTCTAAAAAAGCGTGTTAAATATATAAATAAGAAACGAATTTGTTTTATCTCGGAATATAAGTCTAAAGAACAACTGGTGTGAAGTGGATAGAGTTTGCTAAGGACCGTAAAATAGCATAATCTGAAGGATCTGGTTAAAAAGGCTGAAGAGAGAGTGAGGGAGTTACATCAAAAATGAGTTCAAAAGTACTTTAATGGCTCAATAATAAGCCGCTTATCTTCCTTAAAGTTGCAAAAAAGTAAATACTTACTGTAATAAGATTTGTAAAACCGCATAAATTATCCAAATGAAGTCACAACACGCAATAAAAACAGTAGATTACACCTTAATCACAGAAACAAGGCATTGAACTATAAATTGATGGTACGGTAATCCGCATTTCGTAAAACGTTACCATGTAGTTTTTTTGCACAATCAACAAAATCAAGATTGTGGAACGGACCCCATTTGGTTAAAGGAGGCTTTTTATATCTCTACTACGAATTTGTTCTGCTGGATTCCTGAGGTAAAGCTTTTTTGGAGCGCTGAATAGTTTATTTATCCGCCAACCATCTGTCGTCACTTGGTGGTGACAACATGACCTTGTGGTAAGAGCATACTGCTCGTAAAACAAATTCAGTTGGAGCTGTCCACTATGTTTCGTCCCATTACTGGGCAAAGGTCTCTTTTAATTCAACCTCCAAACCACTCTATCCATGACTAACTCAAACCATCATAATTCTTTTTATTCAGATCAACTACGAAAAGAAAGACAATATATATATATATTGTATCAAGAACTTTACCCCGCGAATTCAGCAGTTCTCAGAGTTCTCAGACTGGCTTGTTCAGACTGACTCTTCTGTCTTTGAAATAAGAATGCTCATGGGATGCTAGCAGATGTTTGTATACGTTGAAGTGTAATGTATGTTATAATGTCATGCCAGGATGGGTTTGTCACGCGCGAGGCTTGCAAGGGTGAATGCACTGAGTAAAGCCCGAGCTTGTAAAATAAATCATTGTATTTGTATAAATAATTGTCTCGGCCGTAGAAGGGTACATTGTTTACTCGAGTGACATTTGTCTTTCTAATCGCTAGTTGTGCGAAAAGAAAACAATAAACTAAGCTACATGACATATATTTGAACTGTGTGAAACATCGAGCAACACTGCCTCCGTACTAAGTCTGATAGTACATAATTTATCAATAAACTAGAAAGACTTAGAAAAGTCGCTGCTAACATCCGTCTTCTTCTTGTTGTCGCTACAATTTTTAATATCGTTTCGTGTTTCGTGACGAATGAATAAATTTTCTAATTGGTGTCCGTCGGCAAAAATATCGATGGAGATATATGAAAAATAAATATAGTCTAATTGACAACATCTTCTTTCATTAAATGGATTAAAATGTGTATCGTAAAAAATGTTAACAGCCTTGAAACTTTAAAATAAAAACAATCTGATGTCATGTCATTAATTTAGTTTAAAGCGGAAAGAATTTGGCGATTAGCTATGCAGGTGTTGGAGGATCGCTAATGATATCATTCTTTAGCCCATCACCATTACTCCCAACTACAGGAAGACCACTGCTGGTTACAGGCGTGAAAATTTTAGATTGAAGTCGTTAGGCTGTCATGTGTCAGATGCCTTTGGGCAGCCTGAAAAATCTGATTGGTGGCCACTACAACTAGATCATGACCCTATGGGCTGGTTTCTCTATAAATGCATGCTAGACTTAGTAACTTATGAATGTATAATTATTAATGTGAACATGAGACCTGGTGATGAAGAATGATGATGTACGTGAAACATTTAATACAATGTTTGGTTTAGAGCTTATTGATGATATAATGATTAAAAGGAATAAAGCGGCTCCAGAGAAGTGTAGGTCAAGACACCATATGATAAGCGGAGTATTTCATGGCAAAGTCGATGCCCGCACATCTTGAATTATATTTAGCAATAAAGTTTTGGATAAAGACAATGGAATGTCCATTATTTTTAGCAAATGCCCAATGCGCGTGATTGCAGGCCATAAAGACGAAAGGTCGTTACACCGTGGGCAGCATTTTTGGTGAAATTTGTAAAATTTATTTGAATTAAACATAGTTTAATGTTAGTTTTGAGATATTTAGCCTCAATTACAATAAAAGAAAAACAATTTGAATATTAAAGATATATGTCGAATTTTCAAATAATTTCTTACCCGATTATTACAAAAAAAATATTTATGAATGATTGCCTTATCAAAGCATATAAAACCACATATCATTCACACGAAAAATAAACAGAAATCTTTTAGAGTTTACTGGAGATAACATTTCTAAAATGTAAAAATTCTCATTACCATATTTTATTTTTAAAGAGTAGAGCAAAAATTAAGCCTACAAAAATGTCAGCGCCATTACTGTTTTTAACGATGTTATACTTCAACTTAATGAGTGAGTATTTAGGAAAATTGATAGGCAAAGACACAAATTTAAAATGATATGAAATAAAATAGATAAACATCAGAAGCATATCAATCATCATAATTTAATTTAAATATCGCTAGAATATATATAACTTTAGATGGACATCCTATCTCGTCAAACAATTGAGCATATTTCGCATATTGTGAATATGATCAATATGATCGTCTATATAGAAAGCATAGCAAAAAGTAATTTTCCTAACCTTAGGTTTTCTCGGTTGTCGACCCCACTATGGGATTCCATGAACCATCGCACATCTTGAAGGTTTACTAGACTGTGGCATTGTTGCGCGATTCAATGTTCCACAATTGAATTTTTTGGACTGTGAAGCCTAATTCAATGAAACTAATCAGGTGACTTAGAAAATATAGGACCGGCAAGTGCCTGTATTTTTCATCTTTAAAAAAATTAGTGGCATTACATATACGTTGAAATTCAAATTATATAAATATTATATAATTAAAACAGCCCACAGAAACAGTTCTTATTTTAGTTGTATGTTTTTTGTTTATTGTATTATCTCTAACCAATTTTAAAATTTCTCTATTGTCCAATATTTGAATTGGGTCCCATAGAATATTTTATATAATCTGTGAAATGTTTGGTTTTGAAATTAAAATAACTGGAATATTTATAACGATCAAGTTGCTTGCTTTCTTGTTCTTCAAGAAAAAGAATTTTTTTTGAAAAAATAATCAGATATTCTGGTTTTGGTTACTAATATGAGAATTAAAGTTTAATCTGTTGTTAAAATTGAATAATTTTTGTTCCAGATGATATCACGCGGGAAACAGTTACATCAGAGACAAAGGTAAGAATTAAAATAGTTAATTTTTAGTCAGGTATTTAACCCTGTGGTCTAGTGGTTCAGATGTTTGCTAGGATGACCGAATGAGTTTGATTTCCACGGGAAACATACTTTGTTTATTTGATCTCATTATGTTAGGACAGGACTATTTAGGCTTGAACCAAGTTTTCAAGAAGTTTGAAAAATACATCATGTTGGCCACTAAAACGCACTGCTTTTTTCTTGTTTATATAAACATACATTTTTTTATCTACTTTCTTATCATTTTCACGTATTTAAGTGTAATTATTTTCAAAGTGCACGCTATCTTGTGATACTGAGAAATGTTAATTCGCTAAGTGTATGCATGTGTGATGCGATGCAAAAAGTCTCGCAGCGATAGTGCGGTCAGCGAGCTTTTAAAAACATTTCTTCTTCGTTTCGAGTCGAAATGGCTGTGGTATATATAAATATAACTTTTAAATATGATTCGACCAGTACATAGCCACGTCCACTGCCCTGCCGTTTGTCTCCCCCAAATCCTCAGTCGTACAGGAGACTGGGCCATTGGGGCATATCAGGAGATGAGTCATAGACTGGACAGCACCGCAATTGGCTGTCAGTCGAAAACCCCATCTAATTCTGTTCTCTTGGTACCTTCCAACACCTTTTAAAAACTTTAATGCACCTCTACTAATGTATATTTTGTTTGCCTCGTTGCAAGCAAAGCATGCAAGTTTACTAGGAATATACATGTTAAGGGTCTGACTACTACCTGAATTGTGTTTGCCAAAACGACCAAACCGATTTCATTTCCTCAACTAAAAAGGATGAAAAAATTAATACATTGTTGTTTAAATATGCATCATATCAAACATTTTAATAAATCTGAAGTCGGTGCCGATTATTTTAATGAAATATGCTAATTAACGAGCCAGCAGCTATTCAACGAATTTGTAAAATTGGCACCAACTTCAAATTTATTAAAATGACTATGGAACTATCTCGAAAGTATACCCTTT
This sequence comes from Apomyelois bistriatella, assembly GCA_947044815.1. NCBI lineage: Eukaryota > Metazoa > Arthropoda > Insecta > Lepidoptera > Pyralidae > Apomyelois > Apomyelois bistriatella. The sequence goes on from OX345688.1 coordinate 2,635,792, forward strand.
CTAACAAAAAAAATAATTTTACCAATCGATTCAGGGTCTTCGAGTAATCGAGCAAGATATATTACAATCAAAAAGTTGTAAATACGTTGCATTTTTGAAAGTGGGTTAATTTTCCAGCATCGTCTCACCTTCGTCTCACTTTAATAACTTGGAATACATCAAAAAATACCCATGCCCAATACAAAACTTGAAGAGTTCCCTCGATTTCTCCATGATCCCATCATCAGATCCTGACCCGCTGAACATGGGACCAATTGGAAAATAAACCCTCTCGACCAAAAAAAAATGTTTCATATCGATCCATCCGTCTTCGAGTAATCCGGTAACATACATAAAAAAAAATATATATATAAAACATTCCGACGAATTGATAACGTCCTCCTTTTTTTTGAAGTCGGTTAAAAAGAGGAACCCGAGTCGGGTTCCTCTTTTACTATTCAGGTATGGATGGATTCAGGCACACATTTGTGTCATATTCGCAATTCCCGAATATTACTACATATTCGGGAATTGCGAATATGACACAAATTTGTTCTATATTCGCAATTCAATAATATAAATACAATATGGAATAAAACAGGATTGTGTGGTTTTGTTATAATATATAATATACACATGTTATAATATATTGGATGGCTTTAATAAATAAATCGTAGTAGCACATACATTAAAAAATCCGAAAACCGTAAAGTTGAAAATTAGGTTGAGGGTCGTGCGCATCAAAATAGCATACGTGCAAGTAGCGTTATCTCGGCGCATTCAAGAACAAACATGTTCCGCTGTTCTCGAAGGAGGTTGTAATCGAAATTTATGAGAGGACCACACGCTTGTACAACCTGTTGTTGCCATTTGTACCGTTTTTATTACTGAGATAAAGGTCACTTTGCGTTGACATGTGGAATATATGGTTGGAGTGATCTAAGGCAGAATGCGATTATAAAATGCGCTAGTTGATAATCTTGTTCAGGCTGTTGCATATAGGTTGGTTTATTTTTTATTACCTACGATGCAAAGAGGGCGCTAGAGGGCTATTTCCCAAGCGGGTAGATATATATTTTATGAATGAAATTAAGTTGAGCAAGGGAAAACATTTGTTTAAGTGTAAATTTTAAATAGCTGTTGCCCGGGGCTTCGTGCCTCGATACAATATAGCCTATGTGTTGTTCCAGGGTCTAAGAAATCTCCATTCTAAATTTCAGCCAAATCGGTTCAGCTGTTTTTTTTTTGTGAAAGAGTAACAAACATCCATACATAGTTTTGCGTTTATAATATTAGTAGGATACATTTTTTAAAGAGGACGGTCAAAAAAAGAATTATGAAGAAGGTATTGACGATTAAAAAGGCATCAAACTATACCGTCGACTGATGCTGTAAATGGAGCAAAAGAAGATGGAAATAAGAGAAAAGCTAAGAAGAATACAAATAGGATTATTAATATCATTAAACAATTCACTCACTCACTTGGTCACAAAGGTCACTTAGTAAAAAAAGTACTGTTTGTATAGGTACTGAGTGACCGTAACAGTGATTGAACTACGATGGTCACGAGTCATCAATATAAACAATAAAGTATTTATGTAATTGGTGTAATAAAGTGTTTGTTCATTCATTCATTCATCACCGTCGATCAAACTGGAGAATGCTAGATCCTGGCGTGGGAACGAGGCTGTATGTTTATTGATATCTTCGTTAACGGGTTCCTGTGATATAGCGGCTTAAATCGTAAAACACTCCCTGCTTACGATAAAAGAAAATTTTATTCTAGGAATAAAAGAAATGGATAGCAGAGGTAAAAGGAAGTAAGTAGCTAACGTATGTTCGTAGATTACATGAATGAGTATGGTTGGCTATTTCTGCGCCTAATAAAAATATGAAAATTTGCTTTGATTTTTAACTTTTTGCACACAACTTGTGAGTGAATAATTGACATCTATTACACATATATAATATCACTACATAGTATAAAACAAAGTCGCTTTCTCTATCCCTATATCCCTATGTATGCTTAAATTTTTAAAAATACGGACCGGATCTTGATGCGGTTTTTTAAATAGATAGAGTGATTCAAGAGGAAGGTTTTTATGCCCATGCGAAGCCGGGGTGGGTCGCTAGTCTTCATCATATTTCATTCATAAATTCAAATCTATTACAGACTGAATTTCAAAGAAAGAAAATAGGCAATAACACTAGCGATGCGATATTGTTGCACCACCCCAATATATTAAAACGGATTGCATTAAAAAAATTACAGTCTACTAACTAACACAGACCTGATGCATCTTCCCACGTTAACAAACCTCTATTTAACATTGAGTTCTTTCTCCTTTCTACCTAAATATACCTTGCAGTTGTACACAAGTTTGTTTGCGAATTACGTGAACATCTAACTATTTTCACATGGCTTTATATAACACTATTCAACAACCAGTTCTCAAGGATACGAACAATCTGGGTTCAATCACATTGCTCTCGGTGAATGAAATACAACCCAACCAATTACAGAGGCTCAATCTTTCTTTATTTTCATTTTCAGTTGGGTGTTATTTCAAATCGTACACATTTTATTGTGAGAAACAGGAACCTGTAGAGGAAAGAACTAGCGCCCGCCCGGCTACTTTTTGCGATAAGAATCGAATGAGCGAAAGTGAATCGATTACTGGTATCGATCATGGATTATGAGAGTAATGTCTCGACGTCTAGAGAATTGTATCGAATGGATTTATTACAATTTCATTGTGTTTGATATCATATTGCATTGATCAAGATCTTGCTTTAGGTCAGTTTGTTATTATACACATATTATGTACATTTATTATCTCTACATACGACGACGAACACAAATTTTCATTTTGTTCGTTATTATATCCATCTGTGACCACTTCATAATTTACCTTTTTAATTAATTTCATTTATAAAAAGTTGAAGTAAGCTATGTTTCTTCTATTCTTGTTCATTAAATAGCTAACTGCATTGCATACCCCCCCTTATTGATTTTAAGAATTTTGCTACAATAAGTTGTTCATTGTGGTCATATACTACTTTATTTTCCTTTTCCTATTTAAGTACTCTGATAGTCTGATTATATTATTTAACGGATTACTATCAGGCTTCACAATTTTTTGGCAGATCGGTCTTATCATATTCAAACTAATATTTTCTATATTTTGAGCCATTATATCACATTTGTTCATTAGCGCTAGTCCACCGCCTGCTGTGTTTTTCTCATTGCCTGTGACCACGTTAGTCGGTCTTAGAACTAATAAATTATCACACAGTATCGACGTGGACACACTGCGTGCTGTGTAAATAATTACAAGCTTTAGCGACATGTTTACTGCCGTACCACACCGCTCCAGATAGTCCTGTTACTTCTGCTTGATTTATGATTATCAGCATAGATGCTATAAGCGTATATGTAACGGCTACATTAGATTCTTATAGATCAACTAGCGACCCGCCTCGGCTTCGCATGGGCATAAAAACCTTCCTCTTGAATCATTCTATTATAATAAACCGGATCAAAATTCGTTGGGTAGCTTTAAGGATTTAAGCATACGTAGGAACATAGGGACAGTAAGCGACTTTGTTTTATACTATGTAGTGACATCTCGCGAGGACAAATTTTCAGACGGATCACCTTATATTACTTACGAATTATTTCAAGATGCACAATATTACAGTGGAAAACACATTGTTTTAATTGCTTATCGAAATTTTACAACTCCTAATACAGTCTAATAATTAATGTATGATTGTTTGAATTAGGATATCATTTACACAAACATATCCTAAATTATCTAATTACTTCCCTGTGAATTTAACATAGCTCCTATATTATAAATACATATCAGGATTTACAATATCATATTTTACCAACCACCATTTATTTCATTAGTGTCAGATTTGGTCTATTTTATCGCTCTCATTTTAATTAACTTAATGTGTTCACCTGGAACGTATCATATTTGGATCGAGTTCACATAACAATATTCGGGACACGTTTAATTATACGGTTTTTATATTTCGTTATTTTAATCGTTTTGCCAAGAATCAAGTTTTTCTCGTTTCGCGGTCGCCCCAAATGATTATAGCAGTCTAGTTTTCATTCTGTCAATCGTTGTGGTTATTTATTTAATTTCAACGTACGTCCATTCGTCAATGTCTGAGATATTACTGTTCTTGATAGGGTCTGCTGCGTCGACATGCAGTTTGCCAATTCAATCAACATCAAATATGATGCAAATTTATTTGTTCCCATTCCTGCGATATGCATTATTGTTAACTTCTACGTATAAAGATAGTACTAGAATATTACTGTAAAGTATTTGTGATAATAAGTGGCCAATATTATTTTTGATTATTTGATATCTCTTAATCAATTTTACGTAACATTGGGTAATTTTACGTAAAATACAATGAAAGACATTTTTTTTATTCTAGTTTATAACTGTGAAAGGTTTTCCAATTTTCCAATGGCGAAAACGCACCGGGAAGCGCAGCATCGGACACCCACCGACCAGATGGTCAGATGACCTGTTAAAGGTCGCAGGCAGGCGCTGGATGTAGGCCGCTTCCAACCGGTCATTTTGGAAATCCTTGGCCTATGGCCTGCAGTGGACAGCCTGTGACTGAAATGATGATGAATTTCATAACTGTAATTCAATGTAAATTGGTTTTTTGGTCCATTCGAACGGGTTTCTTATTAACTTATAACTTATTATTGAAATAACTGTTTTAACCAGCAGTTAATCGATACAAACGATTAGTTTATCAGTTTTGATACTAAAGTGCTGCATTAATAACCTCCAAGTGATGCCAATGGCACACCGTTATTTATTAGTTTTAAGTGTTAAGGTGTGTTTTAAACATAGATTTATTATTGCTACTTATGGCATAGATTTGACTAATGGTTTACACAGTGGAATCCATACTTACTTTATACTACTACTTATATTATAAATGCGAAAATATGTCTGTCTCTGCCTATATGTCTGTTACACTTTCACGGCTAAACCGCTAGACTGTTTTTGATGTAATTTGATATGAATATAGTTTAAGACCGGTAGTCAAACATAGGCTACAGCGCGATTTAACAAAAAACCTCGCGTGGAGCCGCGGGAAAAAGCTAGTTCGTTACTTAATATAAAGTTAATATAACTGTTAAAAAAATACAATCTTAAAATTTTCTATCACAATAACAGTCCAGTGGCCAATGGGTCGTAGGAGAACGGTTGCGGAATCTAACTTCTATTATCTATTCGGTGTTTCGAATTAACTGTACTAACTAACTTGTATTAACTGGCCCTAAAGGGTAAGGGTGAGCGTGAGCCTGGGCCCAAAGTTTCAATCAACACGCGCCATTAGAAAAATGAGCTTTTATTAGTAGTAGAAATTATCACTCGCATAGTAATGAGTAACTTCATTGATTGCCTCGAGAACCTGTCGCCGACCAGTTTCATCAGCTTTGACATAGAAGCCTTATTATCAGAATAAATAAGCTTAGCTTGCGAGCGGTTATTGCTAATATTGCATATTATGAGCTTAACTAATCGATGTGTTTAATCTGAGCCGGCGTTGTTGAAGACGGTAATTTCAATTTTCTTGGATGATGTGAAGAGTAACTAATACATTTACCGACTAACTTTGTAATACTTTGTTGGGTAAAAGCTGGGTTGATATAGTGTTACTCTTGTAAAGTTTCAATTTATTCTGCAGGAAGCATATCAATTTTACAATTCATAATAGTTACTTACTACTTACGAGTAGGTATTACTAGAAAGAGATAGACAAATGGATGATCTGAGAGATTTCGATAAAGATATTTAATAGATTCAGGTGTTACTTTGTGGAAGTCAAAGTTACAAGTTATTACCAAATTACTTTGCGTGCTTCCGCCACTAGTTAGTTTCGATAGACTGCAAGGTAATGTTACAGAACCGAGAGGTATGGAAATATAAAGAAGCTTTTTCCAACAGTGGGAATGCTGAAAAAAAACCTGCTAGAAGAACAAAAAAATAGTTACGTATGCGCTTAAAATTAAATAAAAGAGAAAAATATACGTTTTTTTTACTTATAAACTTATAAGTGTGTTTGTTTTTGCTTCTTTTAAGTCGAAAAAAAGCTGAAGCTGAAGATTTTAAAATAGACCTCCAAATATATCTCAGTGCTAAATTTTTTTCTGCTTTGTCAATAAAACGGTTGCGTTAGTCCAATTTGCAAAGTTGCGATTAATGTATGACGTTACAACGTTCAAAACGGATTTACCTTATTCATAGACGAACTAGCCAAAAATCGTGTCGATTAGATTAAATCTTATGATAATGACGTTAAATTGTTTTACCTTTAACATTGTAGTTTATAGCTGATGAGGTAATGCTATTAGGTCTGCTGGCTCCACCGCCATTTCCTGTCTCCAATGACTTCCGGCCGGACAATGTGTGCAGTCATTTCGAAAAATTCCAACTCGTTAGTGTTTTCTTTTTGCAAAATTTTCAGTGTTTATATTTTTATCAGCGAGATAACAATTAAAGCAAGACTAAGCATATTAATTCTGTATAGTTATATAATCTTTCTGTCATATATCCCTCCATTCTCATCTAAGAACATTATTTTCTTTTTTACGGTTTTTAGCACACTTGCCTGTGAGTTCATTCAGATAAAGGCTTACCAATAATATAGTAAACTTATTACGATTGATGGAAATTTTAGAAGATATTTCCACTTTGTCTTTAGAAGTCATTCCATCTTTTCCGATTGTACGATATACAAACCTAAATGAATTTTTAACTCTGACACCAGGGTGTGCTTGGTCTGATGACCGTGACATCTAAGTACACAAAACGAATGATGTAAAAATGAAATTTGAACTTTCAATTAAAAATCATGTAAGTATATCATAATAATTGTCTTAACGATTTATCCAATTTAAAGTAAAAAGATCTGAGAAGTATTTAATTGGTATCGTTCTCACAATTGTTGGCCTCAATGACGCCAAGACAAGAGGTTTGAGTGAACATTCGCTGATGATCATGTTCCGCTACAACTAATGACGTAAATTATGTTCTTATAATTGTCCTAGTTTTGGAGACGAAATCATCTCTATAATATATTTCAAGGTGATATGAGTCATCAACAGCCGAGCGTGATTTCCAGTTGTATTCTCAGCTGACGCTTCAGAGACCAAGGTACCCTTTAGCCACGGTCCTAGATTTGGCGGTGCTGGTTATTACAAAGGAGCGACCGCCGTTTGACCTCCGAAAAGGGAGTCCAGACGGATTGGATGGAATATGATCCTCGTAAGTGAATCTCGCTCGAAGGACTTTAATAGTGTTTTACTCGATTTTTTTTATGAAGATATAGAAATAACAAAAAATGACATCGTTCTGTGATTTCACATCGATCTATACCCGAAAACACTCTTATTCACACACACACACATGAAAATGGTCTAGTGGCAAGAAACAATCTGTGAATTAGTTTTAGGGTTTCTTGTAAGTGAGTAGTATGAAAAAAACAGACGAAGAAATTTTAATCAAATTATCTTCGTGATTGATTAAATCGAATGTAATCGAAATATCTCTTATCTTCCATCGCTCACTTCACCTGACATCATACCAACAACAGATCTTTCGTTGTTAACTAGGTGTGTTGATTATTAACATTGAAATATTACACGGAATCGCTCAGCCGCGAAACTCCTGACGATCTGATGTCCCTACCGTTAGATCACACTTCGTTGGACTTGATGATGTTATGATATTTCTAAATGCCATTTATTACTATATGATTCGATTGCATGTAGTTTGTGGTCTGTTTATGGTGTGAGATAATATAGAATTATAACAGAACAATAAAAACGGTATTATGAAATACACCCGTCTTCCATTTGTTTAATAGTTTCTTGTAAGTTATTTTTAACACCTTTCCAATCTCTCAGTTTTAATCATACTTTATTTCAAACTATTTCATTGATATACTCAAAATGGATAATGAATAATTTATAAATATACCTATCCAAGAAATTGTTGGTACTCTTAAATCATTTTCGATAATCAATGCATTGAGATAGTCTCAAGTCTCAACTATAATTACCATTTGAGTGCAATTACGTCTGCTATTGGATTGTTACGCCCCACCCGCGGCTTTGTCATGCCTCTGCTGAACTTGATACTTATTCCAGATTTCATGTTTTTGACGCAAGCTTACATGGAACTAGTAACTATACTCCTAGGCTTGGTAAATAACCAAATTGACAGCCTTTTAATGCAAAACCTACATGTTCAAATCAAAAGCAATGTTTAGGCGTACATTGTACTTAGAATGTCAACGAGGGGTCTCATGTTGTGGATTCAAAATTACAAGAAACGAAAGTAGGACATATAACTACTTTTACCTTACTTAGCACTCAAATTTTAAAAGATATATTATTAATGATTTTCTTATACATATATTATCGAATCAAGAATTTCTACAAACCTTACGGGGGTGACATAGTCACTGCGTGACAAAACCCCTCTAAATTAATAAAGATTAAAAAAAAAAAGAATTTCTACATATAGTGCAGTATACGGCATAAGGATTTTTTATTTCATATTAAAGATGAAATCACATTGCATGAGTTGATTGGCACTTGGAATACGAGTTTAAGGCTTTGCTCACAAACTTTACAATCTTACTCGCTTCTTATATCAGCCATGCGTCTGAATTATTTTTAGATGTCACGTACAAAAGCAAAAACATATCTGCTCGACATATTTTTTGTTTTCTTTTATACGGATCATAAATTGTAATAAGAATAAGTCCGCAAATACATACATTTTATAAAAAATAATTGCAAATATCAGTTTTCTTGTGCTTACGGTAATACAAGAATATTCTAATTAGTGTTAGATGAAACAAAGTTATATTGAGATAAAACGTGATGGTCCTAACATCCGTTAGGCGTTGATAGGAAATTTCTAATAAGTTACAGCGAATGTTTTGTAATCACACCAACAGTTACACTGTTTTTCCCTACCATGAACCTGATGACTTATCTGAGCTGTGTAACGGGCTCCAGTGACTAAATGTGGGAAAGACGTGCTGTAAGAAGAAAATTCATTCCAAGAAACGTACGATGTAAAGCCGAAAGCGTATGATATAGGCAGAGTGATCGATAAACTATCTGTATCTAATTTCAATTACAAAAAGTTTACTTTCGACTTGCAATGATTGCTAAAGTATATTAGTACTTTAGCTAAAGTATTAAAAATGTTTATTATCATGTAAAGTACGCAAGTTTTTAGAAAAAAAAAATATTGCCTCATTTTTTCCAGTTGAACTAAAACTATTTACTTACTGTTCAGTGATGAGGCTAATGACTAATCTGTCTTTATACCCACGTACCAATTTTGGTGGTTTTCACGCCTAAACAATCGAACTTCATTGACGCTCAAAAACTTCGCCATTTTCTTTCACGTCACAATCATGACTCTTTCACATTTCACCAAAGTCTATTCATCTTTTGTGATATTTTTATCACTGACAATATAATTGTTTCGATGAACAAACTGGACATTTTTCTTGTGAAGGTACAAATAAATTTGTACCAATTTGGATTAGCACTCTATTGTTGCATTTTGACTTTTGTCTAAGGTTCGCAAAGTTAACTCCCACGATTCTGGCTGTAAATGGTACTGCATTGTCTATTTCTAAGTCCCCTGAGACAATTCTTGACCTTGTTCTAAATTTTGTTGTTTCTGTCGTCTCCGTTGGGTTTTGGCTATTATCTTTCGGGAGATTCTTTGCGGTACTTTGATATAATCTTGCATTTATGTTATTGTACGCCTTTATTTTTAATTCAACGTTGTTTAGTACTATTCCTAATTCTGTGACGTTGTGTTAAATAATGGTTTCCTTTACAAAACTATATCTCGTGTCATGTATGATGGAGGTAGTTAATATCCAGTAAGACGACATTAAGCGATTTCCTTTGCTAAATTTATTACTTCTATAATTAATGAAATGTCAAACTAAATGGCTTCTTGTCTTCCGTCAACATGTTTTACTAGCAGAGAAGACGATGGATCCTGCTGTTTTCTCTTCTGTGCCTGTTGTATTGTGCTACATTCATTTTGTGAACACAGTCTCTTCACTGTATAGTGTACACATCTTTAACCAAATTTTTTTGCAATGTTACTATTTCTCCTTTTGGATATCTATTAGCCATTTAACACTATCATTAAAAGTAACGCTTTTAGCTGGAGATAGCGATTGAACTGCTTCTGTTGTCTCGTTGACTGTCAGCGGATGTGTTTAGTTGCCTTTGTATTTTAGTTCTTTGTTACTTTACCCGAAATATTTTTTTTGCGAACTTATAGTAAATTTAACGATCGCTTTATTTTACTAGACATCTATCTGCTTTTGACAAATCCATAACTCAGACGACATTATATAAGTACTTGGATTCAATAAAAATCAAGACAAATTTAACATACATACATTATCATCACGCCTGTCTCCGCAGGGATAGGCAAAGTCTAGAGATTTTCACTTGCTATAACCCTTGCAGACCCTCGCTCACTCTCATACACATTCGCCGATTTCGAGTACTCCTAATTTTACGAATTTATAAAAACACTCGTGTTTTATAACGACATATACGTTATTGCATCAACAAGTAACCAACCACGTAATAACAACCTTGGCCGTGTGCTTCACTCCGAACTTGACCTCCCGAGACTTGCTTGACGGTTTCGATATGGAAGAGTAATTTTGCGTGTTATTTATTTATTTAAAACTTTATTGAGGCAAGAGCTACTACAATAAATAAACTTATTAATTAATAATTTTATCAGATTAATTCTGTCCATTTGTAATGTGATTCAAAAATTTAAAAATCGACTGTTACGATGCACTTCCTCTTGCTTTATCAACCATTTCTAATTTAAGAATAACCTTTGCATCATCTTTAAATAGTACTTAATCTATAAGCATATTAATTAATGAAGTAAACAAATTGACATTTATTATAAGATTGCTATCTTATCATGTAATATACAAACAATATTAATGAAATAATAATAATAATAATTATTATAGCATTATATTTGTTGTGTGACTCAAAGTTTACCGACAACGGAAAAGGGTAACTATTTTAAATATATTTTTGCGTGTCTGTCCGTGTGTCTGACTAAGGTGATTCAATCACTAAAAAAATTAATAACGAATGCTCAGAAACCAAAAGACTTCTGAAACGAATTTATTGGAATTTCCACAAGATTTGCATTAACATTTTAGACGTCCATTACTGGATAGACCTCCTTCAATTTCAATCTGACCAATAACGATATTAAATCTAGACCTATTCTTACACACAATCTCAGATGAGCTTAATCCTGGAAATCACCATTGAGATGTCCTGTTAATAATACTCCCTATCTTGGTGGAACAGCACGTACCGTAAATCGGCGAAAGATCGGAGGGACGGTCGGTTGTCGGACCGTGAAATCTTTAAACGTCGGGCGGCAACGCGACTCAGAACATCCATACTTCCATACTAATATTATAAATGCGAAAGTCTGTCTGTCTGTCTGTCTGTCTGTCACCTCTTCACGGCTAAACTGCTGGACCGATTGTAATGAAATTTGGTAGGGATGTAGTTAACGACCTGAGGTCAAACATACGCTACTTTTGGGCGCGATATAACCGAGTTACACGCGGGGCGAAGCCGCGGGGAACAGCTAGTATAATATAAATGATAGAAATGTCAGACTTGATTTTTTTTCCGACGCTGGTATGGTATGGCTTCACTTATTTCATCTTTTGCGTTGTAATATAAATATGCTGCTTTTGGTTTGTTTAACTTTGTTCACCTATCAATAATAATTGGGTTACAAAAGTGCTCTGCTGAGATTAAGGACTAACCCTCTATGTGTTGCAATCATCTGTAAACTATGCCCAAATGCTCCATACACACCATAGTTTATCTTTTGTGTCTCGATTCTATGAGCCAAATGATTAAACTTATGAATTTAAACAAACATAAGACTGATCCATAATATGCATGGGTCAATCTCAAAAGTCCAACGAGACGCAAAAAGCAGAAATTCACGATCGACACGAAACCGGAGTCCCAGTTCCACATTTAGGTCTTCAAACCTGTCCACATTTATCTCGATTGTCCCTAATAGACTTCCCTGTGTTTGAAGGGTTATTGGTTTACTTGCCGCAATGGGAAATAATATATGTATATGGAGTTATGACTGTTGTCCACTGCTGTGATCAAACACGTTATGAATATAAAACACATAGTATTGTATCCAATAAACTTAATTTGTATCAACACAGTGTTTATCTAATAATTAAAAAAAAACTTTCTTTCAGTATTTTAAGTCAATTGCTCACTTTAGATTCTTTAGTACTATTATTATACTTCATAGAACTCATTGATAAATATAAACAGCTTTATTAGTTTGATAATAATTTCCGCTACATTATTAACTGTTGTATTATAAAAAAAATCATGTGATAACTTTATTATCTATTGCTAAAACATAATTAATAAAACTCAACATTGTTTTATTTTTATTACTATTTACTTCAACTTCGTCTGTACCGTACATAGTTCTACTGCTAGTATAGCATTCTATAATCTGTGTTACTACTAGTTTTAATCTGTAACAGTACGTAGCATAGCGTGTCTATATCCCACGCAGCTATGGAACGAAGCCATAATGCAAAGTTGAACTCGGTTCGTTGCAGGAATGTAACGTAAATTGGCTGCAGCAGGATGTGCTCTTATGGTAGGATTATTGGTGATTTGATATTTAACAGGTATTTGATTTTATTTTGACGATGCTATAGTTAGGTATAGGAATTATATTTTTGGTCTTTAGACCGAGTAAGATGATTACATGACGTCAAACGAAGTTTTGCATTATATTGCAATTACAGGTAATGAATTTTGTATTTTTTAAAATAAATATTCAATGTACTTTTTACTAAGAAATAACTATTTTCTTTTATCATTATTCTGATTGTTATTTTTTAATATAAAATTAGTTAAATTTAAAACTGAGAAGCAACACTAAACATCTACATACTACGATATTGTATGTATATTTATTAAACGCATTTTGTTTTATGTCGATAAGAATCGTCATCTTCACCACTGTATTCTTTATATGGAAATGGGTCAGCTTTCTCGCGCTCTACTATTTTCCAGGGTACGACCATTTTCCCCACGAAACTTTTAGCCTTTTCGTATATCGCAGTTTCAACCACTAGGTCAGACAACCCAAGCAATTGAGTAACTGAATCGAGTAGCCGATTAAATATCCGAATGGGCGAGTCGATCGGGGGCAGCCTTAGAGCATTAAACCAACCGAAGTCGCCATGCGCACTTATTTCTATGTGAAAAAGTCTGCCACATTCTATACGCGCGGATTGAGGAAAAACACACACAATAACCCCCGTATTAAGAAACGTTTGTTAAGCCCATGTTAGCTAAAATGTGTTGCGTCTCTTTCTTTCACGTGGAGTTTCAGGTAAGAGAAAAAGAGGCAAAACATATTTTAGTTGAAATGGGCTTAACAAATGTTTCTTAATACGGGGGTAAGTATTTACACTAACGCAGTAATGTACATCGCTGCACGCACTTGACACAATTATCCAACACAAGAGGAAAAAATACACGCGTACAAGTATAAGCAGTATGACCGGTGGTCTTATACTTTTGGCAGAGGGGGTCGCCTTTCAGTTTCCACTCCGGTTAGTTTAATACTCTAAGGGCAGCAGAAGATGCTAACGGTGGCCGCGCCCAGCACCTCAACGGAGAAGAATATGGTGGATTTATAGCAGCTTTATACTGCAATCTCGTTTACAGTTAAGTAGATCACAGAATATGTAGCACAAGTATAGAATACACATTTAAGATGATACCTCGGTGAACACTAGCGCCACCATGATAAAAATCATTATTACACTGAAATAACAAGTTATCGAAAATCCGTCTTGTAATTAAGGTTTTGGATCTGAAGATAATTTAAAATATATTAAATTAAAGTTTCCTATTACAAATTGCAATATTGCTTAAAACGGCCAAATCAGTTTTGCAATTTGTAAGGTCTCGTCTTAATAGAGACCTGCTTGATTTTGATGAAATTTGGTATGCATATAGTTTGGACCAGAGGTCAAACATAGGCTTTTGGGCGCGATATAACCGAGTCCCACGCGGGTGAGTGTATGCACTACAAGTCTTTTATACACAAGCTATTCTCCGCAGTCTTATTCGTCCGGGGCACAGATAAATTTATCCGAATATTTCTAAATTCTGTGGTCCGTGCTATGTTATTATGTTCTTTAGCCAATAAACCATAATAAACCTTTCCTAAATATCAAGCTATCATATTGAGATCTTTTAAAATCCGATCGTTCAAAAAAACTTCTGCTTTATTAAATTAATTGGTATAAGTATATTCATAGAATACGCTAATATTTAAAAAAAAAACGGTTGAGTGACTTCCAAAAAGAACAATCATCTTATTTAGATGTCAAATTATTAATTAATACTACAGATGTATTTTGTTCAAAACAGTCTAAAAGTCTGTCTGAAGATGTGAGAGAAGGTATGTATGTTGTTACTGCAATTAGATTTACAGTTAGATGTTTATCTGAGAGACCCGAAGTAGGTATTTAGGATAAGCCTTTTTAGCGATAATATGTCGGAATTTATAGAAAACTAGCTATTGCCCGCGGCTCCACCCGCGTGGGATTCAGATCTCGCGCCCAAAATTAGCCTATGTCTAAATTTAGGTCCTTAACTACATCCATATCAAATTTCATCAAAATTGGTCTAGCTGTTTAGCCGTGAAAGCGTAACAGACAGACACATAGACAGACAGACTCGCACATCGGGCTTAGAAACGTTACAATATTATCACCCATTACGATAAATGTTAAAACAAAATAATATTTGGTTTGGTCCGAACTTCTCTCTCGTCCAATGAAGGAATGTGGTGTAAGGGAGAAGAAAAATGCAGACAGTCTCGTGAGACCTCGCTCACACAGTACTAGTATAAGGAATCAAATGCACAGTCTCGTGAGACCCACAGCTCTCGTAATTTATGAGGAATCCTTGGAGTAAGGATAGGTTTACAATCACCCGAGCCTACACGTGCGATAACGAGGGGGAACCAACCTATCCCCACTCTTCAGTGATCTGCGGTCAGTCCACGTGGCGGCAGATACGGTAATTACAAACACGAGGCGAACGGTCACCGCAGACACCGCAAATACACTTCCATGTATTTATATGATACTAGCTATTTCTCGTGGTTTCACCCGCTCGTGATTATGTATAAGTTTTAAGCTATCATGTGCAAAAATAAATTTTAAATCCATTTAGTAGTTCCAAAGATTACCCCCTACAAACAAACTCACAGACATTTCCTCTTTCAACTTCGACCTATATTGATTGATTAGTAGTACCCTCCACCGCCCGGTTGTTTATCTCCTTCAATGTTCAGAGGGCTTAGCCAAAGTCACAATCTCAAAATGTTAACAAAGTATGACAAGAACAAAATGTATGGGATTGACATACGAGTGATCACGTGATTTAGGGCGGCTTAATCAATTCCATACAATATAGTCTTGTCGACATTCGTTAACGTTTTGAAATTGTGACTTTGGCCACAGAATACCTAATAGTGCTTTGGCGAAGCCAACAGGGGACTGGAGGGTAGAACAAAAGGTGACCCATCGACTACATTTTTCGCTATTAAAAGGCACCCTGTATCAACAAGAATATAGGCGCCATCAACAGTACCTTGGTAATCCAATTATTAAAAAATAAAATGACGCACGTATTATTATTGAAAATTGCTAAGGGTATCTAGTTCATTACAGTTCTGCCCAAGGTAATCGGCTCTGAGTACTGTATCTAATTGTATCCCTATTAATAAGTGGAACGGGGAGCATGATTGGTCTATCTGGCCTACTTTAAAGCAGCTTGGATAATTATTTGCGTTTGTGATATTGACCAAAAGATCATCAAAGTAAATTCTATCATTACTATGATAAGATTATATACAAAACTTATTTTCAGCGTAATGTTAAATGTTATGTTAAATCCGTACTAATATATAACATTATCTATATATAAAAATCAATTGCTGTTCGTTAGTCTCACTAAAACTCGAAAATGGCTGAGCCGATTTAGCTAATTTTGGTCTTGAAATATTTGTGGAAGTCCAGAGCAGGTTTAAAAGGTGAGAAAAGTGCGATCTGGCGGTACGGAGTTCGCCGGGTCAGCTAGTTATATTATATTAGTATGCACATACAGCTATAAAAATAATGATAAAATTAAATGTAAAACTGTGTGTAATATAAACATATTATGATGTTTGTCCGTCTTTCACGTTGAAACGGAGCGACGACGGATCGAAATTTGCATGGCATGGAGGTACCTTGAAACATGAGGATTGGACATAGGATATTTTTGGTCGTAATAACCACAATCTACCTGGGCGAAGTCGCAGATGAAACCTAGTTGTTTATACTGAATTAATTGACTTTGGAGGTAATAATCTCAATATACTTACAGGAAAAATGTAGAAGAAAGTTAGAAACTTGATGAAAATATTGTGACTTGTATGATTAACCTACAAAATTTATCACAAAACATAATCAATTTATGAAATAACTTCAACCATTATGTTCATTAGTAGCCTTTTTTTGCTTTGTCTAACGCAAATAATTATATAGAATGGAACACTCTCCTTTTCGTCGCAGGTCGAGTAAGGCGAAGTATTTGCGAAGCGAAACCACGCGGAAATGCCATGGAAAAGGTGTTGCTATGTGTAACGAAGAGACTAGTCTCACGATGGGCTTCAATAATTTAAAGGGGGTTCACAATATTATTTTTATTTATTTAAAAACATTGATTCATATCGTGGTTTATAAGGCTGATTGATCTTGCTTGAGACAAACTTACGATTTTTGGAAAACTCCTTTGACTTTCTGAATATTATGAAATTAGTTTGTTTTATGAACGATGTAGTTTGCATTCTCAAAGATGAATAACAACACAATTAACACGTTGGCGGACACACGACTGCTATAGCAGTTATAACAATAAAACTTCTATTGTGTTTTCAAAATCTTCCGCGAACGTGTTAATACTAGATGATCTATTTTAGATCTTATTAGAAAACACCACGTCGTATTCAAGTCATTCTTACGCTTTTATGCAACAGATAGATAAACAAAGGATATGAACAAATAAATTTACCAAAATCTACTGATGTTCACTGCTAAACTCCGCAACTTTATTTTATGTTCATTATTATATAAAATTATTATTTAGAATTTATTAATAAAATAATCTGTTTATTTCCAACAACAGAAAATGATAATGTTTTTAATAACTTAAAAACTTAATAGGTACAGCCCTACCGCTAGTGAGTATAAGTTATAATTTCTAACCTAACCTGTAAATCTATCTTTCATTAGTATCAAATGACATCGTCATGCTGTAGTTTGAAGTCAGTGTAATAATTATATCCCCAATCCATTCCAGCATAAAGCAGCTAGGTAATTTTTGTATAAACATATCTAGACAGTTGGTTACCAGCCTTGAATAAACGTGTCAGTTGGCCAGAAAGTCTATATGTTTCACAGCAATATCCTAAACGTAATGGGCAAGCACATTATAGTTATGGCGCCCATTCTTGACGCCAAGTTTTTGTGTCAGCCGTGTGCCATTGAATATTTAGTTTCTTACATTTTTAATATCACCTGTTCTGTATATATCAATAATTTAAATTCTAACATTATCTACTTCAAGGACCTGTTTTGTAATTTTTTTATGCATAGTTTCAGCTGCTTGTGAGTTTGTAGTCAAACCGAATGCTAAATTTGCCCTACTTCCCTGCATACGCCTGAGATACAATTTTGGGAATATATGTAACCAGACGAGATATTGGAGAAGAGTTAGAGATTAAAACTAAATTTCACATGTTTTTAAATTTAATTCATCAACAATTAAATAGAAAACTTTTTATCACGTCTAAAATCTTAACCATTGATAAATTCGCATTTCGTTCACACGTTATCTCTATCACAATAAAACCTGTTAACTATCAAAGATTTATTTGTGCAGTTTTAAAAGACGTTTAACGATCGATCTAAACAGGTTCCGGTCATTGATACATCGATCTGTGTTTTGAAACCGGTCGGAGACCGTTAACGGCTGATCGGAAACATGATCGTTGGATTGTTTTGTCGCTTTTCGCACGTGGATGGTAATGAGCGTAAATAGACCAATATTGGTATTGAGTCAACCGTCTGTTTGATTTTTCGATTAATATCGCTGAAGTAACTGTTCTCAAATCAAATATGCTATAACAGTATTAATTATTGACAGCCCTAATCAATGTTATTTACTTCGTTTATTTTACCTTCTTAATTAACGAGATTTCATTAGTATCATATTTTGTTTCCATTTTATACTTTTATGTAAAATAAACATGTATGTTTCAAAAAGTTATTTTAATAGTGTGTCTACGTCGGATAATGTTTTTAATTTGTATTCTTTAACTTGATGCGTAACTTACATGATTTTGTTAACTTCTTTACTTAGTCTAAATAAAAACAATTAAAAAAACTACCTAGTATTTAATAATTTAAATAGAAGTTCTTGCATTAGATTTCTTGACAAAACCATTGTATCCTTGTTATCTGCCTCCGGTTGGCTGGAAGAGATCTCTTTATGGGATAAGTCTGCCGTTGCATATATCTTATAATTGTTATTTTTTTAATTTTGTGTAATAAAGTTATTACAAACATACAAACAAACCAATTCATTATATTTTGTAACATCGTATAAATTCTATTCTCTTGAAAGACAGCTTATTACATTGATAATTCCAAGACCTTTCAACACACCATTTGTGCACCAGGAAAAGCTCGAGGATGGACTGTCTCTGAAAGTGAGCTTTCCATTATTTTGCATTCAAAAGGTTAGCCAGACTTTCTATCGAATTATTGTGTCGTCGCTATGGGATAGTCCGCGCTTTTGTGAGATTATCGGTTGCGCATCTTATTCGAGGGAGAAGTGAAGAGTTTTAGCTTGATCATTTGAAAGATATTTTGAATTGCAACGTGAATCGAATGATTGAAGTGAATCGGGCAGCGTAATGTACACAAGACAAAGTTAAATAGTTGGCAGGCACACTAATGTGTTTTACGTATGTATTACGTCGCCGACGTAATTACATCATTCTTAAATACCCACGAAACAAATTTTTCTATGTATCCAAGTTGCAAGTTCAACGCATTTATGCATACCATATGGCGTTGTTATGTATTTCTCGATATTGTCAACGATAAGCTGTGATTAAAGGTTGCTCGATCTTCTTTGATATTATTTCATCTTCATTATTAATAATATGTTGACATCATCATCCTAACGTTTTCCCGGTTGCGTCCCAGATATTTCTTAAAGCATAGCATTAATTTATTAGAAGCAATTTACGTACACAAAACGAAAAAGCTATGCTGATGAGGTACTTCACATTAAGAAAATCTGTAAGCCTGTACTTAATTAAATTGCCATCTGCTTTAAACATTAAAATACGACCAGGGCCAAGGGAATTAAGTACTTAACACATTTTTCAAAGAAACTCCAAGAAATTATTAATATGGATACTTAAATATATACAAAGACACATCTCATAGCAATTACTAAACTATTTTTATTACCAAAAACAGCAATCATTACGCGACTATGCCATTTCGTGGTCGACAACGGAACAGAAATGGGATTCCACGTGCCTCGTCGTCTGTTGATTATAGTTTTTACGCGACAACTGTATCGGGGCAGCTGCGTGTTCACCTGATGCTGTCTCCACCTGCTCGTAATTAGTTCTACCACTTATAAATTATAAAAATGGCACTATAGTAGAAAAAGTAATGAATGATTCATTATATTTATTTAGTCTATTATATAATTGTTTTTGTGTTAGACGTAGCCGTACATTCATTATTTATTGCCGGCAACTTATATGTATCTAGTCCCTTGTCTATTTGTAGTGGCACAATTAACAATTGTAATAATTGTATCAAATAAGTTCTTACTGACTATATTTATTATGACATATGATGCTATTTATGTATTGCCCCAGCTTCTAAGCGGTAACAGGTGACCGCGTAGCGTTATGGGTTTCATTCTATTGTTCATCGGTAGCTAAGGGAAACTACAAAAATTATCGTCTGATAACATGAATACATCATCAGTATATTTGAGTTTCGTTGTGTTATTCAAAATGTTTGTTCTATAAATACAACGCCAACTGAGCCCAAACACAGCTGATACTTTTTGTTTAAACGAACAGCTGATCTTGTTTACTGCAATTTCGTCTGCGTTGGTGCTTGTCCTATATTGCAAATATCAACAAGTGAATTCCACCAATTTTACGCCCCTTACGTGCCCTTAATGTGGTGTGGTGGTACCGTTGTAATTGCAAGGTTTGTGGTCAAATTGCTATGTTCACTGTTCGTGTCTCGTCTGTAATGGTTGTCATTAGCTTCTTCATTTTGACAACTTGATCTTTGTAGACTAGATACGATATTTACAAATTCTTCATTCACATTATTGTTGATATATTCAAATATATTAAAACTATTACAGCAGAGTTCATATTAAATTTGTTAAATGTAAATGTTTTATTAGTCAAGCTTTACCCACAAGTTCTAACCGAGCTGTCCGATGTTTGATCGGCGATCGACGAAGTATTGAGGTCTAAATTTAAGGAGATTTAGGTAAAGTGGGCCACAAAATAAATATACCACCTCACTCTTCTTACAGCTAAGGTCGTATACTTTTTATGTGGCCCCCTGTACATTATGATATCAATCATTAGCCAATATTGGCAAGAAAATTAATTGAAATCTTTGAATAACCCACTATTTTTATAATTTCTAACATTTAAACCACAGTGAAAATATTTGCAAATTAAGTTTTCCTTATCTAGTTATTCCATTGAAGATATATCTATCCCTTACCTTTTAACACTTTCTGTCGCCACTTTCTTGCTCATGTCTGGGAATGCTGATTACCAATTACAATCAGCTGACTTGCATACTATTAGCTGTAACTGCAATCAATATACAATAGTTTGTATGCAGTCGTGTGCCTACTTCCTTTTTGTGGAAATGATCGGTATCTTGAAAGGTCGGCTTTCATTAAATACTATTGCTTTATGTAACTGAGGACTTTCTTATGTTTTACATATTTTAGATGTTCACACCAAAACCTTTCAAATTTTTGTAAGGGTCCGCTTTCTTATATTGTAGTTTATTATTATGCGTATGGTGCACCGAAGTGGCCATTCGGTCACTTTTTATATCGGACTTGGATCTTGTAGATGCCACTAGATTATATAGTTAAAATTTTATTTGAATGTATAATTCATTTACCTTCGGAATAATTAAAATTTTAGCAGGAATATCCAGTTCATTCTTTCGTTCAAGTGCTCTATTATTCGATAACTGATTATGTGGCACAGATTATGAAATTGCAGAGCAGCTACCAATCTCCTTAATTTATGTTTGTTAAGAGCGTGTATCGAGTTTAGCATATTTTATAATACCTGGTTCTAAAATGTAAAAATTTGGTCAGTAATTTTGGTAAATTAATGTCCGCTATTATAATTAGCTCTAATTTAAATTATCTAGTTTATTAATATGTGTTCAAAGTCGATGGACTAAAAGTACGCAAGGACTAGGTTGCAAGGTATCGATTTGATCACTTAAGAACATCTCGACTGTCCTACAGCAGCACAACAGTTGTTCATTTGATTGTTCTGAGGCATAGTTAGAATAAAGAAGACTGCTGGTATCGATAGAGTCGGCGGTTATTCTTAGTTTCCAGGAGAAAATAGATAATGTAATATGGATTCAAACCTGGTATTTAATTTCAGAGGCAGAGCTAGTGTAGTGGATACACACTTTTAAGCGCAAACAACACAGAAATTTACTCCATAAAGTCCTTAGAAACTTAGTTCTAACGGAGCATCAAACCTGCCTCGGACATGTGGTTCCGTACCGCGCAATTTAACTAATCGTTTAGAAAACCGTGGCCAGTATGGCCACCATCAATAACCGGTAAATATTAACATTAGCCGGCAGTATGAAGCGGCCAGCATCGGTCTATTATTGCCATTACTGAACTAATTTCACAGAGAACGTGTTTACAAACTGAAGTTGGAAACCTTGACTATATTTTGTTAAACTAGTGTCAAAATCTTACCGTAGGTATCGTATCCCCCATGCTGCTTCACAAGTAGTATATCTTCGAAGCCTATGTGTCCGCTAAAATATTATTTACAAAATTTTCCCTTTATGAGATCTTCTTCTTCTTTAGCCCATCGTCACCCAATGCTGAGTGTAGACATCTTCAGATACTTCATGAATATTTAAATGTTTGGATTTAATTTTATGATCCGCTGTCTGTATTTCATGAACCATTTATAGGATTTCTGTGGTATAATCCATTACCACTCGAAAAGAAAGAGGGAAGAGACTTCGTCTTTTCATTTATTTTCGGGGGCTTAACAGTTAAATAAGAACAGTCAGAATATCATCTGAATGCAAGACTATTTCAATAACAAGACTTCACATTTATATATCTTCCTTACGGTCACCGGCCGTTTTCCAGTTGAGAGTTACCAATTTAATTAAAGTTAGTTTTACCAATTACCTACCTATTCTATTATTAGCTATTCTATTCTATTATACGCTATTCCTATCAAACTGTCACTGTCATCATGCTAAACGTGGTCTAAGGTCTTTTGGCCTTATATAGGCTCTGTCTACCCCGTATGGGATAAAGACGTGTGGATGTATTCCTATCATACGATTTTTGTTAACTTTTTTTTATAACATTGGTATATTGGTATATAAGTATATATTTTAGCTACTTGTTCAGAAGAGAAAGTGGCTGAGACACTTTTGTGTTGGATTCCAGTCTTTTATAATACAAAACATATACATATTCGCGGCAGCATCAATTCGGTGGTCAATTAACCGTTATCCGTCAAGTGTTATCAGGCCCCTACCATAGGTATATGTAAAAAGGTTATACATCTATTAATATATGTTACTAAATATGTTAATGCTAATGCTGATAAAAAAAATATATAGTTATAGACGTCCAGTGTTTATAATTTGTGAATTTTATTATGTAGCTAAGTTATTTATACCTATAATTTTTTTATTAAAATAACTAAATATTAAAATACGTTATGAGAAATACCTAATAAATTATTTTCATTTATAAAATAATATGCCACAGAATACCTAATAGTAGGTAGTAGTACTAACGTAATAATGCGAAAGCAGTGCTTTTCTTATATCAACGTTATTTAAGAGCCAATTTCAACTTTCACTCCAGTTATTGTTACAGTTTGATAAAAATTTAATACAAAAAAAAAACTTTCCATTTTGTCCTTCGATATATCTTTCGATATTTTTGTGAACATTTTGCTTTAGTTTAAGTAATTGTTTCATAAGGCAATTAACATGTCACAGCAAATGGACCAGAAAAGTATTGCAGCTTAATATTTAGGTACACAATTTAACGATTTAATTACGTCCTTGTACCAATTAACTGCAATAATCGAATTCGAGATCTTATCGCGTCGAATCGCTCGCGACCGTGGTAGGGGTGTCAGCGCGTGCGCTTACCTCGAGATGAGAATTTATGGCATAATTTTGTATGCAATGTGTGTCACTGAACCAGTGTGTGGCGTAAAGATGGACCTGCGCATAGCTTGGAAATGTTTATGGAATTTGGCGAAAGAATGATGGCGGAATTTTTACGAATAAAAAAAAAAATACGGATGTGTTGATTTTTTTTTTTACAACATCATAAGAGTCCCAGAAATACATTTCTGTAAATAAAATATTTTTAAGCCCCCGGGAAAAAAACTAGATTTTTATTATAAATTATGTTACCAGAACTTAAATATGGCAATGTAGAAAGTGAAACATTCGCATAGAGCCACGACTTACAACTGCCAATGTCACTGTCATTCAAACTGACTTAAACTCTGTAGATTGCGGTCTACATAAAGAAAGTGCAAAGCAATAAATATATTGACTTTCCTAATATCCTAACCTAGTACTCTACTATAATCAATTAAATCAACTGTCAATGTCGATTTGACAATGCTAGCAACTGTCAGAGTGACATGATGTTTCAGTTCAGTTGTGGTTGGATGGGTTTTGTTTTAAATATGGCGATGGAAAATGAAACAAAAGGACGACTTTTAAAAAACGGAATAATTAAAAAACCCCGGGGTTTATAATTATTTAGTGGTGGTAAACGTGTAATTAGTTAAGTGTTCTTGCTAATGCGATTTGTTTCAAGTTATCTATATTTTTTGTTTTTTTTCGTACAAACGATGTATGGGGATTCGCCAGGATTCTTTTGAACGTAATTGCGAAATGAGTAAGTATTATATTAAAAAATTACAATGATCGGTCCCCGTTATCTAAGGATGCCAACCACAAGGGCACAGAACATAGGATATGGAGAAGGAGAAAAGGACAGATATACAGGGAAATCTATACATCTCACTCTCACATTTTTCTGCAGTGCTTGCATCTTTGTGTTCCGGCTTAAAGGCTAGACACACGAGTGTGTGACATGCTAGTGGCACCCTGTGACACCCTCATAATATTGGGCATAAAGTTAAATAAGCTACAAAAACCGCGTGTCCATACTGTCCATCTTTCGTCCATACTGTCCGTATACTCGACTGCGAAGATAATACAATATCATCATCATTTCGTGTAGGTGTCACAGTCAATTGAGCAAGCACGTCCTGGTGTCAGAGTTCTTAGAAACCGCCTCTTGGCATCTGATGGTTGTTCTTTTAATGTATACCAGACTACAGCCGGGACCACGGCTTAACGTGCCTTTTGAAGCTCGGAATCATTTTTGTTATCAGACAATCAGGTGAATCAAACATGTAATGTCCTAACCAAACTGAAAATAACTAAACAAAGTAAGCTTCCAAAGCGAATCGAACCCACGACCCACAGGTCTACAGGCAAACCGTTTAACCACTGGACCACAGAGACAGTTGATAATGTAATAAAAAAGTGGGCAGAAGAAAATCCAATGATGATATCTTCATACTCACTGAACATAAGTTACATTTTGCAAATTACTACAAGAAGTTAAATAGAATCAAAATGCGGAACATGTAATAAAAACTCGGCCTCAAGGAATTCCTATAAAACAACCGTATCAAATTAAATTACACCTATAAGATAAATATTAAAGCGTGAGAATGTATTTAGTTTTTTTTTAAGAATTAGTGACCATGACCGCTACGAAACGCGGTCTTTTGTGAGATAATTATAAAGATTCCCAACTGAGAGAGTTATTTTCAGAATACCTCGAAGTCGGAATTAATTAATATTATTTCATTTATAGTAACACTAATTTCAAAGTTCTCGAATAACAGCCCACCTGATTTAATAATATGCCTAGAGGGTAAGTAACTCTGTGCCGATTTGTGAAATCCAAAAATAAGATTCCTGTTACAATTAGCTTTATTTTATAGGTATTCATTATTGGTGACGTGGCGTATCCTCTCTTCAATCATCTATTTCATTTATGTTTTCGCCTTCTTTCTCAATAAATATCAAAAAATTCTGTCAAATGTTTTACAATCAAATTTTTGTCACTTTATGGCGGGTAAATTCCAAATAATCATCAATAGTCAGCCATTCAACAAAATGGTTCCGCTGACGCCACTGTCTCAAAGCCCACAACCCACTGACCGGGTACCCAAATACTCGAACAGGTTCCTTCTCGGCGGACCCGTCCGGCCACTTGTCTGCCATACCAACAGGTGGCTTACCACCATCTCTTAAAACCATGCAAGATCCAGTGAGTAAGCGAGACAGCGCAATACATCACGTAGCGCGCTATCCTGGTTTTATTTATTATTGTGTTATAGGTTTTAAGAGATGATAGTAGGCCACCAGGTCCAACTGCATCGGCTTACCATTCGGAACCGAATCGGAACTACTCGTAAACACTGCGAAATCGATTGCAATTTTGGTAAAAATATATGTATATACCTATATGTACATAATTAGCATAAATTATATTAGTTATGTCATTCTCATGCAATAAACCACCTTTCCCTTAATGAATGTTATTTTCAAAATCGTTTCAGTGTTTGGACGATGAAGTAATATAGTTACAAAAATAAATTTTCTTGAAAAACACCTTTCCAGTAATTATTTTAAAATTGACAAGTTTGACGACTTGATTTACGCAATTTCATAAGCTCTTTTTTATTTTACTCAAATACGGCGACGAAGGATTTTCCTTTATTTTCTATTATTCCGCATTTGAGTATAGCTCTAATCGAGTACATGACGTTTTGCAAAGACTTTATTCGTACCAAATCGAGTGCTCAATGCCACACATCTGTTTAGAGTATCACTAGCCCAACGACAGTTATTTATATCATTATTTCTCCTAAGAATTACAATATTTATTACTTTAAAAATGTAACTGGTAAATTTAAAAGACAACAGCAATTTATTTTCACAAAATTAAGTTACTTTATAAAGCCAAAGAAATTAAATTCCACGAACGCAGCGCTGCGCACGCTGACGGCAAAATTTGAATGCATCGCAATTACCCCGTTAAGGCCCGAAGGACGGGCTATTTTTTATTGCCTGCTAAATGCCCAAGAAAGTACTTTCGATGTATATTCTGCTGCACTCTCTCTGCAGGTGATCTGGGTCAATAGGCCGCCAATTCTCAGTTTATACAATGCGCTAATGGTCTTCTAAATACACTGGGATCATAATTTATTGGGAAAGTACTTAATATACAATACTTAATAAAAGTAATTATATGCAATATGTACAAAATTTTATAGAACAAAATTCAAATAATAGAATTATGTTCGAATTTAAAAAAAAAAACAAGCGCAAAATATTACCTTTATCGCTATAAGCAATTACTTCCAGGCAACCTATGTATATTTTTTTAAATATTAACTAATTATAAATATTTAATAGGTAAGTACTAAGTACCTTATTATTTTTTATTCTTAACAATGGCTATACAAAAAAAAGACAAATCACACAGATTGAGTTAGCCCCAAAGTAAGTTCGAGACTTGTGTTATGGGATACTAACTCAACGATACTATATTTCATAACAAATACATATATAGATAAACATCCAAGACCCAGATCATGATGGTTACCATAGACTTAAGTCGCCTTAACGTTGCTGCCGATCTGTTCGAAGTAGGTATCATGTTTAAAGGAGACATTTTTTCTAACTGAAGTAGATTGTTATTTTTTTGTGCTCTTTGGTAGTTATAAAGTTATCCAATTTTACTTACTTGTCAAACAAAACTAGAAGCAGATTTTCGAGACATAACTAGGTAGAGCTATTTAGTTCATTTATTTCTGCTTTGTGAATTAACTAACAGTGGCTAAGTGGTGTCTCGAGGGCAAAGAACGACATTTCTATGTACACAAAAAATGAAAAATACATGTACTTTAAAATAAAATCTCTTATCGAATAATATTCAAACCAATCACTTTCATACATAGAAATTAAAACAGTATGAGTCACATAATCATATGTGTGCCATAGCATAAATGGTGTCGTTAGCCGTGGGGTCACAGGTAGTCTGAGATATCGCGTCGGTTTATCTACTAGTATATATTTACGGGAATAAAAATGTGGCATTGAGTTACAGTGTAACTAATCGGTATTTTTTTTCCCAATGGGTAACAGTGTAACACAAAATGGTGTAACTCAACGGGAACAAAGGTTTTTTTTCAGGTTTTTTTTTTCGGTGGAGAAAAATATAAATTACAGTAAAGATAATTTTTTAAACATATTAGAAATACAAATATTTATTTAATTTATGAAAAAGAAACGTCAGACCGTTTATAAATACATAATAAAAATTGTTTATTCACAATATAGGATATTCTTATTACTTAACTAGCTGTTCCCCGCGGCTGCGCCACGCGTGGGACTCGGTTATATCGCGCCCAAAATTAGCCTATGTTTGACCTCAGGTCGTTAACTACATGCCTACCAAATTTCATCATAATCGGTCCAGCAGTTTAGCCGTGAAGAGGTGACAGACAGACAGACAGACAGACAAATAGACAGACAGACAGACAGACTTTCGCATTTATAATATTAGTATGGATGACATCAAACATTCCTTGCATTAGGTTTACGACCACTTCCAAAGCGCAAGTGGAGAAGAACATATTACGTTGGTTCAGGACCCGTCGGTCCCCTGAAGTTGTCGCCTTTTATCGTTAGTTGCAGTTATTTTAAACTATTCGATACAATTAATAAGCAAACAAAAAAACAATTTGTTTTTACTAAACGGCCCATCTACTTAAAAGTAGAGGTTACAGAGTAAATAAACGATTATGATAAAAATAGAGACAATAATATCTAGGTATGAATCAACAGCTTTCTTTAATCTGCCGTGGGATCTTGGACTAAGACAACCAACTATTCGATGGGCAGACCTTGCCGGTTTCCGCTCCATACACAACACACGCGCGATGCGTCCAACTGCATTTGGCTTTTCACATGCAAATCGGAGTGTTTTAATTGATTTTATTTGGACTTGGCTCCCCTTTATGGCTCCCTTGGAAGCCAATCATCCTCGTTTCGTGTTGGCATCACGGTCAATCGACCACCCTGGTGCCAGATTCCCAGAGTTTGATAGCCAATGTGACTTTGCTTGTGGCGGCAAGACGGGGGTAATTGGGAGCCATTTGAATTTTCCTATCTTTATTGTTGACTCGACTATCCTTACTTGAAGGTTTATAGACAGTTTTGATAGGCAGTTATTTTAACAAGGTTCTTTTACTTCATACAAGTTTTTGCCCGCGTGAATTTCCTACGGGAACAGCGTCCTTCTCGAGACTTCTATCTATGTGTATGCGAAATTTCAGGAAGATTGTTGTAGTAGATAGAGCGTGAAAGCGTAACAAATAAACAAACTCACTTTCACATTTATAATATTAGTTAGGATGTTAGGATAGGATTAGGATAAATATATCGTTGCATTACACCTGTCCAATTCGACTTCAATTTAGAATTTCATGTAGAGCCGTAAAATCAAAAAATTTAATAATATGCCCTAATCTTACGGGAGCAAGTGTTTATTCCACGGCCCCAATACATGACTGCAACTAAGGAAACCAAAAGGTAACCTTACCCAGTTGTCCACTATTGGCTGCATCATGAAGCATGGTTCGAATATGCGACACCTGTGTCGTAGTCACGCTGGAGTAGTAGCATGGAATGACTACCAACACAGTGTACTTGATACACCTCATTGAACTGTATATAATTATCAATTGTTTTATCTGCAATATGATATTTAACACATGAAAATTGAAAATAGGTTTATGTTTTTAAACTAAATTAAAAACAAGTCTTAAATACTTATCAGGGATAAGTCCGACGTTTTTTGTGTTGTTGTACCTCCCATACACATTGAGAATCAGCTGATCGATCTAGTTTAGTATGGAGAGAGAAAAATAAATTTTCATATTTCGATATAAGTTTATTTGGAAAAGTGGTTCAGTATAGCGGTCTGTATCTGCCCTCAAAATATTTGCAGTTGATTTGTGTCCGCCTTGTATAACAAAGTCGCTTTCTCTGGCCCTATATCCCTTTGTTGCTTAAATCTTTAAAACTACGCAACGGATTTTGATGCGGAATTTTTAAGAGGTAGAGTGATTCAAGAGGAAGATTTTTATGACCATGCGAAGCCGGGGCGGGTCGCTAGTAAAACATATTTCTCAGTAGTTGTATACACTACTTACATAAAAGTTACCTACTTTCTTTCGTTTAATCAAAACAGCATATCTGCGTACAATAGATGCACAACAAAGGAACACTCAATATACATTTTATAATGATAGCTATTCGCTGTAACATTAATGATACAATCAAATCAACACATACATGATAGTACGCTTAATCGAACAGGTACTTAATGTAAAAGAAAGTTACTTATTCTGTTTGTAATTGAAATAAAATCCGTACATACTACCTTACCTACTGAGAAAAACATCCTTCATGTAGAGCGTGATCGTGATATTCTGGGTGTGACAGCCACGGTAACCACTTGTCAACAGTTTAAAAAATTACATTTAAAATTCACCTTTGGACACTGAACTTACATTCACATACATACATACATACCTGCACTTATTTTCTTTACATAGAAACATAATTTGCACAAACATAAAAACACCTGTTTTTATTTTCATGTCAATAATAATACCCGGTATGCATGTTTCATCATCTCTTTAGAATCTATCCGCAGGGGGCACTGGTGATTTGTGTCACAAGTTTCAAGCCTCACAGGGATGGGTTTTACAGAAAACATAACTATATCATAACAATGAACTTTCATTGCTTTCTTTGTAAAGGTAAATAAAAATATATTTTACTTTTACTTTACTTAAAATAGATATAAAATAACAATAAAAAACTGATGATCATTCAATAGTCGCCGATTTTAACACTGACATCGAAACAAGTGAAATTCTAACCTCCACACGATCTGTCAATAGGTAAGAAACCACGAAACATGGACTGTACGAAAGCGAACTCAATCACTTTCATCTCTCATTTTTTGTTCGCTCCGTAATGAACAACACAAAAAGATATTTGCATCTATGTGGTACATCGTTGTTTTTTTCACTCTCGAAAATTTGGGCACCTTGAAAAATTGAGGTTCAACCAGTTGTATACGATAAGCTTTGCTATAATATGTTTAATGCTACGCTAATGTTGCTGACTCAAACTGGTATGGAAAAGACGTTTTGCTGACTCATTTTAACCGAGTAATTCGTCCTTGTGTGTGTTTTTTTTTTTATATAAATCGTAGGTTGGCAATAGTTATGGTAAATTTAATATTAAAATTTCTTATTTATTATTTTATTACATGTCATGTTCAGTACAAGTAGTATCAGTTTAGAAAATGTTTACACAAAATGTTTGATGTTATCTTTATCTCTTTTCAGGTAAGTTGACTGCATGCAGTACGTTTTCGACAGAATAAATAAGGTTCGAATTTTTATAAAAATTGCTATATCAAGCATGCGAAAGAGAACGTTGGGGTTGATAAGGAAATTAATTAATTTATTTCGTGAAAATCAAGGGTTTCCAAAGAGGTAAGCCAAAGTTTCCAGGAGGTACCCTGGAAGCTGGATTAAGTAGAGGAGAGTTGAATTCAGTGATATAATGTTTTTTTGCATCATCACATAAAAACATTTAACTACTTTGTAAAGTACGAGTATATCTTGCAGTGGTGTGCCGCCCGGCACCCAAACCAGTTTTTGAGCATGCTGCCGTCTTCGCTCCATCAATCAAAAGAATACGAATGTCGTATTTAATTACTCATCATTACATTTTATTTACGATCTCATTTGTCCAGCGATTCAACGTTTTTTGTGCGAGAAAAGGTATAAAATAACACGATCTTTTTGCTGCAATTTCGTTAAATTTCCAAAAATTAAATTTTTCTTAAAAAATATTGTAACAGTAGCTGTTGCCCGTGGTTTCGCATGCTTGGTTCCCATAGTCTTTGTCCTTCCTCGGATTTTAAACTATCCCCATACCAAATTTCATCAAAATTCTCTCAATGGTTGAAGCGTTTTTATGTAGCAAACATCCAAATTTAGCATTTAAATAATAGAAGTATCATTTTCTCCTTGATCCTTGAAAGTTAAGATTTTTTTGAATGTTTGATTCGTATTCTTCAGGTCTTCTTGTTTGAATATCCAGTTCCCCTCTTTTACAATTTTCCCTATCTTATATGAGTTCTCGACACTCGTTATATCTATTGTTGATGGGGAACCAAGGCACTATCCAAACCTATACACAACAACTGCGTTCAATCCTATATAGCACCCCTCGCGGATAGTCAGGCAACTAATAAATTCCATACAAAATCCTAACGCAGTTTCTGTCTGCGTTTATAAAATCTCATTTACTAGGGATACTGTGCCCCTAGTATGAGTTTTTCTTAACGCAGACGCTAGCGACTGCGTTAGCGATTTAGTATGGCAAACCTGTACAGCGCCTCTGGCGGATAGTAAGGCAACTAAGTAATTCTATAGAAAATCCTAACGCAGTCGCTAGCGTTTGCGTTAAGAAAAACTCATACTAGGGGCACTGGTTTGTCTTGGATGTTTCGTCAATATTGCCATAACTTAAAGACCTTCATTCGCACCTTTCTCTCAATTTTTCGTTTAAATCACACCATGTCATTAGCGATATATTACATAAATAATAATTTTACCATATTACGAGAAGTGCGACACTTTCGACCGTTTAACAGGAAAGTTTTCGCGAGCAAATAGGAAATCGCCTTTTTTAAACGAAGGCAAATTGCCGCACTGAACTGATTTGATTATTACGAAACCAAGACTGCAAAAACAGTCATCATTTATGCAATAATGGTCCTTAATACAAGTGATAACTACTTGCCACCAAAACAAATTGTCTTTCATGAAACCATTTGCCCGTTTGAAATCTTTTAAGTTTATATTGTCTTTTCATTCCGCAGGAAAGACATTTTTATTTTGTTAAATTGGCATTCATTTATTACCGTCTCGGCTTATCTGATGTCAACCTTCCGTAGGGCTGGGGGTGATGGATCCACTATCCATCAGATTCAAGGAAATTGAGGATTCTATTTTATTAGTTCATAAAATCACCACTCTCCTATCATTATTACCTAAAGTTTAGCATTGCTCCGATCCAGAAATAGCAGGACACTAAATATATTCTCTGTAACAAGAATAAATTTTAGACGTTAGTTACTTAAAATCTTTCACGCCTTATAAACACAAATTATAATATTTATAATCTACATAGATATAAGTATAACTGTGGACCTCCCTTTCGCAAAGTACTCAGTAGGGTTACGGGTATAAGGTTAGTCATTCCATCCTATGTCTTCCCAGATGTCAGTTAGCTTAACCACAAACCACACACATATCATACCACGTGAGTCTAGTATTATTTTGCACTTATATAAACATTAGTATTTTGCTAGTTACTGATAGCATCTTACTGACTCATCTTAGCGCTTTTCCAGTCACGTCCTCAGATAATTTCAGAGCCAAGAATCCGCTCTTGCTTTTCTCCTCCACTTCACCCGGTCTTCGGCATTCTTGTTTGTTTGTTAGTAATAACATTATTGTACTTATCAAAAGTAAATACAAAAGCATAGAAATAGAACAAAAGTACAATGGCGGACTTTTACCTAAAAGGAATCTCGTACAGTTGTGTAGAGTTGTTCTTCGTTGTTGAGAGCACGCATATCCTATACGACGTCGTCCTACCAGAACTTTTTAGGGTAACATCTAAAACGTAGTTATAGCATATCTGATAGGTTTATGGTGTCTTTCATGGACTTTAAATAATTCTTCAGGTTCGTAACGTGCTTGTGTGACACCCATGGCGTAGAACAACCATTTTATATTTTTTCAAGTGGACACTTTGATGGAATAACAAGGTTTGCATTCTTATACATGAATACTTTGAAAGTTTTAGTTTTCACCGTACATAATCAATATTAACCCTACTGTCACATATAAATAAGATTGACTATCGAAATATTGAAAACTGCTTATTAAAAGAGCGATACGTAACATTACATTCGGCTTTGTCTGCGCACTTTCTTCATACCATTGTACTTTAATCAAGATGTAATAATTAGTAATACCTTAAGGCGTTACAACTGACTTTTTTCACAAAAGCAATTGGGAAAGTCATGCTGTTTTGCAATTAACTTGTTTAAAAATAATAAATAACCAACGTGTTTGTAAGTAGGTACAAAGTCTATTTGCGTAGGTGTGTATTTTTTAACTATGAAAAATAATCTTTATTCAAAGTAAGAAATTACAGAGACTATGAAGCAAGCGATGATAAGAAAAAAGGACCCAAAGGTTCGACGTGCTTACTATAATGTAAGACCGCGTAAAAGATAAGAAAGCGTTAGGGGTCACAATAGACTATCAGCTCGGACCGATTTAAACGTTCGAGTCTAAGCTTTTGGCTCTAATCAAGGTAAAGATAGGAGCACCAACCCCGCTCCAATCACTGGGGCCGGATACTAATGAAACTTGCCACACGTGTTCTATGTTTTTTTTTTCCAATTTTTTTCCGAGATCTTTTTTTGATTAGAGGGAAAATGAGGGGAAAAGGAGGAAAGTTATCTATAACATTGTTTACGAACGAATCCTAATGAAACTTAGCACACGTGTAATTTGTTTTGAAATTTTTGGTCGCGATCTATTTTGGATTAAAGGGAAAATGGGGGCAAAAAGGGGGAAGTTTTCGGTAATGTCATTAATTTTTATTTTTATTTCTGAGAATAGACGAGGAAAAGAATTATTAGAATGGCAAATACCTATTGAGTTATGATAAAAAGGGGTAAGGGCGGGTTAACGGAGGAGGGTCGCGAGGTCTACTGTGGGTCTAAAACCGCCACTTTGAGCAATTCATCGAATCGAATTCATATCACGAATTCCTTAGCAATTCTTTAGCAATTCCTATTTCTTTCTAAGAGGTATTGCCAAGTTTAGTTGGCCATTTTACAAAAAATAGAGGAATTGCTACAGAAATGCTAAGGAATTCGTAATAGGTATGAATCGATTCGATGAATTGCTCAAAGTGGTGTTTTTACACCCCCTGTTCACAGAACCACTAGTAAATAAATAAATAAATATATAGGTACAAATCACACAGATTGAGTTAGCCTCAAAGTAAGTTCAAGACTTGTGTTAAGGGATACTATCTCAACGATACTATATTATATATACTATACTAGTACCTATTTGGGTTGTCTGGAAGAGATTGCGTTAGCGATAAGGCCGCCTATTGTATTATCTATGTTTTTAATTTCCTAATTGTATATTTTTACTGGTGCAATAAAGAATCTATTGGTGCAAGAAAAAAAAACTACTACCGTGGTTGTGGGAGTCTTCGACACTGAGGTAGTTATCGACAGTTTATTTATTTTTTAATTAAAATAACTACTAAGATTTATATTTTTATACTGGCAACACTTAATTGTTAAATGACATTGATACTGGTATGACAACAACTGTCATCAATCGATTCTGACGTTTTGTTTGCAAATGGCGAAACTTTAATTAGTACCGGCCGGACCATTTGGCGGAAAATCCATAATTACTAAGGAAATCGTTAAGGTGGTGAGTCTACTTTTTTGTTTGTAACACATTTGATTTGTTTAGTATAGAACTTCAGTTATATTTTTCAATTTAAGAAAGGATTTATGAAGTCATTCAAATATAACCTATAACATTACACATGTTTTTTTTTCTCTTTTGATGCTGGTGTTCATTACTGATACAATAATTCGCGTTTGTTCAGTAATCGACATGTGTCGAAAATTAACTTTATCATACAAAGTTGTGCTGGTGATCTCATATCGTTCTATGAATTAAGACAAATTGATTAATCCTCGAAAATCTGGATTTGCTGATATTTTCCTAGTAATCGACAGTGTCCATAACTGGTTGATCATAACTGGTACTCGGTCATTACTGGTACAACAATTTGCATTTGTTCAGTAATCGACATGTGTCGAAAATTAACTTTATCTTACAAATTTGTGTTAGTGATTTTATATCGTTATAAGGATTAAGATAAATCGAGTTATCCCCGAAAATCAGCATTTGCAGGCTTTTTACTAGTTATTGTTACTCCATTTCAATCCAATAAAACCGTCCATAACTGGTTGTTCATAACTGGTTCTCTATATTTTTCACAGATGGCACCTAAAAAAAATTACACCCCACATCAAATGGGGCAAGCGATTGAAGCTGTTAGAAATGGCGAAAAGGTGGCAACAGCAGCTAGAAGATTTAATGTACCTCGAGTCACTCTCCTTAACAAAGTGTCTGGTAAGACGCCAGTAAATTGCAGTATGGGTCCTAGTTCAGTTCTTACAAAAGAAGAGGAAAATATTCTTGTTCAGTGGTTGCTAGCACTTGCTGCCCGGCGTTTTCCTGTTTCAAAAGAATATCTTTTAGAAAGTGTACAAAAGATAATGATAGATCAGAAAAGAGAAAATCCCTTCACGGATAATAAACCCGGAAGAAGATGGTTTGAATCATTTTTAAAGAGAAATCCAGAGATAAGAGAAAAAACAGCACAGAATATAACCAAAGCAAGGGATGATGTAACAGAAGAAGACATTATTAGATGGTTTAAAGAAGTCGATGAATATTTGGAAGAAAAAGGTTTAAAAGAGATTCTGAAAGATCCCAGACGTATTTTTAATGCCGATGAAAGTGCGTTTTTTTTAACACCTAAACAGGGCAAAGTACTGGCGAAACGAGGTGACAATAACTTGTATAGCTCTGGAGGTGATGAAAAAGAAAATCTTTCGGTTCTTATTACAGCCAATGCAGCTGGTGACCTGGCACCACCGATGGTGATTTACAATTACGAAAGAGTACCCGCATATATTTCAGCTGGTGTTCCAGAGCACTGGGCAATTGGTAGGTCCGAGTCAGGTTGGATGTGCAGCAACACCTTTTTTGAATATATTTGCAACATTTTCAATCCTTGGTTGACGAACCAAGGTATCAAAAGGCCTATATTATTTTTTTTAGATGGCCATAGGTCACACTTAACACTACACTTGGCCAATTTTTGCGCTGCTAATAACATAGAGCTGATTGCGTTATATCCGAACTCAACTCATATATTACAGCCTATGGATTTGGCCGTATTTCGTCCTCTAAAGCAGGCCTGGAAAAAATGTGTTAGCGATTTTAAAACTGGAACCGGCGAACCTCTAAAGAAGCAACATTTTGCGCCCGTGTTGGAAAAGGCTATTTCTACTCTGACACCGGAATGCATAAGAAACGGTTTTAGATCTGGAGGCTTATATCCACATGGGCATGAATACATAGATATGAGTAAAATAAGAAACCGTCGAGAGAAAAATATGGATCTATGCCAACCAATCGATCCAAAACAAGCTCAGTTTTTACAGTACTTGGAATCGGAAATAACGAAAATCTTTTCTCAGGAAAAATTAAACCTTTTTAATTCTCTTTACTATGAGAATAGAATTGAACTAGAAGACAAGTTACCTTCTGAAGATATGGGATTATACGTCGTATGGGCTAAAAACAAACAAATGGTATTAGCCAGCAATTGTCCATCCCAAACAGATAACTTACTGGATGCGGAAGAGTGCACAGACACTACAAACTCGTCACATGCCCAGCAATCTCAAGAGACTTCAACTTGCACAGTTGACAATCCTACCAATACAGAAGTCGAAAATGTCACATTAGATAAAATTATGACGAATCACGCTGAAGTATCCGCAACCATCAAAGGCTTGATTGATAAGAGTCCGACAAAATCCACAATTGTGAATGGCGCTACGTTAACTCAAAACTTGCCTTACCACAGCGTTTCAGTTAAAGATCAAGTCACTTCCAATACTTTAAATATTTCAAACGCAATAAACGACAATGATAGCAATGAACCCGGTATAATAAGTTTAGAAGATAACTCCCAAAACCAAATACCTTTAGCCAAAGATAGTGAACCTACAATAGAAAATGACATACCATTAAATCAAAACTTCCCAAATAACAGCGACTCCGTCAAAGGTACATCCAATAAATTAAATATTTCAAACACAGTAGACGACAAAGATAACAATGAGCAAATGATAACATCAGAAGATAATTCCCGAAACCAGAAATCTTTAGCTGAAGAAAGTGAAGAAACAAAAACAAATTCATCAAGACCCATCTCACAGTCGTACAAAAATTTACTTATATCAGAGTGTATCACGGCTTCAGATCCAAGTTGCAACATCTCAAACACGGTTACACCTGTCAAGAAATCTATTGAAAGTGTTTTAGGAATCAATGTACCATCTCCTTTTAAAAGAAATCTTTTCTGGCCAGAAAATGATAGTAAAAAGAAAAATAGAATAAAGAGAGAGAAAATACCGTCAGCTGTCACAAGCCACGCCTGGAGAGAATACCATGAAAAAAAGGAGAAAGAAAAAAAACGGCTGCAAGAAGAAAAAGAAGAACGAGCTAGACAAAGACAAGAAAAAAAATTAATGAAACAAAGATTAACGGAAGAGAAAAAGAAAGAAAAATTAAAACGGAAAAGGAAGAATCAAGTTCAAGTAAAATCAAGCTCTGAGGAGACAGATTTGTCGGATGTTCAATATGCTGAGAGTGGTGATAGTTATGTAGAGCTAGATAGTGATAGAGATGAGTATGTTGGAACAGTAATAAAGCAGTCAAGAAACAAGCGAAAGATAAAAAAACACAAAATTACTAGTTCTATTGGCTCTGATTCTGAAGATTTACCTTTATGTAACTTGACGAATATTACAAAAGACAAGAAAAAAAGTATTAGCTTGGGCTGCTTTGTGATTGTTAACTATGAAGGGGAATATTTTCCGGGCAAAGTGGAAAATATAGCTGATAAATGTTATGAAGTAAGTACAATGGTCTTGTCAACAGGAAATACTTTCAGATGGCCAGAGAAACGAGACAAGATATGGTATAATCATGAAAAAATTGTTGAAAAGATAAAAGAGCCCATATGTTTAAATAAAAGAGGTTATTACAAAATTCCTGAAATGGAAAAATACTTACCGGACATTTATATGAGTTTTTAATATAGTTGCATACAGATGTAACAAAACGGTGGCACATTAGGTACTCAAGAAAATGACATTTCTCATCTACACGATCACTACTTCGTACTATAGCACCAATATAGAATTGTGAAGAAAATCTCTAAACCCTTCATACAAACTGACGAAGATGAAACTGTCGTTTTGTATAAAAAGTTTGAAAATCCTCTTCGGATTTCGATTGGTCCCATAGTAAACAATGATGGTGTAGTTGAGAGAGAACCACCATTTATGCATATATTGCCCCAGCGTTTTGTTATACCATGTTTATAAAGCGTAGGTAATGTTAAAGAGGGCCCCGGAAGGCGCATATCTCCATACAAACGGCGAAAGGGAATTGTGGCAATATTTGATGATTTTGGTTTCATCATAATCTATGTACGTTGTGCTATACAGTTTGGTTTAGACATTAATGATTTGCAAATTATTAGCAAAACGGTGCTACATTACAAATGTTTAGAATCACAAATTTATCCAATACTGCCACAATTTCCTTTCGCCGTTTGTATGGAGATATGCGCCTTCCGGGGCCCTCTATATGCCTTCTGGAAGCCCTCTAAAGGAATATTTTTGTTAAATCCACTTTTTGATTGTTTTTGTAATTTGATTTCGAATGTTGACTTTTAGAGATTTTTATGATTTTACGTATGGTAAGTTCCGTGTTTCTGAGGTTAGTTTTCTAAGATGTTCATTTATAGTCGAGCAGAACTCCATTGTACCCACAATTTTATGATTGTTTTCTTATTTTGATTTTAAATGTTGACTTTTAGAGATGTTTATGATTTTA
This sequence comes from Apomyelois bistriatella, assembly GCA_947044815.1. Classification (NCBI taxonomy): domain Eukaryota; kingdom Metazoa; phylum Arthropoda; class Insecta; order Lepidoptera; family Pyralidae; genus Apomyelois; species Apomyelois bistriatella. Next base: position 2,675,385 of record OX345688.1, read on the forward strand.
CTTATGGTAAGTTCCGAGTTTCTGAGGAGGTAGGTTTTCTAAAATGTTCATTTATAGTCGAGCAGAACTCCATTGTACCCACAACTTTATGATTGTTTTCGTATTTTGATTTTAAATGTTGACTTTTAGAGATTTTTATGATTTTACTTAAGGTAAGTTCTGAGGCGGTTGATTTTTTAAGATGTTAATTTATAGTCGAGCATAACTCCATTGTACCCAAAAAGTTTATTCTATTTGTTATCTAAGTGTGTTGTAGGTGTTTAGGCTGTTTTAATGTTCTCATTCTCGTGCTTATGTAAAGTACTTTTTTTAGGTTTCGATTTGTTTATTTGGTTTAAAACTAGCGATGTAGGTATATTAGTGTTGCAAACCTGTTATAAGTAGGTACTGATCTCAAGAATTACTCAATAAGATGTTACTACAAGATTTAAGTATGTTTATAATTTAGATTTTTTATCATTTTCCTAATACTTTAAGAATAAAAAATTAGGTACTGAGATTAAGACTGAAGACTGTAAGGAGAAAATTTAATTTAATAAATACATTATTACCTACTTTTTGACGTGACAACGTCTATTAAATTGGTTTAAGATAGGCCGCGCGTGGCGAGAAATGTCCCGCTACCACAGTGGGCGTGGCTTAGCCCGTGCATGCGCAGAGCGTAGCGCGTCTTAGATCCACTTACAGACGTTGTCACGGTGAAATTAATAGACGTTGTCACGTAAAAAAAAGTGTGTAAACACATATAACGGCAAGTTTTTTTTTTCATACTCTTTCATCACAACCCGTAAAGGTCCACTGCTGGACTAAAGCCCTCCCGGATAATTTTTTGCCATAATCACCACGCTTGGCAGGCGGGTTGGCGATCGCACTATCTTGGTTGGTAAAATACGAAACGCAGTAAGACCTTGCTGCCCACCCTGTGGATATGATCCTTTAGCCTTGTTACGATATTTATGGCCAAGAGCAAGAGTGACCCTATTATATGACGGAAACCACGGCGAACTACCCTTCCCTACTAATTCGTCTTTAATCCGCATAAAACAACGTTTTGAGCTCAAATTATTTCGTCCTTAAAGGTGTCGATTATTGGGTGTTCATTACTAATGATGTCGATTACTGGTGGTCTATTACTGGAAGTGTGGTGTCGAACGCTGACACATTTAATGGTTTTTACAATTTTAGTATTTTATTGTAAGTTAAGTAAAAGTGGCACAAATGTAAGCAATAAATCTTATATTGATTATATATCTGCCAATATTTAACAATCATTATTAATCAGACATGCTTTGCAAGTGTTGTATACCTGGTCAAACTACACAACTCCCTTATGGTGTCGATAACTGCCACAACTACGGTAATACGAGTAATACCTTTATAGTTTTTGAATAATCTTTTACCTTAATAGGTTGAAGTAGAGATCAATGTTGTTGATACCTTAGTACCTATGTTATTAGCATCTTAGGACGGAAATTAGCAGTTCAATAAACATGAATGTGTTTGAAAGAATAATTAAATGTCGTTCAAATGCCAATAAATTTTAATATAAGTGTATACTATTCTAGTTATCGCAACCACAAGCACTTTATTTCTGTAATAAAATAAGTTATTTCCGTTCTGCAAACGTATATAAGTATGAGATTTAATGTCGGCCATGGTCATACATTACTATTTCTAATTTCGACCCCCAATTGTATAAGAAAAAAATATTTATCTGTAGTGTCGTAACGCCACCTATCTTTTTTGTTTGTTAAAAAAACATTATTACCACTACATGATGATATGGTAATGGTGGATGATGATGGATATGGTGTTATCATACAAAAAAATATATACATATTTTTCTTCTTTCATACTAATGTATCCCTAGCCATGGCGTTTTCCCGCCAGTTTTTATCGAAAGCCTGTATCGTCTGACTATCTAGTTCTAGGCCTTCCTCGCTTCCTGTACCCATCAGTAGTAACCCAGGCAGTCAAAACAAGAGAGATGCATGGAAGGTTAGTGGGGAGGCTTATGCCCAGCCGTGGGACTTAAATAGCTAAAAAAAGTCAAAATAAATGCGAAAGTTTGTCTGTTTGTTACCTAGAAAATTTTTATTCCGTGTATAGAATTTCTCAAAAATACTTTCAGTTGAATTTTGAAGTAAAGTTATTATAAAAGATTTTACTTTTTTTCCAGAATATACGAATCGAATACAGATTATTTATAAAAGAAAATATCAGCGAAGCTGCTGGAAAATGCGAAACAATATAAATTCCTAGTAAATCACTATACAACTTTTTATACGTGTTTTCGGCCTTACATATTAGTGTATTAATCGAATGATCATAATCGAAAGTGTTGCGATACCGATTTATCGATAAGGTCACTAGAAGTACGTTTGGTCGAAATGCTACGCCCACAGTAGCCCTAAGGTTGGTTATAAATTTTATATTTGTAGCTCTCCTTAGCTGTGGTTTATTAAAGTATGATTTATTGGTTGATATCGGGCTGTGTTGCTCAATAATTAATTATTAGAAAGGATGTTTGGTATTCGTTTAGTTTTATTTGGAAATCAATCTTATATTTAGTATGTAAATATAAAAAAAAGTGCGTATTTGCTTCATCATCAACATAATTCAAGAGCTAGTTTCTTGTCGGTGGAGTTCCTTCCATTTTTATCTATCATTTGCAAGTTCCTTTATTTCTTGATATGACACGACGTTTGTTTTCTCTTTTATATGTTTTATATCGCTATATATATGGTCTACGGACCCCTTCTTCCTTTTATCTTTCCTTCAATGATGTCTTTTAGTATTTGCTTACGTAACATTATGTGCAAATCTTGAATTTATTCATATACCTCATCATATTACCTTCATTACGAGGTGTCGGGTCGGGCATGCACGGCACTCGGTAATTTTCACGTAACCCTGTTTAAAAATTATTAGAAAGGCGCTAGTCACGCGAAGGTGTCATCTTTTTACCTAATTCTACTATTTATCTCGTAACCATCGTTTAGACTTCGACGTGTATAGTGGCAACACCTCTATTGTCTATGATGTGACGTAGAACATGGTAACATGCATAGCTTTGGTTGAATTTTTTTGTTATATTGGTAGCGCAAAAAACCAAATAATATGTTATTCTGTTGTATATATATTAGACTTTTAATTATTCTATAAGGAAATTGTACGTATATTCAAACATTTTAATTAATTTATTTTTTTACCTGTTGCCACTGCTGTAGCCTACTACTACTATGCAGCAGGGCAAGTACAAACATATTTTTATATTAAAATATATATTTATAGTTGGGATGAAAAATATTAACCGATGTATTTTTTTTTGTTTATTTAGCGTTGATGTGATTAGTGATTGTATGAACGTGTATTATAAGGGTATAGTTTTATTTAAATGAATATATGCGCTTTATTTTGTAATTATGCAATACGTATATAAAATTTGTTTATTTCAATAAATTATAACTATATGCGCAGAAATGCGCAAAATATTTTTATTTTGTGACCGCGAGGAAGTAATCAATAAATATATACTTAATGCTTTACTGCTAATTTACCTTTTTGAGGTTATAATAAAATTTTATACTAACATTCATAAGGCGTAACAAGCACTTATCTGTAATCTGGGAGCGCCTTGTATGAGAATTAGATTTCCGTAACAAGTCCTACCTAACAAAACAAGCAGAGTTTATCAATACCATTTAGGGTATGTCATAAACTGTCGGTTACCTTACAATATCGATCGTGTGGGCGATTCGCGAGGCCTCCACCCACGGGATCCATTGGCGATTTATTTTCACTACTTCACATTTTAGGCTAGAAAGCGAGAGTCCACTTTCGATCTTAATGTTGGTAATTTGCCTACATCTAATTTGCGTTGGCAGATTTTGCACAACATTTAAATGTTAATTGATCGATTTTTAAATGGTTGTTACCGCGTTATGTAATGTTGTATGTCATGAAAGAGATTGTAGTAGTTTTTTATAGATACGAGAAAACTAGAGTTCTAAAAATCAATCAATTAAAAATTTAATTATTGCTGATTAATAGGGTTGATTGTAAGTGATGACACGTAAATTACTTATAATAGATCATACATGTAGATTTGCATTAGCACAAGAACGATTAAATAAAAATAGAGTACAGCACAACAAATAATAAAAAATAAAATCCTTAATATTCAGCTAAATCTTTTTTTTTTTAAAATAACATTGAGTTTGATGATTTTCAAGTTAGCATTCATATCATAACGACTATAAAAAAAACTAGGTATAGTCTTCAAAGATTCAACGAAATATTACTACTTACTTAGTTACTTTAAGACTTCAGGGAAAAGTAAAAAAAAAGATCAAATAATCGATTAAATTGAAATACTCGTTAGCATCGATAACAATCGCCAAATTCTCACGATCAGGACACACATATTTCATCGCAAATACGCAAAATATGTACTAATAAAGGGCATGATAACGTGACTAGAATGGATTGTGCGACCATTAAAATCGTTCGCTTATTGGGTGTTCTCGATCCAGGCAGATATCGAGATAGGAGGAACTTTGTCATGTCATATTTGACAACACAAAACAAGGAGAAGTACTTACATAAATGTCAATACATGTACTACTCATATGATTCGTATAATAAGATTGGTGAACACTGTTTGAATTGAATATGAACTAAATAAATAGGTGGCTTACCACCATCTCTTTAAACCATGCAAGAACGATTGAGTAAGGGAGATGTCGCCTTACATCATGTATCGCGCTGTCTCGCTTACTCACTGGATTTTGCATGGTTTTAAGAGACGGTACTTAGGTAGTAACCCCCCAGTTCGGAAGTTATTTAACAGTTATGATACATTTGATGTCACCCATAATCACCTGCTCTCAAAAACATTAACACATTTGTAATGGTGGAATTAATCTTACATATGCCAGTACCGTCTCGTCTCATAGGTGTATTTGTAAGTAGGACAGAGACCAACTTAGGAAAATTTTGTTCTTCTTAATGTTTCGCTGCTGGGCTTAGCCTCTTTTCGTTTCCATACATTTCTATAACATCAAGATTTGTCCAAAAAAATTGACTTTCAATTCTTCCACCAGGAGCAATTTAACAAATTGAAGACCTACAAAGACTTAAGAATATTAAAGTATCTACCTTTGCAATAGTATTAATTACTTATATGAACATTTATTTTATACAATTAATTTTAGTTATTTTACTGGCTCAGCGACCCGAAGTGGATCTTGGCCTCCGAAACGAGAGAGCGCCACAGTGTTCTATTCTGTGCGATGGCTTGCCAGTTTACAGCGCCCATTTCACGCAGGTCAGCCTGCATAGCATCGCTCCTATGATATATGGAGCGGCCGACTAGCCGTCTTTTTGATATCTTATACCAGATAGGCTGCTTTGACGCAACGATTCTCCATTATTGACCGAGCGAGCGAAGCGAGCGAGAGTCTCCATTTCGAGACTGGCAAATTTTGCTTTTGTCCGGATGTCTGTCTGTCTGTCTGTCTGTCTGTTTGTTCCGGGCTAGAGGTCGCATTTCTGAACGGATCTTAATGAAACTTGGTACACGTGTTCCTTGATTTATTTGCAATTTTTTGTCGAGAGTTTTTTTTGATTGGAGGGAAAGGGGGGGAAAAAAGGGGGAAAGTTTTCTGTGACGTTGTTTACGAACGGATCTTAATGAAACTTGACACACGTGTTCCTTGATTTATTTGCAATTTTTTGTCGAGAGCGTTTTTTGATTGGAAGGAAAATGGGGGCAAAGGGGGAAGTTTGCTATTTGTTATATTGCTTATACCACTGGCCGCATGGTACTTGTTCTTTTACAACTTTGCGCTTTGAATTCGTTTTCGGTAATTTATTTTTATTTTTATTTTTATTTTTATTTTTATTTTTATTTTTATTTTTATTTTTATTTTTATTTTTATTTTTATTTTTATTTTTATTTTTATTTTTATTTTTATTTTTATTTTTTTTATTTTTATTTTTATTTTTATTTTTATTTTTATTTTTATTTTTATTATTTTTTTTTATATTTGTATACTGTATGTGTATGTGTGTTTGTATACTGTAACTGTATATTATGACCGTCTGACCAGAATAGGATAATATGGCAAAATAAAAAAAATATAGAAAAAATCCTTTTGAGAATATACGAGGGAAAAAATTAACAGAATAAGAAATACCCCTGCAGCCGCGTAATACCTATATATACTCTATATAAAGTAATAAAAAAAACGAAAAGGGGGTTAACGGATGAGGTTCGCGAGGTCTACTGTTCACAGAACCACTAGTTTTTAGGTGTCCAAGCCATCGCGGTCACTGCGATTTTAATACGCCCAATATGTTCGGTAATTATGATAACTCCAAAAAACTGAACCGATGTTTAAAAAATGAAGTTGAAAATCTTGCGTGAGACGGTAGCTGTTGCAGTAAATTAGTAGAAAAAAAACTAGACAAAAATTTGAGAAAATAGACTAATTAGTCTATCTTGCTATAGCATGCTAGATACACTGTGATATAATGATGTCCGATACAAAGTTATGGTAACATATGCGTTACTAATCTGAGATCAACATCCGTCATACTTTTTCTTTCAAGCAGCTTGCACATGACTCCACGAGCTACGTAATTGATAATTGCCATTTCTTACTGTACCACAGACCATGCCTCTATCTGTGCTCTAGATAACAGAAAAAGGGAGACTTGTCTTGAGTACAGAAGGATAAAAGTAATGTTGTAATAGGTTTTTTGACTAGCCTATCAAAATCAATTAAGTAGGTATGTGTTGGGGAGTGCAAATGACCAAGACCAATATTTAAAAAAGATGTATATTAAAAAAAATACTAAAAGCAAAATACAAGCAATGAAGGTAAATGTATGAAAATGAGACAAGTAAAATGAAAATTTAAACTATAGTGCTAGTGTTAGAATTTTAGCTAAGCCAAACAGTAAATCAATGCAAGAACTAATTAAACTAAGCTAGCGAAATAGCAGCGGTGTGGCGCGCGGCGATAAACAATATATAAGCACTCGACAAGTCACGTGGTACGTGATGAAGCCGTGCATGCGATAGTCCAGCGGCAGTAAACTCCATACAAAAAAAGGGAAATAAATAAGTTTAAGGATATTAAATTAGAAATGTAGTCTATCTTGCTGCATTTTTCATATGATGCGAGGCCATTGTAATTTAGTCGCGTAATACAATTTTAAATATAATTAACAGATGGCAATACAAGTATTACAACAACTAAAAAGTTTGATAAATATTCCATAGATGTCACTAAGAACTCACAAGCAAGGTACAGAGATACCAGTTTAGTCATAGTTTCGAAAATGGTAGATTAAAACTAAAATTAAAAAAAAATTATGATAACGTTTTACATTATAAACATTTGTGAAACATCTAAAAATATTTTTTAAATTAGTTGCGTTAGTTGCGTAGTATGTTCATTAAAAAGAATAGATAAAAGAAAAGAAAAACACAATCTTTCAGTTAGATTATCCTGTAACTTAATGGCAACACTGAGATCAAATCCAAGATTTCCACCATGTTTTTTTGCCTTTTGCTTTTTACAAGCTTGACGACTTTTAATATTCTCGTTAGTATGTGTTATGGTGTTTTGAATTTCCGTTGAGTTGAGCCAAGTTGCTCCGGCTTAAATGATATGATGAACAAAGTGAAGATTTGTGAGATAGGACTCCTATGACCTATGACTATTTTGATATCGTACGTAGTAATTATATTTGTGAGATAGGACTTCTGTGATTGTTGTGGTGTTTGTGATAAAAGGCGGACTCAGACTTTATCAGCGGAGATGGAAAAATATTTGTAAATGTTGTTTAAAAAAAAATTTGATGGAATTTTATAATTATTTTTACTTCACGAGGTTATAATATCACAATGTCTATGTTAATGTTTATAGAGTTAAATAAAATTTTCCAGGATTGATTTAGTTTCTTGGCAACTTGGCAAGACATTGTGAATAATAACAAAATATCCTCCTAAACAAAATTAAATTTACTGCCCGATATAGAACATCACACACACATACACACACGACACACATATCTAAACTAGTACATCTATACACGCATAAAAGTTACGTAAGTATACGAAATTTAGATGGCGTTAGTTTCTATGTAAATTTTTATTTCCCGTTTTTGCAGCAAAGATTGATCTCTATTTCCTATTATACAAAAGTACTCTGTGCGATAGTCCGTTCGTTCTGTCAGTGTTCCGTTTTACCGGATGCGCTAGAGAGCAATGCGAACTGCCGCGATTACGGTTTTTTTTTTTTTTGACGGACCTACAATATCATATATATTTATTTGCCTTTGAGCAATGGCGAGCGATGCAAACTCGCGAGCGATGCAAACGCTCATTGCCTTAAGGGCCGACACTAGGGTGCCTTAAGGGCCTAAGAAAAGCCTACTGGTGGCGAGAAGCGCCCTGGTACATTCCGGTACCTGGTAAACGAGCTACTGTTCCTACTTCGTCGCACTCGCCGGCGAGTGCGGTGTGTGAGTGTACAGGTTGAGTGTCCCGGTCTCCTGAGAGACGCGAGATCTTCGAACGGCCTATTTGCAACCGTGATGGGGTCATCGGGGTCCAAGAGAACATTCCTCGGGCGTCGAAGCCGCAAGGTGGGATCCTTCAGGGGATTGTAGTTAGCTGCCTTTACTACTAACGGATTCGGATGAGAGGGGCATTTTTCAAAGTAACGTTGGGACGTCTCTTTGAGATATCTCGATATGGTTGGAAGCTCAAGATCCTTGTGCAGATCGCAGGTACGTAGGCCCGGGGGTGCTCCCGTGGCTCTACGTGCGAACCTATTCTGAATGAGTTGGAATTTATTCAGAAGAGATGGTGCTATGTGTGCGAAAATAACGCTAGCGTAGGTCATGACAGGTCGGATGCACAGCTTGTAAAGAGTCAACTTATTTCTAAGCGACATTTTTACGTTACTGATCATGGGTGAGAGTCTGCCTAGAAAGAAGGCTGCTCTGTTGCGTACTCTTTGGATGTGGGGTCCAAAGGTCATCTTGCTGTCAAAGATAACGCCCAGATATTTTGTGCGGTCAACCCATGGAATGGATTTTCCGAACAAGGATATCGTTTTTAAGAGCGATTGTGTGCTCCATGCCGGGGGTCGTGTTGCACCGCGGGAGTCTTTGGAGAAGAACACTGCTGCGCTCTTTTCCGGATTCACCTCGATGCGCCACTTCCTGAACCAAGCGCCGAGTGCGTCGACTGCTTGTTGGAGGCGTTTGGAGATAAGGCCCTTGCTTCTACTGGATGTGTAAAGTGCAGTGTCGTCAGCGAAGAGAGCCAACTCCACGTGCGGGGTCCGGGGTACGTCGTTAGTGTACAACGCGTATAGTATGGGTGAGAGCACAGAGCCTTGAGGGACTCCTGCTGTTATTGGTCGGGGGTGTGAGAGCGTTCCTTCTACTCTGTAGCGGAAGGTTCTATTCGACAAGAAGTCTCGTATGATGCGCACGAGACTGTCTGGCAGGCCCATGATGGCCAGCTTGGCTACCAAGCCGGCATGCCAGACTTTGTCGAATGCCTTCGCTACATCGAAGAAGAGCGCTCCTGTAGGTTGACCGCGGCGGCGGTTGTCTACGATGTGCTCTGTTAGGCGGTGCAGTTGGTGTACGCAGGAATGTTTTGCGCGGAAACCCATCTGTTCGTTCGGGATCAGATTCATAGATTCGATATAAACCTTGAGACTGGCCGATAGGATTCTCTCGTATATCTTCCCGATGCAGCTGAGGAGGCTGATTGGGCGATAAGAGGTCGGGTTCTTCAGGTCCTTGCCTGGTTTTGGGATGCCTATTACCGTTGCTTGTTTCCAGGCTTCTGGGAACGTACAATTCGCTAAGCAAGCATTGAAGATGCTCACTAGCAGCAGTAGTAGGGTCTGGGGTAGACTTTTCAATATGCCATTTGATATTCCGTCAGCACCGGCGGCTTTTCGGGGTTTTAGGGATTTTATTATCGATTGCACCTCGTCAATCGTGGTTGGAGGGAGTGCGATCACGGGGGGAGCCGATGCGGAGGCGGCGATGCTCTCTACATGCGATTCTACCCGTTGTACGTGATCTGGGTCTACTGGCTCACGACTAGGAGAGCATTGGCTTTCCAGGCTGTCTGCGAGGCATTCAGCTTTTTCGTCATCATCGAAGGCGATGGAGCCATCCGGTCGGTTGAGAGGAGGAGTGGATGAGATCTGATCGCACTTGAGACTTCGCGCCACACGCCAGTAAGTGACATGTGACGGGTTGAGTTCAGAGAGGAAGTCGCTCCACCTTTCGTCCCTGAGTTCCTTCATGCGCTCCGCGACTACGTAGTGCGTGCGGCCTTTTATATGCAAGGATCGGCGGTGCTCGGTGGTACTCGGCGAGACTCGGTGCGGGTGATCGGGGACCATGATGGAACGGAGTGCGCCGCGCATCTTGTTGCTATTCCGTGCCGTATTACAATGTGCAATTTTTGTGAAATTAATTAGTTTTATCATAACGAGTAGACATCGTCCAGGGCTTCGTCAATGTCTAGGATTCACATCAATCATTAGCGGAAAAGAAATAGTATTTGTTATAATATTAGATTCATGGATAGAGCGTCAATTTAAATAAGACGGGGTTTTTAAAACCAAGCAGAAAAACAGCCACTCGGCACGGCAAGGTTCTACTATCTACACAAATTGGCAAAAAATCAAATTTGTTGCATGGCATGTAAGCTTAAATATTTATTTTATTCTGTTTATTAGTATTTGTTTTTTGTTGCAGTGGCAACATAAATAGATGATTCATAAAAAAACAACTGCCATAGTATTACGGTTCAAGAGATACAGCCTGGTGACAGACGGGCGAACGGACGGATAGCGGAGTCTTAGAAATAGGGTCCCCTTTGGATAACTACGACTCAGTCCCAAGCGTCGGACACTGCCGCGTGATGTTATTGTTTTACGGTAGCTGAAAGATTAAAAAATAAAACATTTCTTCATTTCTATGATCTAAGGACATTGTTCGCTATGGGTTACCACGCGTCTGCTGTCGGCACCATTTAGTTCCGCTGCGCCGGCGCAGTTTCCGTGTGCATTGTCGCTCGCTACGCATTGCACATTCTACTTGTGAGAGCATTCTTTACATTTCCACTGCATTTTTTGTTGTCTTTCGCTAATCTCTTGGCATTTTAGTTATTGCATTACACGATTTATAAATTATGCTTACATAATAGTTACATCCCACTCGTACTTTTAATGCTATCAAATAGAAAACAGAAATACGGCTCATTTGTTAATATAAATATGATTTTAAATAATCGATAAAATCGATTAAAGAAAATATGAGTGAGTAGTATTAAATGTCAGTAAAGAGTATTGACAAATATTACTCTATCTGAAAGGCTCTGTCATATTGTCGGGATTAGTTTTCTTGTTTCCCACACTATTCAGAACACAAAGCTCTGGCCAGCTTTCCGCAAGAGGTCGCGAGCTTATCAAGCTCTCTCACTCATACAAACAAATCCTTGGTATAAAATGATGCCAATACAGAAGTAAGGAATGATGTTTGAAAATAAAATGGAATGGATCTAATTCATTTGGTTTTATAAAGTGATGTGCTTCGGATTTCGGCGTAAATAAATAAATTGCTGAGAAAAAAAGACCTAAAATAAATAACAAAAATATATCACTTTTTAAATTAAACATAGGATATAGATTACTTTCGCACTTGGCTCTAATGACGCCAATCCTAAATACAAATCTCCCTCAAAATGTCACATAAGTGTTTTTTTCAAAGGGTAAAGGATTATATTGGTTCAAATCGGTCAGATTGACTTATGAGGTTAGATGATCATCAATGTATAGGTTGATGTCTTTCTCCCCTTTTTTGTGTGGCAAGCAACCTCTCTACTTTCTTTATTTTGTGACGCTGGTCACTTTCCTATGCAATTAAATCGTCAACGGTAATCTACTTAGGATATTGTATTAGAGTATGGGAAAATCGCTAAATGTGTACAGTTATCAAAAACAAGATGCAATCTGAAAATGTGAACGGAAGTTAAGACAAAACAGATTTTCTGATAATACACGGAAGGAACATCCCTTCATATGTATGTATATGAATGACTTTATTATTTTAAACAGTTTTCTACATTGAAATAAATAATAATAATAAGAAGCGATTTTGATCTTAAATCTTATTAATAAACGTCTATTCTTATAATTTTATATTTTACTTTTTATAATTTTGTGTTAATGTTTTGGTAAGGTGGTATAATATAGAAGGAAAAAACTCCCTTTTGACCCATTATCATTCAAAATCCTTACACTAACGGAAATAATATCGAGTTCGAAAATGCAATCAAATTGATTCTCTTCTTTTTTGTGAAGTTGGTTTAGTAAATATTATGATGCGTAGCGATTCTTTTAACCGATATCCGTGCTACGCCAGCGTTTTTTTGCTACGACATAGATCTACGGAATAAATGCTACGATTTGGTAATTAGTAACTTATTTTTGAAGTGTTATATATTAAGCTCTCGTTTTCCTAAATTGTTTGGGATTGGTCTAAAAAGAAATATTCCGTTTCTTTTTCTTCATTACGGAGGCCGGAATATGTGAATGAATTACGGCTATACTTAGATAACTGACAAATGGTCAATCACTAACACAAAATTAGATTTTTTGTTAAAAAATAAATTAATATAATATCAGAATCATTTCTATGACTAGTGGTTCTGTGAACAGTAGACCTCGCGAACCTCATCCGTTAACCCCCTTTTCGTTTTATTTATTACTCTATATAGAGTATATATAGGTATTTCTTATTCTGTTAATTTTTTCCCTCGTATATTCTCAAAAAGGATTTTTTCAATATTTTTTTATTTTGCCATATTATCCTATTCTGGTCAGACGGTCACAATATACAGTCATATAAAAAAATAAAAATAAAAATAAAAATAAAACTAAAAATAAAAATAAAAATAAAAATAAAAATAAAAATAAAAATAAAAATAAAAATAAAAATAAAAATAAAAATAAAAATAAAAATAAAAATAAAAATAAAAATAAAAATAAAAATAAAAATAAAAATAAAAAAAAAATAAAAATAAAAATAAAAATAAAAATAAAAATAAAAATAAAAATAAAAATAAAAATAAAAATAAAAATAAAAATAAAAATAAAAATAAAAATAAAAATAAAAATAAAAATAAAAATAAAAATAAAAATAAAAATAAAAATAAAAATAAAAATAAAAATAAAAATAAAAATAAAAATAAAAATAAAAATAAAAATAAAAATAAAAATAAAAATAAAAATAAAAATAAAAATAAAAATAAAAATAAAAATAAAAATAAAAATAAAAATAAAAATAAAAATAAAAATAAAAATAAAAATAAAAATAAAAATAAAAATAAAAATAAAAATAAAAATAAAAATAAAAATAAAAATAAAAATAAACGTCTGACCAAAATAAATGACCGAAAACGAATTCAAAGCGCAAAGTTGTAAAAGAACAAGTACCATGCGGCCAGTGGTATCCATATCCATACTTCCATACTTCCATATCCATACTTCCATACTAATATTATAAATGCGAAAGTCTGTCTGTCTGTCTGTCTGTCTGTCACCTCTTCACGGCTAAACTGCTGGACCGATTGTGATGAAATTTGGTAGGGATGTAGTTAACGACCTGAGGTCACACATAGGCTACTTTTGGGCGCGATATAACCGAGTCCCACGCGGGCGGAGCCGCGGGGAACAGCTAGTAAGCAATATAACAAATAGCAAACTTCCCCCATTTTTGCCCCCATTTTCCTTCCAATCAAAAAACGCTCTCGACAAAAAATTGCAAATAAATCAAGGAACACGTGTGTCAAGTTTCATTAAGATCCGTTCGTAAACAACGTCACAGAAAACTTTCCCCCTTTTTTCCCCCCTTTTCCCTCCAATCAAAAAAAACTCTCGACAAAAAATTGCAAATAAATCAAGGAACACGTGTACCAAGTTTCATTAAGATCCGTTCAGAAATGCGACCTCTAGCCCGGAACAAACAGACAGACAGACAGACAGACAGACAGACAGACATCCGGACAAAAGCAAAATTTGCCAGTCTCGAAATGGAGACTCTCGCTCGCTTCGCTCGCTCGGTCAATAATTGAAGGAATTAATGATACTTAATGATTATTACCAAAATGAGGTTTTAAATTTTTTATACATGTTTTACACAGTAGATATAGCGTCAATGATCTATTAGTTTTCTGAATACAAAATTCGCTACAGTTTTAAATGCCGACTGTACCAAACAACCCACAATAACGATCAACAAGCGCCTGAATGATGATCGTGATAATGCTGGTGTAAATTAATAAATAAACATTAATTTCACATTCGGCTTTCCCCGGGTAAGTTGCACAATACCCGTGGGAAGGAAATTACATCTATATATTGTCCTCAGTTCATTTAACTTTATTTTTGAGTTCATTGTTGCCCGGTTACGAAACGCATTTCACTTACAGAATATTTTTAATTAAGTGCCCTTTCGCATCAACAATGCTTGCTCATTTGGGTATATTTTTACACTCACAGAGTAACTGTTGTGTCTGTAGAGTGCACGCAAACACATCTAACGCAGTAGTATTGGTTAGCGTTATTTTTTTTTTACTAGCTTTGTCCGCGACTTCTTACTAGTAGGATTTAGAAACAAGTGTTTGTAGTTCTGCGGTTAAATGGACTATTATATTTTCAGCAGTTTCAATTAGACCTATAGCAGTATATCAATAAAATCTTAATTCATTTTTCTATGTAATAAGTTAACCATGATGCGCTCGATGATATTATTATCTCCATATTTTGACAAAAAATCGAAATACTTGCATTTTAATATTTTTGTTGCTCTATTAAAGAATAAGCGCCTTATTCTTACAAAAAAAAAAAAACATATTTTACTTGTGAACGAGTAATATTTTCAAGTATCGATAAAAGAGAGAAATAGACAAAATAAATTTTTGTTAAAATAGTTAACAAATTTTATTTAATTTTAATGAATGCGGATGTAAACCTTTTACAATTTTATTATATTATCAATATCGATCAAACGATTTCCTTTATATGCTTTTAAGAACATATCAACTTATTTTACCGCATATAGGTACGCTATTAGATTTCAGAAACATCTAGATTCCATTAAAAGTTACACAGGTAATCAAATGATCCGCAATTTGCTCTTTCATGTGAATGCATAACCGATAATCGTAATTTTGTTAGTTTTATCTTTGTGTGGCGCACGGTCGGCTACTCGCACACGTTTCTAATTGCAAATGAGAAATACGCGCTAATAACCAAAAGAAATGGAAGAAAAGAAAACGTGTAAACAATATTCGATACTCATTTTTAATCGATAAAATTCTTCCCACACCGTCTAGATGTTGGTTTTGAAGGACTTTTTAAAGAGAATTTTTTAAAGCAGCACTTGTACGATTGTTTTTGTTTTATTCTATGTTTGTTTTTCTATGTACATGAATTTGGTAAATTAAACTTTCATGCACGGATCAGATAGTGAACGGTCATAAAAAAAGTATTCTGGGGTGTCGAAAATCTTCTTAAAATTAAAAAGAATGTATTTGCCATAAATATAATAAGGTTTTAATTAAAGATAGTTTGTTTTTGTTCATAATTAAAAATCATAGGTCATTTGGTTTTTTTTTCATAAGAATGACTCACTGATTTTTTTTTTAAGGTATAAAAAATAATCAGTGAGTCATTCTAGTAAGTTGCAAATTTTTATTCAAAATCAATACACTTTCAATCATACTTTTTCATAGAAAAGTTTTAACGTAAGTTTTATGTAAAGTATTACAGTAATTTTGTATTTTAAATTCTACAAGATAATACGGTGTCTTATGTAGCCCATAAATCATTGGTGTGCCCAATGAGCTCAGTCACAAATAGAGGTTGCGAGTTTGTTTCTGAGATTAGAAGTGGAACGTTGCTTTTATGTAATGACAATGTTCCTTGTCGTTAAATTAACCATAAAACGCTGAGAATGTTTAACTTTATGTTTAAAAAGAAAGCACCATTAAAAATCCTGGTTATTTTAGAATAAGAATTAGAATTTTTCTTTAATTATGCGTAACAAACACGTTCATATGTACGAAATATTTTTTAAAATAAATTATTTTATTTTACTGGGAAAATACTCATACCTTCTAAGTTCCATTCTACATAGGACTAGGCGGTGGAATCGGTGGTTCGGAGTGCAAAAACAAAACAATTTAAATAAATATATTCGTACTTGTTCTTGTTTTCTAAGCTCCTGGATGTGGCCAGTGGTCATGGTTATTTCAAGCCTGTGTTTTGAGCTAAATATTCAAAGGTGACTTAAGTAGAGGTTAATATTATGGTGCTGGTCAGACAGCTTGACATAATTATACGGGCTAGATATTATGGCATAATAATGCAGGGTATGGACCATTTTGTCTATGCGTTTTGTTGTATATTTGTGGTCAGATCATAAATATTTTTTACGAAAAAAATATATGTTATTTTCGGTGGTGTAAAAAACATTTCTTTTTCATTCAAAGGAATCCATATTATAATTCAATTTGATAAAAACTTTATGAACAGTTTTTGCAGTTTTGTAATTAATTAATATTTATTTAAATAATGGAATTAATAATTTTATAAGAAGTTACTTATATATTTTTTGTTAAAGAGTACTCGTGTTTCACGTGCCCCTGATTAAGAGAAAAAGTAGTCCTTTAATGCTCTACAAATAACGATTTTAATCTGCCTATGCTATGCATATATGCAAACTGACTAGTCTCACGCACTGCAATGCATTATTTACCTATGTGATGGCCAGTTATCTTTATATTCTGCTCAAGTTATAAGCAGAAGCGAATCGAGGATAGGTAATGATGACCGACTTCTTAATTGTCGCAAATTCAATTGATATAAATGTACACTATTTTTATAAAAAATATTCAGTCATACTGTCAGGCAATACCCCGATAACTTGGAACCTCCTCATCACTGGCCGTTTTGAAAATTCTAAAGGAAAATGGTGCCCACACGTTGGTCGTATACAGTGCAAGCGCAGAACTATTTCTCTGTTATGTAAGTGCATGAGATCATTGGCACATCCTTGCAGAGGTTCATTCACCAAACCCAAGACAGGATCTGTGGAGGAAGATTGTGGCTGGTGTTAACCGTGATGGTCACGTCCCTAAGTCATGAGGAAACGACAAAGATGAAGAAGAAATTAGTTTGATGTTTTTATTTTTTCGAGTGTCTATATACTTTTCTTGTATTATCTTACCGTAAAAGATTTTGACCTCCGACACCAGAGTTCTCCACTGTTCCTACTCTGTGCTACCTTTGGGCTTATTAAAGAACTTTTGTAGAGCTTTCAGATCCTTCATGATATATTTTCTTTTATAATTGAAATTATTCGATTGGTCGCTTTCCACTCGTTACCTCGTTGTTTTTTTATTTAAAAGTTTTCCCACATTTTTACATCTTTAAAATATGAAATCAAATTTACTCGTAGTAACATTTCGCTCCAGGAAGCGGCCACGGCTATTCTGCCGTCTATGTTGCATACTTTGTATTTACGCTAGATGGCGCTACTGTTACAGGCAACTATTCGCTTCACTGTCTTAACTTGCACCTTATCCCAAATCAAAGTTACTCCTAGTTACAATTCGCTCCAGGAAGCGGCCAGCAGTTGGCGCGACAACCGGCGCCGATCTGCGGCCATTCTGCTGTCTGTTTTGCATACTTTCTATTTCCGCTAGGTGGCGCTACTAGTACAGGCTACCACACCATGTTGCGTAAAACGGTTACCATTGTTGTCACCAAGTATTAGTTGGTGAGCAAAGAATTACATACCTATTTTTATTGTTAATGGTTTGCAAGTATGCTTCCGAAATATGCATGATCATTCGAACACGGGAGGAGCAGCGAGTAAATTTTTATTGCAATATTACTTGTGTAATGTATTTTTGTTAATTTTCTGCAATAAAGGTACTAAGTAATTCTTTTACAAACAAACGAACGAAGTGACAGAAGGTAGTATAAAATAAAAATACTAACATAGGTACAACACCCGCCCTAGTCATAGAATATGTTCATCTAAACTAAGAGCATAAAATTTATAATATTGGATACTAATTCTAACTATAAAGGACAATTGAAACTAAGTAATTTCGGCAGTTTGAAGCCTCACCATCGACGTAAAAGCTTCCTATCCCTTCCCGTATTTCATTCACATTGCCGCACAAGTGTCACTTACATATTCAATCATTGCATTGTATAAACATGCTTCCTGGTATTGCCGCCAGGCGTCGCCTGTCGTGATACTTCCTCCTGAATATTTAGCATCTGTGAAACCCTTGGACGGTGAGTCTGCTTGTATGCAAATCGTGAAAAGTACGGTATATTTATACACAGACGTTAAAAACATAAATTTTAGATATATACTATCTTGTTTATAGAAGTACACGTAAATAGGTATACTTTAGCGATTCTTGTTTTGCGCAATGAACAATGCATTGTGCTCAGAAGTCTTATAATTAATGTAGATACCCGTAAAACAAAATGAGACAAACATCAGACAGGAATTTTAAAGTGAACTTTTGGAATTAAATTTTGCTGCCTTAGAGAAAAAAATTGTTTCAATCTAAACAAATAGAATATAATTATTTTAAACAAAAACAAAATAAAAGTCAACTAACCTATTCGGGGTTTGTTCTTTTCTGGCTACATAATACATAGTATAACTAACTATCAGTATACGGAATTTCAAGAAGATTTAGTTCAGTAGATATACCGTGAAGAGGTAATAAATATACATATACTTCTTCTTTAACCACCCCTTATCTCAGTTTATCTGGGGTATCTCGTACATACGTTTTTTAAATATTAGTTGGGGATGGAATCTAGAATAAAGTATCCTAATACTTTATTCTAGATTCCATGGCAGCCTGGCTCACGATTTCGTAAATGGAACATATATAACATATATAATACCAGGCATACAAAGTAATGGGCAAAACTTATAAAAATAGTGTTATGAAATAACAACAAGTCCAAATGTTAAAAGCCTTTAGAAATGTCATCTGTGTTTCAAAAAAGGCGAACGCAATTTATGATGTCAGTATAACAGAATATGCTTCTGTTTGGACTATCGTTTACTCGCAAATTATGCTAATCGGTCGATTTGCATGACAATGACAAAACCGCGTGGGTAGCCGGCGGCTTTTTTTAGTTTATTAGATTATGACTACTGATGCTACTGTTACAAAATATTGTATTTAAGTGATACATACAATGAAATTTTTATAGAAATATGATTTGGCTAGTCGTTGTAAAGTGGTACAATGTCTTTAAGTAACTTTAAACCTTGCCACAAAAATATTCCAAGATAATGCTAAGTTAAATTCTTCCACCGCTTAACTAAGCCCTGACTAACTTGACTAGAAATGACTACTGACTTGACTAAATGAAAAACCTCATATCTAGCAATGGAAACAAAACACTATTATGAAAAAAATAACATCACTTCACTACATAGTATAAAACAAAGTCGCTTTCTCTGTCCCTATGTCCCTTTGTATGCTTAAATCTTCAAAACTACGCAACGGATTTTGATGCGGTTTTTTTAATAGATAGAGTAATTCAAGAGGAAGGTTTTTATGCCCATGCGAAGCTGGGGCGGGTCGCTAGTAAATAATAATTGTGACGTGACGCAAAACGTGATGATGTTTATTTGCTAACGTGTTACGTGCTTGTCAGCTCGTAAGTGGTTCAATTGGACGTCCACATTCGCTGAGAGAAGATATAGGATGTTATGGAATTTTTCTACCATTTGTATTTTTTTTTATAAAAGTTAAATCCTATGATAGATCCTATGATATTTTGGTAAATTCTTTGCTGACTTTAAAAAAAAATACAAATTTCAAATACATATGAACCAGAAATCGGTAACTTCTTAATTAACTATGGTAACCGCTTTCCATCAGGCGGGCCGTATGCCTATTTGCCTACTTTATAGAATAAAAAAATCGGTACATTTCCCAATTCTATACCATTCTGTTAGAAAATATAAAAGAGAGTTTATACTACTACTTATATAATTTAACCATTTGAGAATCCAACTTTTAAAGAATTCAACATTATGAGAATTCAACATTATGTTCCGAAAGGTATAATACGCAGAACGCTTTTAGGTATTTTTTATAAATACAATATTTTTCTTTGTTAAAGTAGATTGATCCTGTACTTTTTGCTTTATAAAAATAAACGAAATACTTCCTGTATAACTTATATTTTGTTAGAAACAATCACGACAGGCAACAAATCAAATTAATCGACTGTAGTGGGTCACGCACAGAGTTCTCCTAATTGCATTACTACAAATAGACCATTGAAGGAACAGCCGTATATTCATCACACCATTTCTTCAGTATACTCTATTCTATTCTACTCGCTCTATATTACTTATAGTTTTTTTTTGTTTCAAAAACTAAAATATTAAATTAGTAATTTTTAATACACTAGTAGTTAGATAGAGCAAACTTTTCAGTGGTTGCTATTTACATATTTATTTATTTATTTGTCTCAAGCAATAACATTTTAAATATTAACAATAGGTCAATATAATATACATATACTTATACCTAATTCTAAAAATTCATATTTTAATTACACTTAAGAACATAAAAAAAATATTTTGCATAGAGCTTGTACCTTTTGCAACACATTTAGTAATTTTCTAATTTTTCAAAAAAACCAAATCGACTGGTTTCAGTTCGTAATACAAAGCAATATATTCAAGAACTCAGTGCTTACAAATTTAGAAATTTGCCGATCCAAATTTCAATATGGTCATTGGTCCTACTACACGTATATATAAGGTGGACTCAAATCAACTGCAAATATTTTAAGGGTAGATTCAGACCACTAAACTGAACACGGAAAAGTTGTTCAGTTTAGTGGTCTGAATCTGCCTTTAAAATATTTGTAGTTAGTTTGAGTCCACCTTATAGAACTACTTATGGCGAAAATTACTTGCCAAGAAAACGTCCTCGTCTGCCGAAAGGATTACTAGTAGGTTTTTACCGATTAGAAAATGAGTAATTTATGATAGTTAGAACCTTGCCTAGAGGCAATGTCTTATCTTCTGGGGCTTCCTTTCGATCAGGAAATAGAACGTGACCTCGTTGACATCATTTGTTAGTTAAGTGTACGTTTCATAGCAATTCTTAATTCTTAATAACCTCGGTTGCATCTTAGACGGGATTTGGAATCCAGGGTTCGCTAAAACGTGATGTTTTTTCATCCATATTTAGTTATAATTTCTACTTAAGACATAGTATTATTTGTTTATTCGGCTCTGTTTTTTTTTTTTTGGAAATTGTTGGTGTAATCCTTGAAATGGTATATAACCAACCGTGCTAGTTTGTATAGTTACTTACTAAGATATAATTTGACTATACTTTGCTGCTCTAAAAAATGCAATGATTGCATAGATAGGCGACACTATAGAGAACTTGTACGGAGATCAAGCAGGTGCGACTGGAAAGAGATGCGAAACGCAAGTACAGCGCACTCTCCCGAGATTCGGCTCGTATAACCGAGAGGCTGGTAGAGCCATGGAAGGTATAGGGAGTCGTATACTTTGCTGTTTATTAAGTAGGGTTATCGAAGCATTGACTCGCCATAAATTTTTGAGTTCTATTAATTGCAATAGCCGCTGAAATTGCAACAATAATTTGCCAACACAGTAACGATCCTCATAACTAACGTTCTGCTCCTTTGACCCCTACTTTCTCCGGCACTTATAGGGCATTGGAGACCCGAGACAGTGACCGAGTGAACTGCACTCACAAATTAAATATATTACAGGGGGGTTACTATCGTCTCTTAAAACTATGCAAGATCCAGTGAGTAAGCGAGACCGCGCAATACATGATGTAGAGAGATATCTCCCTTACTCAATCGTTCTTGAATGGTTTTTAGAGATGGTGGTAAGGCACCTGATAAGCGGGTTTGGGACAGCCTTCATGGTCACACTAGTCGCACCCCGCGATGTTACCCGCGGTTTATCATACACAGCAGCGCCATCTTTATAAAGCGCCATTGATTATCACGCATTTTGTGAAAACATAACGGAATCGCGTACTTTTCGAGATAAAAAGACCCTAAATGTTAATTCAAGGAATCAGTTAATTTTAATTTTGTTAATAAAAATTGGCCCTGCCATTTGAGCGTGAAGAAGTGACAAACATACTCACAAACTTTCGGTTTTATAATATAAGTGGGAAGAAGAAAGTAGGATAGTAGGATGGAATGGGATATTGGCCAAACTGCAGAACAAAGGTACTGTCACATTTTACGTTGGGAACGAGTATCAGGCCATTCCGCTTTCTGTAGTAAGAATAAACCCAAAACGTGGTGGCAGCACGTTACAGTCCCTGCTTTTTCTTGTTAATTTCGCACGTTCATGCATGGAGATACCTGTAACCCCTTGGTCATGAGCCCATTTGCACAAATTTCCAGGACATGACACAGGAAAAAGCAAGATAGAGGACCCTGGGGTAAAAAGCTCAAAATGCAACCGAGAATATTACAGTCTTAATAAATCGCAGCTGGTACAGAAATGTAGTGGTTATTCTGGAATTTTCTACGTTGCGATAGCAGGTACGTGATCGCTTTCCTACCCAAAAAAATTAACATGATTTAGTCACATAGCTCTTGAAGTGTGGCAGTGGGCGCGGCACATAGCGCGAAGAACTGATGGCCGATGGGGCAGAAAGGTTGTCAAATGAATTTTGGAAATCCTTGGGGAAGGCATACATGCAGCAGTGAACAGCATTCGGCTAAAATAATGATGATGATTATTGTCTCAAATCGATTCTGTTTAAGCTTATTCTTCTGTGTTTTCCTTAATTTTCTCCGCGGTCAAGTAGGGCTTATCATCCCGCGGGCATCTGCGGGTCACGGGGTTGATGCTGGTTTAATTTATTACAGTTTGGCTGCTCTAGTGGAAGCTGTTTAGATTTACGCCCATTTTGTGACTGCATTAATTGGATTTAAGTTAAAGCCTTGGGTCCTTAACCCAACCGGTTTCTGGTTACTTACTCCCTCTGGTAGCTGAGGACTCCCTCAGCTTATTGCATTTTTTATACCATTTACCTTTGTTGGACTGTGTTATGAATTGTAGGGACCTTAGTCCCGACTGACAAACCGAGGAAGTCCTGAAAACATGGTCAGACGAATTCAGGCTTTAGATAGAATCTGGAGAGCTACGGCTTGAGTAGATACACGGAAGCCATAAAACCTAGACGAACAGGCATACAGCCCATCTAATGGAAAATGGTTACCGGTCTTCATGGAAGTCTGCAGCCTATTCTATAAATGTATGTTTGAAATTTATTCTTTATTATATTTTACTGGTGCATTAAAACATCTTTGTATTGTACTATATAATATTGTTTTGTAAAGGGGGAAAAATTGAGACATTACATTTTTGCGGACCTAGAGCTTGACAGCATGTGGCTTGACATACAACCGGGGTAACGCTTAGAATGCGAGACTGAAAACTCTTAATATAGTGAGTCTATGCCACACGCGTTGCAGCATCTTGATCTGTGATCTTTATCATTCTGTACTGTACACATACCATTATATCATATTATATGTCATTATCCCATTACAGACAAGGAGTCCAATAAGTACACAGTTAAGTGGGTTGTTAACTTCGTTTATTAATACAAACTTAAGATTTCAAAAGATTTTCATGACTGGACTAAATGGATTGAAATTATTGTAAAACTAGCTGTTGCCCGGGGCTCCGGTCCCGTTGGAATTCCGGGATAAGATATAGCCTATATGTTGTTCCTGAGTCAAAACAATCTTCATTCTAAATTTCAGCCAAATCGGTTGAGCCGTTTTCCCGTGAAAGTGACGTCAATAAATTTTTACAAACTTTCGCGTTTATTTAATTAGTAGGATTCTTAATATATTGCATGTATACCTAGGATTATAAGTTGGATAGATAGATAAATATACCATACAAATTAGACATGTTGATAATTCAAACAATTTGTACAAAGGCGGACTTATCGCCAATGCAATTTCTTACAGCTAACCTTAAGATAGTACCAAATATATATTAAATTGAGATATTATTGAAGTTATTCTTCAACCACACATACCAGGATCCATGTTAATTGATTTAGACTCACCTCACACGCAGACAAACTCACGACTCGAAACAACCCACATAGTCAACATACTTTACGTACACATCAGTGCCCAATTTGTCAAAGTACTGTAAAAACTGCTTAAAGTATTAAGCGGCAGCTTCACTGGCAGGACTAGACTAGACTAGACCTGCTATTAAAAGTTCTTTGACATGTTAATATATGTTGTTATTAAGGTAATTTGTGGTTTTGTGATAATGTATGTCGAGGAATCACTCATAGTGCCTGCTTTCCACGGCTTTGTTGACGCGAATTTACTATATAAACCTGCCATTATTGAATAAAATAAAATTGTAATTGTCACGGTGTTTGTTAGTGTTTTAGGTTTTAAACAGTTCAACGGCGACTGAAATTTGGAAATCTGGTACCCATAGGATAACTAATGTCTGTAATTGTAATGTGTTAGTAAGGTCTGAAATCTGTGATAAGACCTGGTGGCTTACTATCATCTTTAAAATCCATCCTAAAACGAGTGAATAAGCAAGATGGCGCAATACATAATGTAAGGCGACATCTCCCTTACTAATAATGGCTATATAAACTCTTTAAGGGCTTTGCCCAGTATTTGGCCACCTCCAACGCCCGGTCGTTTGCCCCATTCAAGTTCAATTGTGCAGGAGTGCTTTTACTAAGTACATTCTTATGACAATTATTTAATGGTAGTTCTGTCTATTAAATAATGGAGAGCGAAATTACTAAAAGGATAAATCCATACTAATATTATAAATGCGAAAGTCTGTCTGTCTGTCTGTCTGTCTGTCACCTCTTCACGGCTTAACTGCTGGACCGATTGTGATGAAATTTGGTAGGGATGTAGTTAACGACCCGAGGTCAAACATAGGCTACTTTTGGGCGCGATATAACCGAGTACCACGCGGGGCGAAGCCGCGGGGAACAGCTAGTAATAAATATATAGAGACAAATCACAAAGTTTGAGTTACATTAAAATACTCTTACGAATCACTTTTTGCCATCTCATGACATCTAAAAGCTTTGTATGATACAGCCTTAATGCAGCACTCATTACGATATGACAAAACAAATATGGCGCATCCGGCGAGTTAATTGATTTTGCACCTGCGCCTGAGCAATAATTACTGCGCATGATTAAAGGCTCCAGGGTGGCTGCTACGAGAAAGTCGACATTGCCTGCAGCAAACACTCTAAGATATGATTAGTTGTTTCTTTTTGTCAAAATTTTATGATTACTGTATTGTTTATTCAAGACATTGGATACAGTTTCAGATCTATCAGGATGATGGAAGATAACATCATCAGAGTACGCTATAAAATCTTTAAGTATTTGTGGCTCTTTATTTCTTTCACTTGGGTACTCTCTGTCTTCTATGATTCAAGGCTTTTAACCTCGTATTTATTACCTTCACCAGAAATAACCCTATTGATAATGTATATGATAAGTATAAAATATATTTTTCAGTAAATTTTTAATAATTTCGAAGCAATTATGAACCAACGATGATAAGTAATATAAAGTTTGAATTAAAGTTCTAAATCATCAGGATTATCGGAATAACTGATTGATCTATTCAAATAAATAAGCATTTGTAAACAAATTCAAAATAGTGTGTTATACTTATTAGGTGCTTTTATATGAGAGGATCCATCCCAAATAATATAAATCTTCTTTTATAGTAGATGCAGCATATTGTAATTTTGCGTTGAATTACCATACAATACAAGCTATTTTGTTTATTGACTCCAAACGTATTGAGCTTCTATTTCAAATAAGCGCAATTTCGGCTTTCTTTATCATAACAGTGTTCAATCCTCGACCATATGTAATTTTTCTTACGCATTATGTGATTAAAGACTACCTCGGATAGTCGAGAACGTGTTCTTAGAAATCAATAGTAATCACAGGTTGGTCAATGATAGATTCTGTGATTGGGGGCTTTTACTTGCTAGATCCGATATCATTGCGAAAATTGATGTTGTATCATGTGCTTTTGACGACACAGTTTAAATTTGCCTATGTAATGTCCTCGATTGCCAGCTAGTAAATAACATATTTTTAGCCTTAAAGACCTGCTGGACATGCGACTTCCCAATCTCTCTCTCTCTCTTCCTCGCTTTCCCAGTATCAACCTCAGCTGGGCTAGCTGAGGTTGAAACCGGGAAAAGAAAGCGAGTGAGCGAGTCTCCGCTTACCTATTTTTATTTGGGGCTTTCCCTTCCCTCTTTTTTAACCGATTTAAAGTATCGTGCAGGCAACCAGCATGTCGTCCTGCGTTCTCGACTAGGTTGCCGGACCATCTGGTTATATCCAACGCTGTTTACCCGGTTTATCTACTTTAAATAAGATCGAAATTGACTTTGATCGTATAATCAAGGCAATTAAACGCTTCTTAAGTAATAGTTTCATCTAAGGAGCTTAGCACAAAACGCAATTATATGACAAGCCTAATTAATAATAAGGCATATCTCCTATAATTCCATCTCATAGGCCGTGGAAAAATTAATGCAATCCGACATAAAGCCTTAACCGTTCCATTAATCTTGTTTCTAAACCCGCTTAATTGCGATTTTACATTGTTCGAGCTGAATCGTCGAGTAACTACCGAGTGGGTGATTTGACAAAAGATCTTGGGAAATAGTTTGTCCTACACTACTTATTTTCCACATAAAAAATTGATTGTTTTTTATATGGTCAATTGAGATTGATGCTGTATATGATTATCGGCTTCGTTGTATCAATAGCTAGAGCAATGCCAAAAGTGGAAGAAACTTATGACCCAGACTTGAAATTTAGTATAATAACGACATAATTATTGACGTAGGAATTCACCATTTTAAAAGTACCCATAAGAAGTCCATAGCTATACATTTGGCAGTAAGAAATGACCTGCAATGAGCGGTTTCCTGAACGAATTACAGGTAGAATAAGAACTTAGGTAGTCATAGAATATTCCTTATTCACTCTCACTCAATCATTGATATTAATTGTAACTTACATTGTTTGAAAGTAAATTTACCTACTCATCTAGTTTTAATTGACCAATTTGAACTTTATCTTATGGGTGCAACGTTGCGTGTCACAGACAGGAGCGGTTGCATTCAGATAGGTTGGGTAACAGCTTTACAATGGTATGGTCTGCCGTTCCAAACACTGCGTTTGTTAAGCCTGACCATGCATGTTGAGCAAAAGAAGACACCGATAAGTCTGATAGGTATTTAAATTTACAAGCAGAAGATCAAGTTACTTTGGTTAATTCAAAGGGCAAAGAAGTGGAATTATTTCCTTTTGATGTGCAATCGACTTTTTCACAGTGCCCAGTAATTTTACTGCCTCTTTCATCCTTTAAATCGAAGTACAGCTGTTAAGCGTCAGAAATAGGTAACGTAAGGTTTGAAAAGACACTTGAAAATTAATATTGTAAATAAGTAGAAAATATTCTTGCCTTCCAGAAGCTAGTCTAGCAAAAGCTAACACTAATCTTAGAAATGTTCTACACGTTCCGACAGACACTTTATCATCTCAGGTTGTAAAACAGAGCTCAAGTAATGCATATAGGTTGGGTAATTCCAGTACAATGGTCCGTACCGTTCCAATAGCTGCCCCTGATAGTTACGGTGGGTGCCTGTTGTGGCTGTCAGATGAGGCGGTTGCTTCATATCTTGAATAAGTTATTAGTTCAGCGTCTTACTAGACGTATAATTATGCCTAGGAATATCGATGGCAGGCTTTGGTTATTACATACATACTATCGAGTCTTTATCCCTTACGGGGTAGACAGAGCCTAGGGCCATAAGACCTTAGGCCACGTTTAGCATGATGGTAGTTGAAAAAGGAAATCAATAGTGATGGGTTGCTAGCCACATCGCCTATGTTATGATTCTCCCATTTGCCGATTCCCTCAGTCGACTTTTACGGCTTTGGTTATTTATTACTAGGAAAAATATATGCAATAATTGAATTAAAAGTCGTTGTGTTTATTAATTTACATGATTATGAAAATCTGAATTGTCTGCATAAGTAAGTATAATATATTGATTGAGATCTGTAGCAACAATCAGCAGAGTGGAATCAGAAAAATGAAAGAGAACTTTTAATGAATACTGTCTAA
The DNA here is from genome assembly GCA_947044815.1 of Apomyelois bistriatella. Taxonomy (NCBI): domain Eukaryota; kingdom Metazoa; phylum Arthropoda; class Insecta; order Lepidoptera; family Pyralidae; genus Apomyelois; species Apomyelois bistriatella. The sequence goes on from OX345688.1 coordinate 2,703,765, forward strand.
ACTTTTATGCACTTTTAATAATTTATGGAATAAAATTCACATGACATGGATACACTATCCATCATAAAAGTATAAAATCACGCGCAATCTCTCTATAGGCAGTTTTTTTTTTAATTTATGCTATTTATAGACATAACAACTATCTCATTCTGCGGTATCTATTAGGGTCCGTAAACGGGCCACTTTGAAAGTATAACAGTAGCAATTATAATAAAAAGTGAACTCTATTATTTACTTGACACAGTTTTGATGATTCCTCGTCAGAATAACGACAATAATCCTTCTAACTCGTAACTTATGTAAAATCTTCTAGCTAAAGGTTAAATCATGTAATGATTTGTAGGTCAGAGGTTACATCACGTACTGATACCAGAAACGGTAGAGACATTAAACAATAATGTTACCTTAAAGTTGATATCCATCTGTGATATAATAATGAGGATATTTTATGTACTTGATATAAAAAAATCGCTATTTTACTGGATTTTAGTTGGGTCAAAACTCATTCCCAGGTACTATACTTTATGTAGTGTTACCAACTACAGCGATAATATACCTTATTATTTCTTGTTTGTCATATTCATAATACTAGGTACTAAACGTCGTTTATCGTTCGAATATGGGTTTGCTTATCATAATATTATTGATGCCGTGTTTTTCTTCAACATTCTTTCAATTTCTTGATAATATTTTATACACATCTGTAACGTAATCTTTAACACAATTTCTCTCCTTATCTAAAACAGTCATCAATATACAATGTCAGCTAATTATCTGCTCCATAAAAAGTATGGATCGCATTCGCACCCATTTTAAACCACTCACAACTGCTCACATATAGGGGGTCTGGTTATGCAACAGTAGTCCTACAAACAATGCTACTGTATGGATGGCACGCCTGATAGCTCATTTTGGCAGAACTAGAGTTTTCGCCACTGTTACGTCGTGGTGGGTAATTTTGCATGCACAGTTGCGTCGAAATTTTTTGTTTTCATAAGTGACAAGTGGCAAGAGATGGATAGATCTAAATAGACAATCCTTGTTATCGGAGGCAACACACATTGGGTCGCTGCGCTGCTATACTAGTTAGTTATTTATATTTTATTTTTAGATTGCGTTACTTTTGATGAATATTGAATTTATTAATATGCATCTTTATATGTAATAATAATATTTACATACATACATACATATCATCACGCCTGTCTCCCGTAGGGGTAGGCAGAGACTAGAGATTTCCATTGGCTACGATCCTTACATACCTCTCTCGCCTCCTCCACACTCATCACTCTCTTCATACACGCTCGCCGATTTCGGGTACTCCTAATGTCTCCCTTTTTCAAAAGACCTGCGATTTGGTCGCAGAATGTTTTACGAGGCCGACCCTGACCGCCGCTCCCAGCCAACTCTGCTTTGTATATACTTTTCGTCATTCTCCTTTCATCCATCCTCTCTACATGTCCAAACCATCTCAACATCCCTTTTTCTATCTTTGTCACTACATCCTCATTTACACCGCATCTTTTTCTAATCTCACTATTTCTTATTTTATCGCTCAAGCATAAACCACACATACTCCTTAAAGCTCTCATTTCAACCGCATTCACTCTTCTTTCATTATTTTTTTGCCATACCCAACTTTCACTACCATACATAAGGGTCGGCATTAATACTGCCCTATGAACAGCGAGACGTACTTTTTTGGACACTACTCTACTGCTCATAAAGGAATGTAATGCCCCATTTACCTGATTACCAGCAGCCACTCTTTTTTCAATATCACTCTCATGCTTGCCATTTCTAGTAAACTTACAACCCAGATATACAAATTCATTCACTTGTTCAACACTCTCTCCATTTATACTTACATTACATACTGTTCTACTTTCATCCTTTTCAAACACCATTATTTTCGTCTTACTTACATTTATTTTCATACCATTACTTACTAGCGCTACATTCATTATTGTTATCATCTTCTGTATGTCTTCCTCCGACTGAGCAAGTAGCACTTGGTCATCGGCATAAAGAAGGCATTTGATGCATAACTCATTCATTCTTATACCACATTCAGCATCTTTCAAATCTTTCAGACAGTTGTCCATAAACAGGTTAAACAGCCAAGGTGACGCTACACATCCTTGCCTGACACCTTTTTCGATCTCAAACCAGTCTGTGTAGCTCCCATTTATTCTGACACAAGCGCTGGAATCCTTATAAAGGGATTTCATTGCTCTTATCAGTTGGCTATTCAACCCGTGCATCGACAAAGTAGACCACAACTCATTTCTTTCCACTCTATCATAGGCCTTCTCCAAGTCCACGAAAGCGCAATAAACTCTTTGGCCTTTAGCCAAAATTTTTTCAGTGATGCATCGTAAGGAGAATACTTGGTCCGTACATCCCATCCCCTTTCTAAATCCTGCTTGTACATCCCATATCTTATCTTCCGTCTCTTTCACAATCCTTTCACTCAGAATCTTTGCATACAGTTTGCCGACAACGCTAAGAAGACTAATGCCTCGATAGTTTTTACACTCTTGCTGTGACCCTTTTCCTTTATATAGCGGTACTATGACGGCTCTGCACCAATCCTTTGGTACAACGCCTTTTTTCCAACACAAATTGAAAAGGAGACATAACTGAGTAGCCAGGATGCCCTGTCCAGCCTTAAGCATTTCGACAGTAATTCTATCATAACCCGCAGACTTTCCCATCTTCATTTTATTCAGTCCATTCACAACTTCGTCCATTATTATTTCATCCTTACATTCTTCTATATCATAACTTCCTTCAGTAAGCACACCTCGGTTTTCATCTCTTTCAAACAATCCCTCAAAATATTCTTTCCAGCCATTCAAAACACACTGTTCTCCATTCAATATATCTCCATTCTTATCTCTTATCTTATGCAGTTGCACCGTCGACGTTTTCCCTCTAGCCTTTTTTATCGACTTCCAAAAATATTTTAAATTACTTTTGAAGTCCCGGGTCAACCTTTCATCAAATTCATCTTTTTGTTGTTGTTTCTTCTTGTTTACAATTTCTTTCACACTGACATTCATCTTCTTGTATTCCATTTTGGCCATCTTCACTTCTACTTCCGTCGCTTTCTTATTCTTAACGTCAGCTCGTACAGCTAAAAGATCCTTCCATGCTTTTTTCTTTGCAATGACCATTTCCTGAACCTCTCTATCCCACCATACATTCCTCGTATCATTTCCATTCTTTCTAGTTGATACACCACACACTTTTGTTGCTGCGTCTACTATTCCTTCCTTTATAATTTTCCAAATGTTTTCAATTTCACTTTCACTATCTATTACTTCAAACTTTTCTACTAATAACTTTATGTACTCTTTTTTCGTTCCATCATCATCCAATTTTTCTACTTTTATTCTTTTCAACTCATTAGGGGATTCTTTTTTGTAGTGCCGCCAGGTTTTGAAAATTCCTTTAAGCCTACATATAACTAAGTAGTAGTAATAATATTTACTAATATTTGAGTATGTGATATACTATCAATGTTTACTTCTTACATACATAACCAGTTATCAATACAGCCCTATATATTAGAGCTATTTTGACCATGGAACTTTACGCGAATGAAGCCTCCTGCTAAATTGAGGATGAATATTGATTCATGACTTCTACAATATTTAACTTAGTTTTAATGAAACCGTCGTAAAAGCTAGCTTCTAAAACTTCATTGAATTCACGATGCAAATTTTCATTGGTTACTTTTCAATTGAAATCATCAATGTCAATTCAACCACGACATACGAAAGCAAATCTAATAAAATCCGTGTAGGATTTCTCATTGATGCTTTTATTAACTACCTGAGCGTTATTGAATTTACGTGTGTTATCAATTAAAACCTGTATATCTATTCAGTTTGTCTATATATTAATGTTCTCAGATCATCCATACTAATATTATAAATGCGAAAGTCTGTATGTCTGTCTGTCTGTCTGTCTGTCAACTCTTCACGGCTAAACTGCTGGACCGATTGTAATGAAATTTCGTAGGGATGTAGTTAACGACCTGAGGTCAAACATAGGCTACTTTTGGGCGCGATATAACCGAGTCCCACGCGGGGCGAAGCCGCGGGGAACAGCTAGTTAACTATATTCATACTTTTACCTTTATGAACGTTTTGACTAGAGCCTCGCATGTGAAACCATAATCTAGATAATTTGGTTAACAAAATATTTCGTATTCAGTACTGAATTTATTATTTGTGTGACGGCAGTTCGGACAGCGTTCCCTCGGCATTCCCATACATGCTATTTTTACTGCTTGATCCTCCTCTATTCACGCCAAGTGGCCAAGCTGAAGTTATACCAGTTTATAACAGATTATTTTTTATTGTTACAGCTGGTAGTGAACCTGGCCATTGTGATCTACCGCGCGCTGGACTACACCCACTCTGAAGATGAGGAGCGGCTCATATCTCCGGATCTCGAGGGGCTCATCACCGAGATGACAGGCTGCGATGAAGCAGGTAAAAACAAATTTCTTTTTTAACGCCTCATCTTAGTGCATGATGGAGAAGAGTCATCAATGCTAGATAGCAGATAAATCAGATACATTAGAGAACTTGTAGGGAGATTAAGAAGGTGCGACTAGAAAGAGCTAAGCAAGTACAGCGCTCTCCCGAACTTCGGCTCGTATAACCTAAAGGTTGGTAGAGCCATGGGAGCTGAAGCTGCCAAGCGGTCACTGGTGGTCGCGTTCCGTTTTGGGTTCTATTGTTCCCTTCGGAAGCTAGTTAGAATACTCTATACCTAAGCATACGATCAACCTGTCAAAAATTTAAAATGAACTGAAAATATTGTAACACCCCCTTTCATATTTACACACCTACAAATCAGATAGGCAACTGTATGGCCAGCAGTGCGATAGGTTATTTAAAACCAAGTTTGGTTTGGTGGACCATACTAGAGCTCATGAAAAACACAGTATACCAACTTTTATTCAGGATCGCTGTCATTTAATCAACGAGGAGGACTAGGTATATATACAGTTGACAATCAATGTTTATCTAATCTGCATGACCAATGAGGTCTGTAGTTATTAACCCCCGTATTAAGAAAAGTTTGTTGAGCCTATTTTAGTTAAAATGTGTTTCGTCTCGTTCTTTCACATTAAGTGTCAGGTAAGAGAGAAAGAGCCAAAAACATATTTTAGTTGAAATGGCCTTATCAAACGTTTGTTAATATGGCGGTAAGTAACGTCTGGTCTTAGATTGATGTGAGCTTATTAATTAGTGCTAGCAGTATTACATGTTTTTAATATAGACGTAAGACGCCTACGTCAATAACATGCACTACTTACTAACGTAATCAAGTTGTAGAGGTAGATAAACTTATATTATACACTACTCGTAAGAAATAGCATTGTCTTTAAATGAATTGCTTACACTAAGGACTACTATCTATTACTATACTATACTACTATCATATCCCATTTAATTGGAAATATTTGTACACTAAGCAATATAGTAAAAGAGAAACTCAAATTATTTGCAAACCACGACGATACATCTATGCTTGAAATTAGCTCTATAACTTCAGTAAACTCGTGTAACTGCCAATTTGAGCACGTATCATTGTTTAAGCGTAACAAATAAAAATATAGAAAGTGCAGAAGTGGCTCAGATTAGCGTTGTTTGATCTATTAATATCAATAAGTAACAGATCAAATGTAACAGAAAGCTCATCTTACCTGAGGGTACGCTAAATATTTAATAAAAAAATATTTAAAAGTTTTTCAAAGACATTTTTAAATATTACTCATTTACATTTGTCCATACCATTTAAGTAGTCAGTTCTTTTTCGAAACGTGTATAGTAACACATTAATTAACCTTGTTATTATTTTTATTCAATTAATTCGTAAATCGTATGTATTATCCGTGTAGATCACTCAACTAGTTAAAGAAATAGTATTTTATTTATTTGATCCTTCAATGGCTGTCCTAGTCATATAAAATTGCAACTTGAGAGTTAAGGCTAAGAATAGATAATAAATAGTACGAACGATTGAGGTAAAATTTTCACATCTGTATTATGTTTAGTTTATAATGGCAAACAGCGATAAAATACACAATGGAAGCTTTCGGCTTCTGGCTCGAAGTTTAGTTTTCTCTGCACTGAACTTTCACCTTATTGACCTTTCTGCCTGTCACGTCCAGTAAACGTGGGGCTGGCTGAATGGATGCTTAATCGAAGAACATTAAATTTAGTTTTCTACAAAACCGAACAACTATTGTTTAAATGTTGCTATTTTATCTATGAGAGATAAGATGTCAGCATTCTGGTATTTAGTGAATGGGTGACTCGTTCTAAAATTCATTCTCAAAACTAGTTTTTCCTGTTGAAACTTCGAAAGGGAGACATTAGGAGTACCTGAAATCGGCGAGCTTATAATGACAAGTGTTGAGTGTGGAGAGAGTAAGGGAGATATGTAAGGATCGTAGCCAATGGAAATCTCTAATTTCAGCCTACCCATACGGGAGACAGGCTGGCTTAGCCAAAGTCACAATCGCAAAACATTAACGAAGTACGACAAGAACAAAATGTATGGGATTGACATAAGATTGACCACGTGATTTACCGCAGCTTATGTCAATCCTATACAATTTGTTCTTGTCGACATGCGTTAGCGTTTTGAAATTTTCACTTGGCTACGAGTGCTGATGATTTATGTACCTTCTCTTCACGCGCAAGCCGTAATGACATAGGCTTGCGCGTGAAGAGAAGAGGCTAGCCGCATCGCCTATGTCATATCATGACATAGGCGATGCGGCTAGCAACCCATCACTATTGATTTCCTGTTTCAACTACCATCATGCTAAACGTGGTCTTATGTCTTATGGCCCTAGGCTCTGTCTACCTCGTATGGGATAAAGACGTGATTATATGTGTATGTATTTACTGTGTATTTTAAAGCAATAAACAGACAAACTTACAAAATATGTAAATTAATTTTATTTTGTTCTTTGTTTGTTTGTTTTTATGTGACTAGATTTGAATAAGCATTAAATAGACATGCACGCATGCAACGGGACTTTTAGAAGTTGGCGTGACCCCATCAAACAGTAGCTACAATACACACGCACAAAGTTACAAGAAAACAATTAGTCTCGACCTGGATTCGAACCCGCACCACGACAATGGCTGACGAGCGCTATCAACGATTCCCAAGCAGCGGCTCCCATACTCAAAATAGTAAAAACTGGGTGTAAGTGGAATGCGATAAGGTAACCGTAAAGATAAGAAATGTACTGATAATCTGCAAGTCTTCATTGTTTTGTATGAATGTGGCAAATACGGGTATTATTATTTTTTTCCATAATTTAGGGAGATGTCAGAAACTTACCAATTGTTATGTACTTTAAGTTTTTTCAATAATTGAAGTATATATTTATTCAGAATCACAAATTATACTCGTACACAAGTACAAGTGACTTGCGGTCTTATACTTTTGGCAAACGGAGTCGCCATTCGTTGGCTACTCCGGTTGGTTTATTGCTCTAAGCTGTGCGCCCATTCTAGAAGGTCGAATGCTGAATTGCTATTTATACTCGTATATACCTATATAAACAATTGTAACAAATCTATCAAATTTCAATAAATTCTAAAATACCATATGATAGCAATAGCCACAATAGATTATGTATTCTGTACCATAACGGGAACTAAATAAGGGTACGTGTATACAAACCCATTGGCACGCACGGAGATCCATCCAAGACTCAGCATGGGCCAAATAGCATTTCAATTGGTTTAGCCCATGGTAGCGGTATAATCCAATACTAATTGACTGATAGAAAAGTCATGCGTAGTTTATCTGGAGATTAGGTTCTACGAATAGTTTTGTTTTTGTGTGATAAGGAATAATTTTGCAAGTACCTATGATGAAGTAATTACATTTGGATATGCTATATTAAAATAGTCCTTAGATATGAATACTTAAAAATGTCAAGAAGGGTTTGATTTTTAAGGTTCTGTACAGCAAAAAAGGCATCTCCGCTGCTCGTCTATCGCCATGTCGTCATATCAGAGAGCTCTATCTAATGAACCGACTAATTATTTTTTGCGAATAAACCTATTATGACTAGGCTCCCAAAATTTGGTATGTTTTTAAACAGAAACCGAGAATGAAATACAAACTTTAAGGATGACAAATTCGGACACATGATTGTTTGAACCTTTATCTATCTTTCCACCAATCAGATACATAATTTGTTTAATTTTCCTCTATACTGTTTTTTTAGAAACTTGTTTGTTTTTGATTTATCTTAGCGAGCGCGGCCGTGATCCCCTCGCCCTCTTCATTCCCTTTTATTACTTTTTGACTGCTTAGCTCTAAAACATACACAAATACACACATGCACTTATGAAATTTGAATGTTGATTTAAAAAATTAACATTTTACTAACATAGGATAGGACAAATTACTAATAAATATGGACTTTTTTAAAAATATAAAATGTCTGAAATAAATAAAATTGTTTTTTTTTTTTTTTTTTTGCTGAAATACGTGTATTGAATCTGATATAGACCAACGTATACAAATACTGCAATTTGTCACACAGGATTTATAATAACATCTCAAAAATAGCACTCCTGCGGGTCGAATTGAATATCTTCCTTTTGCACAAGTTAATCAATAGAATCACTATCACTATATATCACTACATAGTATAAAACAAAGTCGCTTTCTCTGTCCCTATATCCCTTTGTATGCTTAAATCTTTAAAACTACGCAACGGATTTTGATGCGTTTTTTTTAATAGAAAGAGTGATTCAAGAGGAAGGTTTTTATGCCCATGCGAAGCCGGGGCGGGTCGCTAGTAAAAAATAAAAATAATGGACAAGATTGCGGCGCAGTGGCTACAATGTAAACAAAACGCGAGTTTTCAAAGTAAATGAGTAAGTTTGTGTACCTGTACTGTTCATAAGGCGATCTCTATCAGCCGCCATTACGGCTAAGTGTGCACAATGGAGAGAATTCCGTAATTATAATATTCCCAGCACATTCCAGTGCAGTGTTCCGTTTGACGTTTCCGTTCATTCATTTTTTGAACCATCCAAACTTTTCCATTTCTATCTTTTTACGCTATTCAGAAAGAGATAGAAAATTCGGTGAGAGTAAGTTTCTGCTATTATGAGGTCTTAATACGCTGGCATTGTTCTCATAAAGAATGTGTATTTGCCCTTTTGAAAAAAATTTATGGTGTTTATACCATTTTGACCATTATTATCTATGCAATTCCAAATCATATGACTAAAATATTGTATATCTTGGGAAAATGCTGCTATATGTGATAACGGTTTTTACCCTGCCATCCTGTATATATGTATATTAGCTTTTGCCCGGGGCTCCACTCGCTTGAAAGTTCTGGGATAAATTATAACCTATGTGTTGATACAGGGTCTAAGCAACCTTTATTCCAAATTTCAGTCAAAACGGTTCAGCAGTTTTTCTGTGAAAGAGTAACAAACATCCATACAAACTTACGCGTTTACTATAACATTAAAAATATATCTTAGATTGTGACTAGAAGCCATTCGTTTATCCAAAACGAAATAAAAGTGAATCAAAATACGTAGTTAAGCCTAAGTATACCTAATTTGAAATACATGACATAGAAAATCTCAAGTCTCATTAAGTCCACTATATCAAAACGTCTATAATATTCTGTAATATTATAGACGTTATAAAACTACTTAACATCTGTATGTTAAGTAGTTTTATAGACTTAACTAAGCCCTTACCTAAGTATGTAATGGTATAGGCATTGCAAATGAAATGGGGTCGAAGTCAGGATGGGTGTCACGTATGAACAGTTGCGCCACAGCGGCGTCTGATAAAATTGAATTAGGTATTAGCTTTAGCCATTATCTGGTGATTCTACTAATATTTGTTGAGTAAATCCAGGGATTAGGATATCAGACAATAATTACACACTACATAATTATACATTATCATCATCAGCTGTCTACAACCCACTGTTGGGCATAGGCCCAGCTCTGTCTACTTAAACACATAAGGAATTATACATAAGGGTTATCAATCAATAATGTCAAGTTATCTCATTAAAGTTTCCCAAGTCAATGAGGACTGCGGAAATCCAGAAATATGAAAATATGAAGAAACAAAAAATACTACAAAAGGTAATTTATAGCGAAACATAGGTAGCTGTAGCTTTTAATGTCATGAACACCGACCATGTAGATATAGACGATTTTATATCATCACTTGCATATCATAGAGACAAAAAGAGGCTAAAATCTTCTTACGTGGTGTAAGAAAAACCTCTTTTTAAGTACGTTTTTCTTAATATTCAAAGATTGTCTTTCTACCATCATCATATTAGATCGTCATTCAGTATTTATATTTAATTTCAAAAGCTCCCTCAAGAACCATTTCCCAAAACTAAATGGTGCCACAGATTTCAATTCTTGCACTTAGTAACCATTAGAACCTGAAACTTTGATAGTTTACATAATTTAACTTGTTCAATAGCAATAACTATATCAATTAATGCTAATGCAGTTACATCAGTCGCTCGAATCTCAGCATTTCACACGAGCCACCCATACTGGTGTCAGATTAGCATACATAATGCACCGCCTGCTGTACACTCGCACATAAATAGGTACTTTTTGTTTACATCGTGCGCGCATATACAAGTTTTTAAAGAATTTATGTAGATAATATAAAAAGGTATACAAAAAAAATGGGTGACAATACCATTTACCCAAAATCTATAAATACTCGTAAAGACTGTTTAATTTTTGGGCTTTATGCTCAAAGTGCAATGGGTTATTTCTGTAAAAAAAGTAGAAAGCAAAACGTTACCAATTTCGATCAAGTTACGAGTTACACAAATCTTTCATTTTTATTTATTTTAAAATATAATCCTTTGTCTACTTTGAATATTTTTAATCGTATCTTCTTTCTGATCCCAGTCTACTTTTTTGCCTTTTCTCTTCATTTTCACATAGTCAAGCCAGTTTTTTTTTGATCCACTGTCACCCCATATAACTGCTATATCGCGTCTACTGTATACTTTCTATCAAAGCCTCACATGCACTTATCGGACCTTACAGATGGTATTTCTGTTTCCGCACATTCGACCTCTGCACGTCTCTCAACGTTGCTTACAATGGAATGAGATGATCAGTTCCGCTTGTCTTCGTCTTTCACTCCCTTAAGGCAACGTTGTTATTAGGCGCATTCGTTTTAGCAACAGACCAACTGACAACATCTCCGAAACTGACATAATTACTACGAACAACATTTTTTAATTGTTATCCTATATGTTGATCCCTCTTTCTTTAAAATGTGAATCTTGATTTCCGACCCACAAGTTCTCCACTCCCCTCTGCAATAGTAATTGATGTAGTGAATTGAATGTATGAATATATCAAAAATAATCTTTGACCTGGTGCTTTTAAGATGTTTGAAATTGAAAGTATTAAAGAAGTAAGAAACTAGTGGAACGAGTGAATGTAATATTTTACCACAAACTGTATCAAAAGCAAGAATCTTCGCGGTAACTTCGCACCCTTGCTCTCACGGTCGCTCAATCTAAATTAACTTGTCATATTTTCTGCTTTCGCGGCCGTTTTTGCAGCGTCCACGTCTCGTCGACTCGATTCATAATCGAGTTGTAATTTCTCGAATACACGTTTATGATTTCCTCCCGATGTTTCCTAGACGGTTGCTATCAGCGTGATGAATTTATCGCATTTTAATAACACCGCCGGAAAGTGTACCGTTTGTAACTAGAAATTTTATGCCAATCATAACGTTCACAGGCCTGTGTACCCGCTGTTTTATTGCTGGATTTGTTATTAAACATCTTCCTGTATCTCTATCAAACGTTTACCAACTAGAACCTGTTATATAAATAGGGGGCCTAAGAGACCCTTGCGAGATATATCTTAAACTTGATATAAAACAAATAATTTCATTTCCTCCAAAATTTCTTTCAGAATTATCAATAACTTGAATAAGCCATAAAGAGTATTAAGTTATTTGAGCTGTATTCTGCTATAACTTTGTAAAAGAGAATAAGAGACAAAGTCAATATCAGTAGAAAAATTAATTGTATTCAATATATATATGATTATATATGCAATAAATATAAAAAATGGGTTGCCACAACTATAACCTATACTACTGACGAATTTAAGACACAGAAATTGATCATTTGCGAAGCCCTTTGAGAAGGACACGTTTAACCGCAATATGAAGAAAACCTTATGAATGATTTCGCCGGCACCAGCAAATTTTAATTAATGGTCAGTTGCGTGACAACCGATAAGTATTACGTCATCTATCAAAGTCAAGGTTAGCGTTAGTTTCGTGTGGCGTTGTGGCGTCACACTTTTACGATCCTTTCAAAACTTGCGACTTTAAACGGTCATTATCAGTTTCTTACACATAAGGACGTAGTTTGCCTTTGGGACGAAAGAGGTTCTGTAATGGAGACCAGTCTATTTTTGGATGACATAACAGATGGTGGAACCACCTATTTAAAATAGCAGGAAGTCGCTGCGCTAGGTAGATACAGTTTGTTTGTTTGTAATAACTTTATTGCACAAAGTAAACAAAAATACATTACACAAGATAAATGCAACGGCGGACTTATCCCATAAAGAGATCTCTTCCAGTCAACCGGAGGCAGGTTTGGTCAAAATTTGGTATACATATAGAAATAGAAATATTTATTTTGCAAAAACATGATACCAGTAACAATTATTGTGTTAGGGCCAAAGGCAATAGGTTGATAAGCATCAACATGTTTCGCCATATTCTGGCATGCAATTTTTTTTTAGTTTTCTTATAATTCTAGTTATAAAAAATAATAAATATAAACAACAAATAGAAACAACATATACAAACAACAAATACAAACAACAAATACAAACAACAAATACAAACAACAAATACAAACAACAAATACAAACAACAGATATAAAAACAACAAATAGAAACAACAAATACAAACAACAGATATAAACAACAAATAAGAACAAATAATAGAAACAACAAAAATATCTGGAGGAGGCCCATGTGTCAAAAGGACATGCTGATTTCAGCTATAAAGGCTTTGAAATTGAAATTGAATAATTCTCTTTATATAAGTACATATATAATCGACAAGTGTCTGATACAAAGGCGGTCTGATTGTAGGCCACTTTAAAATATTGTCTACGTGTGTAAAATTTTGCCAACATTCAAAAGAAAGTACAGATAATACGACCTCCAAAATCGCTTACATTGATCATCAGCCGTCAGATCAATAGAGATTCTGTCATTCGATAAAATCGACTAAAATGGCAGAAGACATGAACAATGGCGGTCGTCAAACACCAAGAAGCTGAAATTTATGGAGTCCATAAAAATTATACACTATAGAGTATTGTATCCTGGTCACCAAAGCAACTAGTTATAATGAGTGAGCTAAGTGATATCGGTTTTATTAAAAATCATCAGAAGTTTCATCATGTAATAATAATGGTACCACTGACAACGAACGAATTTTTCTTATATTTAGGTATCAACATTAATGTCAATAACTGGTTGTGAAACTCAGTTGCCAACTGCTAGCACAATTTGTAAGATCAAATTAATATTAGCATGTTCTTTGACGCCTGTTATGTCGGAGGTGTTCAAGCTACATCTATTAAATTCTAAGCTCCACGATGCTGGCATTGTATTTGTGCTTGCTTCACCTGCCCAATGTGGCCGGCCGACTGACCCGCATCCTCTCGATACAATCGATCGATACTCAATACTTTCGATTCGATTCAATCGCCCACAGCGATATAAACAGTTATTGGCGCATCTCAGTCTCTCGTAAAAGCTGCTTTAGGGTTTCAGAAATTCAAACTATTGCAACGAAGGTTTTTTTTGAAGAGAAAATTTTTTTAGCGGCGTTGTGCATTTTTTGGATGGAATTTAAAAACTCAACTCTCATCAGGACACGTGACTGACCTGATTGATAATTCGTAAGACGGAAGGAGAGTAGACCGCCGGCCGGCGCGGCGTAGGAGAGGAAGCAATATCCCCCTTTCTTACTGTTTGGCGAAAATGTATTAATGTATGCCTGCTTCTGTTTTCACTTCTGACGACACTCCCGGAGTACTTACCTACTATAGATAATATACCGGCCCGAGGTTCTCATCACTCACAATAATACACAATGATGACCACGACCACTCTGGCAAGAGTGTACCGACTAAGAAGAAGATAGATAATATAATAGGATGAATTGTAATGTATTAAACTACCTACATACCATGATATGTAACGTTTTATTATAGTCATATAATTGACACAAATAGATAAAACTGTTGGATACGATGGGATCTCTGACAGGTACCAACATTTCTCCGAATAAGACATAAAATGGACGCGTACAGTCACTTCGGAATATTTTCGCCTTCTTGATTTTTTACTCTCTACCTATTTAGCAAATATCGGCCATTGGAGAAAAGAAGATTATCTATCTCTATAACTCTACTGTAGTCTACTTTTTGTATCAATAATTTAATAATATCATCTTCATCATCTAACGTTACCTCGATAGCATCCTTAGTCTGGCTTTGGAGCACGGGTTTCGCTAAAACGCATATAATAGTTTAGTGTAATCACTAAAATTATATATGCATTTTAATAATTGGTCCATACAAAAATGTTAAAAAACTAGTCTTCAACCCTTTGATTATTATAAACTACGATGATTCTCTACCGTACCGTATACCGTTTATGCTGTTTATAGCAAACAATGGTAGAAAACGGTTGAAAACTACTATTTCGTACCTGTACTATTTTGATTCAACCCATTATTACTAAATGAGATATTTGTTTCCGCACTTTTAAATGAAGATGAGTGTACATGTACATCATTGGTGCATAAAATACTATCATTCATCGATATAACTATCAACGACGGTTCATTGATAGTATCAAAAAGGAGAAAGCTATGTACGGGACTCGTGTCACTAAAGTGGAGGTTTTATGGAGCAAGCCACATCTGAGAAACATAGTTGACGTAATAAAATGTTTTTAAATTGTTATTCCTGCTGTCATACATTTTCAAGAGCTCATTAGGCTGAATTCAAATAATGTTTCGGGCACATAGCGCGACGTACCAATGGGGCAGAAAGGTTCTCGAAAGGCGACGCTCTGGTAAGCGCAGCATCGGACACCCACCGACCAGATGGTCGGATGACCTGAGGAAGATCGCAGGCAGGTGCTGGATGCAGGCCGGTCATTTTGGAGATCCCTGGAGGAGGCCTTTGTCCAGCAGTGGACAGCCTGCGGCTGAAATGACGATCAGATACAGAGATCATCACATTATATCATGTGGGTTATAAGATTAATTGAGCATGCAAACCCTAGAGAGAGTTTAGCGAAGCCGCCTCTCGACCTCTTAACGTGGTTCCTACCAAATGACAGCCTTTTTTTTTTTTTTTTTTTTTTTTATTCGTGTGGAAAAGGCCTTCGCCTACCACCCAGCCAAGAACGGGAAGCTGGGTGGTTATGTGGGACTTGGACCCACCAAAAACCACACGGTGTCAATTCGCCTACCGCTTTTTGCCGGGACTATGTGCTTCCTGATGCTCCACAGCCCCGGCACGGCGGCCGCTACCACGGCGGCCTCGGCTCAGCCGCTCTCCTCGGAGCGGCCTGCGGGTTCGGCCCGCGGCCTTCATTTCCCGCGTGGGTAAAGGCGCGCTTGACACGGGCGCGCCTTTCAACCCGAGGCCGTTTTGTCGAACGACGGAATCCCGTTTGTTCCGTCGCCCGACTGGCCTATTATGGAGGCTGCAGGTGCAGGCCGTACGCCCGCCTTCTGCGCCCTGTGCGTCTGCGGCGGATGGGAAGGTCGGACGTTGCCTCCCTTTCCCTTTCCGCCGCCTCTTGACGTTCTCCGCAAAGGCCTGCACCGCCGTCCACGACGTCTCACTGTCGACCATGGTTTGCACTACGGTCGACAGAGAGAGGTCGTCCCCCACCACCGCGCGCAGCTCCGCGCGGTCAACCGTCCATGCTGGACAGTCCTCCAATGTGTGCTGGGCGTCTTCGTCCAGACATCCGTCGCAATGGTGGCAAACAGCAGACGGCTCCCGACCCGCTATTCGACACAGGTACCCTCCGAAGCATCCATGTCCGGAGAGCACCTGAGTCAGGCGGAATGTCAGTACGCCGTGCTGCCTTGTCAACCACTGACCCAACGCTGGACGGATGGCTTCTACCGTTCTACGCCCAGCACTAGGCTGCTCCAGCCTTTCAGACCATTGGTCTATGGCGCGCTGACACAACTCGTTACGGCGTCCTGCTATTTCTCTAGGTGCTGGTCTATGGCCCCGGGCAATCGCCTCCTCGCGCCAAATGAAACCAAATGACAGCCTGGATCAACGGCTTAACGTGCCTTCCGAATCACGGAAATATCTTTATTATCAGACAATCAGGTGTTTCAAGCCTGCAATGTTCCAAACTAGAATCAACTATTCAAAGTATGCCCATGGGAATCGAACCCACGACCTGTGGGACTTCAAGCAAACGCCTTAACCACAGAACCAGACCGGCAGTCGGTTTCGTTTTAGTATAATGAATTTATGATAATTATTATAATTCTTGTATTAGCGTTTATGCAACTCTTATAATTTCAATCAAATATTTTACTCAAATGACTTTTTATATGAAGTAAACTTCAAAAAACCAGAAATGGTAGTGTAACATAACTCTGAATAATTTTAGAGGCATGACGTGGACATCGACATCCACTACTTTAATAGTAATTGTATCTAAATAGACAAATTCACACGCGAAACCTAGTCATCTTGTATAATAAGATCTAAAATAATACGAAAGCGGAAGACATAATGCCACATCTCATGACAGCAATACAACAATAAATAGCAGAATGGGAACATCCAATTACACAATGCGTTACATAAGCCTCTTGTCATCGGAAACATAAGGATATTAGCCAAACAAGGCTCTATTACAAGGCTTGACACACAGACTTAAAAAAATCACAGATTAACGCCCGAATACTCAAACGCTACTCAATTTTGAGAGCTGTTCAAGTATCATGCTGTCGCGCTGAACGTCAACGATATGACAGTGACAGCATGATACTTGAACAACTCTCAAAATTGAGTAGTCTGATTCTACGACGATCCGTCTGTATTTTTCTTAAATCTGTGGCCTGTCAGAATTTATTATCAGTTTTGTATAGCCGCCATCGAGGCATAGGCGCCGGGGAAGGCGCCAGGCGCTCTACACGCAATCAATGATTCCAATAAACTTTAAATTGATTTAGAATGAGGTTTTTGATATTTTAGATGTCCCAGCTAGTCTTTTGTATAAATAGGTCTTAGGTTACAGAGCTTATAGTTAGCGTTCAAAGGCTATTTGAACAGTTAACTGGAAATTCTTTTTCTGAGGCTGACTCTACAACTAGGGTTAGCGATTAGCTTGTCAAGTCTTTTTTGGTTTTAAAAAAGCGTTTTTGTATTTTTTAATTATGTATGTTTTTGTGGAGGAAAGCTTCAATCATATTTTTTATATATTTAAAGGGCTACATACATTATCTGTGAAAATTGTAAGGCTCACCAATACATCCCCTATATGACAGACGGACAGACAGTAAAATACAATAATATGGTATTATTTTTAAAAAAACGTGGGTTTCGAACCCCAAGACCTTCAGAAGACAATCCAAACCACCGAACCACACGACAGACATTTTGATCGAGCAATAAACAATATTACCTCCGCTCTGAAATACAACACTTCGACAGAGAATTGCTGTAAACCTAAATGGTTTTTGCGTAACATAGCTATTTATTTGCATACTATGCTATTAGTTTACAGCATATTGACTATGATATCCTGGTACGCAATAGTGTTAACGACTACGACGAATTATGTTACTTTATATACGTGGGAAATGTTTAATCACTACATAGTATAAAACAAAGTCGCTCTCTCTGTCCCTATGTCCCTTGGTATGCTTAAATCTTTAAAAATACGCAACGGATTTTGATACGGTTTTTTAAATAGATAGTGATTCAAGGGGAAGGTTTTTATGCCCATTCGAAGCCGGGGCGGGTCGCTAGTTTAAAATATTTCATAAAGTCTTGCGCACTGCGCACTGCCTTTTGGTAGAGAAAGCGTACGTTATTAAGTTAAATTAAGATAAACATGATTTTCGTAGCTTCTGGAAAAGTACTAAGAGACTTAATCCTAAGCAGGGCCTTCCTGTGAGTGTTGAGGGAATAACTAATGCCAAAGATATTGCCGAGTTATTTAAAAATCATTTTACTGTAAAACCTGAGAGTGTGCACCCTGAGCAGGTCTGCGATGCTGGAACTGTTGTGGCTGGTGATGGTGACTGCAGTGTACGTTTCTCAATTAAGCAAATTGCAGAACTTATCACCGAAATGAAAAGAGGCAAGTCACCAGGTCACGATGGTTTGAGCATCGAGCACCTTCAACATGGGGGACCTCACGTGCCTAGAGTCTTGTTTCTGCTGTTTGGTTTATGTATTGGGCACTCATATCTACCCCCAGAGTTAACTCAAACCATAGTAGTACCTATTGTAAAGAACAAAACTGGTGATATCTCATCCAAGGCAAACTATCGACCTATATCTCTTGCTACAATAATAGCCAAAGTTCTAGATGGTCTTATTAACATGGAGCTGTCTAATATTGTCCAGTTAAATGATGCCCAGTTTGGTTTTAAACCTGGTCTCTCTACAGAGAGTGCTGTGTTGTGCCTGAAACACACCGTAGAGTACTATACTACCAGAAAAACACCAGTGTATGGTTGTTTCTTAGATTTTAGTAAGGCTTTTGATTTGGTGCAGTATGATTTATTATGGGATAAACTTGAAAAATGTAATTTCCCTAAGGAACTTGTTTTGATACTTAAATATTGGTATGGTAGTCAGACTAATGCTGTTCGATGGGGAGATGAGCTGTCGGAATCCTTTGGACTCGAATGTGGAGTGAGACAGGGGGGACTGACCTCTCCTACTCTCTTTAATCTTTATATCAATGATCTGATTGGTGAGCTTAGCAGCACGCATGTTGGCTGTCATATTGACAGAGTATGTGTCAACAATATAAGTTATGCAGACGATATGGTGCTGCTGAGCCCGTCAGTCAGCAGCTTAAGAAGGCTGATCGGTATATGCGAGACATATGCTACTAAGCATGGATTAAAATATAACACAGCCAAAAGTGAATTTATGGTTTTTAAGGCTGGCAATAGGGGTCCCCTAGATATACCAATAACCCTTAATGGCATTAATCTGAATAAGGTATCCTCTTTCAAGTACTTAGGGCACATTGTAACGGAGAGTCTAAAAGACGATGCGGATATAGAGAGGGAACGGAGGGCACTGTCGGTCAGGGCCAATATGATAGTTCACAGATTCAGGAGATGCTCAGCACAGGTAAAAGTAACACTATTTAGAGCGTACTGCACATCCCTGTACACCTGTAGTTTGTGGACTGATTATTGGAAGAGATCGATCAGTGCCCTCCGTGTTCAATATAATAATGCGTTTAGGGCACTGTTGGGGTTGCCGCGATGGTGCAGTGCATCTGGTATGTTTGCGGATGCTCATGTAGATGGCTTTAATGCAGTGCTCCGCAAACGGAGTGCGGCGACACTGCGCCGACTGCGTGGCAGCACCAACACTATCCTAAGCATGATAGCAGATAGGCTGGACAGTCGCTTTACAAAGCACTGGATCAACCAGCACCTTAGTATAGGTTCCTACTAACATAGATTTTAAGATACCTTTAAGATTACCTGTTACTAACCAATTATGGACTTAAATGGTCTGAAATAAAAGATTTTTATTTTATTTTATTTATTTTTAAGTACACCCTTTATTGACATAAAATCTTAGGCTGCTTGATATAAAAGAAAAAAATTCTTTGAGTCATCTCTTGGCGCCACTTCATTACTGGATGTTAGCTGTCAGCACCTTATACTTAAGTAATGCTAAACGTTTAATACATAGAATTTGGAAAAATTACGCGATTTCTCTACCAGAACCCCCATGACAAGCTTCATCGGTAACTTTTTTTAAAATAATATATTTTATATATGTTGATGTTGACGTCAGACATATCTTTCTCATTTGTTTTTTGTCCAGCGTCATAGGCGCCTTTAAGCCAGTCAACTACAACCGGAATGCTCAGATGATGTTGATGAAATGGCGAAAGATGTTGAATTAAACGTTAGCTTTTGAATTTCTCACGTCCTATTACTAAAGTGAAAACTACAGGCGAACTATGCTCCACGGCTCAATGTAAACAGCGTCAAACATTATAAGGGCGGGGTTCGATTATAGCGATAATGCTCGCTCGATGCCGAGGATTGATGTGGACATTTCTGGTCGCAAAACTTTTGTATCGTATACGTAACTAAATGCTGGTGACAACAAGTCGCAGTAAGTCTCTACGAAATAGCTTTATGAACAAAATTATTTGAAGACGGAATATATATTGTTATACTAATAGCACAGCACTAATCTCTTCCATGCTGGTCTGGGAGAAAAAGAAAAACATAGAATGTACCAGCTGCTTCTCTTCCCGCGCAAGCCGTAAAAGTCGTCTGAGGGAATCGCCGAATGGGGAAATCATGACATAGGCGATGCGGCTAGCAACCCATCACTATTGATTTCCTGTTTCAACTACCATTATGCTAAACGTGGCCTAAGGTTTTTTGGCTCTAGGCTCTGTCTACCCCGTATGGGATAAAGACGTGATTATATGTATGTATGTACTAATAGCACAGACTTAAAAGAAAACAGACGGATCGACGTTGAAATAATAATTGTTCCTTATTAACGTATTATAATAAAAGGACTGATTTTTAATATATAGAGACAAATCACATATATTGAGTAAGCCCCAAAGTAAGTTCGAGGCTTGTGTTATGGTATACTAACTCAGCGATAGATAAACATCCAAGACCCTGACCAATCAGAAAAATATCATTTTCCATCTTGACCTGACCGGGGAACGAACCCGGGACTTCTTGAGTAGCGGACAGGCATGTTAACCATTACGCCACAGAGGTCGTCGATTATCAATTTGAATAGAAGGAACTGACATTTTGTGAGATATTTCGCTTGTCACGTCTGTGGTAAGCGATAGTAAATATTGATGACTCAGCCTCATGATGCAAGCTATGGGTCAATGGCTACTAAGTTATTGCTTGCGCCTTCTGATACCCTTCAAAACAAACATCACAAATTTTAACCTATTTCAAACTTTATTATCTTCAAAATAATGATCAAAATGAGCGGTGACCCGGTTTCTCTGGCGTGCAAATATTGACCATTTAATCACGATTACGCTTTATTAGGCTTCTGGCGCTACTAAAGATCAAAGGTGGTTTCGTCCTTTTTATTTCAAATTGAGAGAATTGGAGTAGCCTCGTTATCAAGAAATTGATGGCAAATTTTTAAGTTTGTAAAGTTGAAATGAAATTTTATTCAAGTCTAGTCTATGGGTTTGGTCGATTACCAGGAGAATATGTAAGTATTCCCATAGAAGCGGATTATCAGACAAGAAAAATACTCCTCGAATTGAAACATAAGCAGGCTTCTATATTGCAAAAACCAAAGTCCTCAAATGGTACTTATCTATCTCTATCCATCTGTCAGGCTCACACCTACGTAAGTGTTCCAAAAGATCAGAGCCATCCGTAGCGTGACAAAAGACGGCGAATCCGTGGCATGCGCTTGCGCAACGTCGGGTGTCAATAACTGTAGCGGATCGTGATCGGAGTGTGCAATAGGTGATCGGACCACACGTGTCTGCCAAGGTCCCGTGGCTTTGTCATTGTTCGTGTCGGCGGACCAGTCTTTTTGCTAAATTCTAATTTGAATTTAGAAAAAAGAACATTACTCTTTTCTTTATGTAGGCAAACTGGCAGGCGCCAGTTGTAGATGTGTGTACCAGGTTTAGATAAAATCTGTACTTGATGATAGTGGTACATGTTTGGAAAAGGTTATGTGAGTTTTGACTAAGTTTACTTCGTAGTTCAAATGGGTTGGCAGCTAGATAAATCAATGGTATATAGGCTGTGCAATGGTATTGATGTGTTGAGATTAATCCGATACAGTAATATTTCTTCCAGACTTTTACATATGGACAACAAGAATTTGGTTGAAAACGAAGAGAAATTTACAATAACCAATTTGATTTTTAGTTGAAAACTACAATGAGTATCATACTTATTGCTAAATGCATTGTCTAACTGTCTTATAAGGTTATAATTAAAGATATGTTGTTTGCTTTTTCCAGATGAAGACGAAGAGCTCGGTGTTCTATCCGAAGGTTCGGAGACGTCGGAGTGCGGGCGTGCGGACACCGATGACGAGGGCATAGAGAGGGACGCGGAGCCAGCGCCGCGGCGCAGGCGCCGGCGGAGGAGGTTCACGCTCAAAGATGTAGTTGAGGTTAGCACAAAATAGCATATCCCCCCCCCCCCCTAGCTCTATGTGTCCTACTGCTGGGCAAAAGCCTCCCCTCTTTTCTTCCATGCGTCCCTGTTCTGTGCCGTTTTTTTTCTAATCCTTTTCAAAGACCCTTAAGTAATCTGACCATCTTTTTCTTGGCCTTCCTCTCTTTCTATATCTATCCACGCGGACCCTTGTTTTTATTGTCATAATTTACCTAACTGTTTTCCCCGGTTGCACCTCAATCCAATCGGACCCAGGGTCTGTTGAAACTATTGAAGTTATTGAAGATGACAAGATTTGGCGTGAATTTATTAGCCTTCTTTGGTAATGTCATTATAGTATGTACAATGCACTTCCAGGATAGAGATCAAATGAAAATTTTGACTTTTATTAATCATTTATTTACCTTTGTTGACGTCCACAGGAATAAAAGGACTTACTGGTCTATTATTAAACTGAAACTAATAAGACCTAGTTGCTATCTAAAAGTGCGGATGTGTCAGATGTAGGGTGCACTAACACCGAAGAAAGCGGAGAGAGGGACGTAGATGAAGCGATATGATTTCAATCGTATTGTTCTGTCCCGCTGTCAAATATAACACCTTTATCTTCTCAACTACACACTTAGGTACTAACTGCAGGATCTTGTCTGCGTCTGACACTAGAGTTCACCATATATTCCCGCTACTTCTTGCCATTCCCTTTTTTAGAGGACTTCCATACTACAACAGCTACACCACAATTTTAAACACTGCTTAATATTAAACTATGTTTATTTCCCAAATATTTGAAGTCAACCTTTCATTTGAAGAAGTAATTCACTTTCTCAAGTCGTTAAACCAACATTATATCCATTTCGAAATTATCTGAGGCGTATTAATGTCTCAGCAGTATCAAATTCACTTAACATCCATATTGATACATTTGGTCATGAATCCCTATTCCTAATACGATTTAGTGAAAGCAGATGTCAAAGTGCTCGTGTGATGCAAGAGGCTTTGACGGCTATGAAGCTAATTGTAAGTTCTTGTAATCCAGGGCGATAGAAGGTGCTATGTCCATTTGGAAGAAAGTGAATAGGTCTTATTTTGTCATCATAATTCAATAACCTGTTTATGTCTTAAGTGTATATTTTAAGAAGGAAACATTGAGAAAAGAAAAGATTGCCAGTGAGGAAGTGTGCTATAAATTAAAATTTTAAAGCTGCAATACTAGTTATTTGCAGAATTGTACGGAAATTCCTTTCTATTGATAAATAATTATATTCTTCCCTTCATAATATTTTTGCTTGGCCAAAAGCCCATAATATATATTTAACTTTTCTAAAAAGGGTGTAAAAATATATAAAAACAGAATAATAATAATAATAAATGAATGATTTTCTGCCTATGATGCAATTGGGAAATATTTAACAACAAATTCTAATGTTTCTAAGAGAGTGTGTGAATTTCGAGCTAATTAGCTAGAGGAACACATTATGGTTCTAGCATTTAAAAGACAATACTATAAACCGAAATGGCGGAAAAAAATATGCAGATATCCTTAAAGTTCCCTTCTCTATCACATCCCTTAACTTGACAAGAGATATTGCATTAAATTCATTTGTTTGTTCCAATACTGCAAAAGCCATTCAATAATACATTCACATTAAATTTCTACATATTCGACGCCTCTCGACGTAAATAACAATTGACTGTTATTGCTATTTCGTTTACTGTCCGCGAAAATGTTAAGTTTACAGATCGATGCCTTGATTTCATGAATACCTTTTTATTGATCATTAGATCATCTAATTTTGGTTTCCTCACAAGTGAAACAACATAAATTCTTCTGAGGCACTGGCTCTTTATAATACACCAGAGATAAGGATCTCTGTCGTCCTCAAAGTGAAAGTTACCACCCAAGTTTCCTAAAAAGTATCACTTATCTTTTTAATTTCATCCAATTTCCTTGTAACCATGCGTTTATGTGTGGACAGACTGGTTTTGATCAATGTTTTAAAGTTTGAACAATTCCAATTATTTTTATGATGAAGTTTGTTCTTTTAATTTAACTACTTTCTCCGGTACAACATTGTTTCGATTTATTTGTTAATGGAATAAAAGAAGACATATGACGTAATCTATGTAGATAAAGTATTAACGTAGTTTTTATTTGAATATTACTATTATTTTTCAAAATAGGCCCAAATCGTCTCCTACTGAAACTGTTCAACAATAGCTTTCTGAAAGTTTCCAGATAGGCATATCACTCATTAAAACAATGTTTAAAAATAATTACGTCTTAATACATGAAGGGAAAAACAAAATAATATTTAAAATTCAAATGGCATAAGCACAGAAAAAGATTATTATACTGACACAAAACAAATACTTACCTTAAAATATTAACAATTTGTTTCTTATATTGTCTTCAGATACAAAATTTGTTTATTTGCTAAACTTTTTGCAGATATAATAATAAATTTAAATTGATGGTAATCCAACCAATCAATTGAAGAGCTAATAATAAGACTTAGAAAATTATATATTCAGGTCAAAAGTTTTCAAAGTGAAGTGGTTATCTCAACGACAAACACTCTACCCTAAAGTGCGCACTCAGGTATCTACTGTAAACAGTAATCATTCTCTTCATAGCTTTCGAACCCTGGTATATAAGGTATATAACAAATCAACTGCAAATATTTGAAGGGCAGAGTCAGATTATTATACTGAACAAATTTTCCAAATAAACATATCGAAAAAGTATGCACAAATTGAAGATCATGTTTAGTATGGAGAGTGAAAAAAATCGTGTTTCGATATAAGTATATTTGGAAGTTGTTTAGTATAGCGGTGTTTCATACTTAGTCATATAGAAATTATAGCCATTGTAGGTTCTGCGAAATTTCTTTGATTGTTTTGCGATCTCCGGATGATACGGACCACTAGACTTAAACAGACAGAAAAAAAGACGATAGAAAAATAAAAATTTGTACATTTGTACCATTTAGGGACTTTGTTTGTAGTTAGAACTATAATTGTACAATATTTATTACAATAAATGGATTGAGAATCGGGTTGGGGTCGAAGAACATAGTGCGACTAAAATATAATATTTTGACAAAGTGCTGACTTAGATTATATTCTGACTAGCTTTTGCCCACGGCTTCGCCCGCGTGAGATTCCCTAGGGAACAATTTTACCGGGATGAAAGGTACAATGTGTCCTTCTCAATACTCTTAGCTATGTGTATGCAAAATTTCAGGTAGATTGGTTCTGTAGATAGGACGTGAAGAGGTAACAAAAAAACAAATATACAAACTGACTTTAGCATTTACAATATTAGTTACGATAGGATTATCTATGAGTCTATGTAGGCTTTGCCGTTGAATAATGCACTGCCTTCCCACTAACATTTCTATAGCCTTTTCATAGAAGTGACTGTAAACACACCCCACAAAGAAAACACTTCAGCGCAATTTCCTCTACTTTTCTGTAAATGATATCTTGGAAGTGGGTCAGTGGGGCGGAGATTGCCTCAATAATGTAGTAGCTTTTTTTGCCCTTAAAGGGATTTTTCAAGCGATTTTGAATTATACGCACTTTGTTTTAAGGTGTCTATATTGAAAGGGATGCAACCATTGGGACTCCATTACTAAGTCTTCGATCTTGTGTCTCTTAATGGACCGTATCTTATTTATTATTTGGCAAACTGCCTCTGTGGTCTATTGGTTAAAGCATTTGTCTGAAGAACCGAAGGTCGTGGGTTCGATATACACGGGAAGCATATTTTGTTTATTTGGTATTTACTTTCTTTAAAAAAAAAGAAAGTAAATACCAACAATATATGTATAAAGTTTGCGGTAATTTACCTATAAGTAGGTACAAGTCACTTAGATAGGCAGCTGCGTGAAGCTTAGACAAAGCCTCCTTGCGAAAGCTGTCGTGTCTACCGAAAGCCTTGACATGTGAATCATATCCCAAGGAAATATCCTATCACCCAACACACACACTGAGTTTTAGTAAATGCTTTACGTAAATATGATAATGGTCCTAATAGCTTAGTTTTGATTGAGTAATTGTTTATTTGCCATTCAAGTCATTTGAGGTTAACGTGTCTTTAGAAGAAGCAGTATGGTATTTTGTTAATATTCAAAATTTTATTTGTAAAATCGCTATCACAGTCGTCCTTAGTCGTTCCTTTTTATTACTTCAGAATAATTCCCTAAATTTAACATTTCTACTCTGGTATAAGGTAGTGCAAGTAGACCCGGGGGTCATGGGTTCGATTCCTATGGGAAACATATATTACTAAGTTGTTTCCAGTTTGTTTATGACATTGCAGACGTGCTTCGGAAGGCACGGTAAACCGTTGGTGCGGCCATTAGGTAGTAGTTAAAGGAACCACGTCAGAGGCTAAGAGGCGGTTTCGAAGAGTTCTGACACCAGGGTATCCATGGTCGATTGACCATGACATCTACTCGAATATATAATACTCGAACATATAAGGAATCATCATCCTTATATTATAAACAGAAACATAATAAGATATACCTAACCAAAAATAGGCTTAAATTAAATATCGGTGATTGAACCAGTAGCCAGATTGCAAGGATAATACCAAATAATCAGTCATTGTTGTCATGATATGAAATTCCACCAGCCGACTGTTTCCACAATGTTGTTTTGCGTAGGTACCTTGCAGGAATTTGGTACAGACTTATTGACCGAGCGAGCGAAGCGAGCGAGAGTCTCCATTTCGAGACTGGCAAATTTTGCTTTTGTCCGGATGTCTGTCTGTCTGTCTGTCTGTCTGTCTGTCTGTTTGTTCCGGGCTAGAGGTCGCATTTCTGAACGGATCTTAATGAAACTTGGTACACGTGTTCCTTGATTTATTTGTAATTTTTTGTCGAGAGTTTTTTTTGATTGGAGGGAAAGGGGGGGAAAAAAGGAGGAAAGTTTTCTGTGACGTTGTTTACGAACGGATCTTAATGAAACTTGACACACGTGTTCCTTGATTTATTTGCAATTTTTTGTCGAGAGCGTTTTTTGATTGGAAGGAAAATGGGGGCAAAGGGGGAAGTTTGCTATTTGTTATATTGCTTATACCACTGGCCGCATGGTACTTGTTCTTTTACAACTTTGCGCTTTGAATTCGTTTTCGGTAATTTATTTTTATTTTTATTTTTATTTTTATTTTTATTTTTATTTTTATTTTTATTTTTATTTTTATTTTTATTTTTATTTTTATTTTTATTTTTATTTTTATTTTTATTTTTATTTTTATTTTTATTTTTATTTTTATTTTTATTTTTATTTTTATTTTTATTTTTATTTTTATTTTTATTTTTATTTTTATTTTTATTTTTATTTTTATTTTTATTTTTATTTTTATTTTTATTTTTATTTTTATTTTTATTTTTATTTTTATTTTTATTTTTATTTTTATTTTTATTTTTATTTTTATTTTTATTTTTATTTTTATTTTTATTTTTATTTTTATTTTTATTTTTATTTTTATTTTTATTTTTATTTTTATTTTTATTTTTATTTTTATTTTTATTTTTATTTTTATTTTTATTTTTATTTTTATTTTTATTTTTATTTTTATTTTTATTTTTATTTTTATTTTTATTTTTATTTTTATTTTTATTTTTATTTTTATTTTTATTTTTATTTTTATTTTTATTTTATATAATAGGATAATATGGCAAAATAAAAAAAATATAGAAAAAATCCTTTTGAGAATATACGAGGGAAAAAATTAACAGAATAAGAAATACCCCTGCAGCCGCGTAATACCTATATATACTCTATATAAAGTAATAAAAAAAACGAAAAGGGGGTTAACGGATGAGGTTCGCGAGGTCTACTGTTCACAGAACCACTAGTTGTTAGTTCTCTATTTCCATTATAATATACTAGCTGTTCCCCGCGGCTTCGCCCCGCGTGGGACTCGGTTATATCGCGCCCAAAAGTAGCCTATGTTTGACCTCAGGTAGTTAACTACATACCTACCAGATTTCATCACAATCGGTCCAGCAGTTTAGCCGTGAAGAGGTGACAGACAGACAGACAGACAGACAGACAGACAGACAGACAGACTTTCGCATTTATAATATTAGTATGGAGTATGGAAGTATGGATTTTGTGTCTATATGTCGCTTGGTTTGTTACAAACTCAGATCACATCAAACAAGGGAGATTTGCTATCTTGCGAGTTTAGTATACGTACCCGATGTCGCCACTTTGCCACACATTTGTACTTGCACACAACCTAATATTATCTCAACAGGGCACACACAAACACAAAAGCCAACGTGATTGGCTGCAAACACAACAATAACATTGTTTCTATTAACTCATGCAAATTCATTTTTCCAATCACAGCATTTTACACAAACGCTAGTGATGGGAAAAATATGGTCGATAAAAAAATTATGTATGAAACAAATACCAAAAAATGGTAATTTATCAAATAAATATTTTTATTTTGTCGGTATTATTCAGTATTGGTATTTCTATTGAAGTTCATAAAATAAAATTAAGTAGGTAAATATTTGTATACTTATATTATTAAGCTGAAGAGTTTGAATGTACTAATCTCAGGAACTAATTTAATACTAACACCCTTAAATGTACCCATGTCTGACATAAAATAAATGAATTATGAATTATTATGAACTACTTACTAGACCGATCTTCAATCAATACCTTCTTAAAGAATGAATTATATTACACCGATGAGCATGCCGTATACTTGTCTCGGATGGTGTTGGATTTGAAACGTTACTTATAATGTGATCTGAGGTTACAAAGGTAATTATCGAGTTGAGAACTGGATGTGCACAGAAAATTATTTTTAGCAAAAAGGTCTGAAATATTTCTTCAAATTTTTTAGTACTTATAACTACCAACTATATTACCGAACTAGGTAATAATACTCTTTGGATTGTGCCATCTGCTTCTCTTAACATGCAAATTCATAAAGGTTGATACGGGGAATCTGCTAGATTTTTTTGTTGGCTTTGGGTTCTCCAGGAAGTCTTTTTTAATCACAGGCGAATATATTCTAGGATCCCAAGCCCACTTCAATTGCAGTAGGTTCATCAGCTGCATCTTTGGTTCTCTCCCTCTTCCTCTCTTTTTCCTCAACTCTTTCTTGTCGTTGGACGAGGAAGATTTTAAAGAACGGTTTAGAATTTATTTTAGATATTTCTATCTAAATCTGTGGTATCAACTTTAAAAGCAATAAATATATCATCTAAAGACGAAGTTAGTTGTTGATTGTTTTTTGTAATTTCGACGAAGCATTTTGCTTATGATCTTCTGTAAAACTCTTCGACGAAACGTAACGCCGATAATTTTTTTTGCTTAAAATGCATGCAATCAATTTTGTTTAATAAACTAATATATCCACTTCATCATAATAAATTAACCAATCCGTATTCCTCAACAGCGCTGCGTCTGGCACTGCGGTGGCGGCGGGCGCTGCGCACGCGACGCCGCCGCTGCGCACTACCGGGCCGTCTGCAGAGCCCTAGTGGCCGAGGCGCTGGAACTCGCCTCCTTCCTCGCCAGGGTACGGGTCGGTGGCGCCCGGGACATGGGCGCCGCTGAGGACTCCGCCACGCACTTAGATACACTACAGTTTTCAGATTGGGTACGTGGTTTTAATTATCACAATTTTTTTTTCTTTAGACCACAATATTAACCTATGGCAGCGTTTAAAGTGCTGTAATGAGAATCGGCAGAGCCCTTATAGCCGACGCGCTGGATCTGGCGTCTTTTCTGGCCAGAATAAGGGTAGGTGGCGGCAGGACATGGACGCTGCTGAGGACTCCGCCACGCAATAACATACTCTACAGTTCTCAGATTGGGTACGTAGTTTAAAATTTTATAATAAATATAATTAGGCATAATACCATCCCTAAGTATGAGCGTTAAAGCGCTGTGATGAGATACCATAGAGCTCTAATGTCCGAGGTGCTGGATCACGCGTCCTTCTTCGGCAGGGTAGGTGGCGCCCGACATGTGTGTGATGCTGAGAACCTTCATGCACATAGATCCGACAGTTTACCAATTTGGTACGTAATTTAAGATATCACATTGTTTTTTATTATACCACAATATGTGTGACAGCGTTTAAAGTGCTGTAATGAGAGTTGGCAGAGCCGTAGTAGCCGTGGCGCTGGATCTCACGTCCTACTTTACTAGAATATGGGTAAAGTAGTGGATATGGGCGCTGCTGGGAACTCTGTCACGCACATAGATGCTACAGTTTACAGATTGGGTACGTATGATAAAAGTCATTAATGTAGAGCAAGTGACAAAGATCTGGAGGCCTATTCTTATTGCCTCTGTGGAAATACAGGCAAGATAGGGCTTCAATAAGAGCTCGGACCCGGTGACCAAAGTTTTGGAGCTTGTCTCTTGACTAGTGAAAATACCAGCAGCGTTTAAACTGTAGGTTAAGACCGAAATATCAAAATTTTTGTTAGATTATAAATTTAAAAAAAATTGGCATTATTTAATACAATAGAACCCAATTTCGATACTTTATATGCCTCTTTCTTGCCAGATAGGGTAGAGTTTAAATGCAAACTATGTTTTATTAAAAGCTTGTCCGCCTAAGAATTTAATTTAGCATAGATTAATTCTGCGCGTGAAAATATTCATCTTAATTATATTGGTGGCCGCTTAGAATATTGATATGGCGATATGTTGATAATTCTAAAAGTCGAATTTGCCCTGAATACAATATATATGTACTTACTGCTTATATCTGTATACGGTTACTTAGTAGTTTACTACAAACTGTTTCGAATTATCAACATCAACAAAAATAAAACTGTTTAATATTATTTTTTACCTACGTACATAACTATCATTATCAATCTAGCGTTTTTCCAGTAGAGTCCCAAGCTTTACATATGGCTACAGACCATGGTGTTCGCATAAGACGACGTCTTATTGCTTCCCCTTTAAGAAATACTTATAAGACATAAAATTTAATGTCATTGGCAATCTTTTTATGATCGGTAGAATTCGTTGGCACAAGTAAATTGACACCTCTGTTATTCCCCTTATCGGCTCTTACGACATCGTTAAGAGAGAGGATGGTCTATTGTTAATCTAGAGACCACATCATAAATACTTAATATTATAAATGCGAAAGTCTGTCTGTCTGTTACAAGTTCACGGCTAAAACGCTGGACCGATTTTGATGAAATTTGGTATGTTTGACCCTTGGTCTTGAACTATATCAGTGAAAGACCAAGGGTCAAACATAGGTTAATTTACGATATAACCGAGTACCAAGCGGGCGGAGCCGCAGGCAACGGCTAGTACATTTATAAGTTTAATGTTGTCTATTATGGTAATCTAACACAAACTTTTTCGATCATGCTCAGTCGAACCGTCGGATCTGGAGAGCCTTGCAAGTACGTAGATATTGAACAACTTAGGAATATGGAAATGCTTGTAAAGTATGTACGATTTATATTCAAGTAACTATGCATACCTCTATACTCTATACCTTAGCTGAATTTATATTATTCCTTTGTCATCTAATTTTATATGTATCTTTAATTCTTTTCTCTTTTCTACCTAACCCGTCTGTATTTGATATTACCTATGTATTTTATTATTTTGTTAGATTTCGCTTTTATTTAACTTATCATAACTACCTATCCATCATCATGGTACTACCTATTTAATTTTGATGTTTATCATTTAGATATATGCTTTAATTTCCTTAATGTAGGTAAGTAATTTATTTTTTGAATGTCATGATGTAGAGTTTCTCTATCTAACGATTAAATAGTTATCATTACCTATTAGTTAATGTACTTACATCACTTTCTTGAAATCTTTACTTAAGTACAAAATATTACTTTAATTTTAATCATAAAAATGAAAGTATCTTTTCAATTTAGTATGAAGAATGTTTTATTCGAGTTTTATTAACATAAGCCAATTTCTTAGCTTCATTTTTTTTATAACCATAGACTTACATAAGCATTGCCATATTTAATATCATTTACTTTTACATGAACCCAAAACTTTGGTGTCAACAGTACGTAATTTTAAACAGATTATACACATTAGTAGTATTTTAAGACATTTGAACCTACCATTTTTATATAGCAATGTTACCTACATGAATTTTGCTTAATGCTATTTTAATATTGCAGGCGCGGTTTTGGATGCAAGTTATTGGTGAATTAAGAATGGGGGTGAAATTAAAGAAAGTGAATTACTCCAGAACGCCCATTGAATATGAACTGACTCCGTATGAAATTCTCATGGACGACATTAGGTCGAGAAGGTACACACTTAGGAAAGTAGATGGTGCGATACCACAAAGGTAAGTGGATATAATTTATTTATACTAACTCATCATAAATTGTGTTTATCTCTATAGAATATAGGTAGTTCAAAGAGTTCTGTTTATAATTGTTTGTATTTATTACAATAAATGATTTTCGCCTATCTATACCAAGCTCCAACTTAAAGTGAAATGCCGGTCAATTGTGCTTTAGTATACTTAGGTAATATCAATATGTTTATTTCTCAATAAACATATTTAATTTCTTTTAGTAAATATCCTCTCATTTAGTTTTTTAATCTATTTAATGCCTCGCCCTCCCGAGTAAAAAAAATAGATGTCTTAATAATTTTATCACTTTTAATATAACACTTATAAAATTCCTAATTTTTAATTTTTTTGTTTCAGTGTAAAGAAAGACGCACATGCAATGATACTCGAATTTATTAGAAGTAGACCTCCACTTAAAAAGGTGAGTGTTAGTAAAGTTTTAAGCTAAAGTACCTTACCAAAACTCTGAGCAAAAATGCTCAGATGTGTGTTTTAGTCTTAGTATGTGAACCTGTTGCATAAGAAAAAAAGTAAGTATCTACACAATAAATCGGCGCGGCGCGCTTCTTTGTATGTCGGTTGAATAAGTACTAACAGTATCTTTTATTTTGTGCTAATCCATACTAATATTATAAATGCGAAAGTCTGTCTGTCTGTCTGTATGTCTGTATGTATGTCTGTCTGTCTGTCACCTCTTCACGGCTAAACTGCTGGACCGATTGTGATGAAATTTGGTAGGGATGTAGTTAACGAATCGAGGTCAAACATAGGCTACTTTTGGGCGCGATATAACCGTGTCCCACGCCGGGCGAAGCCGCGGGGAACAGCTAGTACTTAATAAAGCCATTTATGTTGTAGTACCTTACAAAATCACTGAGCAAAAATGCTCAGAAGTATCTAAATTAGATTGTAGAAGCTTGAATGTTTAATTTTTGTAGGCGATAAGTATAGATGTATATATTTTTATTGTATTTTACCAGGCGTCAGAACGCAAACTTCCACCACCACGACGAGAGGTAACTCCTCGGGAACAGCTCCTAGCGTCCATACAGATCGGCAGGCAGTTGAGGCCGACACCATACTCGAGGAGATTATGTAAGTAGATAATTACTTAACTTCTTCAGTAGATGTGAACATATAATCCACTGAATGCCTGTATTCAATTTTAAAAGTATGTCATGAATATTATTTTGAACCATTACTTTACATATAACTACTCAAGTACCTGTCAAATAGCTCTAAGCCCAGGTGGCTTACCACCATCTCTTAAAACCATCAGCAAGATCCAGTGAGTAAGCGAGACAGCGCAAAACATGATGTAAAGCGACATCTCCCTTACTCACTGGATCTTGCATGGTTTTAAGAGATGGTGGTAAGGCACCAGGTAGATATTATATTGTTTAATTATTTTTTAGAAGTAGCATGCTGAATTATGAAAGTTCTATGGTAAACTATTGCCAAACCTGAGGTTAATATTTTGATGGTAGAGTAAATTAGTTAAAACGGCGCCGTTTGGCATGCATGGATATTGACAAATTACTCACGTCATAACATAACGACGGTTTGACAGTAGTCTATAGAGTTCTATTGTTTTTAGCAAAGACTTATTATAATAAGCGTTTTACACAAAATTCGCGTCACACACAACTGTTAGTGTTGGTAATGACTAGCTCTAAGTACAAGTAAATTAGTCGTAACTTCTGCTCTATGTAATAACATACTACTGGTTCGTAAGAATTTAGAACTGCTAGGTATTAGGTATCCTTTTCTCAAATTGACATTATTTCATCCAAAATCCTTTGTTCCAGATTCCAACCCCCTCCCCGTTCCAATATGTCCTACCGAAGTCTAATTTACCTCTTATTAAGTATTATTTATATTTATTAAATTTTTTGCAATGCATTTTTACTTTGACTTGGTATTTTTTCTGTTAGTGACTTCTTAAAAAACATACACACACACCAAACTGAATAAAATCGACCTATTCAGCGCCTAATCGAAAATCAATAGCAATTTACATATCCCTCGTCTCGGATTACGATTGCTCTCCAAACGGACGTAGAGCAGAGTATCATTCGTATAACTATCTAAATCACAATAAAGCTGAAGTTTGTTTGTTGATTTTCAAAATTCATTCTGCATATGATAGCCTGATTCTCGGGGAAGATTTTAGGGTATATACATACACACCATATCAATAGTGAGGAAAACCGAGGGGAACAGCTAGTTATGTATAAATATTATTTGAGCATTGTACGTTGAAAAGTCATACACTAGGAAAACCACGTTGTGAGTAACCAGAGTAGGATTAGGTATTTTTTCGATTAATTTTGAGAAAACTTTCTTGTATATCAACACAGATTGTCATCTGTGTAGAGATTATAGCGTTTTTTTATAATTAAATATAGTATGTAGTAGAGGATACATGAATTTATTTATTTAACTTTATTGCAAAAATACAATAGGTGGACTTAATGCTAAAAGCATTATCTAACAGTCAACCTTTGGGTCAAGCAGTATTTTAGTATTGAATTTAGTAAATAAGTTTTATAAAGCAATATTTAAATTGGCTCGACGTTGCGCTGAGCAGGGAACGGTGGAGAGCTCTGGTGCCGGAGGCCAAGATCCGATTTGGGTCGTTGAGCCATCGAAGTATTAGTAGGTAATATAATTAAAACTGTTAATTGGTAGCAATTTAATGAAAATACATTTTTTGTTTTTAAAGTACTAAAATCTACACTACTTACGTGTTTTTTTGATAAGAATTCGGTCTGTGTTGTCTCAAGTGTGCGCATACGCAAGAATTATCTGATTCACCGTGGCGTGGTCTAGTTTCGTAACGCGTCACCGCACAATGGAGCGATATTTTGTATAACAGCATGTACTTTACAATCGACATCGCATTGATACATACTTATGTATTATATATACAGTCAGCCATACATGTATACCACTGTACAGTCGACATTCCATCTATACATTGTTACATTATGCTTGTTCCCGACTACGGTAGGCAGAGACTAAAAATTTCCACTTGGTATGATTTTTATATAATATCTGTATTTGATATAACTATTTAACTCTTATTTCCAAATTAAAAAGATATACATTAATCTTAATAAACTGCGACTCTACCTTAGTAAATGATCTTTACGAGGTAGAGTCAAAGTTTTTGTAAGTAAATAATTGTGTAATGTAAGTGTAAAGCTAAAGTTTTACCTGATTAATGTAGATGTGGTCTAAGATGGAGCTATCTATATTAATTTAAAAATATTCTTAAATTAATGTCATTATATAGAAATACAATACGTATATGGTAAAACAAATGGCAGATCTCTTGAAAAATGAAGGAGTAAAGGAATTAAGCGAGGGAGGTAAGGATCGTAGTTAGTGGAAATCTTTAGACTGCATACAAACCTCTTTAGGGAACATGCATGTCGCATGATGATATGTTCTTATGCACAATACGTAATTAACTGAAATAACATATATCATGTTACAGTGCTCTGTGACTTGGCCCGTTCAGTTTTTTTTTTCACAATACTTAAACAGGGGGTTACTACCGTCTCTTAAAACATGATGTAAGGTGACGTCTGCCTTACTCACTGGACTTGCATGGTTTTTAGAGATAGTAGTAAGGGACCAGTAGTAAAATAAAGTTAAATATAAAAGAATAGAATAGAAAAACTCTTTATTGCACCAAACAAATGTATACATAATTTTGTTAAAAACTAGGTAAGGTACAAAGGCGGACTTATCGCTAATGCAATCTCTTCCAGTCAACCTTAGGGTGGAAAGACACTGTTTAAACCACATAAGTTTGTCTACAGCGCAGATAATTAGCGTCAGTTCAATAAATATAGAAGTTCGATTTCATTTGAATTCAATAGTCAGACAATATAGGTCGACCGGGCGTCTGTCTGTCTGCAGAGATAAATCCGGTCTAGGTCACCCGGACCGGGATCGACCGGGTTATCCGGGTCACGGAATTGATCACGTAACTAGTGATCTCTGGCTTAAGAATAGACAACTTGAATTTATCAATTTTCTCTCAATTTACGGGCGTAAGAAAAAGAGTATACACTTTAACCCTACTCTCATCTATACATATCATTACTACATAGTGTAAAATAAAGTCGCTTTCTCTGTCCCTATGTCCCTTTGTATGCTTAAATCTTTAAAACTACGTCTACAAGCAAGGAAAACGAAAGTTGAAAATAAAAGTATAACAATAGGGAAAACAAGCGTGTCAGACAGGAATTAATTGACAAGAAGAAAGAATTACCGAGAATTTAGTAGATTAAAGAAGAAATAAACAGCAAAGCGAAAGCGGATATTATACGTGAATACTAAATAAATAAAAATGTAGAACATGAGCAATTATATAAAGTATAAACAATGACAAAAACTCAAAAGGGATAATAAAAAATGCAATGATATATACATAGATAAAACTGGAAAAATTAATAATCGGATATAAAAACATGTAAATAAATAAGAGTAATAAATAAATAAAAAAATAAAATGTTAAGAAATTTAGGCTCATCATCAAAAGAACAAAAAAAAAAAATTGAGATTTTAAATTATTAAAAAGCAAAAATCACACGAATAGTGACGGAACAAGTATACAACTAACAACTTTACTAACACAAATATAATATAACAGCAAAAAATAGTAAACGGCTCTGGCTCAGTCAGATAGTATAAATCTATAAAGAAAAAAAAATCCTTAAAACTACGCAACGGATTTTGATGCGGTTCTTTAATAGATAGAGTGATTCAAGAGGAAGGTTTTTATGCCCATGCAAAGCCGTGGCTGGTCGCTTGTTATTAATATTTATTAAATGCACTTAGCCACTTGCGAGTTTAAATTATGCAATGTGCTTTAGATCAATAATTTTATCATTAAAATGCCAATCAATCAAAGACATTGGTCGACATTCACAAAACATCAGTGTTTCTCAATGTATAAATAAAATACAAATTTGTACTATCCAAGGTAGGTATTTACAGAAAAAAAATACCCAAATTAAGAATTTTGAGAGACTAGCGGGCCCGGTTCATAACGATCATGCGAAATAAAGATTGATTGATGCCGTGTCTAGCAAAGTTGAGCGCGGCCTGACAAGGATGGGTCGCCATTAGTGCATTAGTATTTCGACGAATGGTGACTAATTACTTTCTGCTCGATAATGGCAGTTACTAAGCTGTGTCAGATACATTTAGACAGCCTGAAAAATCTAATAGTGTTGGCCACTTTCATTCATTCATTTCGTGTAGGTGTCATGGTCAATCGAACATGCACACCCTGGTGTCAGAGTTCTTCGGAACCGCCTCTCGGCCTCTGACATGGTTCCTTTAACGACTACCAGATGGCAGCCGGGACCAACGGCTTAACGTGCCTTCCGAAGCACGGAATCATCTTTTTTGTCAGAAAATCAGGTGATTCAAGCCTGCAATGTCCTAACCAAACTGGAAACAACTAAACAAAGTATGCTTCCCGTGGGAATTGAACCCTCGACTCCCGGGTCTACAGGCAAACGCCTTAACCACTGGACCACGGAGGCAGTTAAAAAAAGTGTTGGCCACTAACACACCTGGATCATATTGGTTAGGTTCTATGCAAACATCATCATGGTGTGGATCTCAGAGAGCATGCGCTTCATTGTTAAAACCAGTACAATCAAGGCTTAGATCAAATTAATTAAAAGCGTACCCTGGGCTTTAATTAGGTAATAACGAAATTGCGCAAAATATCGTTGGTCCGAACGTATCCTCTTAAGGCATCGATAACAGGCGTAAAATCCAATTTGGTAGTAAAGACGTGACGTAAAAAGTGTAAAATGAGAAAAATGCTGCTTTTGTGTTCTACAATGACTACAGGGTAAGCAAAACGAATGTTGCAAGCAACTCTGTGGTTCCATAACTTTTCAAAATATTTTGATTTTAGTATTGTTATTTGTATTATAACATAACATAACAAAATTTTAAGTAGATGGCAAGAAATTTTAAACATTCGATTTTAAAACTACTAACCTTAAAATAAAATTAATTAAAAACTAACTACATCCTTACAAAATACTTACTACTTACAAAGTTTTTATCGTTGAAGTAAAGTTAAATCGTCATTTATTCAATGAGAAATTCACACAACAAAATAGTTTTTAATTAACATCTATTGAACAAAATTCAATAGAGCAAGCGTAAAGATCGTGAAGTTTGAGAAACGTTCGCTTTACAGCAAGACCACAATCTTTGCGTTTGCACCAGTCGTCGTCTGTTACCACAACCGGATGGTGGTGCGTGCTCAGCCTTATTATGTTTTTAATTCAAATAAATGAAATCGTAAAATACAGCCAGTTATTTTTAAAAATTGATCGATTTGAAAATTGAATCGGTGTTTGCCACGTGGAATGTGACCCTTAATTCGATTAGGAAGTGTGTGATTTGTGTCCGGCTTCGCAACCCTTGCCGAGAGGTTACGATTACGACTCTGCTAACAAGATTTCGTGTTATATCGATGTGGGAATCGTAGCGGTCGAGAGGAAAATTGTGTTGTGTCCCGGATTTTCAGACTTCTCTAAAGCCCAAATCGGATTTCAGGAATTGAGTTTTAATAAGTGAATTCTTTTTATTATGGGTGTTTGTGTAACGAACACTTTGGCGATGGAGATAAGTCGTAAGTATAAATTTCCTTGTAAAGTAAACATAACCTTGAAATCTAGATTATATTTTCTCAGATAACAAATGTTGTAACTCAGTTACTTTAATTACATTCGTGATAAATTCAGTTCTTATAAAATTATAATAGAAAATGATATTCTTACCCATCGATAAAAAACAAGATTAGATCGGCGGTTCTGAAGCACGTAATCGATTTAAGGGAATGCCGATTCGATATACCATTCAGCAGATAAATAATTGAGGTCGATAACAACGCCTCGTAAATACAACATAAAAATTATTTACATAGGTTTCCATAGAATATAAACGTTGCTGAAAATGCCATAGGAGTTAGGAGTAACTCTTGATTTTGCTTATAACCCCGTTTAATATTTTTTTATCTAGTTGCCTCTGGTTTCCCACAGCTGGGCAAAAACCTCCCCTCGCTTTCCACGAGTCTCTATCGTTTGCCGTTTATTGCCATCCACTCTCGAAGGTATCCAGGTCATCCTGCCATCTTTTGCCTGGTCTCTCTCGATTTACGACCTTCTGGGAAACAGGATATTTTTATCAAAATCCCTTAAACAAAATAAATGTTCTAACTTAATATCACTATCACTACACACCTACATAGTATAAAACAAAGTCGCTTTCTCTGTCCCTATGATCTTCAAAACTACTTAACGGATTTTGATGCGGATTTTTTTAATAGATAGTGATTCAAGAGGTTTTTATGCCCATGCGAAGCTGGGGCGGGTCGCAAGTATATAAATAAATTATAATAAAACGATCAGGCAGTTCGTTTAGGTACTACTCGCAGTAACCAAAAAAAGCCTTTAAAAAAAAATATTATATGAGTCCCTATGTAATATTACTGTAACTGCCAATACGATACGAGAAGGAAGAAAATTTTTACTATGATGTAACATTGGTGACGTCAGAAGGCTGTTACATAACTCTTGAGAGGAACCTCCCTAAATGCCATCCATAGATAATCAGAGCACAGGTGATTGTAAATAAGGTAGAAACTTGATAAAAAAGGCTCAAAGCTCGTGTGGTGCAATGGAGGGAAAATGCTTCTAGAAGTAAAAGTCCATTAGTTCGATTTCCAAGCAATCTCTAAAATTATTTTCATATAGTAATAAATAACTAGCTATTCAAAAGGAAAATAAAAAACAAATATCTTCTTTTAGCAAAATGTCATCTAATTATGTAATAATATTTTCTGTAATTTATCCATAGATATATAATATTACATGCATTTATTTTCGAATTACATATGTAGCGGTACGGAGCGAAAGAAACTGCGATGAAAAACTAGTGCAAACTCTATGGTACCAAAATTAAGTGAAAATTTGAAATAACAATACGAAACACAACTTTCATAGAAATATTAGTTTATTTAACATGTGGGTTAATGTGTAGGCGGTAACAACACGGTGAAATGACTCTACTATGATATATGGGACCTGTACAAAAACGTGATGTCTGTGGAGACATGTATCTTGACTTACAAAGGTCAAAAAAGATTAACGTGCCTTCCGAAGCACGGAATCATCTTTTTTGTCAGAAAATCAAGTGATTCAAGCCTGCAATGTCCTAACCAAACTGGAAACAACTAAACAAAGTATGCTTCCCGTGGGAATTGAACCCTCGACTCCCGGGTCTACAGGCAAACGCCTTAACCACTGGACCACGGAGGCAGTTAAAAAAAGTGTTGGCCACTAACACACCTGGATCATATTGGTTAGGTTCTATGCAAACATCATCATGGTGTGGATCTCAGAGAGCATGCGCTTCATTGTTAAAACCAGTACAATCAAGGCTTAGATCAAATTAATTAAAAGCGTACCCTGGGCTTTAATTAGGTAATAACGAAATTGCGCAAAATATCGTTGGTCCGAACGTATCCTCTTAAGGCATCGATAACAGGCGTAAAATCCAATTTGGTAGTAAAGACGTGACGTAAAAAGTGTAAAATGAGAAAAATGCTGCTTTTGTGTTCTACAATGACTACAGGGTAAGCAAAACGAATGTTGCAAGCAACTCTGTGGTTCCATAACTTTTCAAAATATTTTGATTTTAGTATTGTTATTTGTATTATAACATAACATAACAAAATTTTAAGTAGATGGCAAGAAATTTTAAACATTCGATTTTAAAACTACTAACCTTAAAATAAAATTAATTAAAAACTAACTACATCCTTACAAAATACTTACTACTTACAAAGTTTTTTATCGTTGAAGTAAAGTTAAATCGTCATTTATTCAATGAGAAATTCACACAACAAAATAGTTTTTAATTAACATCTATTGAACAAAATTCAATAGAGCAAGCGTAAAGATCGTGAAGTTTGAGAAACGTTCGCTTTACAGCAAGACCACAATCTTTGCGTTTGCACCAGTCGTCGTCTGTTACCACAACCGGATGGTGGTGCGTGCTCAGCCTTATTATGTTTTTAATTCAAATAAATGAAATCGTAAAATACAGCCAGTTATTTTTAAAAATTGATCGATTTGAAAATTGAATCGGTGTTTGCCACGTGGAATGTGACCCTTAATTCGATTAGGAAGTGTGTGATTTGTGTCCGGCTTCGCAACCCTTGCCGAGAGGTTACGATTACGACTCTGCTAACAAGATTTCGTGTTATATCGATGTGGGAATCGTAGCGGTCGAGAGGAAAATTGTGTTGTGTCCCGGATTTTCAGACTTCTCTAAAGCCCAAATCGGATTTCAGGAATTGAGTTTTAATAAGTGAATTCTTTTTATTATGGGTGTTTGTGTAACGAACACTTTGGCGATGGAGATAAGTCGTAAGTATAAATTTCCTTGTAAAGTAAACATAACCTTGAAATCTAGATTATATTTTCTCAGATAACAAATGTTGTAACTCAGTTACTTTAATTACATTCGTGATAAATTCAGTTCTTATAAAATTATAATAGAAAATGATATTCTTACCCATCGATAAAAAACAAGATTAGATCGGCGGTTCTGAAGCACGTAATCGATTTAAGGGAATGCCGATTCGATATACCATTCAGCAGATAAATAATTGAGGTCGATAACAACGCCTCGTAAATACAACATAAAAATTATTTACATAGGTTTCCATAGAATATAAACGTTGCTGAAAATGCCATAGGAGTTAGGAGTAACTCTTGATTTTGCTTATAACCCCGTTTAATATTTTTTTATCTAGTTGCCTCTGGTTTCCCACAGCTGGGCAAAAACCTCCCCTCGCTTTCCACGAGTCTCTATCGTTTGCCGTTTATTGCCATCCACTCTCGAAGGTATCCAGGTCATCCTGCCATCTTTTGCCTGGTCTCTCTCGATTTAC
The DNA here is from genome assembly GCA_947044815.1 of Apomyelois bistriatella. NCBI lineage: Eukaryota > Metazoa > Arthropoda > Insecta > Lepidoptera > Pyralidae > Apomyelois > Apomyelois bistriatella. Next base: position 2,746,665 of record OX345688.1, read on the forward strand.
GACCTTCTGGGAAACAGGATATTTTTATCAAAATCCCTTAAACAAAATAAATGTTCTAACTTAATATCACTATCACTACACACCTACATAGTATAAAACAAAGTCGCTTTCTCTGTCCCTATGATCTTCAAAACTACTTAACGGATTTTGATGCGGATTTTTTTAATAGATAGTGATTCAAGAGGTTTTTATGCCCATGCGAAGCTGGGGCGGGTCGCAAGTATATAAATAAATTATAATAAAACGATCAGGCAGTTCGTTTAGGTACTACTCGCAGTAACCAAAAAAAGCCTTTAAAAAAAAATATTATATGAGTCCCTATGTAATATTACTGTAACTGCCAATACGATACGAGAAGGAAGAAAATTTTTACTATGATGTAACATTGGTGACGTCAGAAGGCTGTTACATAACTCTTGAGAGGAACCTCCCTAAATGCCATCCATAGATAATCAGAGCACAGGTGATTGTAAATAAGGTAGAAACTTGATAAAAAAGGCTCAAAGCTCGTGTGGTGCAATGGAGGGAAAATGCTTCTAGAAGTAAAAGTCCATTAGTTCGATTTCCAAGCAATCTCTAAAATTATTTTCATATAGTAATAAATAACTAGCTATTCAAAAGGAAAATAAAAAACAAATATCTTCTTTTAGCAAAATGTCATCTATGTAGTAAAAATGAAAATGTTGACCCACTTGTTTCTGTCCATGATGGTTTTTAAGTACATAAGAGTAAACTGGCTCGTTTTTGTCTATATGTATGTAGTACTTAAAAACTATATACTTTAGTAAGTTTAAAAAATTTTATATCACCAAAACATAGATAAGTATGTATAAAAATGCGGCTTTAAAAAAACTATTTTTCTATTTTTTTTACGACAAACTTCAATTAAAATAAATGGCCACTTAAATAACAATTTATAACAAAAAATACACTTGATCGACTCCAGTTGATGATTTTTCATAGAAATCGTTTCGCCGCGGGTCATTACTTCAATTTTTAATGGTCGATTTACTTAGAAAAGTGGAAGAATCATTTGTAGATACTTTCATCTTGACAATTTATCACAATTTAATTTGATCCAGTCAGTCGAGACCACAATTTATTTACGCCCGAATACTCAAACGCTACTCCACTTTAAGAACTGCTAAGTATCATGCTGTCGGCGCTGTCGCGCTGAACGTCAAAGATATGACAGTGACAGCATGATACTTGAACAGCTCTCAAAATTCAGTAGCGTTTGAGTATTCGGGCATTAGTTGTTCTATTGGTGCTATATCCATACTATCCATCCATACTAATATTATAAATGCGAAAGTCTGTCTGTCTGTCTGTCTGTCTGTCACCTCTTCACGGCTAAACTGCTGGACCGATTGTGATGAAATTTGGTAGGGATGTTGTTAATGACCTGAGGTCAATCATAGACTACTTTTGGGCGCGATATAACCGAGTCCCACGCGGGGCGAAGCCGCGGGGAACAGCTAGTTGTGAAATATATACGTAATAGAATGGATAACTTAATTTGTTTAACAGTAAGTCGGTTCCCATTTGAATATAGATTATTTTATGATAGTTAAATGAATCAATTATTTGCTTTGGGGAAATCAAAGTTAAATGCATTTTGTGCTAACTATTATCTATTCTGGGTGTTCCACAACTTTTTGTTTCGTAAATTAGTTTCCACACGTCTCATCATCGTATCAGGCCGAGACGTATGGAAGACAAGTAAAGGCATTTGCCCAGCAGTGGGACACTTTAGGCTACAAAAAAAATATGTAGGAACTTGCATTTATAGTAAACATTTATTATCACTTTCGCTGACAGTAACGTCTCGCGGCCTATTCACTATCACTACATAGTATAAAACAAAGTCGTTTTCTCTGTCCCTGTGTCCCTTTGTATGCTTAAATCTTTAAAACTACGCAACGGATTATGATGCGTTTTTTTTAATAGATAGAGTGATTCAAGAGGAAGGCTTTTATGCCCATGCGAAGTCGGGACGGGTCGCTAGTATTACATAAACAGATTATAAATAAATTTTATTAGATTGACAAATACCTACGCATTGTAATCTTTTTTGACCTTTGTAAGTCAAGATACATGTCTCCACAGACATCACGTTTTTGTACAGGTCCCATATATCATAGTAGAGTCATTTCACCGTGTTGTTACCGCCTACACATTAACCCACATGTTAAATAAACTAATATTTCTATGAAAGTTGTGTTTCGTATTGTTATTTCAAATTTTCACTTAATTTTGGTACCATAGAGTTTGCACTAGTTTTTCATCGCAGTTTCTTTCGCTCCGTACCGCTACATATGTAATTCGAAAATAAATGCATGTAATATTATATATCTATGGATAAATTACAGAAAATATTATTACAGGCGATAAAAAATTCTATAATGTAATGAATAGGTATATTAACTTGAACGGATTTACCATTGATCACAGAAAGATAGGAGCACCAACCCCGCTTCTCTCACTGAGATCCAGCTTAAAGCATATCATTCTCCCGTCCGTGCTCACCTATGTCATCAACATTTATTTAAACTATGTACAGTGAGCCACAAAGAAAAGTATCTTAGATGTAAAAGTAAGGGAAATCGGTGTGCCCACTATACACAGATTATTACTCCAACTCCAAATCAAATACTAATCTAGGCCTCAAATAACCTAAGAACACCACATTAGAACAAATATTCACTCGATAAGAGAATGATAGGGAGGGATACACCTGTTATGTGACGTTGCATTAATATATTACAAATAGTATTATTATTAGTGATGTGCCGGCTGGAAATTTACAGTTTACGGGAATATTCCCTATGGAAATTTACGGAAATATTTCCAATTTTACCAAGGAATTTGGAAACTTTCCCAAAGTTGCCGTAGTCATTTGGCAATTTCCGGAATATTTCCGGCAATATTTCCAAAGTTCCCGGGAAAGTTTCCAATATTCCCGGCAACGGCACAGTATTATTCTTCTAAATGCCAATGTAGGTACTATTTAAAATTCTTATAAGTACCCCGATCGGCAAATTACCATGCTTTGTATGCAAAATAATGCAAATACAAAAAGTAGACATTGAACTCGGTTTTGCAAAGGTTTTCTTCCGAAATCAGGTCTCCTATTGTTGTTAAAGTATTGTTGCCAAGAATGAAGTCGTGAGGAGGTCGTGAAAAGTTATTAGTTCGAGTTTGTGCGTAAAACTTAGTTATTTAATGTATTTTTATAGCCAATTTGAAAAGTATTATATAACGTATAAGGTCGGATTTCTATTAACGGATTTCTAAGGTTGAAAGTGGAATAAAATTATAAAAAAATGGTATGTTCTCTTATTATTCGTGTTCTACATACCGACGAGTACTTAAAGTATAGCCTAACGTCATAAAGTAATTCTTATTAATGAAACATAATATTTAATCATATTATTTATATTAGAGTCACTATAACTCGAGAAGTAACAGTGCGAACCCTAATATTATTATTATTCCTTTGACGAATACTAGGTCAACAGCCTGGTAGAACGCCTTGTTCAGGTCTATGAATACATGAAATACTGTCCCATAAAGCTGTTAATTTTAATGTAGGATCAGTTATAACAATTTGTCAAAATCGCAAAAAAAAAAATTCAATTCAATTGTTTTTCTAGTAAAAAAATATATTTTGTTACCAGAAAAACAATTGAATTGAAAATAGATATTTTTCTGTGACCCTGTATTTTGGCAAACATGAGCACCGTTATCAAATAGAATTACACATACGGATGTTTTGTAGCTTTATTTCAGGTGAATACATTTTGATTATATTTACGCTAATCGTTAAGAGCAGCAGTAAAATATAAAATTCAGCAATAACCGTATTGTTGTATTGTGGTAACAAACAATTGTACGTATAGTTATTAAATTTTATCATTTTTTATAATCTTAAATTAAGCTTAAATGCCAAAGATTTATTTAATGGATGCATAAAGAGTATACCTACAGTGGGTTGACCACGGCTCTACCATAACCATTTTTGTACCTATGCACTTCTCAATGTTTCGTCCTTTTCAGGCCACCTTTTTACGTAGTTGTAGTATAATTTTTTTAAATATAAATTTATATAATATAATTCAATCAGTGTTTCATCGTGATTAAACATGTTGAGGTGCATAATGAGAAAGTAAAACCTTATTTGATTAAGCTATTCTACAAGATCTTTGTAATAAAATAGTAGGTCAAGGTTACTGGGGTTTGGAATTCTGCCAAGACGATTTATCACGGGTTTTGACCTTACATGTTAAATACCTATAAATTTTCTAAAGGGTGTTTTCTTTTTAGTACGTTTAATTTTCTTCTTTCTTCAGATAGGTCATATTTTTTTAAAGATATTACAAGTAATTCGATAATTTGGCACCTTTTTAAAAGGGAATGAATCAAAACTAAACTATCCAAACACCTTGTAGATATTTTTTTATACTATTTCACTATTTTTTAGGTCGTAGATCATAAATTTTCATATCGTTCACGCTCTACATTTTCTCCCTACTTTTTTACTTACTTTTTTACCAACCCTAATATTAATGTAAATGGAACTCTGTACCAGACAAAATATTCATACCATTTAAAAAACAATTGTACGATCTATGTAACTAGTCTGATTACTATTCAACATGTACCTACCTTGACGACTACTGTGGCGTAATGGTTAACATGCCTGGCCCCTACTCAGAAGGTCCCAGGTTCGATCCCCGGTCAGGTCAAGATGATTATCTGATTCTGGTTGACCTGGGTCTTGGATGTTTATCTATATATGTATTTGTTATTAAATATAGTATCGTTGAGTAAGTATCCCATAACACAAGTCTCGAACTTACTTTGGGGCTAACTCAATCTGTGTGATTTGTCCTATATATTTATTATTATCTATTATTACCTAGGTGTTAAATGCATATCAAGGCTGCAAACATTCCCTTCACAAGTATGCTCATGATCCGGATTGAATATCCAGTCACACATACATAAAGGAGACATACATTAATGAGATTTACATAGGTTAGTGTTGTAATTAATCAGTATTTTAATTTTAATCAGAGACATTAGTCATTTTTCACTTTTTACTGTTGTGTTCTCCGTTAGTTGCTTTGGTGCTTGGCTCAAAATTCATTTTATGATTTGAATTTCTGGCTTACATGTCGCAGACGACATCTGACCTCCCAACCCAAAAGAGACGTCGCCTGAGCTTCGTATGTTGTGTTGTGTGGCATGCGCACTTGATTTGGGTCCCTAAGGATGTTTGACTTGGCCCCAAAATGCTCTTCAATGTATCTCTGTTAATTTAATTATTTTTGTTAACAATTTTAAGAGATCCGGAGCCATAAATCTCTCGAAACATTTTTATTTGGATTTTTGTAAGTTCACATAGTATGAGTAGTTACTGCCTTTCTACTTTCCGTCATTTGTTTGAAATCTATATCACTCTCATTACTTACACAAAAAAAACATATTTTGTCCTAGGCGCTGAGTGAGTCGATAGAGTTATCACTTCCATACGCTTGTTTTGACGATTAGCACAACCAAACAAACACTGAGATGCGTGTACCGTTAGTCTCATTCAAAGCAGTTGCATCACGCACATCCATCTCAAAATTACGTGTAAATATGTTATATATTTGTATTAAGTATTACTGTTTTTTTTGTGCCACTATTGTTCTTTATATTTTAATTGAGTCCTTGGCTTCTGAAATATTAAAGGCTAATTGCAAACTGAAGACCATGCGAAGTATAGTAGAAATGGTAATAGGACAACTCACCCGAATATGAACGGCGAAAACTAGGAATATGGGTGAGTTGTCACCTAACCCAGTGGAAAGCAGCCACTTAGACTGGACTACGAATCATCTTGCTGAGGACGCGGCTGGCAAGACGTTGCGAGGTTTAGGTCATATTATTATTTGACTAGTCATGTCTTTTACGATTGTCATTTTGCATTCAAAAATTTCAGCTCAAACATCGGGAAACCGGTATAAGCAATTTTGTTATAAGGACAAGATTCATGAACTCTCGAGCCGCATTTTGTTTTATTCACCAATGGTACTGTACTGGTAAAATAAAAACTTTGAAAAAATATTACTGTAGTAAATTTTATAAGAACACACAGCATACACGAAAGGACAGAATTATCTCTGATAGGGATTTTTTCCAGTCAACCAGTATACTAAAGTATGAAATCCATACTAATATTATAAATGCGAAAGTCTGTCTGTCTGTCTGTCTGTCACCTCTTCACGGCTAAACTGCTGGACCGATTGTGATGAAATTTGGTAGGGATGTAGTTAACGACCTGAGGTCAAACATTTTTGGGCGCGATATAACCGAGTCCCACGCGGGGCGAAGCCGCGGGGAACCGCTAGTAAAGAATAAATCTTTAACAAAACCTCAACGTGATGAGCTTATCAAACTCGCCGACAGTCACAGATCTGTTTACCATTCACCAAACGTCTCTGGCGCCGTTACTTCAACAATGGTTGCATCATCTCGATTACTAACTGCCACTTCTGCCTTATGACTCTATCTGGGTAATATCTAATTTAAAATCTGAATAGGTTAAAATTCAAATGATCTTTTCTCAGACATCAAAAAATATAAAGGTTTGGGGCGATCGACGAAAAGCCCCTAACCTTAATAAAAAAAAGATAACCTGTCTTGGGATATTTTGAGCGAAAATTATCTGCGTTTCATTCTACATGTTTTTTTCGAAGATAAATTGTTATTTCTTATATACTCAAATTAATACCTACATCGATAACTTAAATTTAAGAAATTTGGTACAAGGGTGCTATTTATTTCTATAGGTTTCTTCTAAACTCGCAATAGGAATTGGCGAGTATGTTTAAATATAAAGTATTACTTCATATAACACAAAAAATCATTTGAATATTTAATTTGAATTTAAGAATAAAAATAGAAATACGTTATCTTTACATTTTCTAAGTCACTTTCCTTGAAATGAAATAACAAACATTCTAGTCTCGAAACATAATTTTATTTGCATCATTTTTAAAAATAAACTATTGGGTATAGATACAAGTTTGTTTTGACCCTAATTTTGCAACGGCCCGTCACGAAACTCCGCTCACGTAGATTTTCAAATCGTCAAGCAATTAAGATAAATACTGAAATTAGAGAGGTGAAGTACAGTCTGAATCGAAAAATAGTAATAGAATTCATAAAAAAGGTTATCATTGATTAATGGGGGCTTGGCTGTATTAGTATAATGTACACTATGTATGTTTACATAAAATATCATAGATCAAAAAAAAAATACCTGCCCTTGATTCCAAATTATATTATAGTAACACTTCTTCGTCCAAGCGTGTTTCCCGGTTGAAAAATAAAACATATTCAGAACAAATTGCTTTTAAAAATTATAGTCACGAGTTTCAAATCCTGTTCTTTGTACATGGACTGGTAAATGTCAGATAGAGCAAGGCTAGCCACTCACACTTGGCGGTTTCTGATGCCGGAATCTGCGAGATCTGTGCAAGGCCACGAGTGCATTATGTTATCATGGAGTCCTATAAGATGGAGGCTTTTGGTTAGGTCAACTTGTTGTAAGCAGCTCTACTGGTGGTAAGCGGTTGCCATAGCCAATGGAAAATATTTGGCGTGTGATAAATTAAGAGTACATTGCAATAATTCGAAATATTTATTTTCAAAAGTAGATTCAAACAGGATTTTTATGATAACAATTTCAAAAGCATTTTGAATGAATGCTTTGAAATTACTGCGCTATTTTCGAGAAAACTCTTGAAAATGTCACATTTTTTAAATGTGTTGTTATATCAAAATGCCTTTTTTCTCTTTAATTACTCCCCGTACTTATGAAAATCGGACGAAATGCATCGAATGTCGTTCGTCATTCGAGCGTGTCTCCTAGTTCCATCTTAAGCTTACGCTTCAGAGCCCCCAAAAATGGATCGGATTTAGGTAGATATCTGGAAATCGCGCGCGGTATCTACGAGGCAACTTTTTTTTTAATCTATGGTTCTAAGTCCATTTCAATAAGATCTCAAATTAAGAACAGTTGTTCACATATTAAAACCACAGATTACAGAATACTATACTGCTATATTAAGCCATCGATACTCGTGACTGTATATCAAAATATTCAAACGTTATTACGAAGTTTTTGGGCGTTTTTTTTTACCGTTATATATTTACAATTGTCAAATTACACGGTTATTAAGATAAAGCTAAAATAAATATCTGCCTTTAAATCTAGTCTTAATTAGTAATAATCAAACAAGTCTGAAGTGCCGTTTCCCTAATAAACGAATGGTATCAATCATCCAATGACCGACTTACAGTTACTCTGATGACCCAAGTTCGTGTTGGTGTAAAATAATTGCAATAATCGTCAGCATAAAGTTGTTTTGTATAATTTCTATTTTTGTATTAGAAAAAATAAACTTTATTTATTGTTTTACTAGAATATAATAAAAATAACTACTTACTTAATTTAGCTAAGATGTAGATACACGGTTAAAAATCTTTAAAAATAAACAAATACAAATATAACTGTAATATATTACAGTACATAAATGTATACCTATAGGTAACTGTAATATAGGTATACATTTATGTACTGTAATATATTACAGTTATATTTGTATTTGTTTATTTTTAAAGATTTTTCAGGTATTTTCCTTCTTAACATTTTGCGCCTCAAAAATTGTCAAACCAAATGGTAGACTGCCCTTACTGACTGAATCATAGTAAGCATAAGTATCTTGTAAGTACTTATGAAACAATCAAGAATTAATAAATAAATATTGTTAGTTAAATGGTAAGAGGAGGTATCCTCTTACCTCTCACGGTTTATTTAATCTAATATTTAATAAACTAACTAACCCCGCGAACCATTTCCGTTTGCTGACCTCCAAACTTCAATTCAAAGGTACTCCATGATGATAATGATGATGATGATGGAGCTAATGTTATAATGATAGATAATGAAACTGAATAATAATTAATGCATGTTTAGAATACAGTTTAGAATTCGAATACACAGCTATCTATGTAGCTTGGTACCTAGTCAATATTTGTTCAATAATTTTATTGTTGTCATTGAATTGGATTTCCCAACTCTATGACAAATAAGTATTTTATACTAATTTAATATAACATTTACTCTAGATAACATGAGATCTACATTATCATACCGAGCTTCGTTTGTTTTATGCAGAAAATCTTTTTGCGTGAAAATATGAGTAAAATGATTTTTCCTTGACTTGGAATCTAACTAGATTATCTTTTTGATTATGGAACTTATGTTTAAAACTTCAAAGATCGTTAGGAAAGTAGTTATATTTATTACTCAAGAACGGCTGAACTGATTTGGCTGAAAATTGGTGGGGAGATAGCTTAGAACCAGGAGAAGGACATAGGGTGCCTTTCATCCCGGAAAAAAGCTGCCGAGGAAAGTTCACGCGGGCGAAGCCGCGGGCAAAAGCTAGTAAAAAATAGATTTGATTAGCAGCTGACTAAACTATCGTTTGTATTTGCGTGTCACCTCATCATCGGCCTTTAGGCTTTCCCTCTCAATAGACATGGGAACCGTTAATCTGTTTTTTATTCCTATTCTTATACTTCCTCGAGACTAATGCAAATTTTCTCAGGCAACCATTGTATAGCAGATACCCTAACACTAATAGGTGCGATTAGTTTGATACAATGCATTCTTTGAAGTTTATCGTATGTTTTACTCGATTTATTCCGATCCAATATCACGAACGAATACCACTGGTATTACTTTGAAATTTTAATTGTTTTCTATTCCGAACGGATACCAGTGTTTAAACCAATACCATATTTTATTGCGATGACGTAAAAATATTAGAAAACAAATTTAATTTGATGACTGAGCTGACTGTACCTAATTCACGTTTTGGTATTCGTTCGGACATAAAATTACCTAAATAATTTAAAGAGTGGTATTTGTTCGGAATAGAAAAGAATTAAAAATTCAAAGTATTCGTGGTATTCGTTCGTGGTATTGGATCGGAATAAATATTTTATTCATGGGCATTTCTCTGTAAACTCGTATTTGGCTGTCCCAACCGACTCTTTCAATAAGTACTTTAATTATTTAATAATAAATCATTCCTAAAGAAACTCTAATCCCGAAACTTTAAGGGCTGATTGTTTTAAGCACCATAACTATTTTAATTTTTTTTCTACACGTGTTAGAAGCTCTAAAAACACAGTCCCCTGGCTGTCCCCACCATTGATTTGTTGACTAGATATGGGATTTACGAGAAAGGTATTACAGCTACATACATTTGTCAGTAATTATCATAAAGCAAACATATTAAAATATATTATTTTCATAAAACTAGATCTCAATACGCATTTTATTATTTAGTAAACACCTGCAAACTTTGTCCCCAAAATTTTTATACAGTCCCCTGCCAAAAAATTAAATCCATAGAAAAAAAAAACTGTAAGATTAAAAAACATTGTTCTAAGTGAAACGAAACGCAATTGATGTGAAGTTAGCTACGATGCCGAAAGCGGTGACGAGACGCCATCTTGTCTAGTTTCAGAGTGACATTTGTGTGGTGAACACGTGTTTGTTCCGGTACCCCGCACAGTCCTCCGGTAAGTGATAATATCATGTTAATTACTTTAATTATTTATATCATATAGTTTATTTTTTAAATATTTGTCTAAATTGATAGGTAGGTTCTTAAACAAACTAATTTGCATCAGTTTTTAAGATATTGTGATATTTATTCGAAATACACAGACCCCTGGCAACAGTCCTCTGTCAGAAAATGTGGCAGGGGACTGTTTTGTATAACAGGGGACTGTGATTTTGACGTATTGGTATTGTGTTTATGTATTGTTTGTGTAAATTTATCTGATACTGTGGTTTATCAATAGGTATCATCAATGTATCATTATATTTCTTTATAAAGTTGTATTATTTTACACAGGCCGAGCGAAAACACAATAATATGGCTCCGAGAAAGAAAAAGTTATCCCGAGAGGAATTACTACAGAAGAAGAGAGAAGCAGAACGACTACGTTATGAAAAAAGAAAAAATGACCCACAAAAGAGAGAAGAAATGAGAGAAAAGGAAAAATTAAAGTACCAAAAGAAGAAAGAAAAAGGTTCGCGAAAGTTGGTAAAGGATATGACACCTCGTGAGCACAGAGCTGCCCTAAAGAAGTGGAAAGAACATTGTACCGTGTACCGAACCAAAAGATTAAGACTGAAAAGTGTCACTAACACTTTTATACGAGACAATACGCCAATATCAGATCTAGAAGCATCTCCTCCGCCTACAAGACCCACCACTCCAACTCCAGAGCAGTTTTCTTCGGCTCCAAGCCCAGCAGCTTCCAGTGCTAGTCAACAACAAAGAAAGAAAGAAACCACGACTCGACGTAAGAAGTTTAACAGGAAAAGAAATGAAAAAATTGCACGTTTAGAGAAAAAGCTTGAGAAGTACAAGAAAAGGTTAGCTAGATTTAAAAGTAAAATGCAGAAGAACGTTGAAGATACACCTAAAACAAAGATATTAAAAATGTTAGAAGAGCCTGATCAAAGAAAAGAAGTAGTAAAGAAAGCGTTGTTTGGCGACGTCATTAGTAATCAGTTGAAAGAAAATTATTCTACATTGAAACATACGAAGGATAGACAAATTTTTAAAAAAGTTGTTACTGGTAGTCTTGTTCGAAAGTATAGGCAATGGATACCTAAAGAAATTAAATCGTTGTCTAGACCCGGAAAAAAATCCAACCTCAATGGCTTAGATGTACCTGTATTGAAACGATGTAAAATACCTGAAAGTTATAAAAGAGCTGTTCACAATTTCTTTGAAGATGATAGTAATAGCCGTATGGGGGCCGGTAAAAATGAATGTATTACTAGGAAGACTGTAAAGAAACAGAAGAGGTATCTTCTTGACACAGTTATGAATCTTTACAAAAAGTTTATTACAGGCAACTTTAAAATTAGTTACCAAACATTTTGTCGACTCCGTCCATTTTGGGTTGTTAAACCAAATGCTCAAAATCGCGATACATGTCTTTGCATAGTTCACAGCAACATAGACATGAAGCTCAGCACACTTCATACTGCAAATATATTGACTTACAACAACCACCAGAAGTTACTGGAAGAGCTATGTTGCGACCGGTATAATGTGAATTGTTTGGCGAGATCCTGTCATACTTGCCTTAATAAGAACCCGAAATATAAAGAATTTGATAACAGAAATGTCATAAAATATAAAATGTGGATTTCGGAAAGGCAACAAATACAAGATTTTAAGACTAAAAAGCCCCGACTCGTGACTAAATGTTTGAAAAAAACATTTGAAGTACATCCAAGACAGCTCATAACGCAATTACAGAAAGATTTAGACAAGTTTTTTGAACACCAGCGAAATATTGTTCACCAATATAAAGCCATAAAGGATTTGAAATCAAACCTACAATGCGACGAAGTCCTGATACACGTCGATTTCAGTGAAAATTATTGCACTAAGTACTCTGAAGAAATTCAGGCCTTTCATTTCGGTGGATCTCGTGCACAGCTGAGCCTGCATACCGTTGTAGTTTATCTACAAAATTCAATCCTTTCTTTTTGCACAGTCTCCGAGAACATAACCCATTCACCTGCTGCCATTTGGGCACATCTACGACCAGTTTTCAGGGCTCTTCCATGTAACATTAAACGAGTGCACTTTTTGAGCGATGGTCCTGTAACGCAGTATCGCAATAAAACTATGTTTTTTATAATGGCAACTAAACTCTCTGAAGAAATTCCTGATATTGAAAACTTTACATGGAACTACACTGAAAGTGGCCATGGAAAAGGTGCACCGGATGGAATCGGAGCAACATGTAAAAGGACAGCAGATTTTGTAGTTAGTTCTGGAGGTGACATCAACAATATTGATCAGTTTGTTACAGTTATCCAGGAGCGATGTCTTGGCATCACATGTATCGCGATTGACGGTAAAGACATTCAGGCAATGGTCGATACAGTTGAAGAGGAAGCAGCCGATCAGAAAGGGTTTAAAGGTACTTTAAATGTACATCAGGTCGCAGGTGTTTATACCAGCTCCATCTCTGGCCTTCCCACTAAATGTAAAACACTTACAATGAAAAGTCTCAGCTGCTTTTGCAACCGCGGATCTTGTGAACATTATAAGATAGGCAGTATCAACTTTGCTTTAAAGCCTAAATTGACAGTAGAAGAAGTGTTTACAGAGTCCGAAGCCGAAGATCTTGAGCCTGCTAAGTCTGAATTGACACCTACACAAACGAAATCCCTTCAAAGATTGGATGATGCTATACCAGGAACGAGTGGCATTCAGAATTCATTTTACAATACAGGAGATTATGTTCTTGTGAAATATACAGCTAAAAATGTGGAATATCGTTATGCTGCTGTAATTAATGGGATTGACGATGATGAAAATGACTTAAGTGTTACTTTCCTCAAGATTTGTGACCTAGAATATGAATAGATGATAATGACATTTCAGACGTGTCATTTGAACAAGTTGTCCTAAAGTTGGATAATCCTGACTTGATTTTAAAAGGAAAAAGAATATTTTATAAATTTCCTACTGAAGTAAAAGTTTTTGAGCGCTAACTTTTTAACGTGTTAAATTAACTGTGATTTATTTGTGCCTTATTTGAATTAATATTTTAAAGGTTTAATTGGAGATTTCAGTTGAATTTAATTTGAGAGAAAAGACTTTATAACCTATGTTAATGATGTAAAGATAGTAGGTGTTTCAATTTAACTGCATAAATCTAATTAATGACTGATATTATAATACTAACTTACTGTTGATCTCAAAAAGTTCAAAATATTTCTAGCACATAAGTTTAATTTTTGATACAAATACTTACATTTTTATATTACAAATTAATATAATAAGTATTTGAATGCATAGCATTGAGCAATCCATATTATAATAAATAATATTATGTTGATCTCTTAGCAAGTACAAAATGTTTCTAGCACTTAAGGTTGATTTGTGATATGAATGTTTAAAGAACGTTATGTTTTCTGTTATTTTTTCATAAAGAAACTTAGTTGATTATCGATGCGATGACTTTTCTTTCAAACACATCAGTCCCCTGTCTCACTTAACAGTACCCTGTTACGTTCAAAACAGTCCCCTGACGCTCGAAACAGTCCCCTGTCATGGTTTTTTAGAAAATCGCTAATAACTCAAAAAATACGTATAAGTTCCGTGGGCCACCTTATTTTATTAAAACAACAGTTAAGTTTCTTCAAAATAGGACACTTTTTATTGGCAAATATTAAAAAAAATCGCCAGGACAACATTTATATGGAGCCTGTACGAGCTTACAGAGAAATGCCCTCATGTATGATTTAGGTACTAGTCGTTCTTCTGGAGTTCATAATCTCTGTCTTATTTGAGTTTGTTGCTTCGGAGTTGACGGTCTGATTTCAGTAACCCTATTTACAGGGAAACCAGACAAATAAGAGTAAGATCCGGGTGTATTAGTAACCAACACTGTTAGATTTTTCAGGCTAAAAGGCACGGGCTATAATGACTGCCACCTAGCAATAAAGCAGAGATTAATCTGAAGTAAGAAAGACCTGAAGAGAGTATATCCACTACTTACTAACATGCACGCCACGTTTGAGTTCAACAATCAATTTCAACTATCAATACTACAAACATTTTTTAATACTATTAAGTAGGCAAACTGGCATATGGCCCACTTGATGGGAAGCGGTAACCGCAGCCTATGAGACGCCTGCAACACCAGGAGCATTGCGAGCGCGTTGCCGACCCTAGAGGGATCTTTTTACGCCCTTCTTGAAGACACATACACGAAAACCAAAAATAATTATAAGCATAATGCCTACTAAATCTTATCGTCATAATCCATCCTTAGATCCCTAAGTGTCACATACTTCAAGCGGAATTTTCTCCCTTGTACGCTGCTATTATGGAATAAACTCCATGGTTTTCCCGAGTGACTACAACATGGGAGCCTTCAAGTAGGACGTGAAAAGATTCCTTCAGGTTTGGCAAAGCGATTGCAATACTTTTGGTGCTGTTGGTCCATTGGCTACGGTAACCAATTACCATCAGGTGGGCCTAAGGCCAGATTACCTACTTAGTACATACATACATACATACATATCATCACGCCAGTCTCCCGTAGGGGTAGGCAGAGACTAGAGATTTCCATTAGCTACGATCCTTACATACCTCCTTCGCTTCCTCCAAACTCATCACTCTCGTCATACACTCTCGCCGATTTCGGGTACTACTAATGTCTCCCTTTTTCAAAACGTCTGCGATACTTAGTAGTATAATTCAAAATATTTGCTCCTAAGAGGTACTCTGAGGGATCAATCATCTTTTTGCCCCAGTCATCAACTGGGTGGCTGCTGTCCACAATAAGCAACGGGATGTTAGCAACAGTTTGAATTATGTTCGTAACGGTCTACTTAGTTCGGTAACATTAAGAAAAAAAAAGTGGCGGCAATAACTCTTTAATTTACTACGGTTTGCATGATTTTTCACGCAATTTTCAACTGGGTTGGTTTACCAAACATTATTAGATATTACTTACTACCTACCTAGTAGTAAGTAGCAGGCGCGAGTTTTTTAATGTATTGAGACTTAATAGACCTTAGCAAAGAAAATATACACTACGCGCCTTAATTGCTATCCAATCCAATTTTGCATCAAATTCAAATCAAATTCTTATTTCAAAACACTACTTATTCGGGTTGCCCGTTTCTATTTCTACTATCAATCAGCCCGAAGTAACCTTGTGAGAGCGTAGTATTGCTTTTATGCGATTTTATTACTCAAGCAAGCACGACATGCATAGGTTCAATGCAGGCTCAAGGCTCCAACATTCTCAAGTCCGGCTATTGTTGAACTAATCGGTAAATCTATTTGGTGTCGTAATGTAGCACCAGATTTACTTCATTTGAATTTCGAAATGCCTGGTAACCAGCCAGTATGATAATCGTTGTAAACAGAAAAATAATTGGTGATGCGAAAAATTATTGAACATTATTTCATTTTTTCAAATCTTATAAAGGTTATTCAATAAGAAAGACATCTTATTCCAAAATTACCATGGTACTAAATCCATTGGTAAAAAGTAGTATTGCTTTGTGTGATTTTTGTAAAAAGTGACTCTACCAAAATTTACTTTCCGTATCAAAAATTATGGAATTTCGACAATATTTATTAAATACAGCATTTACAAACAACTTACGATATCTATCTTTAATTAAAAAAAAAAATTGCTGTTCTTTGTTTTTCTATAAAAGCTATTAATCTGGAGAGCTGGTTCTATATTATCTGAAAACTACCTATCCGGACCAGAGAAATAACGTCAAACAGACTTTGATTGATGTAGGTCCGAGATATTATAATAACAAACATTGTACTGTGTTAGCTGACGTCATATCAAAAACCTAGCGACACTTCGCAAAATATTTTATCATTTAACGACCAATGAATGTTACGTTAACTAAGCTCATTGTTTTCGTCAACTTGGCACGCAATGGTTTTCCCAGTTTCCCCCTATGTACGGAAAGTCGTAGGGTGGCATTTTAAATTAAGAACTCTTAATGTTTATAAACAGCGCATGCGTCATCGAGTACGACCCCCGTTTTCCAATATGGCGACGGTCGCCAAGAGTTAAGCACGCGCCCTCTATTTACATTGCTATTGCTAAAAATATATTTTTTTGAACGATAGTTTTAATTATAAATGTGATTGTTGAAGATTGATCTTATAATACGTTCTTTTCGCATTTCTTTTGATTTCATGACAGTATTGTGTTATTTTTGAGCTGCTGTTGTGTTTAATAGTGACGCAGTGCGATCAGATGTGTGTGATTGTGTTGTAGTTATAACGTGACATAATCAAAATAACCTTAGTTTGATACGTCAACCAACAAATTTAAATAATGCACATTTGTAGCTATAATTTTAAAAATCAATTAAACATTTCACTATACCTTTGATAATTTATTAATAAGTAGTCTCAATTTAAACACTTATAGTAAATACAAATATAAATAGAGAATCTGACCTACTATATATGTATAAAATCAACGTAGTAATTCAAAAATTATTACCTTGTAAAAATCATTAAAGAATCAATACTAATAAAAAGTAAAACGTTCGGAATTCAAAAATATTCCCGCCTTTTTCGCAAAGCTGTAATCTCATCATTCAAGCTGCGTCGCTCGAGAGTATCGCCAGCGGCCCTGCTGCTGGGTACACGGCCAGTTTCTGGCCTCATCGAACCAGTTCGAAGCCCTGAAGAGCAAGCATTGGACGTAGCGCAGGATAAAGCCTATTGGGGCAGCGTCGCTACTGCTATGACGAGTATGTTGTTTATTTTTTTGTTTCTGTTGCTAATTAACAGCCAGAGAAAAAAAAACAAACTCTATGCCTTAAACTGCTCCTATTTTTGGGATACTATTTTGTCTATATTTCACTTTATAACAACAAAGGGTAAAACTTACCGTAAATAACCACAAAAAAGCATATAACGTTTTAAGAAAGAAAAATGTTATGCCGTTGGGAAATCTCCCATATTTCGCGCGTTAAGTTCGCAAAAAGAAAAATAAAAGTTGGCATCACAACATTCACCGGAATGCCAAGTTTATCGACTCACGGGAGTTCAGAACTGTCAAAAATAATAAAAATGCTGGTTGTTTTTTTTTTCCTTCGTGGCGGCCTAGTTGTACTTCGTTTACAAAGTTCATATTCTTTTTTTTATATTTTTTATCTGAGGGAATTAAGATCAAATAAGCAACTTCGTTTGTAAGCTAATTTATTTTGAAGAAGATATTTCAAGCTCAACACAACCAAAATTTAAACCATTAATTTACAGCATCTACTTATGGTTTAATTAAAAAAAAAAAAACAAAATTAAATTATAATTTGTGAAGAGATCAATATAGAGTTAAATAAGATAAGTACTAATTATCGCAATATTTACTATGGCAGTGGTGTATCAAAAGAAATAGATACATCACTAATTGGTGTGCAATTCAATGTACAGAACTTCATAATTGAATTTATTTGACCTTTACAAATACAATCAAAGGCGTCTTGTTATACAATGGCCACTTAATGTCATAGGTCGTGTATCACACGTACCTAATTCATCCTGGGAAATTAATTGCAACTGTACACTTGTACAGTCAAAAACATATCCAGCTAGACCTAAGTACTTATAAAAAAATGGTCTTCGTATATTTTCAGCAATTTAATACTGGCATCGTCCTTGAGTTGTGTTAGCAGTCTGCATTGCAGATTGCCGAATGGGGTATATGATACCGGTTCCCATTAGATGAGCTGTATGCCTGTTTGCCTAAATGGTATAAAAAAAAATATTCTGGCAAGGGGCTCATGGTGAGTATGAGGTAAACATGAAGGCAAGAAAGGTGCGAGGTAGGAGCCTCTTCCCAGCATATTTTTTTTTTCATATACCTACCTACCTTTTGGCGTTACATCCTTTGCTATGGAATTCAAGAATGAGTTTAATTAAGATAAGGCTCGATGTTTTTTAACTATTATATTTATTTGACTATTTACGCTGTCTAAATTCTTAAGATTATACTCGTATTTACACAGTGAAATCCTACTGGAAATAAATTTTCTCGTAGGCGTACTGTTCTCTGTGAACTTGAAGTGGATGTGGGTGTAAAGTTCAGTGTTCAATAAAGATTTAATGTAATATTGGATACTAGCTTCCCGGCCCAACTTCAGAAATTTCGGAATTTTCCCAACTTCTTTTTCTAAGTAGCTCTATTTTATTAAATTATCAATACTATGGCAGGAAATGAGCGACGAGGTGAAGTGTACACCGTTTATTCTCTCGACGACTGGATAATATTGACAAAATAAAATAACTTTATATACTAAATTAAGACTTAGTTCATAACATTAACAAGTATTAGCCAGACGTGACGCGATTAATTTGCACTAAAAGATTTGCTTACGATTTATAAATATTTCCTTGACCACATCAATAATATCTGCTGATTAGGGACGCAATAAATACCACCAAATTTATAAGGACGGTTCTGGAGCGTAAACTGAAGATGGAACTAAGAAATACACTTGAATGATGATTGATTGATGTTTCTTTGTCATCATTTAATACATCTATAAGAGTAAAGGAGTGTCTTTCTGTAAGTAAGTTTGAAACAACTACGTTAACTAAGTTGGCTAAGTAGTAATAAAGGCATGATGAACAACCGTCCTTAAAGTACCTACTTAGTTCAAGTTTCTTAGTCTGATTGACTAGTTTAAATAAAACTTTATTTAATTTAAAACAATCCTAAAGAACTTGTAAATCTTGAAACTTTTAATGGACACTGCAGTACCAGAATCCAGAGTTAAGCGGTGCTAAATCACGGGCATGTCAGCTGCATTGCAGGCCTCTGGGTGCTATGTTAATCTCCTGTAAAATATGCACGGCAGTGTGTGAAAACTCTGACAAAATATATTTACATGTGAAATATGTATTTTTGCTGGCAGTTGTTGCAAATAACGTAAGATCACAAGCCTCGTTTTATGGTTAAATTTTCAACCCTCAACTACTTATTTCTTGTTGCATGCTTCCCCTTAGTGTAAGACAATGTTAAAAGATCTCAAACCAGGGTTCTAAGATCTAAGAACGCAACTAGGAATACACTTATCCTAACTAATATTATAAATGCGAAAGTGAGTTTGTTTGTTTGTTACGCTTTCACAATCTATCTACTGAACCAATCTTCCTGAAATTTCGCATACACATAGTTAGAAGGACATAGGGTACCTTTCATCCAGGAAAAAGCACTGTTCCCGAGGGAAATTCACGCGGGCGAAGCCGCGGGCGAAAGCAAGTATGACATAAAGAAAAACTTAATATTCACTGATTAAGTATTAGATTTGGTCCAAACTTTCACTGTTGACTAACAAATCCTTGGCGTGGACAAAGACTCAAGAATCTTTCAAAGAAATATTAATGATCTTATGAAGCCGACAGTGATTTATGAAATAAAAAGTGTTGAACAATATCGCATGTTTGACCTTTATAATAAATTGTGAATTGATCGTTAAAAAAAAAGGGAGAGCATGGTCGAAAGGTAATGTTGTCTCCACTCACAAAAACCACTTACAGTTTTCCAAAACGTGGCCTTTGTTGGCATTCATTCCTAAATATGCATCATTACAATGTTAGGGTGGATCATGTATTGCGCTGTCTCGCTTACCCACTGGTTCTTGCATGGATTTAAGAGATGGTAGTAACCCCCCTGTTTGGCAACAACGTTGTCGTATTTTCTATGATAGGTCTAGAATGGGCCTCTTAACCCCAATGAATTTTGTAAAACGCGATTGAGGAATAAAGTCTAAAGATAAAACTATTAAGTCATTTAGTGTGTAAAGGTCAAAATGGATGGGTAAGAATATCTGCCCAAACGAAGACTCAATCATCTATTTCTGCCTCTTACTCAACATGGGTAGAGTCTTAGCGACGATAGAGTTTTTTTTATCATAAAAGAGTGTAGTTAGGCTCAAGATTGGTATTGATTTGTCATATATTTAAAAACTAGCTGTTGCCCGCGGCTTCGCCCCGATTAACTTCCCTTGGGAACAGTCCTTTTTTCCAGAATGAAAGGTTTACCCTATGTTCCGCTATTTATTTTATTTACTTCTACTTGACTGTCTTCACCATTCGGTTGTCAAGAATAAAAACTAACATCAGTGACAACAATAGAACCCATTGCGTTACGCGGCCATTGGTGACCTCTTGAATGCTGAGACAATTTTTCTCTGCATAAGTCATCCATCACCAGAAAATATTTCTCGCTCAAAAGCTGAATTTATCAATATGGATGTTTCGTAAATATAAATCCTTATCTAATTTACGTGTAATATGTTTCTCGACATCTTGTTACCTGACAGACTGACAGCCTTAGTAACGAAGCTAATAATATTTTTCCTTCGAAAGGTCAAAGAAATAACAAATTTATCTTATGAAAATTTTCTTTACATATTTTAAATACCTAAGTTAGTAATACCGGTTTCTTTTTTTTTATTAATATTTATTACAAGCTCTCAACTGCGGTTTCGCTTACGTAAATCCCACAGAAAGAGGATACTCATTTCCGAAATGAGGTACGCTATGCCCTTCTTAGTGCATCTATATGTATAACCAAAGCATGCCCATAATGCGAATTAGAGTTTTTAACCGACTTCAAAAAAGGAGGAGGTTCTCAAAGAGTCGGGACGTACTTTTTAATTTGGTACATTCTTGTAGGATTTTTTCGAGAAATAGGTACATGTTCGGCTCAGTTAAGCCGCCATATTGGTTTTCTCTTACAGTCTCTTGTATCAATTGTGTCATGATTACGATTAGATTTGAAGTGATAAGTTCAGTGATTTAATCGTTACACTTTTTCAGTTACGACATGGTTATGAAATGTTACATTACACATCTTAACTGAGATAAGTTCTTCGTGATTTCCCATTAATTTTATATCTTGTAAAACGATAGTAGCAAAAAAAAAAATAGTAACGTACGATAAGCTAAAATTTTGTAGTCTTAACTCAGGATTCGATTAAAAAATCAGATCGTAATGGAATTGGCTTTTCCACAAGTCATATATTTTTTATTTATTTTATTCTATTAAATATCACCTGACTAAATCTACTTAAGTAATACATTATCTAGGTAGCATAATTTAGAAAAATTGGACTGTAGATATTGAAAAATGAAATTGAAAAAAATTGAATTCCCTTTCCAAAAAAAGCGTTAAAAGATTTCTCAAGTGTCTGCAATGCTCACGTGATACTCCTAGTGTTGCAGGTGTCCATGGGCTATGGTGACCGCTTACCATCAGGTAGATTGTATACCTGATTGCCTACTACATTATATTTAAAAAAATCTGTGTTTGGAAATGCCTCAAATCTCGATTTCGAGAACGAAATTTTTACTTATTAAATCCCTTTAAGCTATCTGATATCTACAAGATAAGAATTAATTTCGTCATGTAAAGCAGAACGGAGATAAACCAGTCTCTCATGCTGTTATATTTAAGTATTGCTGAGAACAACTTGAAACAATGGGACATACAATGGCAATAAGTTTGTTTATGTACCAGTATACAACACGCTGTAAAACTGGTTACAACATTCCTTGAACTGTAACATCTAAGCCTTTGCAATCTTCTCTCTAAGGTTGGCTGGAAGTAATTGCATTAGCGATAAGTCCGCCTTTGTACTAATTTTCATCTTCGATCCTGTACCTACAATCCAATTATGTATTCATATAATTGGTGCAATAAAGTGTTTATTCATTCATTCATTCATTATACTTATCCTTTTTAGTAAATTAGCAAGTAACAAAATAGAGGTCTATTTCCTTTTACGTCTCCAGGCCAGTAATAAAAGTATGTCATATGTATGACATACTTTGTTTTTCTTCAGCATCTCAAGAAGGGGGAAATAAAGATGCTCGTACGGTAAGGGTCAAGCTCCGAAACTGTATTTAAGATGCTGGGATGGTAATGATGATAAAATGTTTTTTTTAGCCTAGCTATTTAGGTCCCACTGCTGGTCAAAAGCCTGATTTTGTTTTCATTCCTCTCGATCCTGTGATGTTACCCTCCAGTCGTTATCAAAATCCCTCAAATCATTCGTCCATCTCTTTCTGGGTCTGGATGATAAAATATATGATCTCCTCACAATCTTTGTACCTTTCTATTAAGTAACTATTTGTCCCGATAAACATAAACAAGGTATAATGTAACAAATTCTTACTCCAAACGATACAATTCACCCCACGTCGTTTACAACACGACAGGTTTATGAGTCATTTAATACGTTCACTACTTGTGACGATGGAGGGTGTCACACACCCTAAACGTATGTTTTAGTTAGGAAAGCAATTTAGGGATGTTTCTATACTAGTTGTGTTTAGAATCGCCGACGGGTTTAATAGTGATTTACAAACTTCAATTACTTACCATTTATTCAAGAAAAAGTGGCGATACAAACTATGTAAACTGATATCAACAATGTATCTACTTATATGCCGTGGTAACTTTTTATAAGGAAGATCTTTAGAGATGGGTAAGAATCTCTTTCCAAACGAAGAATTAATCACCTATTTCTGCCTCATACTCTACATGGGTAGAGTCTTCGCGACGAAAGTTTTTTGTTGTAGAAGAGTGTAGTTAGGATCAAGATTTATATTTATTTGTCAAATAAAAAATAAAATCTATATATATAAAAATAAAACCCGTTTTCCGTTGTCACGACATAGCATGAAAACGGCTTGACCGATTTGGCTGATTTTTTTTTGTAGTTTTCTAATACTCTGTACAAGGTTCTTACGGAAAAAGTTATTAAGAAAGGCGGTACGGTTATAAATAAAAATCGATACTAATATTATAAATGATAAAATCTGTCTGTTATCTGAATGTCTATCTCTTACGCTTGCGGCTAAACCGCTAGACCGATTCTGATGAAGTTTGGTATGAATATAGTTCAAGGGGTCGAGGGGTCAAACGTAGGCTACTTTTAGGCGCGATATAACGGAGTCCCACCCGGGCAACGACTACTAATTAATAAATCAAAATGTTTAATAGATTGTCCAGCTCAGGTAAGTAGAAAGAACTCGAAATTGGCCAGTGTAGCGTTAGGCTAACTACTTTTGCAAAATATTTTAACAGTTCGGCATTCTTTATATACATACCTAACCTATATTGAAATGCTTAGTAGTAGGCAGTAATGGGGCTGTTACAAGCTACAAATACTTACATATGATAGACTAGCTGTTCCCCGCGGCTTCGCCCCGCGTGGGACTTGGTTATATCGCGCCCAAAAGTAGCCTATGTTTAACCTCAGGTCTTTAACTACATCCCTACCAAATTTCATCACAATCGGTCCAGCATTTTAGCCGTGAAGAGGTGACAGACAGACAGACAGACTTTCGCATTTATAATATTATAGTATAGTATGGATAATACGGTACATAAGGGTTCAGTTTACATTATTTTTATTAACTCGTTCATATTTACTGAAAGCAATATGTGGAGAAAACCGATATCGTTCGCGGCTAACGTGAGATCTAAGCGATAAGCCCCAATTCACGTCGGTCTGATAGACTTGAAAGTTAATATTTTCGACTGAGTGAGTGCTGAACTAGATATTACTGTATAAGTATATGTAGGTACTTCTTTATATTATCTTTATCTATTTATTATCTAGCTAGATACACTTTTGAATAAAGTAGAAGTGTGCTTTTGTTTGAATTAAACTGAATCTTTTAAATGAAACTAAAACGTTAATACAATTATAGTTTAATTTTTTAAGAAATAATTTAGTGAAAAATAATGACATTATTTAAAAGGAAGCCTGAAAAACTTGAAAAGACTGGGAAACATGTATAGTATTCAACTGTATAGGGTTGACCATCATATTATTGTGGTTTTTTAGTAAATGTTTTTTTTTTCAGTATACTTACTATTAGCGGTATTATAGAAGTTGTTGCTTATTTATTACCTGCTTATATTAATGTAATGACGTCTTAAACGACTCACGTAGCAACTTTTTTTACAAATATAAAAGCATTAAAAAAATCTTTAAAATACTTAGATATTTTTAACAATTTTTTTTCATTGTTACAGCTACCAGTGGCTCAGGCAGCGGACCTGGCGGGGGTGAGGCACGGCGCGGGGGTGACGTCACGCCGCACGCGCAACCTCAGAGGAGGCTCATCAAAGTCGACTTCGACAACCTTGAGGTTAGACCATTTTCTTTATTTCCTTTTTTATATTGTTCTAGTGGCCAGCTTTATTTTCTATTTTCAAATTAACAAACAGCTGCATTTTTTTAAATACTTTTTTACCGTGTTTTTTTACTAACTTAGTGGCCAGCATTAGCGTTCAACTTTTAAAATTAACTAAACAACCGTCATTATTGATATTTTAACTGGTACCCATGACATTTTGTGGTAGGTACCTACATTTTTTTTTATGATAGTGCTCTGCTACTACCCATCTAAGTACCCAATGCTGCTCACCTATTCACTAAGTATATGGGTAACCAACTTTAGTATATATTTGATTATTACCATAAAATAAAACCAAATAGGGGGAGGAATAAGAGGGAAAAAGAATCAAAAGTTTCATAGATATGAACTGAATCAATTATAATTTTCAATAAGCTAAATTTTACACGCTACCAGGGTGTCGATTCTGCTAACGTTAAATCACAATCGTGTCAAAATAGTGTTTCAATGGTAGTGCATTTTTATACACTAGTTACAAGAAATGTATTTCTTTTTAAATATCACTTGATGATCACACCACACACTAAATTCACATCACATCATACTGTCATAACTCTTGTAAATAGTGTGTAAAAAGCACTACTCTTGAAACACTATTTTGATACGATTTTGTCTTACCGTTAGCAGAATCGACGCCCAGTTTTATTGTATAAGAAAAGAAATAAATAAAATAGAGCACGAAATGTTCACGATAAGTCCTGTCGATATGTGAAAGAATGCCTCCAAGATGGATGCTATAAAAACCACAAGCGTCAACAACCGGTGAACGAACTAACTATAACGAGTATCCGAGTAGCTTCTTTATTATCGACTTATCTATTCGGTACATATTCTATAGTATCGATAAAAAGTAAATTGGATTTTCGCACTGCATCAGCACTAGGTATATCAATAATAAGAGTACAATAATAAGTATTCATGATGTAATGAAATAGGAGTCATTCGAGCGTGGCTTAAATGTGCGGTAACCTACTTAGATACTTCATAATATTTATTATTTGTAAGATTGATTCATGTAAGTACAAGTTGTTGTTTCGTATTTTTTTAGATATCTAGAACGCCAATGAAATTTTCCTATTCATTCCATAATTGTGGTGATACTTTCGATAAAGTTGTTTTTATATTTATAAAAAAAAGTGACTTTCCGAAAGGGCCGACACAAAGAACTTGGAATCCTGCAAACAAGCAAATTTCTTCTTTAATCTGTGAGCCGACAGAAGTGAAAAATTACGTGTATTTTTTGAGGTGTCAGTTATATGCGCGACGATCAATGGTTTTTCTTATTTCAAAAATGCTCAACGCACCTAAAATAGTTTTAATTAATGAAATAATGAATAAACAACAATTAGCAGAAGCCTTTTAAACCCTTCTTGTAATCTTAGACTAAACACCCAGTAATGCGACAGTCTAAATACTTGTAAATTAAAATGCCACGACATTCGCTGGAAACGGTACTCGACATCCTTCATAATAAACAGTTACAGTTGTACAAACAAGTCAGACCCAGTTTAGGTGAAGGATGAGTCAATCATACAGACCAACGTAAAGTAATGGAAAGTTTAAAAAAAAATGGAAAAGTAGAGGCCAAATGAAATGTTTCGTAAGATGCTGAACTTCCCAATGTAAAAGCCTATTAAAAACTAAGACTAAATAGACAAACACGCTAAGAGGTTACCGCAACACGGGCATATCGCAGGTGCATACAGACATTAGGGATATTGGAAGAATAAGGCTTTATTCTATTAACATAAGCAATCCTAATAAATAGTTATATGTTAGGTACGCGGTCAGATATGATACTTCATTCAACATGTATTTATCATGTCTAATGAGGTTACTCCTCATAAAGTGGGTAAGCAAAGACAAATCTGATATGATCAAATTACGTAGAGCTTAACTCTACCGTGTAAAAAAAAACTCAACGGCTTCTGTCATAGTTAATTTGACGACCCTCTGATGGCTTGCATACATACCACATCATCTTAAAGCGCAAAGAACACACGTTTCTCACCAGACCAAACAAAAACTCCATTCAGCCATGCAACGTACCGGTTTCGGTTCCCATTGTCGTACCTCGCACGTCTAAAAACCACACCTCAACAATTATAAACCTTAATACCGCCGGTATAAAGTTCAAAAACTGGCGCAACGTTTTTGAGCCCACTTTTATTCTGCGCGTGCTACATACTCGCAAAAGTAGGACAAATTTTAGAGCGGTCGGTATAAAGCTAGTTGCGATCGCAATGAATAGAGCCCCAGGCAATATTTGCAAGATATTCTAAGAAGGAAACACTTTCAAATACACACATGTATTAAATTACAAATATACCGACCAAAATCCGATGTAAGCAAGTACCTAATAATAAGGAAAGCTCTATCTAACTTTTTGTGCAGGAAAAAGAAAAAAGTTTGTTTGCCGCAAATCAAGATGCTTCTTACTTGTCGGATTAATTATGGTGTGTTCCTAACGACGAAATAGTTTAAATCCTAACTAATGCTTGAAGAAGATTACGGATTCATGTTAGTCTATTATATTACCACACAATAGTAACGCATAGCTGTTACTATACTTTTTGCAAACGTGTTGGTCAACCCTTTTACAAGAAATTTCGTTGCAAAACCGACACTGGTAGTATTCAATACAGACTTACCCCATCTATCACCCCACAATCAGTGGCGGTCTGCCAAAACTTAGATTCTACACGTGCCGTCCTTGTCTGGCTTCACGCCAGCTCATTACTAAACAAGATTATATCCTTCCATTCTTCAGTGAGGCTGTTTGTCGCGTGAAAACACGTTTTCCAGGCGCCGCTGTAACGATTTAATGATAGGACGTGCCTGAAGGAGGCATGAATTGCTACAGAGGACGATTCTATTTTAAACAAAAACGAGGGTTGTCGTAATACGAGTCTAAATTTGTCTATTTATTCCGCAATATGTGACAATACTAAACTAATTAATTTGTTATCAGTATAAATATAAGGTGAACACAAATCAACTGCAAATATTTTAAGGGCAGGTTCAGACCGCTATACTGAACAACTTTTCCAAATAAACTTATATCGAAATACGAAATTATATTTTTGTCTCTCTCCATACTTAAACAGATCAGCTGATTCTCAATTTGTATGGGAGGTCAAAAAATTTTTCGTATTTCGATATAAGTTTATTTGGAAAAGTTGTTCAGAATATCGGTCTGAATCTACCATTAAAATATTTGCAGTTGATTTGTATTCACCTTATATATCTACGCATCTGGGTAGTAGCGTCTACAAAGCATAAAGCAGACAAACGCGGTATTTTAATTAAGATCTATTAGTGTACTTAATACTAACTGCATAAGGTAGAAAATGTCTAAACTTATTTGATGATACACAAACCACGGCATCTGAAGGCATTCATGATTTTAATATAACAAAAAACGTTTGAGTATAGGCAAAATGTCCCTTTATCGTGTTCGAGTATTGCGCCAACTTTCTTACTTTGTCGTTTTTAGATCGCTGTAAGTAGTACATCATAGTTGGCTCTATTTGCCATAAGTATTGTACAGACAGCTGTTAACTTAATAGACATCTAAGTATACATTGATGTATGACAGAATGTACACAAAACTCTGCAGTTAACTGTACATGTAGTAAACAAAGCAAGTTTTCAAGCCACCGATACAAAAGCATGTTCCCACTCTCTTTCACCTGCATTTTGTGCAATCTTATGCAATGTATGGTGCAGTGCCTTCTACTCCGACATTTGAGCCCATCGAGCAACTTTCACTAGCCTTTTGTGCTGTATAACCTTTGAGGTCGATTATTATTATGAATAGGTTTGTTTATTTCTTAGGTATAGGTTCCTACTTATTTATTTTTTTTTGTAATAATAGAGTTTTTTGTATTGCATTGTTAAGTGCCTTATCTCCTGCACTTAACTTCTCTAATTTTATTACCGATATCTATTAAGTATACCCTAGGTATATTTTTTTATATAGGTAGAATTTTATTTCTTCATTTTCTTTATATTTTCTATCTTAGCATGCACATCTTAACAAGGATGAATAACATGGTTTTATATATTTTTTATCATCAATAATAAGTACGTGACACTCCTAGTGTTACAGGCTTCAATGGGCTGTGCTGACCAGACCACTAATTATCATCAGGTGTGGCTATGTCTGTCTTCCAATTAAATTGTATGTATAAAAAAACATGTTTTTTTGACGTGACAACGTCTTAAATTAGGTTGCGGCTGGGAGTCACTTATGAAAAAGTGTAACGCTCGGTAACGTTACGATGAGTCACCGAACGAGAGAGAGGCCCGCCGAATGCCTTGCGTCTCTCTCCCACTCAACTATGATCGGTCTGCCGCGCGCGGCAGATTATATTCATATCAATAAATATTCTACCGAGAAAAAGACGTTGTCACGTAAAATCTTCGCCCGTAAAACCGACTTTACAGGCAACCATTTTTTTCCTAAGTACTTAATACTTTCACGAACAGTAAACAAGATAACAAAAACAGTTAATTGTTATCTTCGTCGAGAGGCATTACTGTCAGCGAAAGTGACAGTAGTGTAAAGTATCCTTGCCGTTGCTGAAAATTGAACCTGTTGACCTAACAATGATGATTTAAGTAAAAAATTGGCGATAAACGTTTATTCTTTTCATACAACTTTATTTTCAAGTGGCCAGTATTACATTTTTAGCATTTGTAGTTTTATTGTTGTTTTAAAAAGACATTCTATTCAATTAGATGTAAACCTAAATGACGTCACAAACCGCGAATTCCATCACGGAGTTCGTGCAAAACGCGATTTCTGCAAAAGAAATTCTGCAAAAGTGCAATTGCATCATAATTGGCTTGATATCTTGGTTTTACTACCTTCAGCTATATTGGTGACGCTTTTTTACCCTCGTTAGCCACCAATCAATCATTTATGCCAAAACGACACTTCCTATATTTTTTTACTCTCATTTAGGTACCAATATATAGAAGAAAAAAACATATCGTATAGATATACATATTATTGAATTATCATTTTTTATATTTTCGGGATGAAGAAAATTTGAAATTAAAACCCGTAATAAATGAGATACTAAATTAATATTTTATTAATTAAATTTAAAAGTAAACCCACATAATTTTCCTTATAAAACCTTACCTACTTATAAATAACTAAAAGTAACTAACAATAAAAAAAAATTAAGTTGTAAATTAAGTTGTCTGTGCAAGTCGTTACATTGTGGTAATGTGCCCAAAAGGCTGGCAGCATTGCCACGTTGAATAGCAAATGTTGATCCACTGTGCGAGAAAATTTTTTGGTCACGGATTACCTTCACCAATATTTTGGCTATATACTTATAAAGCTAGGGAATAAGATAAAAGTCACGGGCAGAGGCTAGCCTGAAAATCTCGAAAAATACTTTGCCTTAGAACCTGTTCGACAGTTAGGTAACTAGTCACAAACTACTTAAATACTTACACATATCCCAAAATTCTGAACTTCTTTTAGAGGATAACTTTTGTACCTTTTTAGAAATTACTTTTCACTCATTAACCGAATTATTACAGTTCTGTGATCGATTTGCTTAGTTACGGTACAATTCGTTTCATGGTGCTAATGAAAAGCTGTTTTAGGTACTTATCTGCAGTGACCAATAATCCCACCAAAAACATAAATGTAAAAAACGAGAGCCAAGTTCAATACAAAAATTATGCTTGGCGGTGAGCTTCGCCGCAAAAAGAATGGCGATCTAAATGAGTGCCAAGTTCTAGGCAAAATCGAAATATGTTTTTATAGGAACAAAATAACATTATGAACAAGTATTAAACTCTATTTCTTTGCTTTATTAGATACTTATAACAATTGCTGTTATTTAAAAATGTGAGATCTTGAAGTAGGTTAGATTTGACTTGGCCAGTTTTTAACACAATTAAAATGTTGAATAACTTTCTAAAATGACTTATGTAATGAAAACTGGCCAAGTCAAATCTGACCTACTTCAAGATCTCACATTTTTAAATAACAGCAATTGTTATAGGTATCTAATAAAGCAAAGAAATAGAGTTTAATACTTGTTCATAATGTTATTTTGTTCCTATAAAAACATATTTCGATTTTGCCTAGAACTTGGCACTCATTTAGATCGCCATTCTTTTTGCGGCGAAGCTCACCGCCAAGCATAATTTTTGTATTGAACTTGGCTCTCGTTTTTTACATTTATGTTTTTGGTGGGATATCATTACTTTTTGTAAAGAAAACTAGACAAGTATTCCTATTTAATGTTTTTTTTTTGCGTTTCCGCTGCGTGGTTTTCTTTTTTATGCTATTGTCTACATTCTTTTGAATGTTAGAGATAATAGTACGCATTGCCCATTCACTATCTTTTACCTTTTTAATTCGCTTCCTGTTTACGCTTAAATTAGCCAAGTCCGGGCGATATAACGATCTCAGGCGGTTATATTCTATTATCGAACTATCTTGTGCTTTAATTTGACTAGGGTCTAGATTAATAAGGTGTACTCCGTCTAGTGTTTTAACTCTGGAGAGCGCAACGTAGGCCTGTCCTTTGCTAAATAATATATATCTGGACTATTCCAGCTATAACTCAAATAAATTTAGTCGAACGACGCAGCATTAAACGCAATCTAATAGGTGGGTTTCCGCTAAACAACCGGGCATAACGAGGACGCTGGCGCGAATGAGCGCCGCTAAGAGCATACTTTGGTTCGTTCGCATTTTAAGTCGTATAGCGCTGTGAGCCGCGCACAAGTGCAAGGCGCGAGCGAGTTCAAGCAGCATTCTTAGACTAGTCAATACATACATATATCGGTACCAATAAGACTTCGCTATTGCCTTGACCTTGGTATACATATACATTGGAGTTTCTTTTAGGGTACAAAGAGTTCGAACTAACAAATTTATACCTTAAAATATTATTTCTTATTTTCAAAAGAAATCAGAGAAACGAACCTTGGGCACTGATCTTTGTTAATTTAGTGAGCCGTGGACTATAAGATAACTACTATGCAGGTATAAACCAACCGACCCGCTAAATTTTAAGTAAATCGCTACCGCTTATAATTTTGTACCATAAGTCAGAGCGTGACGCTGATTGGCTGGTGTGCTGCCGCGCGTCGCTGACGACACACCGTTGTTGGCCGGTTGTTTAGCGCGTAGGTATTACAAGTTTTTTGTATGGGGACACCACTTATTTTTTGACTTTTTTTTATTTTTTGATTTTTTCCTACGCTTACACACAATTTCCGAGCTGGATTCCAAATTTCATCCTTCTAGGTCATCTGGAAGTAGGTTAGATTTAGGTACTATAAGTCAGTCAGTCAGTGCTAAAATTTACAACTTTTTGACCTTCATATCTTTATAACCGTTTGAGCTAGCTTCATGAAATTTAGGCTTCTACTTGTCCTGATGGATCTTATTAAACACACGTAGTTTTATGTGTTTACATTAAAGAGGTTTCGAGTTATAGAAGGGTCAAAAGTGGCACCAAGTGGTTCGTGTAATATTACACTCGGCGCTGGCTAGCCAGTTCCTTTGCTTGAACTTGGCTTGACACGCTGCCGCGTGTCTAGATAAGCGTGTGAATTAATTTTCGCTTTTGATAATTTTAAATGATCTAGTTATATGACTAATAAAAATCAGAAATTTGTTCAACGGCTGACAAATCAGTAATGACAGACATTTTAATATTTCCTTCCATTTTAATGCTTATATGTAGGTACTTCATATTTTTCATGACATGGCACTTGTTCATAAAAATTATCCAATCGTACCTAGTTATTTCTGTTTATGTTCATTTGGCCCAGGATCCATTGAATTAGGGTCTTATTGAGACTAAATAAAATACCCTAGACCTCGTGTTTCGTTTTATCCATTTCCAGTCCATTCAATCTAAAAGATTTCTGAATGAAGATGTAAAAACAACCAATAACATCTTTTTTCAGGACGATGAAGATGAGGATGACACAGAAACCTGCGCCAGTCCAGAAGTCCTCCCGCCGCAGCCATTCCCAAGGCATACAGCCCCACAACAACCACCTAAACCCTGGAAGAGAACTGGTAAGTATTGGGTTCCTTATGATCCTGTAGATCGTATATCTGATCTTATATATATATTTCCTTTTCAGATTTTAATGACATTGACAGTTCTTAAGGATGATGAACGATCAACATGAACAACAATGATGAAATCTAGATTATCTAGATTATATTTCATATTTAGACTATAAAATCTATTGTGTACTATTACAAGTCCAACCTATAACGATAATAAATCTTTATTTCGGACAGTCTATCCATAGTCACTGTTAGTAACAATGTTCTTTAAAGATATTTTTTTTTAAAACTGTTATTATTAAATACATATAAGATATATAGAAACATTTAAAGCAAATGCCATTATTCAGATTGGAAATCTGACTAAATCCAAATTTAAGTGAAGTACTTAGTTCAGTATTCAAATTCAAATATACAGAATAATGCGAGTTTTTGTAGCAGAACAAATAAATTAACGAAAGCCTACAGAAAAACAAAACAATCAACACAGATTCAAATATTTATATTTTTAATGGGGAACTCCCTATCTTGGCGATTGTGTCTTCTAAAATAGAAAAGTGTTTAGTATAAGATAGTGTTCTTCTAATTGACGTCTGTCATTGACTAAAGTCTGCACACTGTCCTCTCCTTCATGCTCTCCACAAATTGGCGTTCCTGATTCAGAAGAACCTCCTCGCGCCCCACCACGTACCAGGATATCACACGACGAATATCATCAGTTCTGCGATGAGACCCTCGAATGTATGACAGCATGTGTTATCAGCATGATGTCACGCTTTGTGTTTCAGTGTTTTAATTTTAGATCTGTTTGGCTTATCATCTCATGAAATTTGTTAGTCACCATATTCGTGATAGAAACGTACAATTACGTCCATTGAAATTCAAAAATTTAACCTGCTTGCGAAATTGCAAGCAAAACCTTACAGAGCATAGCACAAGCACAATCTTCAAGTAATTATCAAAAAGTATTTTTCAAATTCAACACAAAATAAATAAAAGTTTGATATGGTGGTTCCTACAGATTGATATCCTATATAGTTCAACCTGTTAAAGATAAAAGTTTTAGCGGACCAACCATTTAATTAGGTATCTATGTAACTACTGATTTTGCTTTGTCACGTGTTAAAATTTTCAAATAAAATTACCAAGCAATAGCAAATCTATTCACAAGGTTTCGGAATTTTTATTAATTTAAAGAAACTGTATGTAGGCCACAAGTTTTACATTTGAATTCACCAAATTCACAATTTTTTTCAAGTCATCATTATGGTGTTTCAAATTTCAAAGACACTACAACAAATCCACTCTTTATGCTAGGCCATTTGCTGTGTTCCACATTCCTAACCATCACGTTTGTTTTAACTATTCTAGTTTTATGATATTTTCAAGTTTATGTTTTTACATCTGAAGAAATTTAAAAATAACTGCTTCCTACAATTTTCAAGCATTCTGTTATAAGTGTTACAAACATATTTACTTGCTGTTTTGATTTACGGATTTAGTACCATTATAGTCAATGTTAATTTAGTAATCCCATCAAGTCTCAACAAATTTAAAGCAACATCATTATTTGTATAATTCAAATATTTTATTACCATTTTCAGTAGCATCTAATAACAAATGTGACTGACTACTTTTAGCCTGTAGTTTTGTACCTTATTTAATTATTTTGATCTTTTATTTTGTTAAATTTTCATCTAACTTCATTGAGGTGCTTATAAATTTGTTTTTCTCTTTTGTTATTGTTTTCATTAACGTCAATAACATTTTCAGCCTACGACTTAGCCACCCAGTGTCCATCACGGCGAGCCTCCATGAGAAGGCATACGGTAACGCACGCAGCCTGCCCACCCACCGACGGCGCTCATTCGTTGCCACACTCAAGGTAAGTTTATGTCCATTTTCAGATATTATCGTGAATCTACCATAAGAACCTGACCATCAATGTCAGTATTTAAAGCCAATTTTACACTACTGACTTTAGGTGTTCAAATTTTCTTTACTTTATTTACTATCTATCTATTTGGTGTACAGACATTTTTAAAATAATAATGATTTCACAGGCCAGGATCCCGCGCGTCCTGCGCCGGCGCAGCTTCGCTCGCTAGCAGCGACGCAGACGCGCAGTTAGGTGAACTCTCCTGGTCGAGGAGTTCCTTACAGGATGAGCTTATCAAGTCGGTTAGTGGCAGTCCCAATGGCTCGCATGTGAGTAGATCGTAGACTAGATCGAGAGGAAGGTTATTGAATTCATAAGCTCTTTTATTTGTTGAATGGTTACAAGCGGAGGTACATAAGAGCGTATTAATTCAATTGCAACTGATGTGTATTTTGTATGTGTTATAAAATCTAAGGTAAATAAATAGGTAAGAATGATGCCACTAAGTTCAATAGAGATTATCGTTGGCATGAACAAGCCTTTATGTCCTGTCGAAGCAGAGAGTCGTCGAACTATTGTTTTCTCAAATTGAAGCTCTGTCGTGTTAATTAACTGACGAAATTCAGAATGACATCATCATCTACGACATATTCACAACTTACAGCAAGTTGTTTAGCAAATTTAGTTTAAAATAAAAAAAAACTGGCTTTATAATAAAAAAATCTTGGTATGTTCTAAAAAAACAATGCTAATAATTATAGAACTCAAAAATTTCTATTGAACTACAGTTTTGTTGTTGTAGTTTATGTAGTAATCAAAATGGTAGTGGTTTTCTATTAGAAAGTTGAAATAGTAAATGTGAATGTAGTGTATTCGTCTACACAGTAGAATAATTAAACATCACGCACTGTGCACACATACACAAATTCTCTCACATAGCATGGATTCACAGTCTAAAATTTACGTTTTAATCAAGATTTTTATCCTTCAACACCCTTTGCCAAGCATCCGTGTGGTCATATTATAGGTATCATTCACGTATTTTGTTAAAAAAGCATTGACAATATCCACAGAATTTCGTAGGGTTTTAAGTACAAAGCTTGTTTGTTTACCATTACCAAGCATACATTTGATGCAACCATTGAACAAAGATGCAAGTTATTGTTAATGTATTTTTTTTTCTAAATTTTTCTTCATCAAATTTATAGTGTAAAAGTTATAAATCCTGAGGATCTTCTATTCTCTCTTTAAATTCAAAATGCACCTCTAAGCACTTGACAATACAATTTTATTGTTATTTTAGAAACAATGGCAAGACGCGATAATGTCCGACGACCGGCTGTCTTTGACCTTGGAAGAGATCGTCCACATAAGGTCGGTTCTTACCAAAGCGGAGCTGGAGGTGCTGCCTGTCGAGGGCAGAGTCAAAGAAGACGTGGAGAAGAGACGGGTAAGTAAAAATTAGCTGTGTCACATTTCATTATCACGATTTCTGAAGAAAAAATATTCTCTATGCGTTTAATAACTTCTAAAAGACCTTTGACGCAGTTTCAAGATAAAAAAAAATACAAAAAGTAGTGCAGAACGTGCGGAATATATATATTATATTTACTTCATGATTTCATTTTATAACTGTTTTAGACAATTAACAATAGAGATATCGTAAACAGTTATTAATTTTCTTGAATAAAATTTGGAGTTCTACAAGGAGTCATCTTTAGACCTCCGTGCTTTGTGTCAACCTTTCTTTGCAAATGATCTTTTACATAGGCTTATAAAATAAAGAGTACTCTAATGCTATTTTTGAAATGTATGACATATTGAAAACTGGTGTTATGTCGAATGAAAATCATTCACGAACTATAATCATTCGACTCACAGATTTTCAGTATGTCATACATTTTAAAATTAGCTCTCCTGAATCACTGATTAATCGAATAAAAAAATCTTTGCAGGTATGCTTCCTATGTTTGAAGACGAGATTTGGAATTTTTGGCCCCTGGGGCCAGAAATGTAAATTGTGCAAAAAGACTGTCTGTCAAAAGTGTTGTTCAAAGGTGAGATATTTAACTTTCATATAAGTATATATTTTTTAATTATATTAGAATCTTCGTATCAACTTCGTAAAGTGTCGTTTGACATTTTTCTTTTACTTATGTCGGCATTACAACTTTGTTTCAGATGCGCATTCCGACTGAACACTTCGCGCACGTCCCCGTGGTGCTGCTCAGTCCGTCGCTTCTGCCATCACCTGAGGACGAGGCTCAATCGTCATTTCCCAGGAGTCTCATGTCCAGACTTGTATCTCCTGAGCATGCGGTAAGTCGTTCATTCTAGCAGTCTAGATGGACAGAGAAGCTGTTATCGCCGATCTCATTTTTGAGAATTTTGTCGGGATAACTTTTACACTCATTTATTAGAACTTATTAAATTTATTTAGGTACTTCCTCTTGCTCGGAAATAAATTCATTATTTAAAAAAAACAATACGAGACTCATAGCTGGCCTAAGACAACAATGTACCAAAAAGAAATTCATTGCTGGCTGCTAATGGAGGTTTTTAATGTACAAGTTTTCATACGTTAGGTTTTTTAGTTGCACTCTGGCAGCCTACCAAAAAAAAACCTATTCTAGCGGTCGTTAATGGAAATTGCTGGACACTTTTGTTAAGTTGGTACTAGCCATTAATTCTTTTATCGGTTAAAAATATGTATGAACATTTCAAAAAGATTCAAAAAAAGAACACAGCGAATGCTGGCTTGTTGATACCATTTTAAAATTTGATACGATGTTGTTTCGTCTCAAGAGAATTTCTGAGAAAGTAAAGTACTGTACAAGCCTCGACCGAAATTGCAATTTCCTTCCTCGTATTTTTTAAAGGCCTCGGCTTCGCCTCGTCCTTTTAAAAGCACTTGGCAAGGCCTCAGCTGCGCTTCGGCCTTGCAATAACTCGGCCGTAAATGGCTTCATTTCTGGCCTCGACAGTAATGTACTATTGTTTCTTCTTGATACATAGAGATACCTACCTACTTGTTTTAAGATTTGTAGTGAGTTAACAGACGCGAATCTCACTTTTTGAATTTATTACAATAACGGAACAATGCTACCAAATGCTATTTTATTCGTAGCCGAAATGAAGAAACAACATCTAATTCATAAATATTTAGAGATTTTTAAGGGGACACTCAAGTGTTTGAAAAAATGTAAGCAAACGATAGCAAGATGATAACTCAATGTACTATCTTGCAACGCAGAGTATGGTAGAGAACAGCGTGGGCAGCGCGCCGAGCAGCCCGGCGGCGGCGCGGCGTGCGGCGGCGGCGGGCGGCGCGCGCTCGGCGCCCGGCTCGCGCGGCGGCTCGCGCGGCGGCTCCGCGCTCGGCTTCAGCGACAGCCTCAGCGTGCCGCCGCCCGCCATGTCCCGCAGCGTGGACGGGCCCGACAGCATGCCCGCGCCCGGCCTGGCCACGCCGCCGGCCACGCTCGATCGGAGGTCAGTCACCGCGCACCAGCACACTGCTTCAGCGACAGCCTCAGTGCCGCGCCTAACGTACGAGCCGTGCGGCAAGATCAAACTAACGTACGCTAGTACCTACTTATATCACGAAGGTGGCGATGACTCTTCCGCCCTACGAAAATGAATATACCTAAACTGCGAAGTGAATACCCCCCGGACTCCGTTTCAGCGTCAGCGCTGTATACACTGCGACTGACTGTCTCAAAAACTTACCGCCGTATTAACAAACGTTTGATAAACCCATTTTAACTAAAATATGTTTTTCTCTTTCTCTCTTACCTGACACTTCATGTGAAAGAACGAGACGAAACACATTTTAACTAAAATAGGCTTAACAAACGTTTCATAATGCGGGGGTTAATGATTTGTATCGAAACACGATGATTCTTAGTGAAATAACTACCTGTAATTCCAGAGGTCGTTACGGACGCAGCGCGACGGGCGTGTCGGCAGCGGAGCGGCTGCGCGGCGTGCAGATGGCGGTGTGCCACGACTGCAAGGCGATGGTGCTGCAGATCATCAAGTCATCGCGCGCCGCTCGCTCCGCTTCCCGCGACCGCGCGCTCCGCTCGCTCACGCTCGACCTCGCGCCTGTCTACACCGCGGACTGTTAGTGGAACACTGACACAACATAGACCTAATGCCGAATATTGTCTGGGTTCGCGACGCTCCGGTGTTTTGTGTTACTATAATGTATTTAATTTCATCGGTGTTTAATTTAATGTTAGAAGTTAAATTTTACATACAAATGTAATCTGATGACAATGCAGTATTATAAAGGTCCTAGAAATATAAA
Organism: Apomyelois bistriatella; assembly: GCA_947044815.1. Lineage (NCBI taxonomy): Eukaryota > Metazoa > Arthropoda > Insecta > Lepidoptera > Pyralidae > Apomyelois > Apomyelois bistriatella. Next base: position 2,785,808 of record OX345688.1, read on the forward strand.
AATTTACTTGCTGTATTAGACGCTCAGGGTTAACAACATTGGTCTGAAAAATTTAAATATTTTCAAATAATATAATAAGGTATTTAACATACACCTTATTATACGAACGGCCAAAATCGAACAAACTATACTGATGGGTAACGAAACGACGCTTTTCTTGCTAAAACTAACGATAATATTTTGGAAACTAAAATAATATTGCATTGCCAAAAGACTTTCTGAAGTAGTGGGTTTAATTTTACTTAAATGTTGGAAACTAAAATAAAATTGCATTGCCAAAAGACTTTCTGAAGTATTGGGTTTAGTTTTACTTAAATGTTGATGATCGAGAAATGTACAATCACCGATACAAGTGTAACTAAAAAAGTGTAAAATCATGTTATTTAAAGTTCATGTCTTCAAAGTTATTATTAAAATCGAGACAACACCTTACATATTTTTAATAAAATTAGGGTAAGCCTATTTTTTCCAATTAAATTTGCACATAAAACACTACACTTAATTATCTTTCCACTTGAATTAAATTTAATTAAAATAGTAACTTAATAAACTAATCTAAATAATTTCAAACAATAGCCACACAAACACAGGCTTGCTTAAAACTATTGGACATTTGTAGTGACATTCACAAATATAAAATTAATTTGAATAACTTGATTAAAATCGACCAATTTGCATTGGTATTGCTATCTACTACTTTCATCTCACTCGCCCAATATAAACTTAAACTGAATTAATTTTGAGAGCGAGAAGTGAATTTAGAAGTGCATATATCCCACTCTTTAATTGACCCTGTTATATTATTATCTCAATCTGTAATTTATCATAATCGGCCCAAGACTGTTGAATAACCCAGATGACATTCACCAAATTCTACCTGGAGGAAAGTAGATCTGAAAAATTTATAGGTGGTACTACATATTACAATAATGTAGAACAAATCATGAACTAAACTAAGAGCTTCCGAGGTTGTGTAGAATCTATGTTGTGTCTAATCATTTTGGCGGACCATACCGGCATTTCGTACAGTCATCGCCACAAGTTTAAAAAAAAAATCTCTTTAAAGCAAGCGCAACTTTTGCGTTTTTCAATGCCCACGGAATCGCAGCGAATGATATTCAATGTAAAATTTTTGTAATAAGAAGATATATTGTAAAGCTTACGTCCCCTAAGGGTGCGTCTCCGTAAAACGCAGTGTTAAATCATCTTTGCGAAAATGAATGTTGTTACAATTTTCAACAGATGAATTTCGTGTGGCGTGCTGTGCGATGAGCCTTTTTAATGTAGACAAATGAACATTTGACAATATGTAATGACCTTTGACAGACGTAAATACTCTAGCTATTTCAGCAAATCATCATAGGAACAGATAGGGAAATATAGATTATCCACATTTATTTTTGTTACATTATTTTGTGTTCGAAAGTAAACTTGATTCATGGTTCTTATTTGTTACTGAACAAACAACCTGTTTAATCTTTTCCTATGATAATTTTGTTTTAAATATATTATCATACTAATATTATTTGTTTGTCGCACAAAACATTTTGGTATTTACAATAACTAAGTAATCATATTACCCTACGATATTTATATTCAGATTAACTATTAAAATTGTATGTAAATTTAATGATATATTCCACGAAATTAACTATATTAATATTTTTTCTGGTGTTGTAATAAATGTATTTATATATTTTTTCGAATGATAGAATGTTTTAATATGTCTACGATTTGAATGTGAATCAAATATCTGTGTTCAGAAACTATGATGAGCTATGAATGTTATTGTATAAAAAATATATATAATTAATGTTACACTTATATTTCGAGTAGATTCTGTATTTAACTGTACAATTTCGTAAGTGTAGTATACCCTATCCCAATCCATATTTTGTTATATAAAATCTCTATTAGAATTACTCAACATCATAACAATAAGCGACGCGATAAAAAAATGCACATATTTATTAATCATACTTGTTAATATAGACTACATCTCAGCAAATACCTAGCTACTTACTACAAAAATGATAGAATAAGAATGCTGATTTTTTTTTCTTTATTTACAAACGAAATGGCATTAATTTTTGTTAGTCAGCCAATTTACAACTAAGTTCCTGTGCCATACATTTAAGCGGATTTACTTACAATTTCAATTGTCAATGCATGCATGGATATCTTAATGTTTTGATAGTCTAAAGTATCGTGTACGTATGAAATCAGCTTGAAAATAGTGAAACTCCTAGAAAATCTAATTATATTTAAGAGGATAACATTTTTCAACAAAAAATAAAACTATATGTTTGTATACTTGCCTAACTTAAAAACTTTTAATTGAAAAATGTTACTTTTAAGGATCCGTATTTAAGTTACAATTAAGTAATTTGTGTTTATTTTCTGGTAGCATATGACTTGTACTTATAATTCTTCAATATCTGTAAAAAATATAATTCGGCATGTACAAAGCGCCACATACTTGGACGACCTGATTAGCTGCAAAAATCAAAAAGAAAATAAGGTTCGTAAAAAAAAAACAGAAAAAAATCTTTATTTCGGTCTTCCAGTAGTTCCAGGTGATATGTATGGCGGTATCCAGCTAAGCCAAGTCTGATTAATTATATTTGATTGAAGATTATGATGATTTGTTCATCTAGACTGCTACTTAATTTTTGTATAAATTATTTTGCCAAATATTGTACCGACTTCCCTTCGTTTCCTTGTAAATATACTTCCATTTATCGTCATTCATTCCTTATTAGTTGTAAGTTTATATTATGAGAAGTAACCGTCATTTAATTTACAACATATTTGGTGGAGTTTAAATGCTTATGCCCTCCGTTACTTTAGTTACTTTTTTAACTGAATGATATATTTTTTGCAAACCAAACTTTGATTCTAGCACCAACAAAACGAAATGGGCCTAATTATTTTATTTCTGACTGTACTTATTACTATTCCAAAATTTATTGATTATACCGGCATTTATTTATTTAAGTATAAAACAAAAATACTTCAAAATCTAAAAGGTATCGATTCCCAGTTATAACTTTTTGTAAATGTGTGTAAATTTTAGTAGTCTATATTAGATGTTACGTAGATTATCTAAAGCATACATGAAAAGAAAATAAAAATAACGAAAATAAAATCATTACAAATCGTTGCTTTGTTGTTTAATTTATTGTTCATAAGTATATCCACACTGTGATCAACAACAGACAAGTATAGTATCAAAAAAAAAAATACATTTTTATTCACAAAAAAAATAAAGCGTCATTAAAAATGTACCTATTGGATATTGTGTGCAATTTTTTTTTGGGTAAACCTCAGGTTCATAGTTTTTTTTTAAATCTGAATACACATCTAATTAAATAATTTGAAAAAGGAACGCCGACTTGTTGGCGCCAATGAAAGTTTTAACACGATTTTGTTGCTCACAAGCGAGTGTGTAAAGCATATACCTATTCAATCCTCGGCCGAAATAGCATTAGTGTCCTCGTTTATTTTAAAAGGACTTAGCAACTTTACAAGAAGTATTTCAAGCCTCGACAAATTGCACTCTATCACACCATTTCGTTCTTTAGTCGCATTTAAGCCATTCACGGGATGAGAGTGACTGGTTTTATGCATTATCAAATGGACAATCAAAGAACAAGAAAAAAACATATTTCAACAAAAAAATATTTAACAAATCATTGTATAAATACAATATTTTTTTGTTGTAAAATTCTAAATTTTCTTATGATGACTTGCTCAGCAGTGGGAAAAAAATACTTAAGTCATATTCATTCTGAATTCAATTTACTGTACTTATAAATTGATAAGACGTATATTGAATAGTTATAAAAATAAAATACTACAAAAACTTGCAATTGATAAGTTTATTTCTACTATCACATCAAACAAAATCACCGGTGAAACGAAATAAAAATGGCATGCTAATTTAAATCACATTTATTGATTTCTATTGATAAACAATAGGATGGTTATCCTTAACGATAAATAAATTTTCTATACTGGCAACACTAATGCCATATCTTGACGTGTGGAATTAGTGTGACCAGTGTTAATAAATACAGTCGTTCGATCTAACCTACAATCAGAAGGCCTTCGAGGAAGCTGTGAGGTGGCACTTCTAGATTCAATGGGGCAGGGCCCTTGCGGATGCGCCCAGAGGCATCATAATGGGATCCGTGGCATGGGCAGTAGTATCCACCGAAATCTCCAGCGTTGGCAATTGGGACACAACCCAAGTGAGTGCATACTCCAATAACGACCAACCATTTGGGGTCTTGTGTGCGCTGCTCATCCAGCTGAGGGTCGCGAAGGGATTCAAGTGGAACTGCCTTTTCGGTCGAGATCTCGGTGTCGGTTCTGGAAGATACGAGAATTGCAGTTCAATCAAAAACCAGATTTAAATACCTTTTAACTCACTGACATACAACAACAGACTCAAAGGTAGTCATTCATGTAGGTATTATGGTCAATCGACCATGCACACCCTGGTGTCAGAGTTCTTAGGAACCGCCTCTCGGTCTCTGACGTGGTTTCTTTAACAACTATCAGATGGCAGCCGGGACCAACGGCTTAACGTGACTTCTGAAGCACCAAATCATCTTTTTTGTCAGACAATCAGGGGATTCAAGCCTGCAATGTCCTAACCAAACTGGAAACAACTAAACAAAGTATGCTTCCCGTGGGAATTGAACCCTCGACCCCCGGGACTACAGGCAAACGCCTTAACCACTGGACCACGGAGGCAGTTAAAGCTAGTACAAGTGTGATAAGAGTTCATACTTAATTTTAATAAATCTCCGACTTGAACCTCTTCGAAACATGGGGGTGTAAACTTTTTAAATTTTATGTAAATGCGACAATAGACATGCATTATCAGTGATAACTTTTACTACCTGTACACCGCTGACAAACAATCTTATGTTACTGTTCCTAGAATTTTAGGGATAATTTACTACCAAAAAAATTTATAAGAATATGCTTACAAATTTATGTATTTTGCATATTCAACTATTTCTTAAATATTACAAATATTTTACAACAAGGGACATGCTTTGCCAAAATCAATTTAAGAAATATGCAAAACACTTTCTTTCTGCATCATTGCAACGGAGCTAAATATTTCCATTTTTAGCTTTTTTTAATTACTTAAAATGTTATGTACCTGTGACGGATGAACAAAGGTTTGCCTCTCCATTTGAAAGTCATGGACTTGCCCTCCGGGATATCAGCCATCTTGATTTCGATTTTAGCCAAGGCCAAGACATCGGCGGCGGCGGACATAGACGATACAAACTGAGTGACAACGGATTTCGCAGCATAGGCGCCGGCTACACTTCCAGCTGGAAAATAAATTTTGATAGCATTAATATAAGAATATCTTAAGATATCTTATCAATATCATAATGTATGAGTATGTTCATTTATAGTAATTCTGGAAAGTGTATTCTATATTCCAGTGTGTTCCACTTTTACAACTTCAGACCCTATAGTAATTTGAATCATAGTCTTAAATACGGTGGCACTGGTTATTACAATAGAGAATCATTGTGAATCCCAACTAATGTTATAAATACGAAGTGAGTTTGTATATAAATTTGTTTGTTTGTTACCTCTTCACACCCTATCGTCTGAACCAATCTTCTTGAAATTTTGCATACACATAGCAAGGAGTATTGAGAAGGGAAAAAGCACTGTTCCCGTGGGAAATACATGCGGGCGAAGCCGCAGGTGAAAGCTAATAAAAATATGAATGCGGACATCAGAACAAACCAATGTTTAGGTGTAAATATTCATGGCCGAGTCAGGTGCCCTAGCCAGGTCACCCTTTATACATGAGAAAGGGCAGCTGGGGCACGACAGCAGGTAGTCCATGATTTGTACCGCACCACAGACACAGCCATCACTGCTGGATAGGTCCCACTTCTTTCTATTCTCCTTGCATCTACCTACGCCCGATCATAGTCTGTTAAGAGATTTCCACATGACCCATGGAGCTGGTGCCCCGGTGGCAACTTTTCTACTAGGGGAAGTTGTGAGGTCTTAGATGGGAAACTTTTGACAAATAACTCTAAACAGGCATGATCAGGCTCCCTGTTCATGCTGTCACTTTAAATATTGATTTGTTACAATTATGTGGCCGTATTTATTTTCAATTTTTCGAATATAAGCATATTTTAGATCCGGAGACTTCTTGTCCCCGTGGTACAGACTAACTTCTACCATTGTAACACCATGTTATTTATTGTAGTTATGGCAGAATAAAGATCAATTATTTATTTCTTTCTTAATTTTTAGGGTTCCGTACAAAAATGCACACTTGACCGGCTTTTTATGAATAAGGGGGCTAAGTTTATTATTTTTGAAAAATACAAATGGCAGCTTAATGCCTTATGCCATTTTCTGCCAGTGAAATAAGTACTTGATGTTAGTTTGAATTTAAATTGCTGCACAGAACAACCACTAATTAGGTGAAAGTTTTTCCCATAATGATAGTCACTTACCCTTCTATCTTGATCATTGTCTATCAGAAAGTAGAATTCATATAAAATTTATGGTAGAGGGTTCGAAGACCTTGGCCTTACAATATGAAACAAATGTCAAAAAACTAACCTCCAGCTATAAGGTATGTAAACGATTGGCGTTTGTCGACACTGTCTGTGTTTCTAGCAGTTGGGTCCTGAACCTCCTTCCGGCGGTAGTCCGAGAAATCCGGGATCGAAATATCCGTGTGTGCATAACGTACAGGCTGAACAGTGGCTGAAATGACAACTCGTTATGTAACATCTTTATTACACATAACATTTACTGATTCAACTTCACTAGATACTCACTTGCAGCCTTAGACTTGGCCTTCAGACCCTGAATAGGCAGAGCTCCGTATAAAGCCTGCACAGTGGAAGTTTTAGGCAGGGGTTGGGCTACCAATTTGTCGACAGGCGTTACGACCACTACGGCTGGCTTTAGGCCGTTGCCGACCACTTGCGTGGATGCCTTAAAAAAAGGAGCTAAATGCCCAGCCCTGGCAACAGAAGTCATTTTGATGCACTTATGAGATGGGAAACCCAATAAAATAATTATTTATCTCGCGTAAAGCGAGCAGCCAAATTTTACGACGAAGAAAACGTCAAACTACACCCGTCAAACCAAAACCACAATGTCAAACTGTACGTTTTTTTAATACTTTTTACGGTCTTGGATATGGACTTTCTTCCTTTGGTTTGGTTACCATTGACAAAGGCCTACTACTGTCTCTTAAAACCATGCAAGATTCAGTTAGTAGACTAGACCGCGCAATACAAGATGTGAGGGGACATCTCCTTCACTCAATCGTTCTTGTATGGTTTTATGAGACGGTGGTAACCCGTCGTACCGAATGCACCATTGATCCGCATCTTCAATGGTGCAGATGAGACTAATTATAACCCCCCCCCCCCAGTGAGTAAGCGTGACAGCGCTATAGCGCAGCCTAAAGCGACATCTCCCTCACTCACTGGATCTTGCATGGTTTAAAGAATGGTAGTAGCCACCACAGACTTTTTCACCCATATGTTTCTTCGCCATCAATCACGAGACGGCCATTGACAGAGAAGAGAATAGGTAACATTAGAAAAAAAAAACTGTCAGTTGTCATGTTGACAGTTGACTTTGACAGCACGTGAACTTTATATATAAGAATTTATTGTACCCTATTTTTAAATTTCGTATGTGTTTGAAAAATAAATAAAAGAAAGTTTGTATTTAATTTTATCGAGAACCTTACCACCACATTCGATCATAAATTTAATGTGTATCTTGTTTCAAAGAAAGAAAGTATAAACTAAATCTTGCCGTCCACTAAACACTTGCTGGGGTAATGGGGTTGCCGGGTAAATGCTATGCTAAACATAAAAACGCAATCATATAGTTAAAGTACCTATATAGGTAAGTAACCCATGATAGTTTTGTAGTACCAAGTCGAAAGAAATATAAAAAAAAAAATTGTCAAGTATAAAGAGCGGATGGTTTTTTAGTGTTCTTGAATGACTAAACAGGTATTTTACAGAATAGAATCTACTATAGGTACTATACTTACGTTTACCCCACAGGTTTACCCCTTAGTACCCAAGCTGTAAGTAACTATAGTTAGGTAGGTACATTATGGGTGTTTTGCTTCCTAAAATCTTCCAAACTGCTAAAAGTGGCCGTTTTAAGCACTATTGCAATTTGTAACTATAGGGAACTATAATTTAATAATTCAATATGTTTAAAATAAACTTTAGATCCAGAACCTCAATTACATAACACAGATTTTTGATAACTTGTGTTTTCAGTGAATAATGATTTTTAAATGATGGTGGCGCTAGTGTTAACCGAGGTATCACCTTAAGGTATCTACCTAACTCGAAAGTTGTTTATTTATTTATTTCCAAATTCATGTACACAGAAAAATATACAAAAGAAAAGAACATAGAATAAAGAACATTAGTATAAGGGTGCTGCTTATTTCTAAAGAAATCTCTTCTTATATTAATGTTCTTCATATAAATATAAAAATACCTAAAATAAATAAAATATTTCCCTCTATCTCACATCTAAATGCATATAATAAAATATATAATTACGGGGCATGGATGTAAGTACTTGTGTATACCTTTAAGTCATGGTTCATTTTAGCAACAAAATATAAAATCCATATTCTAGGAAGTAAGGGAGTGGTCTATTCTTGTAGAACCCCTAAAATTAATTCCCGAAATTGTGTTCAAGCAAAGGTTCCATCGATACCACTAGAAACCCTTCCTTTAGCTGGTCAAGTGTGTTGTGACCAACACGCGCGTCAAGCGACGGCTAGTGCGCGGCCAATCTTGGATTGGTCGACGTTAGAGGCATTTCTATCTTGAGCTCCGTGCTTCTGTAACCCTACTACCATCTCTTACAACCATGCAAGAACGATTGATCGACTAGATCTTGCATGGTTTTAAGAGATGGTAGGAGGCCACCTTTAGCCATTTTGACTCAAAAAAACATTTCACAACATTGTAACAACTCAAATGCAACAAATATTCAAATACGCCTAAACCCTGAAGTTGCTACGAAACAAAAGCCTTGGCTTACAAATAAATATTCATTGATGGCGAATTTAACATTAATATTTCATTGGCATTCAGCGGGTGGTTTCGACCTGTTCCAACGAACATCATAATGATGCACGTGCTTCCATATAAGCTGTAAAAAGGCATATTTATAGGCAATCTGTGACACAAATCTCAACTATAATACCCGTTTTTAGGGTTCTGTTTACGAAGTGTAAAAAGCCAAAAAATAAAGACGACCTAGAATTAGGCACAGAATTAGTAATAGTACTACGTAACTTAGGTCTAGGTCTGTTATCCGGTCTGCAGACCGTATCTCGTGTACCATATAGCTAGATTTTAAATTTACAATTTTAGATTTTGTGAGTAAGTAAGTTGGGATTTTTCTACAGTGTAATCAGTAAGTGAAACTTGATTACTTTCTGAAGAACTTCATAGTGAAATATGAAAAAAGAATCTTATAGAATATGAATGATGAGCCGACGACGGTTCTTTGTAAGTATGTGCGGATTGGATCAACAAAGTTTATACTTTTAAACGTATACTTCATAAACGTACTGGACAAAAGAAAAAAATTGGCTATTTTTTCTTCATATAAAACTTAGTTGTACCTCAAGTTAAAAAAATTTTACAATTGGCGGACTTAACCCTAAAAGCATTCTCTCCCATTGATGTCTTTAATAAGAAATTCGCGGCAATAAACTACTAGTACGTACGGAACTTTAGGTGCGCGAATACGACTCGCGCTTGACCTTTATTTAAAGGTTGAATGCGATTGAACGCAATTATTAACAAAACGGATAGGAATATCGTTTAAATACTTAGCTGCGAAAGATTATTGTTTTACTGACATCTTTAGATTTGTGCGTTTAGTCAATATCTAAGCTTTTGGTTCCCAATCTCTCTTCAAAACATATTTGTACTCCTTTAAAAATTTTACAAATTCCCAAATAGAGTTGTCGTTAGGCAGGCGACCAATAAAAATAACCACGAATGGCGTATCATATTAGTGCCTAACATTGTTTGACGTACAGTGGGCTGCAGAGAAATCTGACCCCCTTTCAATAGTGATACTTGTGCCATGGGGGTCAGATTTCTCTGCAGCCCACTGTACAAACGACGACATAATACCAAAAAGTATTCAGTTTGAAAAGGCAAGTAATCCTTAGTTTTTTTTTGTCTAGCTAGACTAGACTAATGTCTGTGACAGTGTGCTAAGTTATTCGCCCCGGCTTCGCCAGTGCTGTAGGTACTTTAACTGTCTAATTAGCATACAATTTTCTTGAAATGGAAAATTTGAAAGTATCAGTCTCCTGCAATAGGCTTAAATTTATGTTAAACTAGTTGCAGCTCGCGGTGTTGCCCGCGTTTTATCATACACAGCAGCGCCATCTACTTTATGAAGTGCCTTTTTTTTAACAAACCTTCGGGAACCGCGTACTTTTTGGGATAAAATGTTTCCTATGTATAAAAGTATACAAGATATCAGCTACCATCTTACCAAATTTCATAAAATTGGACCAATATTTTGAGCGTGAGAATTTTTTTAACATACAAACTTTCGCTGCTAAAATATTAGTGCGATTTTTGTATCATATTAACCTTAAAAGTATTTGAAATATTTTTTTAAAAAACGTTTAAAAATAATTCTTAATGCCGCCGTGACAAAGGAAAATAGATTTTCATTTAAGTACATTCTAAGTCGGTGGATCAAATATTATAAAACTAATCGTCTATCTTTTTCGCTAGCCGACTGCATAATCCAGATGTGACATAAAAACCAGTTTCGGCCATCGAATTTCGATTTTTTTTCTCAATAAATTAACGTCCATTTATGTTTGGAATTCCCGTGTTACATGAATATGCGAGTGCCAAATCTGCAGACATTTGCATATGTAACTCAATCTAGCCACACGTGTATGAATGGGCTTTCGCGCCTGATGCAAAGTGGTTACCATAACCTAACGATCCCTGTAAGATTGTACGGTATTCCAACTTTCATTTATATATTTATTAAACACTAGCTGTTCCCCGCGGCTTCGCCCCGCGTCGGGATCGGTTATATCGCGTCCAAAAGTAGCCTATGTTTGACCTCGGGTCGTTAACTACATCCCTACCAAATTTCATCGCAATCGCTCCAGCAGTTTAGCCGTGAAGAGGTGACAGACAGACAGACAGACAGACAGACAGACAGACAGACTTTTTTAATAGTTTTTTATAATATTAGTATGGATATGGAAGTTTGGAAGTATGGATTACAAAATACCTATGTAAATGATAGACTTAAAACCGTGGGCTATTTCTACTATATATAATAGGTCTGTTGAGAAAGTTGCCTACCTAAGTGCGAATAAAGTACACATTTCATATGGTTTTTCTTTGCAAACTCAAGTCGTAAATATATTTTCATTGTATTGAAAATAAGGAATTGATATATGAAATAAATTTGCGTATGCATATTCTATTCTTATCTCAGTTCCTCATTTGAAAATAGACCATTTTTCAACTTGATCAAACTCCGAGGCTCCAGATTAGCTGACGTGAAAATAAAGAATTGAAATAAATTTGCGTGTGCATATTCTATTCTTATATCAAAGTTCCTCATTTGAAAAACGAACATTTACCAACTTGATCAAACTCAGAAGCTCGAGATTAGCTGACGCGTGAGATGTGGACGTCAAAATAACATAACGAACACAACACATTTGTTCAAATAAGTTTATTAAGCGTCAGTTAATTTTCGCGTCTCGATGCCGGGGGCTAAATCTATATTCTTCTCCTTGTGTCGTTTTTCACCTCATACAAAGTCTTCACTATACTTGTAAAGGACTAGGAAAGTTCTTCAAAAGAAAAAAAGTACATCTTTAGAGCAAATACTCCCAAACGCGTTTAAAAGTGATAATAACATAAGTTGCCCCATTAAATTCAATTTCTATACCGTTTGCGGTCATTTGATTTGTTATAGCTATATCGCTACATAGTATACAAAGTCGCTTTCTCTTCTTTAAACGGATTTTGATGCGGTTTTTTTAATAAATAGAGTGATTCAAGAGGAATGTTTTCATGCCCATGCGAAGCCGGGGCGGGTCGCTAGTAAATAATAAACTGTATTTCCTCTGTTATTTAGCAAAACCAAGCATTTACTTTATATCACTACGTTGATAGATGGCGCTGTGCGTTTATTGTATTTTATGATTATAATCATGCAGTGAGCATAAATTATTTTTTTTCAAATGACCACATTCGGCCTCGGGATTGTACTATACTTATAGTAGTGTGTGTGTAGTGTGTTCTATAAACAGTTTCATGGCCACCGCTGCGTTTTATACGTCCGTGAGCGTCGCAGTGCCCACTTCGTACACGTGATCAGGTTGCGTGCTCCGTACTACCTAGACTTGGGAAAATACTGTTTCAAGAAAAAATACAACTTTTTTTTTTAATAAATTAACTTATCGCTTCGTGACATTTGCCCTTTAAGTCTTTTAATCCGAAAGTTATACTTACATATTTTTTTTATTAAATATAAAACCGCGGTCTCGTTGCGTAGATATAATTGTAAATAGACAAGGTTATCTGAGGATAAAACCAAAATAAACATCAAACGGTGATGTTTTGTGGGATTTGATATAGGGTAGACCTCAAACCACATAAAATTACGGCACTTATAAGCAATTATAATTAAATGCGAAAATATTTTGCTGCCTCTTACATTTTGACAAGTAGGTAAACACATACCGAGTTTGATAGAAAGGACATTTACCTTGGAAAAGGACATGGATTATTTTTAGAACTGTTATAACGGATTCCCATGGGGGTGAAGGCGCGAAAAACATCTAGCACATAAACGAATAATTAGATTTAATCTTAAAGCGTAGAATTGTTCAAATTCTTTAATTTATCAATTGAATGTGTTAGTCAATAGAATATTTCTGGGAGTTTGTGTATCCGAGTAATCGCCCACTTCGACCGTCTACACGCACACATATAAAATAAGCCTTGACAACTAAACTCACACTGAGCAATAAATAACGCAATTGCGTGCGCATAGATACCTACCATCCGTTTATTTTGCATAGAATAACTCGACTACCGCTACCGTCAGGTGTTTATGACTTACTTAAATATACGCCGAATAGATAAGTCAGAGGTCGTTTAAAAGTTTAATTGTCAATGATAATAGTTAGCAGCAAAAATAAAACCCAGTGATCCGCCTAATAACCGCCTGCGACCTTACATAAATCTCTAAAATGTTGCCCATATCAAAAGTATCATTTAATGCCTACTATGACCTTAACATGCAGTTGATTTCCGCGGTACCTACTAGCTACCAGCCTACCATGTCGTCACGCACAATTTTAAATACGGAACGCAGCGCGACGTAATAGGTTGAATGTACAACGAGTTTTAGAGTCTTTAGATAGATGGCGCTAGGCGCTACAATGGCCTTGTGTGTGCGTTTCTAAGATGCGTTTCAGAACTGAATAGAGCGACTATATTATATTTGATGCTCGCGGGGCGCTCTTGGGAGGGACGGCCCAATTTGAAACGCGCTCTACCCATTACACAATGAATTTATCGTCGCATACAGCTGACATATATTGCGTGCATGTCATGTGCGCCATACGTTTGGAATGTTTTGGCAATTAACGGTTCGCTAGCTGGACCTCAATTTGACACAAAAATTAATAAGTTACTTACCTCAAAATAAATGCTTCCACACATAAAGTACTTAAGATAAGTTTTAAACGAATTAGAACATTATTATTGATAAATCCTATAAGACCCTGGCCAAAACTCCTAATTCTACAATGAATCTCTCTGAATTACATCTTAACATAACCTGAAGTGAATTCTGAAATAACAAAATTTTGATTGTCTTAGATAATTGACACGACCTTATCTTGACCAGTCATCAAAGTTTAGTGTCGTTCCGAAGTTGCACCCTTGTTTACTAAATTGAAATCTCGAGGTTAACGATAGTAATCATCGAAGCTCGCAAAAACGAATAGAGACTGAAAAACTGCATTAGTTAAACGATCCCAAATTTCCATAATTTGATTTAACTTTGGCTACGACCCAAATTGAGTGGTCATTTTCTATAACTTGGCAAAATTGCGACTCTTCCGTAGCACCTGTCATCAGCGAGACGCAAAGTTCATTCCACGCCATCGATTTTTCGTGACTCGTTTAAAACTCGTTCCTGTAACCGATTTCCGTCGATATTAGCATTCACAAGGCAAAGGGCAAGGGCGGCCTCTTATTCAATGCTGTATTAATTCACTCTAATGACATTGTACGATTGAACTTCATTTTTGTCCCAGTAGTATTGATTTCCTCATTGACATTACTATTGTTTTAATTTAATGTAATGTTCAGTGTCGTTTATTGATTAATTAATAAACGTTTTATAATATGTCGGTAATCCTAAACTGATCACAACGCTCGTTATATACAAAAAACTGGTCCTAAAAGAATATGTCCTCTATAACAAAAGAGCGATGTGAGGGTAGAATAATAAAGGGAATGTTCGATATAAAAAGCCATATTGAGATCCTCTTTGTGTGTGCTAGTATCATCTTACGCACACATAAAGATTGGTTCGATTATTGTACTGCATTTTTCTTCTTTTACGTTTGCTTACTAAAGATACAGGAAAGCATAATATTTCTCGTGAAATGTTTCGAAATAATGTATTTCGCTTTTCCTAATTAATCATATTGACCGATATATACCGAATTGAGAACAAAAATTAGAATCGTATATTTGCTAACTGATAGTAGGTATTAGCAATTATAAAAAATAGTATATACTTATGTTGATGCTTAAATTTTATTACGTTATCCGTACAAGTTTTTTTCCATTTCGATTTCTTATAAGCTATTGTGTAAATAATCTATTTTCAGTAAAAGCACCTTTCAATCGAATTTGAATATGAAGACATCGCCGATGACCAGGTGGGTACATGATGGGGCCGCATACGGACACCTTCCGTGAACCCCCAAGGCCATGGAACCAGTTTTGGACCGGTATCATCATAATGCCCGATCGCAGCGAGAGGGACTCCAAAACTCCAAAATATTGATGGTTCTTAAAAAAAATATGCTTGTGTGCTTTGCTTCATAGCTTATAATTTTTGTACGAAATCAACTTGCTATTTGGCTTTGAAATTAAATAAATAAAGACATTAAAAGCTTCGTGTATTATTTTTATTGTAATGTGATTGAAACGACAAATATACACACATTTTAAGACCTATTTGAATATAACCATAAATGTATAACTACAAGTACCATAATGTATCGGTACAAAAAATGTACTTAGAACTGTTCGAAAGAACCAGAAATTAAAATATTAAATGGACAAAACTAAAATACCCAAATCATATTCGAATTGAACAGATACTTAAATTGTCAAAGATATATAGAGAGGCGGTGCACGTATAGAAACACTAGAAGACAAATAGAATTAGCAAATCATTTTTTTTTTAATCTATGAGAAGGCACATACTTTTTAAACAGAATCTACTATTCTGTTGAACATTTTCTTAATGAACAATTTATTGACTGCCTGAGTTTTAGACAAAGAGTCATTAACATTTCGAACATCTGCTTTGCACGTTTTATGAGACAAAGCTTCCCGCGTAAGTACATCCACCTATAAGTATCATTGGTTCACATTTTGATTAATTACTTGTAGTATTATTTTAATTATTTGTAAATGATAAATACTAGTATATTGTAATTAAACTCTTCATGCATGAACATAGGATATTATATAACAATTTATAAAATAGTCACAAATAAAAAATGCCGCCTGTGATTGTACCTGGTTCAAAGGTACCCATTAAACTGACAGCATTGCCTCTTTGTATAGCGATGGATATCCTTTGAACCCTTGAAGCAATATGGTTTCGGATGCCGTGTTTCTAGAAGTTTGAACCACATACTAACTTCAACAGTAGTCAAAACCACGACCTATAAGCAAGTAAAAGAAAATTAAAAAAAAAGGAAGAGTACTAAAAATCTAGAAAGTATTATTAACATAATAATAAAGCATATCTGGATTTCACATTATAATAAATAGCGTTGACAAATACATGAGAGCATATCATTTAACATCATTTTAGCATTCCACAGCTAAAGGCATTTCCGAATGCCCAGCTAACAAATAAGGCCAATAGTCGTTTAAATTACTCCGTTTAGTTTTTTGGAGATGAGTAAGATGGTCATTTACCTTCGCAGATGAGAGATTTTTTATCAAGTAAGTATAAAAAAAAATTAAATCAATAAACTTTTATTTGTTCCAGACTTGCAAAAGCATAAATCATACTTGCGATACAGATTGGTTTAGAGATTAAAAATAGCCACAATTGTCTTCTTTTTCTTTTTTAAATCGAATCATCAAAGGAACTGAAATACAGTCACCGTGACACACGATTGGTTCGAAATTACAAATGCAATATTTGTATTATGAGAAAAAATATGCAGTATTTTCCTTATTTCGAAACAAAGAACACCAGTTACAAATCGAATACCTAGTTTAAAGATCAATGACTTGTGTGAAACATGTACCCGTGGTGAAGGCCACTGAATTAATACAGCTGAAATAATACCTAGCTTTTTTTTTGTTCTGCGATGCAATTTACAAAAAAAGTATGAATAATTTTGCAAAACAATTCGATTTTTAATATATTCTCTTATGAAATATAGTAATACACCTACTGTATACATGTGTCGGAATTCAACAGAGAGAAAAAAAATTAAAGGAAAATTTGTGGAAAAATTCCTCTGTTTTTCTTAAAATTGTCATTTTGGTTTATTTATTTCGTGAATGTTATAAAACAGCTGTTCTCTAAATTTTTGTCTTTATTGAAATAGGATTCATTTTGTACAAATCAACACCTATCTATAGGATGAACGTCAATTTTTATATTAAAACTAATAAGGCAAGATAATCAAGTAGGTAATCCAGTGATTCCAAAACAAAATCTGAGATAATCTCGAAAAGATCACCTTACCCTTGTACAAATTCCTATCTACACTAATATTATAAAGACAGTATTATTATAAAGAGTATTTTTGTATTTGTGTGTATTTATGTCATGAACAAACTACTATGCCGATTTCAAAAATGATTTCACCATTGGGAAAGCTACATTCACACTGAGGCTATGTAAAGTACCACAGGCGAAGCCGTGGTGGACTGCTAGTCAGTTATAAAAGAGTTATTCAGTAACAAATATCCAAATATAATCACAAAAAATATGATCTAGGCTTTTCCCAGTTGTATCTTCAGCCTTATTTTCTATAGGAGCTCTTCGGAGCCCAGGGTCCGCTAATAAACTGCGATGTCTTGATTTTTCTCTTCATGAACTATCTGCGATGTCTTGATTTTTCCCTTCATGAACTTGCTTGAGTGTAGCCATTTGACTGGCCATGCCTATCTGACCTTGAACCTCATGAGCAATTCTAATGGCCCACCAACAAACAGGTACGAAGATATTTAGGCTTGTGTAGGGTCTTTATCGTTTTTTACTACGTCTACGGAAAGACGCATCATTTCAGCCGCAGGCAGTCCTCTTCAGCCAACTCTCTGGGAGCGGCCAACGATAGAGCAATCAACGTAGCCATATACTGATCAAAAATAATATAAGAGTAATCATTTCAATTCGACTAGAGGAGGGAGCCTCTGATGGACATAGGCATCCCTAAATTATTTTGAGAAGGACCGGTTGGAAGAGGCCTCTATCTAGCGTTTGCCTGCGATCATCTTCAGGGGGCTTAGCGAAAGTCTCAAACGCAAAACGTTAACGAGGTACGACAACAAAATGTATGGGATTGACATAAGATTGACCACGTGATTTACCGCAGCTTATGTCAATCCCATACATTTTTGTTCTTGTCGTCATTCGTTAGCGTTTTAAAATTGTCACTTGGCTACTTGTGTAGGTCATTTTACCATCTGGTCGCAGGCGCTACCGGTGCGTGGTCGGTGTTCGCCATTCTGGAACTATTCTGTCCAATCGGCTATCCGTTCTTCGTGCTTTGTGCATCGCCCACTACAAAGACCCGCTGAGCTATGTCGGAAACTATTGTTCTACGGGTGACACGAAGTGGTCTAATTTTCAGTTCTGAAACCACAACATATTTGCTTTAATAACATGAAATGAAATAAAATTATTTATTTACATGAAACATGGAACAATAAGATGTTACATTGTTAATTTGATATCTGCATGTTTCGCTACATGATGATATGACATTGGATTTTATTGATTAGAATATTCAACATAAAGTTCAATATTTGTAAATCTGAACGTTTGTAACAAAATATTAATATCTAAAATTGTCTAAAGCGAATGCAAAAGTTGCATTGCAAATATTTTGCATGTGCAATTTCGTAGCACTGCTACGTTTCGCGTAGGGATCGTAGGCGTGCTACGTGCATCGATGCAGTCGTAGAACTTCGTAGAGTATGCATTTCGTAGCTTTGCTACACGATCGACTGATTTTCATGTTATAATTTTTCGAGTATAAATATTCGTTTAATAAAAATTTATTGAACTTTACTAAATTTTGTGAAAAAATAAAGTTACCTACTATAGCTATTTTTTTTTAATAATTTGGCCGAATATTTTACTTAGAACCGTATCAAACTGTGCAGCATCATGCTTTGTCCAGTTGTTGCAGCACATTGCAAGCTAGAATCACTTGTCTAATAATTAAAATGATTGGAGATTACGGCTATAATTATCGACTGGTCACTCATGGAACGGGACACATGCGCAGACGCAGAGCCACGACACGAGATGCTCGTTAGAATGTTCCCGGGTAACGACCGCTCGTGGGTTTATTTTCATTCCTATGTTTTGGCGAATGCGTCTAGTCTAACGCAATATAAAATTATGAACTAGAGAAACTATTATGGAGTGCTCTATTGTTAGTCTGGAATCATTCTCCGATTTCTGATCATGTATTATACTGATATCATTTCTTAAAAATCCATACTAATATTATAAATGCGAAAGTCTGTCTGTCTGTCTGTCTGTCACCTCTTCACGGCTAAACTGCTGGACCGATTGTGATGAAATTTGGTAGGGATGTAGTTAACGACCTGAGGTCAAACATAGGCTACTTTTGGGCGCGATATATCCGAGTCCCACGCGGGCGAAGCCGCGGGCAACAGCTAGTATATTATAACAATAAAAATATTTTTTTTAAAGCTGTCCCCTTAGTGCAAAACTACTTTTTTAGTAGATTTACTTAGGTCATGAAAATGAAACATTTTAAATCGTCGACCGTTCCTGCGAGTGATCTTTTCTAATACAAGCTGTTCGCATAAGCTTCACCCGCCCGTGAAGTTTATGTACTAACCTATACTAATACTTATATAATAAAGCTGAAGTGATTGTTAGTTTGAACGCTTATAACTTGAAAACTAGTGGTCGGATTTGCAAAATTCTTTTTGTATGATAGCCTTATTCTTGGGGAAATATTAGGCGTTCAAACATTCAAAAAAATCTTTACAGCTTGCAGTGCAACTACTACGCGCCAGCTGCAATTATTAAATCCTACAAACCAATTAATAAGCATTCGTGGGTTAAACTAACTGTCCCAGAGTGTCCGCTAAGACATTAATGAGTTGTAATATCGGCAATTAGTAAACTCGCCATGTTTTGTTTTGACGGAAAGTGTGACGTAATACGCGATAATGCTAAATGCAGCGTAAACCGATCCTCACCTACTGGAAAGAGCAACAACCTTGTAAAACTTGATGATTTTCTTCTATTCGCGATATTTTTGGATATAGTGAGACCGCTTGAATACTCAGCTTCAGTTGTACGTAACGTCGGAAGAAGTAGTTTATTTACTGTAGGTAATTTTACTACAATTTTATTCAAAATTGATAACGTATCTCGTATCTTAACTGGTCCATATTCCTACCTCGGCGATAGCCTATTGTTATATATATTAAACCCACATTAAGACCTGCTAACCAAAAGGTTGACTATTAGATAATGCTCTTAGCATTAAGTTCGCCTATTGTGGTGTACAACTGTATTTTGTACAATAAAGTTTAAATAAATATCCTAGCTTTTTCAACTTCCTTACCGAATCACATCCTAATTTGTTTTACGTTTTGAACTAAGTTCCTTTAATTCGTTTCGAAGGCAACCGATATGATGGAAAGCGATAAACTACCGCATCGTTGACTTGAAACTGTTTTCGCTTTACAAAAATTTGTAATTGCATCAAATTTTATTACAATTCGATACTATTAATTATCTGTCTAAAATTTAGGAGATGTACTCTTGCCGGTGGAGTGGCTCCCAAGTGCATCTATCTTCCGTTAGCCTTTTGACATTCAGATACGACACGACTCTCAATTACCATATTAACTTAGTTACAAAATACAATTATAAAGCAATAGGTATTAAGATAAAAAAATAAAACAAGAAACTTTCCATGTCAATAGTCATACAAAATTGATGTGTGAAGAATTACATGTCAGATGTTTCATATATAACTTCCCACAATAATTATAGAAACATTTAAACGTAATCAATTTTTAAAAGATGTCAAAGAACAAAAATTATTAAGTTTAAAGGTAGCAAATGATTACGATTACATTACATCTTTACCAATATAATAAAGATGAAGAGTTTGTATGTTTGTTTGAACGCTTATAACTTGAAAACTACTGGTCGGATTTGCCTATATACGGATATAGTACATCGCACTAATGGTGAGTGAAACCGCGGGGAACAGCTAGTTTGGTAATAAAGTGACACTTGAAGTCGCAAGTGATTTCGATTCAATGTTATGCAATGGTATCTATGACCAGGTGAGTACTCATGGATGTATTTCAATAAGCGTGAATCATTCGAGTTTTATCCACCGCGCATATTCAAATGTTTAGTCAGAGCTATTTTTTGTAGGAAATAGGCGGTTTTTGTAAATTTGAACAGAACAATACAATGTGAAACGCAACTTGGTATGAAAATAGAATTGGCTAAGCAAGCTTCCAGTTGGTTTTGCACACCAAGTAAGAATACAGTACCAGCAGCTACACAACAGATGGACGAACAGTGGAAGCTTATTAGTAGTAATAGGGTTCCGTTTTTACACTTTATTTGAGGAACACTCATCAACGATTAACGATGTGACATCCCTATCTCTGCAGTGCTTTTCCTACTCTACTTATTATAAATACAAAAGTGAGTCAGTCCGCTTATCTACCTAAATAAACCTTAACTACTTTTGGGGTCCCGTAAAACTGCGTACAACAGAAAAGGGTAATTGGTCGTTCCACGCTCTTCCACGGTAAAGGCGAGTAGAGCCTTGGAAATTGTGCATAAAATATACTTAAAATTAAAACTTGCAGTTTTTGAGAATTTTATTAATTACTTGTCTATAACTTAGCAAACGTAGTTCAAAAATTGCGCTCATACTGTAGCTACTAAGTGTATTTGTATGTCACCAGTTTTCTAGGGAAAAACGAGTGTTAAATTGGTTGTAGATATAAAATTAGGAATTTAATTTATCATTTAGACGGAAAATGAACAAACATTATTCATTCATTCATTTCGTGTAGCTGTCATGGTCAATAGACCATGCACACCCTGGTGTCAAAATTCTTCGGAATCGCCTCTCGGCATCTAACGTGGTTCCTTTAACGACTACCAGATGGCAGCCGGGACCAACGGCTTAACTTGCCTTCCGAAGCACGAAATCATCTTTTTTGTCAGACAATCAGGTGGTTCAAGCCTGCAATGTCTAACCAAACTGGAAACAACTTCACTAGTATGCTTCCCGTGGGAATCGAACCCTCGACCCCCGGGTTTACAGGCAAACGTCTTAACCACTGGACCACGGAGGCAGTAGTGAACAAACATTATGAAAATAATAGAACGAGCATGTGGAGCTATGGACTATCTATAGTTCTAAAACTAAGTAGTAATGTGAACTCTATTCGTTATAGAAAAAAACATTTTCATTTGCATTGACTAAATTATACTGCTGCTCTTCAATAGTTGACATGTGTCTGCTACGAACATGTGTAGGCAGGTCAATAAACTTGAATTCAAATTACCATCACGTGCAAAAGTTAAGTACCTAGACGGTGAAACTGAAGTCTTAAGTTACCTCGACTTTAATTTACAAATGTTTAAGAAAATTTTGAAGAAAATTAAGACATTTGACAAAATGCTATCCAAGCCATATAGTGGCTGTGATCGGAAGAGTATGCATTCATTCCGCGAATGGATCCATTGCGTAGAATTTTGTTAGAATATTTCGGCGATAGACAATATGGTACCTAATGGTTCAGATAATTGATTGCAGTGATCAGAAATATCAGATTCAGGTGAGAATGATTAATAAAAATATTAACTTATCACCGTTGTCGTACTAATAGGACAAAAATAGGATCAAGTGAAAATATAGGAGGATTGCAGAAACCATAGTTTCATGCACGGCAAAATTTATTCATGATGAGGTGATCACATCACAAAAGGAGACGAGAATATAATCCTAAAGAACAACATGACTAAAGAGTTTTTTTGCTTTTTCATGAATTATATATTCATTTCATGCCCTCTGGCCAGAAGTTAGTTAAGTACCTGAACTAACGAGAAAAAATGATTAATTAAACAAGTGAAGATAAAGATTTCCCTTGAAGAGTCCTAATAGTTACTAGCCACATTGGTCTGGTTGTCATTGTCTAAGTCGATTTTGCTTCGACGCAATGCGTTGCTAGGGGCCTACGAGTATGTTAGTTCACGCATAATTGGTCCCAAGCTGGTCGCAGCATTACGTCATCGAAACGTGCGATCGGAGTATGCGGAATTTAGTTGTTAAGTGCGTAGAGTTATAACAAAATTTGCATCGCATTTGGCGTTCGTTAAACATTGGAGAAAGTTTTGTCTTTTTATACGCTTAGCTTTTTAAGTGTAAAACAGACCTTTTCCTTATCCTATTATATCTAGAGCGTGTCATGTCAACTCGTTGCCTAAGAGACTGTCTCTCTCTCTCTCTCTCTCTCTCTCTACCATGAATGAAATTACTGCTGTTTGGCGACAGAATTAAGAGAATGAGAAATAGTTTGTTTTTAATTTTCAAACTTTTTCGGTATACTTATGCAGATTTATAAGTATATTAAAGAATCACGACCCTTCATAGACGCATATGTTTCTTATTTAGTCGAGCGCCTATTTATTCAAGCTAAGTAAGTAGGCACTTCATAAAGCCAGGTCTAGTCTTTCTATGAATGGCCACATCACCGGCAGCTGCCGCCCGTGACACCTGAACAAGAGCCGGTTTCGGCCGTGCCCATCAAAGACCAATGCACAAAGCGTTCAAAGAACATGTTTCAATAATTTACGAACGTGAACGTGATTAGGCGCAGCTTTAGAATGTAAAAGGTCGTTTGCCTGCGATTTAAGGAAGTCTAAAGATGTCTGTAGTTCTAATTTTCAGAAAATTATGTACCTATTGGAACAAGAATTTGATTTATTTACATTCAGATATCAAAATTATACATTCAAAACGTAGTATTTGAACCAACCAACCGAGGGTTGTTTATAAAATGAGCGATCTAATTCAAACCCTAATAAAGCTCAGCGCACACCAAATCATGAAGAGCCTTTTAATTTGCTTCATAATTGCCAACGTTCGGATAGGCAGATGATGTTTAAGTGCTTTTAATGTTTGGTGCCCGTAATATAATGTTGGGAATATCAGCCGGGTCCCAGCGGAGGCGCGTTCGCTGGATTAGGCTGCCGGTGGGGTTGCACAGCTCCCGACTCACCTTGGAGAGTAATTATAATGATCGGCGCCGGAACCCTAGTCTGGGACGGGTGTCCTTCCTGGAGAGGCGTGCCGGGCGTAGGGTGGCGCAGCGGAGGTACGCCTACGCGTCCGCTATCACCCTCACACTTTCAAAACCTATAGGGATATAGTACCTCCCTCCCGTTCGCACCATCCCGTCTCGACCCCCACGCCCCCACGCACCGTAATAACCCAATTTGTAAGAACTCCCCATTTTCAAGGACGGCCGTCGGTCTTTATGGCGGCGGCGACGGCGACGTTGATTCCTCGACCTTGTTTATTTCAGTTTCTTTTTGTTTAGGAACTGCCTGAACTTATTTTCGTACGTCTGTAGCTCGCTAGACCCTATTTGTTTTTGTAATGGTACTTGCTGGAAATTTGAAATGTTGATCACAAAGAGAATCCGTTTGGGCAACCGGAGCCGTGGTGCCTTTTGTACGTAGCTGTTCAGTACCAATTATTCAGGACTCTTCAAAGGTCCTGAAATATCAATGTCTATTCCTTTACGCCTGCCACGATAAGTAATTGGATGTATTTCTGAATGTCGACTAGTAGCCCGTAAATTTGTTCGTTACCCTGAGTAAATACAAAGTTTGGCAGATATCAACACGAAGAGCCGAAAGTGCAAACGCTCGATTTCAAATTTTCAATTAAATCCTTGCTGTGTAAGCTTTGCATTCAGTTACGTATTAGGAGGAAAACATCAGGTGATGAAAAGGTTTATTGTTGGTTTTGCCTGTGAATTGGTTGTGGACACTTAAATAACATAATAATTCTTCATATAATACTGATTATGTATTGCGTGTGGGTGGGTTTCAGCCTCATTTGTTTAAGCCGTTTGTAAGGCCAAGGTCGTCGGCAGCACCCTTATCAAGACCCGTCCTTTAGGGTCGTCTAGACGGCTTCACACCTCCAGCCCTTTTAGCGGTCCAGTTTTATATTGTATCTCAATATTTTTCTTAGCTGTGATCTCAATTTTTGTGTGTCACTTTGCAAGTAATATTATTATCATGACATTTTTATGACATAATTTATTTATTGTGCATGTAGTCATGGTTTAAATATGTTTGCGATGTTTTTACTCGAACGAATTGATAACTGGTATAGCTATGTACTTATATGTATTAGGTATTATTTAATCCTTTATATTTACATATACTAGGCTAGAATTTTAATAGCTAATATTTGTCTAGGCATTCTGTTCGGCCTTCACTAATGAAAATTCAAATGTGGTAAATTATTCAACTTCGTATTATTTAAGGTTGGGAACTGATACTTGTAAGTTTTCAAAAGGAATATCTGAAAATTTCTAAAACAAAATGAAGCATAAAATGTTTTTAAAATAAAAGGTAGATAAATCAGGCCCTGAATATTTTGGATCGTAGGTACACGTGTTTTGATCTGGGACCCAGACAGTTTCGTATTCCTAGAATTCGTGTTTCGCACTCCCTGAGCCCCGATCGCCCTTTTCAAAGACGGGGAGACATCTACCACCCACAAACTCCCGAGTAAGTAATCATTATAATTTGGCACACTAAAAGCGAAAAATTGCGTCTTTAGTTTTTCAATGAATAACGATATAAAGTTAAACGTTTTATACTGTCACTTTTGTGAGACGTGCCGATTGTTAGAAAGAAAGATAAAATGATGACTGAGTCAAATAAATTTATACCAACTTGCTCTTTTACCAAATACAAATAAATTCTAAGTGTCATGTATGGTAGGTAATAGACAAGAAACAATCACAGGATGTACTTGCACTAAAACTCGAAAAACCTAAGTGTTTCTGGTCCTAGTCTTCGGTCACGCTATTTATCCAAAAACATCGATTTTTTAATCGATCTATACCTATTAATATTTAGTTGTTTCAGTGGTTTTTCCCAAACTTATTCAAATTTCCTAGATGTTTGAAGATTACTTTATTTTAATTTTATTAAGTTGCGCGAGTTTTTTTTTTAATATTCTCGAGCCCTCGATGCATGGAATAAAATGTGTCAGCGATAAGCACGTTGGCGCCAGAATCTGAACTTTTTTCGGGCCGAATTATAGATTTCATATTATTTAGATACGGCCCTAACTTTGATTTAATGTTTGTTTATATTTCTTGTTTGCTTGTTTATAATATCTTTATTGCTTTAAAATACATCATAATTACAATATTATTAAAATCAGAAGACAATGGCGGACTTATCCCAGGAAGGGATTGATTTCTTTTTTGTTATATAATAATGATTTTATTTAAAGAAAATAATTTCGCTCTATTTTTTTTTCTAATCTCGTCCTACTGCACGTATACTTAATTATTTTGTTAACTCGATTAATGGTTTGTGGCTTTTTCTCTTTAATTTACGGAAAATTAATAAATAGCTGAAATTTAGCACACGATATCTGATTAAAAATGTATGTAAATAGACACAAATTTACAATTATTATACAATCTTAAGAACTATCTATATACACACTTAAAGTTAAAATATATATACATATATATACATAGAAAAAAAAAACAAACATACAAAACACTACGCATCGAAATACTCCTCCGCATCACTATCAACTGGAAATGTGCCCAGAAGGCTGGCAGCATTGCCACGCTGTATGGCAATGCTTAACCTTTGAGCCAAATATAGGCCAGCCTTCTGGTCACATGAGGCGCCGATTAATCTTTTGGAGAGATCTCTAAAAAGAGAACGTGCACTCGGACCCCATGGCCCAAGGGTCTCCACCCCAAACGGCTCAAATATGTAATCTCCATTGAGATTACTATATTTACGCCGTTTGAGGGTTTCAGCTGACGCAGCAGCAGCGCCAGCGCACCCTGCGGTGCTTGGAACATGTGATGGCGCAAGGGTGTCGACGCATGTCGCGTCCCACACCAAAGGCCGACCCATATTCCAAGGCATTAAGGACATACCGTCTGGTCTCTTTCCATCGTCGCGTGCGAGGCCAATAGGTTCAAGCACGGCCGGCACGCCGGCGGTAGTCAGAGCACGACGGATTATGTCGTTAAGATGT
This sequence comes from Apomyelois bistriatella, assembly GCA_947044815.1. NCBI lineage: Eukaryota > Metazoa > Arthropoda > Insecta > Lepidoptera > Pyralidae > Apomyelois > Apomyelois bistriatella. The sequence goes on from OX345688.1 coordinate 2,812,737, forward strand.
GCGTGCCGCGGAATGCGGCCAGCGCTCCTGCTGCACGATAGGCCATGATGTCCGAGGGCATCGACGACCTCTCCACAGTGACAACGATGCGGAGAAACACACGGGGCACCTAACCGCAAGCAAGTAGCGATTCTGAAGGTATGGTCGTCCAACATAGTGCCTACGTTGGGCGACGGGAGTGTTTGCAGCCATAAACCCGACTCCCATTCTCCCACAGCCATTAAACGAGCACGGTCAACCACACTGCAAGAGGAATCCAATAGTTTTCCTCTTGTAATGCGGCAAAGAGGCTCGTCCCATAGTCTCTGGGAGGATAGATTACTCGGTAACTCAGTGCCTAGACAAGCCATCCGCCAAACGCTCATGGCCTCAGCTTTACACGGCACCTCGAAATCGACCAGTGTTTGGGCTAATATTTTCCTGGTCAATTTCTCAGTGCTGTGAACCGAAGACAGGAACGCTGGCAGGCTCACGTCTGTAATTTTTCTGACGCCGAGGCCGCCCAAGCGTACTGGTAGTGACGCTTGTTGCCACACTCGGTCATTTATGGCAACGTTCAAAATCTTACTTAAAGTAGTTTGTATAATTTTATCAATTTTGCCTAAAATAGTATTTTTTTTCCAAAAAGGAGACGATCGTAATGCGTGTGTAAATTTGGGAACAAAAAGGCAGTATCGAATTATTGTAAAAGCCGAATGTATATTAATTTTGAGTAAACGATCAGAAGTCTCATTGAAGTTTTGTATTTTCTCGTCTATAAAAGTTTCAAAACCTTCTTCTAGAATCGGAGACCCAAGGAGGCGAAAAGATTTTCTTTCAATAATTTTTATATTAAGTGCCAAAATATTAAATTTAGATAATGCTGATTGTGTATCATTAATATATATATTTAGTAATTTTTTGTAAATATATATTTTTTTATAAATTATAAAATACAATTTTTTGAAATATATTTTGTAAAAAGAAAATCTTAATTAAATATCTTTCCTTTAAAATAATGTAGTTATTTTATTATACACTACGACCTATGTTTACATTTCATGTGTACAATCATGAATAAAAATAAAAAATAAGCATTTCATGGAAGTTCTAAATTCTACATCGTATGCAGGGCAGAATTACTTATAGCTGTATAAGCGCTGAAAATCGAGGCCGCCCAGCCTGATATCGGGAAATCGAGGGAAACTGACTGGCGGCACGCACCCAAACTCACGGCAGTCCAGTTTCCATGCTATCAATATGAAATCCTTTTTTCACTAGCGATACCAACATTTTATGTGAAACACCGCTATATTTCCCGCCGCGAACTCTGTCCTTTCACATGATTTCTGCCAAAACCGGCGATGGAAATCAAAGTCTAGTTTTGTGTCGTAAGTAGCATTAAACACTTCTGAAACACCTCGTTTTTGCTCGAGCAACTGGATGCTTTAGACTATAGGTGTAAGGTTTAAATTTCCGTGACTTTTAATCAGTAACGCTCAATAAAGTTTCCTATAACCTATAATATATTGGGGCTACGGTAAAACATTTCATTGTCACCTAAACACTAGATTTTATAGATGATAAGGTCTTGGACTAAATTCTAGTAACTGTTTTGAAACAGGAAAATGTGTAAAAATAAATAAGAAAACTTCCGTACCTAGGTAATAATGCAGGTATTTATTCTATAGCTCCACTTGTTGGGATTGGGGATACAGGCCGTATTGGTTAAGTTTTTTTTTTAAGTAAAAAGGAAATGAAGTTTTAATAAGTGCCTATTTTACATAATATAAGTAAAATATTTAAATTTTGTTCTTCATTTTGCGAAACCATCCATTATGACGTGTTTCAGTAAAAAGTTGAAGCGAGAGGTGCCCATTTCCTACCTGGCCTACATAAATACAGATACTAAAAAATAACCACAATAGACTAGGTACCTACAGCAAAAAATCGTGAATCAACCGCCACAGTTCAGTCACGTAGAGCCCGAACAAATGCAATGCAGGCAAAATCGCTGTCGACCTTGAAAATTCACTCTTCTAGCATTGGCCGCGTACATTACGTGGAAAACGCTCAGTGCTGTGAAGACTTGTAGACCGTCGCCAAAAACGTTGGCAAGCGCGGATTGATAGCGACTTGCAAGTAGACGGAGTAGACGGGGCTATTGCCCTCCCCATACCAATGCAAGGCCACCCAGGGCCGCACTCGACGCCGAGCCTCCGTAGTCATGGCGATCGTGTGGGCGAGACACGTTGCGATAGCGACGCCACCCGGGCCCGCTCTACTTATTTTCAGCTCTTTTCAATTTCCTTCAATGGCGACTGAATCTTCACCTGAAAACCGAATTTTGACTGACGAGATTGTTCTCGTCACGTACTCAACTTGTTTCAGATGCCTAAGGCCATGATAAAATTAATATTCAATTGATGAAACCCCGGACCTCTGGTGCGCTGGGATTTCTCTCATCAATAAGAGCACACTGTACTTTTATATATTTTATTCTAAATTGTTAATATTTTATTTTCCTGTTCACTGTTCGTCCTTGATATTAAGGTCACAGTATTGATTTCTCTAGAATACAAGGTATGTGTATTTCAAACTCCGAACTATTGATTAAAATGCTGAACCGTATTACCTACTCGTTAATTATAAATCTTACAGTTTGGAATAAGTTTCATGGTATAGCTTGAGTTCAAATTAAATCTGCCTAGGTTACCTTCCTTGAATATTACACGATTTTCAAGAAGTAAAAATGCCAGGGAAAATTAGAATAAATCTTGTAACGATTTTTTCTCTTGACAACAATACCTAACACATAAAAGTCCTATTTAGGTCGAGCATTTCATTCATAAAAATAAAATGTACTTACGTCAGGTAAGTTAAGTAAGTAAGTTTATTAGGTCTCTTGTTATGTCTGGTATTTGGTTAAGGTGTATAATTATTGATGTAACGTTCGAAATCTCAAGTCAGCTTAAAACACCCATTTAGTAGAGAAGTAAGTAAGTTAAGTTTTGTGCTATAATGTTATTAATTTAGAATTTTGATATTCAAAATCATTGTTAAATATTAATTGTGTGTGATGTATTGCTATAAAATTTATATAAGTCAAATGTCGATTCGGTAAAATAGATTTTATATAAAAAACTTAAATTCGGTTTAAAATGTATTTATTCGTATTTTTTTCAACTTTATGTATGCAGGGTAGAGTTTTTTCGCAGCAGTAAGATACAAACACAATAAGTTTTTATCTTTACTTATTTCCACTGTATACTTATAAATTAATACATATAAATATAAGTATACTTATAAATTAATACAAAAATCAAATAAGGTAATGTAAAATAGAATTAATATAAAAAAAATCCTAGATAAGATTTCAGAATGCGGCCCTGGCTGGGAAGTACACTGTATGCCAAGTCGCAGCTTGCTATTTGTGAGCACCGGGCCTCCGAACTTCGTACCTACCTCCGCCTCCGCAGTCCCCCCTCGCATCGTGAACTACTAAGGACCTTATAGCTTGTAGTATATGATTTGCAGCAATATACTATATTGTATCCTGGTGTTTTAGCTCTTGATTGTCGATCTTTTCTTCCTATTACAGTCGGGAAGAAATGTGTTAGCCATCAAAACATAATTTTGTTTTAACTTTATGGGAAAACAGACTTACAGCGTATTCAAAATGTCGTCTTAAACAGTGTATATATTTAAATATAAAGAATTTCGATCGCGCGCGGTCTCAATTTTATTAAAACTATTTTTAAATATAATCTTTATAAATAAAATTAATTTGCAAAAATATCTGAACGTTCATAAGCCTTACCTATGAACGACTGCACCAATTTAAATAATCTCTATTAGGGTATTTAAAAAAAAATTTGATCTATTATGACCAATGAAAACCCTTACGTCACTTGACAATGCGCGAGTGGCATTGCGAGTTTTGAGTATAGGCGAAAAGGGGAAGGGGATGATGTTGATGGGAGTTCCTGGAGGATCCTGCTGAATGACATGTTCAGGTCCTAGGGCTCGTACGTTTTTTTTATTTATTAATAAATATGTTTCAGCAAATTCGTTATGACGTTTTATCCACGCAGAGTGAATGCCGAATTCACGAATCTGTCCAATCCCAGAATCTGTCCTATACAGAACAAATGATGATGATGATAATTGATAGGTCACGCTGACCACTTACCCTTTTAAGAGGGCCGTGCGCTGGTTTGCTATTGCTTCTTTTATCAAAACGATATAACGACCTGATGACTCAACTTTGGCTAAGATTTAAACGTAGTAAAGCGTTATGAGATCATATCAATAATAATCTTGTAGGAGTAGTTACGAGTACATGATGAAGTACAGTGGGCTACTTAAAACAGTATACCATTTCACTCTTACACTTTAGGTAGTATACATTATTAGTACTTTAGTAGTATATATTATTTGGGCCAATACACTTGAAACAAGCTATTACACATTTTGGAGAAATATTTATCATTTATTTTATTTATTAAATTCATGTACACTCAAATACAAACATAGTTAACTTAAAATTAGGAAATTTAGTACAAGGGTGCTATTTTCTATAGAAATTTCTTCCAGCGTTTTTTTATTAGTTCTTTGCAAGGCAAGCTGTCTTACAAATAGTAAGTGTAACAACATCACTTCACTACATAGTATAAAAAAGTCGATTTCTCTGTCCCTATGTCCCTTTGTAGCTTAAATCTTTAAAACTACGCAATGGATTTCGATGCGGTTTTTTTTAATAGATAGAGTGATTCAAGAGGAAGGTTTTATGCCCATGCGAAGCCGGGGCGGGTCGCTAGTTATTACTAATATTTTATAACTAGCTTCCCGCTCCGGCTTCGCATGAGTAGTGTTCTCGTCTGTCAATACTCGAGATTACTGAAATTTCCCATTCTCACCGGGATAACGCAGACTTGATGTTGAAGAGTTTCTACTAGCTGATTTTCGCGGCTTCGCATGCTCTAAACCATTATACGAAGAAAAAACCAAAGGTAGCCATGTCTTTCCGCGAGACTGAGACTACCTATACTTATTATCAATCTCAACAAAATCGGTTAAATAGTTAACGCTTATTAAAGTGTAATAAACATACTTACCTACATTCCCAATTTATAGTATTGGTGAGGATAAGGATATGAAGTTAGGATTTCCGAGTGACGTTAAGCTGATCGTACCCTAGTTCCGAAACGTCCGGCGCACCCTAGAAAACTAGTTCCCGGTAACTTAGAGAATAGTTGACTAATCCTTCCACCACGATGTCTGATCCTAAGAACCACAATCATCGGACCACTTTAACATCAAACTCATCACGCAATTAGAAAACTATTGAAAAACAATAAGTAAGTGTATAAAGGTCATATAATAATATACTATTTACACTTCGTGACTTCACTGACAATTTGATGTTTACTTCTTATTCAATTATAAGACTTAATTTTCAGGACGTTCCTAGAATTTCGGGAATTAATTTAAAACATAAAGTTACTTTGGCCTACTTCTCCTTAAAGGTAATAAGACGGTGCCTTAATTGCCAATTTGGACATAGCAAACAATTACACGACTAAATAATTAAATAGTGTAAAAACAATTAAATACTTAATAATATTAAAAAACCTCAGACTGGAATTATAAAGTCATCAAGATATCGTCGTTGTATTTGTATTCTAAAATATGTGTTTTTTCGAGTATTTGCGCAAAATAATGGTGGATTTATTATTCGCTAAGTGTTCTTGAATAGTTATGGGTGATAGGAAGTTGTACAGTGTTGAATAAATGACTTTAATCTTGGTCACCAAAATTTCCAATGCTAAGTGAAATTCTTCCACCGCTTCCCTCTGACATTGACTAGACTAACTTGACTACTGATTTGACGTTTTTAACTTGACCAAATTAATATTAATAAATTAAATAACAATAAATAAATCTTACATTTATTCTCGTGTTTTATGTTATACTTAAATAATGTAAACCCGTATTGGCTGTCTGTGTTTTTTAAGGAACTATTGTAAAATGTTAAAGCTATTTTGTGATAAATAAATAAATAAAACTCGACACTGGCAAAAATAAGCTTAAAAAGTCTGTTTGCCACAACGAGTAAAATAAAAACATACACACACAAAAACCACTCACTTCTAAACTTGTACATTTCCTCTTTGTTGTTGTCTCATGACTGTCAACACACTCTTTCTCTCTCTTAACCATATTATAAAAACGCTACAGTCAGTTTGTATATTTGTTTATTACATCTTCGCGATTTATTTACTGCACCAATCTACTTGAAATTTCTCATTCATCAATACATATAATAAGACACTAAAATGCGAGTGTCTGTACATTTAATATTTTTCAAAAAAACTGATTGAGTGCGATTAAAAAGGAATAACAGAAACCAAAAAAACAGTTTTTGGAATTTTTGTCTGTCTGTATGTATGTATGTATGTATGTATGTCTGTCTGGTACGTTATAACTTCGAAAATACTCAACGGATTTAAACGCGGTTTTCACAGTTGGATTACATATGATTAGGAGCGTTGTCAAAACTTTGTTTCGTCAAAATCGGTTAAGGGAAAAAGAAGTTATGGTCGATTGAAAATTTACTTCAAACACTGCTTCTAAACTTTTAATGCGTTTACTTACGTTTAATTTAATTTAGATAAGGCTAGGATTTCTACTTTTTATTATCCATATCAATAAAGACGAAAACACGCACTGCACCTATTAATTTTAATAAAATAACACATTGAATTTGATCGTAAATTTGGTAACATAAAATCTCAATAGATGGCGCGAATTTGCGTACCTATAGACAAATCCCATTTGAAATTTAGCCAATCTCTAGCAACGTATGTTGGCCTATCGGTAGAGGTCGTAGATCATATTTTTAAGTCGAGGGTTCGAATCCTGCTATAGATGACTTTTTTTTTACTTACTTTCTTTTACTTGCTTTTTTTACTAACTTTTTTTTATTTACTTTTTTTTTCGTTTTGTATTAATTTTTAAGAATTTTTTAATACTTTAGTAAAGAAATGTTTCAAGAAAGTACCTGGATCGAATCCTGTCACAAACAATAATTTTATGATTTCGTGTTTTATTTGTTTTCTAGAATTATTTTCTTACTTTTTTTTATAATTTTGAAAAGAAACAAATAAATTCATTTGCAAATTTATTTCAGGATAAACGATATCGCAACCCCTTACAAATCATATCTTATAGTTTGTCATTGACGACATTGAAAAAGAAGATTAATCAAATGGTTGACTGGTAGAGAACGCTCTTAGCGTTAAGTCCGTTAATATATAAGTACTAGCTGTTCCCCGCGGCTCCGCCCCGCGTGGGAATCGGTTATATCGCGCCCAAAAGTTTATGTTTGACCTCAGGTCGTTAACTACATCCCTACCAAATTTCATCACAATCGGTCCAGCAGTTTAGCCGTGAAGAGGTTACAGACAGACAGACTTTCGCATTTATAGTATTAGTATGGATATGGATTTTGTACTTATCTATCTATCTTTACATATAATCGGACAGTAAAAATTGAATGTCTGTACATTAAATATTTTTCTAAAAAACTGATACGGGGCGATTAAAGAAAGACGTGTAACAGAAACCAAAAAAAACAATTTTTGGAATTTTTGTCTGTCTGTCTTTCTGTATGTCTGGTACGTTATAACTTCAAAACTACTCAACGGATTCGAACGCGGTTTTCACAGGTGGATTACATATACGTTCAACAGTTTTGTCAAAACTTTGTTTCTTCAAAATCGGTTAAGGGAAAAAGAAGTTATGGTTAATTGAAGTTTACTTCTAGCACTGTTTCAAAACTTTTACAGAGTTGAATCCGGTTTACATAAACGTATTTAATATAGATAAAGCTACAATTTCTACTTTGTTTTATCGATATCAATGAAGACAAAAACACACTGCAGTCTCTATTAAATTTTAAAAAATTAACACATTGAATGTGTGTGGGCGTATAATTTAGTTACATAAAATATCAATAGATGGCGCTGAAGTTAATTTAATTATTTTTTTCTCATATGGTATTATAGCAGATTGAAATTTTTCCAGCAATTAATTCTAATTATTTCAAAAAAATTTTGGTTGTTTATTTAGTTCTATTGGTTGGTTTGTTTATCGGTCGTTTGTTGTATTGTATTGTAAGCTATTTGAATTGATTAGTTGGTTGGTTTGGCTTTGGTTTAAAAAATAATCAAACCAGCAAGTCAGTTCAGTTGTTGTTCGACGGAACATACGGTCGTGTCGTAAGGTCTAATTTAACTAACATAACACTATTTATTGAGTTAGGTTCTAATGACCCTGTAATAGGCTGCGTCTACTCTTTTAGAGAAAAAGATGTGATAGTATGAATGTTAATATTTTTAGTTTGATATCGTAGCAATGGCTAATGGCTTTATAAAATTGGCACGGGAATAGGATACTACTTATAGATTTAACTATAGGTCTGGATAGTTGTAGTTTCCACAGGTTAAGCGAAAAGCGAACTACACGCGGGCGGAGCCGCGGGCAACAGCTAGTATAGTAATAATTGTTTTTGCCAAAAAAACGAAACCGACTTCATTTCCTCAACTAAAAAGGATGAAATCCATACTAATATTATAAATGCGAAAGTCTGTCTGTCTGTCTGTCTGTCTGTCACCTCTTCACGGCTAAACTGCTGGACCGATTGTGATTAAATTTGGTAGGGATGTAGTTAACGACCTGAGGTCAAACATAGGCTACTTTTGGGCGCGATATAACCGAGTCCCACGCGGGGCGAAGCCGCGGGGAACAGCTAGTAATTAATATATTGTTGTTTAAATATGCTTCACATCAAACATTTTAATAAATCTGAAGTCGGTGCCGATTATTTTAATAAAATATGCTAATTAACGAGCCAGCAGCTAGTCAACGAATTCGTAAAATTGGTCGGTTTAAATATGCTTCATATCAAAAATTTTAATAAATTTGAAGTCGGTGTCGGAGTCGCAATAAAACTTGAAGAGTTCCCTCGATAGCTCCATGATTCCATCATCAGATCCTGATCTGATGACTATGGAACCATCTAGAAAGTATACACTTACTAATAAAAAAAGAATTTTACAAATCGATTCAGTGGTTTTCGAGTAAACGAGCCAGATATATTACAATCAAAAAGTTGTAAATACGTTGCATTTTTAAAAGTGGGTTAAATTTTCCAGCATCGTCTCATCTACGTCCCACCTTACTTGGAATATATCAAAAAATACCCATGCCCAATACAAAACTTGAAGAGTTCCCTCGACTTCTCCATGATCCCATCATCAGATCCTGTGGAAAGTAAACCCTCTCGAACAAAAAAAAAATTTCAAATCGGTCCAGCCGTCTTCGAGTCATCAAAATCATTAACATTCCGACGAATTGAGAAGCTCCTCCTTTTTTTTGGATTTGGTTAAAAATACTGAGAAACACACTTTTATCCCAGAAAAAGTATAGGGTACGACACTTTTTCCCGGAATAAAACTATGTGTGGGATTTACCCGAGCGAATTTGCGAATAAAAGCTATTAAAATTATAAACACCGTTCTCCTTGTCTGTACCAAAATTTGATTGAATCGCTGGAGGAAAGAGACAAAGGGTATGGAATTTTAAATATGTGCGTCGTCTAAACTTGGCCTTGGAAACTAGAGCTTGTAACCTTCAAGGAAGCCAGTGACCACGTCTTCAAGAAAAAATAATGTCCAAAAAATAAAGAATTGGTCATTGGCTGGCCCTTTGTATAAAGCTGAGAACTGGAAGTTGTGTAAAATGTTTTTCGGAGTCCTTAGTCGAATGCGAAACCTACTCTTTAGGTACTCGTATGTATGAAGATGAAAAATAGAAATAATTTTCTTTTACATCATTTTTTTCAGCTGCAAGATGTCCACTGATGGACAACGACCATCTCCATTTGGCAAATTTTAAGCCGCCTGCTTTCGGCGTTTCTAGGGCATCGGTTGAACCATCTGATAGGTGAATGTTTCACATCATTTTGTAAATTATTTCGATATTGTTATCTTTTGACCTTCTAGTGCTTTCTTAGGATTATTCTTTAAAGAGCTCATAGTCTTATAAAAGCCCTACTATTCCTACTATCCCATGCTTACTATTCAGAACCGAAATCTTTAACGCAATATTACGAAGAAGGACGCGGCCGTTCTAGGAGCAGCCAACAACAATGCAACAAAGCAAACACAGCAAGCAACAAAAACAAATAGCCACATGCCGGTCAAAACAGTTATTTTGATTCAACAAGAAAAAAATTTGATAAATTTATTAGTGACTTGCTGTTGCCCGCGGCTCCGCCCGCGTGCGCCTCTGTTGTATTGTGCCCGAAAGTAGCCTATGTTTGACTCCTGATGCATAACTATATCCATACCAAATTTCATCACAATCGGTCCAGCAATTTAGGCGTGAAGAGGTGACAGACAGACAGACAGACAGACTTTCGCATTTATAATATTAGTATGGATTGTCGATTCCTTTGCTAATAAGTAGGTGGAATATAGTCGGCCCTGGGAAATTCAAAAGGGATCGTTGCTATAGGAACGTGTGGTTTGCCAGGTCTCAATTTGATACGCAATATTGATTATAGGGAGCAGAATGTTCTAACTTGAATCATTTTATGCTTCATGAAATGGTCTGATTGGCTTTTCAAAGTATGCTCAATAAGATAGTTTTAATTATTCAATCTTATTTCTTCTTAAAATCTTTTTTGAAATATTCCTATGAAACGAAGAGTGGTCGAATGGAGACCAAGACAATACCACAGAAGATTGTGAAATATACTAGCAAATTGGACAAGATCTCGTTGCGATAGACTTTTTTTTGTACCAGTCAACAGACAGGTAATTTTGAGGAAGTTCTACAATATAAGATTTTAGTTAATTGGATATATTTATATATTGGATAGATATATTGATATCATCAAAAACCTATTATGGTACTACTAATTGTTGTCCTTGGCTTCGAATGTATATGATGATGAGTCTTAAGAATCCAATTAAGACACATTTGAGAAAATAAATAATGTTTGAAAGATATTGCATATAAATATGAGGTTAGAAGTCAAACAGATAGCGAGGAAATTTTAATTGATTAGGTCGCTTGTCGATAATATTAGACATATCACTCGGGCTTAATTAATAGTTACAAACAGTTTGTTACCATACCACATATTTAAGGTTGTGCCTGAATAAAATTCCTGAATTTCTCTTCAAGTACCGATTTTAAGACTTATTTTCGTATTCGTATCTCGATGATACTGTTATCGTAAGTAATGTACTAAAATAGTTGTTCGAATTAGTCATCACATTTTGGTTGGTTTAGCATATCAATTTATAAGGGTTAACAAACATAGATGGAGGAGAGATGAAGAAATGAAAAGTACACAAACATAAATCTAATTTGTATCGTCGTGTAGTTTTCGTTTTAATTTTTTTGTAAAACTAAATCACATGTTTCGAAACACTACTCAAACTTGTACAGAACATTTCCTGACTCCGAGTACTTAGATACAATCTTACCTCCAAACAAACCATGACCGTGAACATTGATTCAAGTTCATTACGTAACTCTATGCGTTCATCTTTCCTTATAGAAACTCGTACGAAATTGACACATACGCGCCTAATTTTAAGGGTGAAAATCTTTTCTTTTCATAATCATGTCATAAAATCGTTATTAATTGCAGCATTTTCTCGTGTTGCTGAATATTTCGTTTAGAAATTTCGTTAATTAAGTTATGTACTTACTTGATTTAAATCACACACCCTTTCTTAACATCGAGTTATACCGAATGTTCATATCAATTTTAGACGAGTTGCCTCCCACTTTTCTCTTTTTCGGTATCTTTGGTTGTCCTCCGCTTATACAAAATGTTTTATGAATATTTTATTTATCATATCTTACTTGCGATTATTTATTTTCAGTTTCTTACTTCGCTAAACCCTCTATCTATGAAAAAGACACGTATATACACTAAGTATAGAATTCAAGTCGTTAGTAAATGTAATTTAATTTTTACAAGGGAGATAGGGAGACCCAGACCCATAATGAGATGAACGAATGATGATTTGAGGGATTTTGATAAAGACTGGAGGGAGAAATGGAAACAAAAAGGTCTTTTGTCCAGCAGTGGGACCTAATAGAAAATTACAAGGAAGTGTCCATTGATAATATTATGCAATTAATTGGTTGTATCTTAGATGACGTAAGCTTCTATGGTGGGTTCATGGCCGCTGGCAAGTTCATACTTACATACAATACAATGAACGAACACATGGGCAACTGTTTATTTATAATCAATATGCTCAGCAAAAACATGTCCATGTGTGTGTTTAACAGGCGAATCATAGGATTCGTATGTTGTTACATTTTGGGTGTTTAAAAGTACTTAATGTAGATGGTTTTAATATTATTTTTTAAGCAAGTCGATTCTGGCAAATTATATTTGTGATAACCGAAAGTCTACCACTGAAAAAGCATCATCAGTAGCTTCTGCGAAGCTTCTTGCAGATGTTAAATGAATTAAATAGCAAATATTTCTATTATATTTATTGACTAAGCATAGTATGGTCCCTTGTATGGGCCGCCCAAAGAGCCATGGAGAGGGCTATGCTTGGTGTTTCCTTACGATACCGAATCAGAAATGAGGCGATTCGTAGGAGAACAGAGGTTGCTGACATAGCCCAGGATTAGCTTTTTGAAGTGGCAGTGGGCGGGGTACTTAGCGCGACTAACCGATGACCGATGGGGCAGAAAGGTTCTCGAATGGCGACCATGCAACGGTAAGCGCAGGATCGGACACCCACCGACCAGTTGGTCAGATGACCTGAAAAAGGTCACAGGCAGGCGCTGGATGCAGACCGCTTACAACCAGTCATTTTGGAAATCCATGTCCAGTAGTGGACAGCCTGCAGCTGAAATCTCGCCGGACCATCTGTACCATTGGACGGTACCATTAATGGTACAAATGGCACTTAAATTATATTTAACGGTCCAAATGAAAATCATCCTCCTTTTTTTGAAGCCGGTTAAAAACTAGATTTCCTCCTACTGTAAATCACAACTGTACCGAAACTCGATATTCTACACCAGAAACTATTTCTTGAAACAAAACATTGTACCCAAAGACATAATCTTATTTCTGAGTTTGACAGTCACCTTGGAACATCGGCTTTTGTGATCCGTTTTTGTAGCATTTCAAGTCTTGGGACGGGAAAACAGGGAAAGTTCTTACTATTGATTTGTCAAATTTGAAGCTACGTACTACTTTCTACTAAAACCGAGTAATTCTGTTGTTCAGTGCCCCTAGTATGAGTTTTTCTTAACGCAGACGCTAGCAACTGCGTTAAGATTTTGTATGGAATTTTTTAGTTGCCTTACTATCCGCCAGAGGCGCTGTACAGGTTTGCCATACTAAATCGCTAACGCAGTCGCTAGCGTCTGCGTTAAGAAAAACTCATATTAGGGGCACAGATAGTCTTTCTACCTATGTAAGCCGTTGGTCCCGGCTAAAACATCTTTATTTATCACATAAGCTTTCACCAAGGATTTTGTAAAAGCCAACTGGGGGATAGTAAATAAAGCATTTTATTCTGCAGCATCACTATTCCCATGAGAAGTCGGCGTCAGTCAGCCGTCGTCGGTTGTAAATTGTAAATCTTTTCGATTTTCAGATGTTTCGTCTTTCTAAACTATACGGTGGGGAAAATAATATGGAGCAGCTGATTAGAGTGAGGTAGATAATTTTAGATAGATAAATCTTCTTTTTAAGTCATGTGGGCTATATGGACTCGATATTGACTTAGCCCAGTACTTAGCCACCTCCACCGCCTGGTCGTTTGCCTCGTTCAAGATAGATAGATATTACTTGATTTTTATAACTGAGGCACAAAACATACAACATTTACAGATTTTTAGGTACTAAAATAGTTCTTACCTATACTAAAGATTAACACTGAATATTTTTTATATCTTCCGCCTTAGATGGAATGTGGAATGAAAAAGGAAATGGCCAAGCCACGTGTTATATTTTAATTAAGCTGTAGAAGAGTTTGAAGTGTTTTTGTCGAGTGAGGGATGTATATTTTCTTTGGTAAGGGTGTGTAGAGTTAAGAGTTTAGCTCTACATAAAATCTGATAAGTTTGTTTGTTTGTTTGTAATATCTTTATTGCTTTAAAATACATAGTAAAAGGAACATTATTAAAATAAGTTTTTGACAGTGCAAGTGTTTTGTCTCGTCTAAGCATCAATACAAATTTATTATACAAATGTTTTTGGCATCACTAAATGTTATAAAACAAAGTCGCTTCCCGCTGTCTGTCCGTATGTATGCCTAAATCTTTGAAACTACGCAACGGATTTTGATGCGTTTTTTTAATAGAAAGAGTGATCAAGAGGATGGTTTATATGATAATACATGTATTATAATAGCATTGCACCCGTGCGAAGCCGAGGCGGGTCACTAGTTATAATATATAAAAAATAAAAATGTAGCACGAAGAAAAATTTTAGGCTGCAGTAAAATGCATAAGTACATTATACCGCGATATGATAGAGTACCACTTGAGTAGATTTCCGGGCATAAGCTATCCATACTTCCTTACTAATATTGTAAATGCTAGTGTGTCTGCATGTCTGTCTGTTAGTTTTCACGACTAAATAGCTGAACCGATTTTGATATTTGGAGTGGATATTATAGAACAGGGGCAGATATGCTACTTTTTGACGTGATATAACTGAGTACCACACGGGCAGAGTCGCAAACAACAGCTAGTATTATATATGTATAAGTATTTACTACTCATTATAAAACTACTACTAAGAAAATCTTAACTTCTATTCGTAAATTAATCTACGAAATTTTATTTACTAAATATTTAGGTAACCTTATTTTTCAGCGTTGATAACTGAAAAAATTATTTGTAAGTTCGGAAAATCGATCGACTTAGCAACAGTATTATTAAAACTGCGATAAGGTCAGAAAATCATCAATGAAGTGAGATAGAGCTCGCTTCATGAATAAATGTTAATTTCATTACAAACTTGCCTCGAGGCTCGCGGCTTCGTATTAGCGGCAAAACGCGGATTGTCTATCTACCATCTTTTGTGTACCTTATGCAAACGCAAATAAAGACTTATTCTATTCTATACCTACCTAAAATTTAAGAGCTGTGCTCTTGTCGGTGGAGTCTCTTTCAGGTGTTTCTATTTTCCGCTAGCCTTTTCACCTCCTGATACGACACGACTCTCACTTTTTCTTTTATTTGTTCTATAAACTCCTTCTTGGTCTACCTCTGCCCCGTCTTCCCTCTATCTTGCCATCCATAATGTTTTTCATAAAGTCGTCGTATTGTATTAAATGTACCCACATTTTCGCTCTTCTGTTCTCAATTTCCTTTATTAAAGCTCTTTTCTCTCCCATACGTTTTAAAACTTCTTATTTTATCTTTCCAAATGATTCTCTCCATTCTATAAAAAATAAATAAATAGATTTACGGAATCACGCAGATTGAGCTAGACCCAAAGCACATAATCTATATATATAAAAGAAAGTCGTGTTAGTTACTCCACTTATAACTCAAGAACGGCTGAACCGATTTGGCTGAAAATTGGTGAAGAGGTAGCTTAGAACCAGGAGAAGGACATAGGGTACCTTTCATCCCGGGAAGTCCACGCGGGCGAAGCCGCGGGCAAAAGCTAGTAAATAATAGTACTAACCAAACGTAATTTTAAGAATTATGCTATGTGATAGGTACTAACCCAACGATACTATATTTCATAAAAATACATGTAAAGATAAACAAACATTCAAGACCTGCCAATCTGAAAATGATCATCCATCTTGACCTGACCGGGGATCAAACCCCGGACAACCGTGTAACAGACTAGCATGGTATAGCTATGGACCACTAGGCCATTAGGTCGTCAAGTTGTAGAATCTCGACTGGGCTTCTATGCTCATGTTGGTTTTTAACTTCTTCTTCTTCTTCTTCATCGTGTCGATGTTTGATTATTATATGATCCGACCAAAACTCCGACAATACTATTTCAACTATTGTTATTACATAGTTGTGGAACTAGTTTCTTGAATGAGCAAACTTGAGTCTTTTGTTTTTATGAAACTTAGCTTCTCGTACGCGAACTGTCTCGTTAAATTTGTGTCTTTTATTTTAATCTTCATATTCATTACCTATTATATCAGTGCGTACGAGATAATTTAATACACGCTGGTGCTATTAAACATAAAAAATATATTTATATTATATATAAATACTGTTTAGGTACTTAGTTTAGTTATGAACAGTTTCCTCACATCAATAATTCGTAAAATTTGTCTTTTAAAACTTTAATAACTACCTACGAGAATTATTGGACAATTGCAAGTCCGCAAATCGATAGAGCCTGCATGCACAATTTCGGCTAACACACACGGAAGTCGAGAATTTTCCCATCTATGTTTGTGTGCTAGTATTTTTCTATGTGTGCGAACGTGCAACTATCTGGCCGAGGTCGCCCACATCTGATCAGTGCAAATTTTGTTCGCTGGGATCACTGTCCGCTTTCAGGGTCGCACGGCCGTATCTCTAAATTTTTGCCTGTTAATTATAAAAATAATGCGTTATATAACCAGATGTAGGTGTCTCACTCTTACATCGGCGCGAATAGATATGCCTATCCCATCGCCACCGGCGTCGCGGCGCACACATAGGCGCAAGGATGAAAAAATACATCCACGAAATTCGACTATGCGTTTCCGTGTGTGCGTGATTGACGCTATCGCACAATGCGATTACAGGTCCGTATTGAAAATTTTCGGGTCTCGATTATTTGTTTTCAGTGTTTTTACTGATCTATAGTATTTCTAAGCTGGATTAAGGGCGAGAATAATTAATTGACGTAGCAATTTTCAGCTTCCTTTTAATCGTGTACTACGAGTACTATTTTGTATCTAAAATCAGACATCGAATAAAATTAAAATTTTACGTATTTTTGTTACCTAAATCGATTTTTTTTTGCATTATTTCAGGTGATTAGTTAAAAACTTAGTTTGTTATTAGAAAAAAAATATATAAAAATCCAATGAGAATTAAAGAAGTCAATAGGTAGTGCAGATAAAGTACTAAAATTAGAGGATATGACTTCAAAGGCACAAGTTGCATAAACAAATACTGCTTTAGAATTCGTCACTGGCCTTACACGTGCCGCCCGGGATGCGATCTTTGGCAGTCATTGTATGCAGGCATCGCGTATTTGCGCACTATTTCCCCCCGCCCCGCTCCTCACGCCGCCGCCCCCTCGATGCCTACATTTCGAACACATGCATATCCCGCATAGATATATAAGCTTTGCCTATGAGTTGGTAAGGTTCACAGAGACATTTATTGTATGAAAACAAACCTTATGCACACAATAGTATTTTCAGGGTTTCAAATGTTTTGACACCCGTTCGTATTAAATTAACCTTTTTTGTTGCAAAATCAATGACTTACTGATTATTACAACCTGAAAATTTGCAAATTTATTTGCATAAACATTTAATTAAATAACTTTATTTTTAATGTTTGCGTTTTTTCAGTATATTCTCAGTTACCTATCTACTTGCTTTTTGAAGATCAAGATAAGCATGCTTCTAGCTTTTTTTCTTCTACACTTCGCACTATTTTCGCAACCCTGAATTATTCTATGATGTTGACTATTGCGGAAATGCCGTCTGATCCCAAGCGAAGTCTTCGCAAAAGCTTCGTATCTAGCCTCTTGCTTTCATAGCTAAACTAAATCAGTCTCATGTGTAATTTATCTAAACCTCGGGTTACGTTAACGAAACAGGGTTCCGCTAAAGTTCACTGTCTTAATATTTCCATCAACTCAAAGATTTGGCATTGTTCAGAGGTCTGCCTCATGAAAACTGACAAGGCGTTTGCTGGTGGAATCTGCCACCTGTCCAAAAGAGGTACGATCAGATAGAGATTCTATTAGTTCTATCTTAACATTTTAGAATATGCATTGTAAGAGAATGTGGTCTATTTAAAGCCGGAATTCACACGCCACGGCTTCAAAAGTACTTTAGAAAATCCGCCAAGAATCTAAAGAAAAATCACCAGAACCGACCCACTTCCAGCGCGGTTATTTTCGATACGGATGTTTCGCAGATGCATTCTTTCATAGGATTACAATTTTGATTTATTGTTCGCTTGAATTATTTTGTGTTCTAGTTATTTCCTGATTTATACTTTAAGAACTTTTATTTAAACTAGCAACCCGCCCCGGCTTCGCACGGGTGCAATGCATGTAACATACCAAACCTTCTTCTTGAATCACTCAATCTATTAAAAAACCGCATTTAAATCCGTTGCGTAGTTTCAAAGATCTAAGCATACATAGGGACAGACAGCGGGAAGCGACTTTGTTTAATACTATGTTGTGATGAGATCATAAACCCATATTTCAAAAGACAAAGAAAGAGTGTCACCTATAATTGCTATTTTTTGCTGTGAGTATTTCAGTTTATATGCAGTTTATTGTTATTTTTGATAGCTTCTTTAAGTACACCTTATCCCTATGGCTATTTGTACAACACTGGGAACCGCTATAGTAACATCCTTAATTGGTTTTTGTAACATGTTTCCTTCAAGATTTCCTCTGGACCCTTTAAGCTTGTTGGGAAAATGAGACAGATAAAACCATCGCCGCTTTTCGAAGATGAGTAAAGATAAACTCATATAAATTAATTTCGAAGAAGATGTAATAATATATTTTATACAAATCGGATATTATGTAACGAAAAGTCGTGATTGGTAACAGAGTAACAGAGGACGTGTTCTTTAATTAGAGAAATTCAAAATTATTTGAAAAAAAAAGTTACAAGTTGGGCGCCATTTTGAGCGCCCCACTTGTAGGTGAACATAGAGTGCATTGCACAAATAATAAATACAAAAATGTTTAATAGAAAATTATAATTGATGTGTAATTTATAATATAACTTTTATTAGCTATAACTTTTATTTAAATTTAGGTTGGCATCAAAAAACTAAAAATTAAAAAAAAAACGTGATTTATAATGAAATATTGCACCTGATAACATTCAATCCACTTATAATTAGTCAGCTTACGGTTAAGTAGTAAAATAAATAATCTGTTACATGACATACATATAAAATGTATCGAATCGAACGCAGACGCATAGTTTGACCTATTTTTCGTGCGAGCTTCTATTTCAGAAAGAGCACAGCTGCATTATTTTTTGGCCAGCCATGGTGACCTCGATTCCTACGTCACTGTTACCTCTCAAGATGGCGACGTAAATCCCATGCTCAACATGATTATCGTTGGCGGGAACACTTTGATCCCATCAACTTTTCATCCGTATAGTATTTTTATAGCATTTTTATTTCTTTGCTAAATGTTTGTATAATATGTGAGAATCAAATATGTTAATATTATAGTAGACTATAGTAGCAATAATATATTACCTTCAAACTAGGTATTGGGCAGAATGATACGATTAGATTTATGAGTCTATAAAATTTTACAGACCGAATATCCAGGTTGATTTTTTCGACATAGACCTTTTTTCGACTCTTCAAATTTAGCAATTCAGTCTTTGACTACCACCTAGAGAGTGAAGACGTGAATGTGCAAACAGAGGGTGATATGAGATTGAGATACAGGTAGCTATCTTCTTTTAACTGTCGATCTTAAATATCTACTGATTAGAAATCATTAGTTATAACCATCTACTCGTATCTACCTATACGGATTTAATTCTACAGTTTAAAATATTCAATGGGGCTTTTTATGATAGTGGACATATCAATTTAATATGATAATTTGGCAAACGCGTATATTTGACCCAAATGTCAAGGTCAAAGAATGTTGAAAAAAAACAACTGGTTCTGATTCTAACCTGTACGTATTTGAACATGAGTTGTTCAAGTATTTGTTTAAACGATTAAAAGAAGAAAATTCGAAAAAGAAAGACAAATCAGCCTAGAGCAAAATTCAGCTGAAACTTATTAATCATAAAAATATCTAGCGTCGGACAGAAAAAAAACTTTCCAAAAGAAGTAATTCAGCAGAAGCCGTCACAATGACGAAGACAATGAAAAATTCGTTCACGCAATTGAACTTTAAATCAAAACTACGCTTCAATACAGAAGCCTTAAAATTACGTTTGATTGCCGTCATTGTCTTCCAGCACAGGTGGATAATTGATTGGACAAACAGTCGGGAATTTATAAAACCGTTACGCAATGCATTTTTTAGGGTCGCGAGGTAGTCAGCGCTTTCAGAAATTACAGCGGGCGGTGGGTGGTGTGGCGGGATATGACGTTCGATTTAAAGGGTGCGTAGGGTGGTGCCCCGGAGCGGCTGTTGACGGGCGCTCGGCGCAAGCGCTGTATCGCTGCCGGCGCCCGCCGCCGCCCGGTTCCGTACCGTTGACAGTTCCCTCGGACTTACTTCCTCGAGGCCTCGCGTCCGTGGCACTGCATCCAGTGCGTCTAAATACCCGTGCCTGGTAAGCCCGTGCCTGCCAACCTCAAACCCATACGCAGCCGCCGATGGCAGCTTGACGGCGTTCTCACTGTAAGTGCACCGTACTTTTTAGTTGCATCTACTGAGTGTTCTACTTCGAAGCCGTTCGTTGTTATTCTGGTTTAGTTTTATGCATTAAATGGATTTTTGGTTTCAGTGGTTTTTGATGTTCAAGAAT
Source organism: Apomyelois bistriatella (assembly GCA_947044815.1). Taxonomy (NCBI): domain Eukaryota; kingdom Metazoa; phylum Arthropoda; class Insecta; order Lepidoptera; family Pyralidae; genus Apomyelois; species Apomyelois bistriatella. The sequence continues at coordinate 2,833,469 of OX345688.1, forward strand.
TTATTGTTTTAATTTTATTTGATTAATTTTGTTTTTAAATTTCATGTGTTCGCTTGGAGTTTCTCGTCGTTGTAGGTATATTTTTTTTTTATTTGAGCTATCTAGATTAATTAAAAGGTCATTGTCAAAAAGCCATCTCAATGCGTATTGTTATTTCTATACGTAAATTTTATATTTGGGTTTCTGTGTTGTGTGGTGTGTGTATGTCGAATAAACGTCTGTGTGTTTAAACAATGGAATAACATGAAATTTTATAGTGCGTCATTTATGCCATCTAAGTAAACAGTATTTTTGCATTTAAATCGAATAGATTGTTAATAAATGATCGAAAAATAGTTTTTTGTCGTAATATTTACGTTAAATATTTATGATTTGAATGCACTTTGTACAGGGAAATCAAATGTCCTTGGAAAATGAAACATTGTGTAAGTAATCAATATCTGTATTGTATACACCTGACGTAAGTGTTGAAAATAGGCAAAATTTTTAGACAAAAAAAATAGGAACTTCTCATAACCTAATTGTTACTACGCATGCGCGAACCAGACCCAGTACGGTTTCAGTTTTCAAGGCAACTTGTACATAACAGCAGTTTAAGGTACCGTGGGCGACGGTGATTCCTTAGTTCTTAATTCTAGTGCGGTAAGGTCTAAAATTGAATTTAGCTGTATGAAAACTTCCGTTCTATATTGTACACAGGCAACATCACTTCAAGCTATTACATATTCATTGCAACTTAGCTACTATTACAATAGCATAGAAGCCAAAGTAAAGTTGGCTGATGTGGTTATTGACTGTATGTTGCGGTAGCGCCACCAGTATCCTAGTTGGTCTTTGTTTAGCTATTATTTTATTTGTTACATTTTTTTTTATAAAAGACAAATTAGTAAACGCAATAGTATTAAATTATATTTTTTAATTTAACATAAAAATATCAACAGTTTGTTTGTTCTTCTGCAAAAACAATAATTTTACCGTAGTTGCATTTTCTACAACTTTTTTATCACTAATTATAAATCTGAAAATAGTCATTCCTCATCTCAAGCACCTCATAGCTTATAGATATAAGTACTTACTTATATTATTAAGAAAACAAAATACCTGACTGCATTTATAAAATATGCCCAGAGTCCATAGAATTTGGAATCGCGCGCGGTCTCTACCCAGGCAATTTTTTTTAATCTATGCCAATGTTCTTGCCAATGCCAATGTTTTTTTAATCTATGCACAGTTTCATGTTGAAATCTGTCTAGCCGTTCACTCTCATTGCGTATGGCATTCATCCTGCATGGATCAAATCTCCAAATTCAAATTTAGCTGATAAATTTTTGCCAGCGGCAGGCGTGAGATCGTGAAGCTCCCTCATTCCACCTGGAAAACGGCGAAGTGGGCGCGTTTACCACATGGGATAGGGTCTGGTCTGATTCTCATCCCTATTTATGGAGGTGGTGGTTAGTTTTCCCGTGGTCTGAATGGAGTCCAGCTGTTTAGGAGCTAGCTTAAAAATCAGTCTCGTAATTGCGATTTCTCGCACAAAATATGTAGTTCGTGACAAGTAGTATTAACATTAATAAGGGTTCCCTGTTTATTACGGAACCCTACAAATGGGTAATTCCAAGCATATAAGGCTCTGTTTCACCCACGACCCTGGGTCGTATTTAATCAGCTGGAAAAGTGTACATTTGTTTCATTATTGTATAAATTGAAATTGCAGATACAGTCAAAATTATTGCAATTTCACTAGAAGGCGTTACCATTTTGAAGCTCATTTTTTTATTTTTAATATTTCGGATGAAATATTAATCAGTTTTATTCTGATTTAATGATAGATAGTTAGGATTGACATTGGGGTTCGATTTGTCATTTTGACCAGATTTTGAAAGGATTTTCGGTGATGATCAAAATTTGTGCTAGGACTACACATTCGTAATTACTATAAACCTCAGATAGAACTTTGGGCATATTATGGTCATATCACGCATTAACACCTCTATCTAAATTAGTTACTAAATTATTACGCATATTATTAAGAAAACCCTTAGGGAGGCCACATTATTATAAAACGGTGCATTATATCAAACCTTTATCACACACATCTAATTCTAAATTGATAAGCCTCGGTGCAGAGAATGTGTGCGTACGACGCACACAGATAAGATAACCCTGCAAGGATTTTATGAGCCCTCCGTATTTACAGGCTGACCAAAAATCGGTTTTTAATTAACTCGGTTTTATGGGGTGTATTTTATATATTTTTCCATTAGACAACTCCCATTGGTTTTGTCATAATTTTGCCTTTGTTTGCGAATACCATTGTTTCTTTTCATGTGGACTGGCCATCATTAGTTGACAATAACTGTTAGAAAAATCTAACATCGGGTTCCAGAAAAATCGGAGCTTAGACCGAGCATCATGGAATGTTAAAAAACATTGGAAGCTTTATGTGTATTTTTTATCCTTTACTATTAAACGAACAATATTTGTATATATTTGTAAATTCATTTGTCGTTTTCGCGTTTTTGAAAACGGTTTTAACGATTTCTTTGAAATTTCATACATAAGTTCTTACATAGTCGAAAAGATAATCTGGCTAAGTTCCATGTCTGGGAAAATTCATTTTACCCATATTTTCATGTAAAAAGATTTCCTGCATTAAACGAGCGAAGCTCGGTCGCCCAGGTACTTTTGTATTAATGGCGGGGTTTAGAGATTTTGTTCTGGATCCAATTATTTGTCTATAATAAGTAAAGTTTAATGAATGTAAACAAAAATAAATAGATATATTTAGATTTATAAAAGATTTTTGCCATTATTTATTTTAAGTACCTGCTACTGCTTTCAGCAATACCTTTTGACAATTTACCTACATATTCGTTACACCATCTTTCAAAACAAGTGATTAAAAAGCTTCTGTTGGAACATTAAATTAGTGAAAAGTATTCAGTGAACTCGTAAATCTTTCTTACGATCAAAGCTAACTAACTATATTCTAACCAATTCTAGACCTTTCATAAACTTTAAAAGCAGGCAGCTTCAATCGAATTGATCAAGATATAATTAATCGGATCGCTAAACTGATTGATCCGTTGATTTGAAATTGTATCTGGTTTATTATACTCGATTGCTAATTAATATTAAGCAGCTGTTTCCCAAATACTCAAACACTACTCAATTTTGAGAGCAAGTATCATGCAAGTCTGCTGCAGGGAAATCTGACCCCCATGCCACAAGTATCACTATTGAAAGGGGGTCATATTTCTCTACAGCTCACTGTATATGCCCAGATAGCAGTAAAATTAACATACTTTAAAAAAAAAATCATTACTTTATTGAAGTGACTAAAGTACCTATCAGCAACAAAAACAAATCTTAGACAATTTGAGCCAGAGATTTCAGAATAAGCCTCTAATATTTGATACGTTATTTATCCCTTTGTCACTTATCTAACCTTGTGACGTGTTTATATAGAGTGAATAGGTGTTTACCTTTCAGGCTTTTGTTATGTGAACGGTCAATATCTAAGATATCTGTTACATAATCTGATACATATCAGTTTTTGTCACTCAATTTTACTCGTACCTGTTACTTTCTTGGTCAATCGTCGTTGTTGTCAACTATTCTGATTACCATACTGGTACGATTGATCATTAATTCAAAATTTTTCTAATCGTTTTCATTTTCTACTCTATCTTTTTGTTTGATGTGCATTGTTTTCAATTTTAAAATTAAAAGGAAATGATTTTGTCATCATATACTACTCAGCATCCTGAAATTTTTTTGCTGTTTTAATGTGATTACTGTACTAGAAGTACAAGGATTTAATTTGCGTGATTCCCGTAGTGCTCGATTCTGCTGACTTTTCGAACTGAGTCGCTATAGTTTAACTTATTATTTTTTATTTTGAACATCGTTTCTAAAAATTATCTTTTCACAATGTATATTGTTATTTACTTTTTCTGTGGAGAAATATCATGAAAAGTCTATTGCATAAAAATTAATTTACTGATAATTTTTTCTCGATATTTTTTTTTTTCCGAAACAACATCCTGTATTCTAATTCTGAATATGACTCGTTATCATAATTCACGTGGCCTTGCTAACTTGATAAGAAAAGCAGTTTGTGTTGAATTCGGTATTGTTCTATTTTTTTGATTGTATTATAGAAATTTGTAAAATGATATTTCAGAACTTGGATCTTGTCTGAAATTTAAGATTATACCACTGTCGCAATATTTATTTTTCAAATATACCTAAATCGATAAAATTGTGACTTCATAATCTCTTAAGTAATAATTTATTAATAGATACCATGTAATTCAAAAGTAAGTTAATAAAAAATCTTAGCTCGCATGTTATCCCAACTAACATATATTATACTAATAACAATAAATAATAAGGTCAAGTTAGAAACCTATAAGCATAATGCTATCTTTTTCCCTCCCACCAAATCAGAAGGTGTTAGACAGTGACGAACATATACATCATAATAAAGGTATTATATACGGAATTCGCCTACTTCCTTGAATGGGCAACGGCCAGTTGCAAGGCCATTTAGTAGGCAATTTGCATCTAATATAATTAAATTTGTAAGTCCAAATCCATTTTGAAATGAAACATGCTGAACCTGTAACTACTTTATTTAAATGCTAATCATTTTATGCAATACTAGCTGTTCCCCGAGGCTCCGCCCCGCGTGGGACTCGGTTATATCGCGCCCAAAAGTAGCCTATGTTTGACCTCAGATCGTTAACTACATCCCTACCAAATTTCATCACAATCGGTCCAGCAGTTTAGCCGTGAAGAGGTGACAGACAGACAGACAGACAGACAGACAGACAGACAGACAGACAGACTTTTGCATTTATAATATTAGTATGGATGTATAATTTTTTTTTCTTCAAAAATTTGCAATATGGCTGAAGCCTCGCAGGACTATTTTAATCATCATTGCGTATGGCATTCTTCCTGCTAGGATCTGCAGAATCAATAAAAAAAGACAGAAACAAGATCTGTAGGCCTGCATCACCTGATTGTCTGATAATGAAGATGATTCCGTGCTTCGGAAGGCACGTTGATTCCGGCTGCAATCTGGTAGTCATTAAAGGAACCACGTCAGAGGTCAAGAGACGGTTCCGAAGTACTCTGTCACCAGGGTGTTAATGGTCGATTGACCGTGATATCTACACGAAATTATGATGATGCTGCGTGATTGATCTAAACCTCCAAATTCAAAATTCTCAGCCAGTTTACAGCGGCAGGCTAAGATCTTGAAGCTCCTTCATTCCACCTGGAAAACGTCGAAGTGGCCATTCGTTTACCACATGGGATAGGGTCTGATCGGGTGCTCCGCAATCGCACTGTGGTGATTACTTTTAATCCCATTTAAATAATACAAATTTATTTATGCAGGGATTTTTTTTTTATTCGTCTTTGTAGGTATTTGTAAGAAAGAGGATAACGTCGAAGGGATTTTCTCTCCACGAATATCTATTTTTTTCTCTCTGACATGATCTTCCTTATATCTGTCCTTCAGCGTGTCCTTGATCTCCCTTGATTATATTTCCTAATTTCGTAAGTTTATATTGATTTATCTTTCATTTTACACCTTACGAGCATCTACTTACATGTCCCGCCTATTCATTAAATTTTCTTATTCCTTTATTTATATATTACATCTATCTATTCTATATATTCTTTATCCTCTACGTGTACATCTGTAATCTTACTTCTGTCTTATTGGTGCTCTATTTACTCCTCCTCTCCTCTCCTCCTACATTTTTTTCCTTAATATAAAACCATTAATTTTTCTACAATGGGTAACATTCACAATCGCTCTATTAAAAATTAAGAAGAAGTGTAATGAAGTATTAAGTTACTGTATTATTATGTAGTTTTGTACTTACTCCTAGTAGAACGAATTATTGTAGATTTTTTCAGAAATAGTTACAAGAAAGTTCAATATTTTCTTTATAGTCAGAATAAGAACAATATATTATATAATACCATTTAGAAAAAAAAACATTTGGGTAATAATATAAAGCTTAAAATAAATAATGAAGCACACAATATTTGTGACGCAAATATTAAAATTAACTACCTATCAATTGTAGCACATCAGAGCAAAGTTACGCGTATACGGGCATAATAATTTAGACCTTATTTTCTTTACTTTGAGATTAAAAACCGTCTGTAGCCATTCTTTGCCTGTCTACGCCATGTCTAGTCAGCCCGAGTTTGAGTCTAGATTAATATGTTGCGTAATATTTGTTTTCTTCGTAGACATCTACGAAGTGCTACGAAATGTGTATCGTATTATAGTGCTATCATTTTACTTAACGAAATTGACTTGTTTACATCAATACCTTTACTGGGGGGCATTGTTAACAAAATTTTTGGTTAAATTTATGGAAACCTAAGAGAAAATTGTCAAAGATATGATACATCATCTATATTAGTTTAGTTTTCTAAAAAATGTAAGTATAATTTAAATAATTTATACTTTTATTTCCAATTATATGTATCTCATTTGTTTTAAAACAGATGTTTTTAGATATTATCTTCTTATTTATGGGGCCCAAATTATAGAAAACACGTCGAACCTTCAACCTTCATCATTTAGACATTTTAAGCAACTACTTAAATGACACAAAGACAAAGCGTATTTCAGTTATAAATCCTGAGGACAAATAATATAGAACAAATTATTATGCTTAAAATTGAGGATACTACATATAGGACATATTCTTGTATGATAAAGTGGGATTTATCACTTGAAACTTGGCTATTTACTAAATTCTGGGTCTGGATTTCCTAATTCGACTGCGTCTCGAACTAGACTGTCTGGGGAGATAAAATTTAATGTTTTTGAACCAACCGCGACAGTGATTTATGAACATGAGAGTGCCATCTATCAGCTTAATTAAATATTAATTAACAGAAATCAGTATTGATTGATCGGAGGCTTTGTTTTACTTAATAGAGGTTCTTGAGGATAAACTTTTCGTGCAAATGATAAATTCTTTACGTACAAACAATGAAATAATTTTAAAGCTATTTTTGTCGGCAACTAGTGTTTTATCAACGTGGTTAATAACTATCTCTGAACTGAACTGACCACTCGTATGTCAACGTTTTAAATCTATATACCCAACATTTATTCACTACTGGTATAAATTAAAGGCTGCATAACAGTCGCCAATCACTTTTCGCAAAGAAAAACCAAGACGTCACGCTTGATACTCAATAGACGTTTCAAGACCAAGGTCAAACGTAATGACATTTCATGATGTAGGTAACTACTCCCTCAATTAGCTGGTAATGTCAACAACCTACACGTACACCGTGTACGGGAAGTAGTCGAATACTAGGAAATTAATGCGTCGTGTGCAGATACTGCAGCACGAGGGCCCGCAAGGAGCGCGCTCTAGCCGTCTTTTTTCATTTTGCGTGCGTCTTTTTTTGGCAGCGCGCGTTAACCTTGGATTTTTTCATAGCGAAGCGTTGCACGTACACGCCGAAGTTTCGGATAGTCGTAGAGCGTCCCCCACTCGACGCGTCCGAATTTTCTGCATTCAAGCGGTGCGAAGAGTTTTTGGCGGTCGCATTCGCGGGGCTCCCACCGGCTTGGAGCGTTGCGTACACTGCAGGCACGGACAGCGGCGCGCGCGCTGCAATTATGCGGAAGTGATCACGCCACAGCTACCTACGGTGCTAATGCTAAACTAACCAAGTGCTCAAGTGTACAGTGAACATACACTCAGTGATACAAACTATGATAGTTGTGCATAGCTCACTAGAGCTCTAATGGTTTTCTAATAACGATACATGGACACTGGAATAAACGACATGGATTCGAGGAAAGTATTGTTGCTTTATTTAGTTGTTAACATTTTTTTCAGATGTCTTAGTAGAACCAGAAAGTCGTTTGGGAAAATGAGTAAAGAACATCATATCGTAATTAAATATTTCGATAATTTTCTTATGATAGTTTTCAGTATGTGATAAATCCTAAGGTTAATCTATAAATTTGTCCAGGAAGTACCTAGCTAGGGAAACATGCGTAAAGCGTAACCTCATTTGGCAGTCAATCTAGAAAATTTGTAAAATTCGAATTTTACGATACAATGTCATTGATAAATTTGTTTTGATAGCTTTTAGTATACGATAAATTTTAAGCGCGGCAATCGTTGTGCGATCTAGCACCTTAAACTGTCTCCGAGAGGGGACATTTTTGCGTCTTTCAATTCGCTCTCTAAACTTTTGCATACACGTGCTGTCGCTTTGAGGCTATTGAACTTGATAATGTAAAAACCGTATCTACAATTCATTATTCAGCTACATTGCATCACATTTATTTGCGATATCCCAACAAGCTGTACAATTTTGACTCCAGATTAACATTGATGAATCATATGGAATATTTTCATTATATCGCCGGCGAGTTGAATCGTCTTATCGTAGATGTCCAATCCAGTTTTGCAAGATGGCAGAATCTAGTATAAATGGTTAGAGAAATAATTTATGGGCGTGTATAGATTGTGCGCAAGAGTAGGCCCGGAACCGCTGGGTTGGCCGAAAACTGGTCTCGCAACGCATTAACCAGCATTAACATTTGCATAGAAACTGTCAGGCGGCCCCGTGCGTCCGTCTTATTATCGCCTCTGTTGTCGTCACTCGCGGCTTGCTTGCCACTCCGCACACGAAGATGTTACTAAAATTCATTTACATCTTCTAATTCTTCAGAAACGTCTTATCATATCGCCGTTTTTTTGTTTTATTTTTCATAGACACTAATATCACTTACAAATGCCCAATGCGTGTTATGAATAGCTCCTTTACACAGGTTTATGAGGTATTTGTACATATTGTTGGTTTTGATTTGTATATTGTGTGTAGTTTATTCTACTTCAATATTAATATAAATACTTAAGACTATTATCTATCTTTCTCTTTTATAATCTTACCAAAAATATGATTCCTATGCCACGTCCGACTTGCAAAATTCAAATGTAAGTCGTGAAACTGTCAAGTTTTTATTCATTCATATTCAAGTCGTTCAATATATCGTGGCGTAGCTTCGATACTTTTCTATTTGTATTAAGTCTTAATGCCCAGTAGGTACTTATGTTGCCAACTAGATTTTTGTTTCAAAGAAAAGACTATTTTGTTGCAAGGTTCACTGACCTGTATAGTTATAAACGCTACATTGTTAATGTAAAAAAACGACGTACGTAGTTTTAATCTTAACGCAATCGAATATCAAAAATTAATTTACCTGACCTGCGAGTTGAAACTACATAGTATAAAACAAAGTCGCTTTTTCTGTCCCTATATCCCTATGTATGCTTAAATCTTCAAAACTACGCAACGGATTTTGATGCGGTTTTTTTTAATAGATAGAGTGATTTATGGGGAAGATTTTTATACCCATGCGAAGCCGGGGCGGGTCGCTAGTTTATATATAAATGGAAGTTTAGTTAGTATAAAAGCGAAATATAATGCTAAGCATCTTACTATTCATCCTTTATTCATCTTAGAGATACTGCGAGAAATCAATCAATAAATTATAAAATTCTCATGTTATCAATATGTCTTTATATGTTTTGCTGTAGTAATAAAATTCAACTCCAACATATTAATAAGTTCATCTTTATCTTCATCAAAGGAAGTAACAACCTACTGAAATTCATTGACTATTGAAACAAACAAGTCAAACTGAGTTTCTATGGGTATAACAAAATGACAAAACTGTATATATACTTATCCATGAACACAAAGCCAAACAAATACTTACTTGACCTAAAAACCCAAAATGTCTTCCGCGTTTCCTAATTATACAATCTAGATTATTTTTCTTTATTTTTGAATAAGTAGGTATTGGCTATTAACTGCTAGATAAGATTTTTCAAAGCGGCTTTTTTATATAAGTCAATTGTACAATTTTTTTTTGAGAAACTTAATTTTATCCCTAAACCATAGATTTAAAAATCGTTAGTTAGCTTACCTTCTCTCTCTCTCTCTCTTTCTTGGGTTTTCCTGATTGCGTTTTTAGCTAGCTGCCTTGTTTCGCAAGATCCGATTTTTGCTTTTTCTCTTCTACTTCATCTTCTTATTGAGTTGACATTGAGAGTGCAAAAGGTCTTCTACTTATTTTCCTATTTAGTAATTTCAGTATCCAGTACATTGCATTGCGTTTGTTTGTTTTCCTGACTGATCCAGTATTTTTAAATATACTCGTAATTAGCAACAACTTTATAAAAGAATCTTCAAATATATTGATCATTGTAGAAATTTAGGTATAATAGCAATGGTATAATACAAATATTATAAATGCAAAAGTGATTGTTTGTTAGTTACACTATCACGCTCTACCTACTGAAACAATCTTCCTGAAATTTGGCATACACATAGTTAGAAATATTGAGAAGAACAAAAGGAACCTTTCATCCCGGATAAAGCACTGTTCCCGAGGGAAATTCACGCGGGCGAAGCCGTAGGCGAAAGTTAGTTATTCATAATTTAATATTTAAATGCAAGTATAGTACTACTACTACTTCCGTGTTCTTGCGAAGGACATTTGTGATTTTGAGTATTGTTATGATGGAATTGTCATAACATAATACTTATTATAATTTTAATCAATTGTATTCATTATATAATGTTTTTTTGTATTGTGACGACACCATCGTATTAAGCGACCTAAAAACTAATTAACTGCAGACTCTACAAGATTTGGTTGTTCCACTTCAAGACATAAAATACCATATTGAGGGCAAATTCAGTTCTGAATGAGTTCTTGCATTGGATAATGATGTTATAAACCCTGCAAGTACGAGTTATCTTCTAAAAAGCATACGTATTTGGCCCGTGACATTTTCGCCTCAAGATAACCTCACTTTTTGTAGGGCTGCGCGCTGCGCGAGCGCACATGATTAGTAATGTGGTCGAACTGCCCAGTTGAGACAACGCAATGTTACAGAGCAAGAGAGATAGAAAAACACCTAGAGTGTGCGAGAGCCATTTAGTATGCCAACTGGCTAAATGTTAATTAAATAAAACGATAAAAGTAAAATTAAAAGCAAAATTATTTAGAAAGGTCAATTCTTTTTCTGATTAAAAACAAAACAGAAGAAATAATATGTTTAAAACTGATGTTGTTAGAGCACACTGTATAAAGCGTTAGTTCTGCTAGTCTACGGTCGTATTATTTTGTTATCACAAAACAGAGAATGAAAAAACCTGAGAGCTCGGAAAAACCGGGGCTAAGTTTATGCCACATGCCAGAGTATGCTGGAGAAAAAATCCTATGACGATCGTCGTCATCATTTCAGCCGCAGGCTGTCCACTGCTGGACATAGGCCTCCCCCATTGGATTTTAAGACCGACCGGTTGGAAGCGGCCTGCATCCAGCGTCTGCCTGCGACCTTCTTTTGGTCATCTGACCATCTGGTCGGTGGAAGTCCAACGCTGCGCTTGCCGGTGCGTGGTCGCCAACCTTTCTACCCCATGCCGATACTTTTATGCATATAGTATAGGAGGGATGTCAATGGCGATAAGTGCGATGACAGAATGTGGCTGTTTGCATTATACCCAACAATTTCTCGGACATAACACACTGTACAAAAGATAATACATACATACATTTTAGTATTGGAATTTTTTTTTTTTGAATAGTTTTTACGGTCATGGAAACTAGTCCTTTAAGGCCTTTCTTGAATTTATTAATCTTCTTCAGTCCTACTTTAGTCAGTCAAGTCAGTAGTCTAGTCCAGTCAAGTAAGTAAGTCTAGTCAGTCAGATGGCTAAGTGAAGCAGTGGAAAAATTCCACTTAGCTATGACTTGGAGATTTTGGTGACAAAGATAAAAGTCACGTAATCGGCCGTACCACTTCCCAACATTCACGCTTGTTCACGAACACTTTGCGAATTATAATCCACCAATATTATGCACAAAAACTCGAATAAACCTAAGTTTTGGAAATTAAATACAGCGCGGACATAGCGACAGTTTACTTTCCCTCCAAAAACTCTGGCAACATATCAATTCTGACAGAGAGTCATTATTCAGTCAATAGGCTTTGACTGACATTGTGATTTTAGAGGTAACTTGCGATTTTTGTTCTGGCGTAAAGTACCTGAGCTTTTCAGATCCCATTCTTGTCATAGATTAAAAAGGCATACTGAGGAATTGCGGCCCAGAATGCGCATTTTGACGGAAGTAGGTACAAAATGTATAATTATAATACATTTAAGCTGTTTATACATAGCCTTGCAAGCTAGCGCCACGTGTACTCATGACCTCTTGACTTCAGTGACGGCATTATGCTTGTGCAAAGTGCAAACACTATGTAATGTACGAATTCATTACGCACTAGTGTGTGTTAGGTACTTACAATTAGTTACCTTGATTTTAAAATTTCAATGTTCACTAATTTTCATATATTAGCATCTATCGCTAGTCATTGTCTATAAATGCAAGTTTTTATATTTTATCTTCTTAGCGTTTATCCGGTCGTCCACTGTTTGCTTTGAAGCTTAGGATCCTCTTTAAGTTAAAAATTTATTTTCATAAAAAAAAACATTCTTGTTGTTGTGTTGAACTCATTTTTGAAATTTTACGATCAATTTTCGGTTTGATTATTATGGGCAGTTCTAGATCTGATGGAATTACTTAAACTGGGTTCTATAAGTATAAACGTTCTTACAATAACACCTTGGATTTTCCTACCAAACAAATTGTCAATAAAGGGTGAAATAAGACATTTTATTGTTGCTTTCAATTGAAAAGACGATATGTTGGTTTAAATAAACAGGAAAAAAAATATTACTACGCTATTTGTTTGTGTAAAATCCAGCATTTACAATAAACCTCAAAATTAAATTAACTAATGCATAAATTATAAAAATATTTATCTGTGGTTGGGTAAAAGATACGTCATGCACATAGCTTTTTTCCTCGTCATATATATTTAGGTTTTTCGATGACTAATTAACTATATTGAATAAAACTTGAATAGATGACAAACAATTATTATAAAAACGTGCAGCCACGTTTTTATAAAAAAAAAAAATGGATAAAAAAGATTTACGAAAAACAACGAAAAATAAATTTTCGATAAAATTTTTAAACGAAAGTTAGCCAGCTACAATGTTCGAATTTTGAAAATATTTTTTTCATTCCACATGGCCTGTCTAGCTCTCGAGCGGGAGAGGGGGTACACGGACGCCCCCAGGCCTTTGAGGCGCGACGCTTACGTAATGCCCAAGGCCATGACGATGCGAGTGTGCAAGATGAAAAACATTAAATAAAGCATTTATATTCCTTGTAAATGGAACTTATAAATACTAGAATGCAAATCAAGAAAATTCTTTTTTCAAAGCGAAACTCGAGCGTTTGATTTTTAAAAATAGAAATGTCTATATATGTAGACCATTTAGGGATTTATCTATGAGACCTAACAAAATGAAGTTTTTGTATTAAAATTCAATTTGTCAATGACTAAAATTTTCGTTTAGTTATACTTAGGTATTTGTTTTTCTATTATCGTAGCAGTATAACTGATTAATGTGAATAACCTATATCAAATAAATTGTTGGATAAATGTTGATTCAGAAAAATAAATTTCCTGAAAAAAAAAATGATAATAAAAAAAAAACATTGAAAAATGTATAAAAATGAAATTTAAAAAAATGTGATATTACAAAGAAAAGAATTTATAAAATAGTGGCTCCACAATGGCAACTTCAAAGCTTATCGATTCGTAGCTCTACGCGCTACGACTTGTAACATCAATGTAGCGCATCCAAGGACATTCCTAGGACATCTCAATACTTACGTAACCCGTCTACGAAACTGCTACGAAAATACGGACATTTAAAATTTCTCGACTAAAGAAGATTAGTCTGTTAGTTTTTTTTTGTATACTAGCGATCCGCCCCCGCTTCGCATGGGCATTAAAACCTTCCTCTTGAATATATCTATTAAAAAAACTGTTCGATCTAATAAAGAAAACCGCATCAAAATCCGTTGCGTAGTTTTAAAGATTTAAGCATACAAAGGGACAAAGGGACAGAGAAAGCGACTTTGTTTTATAATATCTAATGATAATTTTAAAGCTATTGCATAGTTTGTATCGCGGGCTTTGAGCGCGGCGAGTAAACCTGCAGAAAGCGACTTTGTTTATACTATGTAGTGATTTGCATATCATGTACCCACCAAACTTACTGTTTTGTGTATTATAATAAATAAATAAATTGGCAATAACATATATAAAAATCATAGATTAAAAAAAAAATTGCGTCAGAGACCGCGCGTGGATTCGAACTTCTTTGATAAAAATATTAAAATAATGTAAGTCTTTATAAAATAATGTGCCATATATAAATGCTGTGAGGGGAGAGATACCTCAATAAATAATTGAATACCAGAAATTACAGGTATTTTGGACAAAAATACACGCCTAAAATAAACAGCCAATTATTTTTTTCAATTATTTTAATTATTTGTCTAAATCCTTTAATTTAACTGCAATAACCTCGATATTCTAACGTATACGCAGTATATTTATATAAAATGAATCATACAAGGTCTCAATAGCAACACAAATGATTTTCCTGACAATGATGTTGCCGTGTCATATGTTTACACAGTGCGACTGAAAATGTATGAATACAGACATCTGTCACGTCGCATTAAAGTTGCAAGGTTGCATAAACTTTTTCAATTCTGCGATTTCTATAATGAAACAATTTTTTTTATTAAAAAATAATTATTAGGGTGTCAAATAATCACTATCACTACATAGTATTTATTTATTTAACTCTGCAAACAAAAAAAAAAAAAAAAGTCGCTTTCTCTGTCCCTATATTCCTATGTATGCTTAAATCTTGAAAACTACGCAACGGACTTTGATGCGGGTTTTTAAATAGATAGAGTGATTCAAGAGAAATGTTTCTATGCCCATGCGAAGCCGGACGGCTCGTTAGTAAGGTATAAAATAATAATTAGGTGTATCAAGCCTGCAATCTAACCAAACTGGAAACAACTAAACAAAGTATGTTTCCCATGGGAACCGAACCCACGTCGTCCGGGTCTACAGGCAAACACATTAACCACTTCACATAGTAGTTATTCATAGTGCTTACAGGTACTTTTAATCAAGCAATGTTTGACTTTTTATACTGGGCAGGCCATGCGGTGTCCTGTCTTAAAAAACAAGTTTGAGTAAAAAAAAGTATGTATAATAAATAATCCAAGATCATTTAAAAACCACTTTTCGAACTGCATATAACCACAGATTACAGAATACTCTAGTAAATATATTCAATCGCCATACAAAGAGACTATTTTTAGTGTACTAATAAAGTTTCCCCATTTTGAGACAGTTTGTGGTATGATGACGATACTTTAAAAATCGTGTCTTAAACATTCACACTCTTTTTTGTCAAAAATAAGTATGGTCTCAGATTAACAAATTTTTTTTCAATCATTGTTGCGCCCACCTTATGATTGGAAAAGGAACTAAATCTTTTTTATTGAAGTAATGGACTCTGTTATAACTTAGTTTTCGTTTTCTCCCAATTTAGCGACATAATAAGCACATTTAAAAAAAAAGTATAGTCTAAAACGAACATAATTAAATATTATTGATGAGTTAGTGCTAAGTGTGTACAGATTTTCTAAAAACAGGTTTTAGCTTCTAGACGTAGTGACGTCTTTTATGTTTGACGTAATATTTGAAGGCTATTTCTAAGACCTTATAAGTTGTTTTATGCGCCAATAACATTATCAAATTTAAGTTAGTTACCATTGTCATTAGGTAATATGGATTGTTTTCTTATCTTATTCATAAAGATAGGCAGACATGAAGGACTTTGTATCCAGGGCCGTAACACAATTAAAAAAAAAAACTTGCTACTCTTTTATGAAAAAAGGTAAAAGACCTACAATCGCCACTTGCAGTCGAAGGAAATAATAAGCCATAATTTGAGCAAAGTACAAAAACTTGGACATATCTAAAGCACTGTCCCACAGTGACAATGAGAAATTTAACCTGTGTGAGACAGTGAGATTGAAAACGGGTAGAGTACTGGTTCTATTTGGGTCAAGGATTATGTTGTGCGCACAAAAGGCGTCCCTTGCGCTTTGCATTATTTTTGATCGCCCTACGCGGAACTGCCGCGTTCGAGCGTCCGCCATTGTTGAAATTACACTTCGAAATTCAAATATTTAAATTTTTATTGTTTTTTCTTTGATTTCTGAAGGTGTGTCACTAAATTAAATTAGGAAAGAAAATAGTATGTAACGGCGAAATATTATTTTTTATCATAGAACTAGAAATCGCGCGCGGCTCTAAACGCATTTTTTTTTAAATCTATGTTTTATATGGTTTAGTTCCTGAAATGTCTATATTAGTGTGTCGTTAGGTCCATTTTTACGAACATCTCAATCGTATCGTCTATCTATGTGATTTGTCGATATATTTATTTTTATTTTTTTAATTTGTTCCGTTACTGTCCAGTTTTGCGAGTCAATTATGACAAAAATTTAATCATCTTTTGGTATGATCTAAGCTTATTGTTTATTATAATCAGATTATTTTTTGTTGCACAACCACGAATTCTAAGTTTATCTCTTTTATGACGGAAGTTCACGGAACTAATGCGCAAAACATGAACTTTATATCTCAGTTCAATCGAAATAACTGAATACACGTGTCACGTACTTGTTAATAATTATATATACCTACGCATTATATTCATACATAATGATATTATTATGTTTTCATGATTCTTTCCCGTCATAGGAAGGTTATAATAATAGGTTATTCGTTTTGTTCGGATTTTAATCCATATTTCAACCTTTAGAATTAGGAACGCCAGGTTTTTTTAAATCTATAACATGTCCCCTAATAACTATGTAAGTATTTTAAAATTAATAAAAATAGCAATAACAGAAGAAAAAGAGTCTGATAGTAATGAGTATGTAAATAGTAATGTTCTCTATTTTTTCTTTTTTTTTTTCTTTACTGTACATGTAATCTGTGTATATTAATTTGGTAAATTAATGTGACCGAGGAGACAAGAAAATTTAATAAAATTTTGGCATACGGAGTGGAAGTAATTATTATGTAATCTATAGTAGAAATCTTAAACACTTGTTAAGTACTTAATATTTATTAACTGCACTTATTATGCAATGCGAAAGTTGTCATCCATGGTCAAAATTTAATTAGAACTAGTTTGTCCGCGAGGTCTTGTTTACTTTTATGGTTAAATATAATGGCTTCATTTATTGCTCTTTAAAATTGCCTTTAAATATATTTCGTAATATTATAGCGACAGTATTTAAATGAAGTATCATATGGTTGATAAGTAGAAAATATACACTAGCGCCATCTACTTAAAAGCTCCACGGACTATCCGAATTTTTGACCAATCGCGTATTTTTCGAGATTAAAAGTACACTCATGCCATTTTTTATAAAATTTGGCATGAAGGTAGCTGATACATTGGATTACTGGGTTAAGCAGCTACCTCCATACTACATTTCATAATTGGTCCAATCGCTGAAGAAATAACAAACATATTCACATAATTTGGCCTTTATAATATTAGGTGGATAGGATTAGTGCTGTACTGTTCAAATCATAGATTTAAAAAAAAAATACGGAGCGCGATTCGAACTTCTTTGGTTCAAATAAATAAAAAGATTAAATTAAAATATATATATGGTAAACTACAACAACAAGATAAAGAAAACGATACCTACCTACACTAAAAACAATGTTATACAACAAGATACTCATTTTGGTCTATGAATCAAAGCGCAAACGCAGCGATGCGCGTACGCATTGCAACGCAAGTCTTGCTTTCTATTTTGGAGGTACGCGACCCGCTGTGACGAAAAACGATGCAATAGAAAGTTTGGTTTGCATTGTAGCCGTTGCTATTGTGTATGCAATATTTTGATGCTTAATATCTATTTGAGTATTCGTTTTGGAACTCGATTTTAGGTCACGAATATTGCTTTTTTTGTTTAGGTGTTTCTTTTTTTTTTTAAGATTCTAAAATAACTGCTTTATCCATGTAATATCATAAGTATATTAAAAGTCAGACTAAAAGAGAAGGCCTGTAAGGCAAAGATGAAGAATACGGGAGCTAGAAGAGATGACCAAAGAAGAGATGAAGATGGTGAAGAGAGAAACCAGAAGGGTTGTGACGCAAGAAATGGCTGGCAAAAGGTCTATGTGGAAGAAACTTACATAAAAGTACTGTGCCGACCCCACATAAGAAAGTTAAGTAAAGGAAAAGAAGAAAGATAGGTAACATTAAGACCATCATATATCTCAACATTATCTTTTGTAGATTATTTCGTCCACCGCAGGCCGTGAGCCTCCTCTAACGCATGCCACTCTCTAAGGTTTTGTGTGACTCTTATCCACGTAGGAATATTGTCTACCATATTTTTGCATTTGATTGAAAGATGTCCTCTGTTTCTCAGTAAGGTCGCATAGTGTAATAGACATATAAAAGCTGGTTTGGTTCATTTCTTTATTTACCCCTTATTCCAGTTCATCTGGGGTCGGCTCTCTTCGTACATTTGCGTCAGAGGTATCTACTCCGGGTCGCATGCCTTTTCGGATCTCTCTTTCCATGTTTTTATGATGCTAGTTTAGTTCTCTAAAATGCCTAATTAAAGGAGGGTATAAAAATATCGTAGCAACTGGAAATTCATAGTCTCTGCCCCGCAACCTGCCAACCATGCCTGCCAACTTAAACAAAAACGAGACTATGTTTAAAAACCCCCCTTTTAACTTTCAATAGGTATCGTCAAAGTGTACATAAATAAATGAATAAACATAGTTTCTTCATAAAACTAGGCTCCATTCACAAATCAGTTAATTAAATGCATTGTTATGCAACGGCCGGCTGCATCCACTAAACGTGAAGAAATGTGAATTTAGAAAAGACGCGAGAGTGCGTGTGTTTCGACACTTGTTGCGTAATTGTCTATGCGTCTACTCATTCGGTTTGACTACTGATATATTTAAGACTTTTCAAGTGGATTTTTGAGGTGATAACAGTAAACTAAATTGTTTCCGACTTAAAAGGAAAGTAAGCTTAAGGAGTGGAGAAGATAGGATGTGGACGAGTAAGAAAATTAACTAGACAGAAAGACAAAATCGTCCTTAAATTTAGAGTTATCTAGATTTGGGAAAATATCTGTAAAAACCTTCTTCATTGTCTCAGGCTTTACCAGTCAACCATATGATTGATGCAAAGTACTAGTTGATCTTTGTCTGCTTTTTTTTATACTTTCTACCAAAACTGCTACATCGTTGATTTTTGCTTTTTAAAAAAAAAAAGGTAATAGACGCATCTTTTAAAATGCATTTAAAATGACACTGCGGTGCGGTAACGGAAGCATTGAAGTCACGAACTGACCCAGAAAACAGTGCGTGCGGTTTGACATTCTAGTTGTGAGGCTTTTGGTACAACTTTTTCTTTTGGTAACCAAGTGCCTTATCGCAGTTACATTCCAGATACAAGGCGAATGAAAAAAGTGCCTGAAGATCCTTATTATTTTTTCTATGTGTCTTAGAAAGCTAAACAGTGACTACTTAACTGGAGCGATGGCTGTTAGATCTCCCAATTTTACGGGAATAATTCCGTCTCTGCGTTCCTAGTTCTATTACAAGCTTTAAGGCTTCGCAGTCTTAATGTTTACTTTAATGAGGCATTTACAAAGTTTCGCATTATTTTTATCATTGAGAATGTTTTTTAATGCAAAACTACTTGAAAATCGATAAGTGCAAAGAAATTTTATTTTCTGTTGATCCCTTAGTCTTTATTTTACTATAGGAAAGAAAAAAAAAAACACTTTTACCGGCACATTCACATTCATAAATTTCAATATAAAGCTTATTCTGATTTGAAATATGTAAGTATGTATTTTCTCCAATTTACTTTATGTATTTGGGATACCTTTATGTTTGATTACCAAAGATACCACGAGGGGCGGGAGGGGAGAAGCGGCGCTGGGAACTGCAATAAAGCGAGTATGGTATTGCAGTTAAGCTTGAACAAAAGGTTCAAGAGCCGTTATTTGTTATATGCAATCAGGGACCGTTCCACGTTCATAGATGACGTGATTTGGAATTCTGATGTTTTGATGACGACTTTTGTTTTGGAGCCATTATTTTAACTTTAGATGATAAAGAATGAATGCACTTAAAATTTGAACGTTTAGGTAAATAGATTTATACTTAGTTTTATTACATAAATGTTTTTTAAATATTATGTTGACTCTTCTTGACTTGAGAAATATAATATGAACATTTTAAATAAAAAATCAAAATAAGATAATAAATGTACCATTAAGTATATAATTTAGTAAAGGTTACCTACACGGGGAAGTAAAATAAAGTTAAAACATGTCATATGAGTATTATTCACATCATATAAAACAACATCCATAATGCTATCGCATTCATACTGTATTTTAAAGTCGACAATATACAATACTTGTTTATCGTAAATATTATTTTTATGCAATACCAATCATCGTACAAACAAAAACATTAAACACGCGGGAACTTCAGAGTCAAAGAAACAAAGAGAACCACAACTGCAATGAGTTTCACACAGCGCGAGTACTAGCTACCTCACGCCACTTTCCCATCTCCGAGGTACAGTAGGCCACAGATAAAAGTATACTATCTAAGGTCTAAGTGTAGGGTAAAGTGGTATATTTTCCTACGTGACCCACTGTACCTCCGCTGCAGAGTGACCGCCGGTTTGCGCAACTCGATGCAAGCCCTCCCCCCTCCCGCCCGCATCAGTACGCTTGCGCGTGTACTGCATGGCGGAACCAGGCCGCAGCCGAAATTCTTCACCGACCACCAAAACTAGGCCTCCTCTTCCCCTCTTCCGTATACAAAAACCAACAACGTCGCTTAGATACAATAGGATGACAAGAGGTCTAGGTAGTGTGGTCTTATACGTGCACGCATGCAAATAAGTACAGTTAGTAACGGCGTTGTTTGAAATTCGAATCGATAGAGTATCGACTCAGTGCAGGATGCATTTCTACGTGACCGAGATTGTTGATTTTCGGCCATTGTGGAGTATCAAGCTACACTTTTACTATTATTCTTTGTAAATAGGTCGGCAAAGCTACTAAGGTTTTGTAGTATATCGATGATATCCGATAGCATACTCATTTCTTCTCCTTAGGTCTGCTGGTTTAGCTGTCGTTAGTAATAAGCAATACCTTTGTATTCATATTATTTTCTATATGAAATCTTAGCGCATTCAGTAATTTAGTATATAAATAAAACATCTACTAATTTAATCATTCATTGACTAATTTATATCATTGACAATCTATTATATTAGTTCCACAGGCATATTTTTGGGGAAACCTAAATAAAGTTATACTTTTACGTACTAGCCTTTTACGATGTCCACGGGGAAGAAATGGAGTAAGGTTACTTTACGGAATCAACACGGCAAAGTGTTTCATAACTTGTATTACGTCGAATGACAAAACTTTTCTTTTGTTTTAAAAATCGCCTCTGAGTTTTAGCTAACAAGGTTCATAACTGTGCGTAGATTTTTGTTTACAATTTTGGGATGAATTCGTAATAAACGATAACATACATAAATAGTCCCAGATACATTATTTAGCTAACAGTTTAATTATTTATCAGTTATTGGTCAATCGTACCAAAGTTTTCTTCGAGAAAATGCAATAGGTACTTATAAGAAATAGGTGTGTAGCTATAACTTACTTACTGCATTTTGAATGTTTATCGCAACATCACGATACTAAAAAAGTTCAAGTAAGACTACCAAGAATTATTACCAAAATTAATGAACGGTTAGTCAGAAAAAATATTTAGTATACTTTGCACCTTTTCTCACGGACATAATTTTCTAGATTTGTAAATTTTAATATTTTTAATCCAACTCTAAGGAGGTAGAGTTGGGGACTAGATGATTTTAATCCAACTCAGGAAGAGTTGGATTAAAAATCTTAGTGGAAGACTGGCGTTACACATATATTTAGTAGATTGGTAGGTCAATTGTCCTTGTGCACCGTGGTGTCAGCGTAATATAACGTCTGAGGTGATTTATATTCGACATCATTATCAAAGTTATCATTTTCAACTGGCGTCTGCTTATCGTGCCTGAAGGCTTAGCCAAAGTCACAATTTCAAAACGCTAACGAATGTCGACAAGAACAAAATGTATGGGATTGACATAAGATTGACCACTTGATTTAGCGCAGTTTATGTCAATCCCATACAATTTGTTCTTGTCGACATTCGTTAGTGTCCTGAAACTTATTCGTGATTCACTTTGATAAGACCATTTTCTTATTAAATACAAGCTTTCACCAGCGGCTTCACCCGCTCGGAAACTCACTTTTCCAGCATGAAAGGTTCTGTCTTTCTCAATACTTTTTACTATGTGTATGCGAAATTTCAGGAAGATTGGTTCAGTAAATAAAGCGTGAAAGCGTAACAGACAAACAAATAAACAAACTCACTTTCGCATTTATAATATTAGTTAAGATTAGGATTACTTTATTATTTTGTTTTATAAATCATTATATTGTATAATACTTATTCGGCACTGTTTGGTCTATTTCTCTGAAACTGTTTACAAAATTATTATTGTTCTTATGACTGTTTGTGCCAAAATAAATGAAAAAAAAAAAAAAAAATTACTTAAAGAGGCAAAAAATTTATAAAACTATAGTTGTCAAGATATAACGCTATCATACCCTCAAATTACCAACTGTTTTTGTCATCAAAGCGTTCCATTGAAGACTCTTGCTAACGAGGTTTCCGCAATACTTACACCCTAATTCTGGCATTGTGTGTGCATCATCATAATTACTCTTTTACGATACTAGAATCTATCTTTCGCCCAATAAATTGAGTTCTCATTGAGGTCAAATTATTTTATGAAAAACAAGTTAATGCAACTTTAAACTTCGATGTTGATCACTACATAGTATAAAACAAAGTCGCTTTTACTGTCCCTTTATCCCTATGTATGCTTAAATCTTTAAAACTACGCAACGTATATTGATGCGGTTTTTTTTAATAGATAGTGATTTAATGGGATGGGATGGGGTCGCTAGTGACTTATAATATTAAGATGAACAACAAATTGTAAAGTTGAAAATAATTTAAGAAACGGTCATCATAATTTCATGTAGGTGTCCCGATCGACCATGACCTTGGTGTCAGAGTTCTTCGGAACCGCCTCTCGGCCTCATACGTGGTTCCTTTAACGACTACCAGATGGCAGCCGGTACCAACGGCTTAACGTGCCTTTCGAAGCACGGAATCGTTTTTATTTATCAGACAAGCAGGTGATTCAAGCCTGCAATGTCTTAACTAAACTAGAAACAACTAAACAAAGTATGCTTCCCGTGGGAATCGAACCCACGACCCACCGGTCTGCAGACAAACGCCTTTACCACTCGACTACGAAGGCAGTTTGGTAGTTAGTTTTAGTCAGAAACGGTAAGAAGAATCAAATAAACAAATTGCAAAGAAAAAGTACTCAGAAATTGATGTTTTCCCAAATAGCATTTTGAAAAATCAAAGTTTAAGCGATAATCCTATAATTTTTATCACATAAATGTTGAAGAGTGTTTCTATATTACATCTGAAAAATGTATGAGGGTAGGTTGACCAGCAACTGGTGCATGATCGATGATGCCCCGATTTGTAGAGTAGGTATATGCAAAGGCAATGCTCCGAAAATTGAAGTGTTAGTAAGCTCCTTCCTCAGCTCTACTGTATTCAAATTGTAATCAAAGCAATAAATTCAATACAAAACGTTCAAAAATTGTTTTTTTTTTTCTATTAAGATAATTTAAGTTATTTGCAGTCGTTTTTTAATTTGATTTTTTTACGCTACATTTAACGGACGTCAAGAAAGTTACGCGGTAGGATATAGAAAATTCACCTTTTGCTGGTGACTTAGAAAGTTTGTCTTTGTATTTTATCTACTCTGTTAAGGGCTCGAACATGAATACGTAATGTCGACTATCGGTAACTATTTCTATATGTTCCCACGTTTATAGCTGTGGGAACTCGCCACCTGTATTGGAAAATGTTTGCGTCACTAATCCAGTCTTTCGAACTTTGGATAATGTATGTAATGAGATTTAAGGGCCCCTTATTTCTCAAACACCGTTTTTAAAATCAATAGGAATCAGTATAAAACAATCGTAAAATTCAGAAAAAATTATATGTTTTTGGTTGAGGATCTAGCAGAGTTAAATTCGCTTACAGTAACACAATCAGACGAAATTCGCTCGATAGAAAAAAAAATCAAAGGTGCCTCCTTTTATAAAGTAAATTTTCAATACTATGCCTAGTGAAAAAAATAGTAAACTTATTGACCTGATTTTTATATCGCTGAAGTAGATGTTGTAGTGTTATTTTCCCAAATATGATGTCTAAATACCTACAAAATGAGTGAGCGTCGCGACAACGCGCTTACGGACAACGGACCTTCAGAAGAAGGAGCCCTTAAATAAATGAAAACCTACTTGTATGATCGTAATACGGGGTAGTTTTCGGTGGATATCCAAACCAGCATTAAATACCAGTCAAAGCATTTCAAGGTATTAATACTTTAAAAAAATATATACTTAGTGGAATTTATCACGATCTATAGAATTAGGTTTGTTTTTCTTCTTATAGCTTGTACTAATTTATCCTAAATTAAAGTATTTATTCATTCGGAGTCGGCTGTATAGAGACGACTTTTATTTGTCATAGTATTCTCATCATTATCCGTTGTCTCATCAAATATAGCATGCTCCGTATTTCTTGGTCTTACTTATCCTCCACATTATTCCTTTAGAGAGGATTTCCAAATGAAGTCCAGAAGTCGTTATTAAAAGAAACTTTTTCAAAATTGTCAGTAAGCAGTTTAAATTCAAAATGTCTGACCACAGTTTCTGTTGTTACAGGGCAGGTATCCGAGGCGGCCCGGGCATGGACTCCCAACAGCAACAGTACTGCCTGAAATGGAACAGCTTCGGTTCAAACCTGGCGACCTCTTTCGCGAACCTCTGGAACTCGGAGAGTCTCGCAGACGTTACGCTATATTGCGAAGGTAAGTCTTTCTTTATCATTAGAATAACAAAAATGTGGTTCAACTGTCTCTCTTGAGAGCCATCGATTATCAGTATGAAGATTAATAGAAAAGATATGTTTTCCTTATACGATATTGTGCATGATTTTAATATTTTTGAATTTTATTCTTAGTCTTCTCTGATATATCTTAGGTTTCTGAAAAAAATGTATCATTATTACTATAACTTTATCACGATATAAGTGGTGGCTTCTTATTCGTGATCTTGATCTTGATTTGAGTTATTTTTTTCGTTTTATTCTTTTTGCGTTAATCCCAAATTTCTACAGGCATTAGTTGAATCATAACTTGCAGTCAACAATGTTATATCAGATAACGAATGATATCATTGTATAGTATATCATAATCTTGTATTAGTATCGTTATATTCGGCGCCGTCCGATTTACCTACCCACTCGTTTTACACACGTGATTGGTTTTTTTTAGCTATCTTCCTTTAATTTAGAACATATACTCACAACTGCAATACGGTCGTATTAACTTGAGACTTGGTCCTAACTCTTTGACAATTCATGTCAAAATCATTTCAGCAAGGTCCCGAGTTCTTGACGGAGTTATGCAATATTATTAACTTTTTTTATGTAAAATACAACTCTCTTTTAAGCAAATCCTGTTATTGTGTTGTAAAGCCATGACAGAATTTATTCAGAACTAGTTTTGTTATATTATATTTATCTAATAAATACCTAAATATTATATTATACTAGCTGTTCCCCGCGGCTTCGCCCCGCGTGGTACTCGGTTATATCGCGTCCAAAAGTAGCCTATGTTTGACCTCAGGTCGTTAACTACATCCCTACCAAATTTCATCACAATCGGTCCAGCAGTTTAGCCGTGAAGAGGTGACAGACAGACAGACAGACAGACAGACAGAAAGACAGACAGACAGACTTTCGCATTTATAATATTAGTATGGATTCCATTATCTTCACTAGTAACAAGGAAACTAAATATTTAATTAGATTTAGTTTTATTATTAAATTATTACATATGATCAAAATACCTTTATTCATCAGCTCTTATAGCTATTTTAAATTTCAAATGATAAAGCAAATCGTCATATAATTACTCGAATTTAGTCAAAATATTTTTATCCCGAAAGCGTAAACAAACAAGTTAAGAAAAAGAAAAAAAATATATAAATTTCTTAAAATTTTACAAGACCGTTGCCGAGGTTATTGTAGAGTAACCACTGAGGTTAACCGATGCAAATTCAAAGTTAAATAATATCGCTTGCTAATTGATCAATACAAAATTTAGAGGTTATGACCTCCATACACCGAAGCTTCAAAAATCTTCATTATGTGTACTGATTGCAAGTAATATTTTTGTGACTGACAATTTTTTTTTTTAATAGGAAGACATTACGATTAAACATCAAACTAATTATTATATGTAATTTCTTCTCTACAAACTACTGGCTCTACCATCAGTTTTGCGAATTTCTTGAATATTTATTTCAAAATATACCATTATTTAAATTTATACTAGACCATATAAGATTATATTAAATATAATTTCAAATTAGTATCATCACCTACTTAACTTGTGTCATCAGATATTTTATTATTGTCAGCAAAAATATACTTACTTATATACTATTATATACACAACTTCTAAAGTATTCGACTAACGGCATCTTGGTCAGTCAGTTTGTCGATAATATGGCACGTTTACTAAGTAGTTTCAATTTTAGAAGACAAATAGGAGTGATCTGTTTCTACCCAAACCTACCAGCCTCCTTAATTTACTCCCATTTCTCTGAGACTGCTTTCAGCCACTAATCCTCCTTTAGTCTTACTTGTCTCAGAGTTTTCGTTATTTTCTGCTTTATTTTCTTGTTTAATTGTTTATTATTGATTTATAGTTACTATTCACAAAGAAGCAAATGAAGTTTATTCAATTTGTTCAAATTGAAATAAATAATATACAGCAAAACAAGCTTCGCATCTTTGTTTATACATTAAATAATAATTACTATATTAAGAATCTTAAATAAGTCCAGTACTTACATTTTAATCATTGCTTTAACGGTTATAATATCAAATTTGATCAAAATTAGCTAAAGTGGAACAAACTACGTATACGACATTTAGACTGTACGTTCCCATTTTCTGTGTCTATTTCACATTTTGTAGCC
Organism: Apomyelois bistriatella; assembly: GCA_947044815.1. Lineage (NCBI taxonomy): Eukaryota > Metazoa > Arthropoda > Insecta > Lepidoptera > Pyralidae > Apomyelois > Apomyelois bistriatella. The sequence continues at coordinate 2,860,800 of OX345688.1, forward strand.
AATCACTTTAATTCGAATGTCTTCCGCGGCCTCCCTGCAGCTAAATAATTTACGAGTCCCAAGAACCGTATTGATCGGCCGATGTAGAATGCCAGGATGCCAAAGCCGTGGTTTTAATAATGAGCATTTGACTAATGGAAGTGTTTATAGGGTCACAGCATGCTAAGTCTACATTTTGCTATACAATTGTGTTATTATCTATTAAAATTTTTCCATACCCAATTAGACTTCCTTCTGAAGAAAACAAATTATTTTTTGGAAAAAAAACTTTCGAAGTTCATTAAGTAAATTATGAACATGAGTTTCTTGTTAAAAATACTTGAGTTATTTTACGTCGGGATTTAGTATTTATTCGTTATCATAAATAAGTTATTATAAGTCAAGTCATTTCACATAAGGCGCGACAAGTGCCTAGCTTTTCTAAAGAATGGTTGTTAAATCAACTAGGTGTACTAGATAAACGTGGCTTTAGTTCATTGAGAAATTTATGAAGCAAGCGAGACTTTTAGGTGTATTCAGCGGATTTACAGCCCTAAGATGTTCCGCACCATTTGGAGCTAAAATAGCTTTAAATTATGACGCATTTAGGTTTTGTAACAGGCAGAACAAATTACAGTGTCACGAGTCACGACTTATCAATGCCCATAGCATTGTCACTTATATGCACACTGTGGCCTTGAAATCTTGCTAAATTGATAAGGAGTTCGTTGACTCTCTGCGATAAATTTGGCACTTCATTTCTGGTAACGTATATCTCTTATAAAATACTTATTATCAAATCATGCGTATGTTTTTGGCTGCAAAATTGAGTTTTACTGCATCGAAATACGATCCTCACCGGATGTTGGATTGGTAGTTACGACGGGGCAGCTAATAAAGTGATGCTTCGCTGAATTTATGTTCAATAACAAATAATATCTTATGATGTAGGAACACAGGTCACATGAAATATTATACAACGAAATGAAACAAACGTCATAATTCAAACTATATGATATATATTGTTTTTATAATCATAATCATTTAGCTGATAATTTTAGAAGAAAAACAATTCGATTGCTTGAAAATTTTGAATAAAAAATGACTACGCAAGATAGATTAAACCATGTCTCTTAAGTTTTTAAGGTAAAGGAAATCACTATCCAATTAAATCTAAAAAAAGTTACTGGGTATATACTCGTAACTTTGTTGGAAAAACAAACCAATGAATTTCAGTGAAAGCTTAAGACTTTAATCAGAAATGCGCTGTAAGAATTTTCAATGGTCCTATAATTACAATAAATCATCGTAAATAGTCATTTAGTCCATACTCAACACATTCTATAAAGAAAAACCGGTCAAGTGCGAGTGAACTCGCGTGGAGAGGGGTCCGTACAATGCCAATGTCAGTTTTTATAATTTTATAAGGATTATGAAATGCGAGATAACTACTACTATCGCTATCTAGTGTTTTCCGTAAGTGAACGTTTATATTAAATTTACCACTTAATTGACAATTGATAGAATTCTTGTAGGTTTTCCTGTAATCTACAGGCAATGACCTATAAAAACAAAAATATATTTGAGATCCTCATAACGAGCTCTTTCATTTGATATATAACACGGTAAGGTTTGCAAAACTTTTTGTTTTTAATTCCTAATTTGTCCCCCGAAAATGACCTTTATTTAAAAAAATATATTTATTTTCTTTGCACATCTGTGTTTGGGTCACAGAATTACACCATCCTACCAAATTTCATCTGTGTTGGTCCAGTAGGTTCGGAGAAAATTGGCTGTGACAGACGGACGGACGGACAGACAGACGCACGAGTGATCCTATAAGGGTTCCGTTGTACATTTTTGTACGGAACCCTAAAAACTAGCTTTCGCCCGGGTTTTAGCCCGCATGAATTTCCCTCGGGAACAGTGCTTTTTCCCGAGATAAAAGGTACCCTATATTCTTCTCAATACTCCTAGCTTTGTGTATGCGAAATTTCAGGCATAAATAGGTAACAGACAAACAAATATACAAACTCACTTTCGCATTTATTAAGTTGGATTATGTAATGGAGGAAAATATGGCCCTTGCCTATGTGTCATGTTTGATATCGGCGTATTATAATATCTCAGTGAATGATCACTACATATAATTTTTTCATTGCTTTACAAATTTTTTAAACCGCCTTATTTTGGTGCTTGGCGTGGTTATTATTTACCTCATTTTGATAATTGTTTTTGTTTTTGATTATTGTGTGCAGAAAGCCAAATAATGAAAGCCATCCTCTCTTATTAACACAATTTTATAAAATTGATTTCTTATTACTTTTTACAATCTTTATATCTATTTCTTTTGTAACGACCACTGCTGAGATTGTCCTATATAATTTGTGTTTCCATTCGGCCGCATAATTGGGCCAAAAAATTTAATTCTAGCTCTATACAAGGATATCATAAAATGCTATTCATTCTGAAAACTCCATGATCTAAGCTTATAGTTACTACCGATGGCGGGATGAACATTAAAAAATTACGGCTAAACTTAACCAAGTCTAGAAATTAAAAGGGGCCGTAATGATAAATTGGTGTTGACAGTTGTTGTTGCAGCTTACAAATTCAAATCGCGACAAATTTAAAAAATATATTGTTCTCTATTTTTTGTGATCACATGATAATTTAACTACATGTTTTTAATATAATGCAGTTTTATCAAGTCATCACGTCTCAGATATAAACAAAATAGAAATATAACGTCGCAACTTTACGACAACATTTTCAAGGAAACTGATAGCAACGGCATCTTTTAAAAAAACAAATGACGAATGCATTTTTATCTAAAAATAACCAAAAAATATGTTTGTTTCACGATAAGCTTGTGTATTTTGGTTTATTGATACCTGAAATGCGGAAATGTAAATTTTGGCCAATGCACCATGAAATTTTAATGAAATTGATAGCTTATCAGAAATCACTGAATAATATAAGTCTCTTCACGTCCTTTTTGAAGAACCTAGGCGCGTATTACCAAACAATGCAGTAAAGGCTTCGCTAGTTTCTACCAACTACGCTGGGAAACCCAATGTATCGCATAGTTAACACACGCCTTTGTGAAGGTATTTCTATTCAAATTCATCTGTTAATTTACTCTTGTCACGTACCCCGTCTAGCTACCGTAATCTAAATGACTGCCCTAACTTTGGACTAAAGACATTTGCGTTACCCGAATTTGATAAATCAGTAGATATTCATTTAGCATTGGTAATACGAAAAGAGATGATTCATAATGTTTAAAGTGAAATTTTATATTCTTATCAATCGCATGGAATTTCTTTTCGCACATTTATTGGCACAATATGCTTCTTAAATTATTTGCAATATTGTAATAGAACAAATGAAACTAAACTAAAATATATTCATATCTGTAAAACCCTAGTTACGATTATTTTGCACTTTTCAGCACATAGTTCAAAACAATGCGTACATTTTGATATATGACATACTAAAGCTTTAGCTTTAGTGAAACTGATGAAACAGCAAAAGCAAATACTGGAAAAGGACACAACATTTTTGGTTAGAGAAAAGGGCTGCAAAGATATAAAACATAGAAATGAAGTGAAATCTATGGATATTGAATAAAGCATCACTGTTACCTGAATAGTACTAGATGAAAAATAGCACACGAGGAGAATCAAATTATGTGAAGGAGGAAAAGAAAATAGTCAAGTTGTAGAAGAATACAATTTACAGTAGGTACTTATAGACAATTTCGTCAACAAAAAAGGAAATTCGTATATTACTAATCATTGTGAACTGCAGCTTACAAACACAATTTAGAATAAACTTCGCAGCCCCAAAGCCTTTTAAAGTATAATGTCATCAATATACGTACACACATTTTCAACTGATCTAAGTTCCAAGTTTTAGCGGTAGGTGGACGCATGGGGAAGGGAGGTGGGTTGAGGTCGAGAGTGAGGAGTGGAGTATGCATTGCGGGGTGTTTTTCAGCAATTCTGTAGGTTATTCATGCAATAAACATACTTAGCAAGGATTTGTGATGTCTTTCTTGCATTCGGTTGGGGAATGTCCTTCGAAAGAGCGTTGCATTGGAACATTTAAGGACTTGTTGTTTTAGTAATGAATTTTATTAGCACATTTACTGAATTCTAAACTATCATGCGATACAATATTATGGTGATGATAATAGAAGCAACTTGTTTTAATAAACAAACAAAAGTATTATGAAATATCTGAAGGGGGTTACGAATTATGTTTTAATACAAGCTATGGTTTCTCCCGCCTTTGATAAAACCGCTAAACGCAGCTAGTTTTACAAAAATGGTACTACAAATTGTATTTTTATAAATTTGACCAAAATGCTTCTAAACATAATGTTTAAGTGCTTCCTGCTCTACAGTTTGCCTATCTTTCGAATCTAGATGAACCTATAACTTTTATTAATAATTGAGCTTACATCATTTTTTTAAATCTTACTAGGAGATTGGTGCGTTTTATTAACACTATTATCATATAAGAATATAGGTATGTAGATATGGGATAAAGTGTAGGTAGTATAGATATGTGTTACTTTTTATGACGTTGGTAGAAAAGTTCATTGACATACACTTGAAGCGCCTAACAAGCGACACGCCAAATTCCTTATCCCACTTACCTCGTAGATAAGGGTGGTCCTCGTTTTCTGCCCCGCCGGTTCGGTCCCCGTCGACTCGCTAGCTATGTGCATTAGTTGAAGGGAATGTCGGCCAGTATTTTCGTAATTGGAAACAGGATATGGTAGTAAAAATAGTAATGACTTCCAAACTTAAAAAAAAAAAGATTTTGCTCTTAAAAACAATAGTATTTTGTGTCATAATGCTCTATAGATCGGGAGCGCGTATCTTTGTAACTTTTACGTGGCCGTATTAAATTGAATTGATTGGCCATGGCCACTAGTGGCATGTCAGCATGAGCAGCTCCTCCATGCTTCTAAGGATGGTACGTAAGCAGGTCCTGGCTGTCATTGCTAGATGGCCATGGTTTAGCTAAGTAAGATAACTTCAGATAGCTTAAATAATTTGATTGACACCAATGTACTCGAGAAAAAATAAATATTACCATTTGGCATTATTTTTCGGCAAACCTAATCCAATCAGAAATAAATTCATGTGGATGGTGTAGAGCATGCCAACCGAAGAGGCCACTAACAGCCGTCCCCCTCTGCCAAAAGTATAAGACCGCTGGTCATACTGCTTGTTGGAAAATTTTGTCAAGTGTGTGCGTAGTAACGTGATCTAAAAATACATAAGTGTTAATACTTTTTGTATGTGCTTTGTGTGTGCTTCCTTACCCGCCCGCAGAATGTGGTGTGACTCCGGTTGATTTAGGTAATGCTCTAACGGATTATGCGATTTCTTATCGTATCGATAAACTCAAAAACTTATTCCTGCAAAAAGTCTATACCTTGCCATTTCGCCATACCATAACATGATCGCACACATTGATTTGTTGAGAAAAGTTTAGATAATCTGAATTGATGTTTATCCATACTAATATAATAAAGCTGAAGAGTTTGTTTGTTTATTTGAACGCTCATAAATTAAAAACTACAGGTCGGATTTGCGAAATTCTTTTTGTATATGAAAGCCTGATTCTTAGAAAAGCTTAAATGCTATAGTACATACACACTAATGGCGAGTGAAACCGCGAGGAACAGCTAGTTAGTACTAAAGCTCAGCTTCAGATTCGGGGAAATTAAAAATTAATGTTGTAGATAAGTCGTCCGAATTAAGGGCGTCCAGGGCTCAAGTTATAAATAGATTCATCCCTGAATTTTCACATTTACTCCATATTTATGTAAGCTTTAAAAAGTTGCTAAAGTATATAGGTACGTAAGTGCCTGGATAAATAATTGCCGTAAACTAAGTTGTACTTGTGTATCTAGCCGTTCGTATCTTTTACTTAATTGACGAAAATCTAGCTAAGTAATATTTTATGATTTCACTTTCAAGTAAGTATACATTAAAGTAGTTTTTGATTAAACCTATTTAGATCAAATACTGTGAATATTTTATTTAAAACTTTAAATTACACTAAAGTAAGTGTAAGGATATCTATAAATTTGAGTTGACTCTCACGAGGTATATAGGTCAAAATCGTAATTGGGAAAACTCGGGCAACAATACAATACAATGTAATAATACTCTTTACTGCAAAAATGAAAATCTTACAGAACATTGATTCACAATGACCAACTTAGATTATTTAGTGCACAGCACACAATATCTGCCGAAAACTATGCAAATTCTATTCATTATTATGTTAAGCTGATCCTCAGCTCCGAAACAATCATCAGAGGACGCTCTTCTTACTTTTTCTTCTCCACTTCGCACGACCTTCTGCATCCTTGAATTTGAGCTGGCATAGGTATGGCTTCCATTGCGACGTCAAGTCAGTAAGCTATTTCTGGGTGTACCCCGGGCCGACCACCAGACCCTTGCCAGGCCCAAGCGTAGGCACTGTCCAGACACTGGATCCCCAAGTCATTCACCGGTTTCCGGACATGACCACAGAGCATAGAATTCGATACAGCTCAGGCGCGAAAAATATTAAAAAGTTGACTGGCAGAGAATGCTAAGCATTATTTTTACCTATATTACTCTTTGCCTAATAAATTTATAAATTAATTAATATTTTCCCATGCTCTGTGGACATGACATATACGTACAAACTCGTACTGCATGTTAATCTGTACTAAACATATATTGCCGCGTATAGTACTTTTAGTAGGTGACTTTGATAGTCAAAATTCTTTATTTATACAACTCAACCAAAATTACGTATTATATAAATGTCAGAGTGCAGTAGGTACTTGGTAAAAGGTTAAGTGCCAATGTCTGAACTATTTTTAGATATTTCCTTAGGCTTTACTTTTACCTAAATTTAAAAGGCTATGTATATAATAATATAATATTTACAATATGCTTCCTAGATGCGGATCTCTCTCTTTGTTTCCATAGCAAAGTATTGTTTTAAAACATTTAAATAGTGAATGGAATATGTAATGTCTTCAACAGTTTTATAAAAAAATTAACAAACCGCTATCATACCATAATTTTAATGATCATAAGAAAAGAGAAATACATATAAAGTAGTAGTATCTCTGACAATAATAAATCGAATCATTAGAGAAAAATGATGTACACGCGATTGTAACGCAAGCTCATTCATGGCTCATTTTCGCTCGTCATTTACATCAATTTAAATATATCAAACATGCTAATGATGTATAAAACATGTTCAATCCCATTCAAGGCCCCAATAATCTATAGATTCCACTTGTACCTCTGTCTAAATTTTAACATGCGCCCTGCATTTTCGAACTCTACTGCGAACGCATCGGCGCGTTTGCTTCCCTTATCGACCCGGGCTATATGTGTCGAGAGCCTCCCCCCACCCAACCCCCACCACTTTCCAGCTGCTGACACAGAATACTGTGCGTAGGCCTACTTTGCCCAGACGGCTAGACTTGTTCTAGACGGATTCACGTAACGATTTTTATACCTGATATTGCTAATTCATGATAATGAAATAGCTATATTGACCGTGAGGTAGCCTTCTAATTCTACCGAAATATTTCGTAACAGCGTCTGAACATTGCATTTTAAATGACGACTGATAGCAGGGCAACCATTAAAACGCGTAACATTATAAACACAGACTGTCACAGGCGAGGAGCTCGATAGCCTAGCGCAGCGCGCGTGTTTGTAACAGAAGCGCGCGTCAAGCGACGGCGAGTGTGCGGCTTTGTTTGGATTGGTCGCCATTAGCATTTTCTATCTTGAGCTCATCCGTGCTTTGAAAGGTACGTTAAGCCGTTGGTCCCGGCTGCTATCGGTAGATGGCAGTCATTAGTCTTTGTCAGATGCCTTTAGGCAGCCTGAAAATTTTGACAGTGTTGGCCACTAACACATCCTTATCATATTCCTGTTGGTTTGGTTTCCCTGTCTAAAAGGGTTACGGAGGTCAAACGGCAGTCGTTCCATTGTAATAACCAGTACCGCCAAATCAAGACCATGATTAATAGCGTACCATGGGCTCTGAAGCGTAAGCTGAAGATGCAACCGGGAAACACGTCCGAACATGTTTCAAAATGCACCGAACATGTCGAAAAATTGAGATTCTGCAAAAAAATGAAAGTTAAATAGAGCGATGACGAACGCCCTAATTTGACGTTCAAATCGCATTTCAACTGCGACGCCTTATGTCATAGTGTTATTTTGCATAATTTTTATGGCTTCGCCTATGTAGGAATGGAAATACGTCGTGTAGCGCTTAGAAGCCCTAATGAAACTCAGATCGTAGATGTAAGAAATCAATAAGAACACAAACAAATAAGTGATTGATTTAAAAAAAAAGTAAATATATTTTTAAGAAGCAAAGCTGACATGCCTCATTGAGATGTGGTAGAGACAGAGGAATTCCAAAAATACTAGGTCGGCGGTGTAGTAGAACACTACCGCGGAAAAAAAAACGTTAGCTTTTTGTTATTTTCGGTTTTTTTTGGGATTTAAAATAAAACTCATGAGGAGGGAAAGATAAACTTTTGCCAGCCAAAGTAGAATAATGCCAGATTTTTTATATATGCGGAAGAAGAGGGAGTTTGTATCGCATGCTGCTAAAGCTAATAGTAGGTACTCATTGTTGTAGGCCACTGTGATGCCAATTCCTAGCGGGGATCATGGATAACTGATTTTATAGGATTCCTCGGCTTAGGGAACATAGGCAGCGGGCAGCGTGGCATTTAAGGCTTACTCCTTTCGAATATGATTCTAATTTGGCATACATGAAGGGAAGCCCAATTCTCAACAGTACGGTTATGATGTAAAAAAAACTGTTGGATATGTTATTTATCCGAAGGAAGTGTCATATGTGTTTCTATCTATCCCAAAACGTCCGAATAATTTTTCGTTGACCATGACGCATCTGCTTTCGTGTGTGCAGCCATTGTAATGAATGAAGGTCGTTGTTGGAAAATATTGGAATTTGGATCGCACATTTGTTTTATGTGGCGCCACTGTCACAGTCGCTTGAATGATCTTGATACTTTATTTTCTTTTTTTCTTAGTAGTTCTTTCGCTACTGGGGTCTTAGTATATTTTATAATAGGGTGTATAATCCATACTAATATTATAAATGCGAAAGTCTGTCTGTCTGTCACCTCTTCACGGCTAAACTGCTGGACCGATGATGAAATTTGGTATGGATATAGTTATGCACTAGGAGTCAAACAAAGCCTACTTTCGGGCGCGATATAACCGAGGCGCACGCGGGCGGAGCCGCGGGCAGCTAGTAATTTATAAATTTACATTCATTTGGTTGGTTTAGGAGTAAAGGTATCAGTTAAGTTAAATTTCAAAGTTCATTTCTGCTTATTTAATTTATACGTTATTAATTTAAGTGGACATAAATTAAATTAAGTATTAAAAATATTAAATTTACTGTTGAATGTCATATAGTATACTTTTTTTTGTTTTGTACATGGAGTTTTTTTTTAAATTAAATAAACATCTTGGGAAGTTAATCTATAATAGAATCGAATATACAAATACGCGCTGAGTAGACTATTGTATTTTTGGTAAAATATATGATTGATCAATGTTTGTAATCCAAAGAAAGAATCAAAAATTAAACAAAATCACCATGTAATCTGTCATTATTTCATTTCAATACACAAATAAAATTAAATAATCACTACGCCACGGAAGTCGTCAAATGGAAAATAATTTCCTGTTAAGACTTGGTTTCACAAAATTCCCACGAGTGTAACATTATAATATATTTATCCCAAAACAATGTCCCTCTACCAATGAAATGTATGAGATATAATTATGTCGTGTTAGCCATTGGGGGAAAGAATGACGTCAACACTGAAAGCAATAGTGCGTTATGTGTGATAGCCTTGTTGTGTAGTCCTTTTAACCGATTTTGGTAATAGGTTATATATTTTGAAATATTCTAAAAAAATTGTCAATTTTTCTTATTCTTATTATGGAAAGTTTTTGTTCAAAAAATCCTTCAGGTCGCGGAAGTTGAACTCCCATATATTCTTCAAATGTATTTTTCTGTCAATGATATTCTTGATCGTTTTTTGGTTTTGATAACTACTCTACTATACAAATCGAGACTGTTCTTGTGTTGTTTTATTATTTTATTCAATGATAACGTGATAGAGCCTGCTTTAATTGGGTGGAGCTATTGTATTACATTAGAAGGCTGTTATTGAATAATGAAAAAAAATACTTTAGAATAAAAATTAACAAATGGACGTCACAGCATCTTCTACTGTTCTACGTTAAACGACAATTTTCACCTTTTTTATATGACAGAATTGAGTTAATTTTAAACAAAAAGCTATTTGGTCCAGTTCAGTCTAAGTCCAGGTTTCTCTATGGTTTTTAACATAGAATTTGGTATCCCACGCGGTCTCGGCAAAATTCTTTTTTAATCTATGCTGTATTTATCAAATCATGGAAGGCAACGTTATATTTATTGTACACGAAGGTGTATGCTAACGCCAGACATTTTTTTTCGATAGCATTATATTTTCGGATACTCGGCAGACGAGTAGTTCTATTCTACAAATACCTGGCCTTGTTATCACATCAGCTATCGTAGATACGACACAATCCGATAACGATAGATACCATTTCTACAACACAATTTCAAATGCAAGTATCAATAACTAATATTTAGGGGTTTCTGAATTGAATAGTTGATAAGAAGCGCCTACTGTTCCGTTTTACGTCCAATAAAAGCCTTTATGTCGTATTTATAACTCTATTTTAATGTTGCGATCGATGAATTCGTGTATTGATTTGATTCTGTGTCTAAGAAATGTTTTGTAACATAGATATACTTATTGTACCAACAATAAAAATAATTATCTTATCGCTATTTATTTCTTTCAGCTAACTTTAGGGTAGATAGGAAAAGAAATCAGTAAATACATATATGTAAAGTAGTAGTTCAAAAAGTTAATAATAGATGACATACATTTTAATTTAAATTTTAGTATTGTTTATAATTTTTATGCGTATGAAATTATCTTTAATAAAATATTTAAAAATAATAAAATATTTTTTTTTTTAAATATGGGTTACGGCTACGGCTAACGTGATTTTTAATAATATTCTAATTTAAATTTAATAAATTGGTACTTTTATTTGTAAGTTTGCGAATAGAGATTTTTAATATCTAATTTTTAGAAGGCGTATAAGGAAATTGCCTGACTGACAAGAACATATTATGGATAGATAGATAAATGTCTTTAAGTACTTGTTTATTTTCCCTAAATCCCAAGTTTTCTTTTTCTGCACAGTCGGCATATCCAACTTTTCCCTCCTGACAAGTTAAACAGACCGACAGCTTGACAAAGTTACGCTACAAGTTAAACGTATTCCATTTTGACTTTCCTTAAAATACTTACATTATACGCAAAACTTGATAAAAATCTGTATTTTCAATAAAATAAATTGACATTACTGTCGTTTTAACTCAGTGTCAGGTTAGAAATCAGGTGGCGGTAACACCCCATGGGGTGGCGGGTAGTTTGCCGCAACCCCCCACCCGAGGCTATATTCGAGTGCATATACGTAAAACAAAATACCCCTCGAGGCCCAGGAATTTTACTGACGTAGTTGTGCATGAGGCTTAAATTTACCCCTTTAGGGGTGAATGCAGGGTATTGATTGGGGATGCGGCAAAAGGGTTACCTTAATGCCCTTCGTTAGTCACGATGATTGAGCTGTTTTGGTGCTTTGATTATTTACATTTTCGATATAGCAATTAAATTGGCGGCGGTGTAATGAATGAGATAGCTTTTACTCTATAAGATATAATATCTGTCTTTACCTTGATTATTCTTGTAAATACAGTTGTGTAGGAGGTAAATTAGTATTCCTAACTGCTGTAATTAGTCTAGAAAGTTCATGTGAGAAGTTCGTGCGTTACTTACTACTAATTTTGTGATGCCAAAATTTCTTTTTGAAACGAAATAAATCGTTCTACTAAGTAATCATACATACTAAATAAATACATTGCCGTAAATAGTTTAATCGAGATCCAATCACGTATTGCATTGATTAACCTGTTATGGGAATTTTGTTCTTACTCAGCCGTATTTTCATCATTTATGAAATTAGTGACTACAAAGTTAATTCTGTTTTTTACGTAAATTTTCTTCTTCTATTTTCGATGGAGGATTATAATCTGGTCTACATTTTGCGTCACAATACTCTTTTCTCTGAATTCAGGCTTACTTTGCCAGCTAAGAGCGAATGAAAATGATCGTTGATTGATTTTCATTTCTGTATCAATAATACTTGTTTATTTTTAAGACAATTTTTTTTTGCAACGCGATATTTTTGTCTAGGCATTCATCCTGCGTGGATCATCTATGTACAAGACTTTCAACGTGCTTCCACGCGGCAGGTGTAAAGTGGTGAACTTACGTTTCGTCGAAAAAAAAAACAGCAATTCGCAATGTGTGATTACCTTTACGAGTACTATCTGATGAAGACAATTTTAGACTAGATTACTGATGATAATGACTGGTCGGTTTGACATAAGCTTTCTGTGTTATTAACGTTTTATCAAAATTCAATTAATACTTTATTATATAGACGACCTCCGTGGCGTCATGGTTAACAGTTCGCTACTCAGGAGGCCCCGGCTTCGATTCCCGGTCAGGTCAAGATGAAAAATGATTTTTCTGAATGGCCTGGGTCTTGGATGTTTATCTTTATACGTATTTGTTATTAAATATGGTATCGTTGAGTTGGTATCCCATTACACAAGTCTCGAACTTACTTTGGTGCTAGCTCAATCTGGGTGATTTGTCGATATAATATTTAATTTTGGTTTATTTATATCAAACTTAGTTTGAATTTATAATTAAGGTAAAAAGCCTACCGACCAGGAAAAAAATTAAAATGTAGGCGACAAATGCTTATCTCTGTATTTATTTGAATGAATTCGAAGTATGATAATATGTTGTCGTATTGTGTATAAAAGATTTCAATTGCTAAATTGATAATACTACTATCAAATGTGCTACTTAATCAATATTATAATTGTATTGATTAAAAAATGCAGTACCTAAGTAACTTTGTAATACAAAGTACTCTAATTGCATTTATTGCAACTGCCTCTGATTTCCAAACGTTTCATTGAATGAAAGGGCTAAGGGAATCCCACGCATAATATGTAGTGTTTTCAGTTTGGACAGGACATCACAGGCCTGAATCACCTCATAGTTATTACTATATATAGATGTTTGTATTGGGATCTCTGATTTCAACTGCTTTCAGGCGGTCCTCAAATCCAATATATTAGAAGACGTTAGGTGGATAAGAAACACTGTATCCAGCATTATAAGTCAATCGGCCTCGAAACCAACTCATAAAACCAACAAGTAAACAAGAATAAATGTCATAGCTAAATCAAAGAATACATTAAAATCTTTGTTGAATGCATAGCTGCTGTATCGATCCATGGAGCCCAATTGCAATTGAAGCACACAACTGTAAACTGTAATCGAAAACGCACCAACACATAAACGTTTCACCTAGTTTTTCAGTACCCCCACTCCGTGCAAGATTGATTTTCTCTCACGCATTTCGCTTGCACTTTCGTTGGGGGTGCACGTTGCTGTCTCGCTCACACATACTACCTCCACCCATCGCGCCGACCTTGAAAGGGCGCACGCACACAGACGTTTTGCTAGATGCGTTGTCTATATAATGTTTGTATGTGCGCGATGGGGGGGTCGAAAAACGGGGTTAGTCGTGCTCCCCCTTAGTGATGTCGTTTTCACTTGCATCCGGGCTCCGTATATATGTATACATACACGTATGGAACTCAATTTTCAATTTGATTTTCGCCGAATTTTCGGCTCCATCCGCTTGGGGCGTTGTAGATGTTTCAACAATAAACTTATTGCTGTTTTAGTGTCTATTTCTATGCGTAAAGGCGCAATAAGGGCTGGATAGTGTCGCGTAGGTTTTATAGCGTAGGACTTTTAAGCTTGTTTCGGCGGGAAAAAGTATTTTTCTTCAACATCTCATATATTTTCCCTGTTTTATTAACGTTTGGCTTTCTTTGTTTACTTTTGTTTATTGTTATTGTTTTCTTCCTTGATTTTTATCGTTTAATTAAAGCTAGATTAATGCAGTGCTCGTTTTAAAAGTTAAAGAGTTTGTTGTTTTTCGAGACTTATGAACATTATGTAATAAATCTGTAACATTGAATTTATATATCTTTACTAATATGATAAACCTGAAGAGTTTGTTTGTTTGTTTGAACGCTTATAACTTGAAAACTACTGTGGGTCTAAAAACGCCACTTTGAGCAATTCATCGAATCGAATTCATATTACGAATTCCTAAGCAATTCTTTAGCAATATATAGCTAAGGAATATGAATCGATTCGATGATTTTCTCAAAGCGGTGTTTTTAGACCCCCTGGTCTGATTTGAGAAATTATTTCTGCATATTATAGCCTGATTCTTGGGGAATGGTTCATGCTATATGAAACCGCGGGGAACAGCTAGTTTATTATATTCTGATTGTTTCTCTAAATATTGACACATATATAGCTCTTGCATCACGCATCCTGTAACACTTGCATTGAGAATCAACAGATGTAACCTTGAAAAAAATTTAGGTCGCCGCGATGTATTAAAATTATTCATATTAACATAATATTGCACGTATGCGTAAAACTTGCATAAGATGAGACCTCGATTCTATGCGTGAATATATTATATAACATTTGAATAGCGGGATTAAACCGCGTTAAATATTTATTTTTGAGTGTCATTGCAAAAATTCTGAGAAGTTTGCGAATAGGTTCCGTACTATAATGAATTGATCTTTTATTTATCTTTGAGTTGTGAGTCGTAAACTTTCGTCGTTAGTGAAAGATTTTTAAAGCTGCCTGAAAGAGTTTTACGTGCGCCATCTAGTGATAGTAACAAGTACTAACGGCTCTTCGAAGCCTTAAAGTAGGCATTTCTTGGTAATCCAAGATATGCCTTCTGTAATAAGATTTTATATTTAAAAATTGTGATGCATTAGTATCATAATTTTTTTTTAT
This sequence comes from Apomyelois bistriatella, assembly GCA_947044815.1. Lineage (NCBI taxonomy): Eukaryota > Metazoa > Arthropoda > Insecta > Lepidoptera > Pyralidae > Apomyelois > Apomyelois bistriatella. The sequence continues at coordinate 2,875,927 of OX345688.1, forward strand.
ATAGTAATGAAAAACTGTTGCTCTATAAGTCAAAATATTATACAATTAGCGATGTGCTAATTTCTAAAATTTCTTTTTATGGTTCTAGAATAGACTTTATTTATTTACAAGTATACTATCCCCAAACTAAACAGCGCTTGTTAATACATCATAAAACAAACACATTAATAAAATAATTAACATCATAAAATAATCTAAAACTAAAAAATTGTGTCACTACCGAAAAAATAATCAGAGCAAACGTAGCTGCATTAAAAATAATACAATTGTACCATCCCGGCCCGCACGATAAGTAAGTAGGTCTCGAAAGTGGGCCAATGTCGGTGTTGCAAGCTGCCACTGCGCTGGGCATTCTGGGCAATGTCGCTGGCTCATTTCCTCTTCGTATCTCGATACGATAGCAGCGGTAAGCGCCAGTGTACAGGGGACGATGATTAACTCACTACAGGGAGGGTTGTGAATTCGTTATGCCCGCTGTACAGTTACGTCACACGATCTAATTAAATAAAAAATATAGTAGAGTTGTTGTCTTCGTAATTTGGGCGGATTTTGCGGTAAATCGTTTATTTTACCTACTATTCCATATTCTATAATTTGTACAGTACAGGGAAAGATGAATAACGCACCTAAATGCTATTGTTGAGGCTTTTTGCCCGTTGTACAGTTACGTCGCGAACGCACAATCTGACTAAATTAAAAATACATTTTTCGCCTAAATTGTAGAGTTACCTTATACGTACACCTTCGTAATTTGGGCGGGTTTTGCCGTCTCGCGATTTTACATTCATGAGGTTTTTGAGATATAAGGTTTCATCTATTTATTTAATGTGTCAACCCTCTTTAAAAACTGCTGGTTCAAAGGCACAGGGTTCTTAATTTTGACTCTATTTGTCTTTTAGTCGACGTTAGTAAAGAGCAACTAAAGGAAATTTCATAAAATAACCATGTACAAAATTTTAATATTTAAAGTAATTATATTTAATTAAAAATATAATTTTATTTAATTCGCTCGGTACGTGTATTGATTTATTTTTCCTTTATTGTACAGTATTTAAACTTATTTACTTAATATAACATTAATAACGTATAATGAAATGTTAATTAATAATATAGTTGCTAAAATTTTGCTTGATAAACCCTTAAAATTTCAGGAAGGTTCTAACTAATGTATAGAAATTTTTTTTGTAAATCCACGCGTATTTTTTTTTTTCATTTTATTTTAGTTCTAATATGGTTATTTTTTGCCATTAGTACAGTCTTATCTACGAGATACCGAGCATCTCTAAATGTCATGTAAGATATGTTTTCAATTCGGTTTGTTTACATCTGGATAAATTTTTGGTTTCAAGGTAAAAACTGCATGATATTTTTTTTATTTACTAAAAGATTAATAATCCCGTCATATCATAATACTGATATTAAAATGGAAATATAAGACAATGACAATTTATTTATTTATGTACAGTGGGAGGCAAATAAATCTGACCATCCTTACAGTGTGGTTAGTACGGTAGGAGGTCACTTTTAGGATACAATGTAAATCATAAAGATACTAATTATTTCCCTTTCGGTCGCCATGCCAACTAAGTATCACAAGCAGTTGTGAAAAAGGAATTTAAATTCTCTCTTGGCAACTAGTTGCGAGAGAAGAATATTTTTTATTATTACGCAATTAAGTAGTTGCCAACAAAGTATTTTTCAAAGAGTCCAGTTGCGATGGATGAATTTATTTTCTTCTTACTCTACCAAATATAAATCTCATCCAGTGGACCCGTAAGAGAAGAGGTAATTGATAGAGGCGTAATAAATAATAGCAGTATAATCATATTCATAAAATAGTGACAATATATATATATTTTTAGATACTATTAAAATTTTATTTACTGATTGCCCCTCTATATTATTCTAACAAATGTATGATCTACTTGGCACACTTATTAAATTCTAACATTCTATCGGTAACTACCTTTCGAGGGCATAAAGCTGTATAAATATTTGAAAAACTGTTTAAATAATGAAAGGAAAAGTAAAATAAGTAAATATTTTACCAGAATAATAAAGGCAATCGTACATTCTGTTGACGGGCAGGTGAAGTCGTGAGACACAGCTAGCTTTTGACGTGGATTCTGGCGTTGTAGATCTTCGATGATCTTAGTGAATATCGGATTTTAGACTAACATTAGCACAAAAGTGTTATTAAACATTAGATCGAAAAACCTAACATTTTTAATTTATAAATATTTAACATTTTTATTTTATTAATTTAAATTCATCATCATTGTAGCGCTGTCCCGGTTGCATTCGTTAAGTTCTGACCTGAATATTAGGAGCCAGAACTCCGATATGAGATGTCTCTGTCAGATACTTATGTTTTGATATTAGTTTGTGATGTACCCTCTTTAAGCCTATGTAAAAAAATTCCTTTGCTATACAGTAAAGGTTGACTAGAAAAAATCCCTATAAGTGATAATTCCATATTTCCATGTGTAGCATGTTGTGTATTTTGTGTACTTTCTGTACAATCAAGTTTTAATAAACATACACGTAGTTTAATGTCTGTGACTCTACCATGAAATTTTATTAATCAGTCTCTAGCGATTGCATTAGAATTTTGTATGGAATTTATAGTTACCTTTTGCTTATCCGCCAGGGTTAATTTACGTGCGTTTTATTTGTAGTATATCTCATGGTGTGGTCTCTCTCAGGCAGTTTCCGACTTCCTGATGTCAACCTCAAATCTCTATTTGTCGCTATTAGTCTTAACGAATTTACGACATTTACAGAAAGAAAGAGAGCGAAGAGAAGAGTAGTCTATTAATACAGAAACGTCGAATCATGTGATAAATTAAACAGCGAAATTGTTAGTTTTCAAATTAATATACGATTTTCTTTCTATGAATTCGGAAAAATCAACAAATAATTTCAAAGACGAAACTAGGAAGTGTTTGGAGTGAATCAGTGGGCGGAGTTTGTAGAAGCGGAACGGCCATGCAGCCAACAGACATAAGGCCGGCTACAGACTGTAGACAAGACAAAAATTCCATTTTACACCAGTAAAAATATACACTGAAGAAATTAAAAACAATAGATAATACGGCCTTATCGCTAATGCAATCTCTTCCAGAAAACCGAAATATTAAGCGATTTTTGAAAAAAAATAGGTGCTAGTAGACTTTTTTGCATAAGTTTTTTGATAACAGGCTGACGACTGAAAGAAAGTCAATAAAGTAGGTGGTTCACCTTACTTAAGAAAATAAATAAAAAAAAAGCATATTTTGGCCTTCTTTTATTGTAAAAAAATCTACAAAACATTTATCTTTATTGTAGAACTGGGGTAAAATGTATCAGGTTTTTTAGGATAGTATCACTTTTAAATAATATTGTAATAAACTACGTGTAAAATTATAATTCCAATCATTGAATTCCAAATAGGTATATGCGTTCTCTTCCCAAACCATAGATTTATTATAGTTATACAATTGTAGTAGTTTAAAATAAATCTGTTTATTTGACCACACACAGGAGATATACGAGGCAATCGTCCACAAAAATTTAATCTGACAGAGTCGACACCCTAAAAAGTCAATTTCTGATTACTCAAATGATAATAAAGACAATTTTCATACTTAAATATGGGGTAAATATGGGAAAAACCCTTGTATATTTTTGTGTGTACATGAATTTTAAAAAATAAATAAAAAAAATAAAATATTTGTTTTTAAGTACCTAAATATATTTTAAATACTAGATATTTTTATCTTATATATTTAGATCTATTATAATTTTATTTCAAACATGCTTCGTCAAAACTACAAAAAAATTGTCACTTAAGTAAATTTTACAATTATTATTATGAAAAAAAAAAATCGCATAGTGCGTAAGCTGCCTACCGGCGCATATAGCATTCAAGGTTGGCAGTATTTTGTACGGCGCGATACAATGACGTAATGAAGCATGCGGTACGATACGACATACTATGTACTATGTTATCTTTGATACGGTAGTAAAGTGATATATGTTTGGCTGACTGTTATGTCTGTACAATGTATAGTATTTTTAAGGTTATATTGTTTCTTAATTGGGCAAAAGTAATGAAAACCGGTCCATTTTCTACTAAGTATGATTTGTTGTATTATATTGTATTATATAATATTTTCGAAATAGTATTTTTTCAGAAAGCTTTTTTTATATTGACTTGAGAATTATGAAATCCCAAATTTATTTGTTACAAAGGCATTATAAGAACCTGCCTATAACAGCTTTTAAGTTATTATACTTAAATGCATACAAAGTCCTCATATGTAAGCACGCGGTAACTCTATTTAAAAATAAATAATTGCCAAGGGTAGTTTGCAATTATTTTTTCAATATAAGTGGTAACAGAAGATGAATAAGATTATTAACTAAGTATTCTTTTTGTCCCGCATTATATTTTTGTTGATTCTGATTTGGCCCAAATTCAAGTTTGTTATAAAGGGTCTATCAATGACTCAACTCTTAGAACGCATCTACTTCTATAGGAAGTAGCCGCGTACGACTGGCCTTGAATTTATTTAAAATAATGTTTGGGCAGAGATGAAATGATACTGTCGTTCTACCACTGGCGCCATCTATGTTGCTCGTAGGTAATTACTTTTATGTCATTTTTTACGAGTTAGTAAAGTTTCATAATTGCATTATTACATAGATTTAAAAAAAAATTGGCTCGTAGAGAGACCGCGCGCGATTCGAAATTCCTTGCATTATTAGCTATCTACAAGCTCAATATAAAAATAAGAAGGCGTTTAGCAGACTAGACTTCATAAATCATAAATCATAAATCATAAATCATTTATTTGCAGAGTTTTCTAGAGTTGCTAAGGATACAACTATAAAAATATAAGGAATGGCGCGAAAATGTAGAGAGAGAGAGATAGAGACATATAGTTCTTTCTTATTAATTTATCTAAATAAATAAACGTGCGATGCAACCTTTGAACCATGTACTTACACGAAAAACGATCTACAGAACCTTAAACCGCCTCCCATAAATCTCTTCATGCGATGTTAGCGTCTAGTTACATATAATTAGATATAGTATATAGATCGAATTCATGGAACACGGGGACCACCAAACGTCAATCTTGAGGTTATTTTACACTAGTATTGTTTGTATGGACCATGTGGTCTACGGCAATTTCTGACGGTAGAAAATAAAATGATTACAAAGCTTTTTATTAATGTTATGCACGTCATTTTATATCAGAGAAAATTAATGGATAGTAAGGTAACTAAGAAATTTCATACAGAATCCTAACGCAGTCGCTAATTTCTGCGTTTATAAAATCTCATACTAGATGTACTGAGGTAGTAAAAAAATAATCATAAAAAGAAGACCGTTATTTATTTATTTTCAAATTCATGTACACAGAAAAATAAACAAAAGAAAAGAAAATAGAATAAAGAGCATTAGTACAAGGGTACCGTACGGTGGGTACCGTTGTGTGCTTTTCTTACAATTTCTGTTGGACAAATTGTTAAAACACATTTTCCTCTTTCCAGGTCGCCATTTCAAAGCTCACAAGGTTATCCTGGCAGCATGCAGCAAGCATTTTCAAGAGCTGTTCGACAGCGCGCCGCCGAGTCATGCTGGGGCCTGCTACGTAATACTCGAAGCTACTACGGCAGACAACATGCAAGCATTGCTGGAATTCATGTACAAGGGAGAAGTCCACGTCAGTCAGGACGCGCTGTCTAGTTTCCTCAAAAGTGGGGAGAATTTGCAGGTATGTCTGCGTCGATTTGCTATAAACAGTCCGCGAAAGATCTTATGCAAGTATTTTTTACAATTTAATCACATAGTCTTCAATAGACTAGAGGACTGTAGGCCTTATATAATAATTTCCTTTCCAGTTACACTTTTAAAAAAATGCCGTATTATTGTATCCCTAGAAAACAGCAAATCTTTAATTCAAAGAGTCACTAGTGCTTTTTTATTTTAAATACATACTTTAAATATCAATAATACGCATAATATTCTTGGTACCAACCTGTTGCCTAGGATTTTTTGCCAAACTAACCAGAAATTTCACTCACTCTTCCATTTAAACCAGAACAGAACAATGCGAACACTACTCAGCTGTTTGACGGCAAAAATAGGTTGAGCAGGTATCTATGCAGACTATCTTAGTATTAAAGGAATTAACAAAATCTACTTTGTTTCAAAACAGCTGAATTTATTAAATCGTTGTTTCCAGGTCAAAGGGTTGTCGATGGAAATGTCCCCTGATGCGTGGGTGAAGCAACAGACTACGCCTGCGTCGGGGGATCGCCAGGCGCGCATCAAAACGAGTCCCGTGTCAGGGTCTGGCAACTGTGAAGTCCAGGTAAATTTGTACGTGATATACAAAAGAACAATCATGAATGATAGATGAAACCAATATGAGTGACTTAAGCCGGTTGATAAAGAAAGAGTACAATAAAAGTTGTACATACTGTTGTCTTTCGCAAGTCGCACAAGTCAAATGATGTAAGGAGAGGAAGATGATGACATGCTTTTTACTGTGTAATTCACGACATTTTCTAACTGAAGAAATACTGCCTTGGATGCTCTTAGTAGCCTGGAAGTTAGTAGAAAAATGATCTTAAACACACTGAGAATAGAGCACGACATCAGACGCTTCATGAAGCAGACAAAAAAGTGTGTGTCCTTCTCAAGAAAGAAGGCCGATGAAAATTGTTGAAGCAAAAAATCTTTTAGCAGCATAACATAATGGGATGACTTATCAACCACTTCTAAGAGTGTCACTCCAACTTTTGAAGGTTAGCGATGAACTTGCTGAAGTCCTTCTAGTGTTTAGTTCGGCGGAACAGCTTCGCTGCGCTTGCACCTTTCCATTTTCTGACCTGACCTTTCACATAAGTCACACGTCTTTATTACACACGGAGTAGACAGAGCCTAGTGCCTTAGGCCAGGTTGAGCCATAACTGTTTCAAATAAAATTCTCTAATGCAAGACAAGAGAATCAAGTAATATAACGTCAGAAATTCCTTGATTTTTAGGAGTCAGTTTCACCATAGTCGCATAGAGATATGTCTCTATATCAATAATTACGTTTTATTTCATACGGGGCAGAAAAAGCCTAGGCCTACCTTACTTAAACATGATTTCAGTTGAACCTGTCCCAAATGAACCTGACGCTGAGAAGATTCAAATAATTAACGTCAGATTTTTTTTTTCAGGAGTCAGCTCCACCACAGTCGCACACAGCTACCTTCGCGCCGATAATGTCACAATACGGGATGCCAATTCACACGAGTGGGGGGAACATCGGCCGATACGCGCCGCCCGCGCACCTTCCGATACACTCCAATACGCACCGCCGGCCTGCCCCTCCGAAACCTTCGCCCTCACAAAGCCCTCACGCTAGGAATTACAGGTAAGTTCACCGTCAAGGATAGAACAAGGAGATTAATTGGTAAAAGGTATAATTTCATCTACAAGGACGTTGTTTGCTGCCTATGTGCCCCGCTACTTTGACGAGCTAATCCGGTGGATTTTTTCAAACCGGAAGGTCATTGAGTGTCGCATGTATAACCCAGAGGTTAAGTACATTTAAACATTTGTCATTGACGCGAAAACGAGAAGAATATCTGCTCACTTTAACAATAACCTAATCTAACTAACATGGCGCAGCAAACCTAAATGTGTCTTGGCGCCAATAATAAAGAACTCCATTTCGATCTGTCCTGCGCCTTTTCCCACTTGTCCACTTCTCTCACTTCACCTGTAACAAAAAGAAATAAATTTCCAGACAAAGTTCATCATCATCGCACTGTGGCAGTGTGGCTGACGAACCGGACACGCGGTCGTCGCCCGGCGCCGGCGCTCGGTATGAGGAGAACCCTCCCGACTGCACGTCCACACTCGGCCCAGTCAAGAACAATGGATACGAACGCAGCGCATCGGCTAATGATGAGATGATAGACCGTTTGTCGAGTGAACAGGGGGCAGAAGGTATTGCATTCATTATTTAAATTTAAAAAAACATAAATTCTTAAATGTGATCCGGTACGAGACAAACCCTCCCAAATGCACAACCAGAACTATGTCACATTTGTGTTAGCTACCAGTGTAACTTGTGCCGTTGGTCTCGGCTGTTATCCTCAGTCGTCGTGGTTTGGCTATCAGTCACTAACATACTCTCATAACAGAATCTCTTTCTTCAGAAATTCCAGTGTGGGTGAGTAAGGGATGGGGTTAGTACAAAAGGACCCAATAAGGTTCGATGTGCTTCCTTTAATTTAGGACCCATATTTAAGATAAGAACATACTCGAATCATGATCCTGTTGGTCTGGTTTCTTTTAAAAGAGTTGATAAAATGGCGGCAACACCATTATAATAACAAAGGGCTTCACATACAGGACAATGATTATAGAGTGCCCTGAGGGCTCCTAAATCCGCAGCTTACGCAGATGATGTTATTGGAAAACCCCTTTAGATGAATAAGTTTTCTTATTTATCGATTGTAATGTCATCCTTACAGATCTTCGGATAAAAAGTGAGAACGACTACCATCCAAGTAGCTATAACAACTCGCCGCCGCCGCCCGCGTCGGTGCCCACAACCAATTTCCACGACAAGCCCATGGCCACGTCGCCGCTGCCGCCCAAACCCAGCCCCGACATCTGGCCTGCCAAGATGATCACCAGCAAGTCTGGAGGGATCGCTACGGCTGATGGTGAGTACTATTGTGACTCTTATATCACCTAATCGTCAGGTTCAGATTCCTATCATATGGCGTGACAAGCCCATGGCCACGTCTCGCCACTGACGTCTAAATCCTGCCAAAATGATCTCTGGTGGCTCGACTTTTCAAGAAGTGCACTGCTTTCGAATATATTAGGTAAACAATATATGATCGAAGAGAGTGTTGCGTCATCCAATCCTTTTACTGACCTTAATCTATGACAAATAAAAACGTGACAGACATTTTGATACACTAAAACAAAAGGACTTGGATTTGCGAATGGAAGACAACAACAGATACTATTAAAAATAACAAAGACTTTTCATTTTTTTAAATCTTGAACAAGCTCAGAGAGTTAAGCCATTTTTACAATGAAAAACAAAAATTACAGGTAAAAAACTAAAGTGTCCGTACTGCGAGCGGCTGTACGGGTACGAGACGAACCTGCGCGCGCACATCCGGCAGCGGCACCAGGGCATCCGGGTGCCGTGCCCGCACTGCTCGCGCACCTTCACGCGGAACAACACCGTGCGCCGGCACATCGCGCGCGAGCACCGCCATCAGGTAAAGCATACTCAGACAACTTCGTGCATGACCTTTTTGCGGGGTGACAAACTTTTGGGGGTCCCCAATAAGTGCTAGATTGACAAGCTTGTCAATCTAGCACTTATTGTTATTATTTCATGTCTAACGACCATTCACACCTTGGTATCAGAGTTCTTTGGAACCGCCTCTCCGCCTCTGACTAGTGGTTAAAGGAACCACGTCAGAGATGATTATGAGAGAGACGTCACGTGATGATGACAGACGGGATCAACGGCTTTACGTGCCCTCCGAATCATCTTTATTAACAGACATTCAGGTGGTTCAAACCTGCGAGGTCCTAACCAAACTAAAACAACTAAACAACTTATGCTTCCAATGGGACTCGAAGCAAGTCTACACTTGGGGGTCCTTAACCACTGGACTACGGAGGCACGTCTGGCGTATGTCGACGCGCATTACATGCATCATAACGCCACCTGTACCTGTTATCTTTCCTAGAGTGTCTACTTTGAAGGCCCCACCCCCTTCATTTTTACAAGGTGTCCAGGCCAGTGCTGTCGCTGCGATAAATACGCCCAATATATTTGGTTTGAACAGCTCCTAATTTTTCCAGGCTTCACAGCTTTCGTAGTTTCTTGATCGGACCGAGGACCTTGCAGAAGATTTTACACATAAAAGTGACCTAGCTTAGATTGATCGCCACTAGTGGAATTTTTTTCTTGCCGATACGCCAAGATTCAGAAAAATAAATAACTATAGGTTTAAGTATGAGGTTGGTCTCTTTTCTCTGTGGCTCACTGTTTATCATCTGTGTGTGTGTGTTGTGTGTGTACACATTCTGTGCAAAAAAGTATATGTTTATCTCTTTCAGGTCACACCGCACCTCCCGCAAGGGCCCCTCCCCAACCACACGCAGTAAACCGCCCCCGGCTACCCTCTGAACCGAACTACCTCTGCTCTTTCCGGCCGGCATCGGCGACCGAGTTTCCGCGTTCCATTTTAGAATTTTTAACGGTCAGATCTAGCGCGTAGAACTTTTTATGAAAATATTTGTCTAGGTTGCTAGTGTTACCGAGTCTTTTTAGATCATTTATTCATTCCTGGAACGGTTTTTAAATTGGTTCACCTTAAATGTAAACACTGAGCGAAGTGACAGCTTTGTACTATTTGAAAGTGCTTTGTTATAAAATAATTTCAATCGTTTTGATGGTAGCGCTATGCGCCATCAAAACGATTGAAATTATTTTATTATATATATTTATTGAACCAATACTTCGGTTAATATATTCGATTCGTTAATTTATTACTTCTTTACCTGATGGAACATTTTCATAAAAAAATTGTTCCCGCCAGATTTTATTTTTGAGAATCACTATTTATTTTGGAATTTAAAAATGGAACATAGCTTTAACCTGCCAGTGTACCGGTTGTATATTTTTGAAATTCGACCGCCATTGCCGAGCCCACGTAACATGCGTACAATAAATTACCTCGTTGATATAATTATTGTAATCAGTAATCTACCTCAGAAATTGATCTTAAGATTTTTTTTAAGGTTTTGAAATTGTGCGATAATTGTTACTTAATTTAAATATTCAAGTGTGACTTTGAATGGTTGCTCAGTACTTGTCTCTGTCTTGGTACCTTGTTTTAAAAATATCGTACCTGCACCCTAATTTTTCGCATACTTTAGTAATATGTCCAGTTGACTGTGAGTAAAAGTTACCTTATATACGTTTCGAGCTCTAGGTCGGGATTGACATAGCTTATTTATATCTACGTTGAGACTGAAGGTCTAAGGCTAAGAGTATGTAAATAATAGGAGAATGTATATTGCCTTGGCCTAGGTTGAGACACTTTACTTTGTGGCAAACTACCTCAAACTTATTTTTTTTTTCTTTTATTTTATTATATTACATATTTCTATTACAATAGACTATAAACCAGTTTAAGTTGCATAATCATACACATCTGTGATAGTATAACCGGCTACATATTTTTATTTTAGTATTTGCCACATAGCCTAACGGGCGACAGGGCGGACGGTGGTATAGTTACAATACGAACTGTATAGAATCGAGCGGTTTTTATTTTGTACAAAGTACAATTTGCCCTAGACACATAAGTAGTTAGGTAAAAAAAAGTGTTATTAAATAAAATTGCATGTGTGGTACGATGCATGAGTGTTATCAATCACAGTCGTTAGGATGTTACTATTGAGACCAAATGATTATATGTTTAAATGGGATGGTATCGATTTTAACATTCCGTATAACATTTCGTCGTATTTATATGAAGGCCACTTACTACTTCTATATTCCTAGTCATTTCAAGTGCAACCAGTTGAGATTTTTTTAATGAAAAATAATTATTTAATGATTATGGTCGGCGGTGGCTATGTATTATATTTTGTTGAGGGGCCATCGTTGACCAATTATGTGTTTCAACTAATGCAATAGTCTAACTTATAGCGGATGGGACAGTGCCAAATACAATATTGAAATTCACATCATATTGATTTTTTTTTTGTTAAGTGTGGATGTAGCGACTGTGTGTTATTCCTGATATTTAGGAATGAGTTGCATTCATATTTATTATATTTATATTTTAGGGTACATTATATTTAATGCTTTATGAAGGCTCAGCTACTTTTTTTATATACAGATTTTAATTTTGCGCTACCATTTTGTAAGACAACGTTTTAGTTATCTTTGAATGGTTGACTTACTCGTTGATATAGAAGGAGATAAAATATCTGACCTTTCACATATGTAACATCGGCGTCCCTCTAGCAACAATTAAAGATGCTATTTTACAAATATATGCTATAACATTGTACCTACACCTCAATATATCAGATTTTTATATGTATTTTAGTAAATCTGTTTGATTTCTGATTATGACGAAAGTTGTCTTGGTGACGGGTCGAGTTCACAGGCTCTGCTGTCCTATCAGATAATTAAGGAGTTAATTTTAAAAAGTATGGATGTATTGCACGACTGTTTTTGGTATGGAGGGGGGTGAGGTTTGTAAAATCGTCTCGTGGTTTGCTGGTAACCGACTTTTCGAGAACATTTCGGTTCGAATGAAACTGAAATATGAAACTTTACGCAGAATTGCATTTTTTTTTTCTAGATTTATTTTGTCTGTGACCTCTTCGCGGATTGTGTAGGGCCATAGAGGTAGAAAAAGCATTTTGTATTTTTCTAGCTCTATGATAGGTCGGGTAACATCTGTAAATATAAGGAATTCCAACTACGCATGTGCACTTAGTCTTATGTTATTGAAATAAGGACTACTTTGGTAAAATTTCGCCAAAATTAAATTTGATTACAGATTTTTAGAAGACATTATTTGGCAAAGTGCAATTGATATATCATTTCTTTGGGAGATATAAAAAAAATTGAATGAAGATGCAAAGGTTTAGTTTAAATGATCATAATTACACAGTGCCTTTTTAGTTGGAATCTGATAGGGTTGAATATTTGAACATAATTTCCATTGCTATACCAAGTATGTCTATGAAAAATAATCTTCTTGATGTCATCATAATTTTATTTTCACTCTTTTTCAGTATCTCTTCATTTTTTCAAGATTCCACCTGATGCTAAGTACAGATGTGATCTTAGATAGAGCTTGCTGTCTCATTAATAGCATAATCACTCTAGCCTCGAAAATACCCATAATGTTTGTCATTAGCAAAACAAAAAAAGGGCAAAAGATCGCAATTCCAGTCTATTTACTTTTTCTAATTTATCTTTTTAGAATTTGACATTGAAAGAAAAATATAACAAAATATTAGGTAGAGTAATTTGGGGTATTTTTGAACTTTTATTTGAATGATTTTTTTAATTACCTTCACACTTGTAGTTAAGTTAGACCATCAAGAATCAGTTATTTTGACATTTTCTCAGCCAGAAAACCATTACCCTTCCTTTTGGCGTCGCCGTAGTCTGATAAAAATTAAGGTGTGACGTCATCACGTGCACACACATGGAAGACATACTTGGTTGGCTGTATTATGATTTTAACGTTGACCGAATCATTAGTTAATGTAAAAAAATATAACTTTTCATTATTATTGGCATTCTTTCGGTAAGTGTATTGATAGTTAAGGAGAAAAAGTTTTTTCTATTAAAAATTTGTTAACAATACGTTTTATTATTATTAAAAAACAAGTAAGAAAATTGTTCTATTTTTGTCTTATCGTTTTTTTTCTTATGAATTAAAAATTCATACTTGTGATTTCTTTTGACATTTAATGTTTTTTTTTTGTGATATGTAAAAAAGGATTGTGTTAGCGCATCACATGTTTAAGCTTGTTTAATTTTGGGTTAAGCGTAGGAAGGGATGAGCGATCGATAGTCCACGACTCAAACGTCGCTGAAATCAACGGATTTTCATATTTCTAAATTTTTAAAAAGGTACAAATTTTAGATTACAATATCATTCGTCAATTGACATAAGTTTGTGTCGTACATTTTATTTGTAAAGTAAATAATTGTAACCTCTGGTGATGTTTGTACAAAAATACAGTATACTTGAGATATAATTCGTCTAAATTAAGTTGATGCATTGTTAAAGCTAATTAGTGGACATATAATTAGTCCCTAAATAGTTGTAATGTATTCGATGTGACAAATTCATCACATTATTCGGTGTATTGCAATCCCCTGCAGACTTGGGCCGATCTCTCCCGTTTTGTGGTTCTAATTCTGTCTCAGAAGGCAATGGTTTAGTAAAAGATAAAGTGTACGTTTTACCAATTTTTCGGGCAAATGATAAAAAATTTGGTAAAACGAATGCGGGTAAAGTTGCATCCAACAATGTTACCAGTTTTCTTCCAGCATATTTTTAAATGAATATTTATATTCAATTTTTTACTTTGTAATCGCATTTACAAATATTTTTTTTACAACTGTTTGCTGTGAAGATATTTTATGTTGGATCATAATTTTTTTTTTATCTTATATTTTGGGTAACGTTTAGATTTTATCGTCGATAAGGTCTTGTGTTAGTTAAGTTTTTTTTTCTTTTATTTGTAAATAAATCGCGATGTGTCGTGATGGTAAAGCCAAAGATTGTTACGGGTATGGTGACCCTCTGCCGTCACATGGGCCCTGTTATGATTCCACATTTAACTTTATTTTTGGCTACAAAATAAAAAAAAAAAGAATTACTCGCTGGTCGATCTTTTGGTTATTTGAAAGTTTGAATGTCGACTCATGCAAGGCCCTTTAGTATATTAAGTTTATTATCTACCTCGAGGAATATAACTTAGTAATAAGGTAAGCTTATAGATTTTTTATATGAAGAAAAAATATAAAATTTAGTTCGTAAGCGAAATGCGAAAAATAAAAAAATAAATTTAAAGTACAAATATGCTACCTCAGGATTCAATTTAGTCACTACGACTCCTATAGTATTTTATATTTCAAAAAGCCGTATACTATTTTGTAGATTATTTTTAATGCTGGTCGAAAATATTTCTATGTAAATAATTCTGATTTTGAAATCTATGAAGCACATTCATTGAATCTCTGGATGGTAGTGGGTGCTTCAAACTGGGTGAGTTTGAGGCCCTCTTAAATTTAGAATAAGTGTTAATTAGGATAGATATAAAAATCTCAACAACGTACCTCAGGCCCGCGCCACACCGGGGGTCGGCTCAAGTCTTTACATATTATGTAATCTAAATGTACCTTGGTTCACTCTTCGGAGTATAAAAAGTTATTCATAATTTTATTATTACTTTTTCCCAGTTACTTTTTTGTGTTGCATAGATGTTACTATGTTTTAAGGAGAAAAAATGAAAAATTATTGTTTGTTAGGTTTCTGCGAATTAAAAAAAATGTAACAAAATTACCCTTTTCTGTTTATTTTTTTTCCTCCTTCCCCCTTTTTTTTTTGTCTTTGACAAGTTACACCCGTCCATCGTGTTTAATGTTTATTATTAAATATTTAAGTACATTATTTAAGAAATTGACATTTAAGTACATAATATTCATAAAATAGTTGCACTTAACTGGACAGGAAATATTTTAGTATAATCATTTGATGTTTTTAGGCTGCACTTGCGTGTCGAACGCGAGAAATTCGACGATTCGTCTACGAATTTTATAATGAAAAAAATTAATGTTCTCTCGCATTGAATGTTATGTAAGTATAAATTAAAGTTGTATTTAATTATGCTCACTTCCTGGTCACTAGAATAATTCACGAAACTGACTGGACTTGTCTTGAGATGTAAACTTAATCGTTAAAATATGCTATTTTGAATGGGCATAGAAATTTGACATGGAGATGAGTTTTGAAAGGGACGAGATGCCTGTGTCAATTGTCTCTTTCACACTTATAGCCTGCTCGGTATAGTCGGTAAAAATACTTAAGTAAAGACGTTCGCTGCGCAATTGAATATGCGTAATTTAAATCGAGAATACCGCGACTGCTACAGCGATTTGGAAAACAATTAGGGCTTTGATCAAAAATATCGGAATTTGGAACATTATTGTTTCAAAGAAGACGATGGTGCGCGACATACTTAATATAAATTATGGTCATTTCATGACTGTAAATAATCTCATGACATTATAATCTATGATCGTCTTATTAAGTTCAGATGTTTAGTCTCGGTGTCACTTATACTATGTTCTTGATGTCATCTTTGTGTAAATGTTACACGGAATTTAAGAAATATATAATAAGAAAAACAACGAGCACTCTCAACATGAACTAAAGTACAAATTTCTGAAGTCTTAGAGTTACTGCCAGTACAAATTTATTAAAGAAAAATGAAAATATAATTATCGGTTTTATGTAAATGTTGCCAAAATTATATTTTTTGGAGCACGATAATGTTAATTTAGTATAGATTATTCAGGGAGAGTACAAAAATGAGGAAATTATTATAAAATAATCACACTACAGCCCGTGATTCGGTGGATTGGTCTCTGAGATTTGCTGACAAGGCTGAAATGATTTTACGGATGCGATACACAGACGACTAGGCGTATATTTTTAATTAGCACTTTTTTTAACTTTAACTTTTTTATATAACGTTACTTAGCGCCTGATCTATATAAATACGCAATTACTCCTCAAAGATTTTGTTTATAAAAAACGAAAGGAACATTTATATATACCCTTAGTCGGGTGTGTTGCATCGCTACGATTTACGGCATATGTATATTATTATTATACCTTATTTACGGTCTATCACGTGAAGGCGAGGGTATAAAAAAGGTAGTCATCTGAGTATGTGTAGTAGATTGATATTGATAAATAATTGGTGACTTAGAATCGATTGTAAGATTGTAAAAACCATCGTGGTTGTAAAACTAAGTAAGTAGGGTTTTGTACGTAGCGAAATAATGCTTAATAAGGGGTTAATCGGTCGATGGTTTATGTCTGTAAAGGGAAAGTGATTGTCTGTGATTTTTTTAAGCGACTTTTTTATATATATGGAAGAAATATAATTCCCTACCAGTAAGAATAGCACTACTTGTGATTTTACATTAGAAATTGTATAATTTATTTCAGTTTTTGTACTGTAAATTAGTAGCAAGTGAACGTAGTGATGGAAAGCGGGTTGGTGTATATATTAACACTTTCGTATTGTAAAAATATTGGCATACGATGTATCGTTATCTGTATCGAAATGGCAAATGGTTTGACCACAACCGATGCTTCTTTGTGTTAAGGGCCACGTTTTGAAAAAAGTCATGTGGCTTCATACGAATTAATAGGTCTACTTGTTTGTACATACGTCGGCCCTATAGTTAATTTATGCGTTTAATGTAAAACGGTAATAATTTTACCCTTATTAGCGAATTTTTTAGCGTGGTAACATTTTGGCGTATTTTGTTAATTATGTGGTGTAGTAATAAATGTTATTTGTTTGTTTGGTTCAGTATTTTGGAAGCACGAGCTCGTTGTTGCGATGTCATGAATCGATTAAAATCGCCAATATTCTCGTTGACATCGAGCTTCTCTTTTCAAAATAAATCGTTTGGAATCATGTGCTTTAAATAAAAATATTGTTGCTTAAAAGATTTTGGTTAAACTTTAAGATTTTAAACTTTAAGACTTTAAAGTAAGTAAGTACTTTTTATATATGTTAAAATATTTTTTTTAGTAGAAAATATAAAAAAAATTACTGATTATTTAGCGTGGAATTTAAATTCGCAGATTATAAAATTTGATACCACGCCGCTGAACAATTTATCAAAAGGGTACCTTTAAATTTAATACTTACCCAAGACAATTGTTTTCTACAATCAACTCTGAAAATGAAATAAACAAATAAGTTAGGTATTTATGATTTTTTTATTTACACACTTCATAAAAAAATATTTTTTCAAAACAAAAAGAGTAAACAAAGCACATGATCCTAAAAATGATTTAAAAAAATCAACGCTGAAATTGGTTTGCAGAATTACCTACAGGTTAAAAGTTATAATACATTTTAATTAATTGTCTATTTGTGCACTTATTTTGGCGTAATAAATTAAAAAACATACAGATTTAGTCCACACATACATACCTACAATCTGACTAGGTCTAGATTATATGAAAAAATTTGTTCCATTGTGGAATTCTTAAATTAATAAAAAAATGTTGCTAAAATATGAGTTGCTGTTTTATTTTTCCAATTCTATACTAGTGTTTATAACTTCATGGTGTGATTTTGTCGCCATCTTGTAGTCATTAAAGGAACCACGTCGGAGGCCGAGAGGCGGGTCCGAAAAACTCTTACATCAGGTTGAGCATGGTCGATTGCCCGCGAAATGATTATGCCTGTTATAATTTTTATTAAGTACGATGTCGTGATATGATGATAGCGCAGTCTCCGTGAGATTAAAAAACTCATTAACAACCGTACTGTAGATCAAAGATGTGACATTTCCCTTATCTCAGAATACCTTGCAAGGCCAAAACAGGCTCTATTTAAAATTTAGCACCCATTGTATGCAAATTAGCGGACCATTTGTTTAAATATCAACGCCAAAGTAGGTGGCCTTTCTTTTATAAGTTCACTTTACGAGTATAGGTACTTATTTATTGTTCTCAGGAATTCCATCTGTAGGCTGTATGTTGTCTTCCGGCAGAGGAAGTAAGCATTTGTTCTGAAAAGATGAAAAAAAAGACTCGATCTAAAGACTAACCCCCTTATTAATAAAGATTGTTTGTTAAGCCTGTTTTAACTAAACTGTGTTTTGGCTTTTTCTTTCACGGTACATTTTGATAAGAGAGAAAGGGCCAAACATATTTTAGTAAAAATGGGTTTAACAAATTGTTATTTTTTATGAGTAAGGGGTAAATCGATATTAATGAAAGAAAATAGTTTTTTGTTTTGAACTTTGTTTCGTTTTAGTTGCTATAGCGAAAACTGGATAGAATAACGAAATCGCGGACTCTAACATGCTCCTTTTTTTTTTAAACGGTTTTATTTGTTTTATTTTTAACTTATGGGAACTTGCAAGAGGGCCTCCCTGTGTGACGCGGTGGCTTACTACCATCTCTTAAAACCATGCAAGATCCAGTGAGTAAGCGAGACAGCGCAACACATGATGTGAGGCGACATCTCCTATACTCACTGGATCTTGCATGGTTTTAAGAGATGGTGGTAAGCCATCTGGGCAACCAAAGATTTTGAATTTTCACTGCAACAGTCCGAGGCCTCAAGTTGGTAAAGCAGACTGGCCGCGCGATCCTTCCACCATGACTCAATGGCTCAACATAACCAAGTCTATTCCAAATAGATATAGATCTGGTACAGCATCAACACATACTAAATCTAGGATATCTCCTTACTATCGTTTAGAAGATACACACTTTGTACAACAAAAAGCGGCTCAGTTCAATTTGTTCCTTAAACACCATTTAGGACATAGACATTAAACACATTTAGTATTTACAGGAAAAAGGTGCGTCATAACTGTATAAAAAAAAAAACTAGATTGAATTAAAAAACTGTTAGCTAAATTTGATTATTAATTATTAACAAAATTATGTTCGATGTAGTCTAACTAACTATGTATTCTGTGGTAGAGTCTACAAACAAACAATATGAAGCTCTATATGATTCCTCCACTTGGAATAGCTAATCAAGATTTTAGTTGATTAACTGTTTAATTGATTATTTTTAGGGTTCCGTATAAAAATGTTAAAACGGAAACCTTATAGGATCACTCGTGCGTCTGTCTGTCCGTCCGTCCGTCTGTCACAGCCAATTTTCTCCGAACCTACTGGACCAAAAGAGATGAAATTAGGTAGGATGGTGTGATCCTGTGACCCAAACACAGGTGTGCAAAGTAAATAAATATTTTTATAAAATAAGTACCATTTTCGGGGGTCAAATTAGGAATTAAATAAAAAAAAGTTTAGCAAACCTTACCGTGTTATATATGAAAAGAAAGGGCTCGTTATGAGGATTTCAAATATATTTTTGTTATTATTGTAACATAAATAGTTTTGATTTTATTCATGAAAGAAGACGATTTTGACCATTCCCCCGCCCTGATCTCCGAAACTACTGAGCCTAAAATTTTGAAAAAAAAAAATACAAAGTAGTGTTCATAGCCTGTAGGTTACAAGAAAACCTATAAGAACTCTGTCAATTGAAAATTAAGTGGTAAATTCAATATAAAACGTTCACGGAAAATAGTTCACTAAAACACCACTAGATGGCGATAGTAGTAGTTTGTTGATATGTTACCACATTTGAATTTAAAAACTGACTTTGGCATTGTACGGAACCCTCTCCACGCGAGTTCAACTCGCACTTGACCGGTTTTTTTTATATATCTATACTCTATATTATATATTTTATACTCTTCTTGCAAAATTTTATGTCAGAAAAGAACTTAATTTCCATTGTATGTTGGATTAAATCTTTTAAAAGTGATAAAATTTAATTGTACACGACGCAAACAATGTCTCCTTCTTATTGAAGACCAATAATATTAATTTTAAACCAGTTTTTCTGACGTAAATAGTTCTCAAAGGACAGAATAAGGACGCGTCGAATTTATTTAAACTGTCAGCAAGTAACTAAATAAAGTCCACCGGTGTCATATAAATTTTCTTAACGACACATAATTCCATGTACGAAGGAACAATGTTATAAAATAACTAGTGGTTCCCTCTAAATTTTCGTGATTGCAAATGGAAGTTTAAAAGTCAACGTAATTCATGCATCCAAAAGTCCTTCAACAAGAGTTATTCTTATACAACTCGAAGCCAAAAGGAAGGGTAATGATTTTTGCAGTCTATGTATGTATGTACCTAATTATGTATGTAAGTATGTATGTACGTGGTCGCACCCATTATAAAAGGATGATAGGAACACCTTTAAACGAACATTGTTGGTATACACTATACAGTGGGTGCGACTACGGTTTTACCATGACCACTTTTGTACCTATGTGTTTCTGGATTTCTATCTCAATTATTTCCTTGTTTCATCCTTGTAAGACACCTTTTTATGTAGTTAGGGTTATAGTTTTTTAACTTAATTTTTATTACGTTAATGTTTATATATTTTCTAGTTACTAACATCCTAATAACCTGCATAGATAATGCGTTGGGCCACAGATACAGTCGGCCACATGAAAAAGAATGCCACATTGGATAAGGATAAAGTGGTACACTATGCGTACATGCAACTTTGACTTTCTTTTAGATCCAAAAGTTTTGAGTTTGAATCCCAAAGGAACCTACCCTTAGTAAGTACAAGTTATTTAATAGGACTGCACCACACCTGCCTGATTGTCTGAGAAGAAAATCGATAATGTGATTCAGATGGTTTCGATTGCCATCTGGTACAATCAACCAGGAAAGCGCTAAGATGAGAGATAGACTTCTAAATATCGCCTCGATTCATATCTTTCTGTCAAATCTCTACGTGTTCAAGCCGCCAGTGGTTTTTATAATACGGCGTCGGATTCTTATCTGTTTCTAGTGCTCTTTAGTGTTTTATCGTAATATCTATGCTTATTCCAGGTACAGGTAAAGTAGCTTTAGGCAATTTGAGTGTGGTTTCCTCTCATTGATGTCGTTAGTGGTGATTAGGGTATTTTTCACTATACATCATTAAATATTAACATACAAATAATTTTGTCATTTTGTAGATAGTCATTTGCGACCAACGACGGGTTATGGGACATCTGGGCCGCGCAAAAACTGGGCCGCGTACATAATAAAATTCGAAGTGGTCTATTCTTAATCGTGTACTGCGGAGCCAGATATTATTTAAATTATTACCAATTACCAGCTAAGATAAATAGGTATAAATTCATAATTAGTTGCCTGCTTTATAAGAGTGACGTTTATGTCTTTTGTTATTCGTCTTACGTCCTTCTAAATACTCCTAGCTATGTGTATATGTTTGTGCTAAATTTCATTAAGATTAGTTCAGTAGATAGGACGTGAAGAGTTAACAAACAAACATATATACAAACTCACTTTCGCATTTATGATATTAGTTGGGATTGAGGGCAGAACAAAAGAAAAAAATATCACTGGTTTACTATTTTATTTTGTATCTATGTACAAATTTAACAAATAATTCAATCTTTTGGGAACACTTCATGGCTTACTATCTAAAACTTGAATCATTCAAGTAATTACCAGTAAGATACGGAGGGGGCAGAGTAAGCGTAGTAGGGGGACGCAAAGCTCCTGGCGACAACGGGGCTGGCGACGGAGTTGTACACAGAAGGGGCGTAGTAAGAACGAGCGGCAACTAAGGGAGAAGAGTAGATGGTAGGGGCGGCCACGGTGCGTGTGACTACTGCAGGGGCAGATGCTGCGTAAACAGTAGGAGCGGCAACGCGAGCGGCAACAATAGCCGGCTCAGCGGCAACAACTGGTGTCGAGGCAACTACTGGGGCAGCAGCGACGACTGGTGCAGCGGCAACAACGGGATCCTTGCGCACAACAGCGTTGAAGCCGTTCACATCATCTGCAGCATAGTCTACGGTGCGTTTTGTGCCGTCAGCATCCAGAAGCGAGTACTGGCCTTGTACGGTGCCGCCTACACGCGTTTCTACTTGGGATTTGAAGTCGCCGGTGTTGGGATCGGCAACGTCGTAGGCGAAGCTGGTGTAGTCGTTGTCTACTCGGGCCAGTGGCACCACCGAGCACTGGGCTGCGGCCACCAAAGCGAGAACTACAACAAACTGGAAATAAAGTGTTGATTAGTATAACGAATTTTCTTATTACTATGAGATATTCTGTGAATATCTTAAATATCTTTGTTTAAATTTGAAGAGTTTTTTTTTAATATTATACCTATTTAGCTCTCATTTCGGTGTTTTCATAGTTGCATCTAAGTCACACCTAAAAAAGTAACTGTTTGTTATTTGTTAATATCTTCAAATTGAGAAAAATATTTAATCTGAATTTAAGTTAAATACTACGCGAAACAGTGAAAAGAGCGATGAAATTTAAATTAAATAAAAAAAGTACGAATGGAAATGAAACATTTTGCAATAAATGAAGCCAAACATTCAGCCTCTGTTGGCGCGGAAAGAAAAATAATTCAAATGGAAAACATTTTCTAATTATTCACATAAATACATAATTAGTATATATCATTTGCTTGCCAAATATGAACTTCCGTTAAACACTGGCTTTTCAAAGAATTACCTGCTATATATTTACTTTAAAAAATTAAAAAGTAAATATTTCCTTTAAACACTTCTAATTGAAGGGTAGTGAATGGAAATCGATAAAAGAAGCAGTTCCAAGTGAGAAAAAAAATTGCCAATCTAGACTAGAGGATAATATATATTTTTGATTGCCAATCTAGAAATAACTTTAGCCTAAAAAATTATGACAATTGACACTTTTCACTATTAACAACTTATTCACTGCACTATAGCTACTATCAATTCTGTGACTGCACTTCAAAGAGACGAACAAGGTACAGAAAAAATGATCACCTTAGCTGCCATTTCGTCGAGACTAGAGGATTTTCACTCGTTGAATGATACAGAAGCTGAGCGCGGGAAGCTTTTATATTGAGATTCAACACGCGAGGGCGTGGCGACTAAACTATAGTCACTTGATCTTTAAAAATCTGAGTACTTACAATGAGCTATCCGGAAATACAAGGACGATTGCTAATCAGGATCAAGCAAAAAAAGATACCATTTTGAATCCGATTGCTTAAATTGAATTTACTAATAAGATTGATTATCAAACTTTGCCATTTGATAACTACTTAGTTAATGGTAAAATTATCCAGAGCATTAGTTTGAAAAATTGGACATTTGATAACCACATATTTGGGAACTAATTGTATGAATTTTGAAAATAACTAAAATGTGAATTCAGATTTTGGCCTTCACATTTACCTACCAAATTTCAGCTAGGTGTTTTAACTAGATAAAAAAATATCTGAAATCCTTACTAAGTGTATTTTTTCTTTATCGGACTACTACCGGACTACCGGATAGAAACATTGACTCCCGGAAAGAAGCATTGACTCCCGATATTGCATTGTAATCAAAGACAAGAGTCCAAAAATGCCATGACGGTATACCTTCTCATTAATTTTCGGCAATAATTTCAATTGTTACCGTTATTTCGATTAATGAGATACATCATTGACAGAAAAAATGATAGAAAAGAGGCTTAATATATTGTATATTCTTATATGTCTCTTTTCCAACCTTTCAACCCAAATCCCTGAAAATCAAGATAAAAAGTATGACTCCAAAGTCCAAAGCAATGTATTTGATAACTTAATGTGAAAATATGAGAGAAAACGCGTTATATTTAAAAGGTTGGATCATGAAATTTGGACAATAAATTCCTTATAAAAAACCTTAGCTCTACAAAACGTTATTTTAATTCTTTTTTTTTTTCTTATAGTGTGTTTCTGTTCAACCTGCCATTTATTGGTAGCAGCCGGGACGAATGTCTTGTATGTAATATAAATACTTATGACAAGACCATCTCAATTAGATTTTTACTGGTTGCCTACTTGATAACCAGCAGCGATGCCACGTGCTTCGAATTAATCAGGTATGCTTTGGAATTTAAGGCTGGTAAGTACCAAATTTTATGTCATACTTATATCTATTAAAATCTAAATAAAATGTATATCCATACTATCCATATCCATACTAATATTATAAATGCGAAAGTCTGTCTGTCTGTCTATCTGTCTGTCTGTCTGTCTGTCTGTCTGTCACCTCTTCAAGGCTAAACTGCTGGACCGATTGTGATGAAATTTGGTAGGGATGTAGTTAACGACCTGAGGTCAAACATAGGCTACTTTTGGGCGCGATATAACCGAGTCCCACGCGGGGCGAAGCCGCGGGGAACAGCTAGTTCCGTATATATAATAATATAGTAAAGCTAACTGTATTAGTAACTAAGTATAGATATCTGTGTTAGTTCTTTTGGAGAACATTTAATTATTTCTGTATTTAAAAATAAATATAAAATAGTACTTGTACATACTATTTTAATACTACGATAAATGTAACGAATAAACTGTTTTAGTTAAGTAACATAATTCCATTCAAATTCAATTAGGTTAACTCCTTTAAATTTAAAACAATTTATATAAAAATATTTGAAGGAATATTTAAAGAATTTTTAGGGTGTTTACTAAGTGCAAAAACGCAAATCCATACAACGAACTTTTCGAGCTAATTTACGCGTATATATACGCCAATAGTTTTTTTAAAAGTTCCTGTCGAGAGTCAGAGAAAAGAAAATTCTATTAAAATAATAGTACCCTTGTTCATGCTTATAATGTGAATTGTATGTATGAGAGGTGTAAGGAAAATAAAAACGTTATTACAGAGTTACTAGACATTAAAGGTATCAACTAGTAGAACTAGTTTTGCGATACAATATCATCGGAATACTTTGTTAGTCAGTGCGTATCCGGAAATGCAAGGCCGACCAGCTGTCAATGTGACGACAATATCCTCGGTACATTTCTTTTACTATATCATCTTACTAGTAATATTTATTCTATGCCGCTATCCAATATTATAGGCTTACAGCTGGTCAATACACGGGCATTTAAGCATATTTTTATCAAGCATATGCAACATTAACATTAACATTTTTGTTTTTAATTTCCTATCGCGGGTATACTGGAAGAAATTTCTATAGAAATAAGTAGCACCCTTGTACTAAATTTCCTAATTTTAAGTGTCTTATGTTTGTATTTGACGTGTACATGAATTAAATAAATAAATAAATTAATTAATTAGTTGTTTATTCTAGTGTCAGGTTATTATTTTGTAATAAGTATAATTTGAACATGGCATCCGCGGAAGACTAGCGTCGTGGTCCACACCACGAGATCATGCTGAACGGAATCCATTTTGGTGCATATTCAATAATATTTTTTCTTTGTCAACCATGTAATAAGTTTTATTTTTGGTTATGTATCAAATAAAGACATTTTCTTTCCTTCTTTCATATTCGTATCTAGGAGTTCTACAGGCGAAGTTATATAAAATACTCTGAGTATGTAATAGAGAATATATAGGATGAGAAAGACTAAGAATATAATTACGAGTATTGATATAATTGAGTGAATAAAACGTTTCTTTTTTTAAAACCAACTTAATAAATAAATTGATGAAAACATTAAGATATGCTTATATTATTTGAAAGTCACTTGTACAATTACATGCAACTGAAATGATTTCAAGATGAGCAAACCCCTAAATATCTAGCAAGAGCAATTTGTGGTGGGAATTAAGTAACTTAAACCACTTTAATCATCATAATATTTATTATACAAAGTATTTACATTGCCGAAGAACATATGGAGGTCGTTGGGTCTAAGTGTTTATATATAATGTTTAGTAAAATCATTTACCAACCAGAATTTAGGTATGCACTCTGTACATAATCACCGCCAGTTACTAAGCGACCAGAGAAAGTATGATGAGGGGTAAGAAGAGTCCTTCCACCGAACAAAGAACCAGTGGTATAGAGAGGCGCTGACAAAGTACGTGTTGCTAGTACATCATGAGCTGAAGTGGTATAACCACTAGTAACTAAAGGAGCGGACGCAGCATAGACTGGAGAGGTAGCTAAGGTATGGGATTCTAAAGGAGAGGCAACTAAGGTACGGGTTTCCAGAGGAGAGGTGACAAGAGGAGCAGCAACCGAACGAGATAACAAAGGTGCATTAACAGTATGAGTAGTCACAATCGGAGAAACGCCAGTCAAACCTGAAGGCCTTGCATAACTATTCGCTGATAGAATATTAGAAGTACCACTGTAAACAGAAGGTGTAACTAAAGTACGAGCATCGAATAAAGAACTAGCGCCAGTAAATAACGGAGTTGCGTATCTACGTGTAGCAACAAGAGGTGCTGTATTTAAAACTGCACGAGATACAAGAGGAGCTGAGGCAGCGTAGACCGATGGAGATGCAACTACAGCTCTAGTGTTTATGACATTAGGAACAGCCGATACTAGTGGGGCAGCTACAGTGCGAGCTAAAGCTGGCTTGACAACAGTACGTTCAGCCAACACTGGAGCTCCGACAGCGACTGCATCTTTTCTCACAACGGCGTTGAATCCATTTAAGTCATCAGCAGCGTAGTCAACTGTTCTTCTAGTTCCATCAGCATCAAGGAGAGAATATTGTCCTTGTACTGCACCTCCAACGCGAGTTTCTGATTGGCTCTTGTAGTCGCCCGTGTAAGGGTCTGCAACGTTGTATGAGAAGCTAGTGACATCATCTGCTCGGGATACTGGTTCTACTTCGTGAATGGCAGCATGATTTAATGGCACAACTGAGCTGTGGGCTACCGCTGCCAAGAATAGGACTACTATAAGCTGAAAAGATGTAAATATACCTTCATTAAACCTTATATGCAAGCTATTTTGGAATAAGATGTTATTGGTAGGCATAATCCAGTACTTTAACTTATAAAAAGACTGCGGTATTCTAGGGACATTTACAGCACCTTATAATTTAAAACTGAATTTATTTTTTGTTGCTATAGCAACGTTTAACCTGAATAATGTATAAAGGGGACTTTTCTATTTGTATGCAACTTAAAAAAAAAAAAAAAGTACATCAAATTTTATAGTTATTATATCAATACCTTATATGCCATATTTGGCTAGACTAGATGATATCTTCCTGTGAACTGACCACTGATGCTGCGATAGGACCTTATATATGAAGTTCTAACAGCGAAGGCGTGGTTGCCACGGTCAATGCATAATGCAATTAATGACAAATATGCAAAATGCACTTTATTGCGTTTCGCAAGATATTCGCGAGAATCAGACAGATATGAGAGTGCTAGAAGTCACTTGGTGATATTAGATATGGGCATAAAATATGTACGGACAAATCAAATAAATTAAACTAGCCCAATATTGTTTATATTGGTAAGCTTAAACCACAGATTCCAAAATACTGTAGTTTAAACTAACTTAAAGATAATACTTCGTTCTTATCGTAACTAGTTTTGTAATTGTGACTTTGGCTAGTATAGCATTCTATAATCTGTGATTTGGCTAAGCCCCCAGGAGTCTCTTGTTCCTAATTGTTGGATGTTGCATTTGTGCCCTTTATTGTGTAGGTTAATCAACCTTCCAAACCATCAATCGATTAGCAGTTTAACATTTTATTTAAGTTACTGAGTAACGGAGACTAACAAACAACAAAGAATATAAAACTTCGTAAAAACAATATTGTGAGGACTGATGCGGGTTTCCGCATCAGTCCTTGTTCTAAAGAAATTATCACGATTCACCATAATTGTGAAGATGAATGGTTCTGTGCTGAACTTTTACTGGTTTTAAAGATTCTGATGATTGGTCTAAATGTCAGCTATGACACAGGAGTACATAACGAGACAGAGAGATTTCTACAACGCCTCTACTTGTATGTGTTGAAACTCCTAAAGTGCGTAATATTTGGGCAAATCAGCCATCAGAATCGTGGACTTTCGGATACGTTTGTCTAAAATGAACTAAAGAGCTTTGCGGCTGCGGCTCAAACATCCTTTAGTCTACGTGTGAACCAATTCAAATCTTCATTTGAAACCAAAGAGTATAAAAACAATATTCAGGCAATATTTAGGAATATTAAGATACAAAGTTAAGAATATTGATTATGTACGATCGGGCTATTGGCTCCACAGTAGACAGAAATTGCCTGTCCTGTATAAAATAACACAGATATTATAGCGACATTGAAGCTCTTTTATTTATCTACTCATGTGATCGTGTCTTTATATTGCTCTGGAAAAAGAAATTGCTTGCTGATGTACTTTTTTCGCCCATTAAGATAAACTTGTAAGGGAAAATAATTACAATGTAGCAGTTAAAAGTATTACCGCCTAGGTACATGTGGAATTCGAGGCAAATAAAATATCACTGCCTGTATGCAACTGACTGCATTTTATAAAATTATTTTTTTACAACTTGGCGACGTGAATTTTCTGGTGGTGGCAAGAGTACAGTCGGCTGCAGAGAAATCTGACCCCCATGCAAAAAGTATCACTATAGAAAGGGGGTCATATTTCTCTGTAGCTCACTGTGGATCCGTTTGTCATATAATCGCCATTTAAAAAGAGATCTTTCTGTTCATTCATTATTCTCATTCATTTGGACTATCATACAAGTGGTTAAGGCGTTTGCCTGTAGACCCGGGAGTCATGGCGTCAATTCCCATGGGAAGCATACTTTGTTTAGTTTGGTTAGGATAATGACATAATGAGTCATTGTTACAATGTTGTTAAATAAATTCATTAATTCATTCAATACATAGGCGCACCTAAGCTATTCCTCGAACCGCACCTTTTATTTGCGCTCATAATAGCATTACAAAAAAAAGTCCGCCTTAAGGAATAGTGAAGGTGCGCGCCTCTTTTAGGTGCGCTATAGTTGGACTGATTTTACCAGATAAAGACCTTAATTAAAACTTGCATGAAATAAAAGATGAACCTAACTGCAACTGAAAAATAAAACCATACAGACTTAAGAAACAACAACTAACTCGATATTGATTAATTACTCTAAATAAGAAACTTCTGTAAGCAAAACTATTTCACAGATAAAATTAAGATATAAATGTGTTCCAAATCATATATTCCATTTTATCATCGTTTTAACCCACTAAGGACCAGTAACCAACTCATTACAGGATGACTTATAAACATTTTATAATTAAGCCAGCGCCTATAATGAGCATGTAGTTATTCAAGAAGATAAATAAAACAAGATTGGTATCAGTGTTACTCATTGCTCCATATTTGCTCAAGGTAAATGAGTATTAGAATTTTACTTTGTACACTTTTAATTTTAACAAGCCCTTTCTGACGCACTGAGCCCAAGCAACACGGCTTTCGTACTCCGTTGCTCGTAGATCAACCTCAACGATTACATTGGTGACAATTCTACCAGCCTTCTCGGCACTTTACTGCGAGTGGACATGTTCAGTAGCGGGACCACAAATTTACATTAATAAGTTTACATTTTTGATTTTTCTATTATTGGCATTTGTCTATTATTTTTGTATTTTATTATATGATTTGTCTATTATTATATTTTTAATCCGAACATCTTTCCTAGTTGTATCATCAGCTCACCCTTTAGAGCCTAGGGTACGCTCTATATATAGATTTGGCAATAGAGCAACTGCCGTCTTTGGCGGTGCTGATTACAATAGAGCGACTGCCATCTGATAACCTTTTTTACAGGAAAACCAGACCACTAGGAACATGATCAGGGCATCTTAGTGGCCAACACTTAGATTTATAGGCTGCCAAAAGGTAGGCTGCCAGTATAATGAGTGCCAACTACTAATTACAGCTGGGACCTATTTACTACTCAAGTGGCTTTCTAAGCACTGAATATTTTTAATCTTTGCATTTAGTTTATATATTTAAAATTGAATTGATGTACTATGTTTATGGACCTGTCATTTTCCCCTAGGCTATTTTCCCTCCCGTAATATGCATGCCAATGGCGGGATTAGCATAATGGCACAGGGTCCTATAATGTTTGTCACATTATGAGCTGCCTCTCCGGAGCACAATAGAGTTGACCTTTTTGTATAAGTATGTGGTTAATCTGAGTAATGTTGTGAAATATCTGCCCTAAATAGAAATAAAATAAACTCTACTGTCTTCAAATATAATCTTATTATAAAATACGGCTTCCGTTATTTTGGTGACTAATCCAAACTAGGCCGCGCTCGGCAACGCTTTACATGCGATATCGTTACGAACTTACGAACACACATGCCCCATAGATTGTCGAACTTCTGAATCCATACTAATATTATAAATGCGAAAGTCTGTCTGTCACCTCTTCATGGCTAAACTGCTGGACCGATTGTGATGAAATTTGGTAGGGATGTAGTTAACGACCTGAGGTCAAACATAAGCCACTTTTGGGCGCGATATAACCGAGTTCCACGCGGGGCGAAGCCGCGGGTAACAGCTAGTATTTTATATATAGGTATATAATCATCATTATCATCATTTCGTGAAGATGTCATGGTCAAACAACCATGCACGCCCTGGAGTTAGGGTTCTCCGGACCCGCCTCTCGGCCTCTAACGTGGTTCCATTAACGGCTTCCAGATGGTAGCCGGGACCAATGGCTAACGTGGCAAAAGCACGGAATCATCTTTATTATCAGACAATCAGGTGATTCAAACCAATGTCCTAACCAAACTGGAAACAACTAAACAAAGTATGCTTCCCACGGGAATCGAACCCATGACCCCCGGGTCTACAGTCAAACGCCTTAACCACTTGACCACGGAGGTAGATATATATAGTTGAAACAGGAACAGTTAAAGTAGAAACAGGAATCGTCTATGGAGGTAGACGGTGTAACTGCCAAAAGCCAGAAACAATTTAGTTTTACAAATAGCAAACAAAAATTTGCTTACACTGGTAAAAAATTCACTAACGAGGAAGGTACATCTGAAAGTCATGTCAATGTGGACGAGATCATGGAAGAATTGAAAGAAAGTTTACCTAAAACATAAAGCTAGTTGTTTATAATCTGTGGTTTTTGTTGCGACGGCAATGACAGATGTTCTTCGTGCTACATCACGTCGGGGTATTATGGCAGGAAATGAGAGACGAGGTGAAGTGTACACCGTTTATTCTCTCGACGACTGGATAATATTAACAAAATAAAATAACTATATATACTAAATTAAGACTTAGTTCATAACACGTATTAGCCAGACGTGACGCGATGAATTTGCAATAATGATTTGCTTACAATTTATAAATATTTCCTTGACCACATCACGTCTGCTAATTAGGGATGCAATAGTTTTTACCTCAGAATATATAAACGGTACTAACATAGTATTCTAGACACAGTAGAATTGCAGAATCTCGGCATAATTAAAAATTCAGTGTATAAAAATATAAAGAAAAAACTTGTCAAGTGGTTTGGGCCGTACTTTGCATGGAACATTCCGGATAGATTTTACTTTTCTAGATATATATACTGAAGAAGCCATGTTTTTGTATCAAATATAAATATAGTTATAGGTATAACATCCACCGATAAATAAGAAGTGGACTATTTATAATGTTTATCATATTACTTATCTACTTGAAGTAACATTTGGCGCGACGCCCACTATTAACACATTACAACTAAACTATTCTTAAATGGTAAAGTTCATTTAACAGGGTAATTGAAGTTTTTTTATATGATGGAAAGATTATGCCAGCGTAGGTAATATCAAAACTCATGTTTATTTCCAGTTAAACTTGTTTCGACCATAAAAGTGGGACAATTAACCATTTTGGCAAATTATTTGGTACAATCGGGGCATAGTTTAGTATACGCCATAAGATCAATCGATGTATGGCGGGGTGCATACCAACTCTGCAGGTGATTGTACCACATGGTAATATGATTTGACCTTCGGAGCGCCATAAAAATCTTGTTTGAAGGGCAATCTGAACAGCCTAATTGATATGAGTAAGCGCTAAGAAGACTATAGGAAGTCCTTTTTTTAAAGATAAAATAATAATACAAAATTTAAAAAAGTCCTATTACTGTATTTTTTGAAATGTTTTATTTTGTTGCAAACAAATTGAAACAATCATAACAAAAAAAATGCCACAAGAAACATAAAAATTATAAAAAATAAATATTGAAAACATGTAAAAAAAAACTAAAACAAAAAAAAGTAAACAACATCTTCAAATCAGCATATCAGTTCATACAATATTATTTCCAGTTAATCACCAAATTCCGCCTAATCCATTGCCATATCCAAGAGCGTTATAGCCGGCCAATCCCGCTCCGTAACCCCCTAAACCCAATCCATGACCAGCTAATCCTAAATACCCCGCCAAACCGGCTCCATAGCCCAAACTAGCGCCATAGCTATTAAAGGCTTCATGGGGATTTGTGTAAGCGTTGACATTAGCATAACTGACTCCCCCTCCATACGCTAATGGGTTACCATGAGTCAAAGATCTGTAACCTAACCCAGCAGGGTGGGTGACGGGATGAGCTGCCACTCCATCTTTCCTCACAACAGCATTGAACCCACTGACCGGATCAGCAGCATAGTCGACAGTGCGCTTTGTACCATCGGATTCTAAGAGAGAATATTGGCCGACGACATGACCTCCGACTCTTCTTTCGTGCTGGTCTTTGATATCTCCAGTGTAGGGGTCATTCACACCATAGGAAAAGCTGTAGTTTTCCACATTTGCGCTGACTGCCACCGCTATAAGGGCAAGAATTACGACCTGGAAGGGTAATTTTAATGTTTATTATAATAATACACAAAAAATTATAATCTGCCTCTGTGGTTAAGTGGTAAAGGCGTTTGCAGGCTTGAATCACCTAACTGTCTGATAATAAAGATTCCGTGCTTCGGAAGCTTTTTAGGCCGTTGGCCCCGGCTGCCATTTGGTAGTCGTTAAAGGAACCACGTCAGAGGCCGAGAAGCGGATCCGAAGACCTCTGACACCAGGATGTGCATGGTCAATTGACTGTGTCAACTACACGAAATGATAATGATGACCGCATGTAAATTGATGTATTATAACCGAAGTATTTTAACGACTTACTCGTATACCAATTTTGCCCTAATAATACCCGGGCGTATAGGGATAATGTATGGTTCATCTGTTACATGGGTTTATTAATCGTATTCCTTATCCTGCCTGATAGTAAGTGATCATTCACTTTGTTGATGGAACTAAGGTACTATTGCCGAATATATTCTATTTAAATATCATATACGTTTATAGATAGTATTATCAAAATTGATTATCTAAAGTATATAGCTTATTAAGAACGCCGTGTAGTAAGCGACACAAAGATATGAATTAATTGAAATGTCGAGCGGGTCGCCTATCATAAAAAATATGCTGATTCTCATAAATGTCTTTATTAGTGCCTTATGAAGGGAAAGAAATCGGCCAAGTTCGAGTCGATGAAACAGACAGACATACGGGCAACAAAGTGAGTTCATCTTGAATCACTATCTATTAAAAAAAAACAGCATCAAAATTAGTTGTGTAATTTTAAAGATTTAAGCATACATACGGACATAGGGACAGATAAAGCGACTTTGTTTTATACTATGTAGTGATAGTGATTTTACCAATACAGGTTATAGCTCCCAACAGAAACAATTTTTTTTATTGGAGGTCGATATCACACATTAAAACGATACAATGAGTTGAATTTATACTTAGTGCTATTTACAAAGAATACTAGTATATAGTGCCAATAGAATTTAATATAGTGCTCAAACGTCATAACTTTTACTATGTCGGTATCAGAGTCTAATATCATAAAATGTGGTCGTAAGGAATCAAGGTTCTCATATAGTTTGGTGCCAACCCTTGATATCTAGAGCAAGGTCGGTTACAATATTAGGATAATGGCTCGTTGAAGTGTTAAGATTGGTGCTTGTATGAAACTAGAGTTTAGTGTAATGAGCAAGAGGCAAGACAAGATAAAGTTTGTAGACATATCAGCCCGAAACTTAATTATTTTTTGACTGTCTGTTGTCCATGGTTACGTTCTC
Source organism: Apomyelois bistriatella (assembly GCA_947044815.1). Lineage (NCBI taxonomy): Eukaryota > Metazoa > Arthropoda > Insecta > Lepidoptera > Pyralidae > Apomyelois > Apomyelois bistriatella. The sequence goes on from OX345688.1 coordinate 2,910,248, forward strand.
GTAATTAAACGAAATAGTATTGGGAGTTTTTTGAATATGGAAGCTTAAAAAGGCCTCGGGGAAAGCGATACAACCAACCATGTGATATTCAGCTTAAGAATAAATCAGCCTCTATCTTCGCATGACTGAATGCGACTTAGGAAATAACACTGTTAATCTTCCTATAGACTGGTGGATGACTACCTAATGAAATGACTGCGTTTCCAAGGCGGTTCATAAAGAAAAAGGTAAAATCTAATGTGGTAAATTAAACTTTATTACTGCATATTTGAAAGATAAAAATATAAGGTTAGGTTGCGAGATTTAATTTTCTTATAGTAGTAGTAGATAAGAAAGAGAGTAGAGAAGCAAAGCAGCATGACAAGAGAAAGTCCGATGAATTAATTTTTAAAATAAACGGTTAGGACTTGGCAAAATTTTTCATTTCGTAACGTGACAATGAAATACTTGCAATGTCAAACTCTATCTTAATAAGGGCACACGTATGTATAGGACAAAGAATAGTTTACTTTTTAAGTTTTTAAACCAAAATACAAATTACAAATTTACTAGTCTGTTTTTTGCAAGTTATTAAAATTCCTTAGACATTACCTTAGAGAACATTGCGTTTGCTGGTTGCTCCACTACTGATGAATTATGTGCATAACACACGTTTATATATGCATATGCTTTTTTTTTGTATGATAATTGTAACAAAATTCTAGCAGGAAATGGGGAAGATCGCTTAGGTTTCGAAAAAAAATGTTTATCCAATTAGTTAAATCATCATACCTATCAAAGAAATAGAAAAATACTTAAGTTAATTAGAGTCGATTATAGCAGAAATGATAATCCCAATCTCAACTGATACTATAAATGCGAATGTGAGTTTGTTTGTTTATTTATTTGTTTGTTACGCTTTCACGCAGTATTTACTGAACCAATCTTCTTAGAATTTTGCATACACATATCAAATGTATTGAAGACATAGGGTATCTTCCATCCCGGGAAAAAGCACTGTTCCCGAGGGAAATGCATGCGGGCGAAACCGCGAGTAAAAGCTAGTCTTAGATAAAAGCATTTGCGATGCTTGATCGCTATATCTAGATATGGCGGCACTGTTTATTACTATCTATGGCGACTGCTATCTGACTTCTTTGTACATGGAAAGAGTGTTAGATTTTTCAGGATACTTAAAGGCATACGCAGTAAAACGTTTGCACAGCTATTTAGCGATAACAGACGAAACCAACGGCTAATATGAGTCCTGAAGTACGGACGAGTTCAAGAAAGAAATGCCATGAGGGGCGTCTATAAAAAACCTGGTTACCCGCCGTTGCTTGAAAGGGCTGATCGTTACAATCAGCCAGTATTTTTTAAATTGTGTATTTTTAATAGGATCTTAAGAAAAATGTGGAAAATTAAAATGTAAGTTTATAATAAATTAGATCTCGGTGATTTACACCCACCAAATGGGTACACAATTTTAAATATATGTCCTTTAGTTGTTTTTATCTTTTCAATCTATAACAAGCATAATCTTGAGATATCTAACATTCATAGAATTTGTAATTGCGCGCGAAAATTTTCTATATTAGACAACGATAGACACTGCTAAGGTTTGTATTTTAACCGGTTTTTTTTTTTCAGAAAATCAAAAGCTCTAATAACGTTTTATTGTAAGCTAGGTAGGATTATAAAATTTATGCAAAATATATTATAATTATTGGTCATTTCATGATATATTCCAATAACTTACAAGTTTGTATCATTTCAAATTTTCATTTCTAATCTTAGGGAAAATAAGTATTTTTGTCATGTATCTTATGGTGATTCATGAATAAGTATTTTCTTTCAAAAATACTTAAATATTCGTTTCCTACTAAAATTAAGTTAACCTTTCATAGGTATAGTATAAAATGTATATATTTTCTCGTGGGATTCCAATTTTTTGACATGCGAATCAACCCCACTATGCTTCACCTCATCAGTATTGGTATTTGTATTTTAACAATTTTTTTTTAATGAAACGCTATTTATAAAATACCTAAGGATTTACTTTGTTTAAATTGAAATTCGGAGGCGTTGAACTGGAAACAATAAATAAAATGTATACGAAAATTAACTTCAACTTTGATATATTTGATGTCTAGTCATGAATAATGTGCATATTTTTATTAATTATCTTCATTATTGCAACATTATTGGCGTAAATGAACAATACTTTGCTTTGGCCCCCAAATTTAAACACTTCAGTGCGCCCTGGTTAGTATAAATATTAACCGCGGGGTAAAATAAGTATAGTACCAATTGGTGTAACACAAGCTGAACAATGGCCGCTAAGGTAATAGTTGAATTTAGAATTTAAAAACACATCTTAAATTAACTTTTAAAATTGGAACATTTAATTATTATTTTGAAAATATACACAAAAAGTCACCTATATATTTTAACTTTTCTTGAATGTGGTCAAAGGATAAAAAATTCTATGATTTTTTTAAAATATAGTGGAGGATAGTAGAAAACAGTTATTTTACAACGTTGATGTTACATAATATGTAATGTGACGTCACTCATTTGTACTGTCTATAGATTCGCGTTAGTGTATTTTTTCTTTGCTATAGATATCACAAACTTGTCAGCACTATCAATCAAGTACTTGTTTAGTTTTATATTTGTTGATTTTTCACATGCTTAAATATCCTCGTACATTTGATAAATATTAAAATTGATAGGATAATTAATAAAAATAAAAATATTATTTACACTATCAAGAATTAATGCGGCCAACCTAATGAGAAAGGTTTTCCGCTGATTCCTGACAAATCAGAAGTATCACAGATTTGTGTGGTCGACCCTTTTCGAAAGCCGTCATAATTTTCTAGTAGGTACTTTATAATAAGTATAGTTCATAGAAGTTAACTTATTAAACTCTTTAATTTTTCTGTAGTTCTTCGCCCTCGCCCTCCTGGTAGCCGCAGCACAGGCTAACCAAGACTTCTCCAGCTTTTCCTACGGCGTAAGAGACCCCCACACCGGTGACGTCAAAGACCAACATGAAAAACGCGTCGGAGACAGCGTTGTCGGCCAATACTCCCTTCTTGAATCTGATGGCACGAAACGCGTTGTTGACTACGCCGCGAATCCCCACACTGGTTTCAACGCCGTGGTCCGCAAGGAAGGCCTTTCTGTCCACCCTGTCAGTCCTGTGGTTAACGCGTATGCTGGTCACGGATACGCTGGACATGGACTTGCTGGACACGGACTTGCTGGACACGGACTCGCTGGACACGGACTCGCCGCCGCAGCTTACCCCGCCTCTGTTGGTTACGCCAACACTGTTGCGCATGGCGCGTACGCCACTCCCGTTTCTTACGCTGCCGCTGTATCTCCAGTTGCCGCTTATGGTGGATATGCAGGATTAGGAGCGTACAGCGGACATGGATTGGGCGCGTATGGAGCATACGGTGCGTACGGTGCTCACGCCGCTCCCCTAGCAGGATATGGTGGACTCGGCTATGGTGCTTGGTGATTTTCCTAAATATTTTTTACTGTTTTGATTGTTCTTAATGACTGTGATTTGCGCAATAATATTAAATGAAATTTGTAAATAATTAATCTTTTGTTTTATTCAATTTTATGAGATGAGTTTCATTTTTCTCACAGTTAGACAATTCTGAATATGAGGCGTCTTTTTAGTTACTTAAACTTAGTTTTTACATACTGTATTTGTAAAAACATTAATAAAAGTTAATGGGAAAACCGTAACGGTATTGCTGTGTATACAAAAAATATCTGTGATGAACAACAAAGTACAAGTATAAAATACATTAAATTCTGCAAAATACCATCTTAAAACAAAGTCAATATCATTTCTTTTGTAGTTTTAGGTCTTGTTATCTATCATCCTATTAAATTAAATAAATAGTTCCAGAGGTGAAATAATATTTGGTATGCTTTGTAGAATGGTCCAGTAGTTTATAAAAACGAAGGCAATAATTTTTGACACTGATTGGACACACGGAAATGAGCTGACCTTCAATATTTCGACTGTTACATGCACCAGGTTTTTGTAGACTATTCAATTGGACATTAAAAACAAACAAAATCTTATTATTAATTACATAGTATGGTATATTATTTAGTGCTTTTTGGTGCAATTATATTTTTACTTATCTTGAAAATAACCTTAATATATATTTTACAAATTAGGAGCACTGTTTTTTTTGCGCAGATTATCAACCGTTATGTATCTGTCTTTCAACTTAACACTTTCCCGTTTTATCCTCAGTCGGTGACTTTGGAGCCTAAAGTCTACTTTTTTGGTTTTTATTCTCTACTTAGCCCGGTCTTTGGCATCCTTGATAATGAGACCATACGCATATTTCAATCATATCAGATTTTATTTTGTAAAAGCTAATAATCCTTTGAAAAAAATTATGGAAATGCGTTTTTTTTTTCGTGAACAGTTATTTATAAATAAGTATAAATGGATTGTGTAAGTATAGATTTTAAAGGAAACAAATAAATGGTATATGTAATTGTTTTATTTCGTTTATATTTACAAAATCACAGCATTTTCGGTATTCCCGTGCGGGTCATAATTTACTATATAGCATCTAAGACTTAGTACACTTTGGAGTAACCCAAGTGAGCTCCGAGAAGTCCATGTCCGTGGGCGCCGTAGGCGAGGGGAGCGACTCCGTGAGCAAGAGGGGCAGAGTAGGCAAGAGGGGCGGCAACACCATGAGCGTAAGACAAAGGAGCTACGCCATGAGAAGCGTATGCCAGGGGAGCGGCGTGAGCAACGTGAGCGTTGTGAGCGCCGTACGCGAGGGCGCCATGTCCGTAGGCGAGGGAAGCACCATGTCCGTACGCAAGAGGAGCGACGGCGCCATGTGCGGCGTACGCCAAAGGAGCGGAGTGTGCTACGTGGGCAGCGACGACGGGAGCGGCATGGGCTACGACGGGAGCGGCATGAGCTACGATGGGAGCGGCATGAGCTACGAGAGCGGGGTCCTTGCGCACTACAGCGTTGAATCCAGAATGAGCATCAGCGGCGTAGTCTACAGTGCGCTTTGTGCCATCAGAATCCAACAGAGAGTATTGGCCGACTACGCTGTCACCAACGCGGGTTTCATGCTGGCTCTTCACGTCTCCGGTATGGGGATCGTGGACTCCGTATGAGAAGCTGGTGTAGTCGTGGACGGCGCTAGCTTGGGCGGCCGCAACCAGGAAAGCAACAACGAAGAACTGTTGAAAAGAGAGGCATATTAAAATTCTCTGAGGTAATATACAACGCTTAACACTAAAGACTTAATGCTAAGACCATGAGACTTAGACGATATGAGATGAGAGGTAAATTTATGAATATGCCACAAGTCTAATTTTAGGGAACCCTGTGTAAATGACAACCTTCTAAAGTTACAGGTCATTCCACAGTAATTGTAGATATATCAGTACGTTTAACAAAATAAAATTTATAAATAGTATCGGTAGCGCGTCTACATAGTAAATTTACATAAGATTTCATTACTTTGATCTTAATAACTAAATAAGTTTAAATAGAATTAGCCAGTTAATTAACAGAATTGCTTCAAAGAATCGAATAAACTTTGAAAATTGTATTTTAAAACAGGTTTGTAGAATTCAGTACTTATCGACGAAGTCTATTTAGTTTTAAGGTTAATGTTAATATATTTGATTTGGTGCTGTAACTATGTCGTTGACTTTGTGTCGAAGAAATAAAGGAATAGGCTTATGATATACAAGACAAGAGCCTAGAAACTCACTCTAAATAGATGATTCGAATGATTTCATGCTACCCACAAGTTTATATCGAATGAAAATCATTCGATATCGAAGCCTTCGGAATGATTATCATTCGACTCACAGATTTTGAATGAGTCACTCTAGGTCTTAAAATATTTATATGAATTAGGTACTATGCTTTAAAAGTTCGAAGTCATATAATGAGTTCCAGAAATAAAGCCGCTTTTGCGCTTTGAAAGTGGTTCTAAACTTAGTGTAAGTCATTACTTACACGAATTCATTTATTAATGACATAGTAAGTAATAAGAATATTCTATATTGATAAATAACTTCACTTCATTATATTTCAGCACAATTACTAAGATTATAATCAGAATCAAATCAACTTTTTAAATTATTACGATTATAATTGTAACAATCAATCAATCACTTCACTATTTCGCAAAATATTTACCTTAGCTGCCATTTCGATACGTTTGATTTGTTTGCACAGGGAACTGTGAATGTTTGGTCCTGATTTTGTCGGTCGTTATATAGTAACAGTGCTGGTGCTAATAATAGGAAGTAAAAGACAGTGCGTACTAAGGTCAGTCCAGCGGGGTTTTTTAACATTTCATTTTCGTGCCCAATGCGGAACTGGCTGACCACATGGCTATTTGATACCAGTGATATATTTTTAATTTATATTTTCAAAAGTAATTTGATAATAAGAGAAAATGTTGTTTTGTTTGTGAAATTTGGGATTATAATGTTCTGAAATACTTTTTTAACGAAAAAAAAAAGTATTGCTTTATAATTGATTCAGGACTCTGTTTAGATATGATCGTTATTCCAAATCCTTAAAATAAGGAAAAGCTAGTTGTTAAAAGAAATGATAGAACTTGAGTTCGTTATGCAGTCCACATTTGAATACCAATAGTATACAAAATTTTTATAATGATACAGTAAACTTCAGTGATGTGTCGTGTTACTGCTTACTTTACGAAGGTTTTCTTTTTATTAAAAAAAACGTTAATAATTTTTATAAAATTAGTCATACAAATTTGAAACCACCTAATAATAAGAGATGAGCTCATTAAAAAAAACACAGTATGGAGAGTAAAATATAAATATTTTAATAAAATTTTCCTCTCAGAGAAAGTAATTGCGTGTTTGTTTATATGGAGTTTGTTTATCTGCAGAATTACTAAACCTTTAAAAATATTTCTAAATATAAGATTTGAGCCAAATTTTTACTAAAACAAGATAATCAAATAAAAGGACCTTGCTATAAATAGAGTTGCCACACGTATTAAATTTCGAATAATTGTTTTAATTAAGTTATAAAATTAAATTCAGTGATCATACTCATTGCAATTGATGTTCATTTGCCAAATTGTATAAATTGACTCAATTATATATTCTGTAATTAATTGTTTCAAATACATATTTTTTAAGTACGAGCCGACGAAATTACGAATTACGAATATAATACATATAATCACGTCTTTATCACATATGGGGTAGACAGAGTCTAGGGCTATAATACCTACTTAATATAGTACTTGAAACAGGAAATCTATAGTGATGGGTTGCTAGCCGCCTCCTCCATTCGCCGATTCCCTCAGTCAACTTTTATGACTTGCGCCGTGCGCGGGAAGAGTAGCAGCTGGTACATTCTATATTTTTCTTTTTTCTCAGACCAGTATGGATGGAAGTTTTGTTTACTATTTACTTATTAGGTACTTACTTTTTCATTATATTAATTAAACATATTTATAAGTTCTCCAAAATTATCCATACCTATTGTATTTCAGCGTAATGTACTATTGTAAAAGCTTTTGTCTTGTTAGACGAAATAGATTTTTATTTACCTATCTTGTTTTTCACCGAAAACAATTACGTTTTCGATAATTCAGGCATCCATTCCCCAGACAAGTAAGTATTACTAGAACATAAGTTTTAGGTTGTCTCGGGTCAAAAATATCTTTGTTTATGTCTTTTATCTCATCTTCAAGATGCAGGAAGCTTAAAACTTAAAAAAATACTATTAAAGATCGTAAATATATAATTCTTTTTTTCGTATGAAGTTTATAGAGAAGAAGAGTTGTAGAGATAATTTTCTCCTCTTTATCAACTGGTAACGAAATACGAACCATCAGTTTCAATGACGGCTGAAGTTAAACTTAGTACCTAAGTACTTTTAAATTTACTTAAACTTGGCAATAAAATATTTAGTATTAAAATAAGTCTTTAAATAAAAAACAAACCCATCATCACTTAGTAAAAATGTATTTACAGCATATTTACATCAAATCAACTCAACCGAATTAAAAGTACCGGGCGTAAGCATAAGGGTATCCAAATTTGGGAAAATATGGAGCATAGGAGTACGCAGAGTAGATTGGGGCGATGGTCTTAGAGATGACTGGAGTAGCAATCACGGCAGGGTCTTTTCTGACGATGGCATTGAAACCTTCGGATCCAGCAGCGTAGTCGACAGTCCTTCGGGTACCATCGGGTTCGATGAGGGAGTATTGGCCATTGACATTGTCACCAGCGCGGGATTCCACTTGGTGTTTGAAGTCACCGGTGTAGGGGTCGGCGACACCGTAGGAGAAGCTGGTGAAATCATCTATGCTGGCTGCAGCGAAGGCAGCAAGGGCGAGGATGACGGCGAACTGGAAATGGTAAAAGTTGATAAATAGTAGGATAGAATTTAGCTTAAGAATTGACCACTTTCATTCGATTCATGCATCAACACCCAAGCGGTCTGTGGTTATCGCGTGAAGTTATAGGTTATATTGTTCCCTCCAATAAATAAGAGATTAAGGTATCAAAAAGGTCTATGTTTCTAACAATTGGCTGATTGCGGATTCTATTAACGATAGCATACCCAAACAGTAGTCTGTCTGTGTTGTTTCATGGAGCAAAATAGACAGGAACGAAGAAAATCCCAATTTCCGAAGCCATAAGTTATGATGGTGACTCAAAATTTAATATTCTATTGTAAATAGAATTCTCCGCAGATCATGCAAAAGAAAAAGGCATTTCAGACATCTCTCCTTTAAATATTCCCTAAAAAAGGTGCGGTAGTCTACTTTTTAAGTCAGATAAAATACGGTGAATTATGAAAGTACTCAATCGCTATGTAAAACTTTGGATGAAATTTGTCAGAGATTATTATAATCTGGGGCACATACTCATAAGCTAATATTTCTCATAAATCCCGTACTTGGTACACGAGCAGAGCCATGAGCAAAATTAATAAATCAATTTGTTATAGTTAATTGTGACAAAGCGTCTTACTAATTATGAAATCTTATTTTAAATAATTAAAATAAATATTTAATGAAAACAATTACCTTCGCGAACATTTTGATGAGTGAAGTTTGTTGCAACTTCGACGAATCCTGTGGATCTGATGCTCTCATCGACCAATCGTCCCTTTTTTATATCTCAAGAATCGATCCAGTTCTACTTACCTACTACTAGCCTGTTTACGAAGAAATTCAGGAAACGTCTAAAGGTCAAGTTCAAATCAGTCCGATGCACCGATTGGACGAGTTATTCTTATCCAGTTATTTTTGTAACTACATTTTGCTTCTTTTTGCTTCAGACGTTCAGACGACTATAAAAACAGATTTATTCCATCATAATAACTACAATGGTAATGTTGCTTTGTTTACCTTTTTGATTACAAAAAGAGTGCCATGTAATTATCGATTCATTAAGAAGATTCTTACTTACTGATGCTACGGTTTTCCCAAAGGACTACAACATGGGATTTTTCAAAATGGGCGTGAAAAGATTTCTTAATGGTCGGCAACGCGCACACCCCTCATGTTTTAGGCGTCCATAGGCTACGGTTACCCTTCCAATCAGGTGGGCCTTAGGCCTGTTTGCCTACTAAATGGTATAAAAAAAGAAAGATTTTCGTTTTCCTGCAATAGTCGATTAGAATGCATTATTTTATATTTCCTTCTTTTAGGTATTCTCCATCACAGCACTTCCTAGGAGTGGAAAGCCAGGACAGCATAAAATCAATGACAAATAAATATAGCTGTTCTTAAATGAATGGGTCACTTGAGAGATCTTGCATGTCACATAGAGACTTAGTATTGTATAATACACATTTTTTTTTATGTGCAAGTTGACATGGGAAAAACCCTCGAATTCGCGATACCGTTAAGGAACCAACACCTCAAAAAATACACGTAATTTTTTTACTTCTCTTAACACTTCCAGAGTACCACTGATTATTTTGTGCCTTTGAATTTATGGAAAAATTGTTAAACATATTCTAAAAATAAACGGCTATCTTGATGAACCCGATATAATAAATTAATATTTCATTATAATTAGTGTTAATTAAAAATGAAATCAACTGAAGGATAGACCCTATACTCATATAGATACATTTATAAATAAACTATGCGTAAACTAAATTGGATTTAAACACCGTGTCAGTATCCGTCTACACTCATACATCAACTATATCGAATAAACACTCGATGAATGTAATGGAAGGGCAATTTTTGATGATAAATTCTTAAAACAAAAGAATGTAAATATGTCAGTGAATCATTTACTTCATAATCTAACATATACATCCGTATATACATAGCAAGAGATTAAAAAAATATTAGTCATAGAACTAGAATACTAGATAATAATTTCCTTTCTGATATTTAATACTAAGTCACAAGGCTGTCCAGTACGGGCGCCAATTATGTCTATTATATCATACCAGTCACAGCCATTCATTATAAACATTTATGAATTCAAATTCAAACGACATTAGAACAGTTCTTTAACCATTTACTCTTCTGAATATTCAAATTAGAATAATAATCACAATAATGCTTCAATGTATATCAAAAACTGTACTTAAACATCGAGCAAATAAATGCAAATTAATAGGAGGCTCGGTGTCCATTTTCGTCGCCTTTATAATTGGTAAGAAACGATTAAAAGATTAAACCCAAGGATTGTTAGCGGTGAGAAATGATTGGATTAGAGAAGTTCTAGAAATTGCTACAGCTGGTTCAGGAGTAGTAGAAAGAGTAGGTGTCGTGGGAATAACAGGTACTGCTTGCCAGGGGTGCATAGTTCCAACACCCAAATTGGCTTCTTTTGGAGAATCATTTGATGTTCTTTCTGCAACTTTAACATCATTATTAACTGTTGCTTGAAAGCCTGTATGATCATCAGCTTTATATTCAACTGTTCTGGTTACACCATCTGGTTGGACTAGAGAGTATTGTCCAAGTACTAAATCACCTCTTCTGGCTTCGTGTTGACTTTTGATATCTCCTGTGTTGATGTCGTTGACTTCGTATGCGAAGTCATAGTAAGGCGTGTGTTGGTTTTGACTCTCCAGGGTGTAAATAAGTGGCACAGTTTGGTGGAGTATGGTACACGTTGCGGACGCGATAAGGTATGATACTACAGCCAACTGTGAAAATGAGAGAATAGTGAGTAATTACCAAGAGAACTAATAGAGCTTTGTCTGAAATAGGAAATGAAGATGTGTTGCCAAATAATTATTAATTAATAACTTATTCCTTTATGCATTTACCATTATTCTTAAAAAAAGTGATTTTTATACCAAATTATGTATATAATTTTATATCAGGTAGTTCGTTAAATGATATTGACGAACCCAAATTGGCAATTACATTTTAAATATGTAAATCGAAATAAATTTCTATTTGAGTTAATTAAGTAATTAAAAACCTTATTATAATAGAAAGTACTATTTTTTTATCAATACTTTTAAAACACAGTTCAATTTTGAATGAGAAAAAATACCTAGCTAAGAAAAGTCAAGTAAAAAATGCGTCTAAATTTCATTGTATAAGATGGTAAGAAATTTGTCAAACAAGTCGTTTAGTTTTAAGTTGTCAGAGATGAATATTCTACGGGAAGTTTCTTAAAATTTCATAATTTTTCTTTGTACAGTTCAGGACGAAATTCTGAAATAATTTTCCTTGAGATCGTTTGCGAAGATTAGTACTCATACCTTTTTATAACCTTAAAGACCATAAAATAGTTGTAAAGGTTCACTTTTTATGCTACACTTGGCTATTCGCGTATTTGCCAAAATATTTGACCAATAGGCAAAGTAGGCGAATAACGCAAAAGTTTTGGCAAATATACCGTTCACACATGGTCAAATAGGAAAATAATCGTATACAAAAAGCCAAGTGAGGTAGTAGCATTACACAAATGCATTTTACCATTTTAAATTTAGTTTAAAATAAACTTAATTAGAGTTAGGTAGAGATGTTTTTACAACGAAAAAAAAAAAATTTAATATCTGGCAAGACATAAGCTAGATTTTAGTTGATGTTGTCTCTTGTGTACATAACAGTTCGTAAATGATGGGATAAAAGGTTAAAAAATTGTAACAAATCGAAGACCCCTTTATTGTTAGTTGGTTTAAAATAAACACCAGTGAAGCAAATATTACCTTGTGAATCATGATGACTACAGATGTAGTGGTGAAGCCGACTAAGGTATGATAGTAGGACTGAGTTCGTTCAATTTATATGCAAACTAAATTGGAAATCAATCCCGAATGTGCAATAGTATAGGGTTTCCGCCGGAATTGGAGCGTTTTAAGTAAATTGTCGCTGTTTGTGTCTATTGAAATTGCTACTGGAAGATCGAATGCCTTCTTTATTTATTTACTAGTTGTTTTCTGCGGTTTTACTTGCTTCTGGTGTGTACATAACCTCTTCCAATTATTAGGCTGTCATATTATGCCATATAATATTTTTTTTTTTAAATTTATAAGCTTTTAAACAAACAAATACTTCAGCTTTATTATATTAAGATGAGTAATAGAGTTAGGAATATCGTCCGCTCTCTATGTTATTCCTAATTTTATGAATTGAGTACTATGTTTGTATCTGTCGCCTTTTGAAGTTATCATTGAAAGAGAGGATGTTTCCGTATATAACATTTTTCACAACTGATAATGACTTTTACGAACTCCATTATAATCTTATACATGTGGCATATCTTAAACGGCTGTTTTTGGATTGAATTTAGTATTGGGATAGTTTTTTCTCAAGTAATTTAATGTAGTACCTAATATTTAAAGCTTAGACGAGGTTCAGAGGTACTATTTTCACTCATTAATGCGACAATTTACTAGACAATCATGTTTGCAACTTGCATTACCCAAACCTTAAGATTTGGGTAATGCACGGAAAAAAATTGTTTGCGAGCGCCCGAATGATATTAGAATTTCATGGTCTGTTCCTAAACTAAGACCGCACGCAATAACCATCATTTATAATATCGTCATAAGATGCCACGCTGTTACAAAGTAATAAAACACTGTAGACAGTGTGTACCATATTTCATAAAGCAATTAAAGGTTGCATAACAAAAGTACATCAGAGATCACTCACGTAATATCGTCGTTATGGCAATGAACTTCACTATACACTTACGGCAATTTTTGAATGAATGAATTAACACTTTATTGCACCATTTACTTACATAATTACATTGTACATGATTTTTGGGTCTTCATCATCTGTAGAACTTAAACATGTATAGGATTCGACATTATTTTTTTCAACTCCCTGTATCTTTGACCCTCTTTAGGAATGCTCTTGTTAGTGAAATTTGCAAGAGAGATTAAAAGAAAATTATTTCTTCCATAGTCGCCTCTTACAATATCTATGGCAAAAGTTGCAGATCACTCAGCCAAGTCCTTAAACCTTAAATATTTCTGTCTCTTAAACATTTTGGGTCTTTACATTATCATAATTTATGATATAATTCATGTTCATTAGGATCGCGTATATGATAGGCAGCATTTGACTTGTCAAGCAATGTCAAATGCTGCCCATCTTGGATTAGTCATCACTACTGACAGTTCCATCCTAATTCAAGCTCCGTGCTTCGGAAACTACGTTGCAATAAATGAATTGAATTGTTAATACTGGCAGTTATGACTAGATGGCAGTCGTCAGGCTTCGTCAGATGCCTTAAGGCAGCGTGAAAAATTTGATAGTGGCCATTAACACACCTCGTGCACCTATTGGTCTGATTTCATTGTGAAAAGGGTTAAGGAGGTCAGTTGGCAGTCGACTTTTTTTAAGGACAATGATTGAAATAGCTTGGGCAGCTCGGATGATAATTTCATTATTATTATTGACACAATAAATAATAGTAGACATTCATTCACATATCACTTTTTTTATAGTTAGGGTATTGCAGGTTAGAAACATCAGAAAGATTTCATGCTTGAGAATCCACACATCAATCAAACCACGTCAGTGTAAAATTAAGTGCAAGATGCAACTAATGCAATTAAAAGTTGCGCAAGCGCAATATAACGAGCACCATCTGCCATCGGATGACCGTGGCCATGGCAATGAACCTCACTGCAATACTGCACCGCAAGCGCCGAATCTGGCAACATTTATGTTATGTAATGTCAACGTAAGTTATAAGAGGCTAGCGTTTTTGCGGTCTAAATGGTTGTCGATAATAAACGTGTCGGCTTTGTGGCAATTTTTATAATATGGACGCTGTACTTTTCTCTATAATAAATTGATTTACTTACTTACATCCATAATTATATTACAAATGCAAAAGTATGTCTGTCTGTTAGGCTTTCGCGGCTAAAACGGATTCGACTTTAATGACATTTGGTATGGATAGAGTTAAAGACTAGATGTCAGACATTGCTCCTTTTGGGTGCGATATAACTAATTCTACGTGAGCAGAGCCGTGAGCAACAGCTATTAAATAATCTATTTGTTCTAGGTAGATGTCTATTAGGCATAAAGCTCAAATCAGAGAATTCAAAATTACATACCCATTTACCCACCTATCATCTTTTTGCTTTTTATTATAAAGCGCAAACACTTTAGGCATAGCAATAGCAATCAGATAATTACAAATCAAAAACAAAAATAAATCAATATTATTTATTTCGCATAAGTGCAATACATTTAACTGCTTTCAGAACATAAGACCTAAGGATTTGAACAACATTTAGTTTGAAAACATTGTTAAATTATATTACTAACTCTAATACTCTCGCGCTTTTAAATTGGTCCATCAGTTAAGTATCTCAAACCTGTGATCAGGCAATTATATCTTCAAAAACGACTCAAACACGCGTCACATATTAGTAATATTGCTTCATTTTTGTGTTATTTGTAATAAACATTAATTATATTCTCAAATTATAAGGCACAGACAATTAACGAGTGCATCATATTGACAGAGCTCAAAAGTTATGTAACCAATATAGACTAAGGAGTATCACGTATTTTGGCAACAATAAAAATACTTACCGAAATATATAAGAAATAACTGAATAAGGATTTAAGTATACTTAAGTATTTTATCTTAAGATTGGAATTGAGAAAGTTGTTGGATGGACGAGATGATTCAAATCAGTAAGTATGGAATTAACAATACCCTTAGTTTTATAACCGAAGGCTCTGTCTTCCCCGTATGTGAGGGGTAAGAAAGGCCTATGCTAAACATTTCTCATACTCATAATAAAGAATAAAATTATGAAAAATGTATCCTAATCCCAACTAATATTATATAACTATGTTTTTTTTTTGTACAAAAAATCTGTAAATACCTATTAGTCAAAGTTTTAGGTTAATTATTAAAGCTACCGTATAAATGCTAAAGTGAATTTGTTTGTTTGTTATTCTTTCACTTAAAAATATTGAGAAGGAAATAGGATACCTTTCATTCCGGTAAAAAGCGCTGTTCCCGTGGGAAATTCACGCGGGCGAAGCCGCGGGCGAAAGCTGGTTACTTACATTTTTATGACAATTTTAATTTTACCATTGTCCAGTCTTGGTTATTTTATAGCCTAAATAATGATAATTATGTACGTGTGATTTTATGAAATGACAATTTTTTTATTTATATTTATATGTGATCATTAAAGTTAGCATTTATAATTAACGACATAAAGCCTTTCAATATTATTCTTTAAAATTTGTTAACGTTTAACATTTACATATTTTAAGATATCTTATACAGGAAACGCGTTATATTTATTGCTTAAAAAAACTTGGAATGAACATTTTTAGAACATAATGATAAAAGTAATTGGAGTAGAAAAGGCCGTTCTTATGGCTCTTGGTGGTATTCGGAGACGGTGAAGGTCGGCTATTTGTAATGAAATGCTTATTTACAATAGTTGTTCACTTTTATTAACCTTTCTTTGCTTATTTATAGTCTCATATATAGTTCCGCACATAAAATATTATACCGTAATTTCGACCACCAAACGGTCACATAGAAAACTGTAGTATCTAAGATGTATGTGTAAGAGTCAAGTGGTCTAAGGGGCTTACTTCACAAAAAAAAAAATATGAATCAGACTAGTGTTTTCCCGATATAGAATAAAAAAAAAGTGATTTTGAAGCTAGGCATTTTTAAAAAATCTATGATGCCCTACGAAAGTTGACGTATGCAGGCGGTCGGTTTTAAAAAAAATCTTATAATATATCATGTTATTATTATGATAAAAGAAAAAAATGTTTTAGTAGATCCCAGACTCTGTAGATAGGATCGAGCTTAGAGTGTAATTGAAAATACTATTGTAGAGAAGGGGTTTATATTAGAAACCTGAATAGTTAGTATAGGAGTACCTACTGTACGTAAAACATCATATCACAGTGCCCTTATCCATTCCTTTTATTTTTTAGATATAGGTGTGGTAAGTCTTAAATCATGTAATCATGCGCCATACTTAAAATGACCGACGTTGGCTATTTTCTAATTCATCTAGGTTTCCATGCAATTCCTAAATAAAGACAAGATAAGTCTTTCAATGCAAAATAATCGATGTTAGTGTTAGTCATCCAAAGTCACGACCTAACCGAAGGTCGTCTGTTTTATAGCAAGTAGAATTTGACAAGCTTTTTATCTTTAAACGGTTTGTATTCTTAAAAGTCTAGACAACTCCTAAGAAGAATTATAATTTTGACTAATATTTTAAAGACTAGGGTTTGTCTACCATGTATGGAATACAGAAAAAAAGTGAATAATAGAAATAATTGCATAATCAATCTACAAAAATGCCATTAATCTACTTTACCTTGAAAGAAAGACCAAAACCAATAAGTAACACGATCATTTTTACGAGTTATTTCAGAATAAGAATACGTATACCATACTTAAGATAAAATGAGTTTATTTTTACAAATAAAATAACAGAACAATAAAAACACCACCATTCTCAAAAATAGGCCCCCACTTAGCATATGTTGAAGGTACATTCAGCGGTACAAAATTATTATCGCACGGATTTGCGCTTACATTATCTACATAACAAATAAATAAAGAAATAAACTTAAATCGCAAAATAACAGAAAATACAAATGCACCATTACCTCCAGAAACGACGCAAAAACGACTTAATTTACTTAATTTTGTTCTATAGTAATTATAATCTTGACATTACCACGTGTTGTAAACAAGCCGGTTTATTATGCTCATCGTTAGAGGTCACTGACACGAGATGCGCAAGAGTGAATGAGCGTAGTAAATGACGTAACTACTCATCTCTTAAGAGGTATAAAGGCCATCGTCTAGCGGTCGGATGTTTTGTTTTGAGTCACGATTCAAACTTTAAGAATACAGGTTTACTCTTGAAATCAGGTACCTGATATTAAAAAAGGGGTTTTACAGAGAAGTTATCGTCTTTTCACCCTTTTGTACGCCTTCTTCAGGCTTCTCCATTTCTCTCTGTCCCGGTCAGTGAGGATCCATTCAGTTGCTTCTATATTTTTGATGTCATCTCACCATCACTTTGAGCAACGTATCTTCGGAAGGGAGATGCCCATTTTACTACTCCATTCAATCTGGCGTTTTGCAAGTGGGGGGGGGGGGGGGATACACACAAGCACCTACGGATCTACATACCTACATACAAAACTTATGCTTTCACTGGAGTGTAATGATGACACTTACAAATCATCAAAATGAAACAAATCGGCAAATAATTTTTGTACAGATTACACATACCTACTAATTATAGACTAAAAAAAAATTTGGCTTGCCGCGCGCGATTCCTAGTTCTATGCTACTAATATATTGCATATGTCGATTAGGCCTATACTTTGACAGAGGGGAACGCAACATATGGCTACTCCCTTCCGGTACATAGGCCGTGTTACTCGAAGCACCATCTTTACAATCAACATCATAATATATTTACTTAGATTTAAATATCATTGCACAGTCGGAGGCAAATAAACACAGGCACAATAGAAAAACTATTGTTATGTGACATATTCGTGTGCGAACCGAGCGGAAACCATATATCACACAATATATCGCAATGTTGTTTGTTTTACTTGTCATCTTATGATTTGGGCATCGATCAGCTTTGAATGGAAGCTATATTTACCAAGATATGATATCGTAGCAACGTACAAAGATTATATGAATGACATGGCTAATAGTATGTACGTGAGTAGGCGCTTTTTGGAGGAATGCGGATAAAGCGTAGTATGGTGAGCAGAAATATCATAAATAATCATTTATAATTGCCTAAAATCATATGTGTGTTTATTTTTTCAATAGGGAAACAAAAAACTTCTTACTATTAGTATACTATTATTATGTATGAAGAAGTTTTTTGATTTTATTTATAAATAATGTGCTAGTACATTAACCAATACAGATTTCACTGTTATATTATTCTAAATTTTTATCAATTAAAAACACAGTTTAGTGCTAACAAAGTAACTATCCCTTGTGTTTTATATTATATCCTATATTCGTATTTTTGTGTAGATAAAGAAATAAATAAATAATAAATAAATATCCCTGTGGTACACGCGTTTATACTTACCTATATCACGACAAAATGTTGCTGTTAAAATTATTGCTGGGTATAGTTTGGATGAGCTGTAGCCCTTTTGTGTCACTGTTGTCCGAATACCAAAACGCTACTCAATTTTGAGAGCTGCTCTAGTATCATGCTGTCGCGCTAAAGGTCAGCGATATGACAGTGACAGCATTATAATTGAACTCTCAAAATTGAGTACCGTTTCAGTATTCGGGCATGTGGCATACAGTTACCAAGATGCAAAATACAAATATCTTTGTACCTCCCATAGATTAAAGATTTACTTTAAGTGGATGTCTATTGTTTTTATGTAAAGTCAATGTATTGTATATTGTGTGCTGAAGAGAGCAAATATTTTTTTATCAATCTATCTAAATGTAACCTATGTTATTTCTCGAATATCAATCTATGGAAATACCATTGTGATAGTATCTTATATGAATGTTAAGTTTAATGTGTTAGGTATATATATATTATTAATAAAAGATTTTTATCAGCTTCGACACGTGTTTATTCTTCAACCGTCAGTAACAGAATAAATCCCAACGACCGGGAACAGTTAATCATTTTTGAAAATGTTATTCATTCAACGTTCATAAAATCTATAACGTTACTTAGTGTTGCCATTCTTAATACCGGTTCGTTAAAGTTCTTGTCTGACCGGACGGTCCCAAGATGTAGACACCGGCCTACCTCTCAAGACACAGAACGAACCGACTGATGATTCATATTTATACAAATGGCAACACTAATCACAAATGTCAGCATTAATTACATGTCATAATAAACCTACTATTTTCACTAACTGTTATTACAGTTTGAATAATATTTAAACAAGACAGATTGAAACAAGTGTGAAAATACGGTAACTAACATTCGGCCTTTCCTGATAGATTAAATTACGGCCTCGTAATAAACATTTTAAATTAAAAGACACAAATAGAAATACTGTGCTACCATTACATGATTCAAGTTCTAATTAAGAGAGAAGAATCAAAACTCTTCTTTAAAACAAAATAAGTTTTTTTTTTTTTTATCCCACAATTTTAAAATATTTTATAACGGTTTCGGCCTTTCTTGACATACTGACGACCTCGGAGTAAATGCATTCATTTTTGTGGCTGATTGTTATACGTAGGCTAATACAATGGAAATCTGTCAATTTCAAATACCTTATTACATTAACTTATGCCGATACTTATAATTTATTGTATTATTACTATAACATAACTCATTAATATTTAAGCAACTATAGCACATAATACATTTAAAAAAAGCACTTTTTTTTGATTCACAAAGTAGATGATGGGACACACCCGATTGATTTTGTGGGACACACCCGATTTTGTAGGACACACCCGTTTTTATGGGACACACCCGTTTTTAAGGGACACACCCGTTTTTGTGGGACACCCAATTTTTTTTCCATCTGTAATAGTACATTTAGTTAAACATTTTACAATAGACATATATATTATAAATAATTATTGTTATACTTATTATATAAACGTAACGTAACAAATCATTCCTCATCATCACTACTTATTGACTGGACAACAAAATGTTTCATTTTAACTGCAGCTATAACATTAGGGTATTTACGATATTTTGCTGGGCTTGAGCTCGTAGCTGGGTCATGTCAGGGATACTTTGCTCGTTATTAGATTTAGTTTCAAAGCGAGGATTGAACCCACATTAATTTATTTGGGCATTTCTTAGTGGTACTATTATGTCCTATCCTATAAACTATTAAACGAGTAATAAAAATTGTACTCGCGCTTTCTAAAACGGGTCTAATGATTTATTTGAAATTTAAACATAAGTTCTTACATAGTCCAAAGATAATTTAGCTAAGTTCCATGTCTGCCATAGAATATTAAAAATTTTCATTTTCAATAGGATATAAGCGGCCATGTCGTCAACAGGTGGGTTTTTTTTTTAAATTGACAAGAAATGCACCCTTTGACACACTTAGTTACAAATCTCCTAGTTCTTCAAACCAATACTGTCTCTGAATAAGCTCTATTACTTTATTTTATTTTCATTCATGTGTCCGCATTAGCTATAGCTGTTTTGTGGAATTTGCGATCAAATTTGTCAACAACGGGTCGAATACTAAACAGTTTTGCCTTTTTATCGCGGTTTTCTTCTGATTTTACGCCATGGTTTGACGTTTCCGAATCATTACTTTTTAGGCTATAACATTCCTCTTTTAAATGAACAATTTTATTACAGTGAAAACATTTCTTTTCAAATCTACAATCTTCAGTCTTATGACCAAGTTTATCGCAAGTACCACAACGAATCGCGGCATTACAATCGGCAGATAGGTGGCCCCGCCGATCACACGAAAAACATTTTGTTTGTCTGGTAGTATCTTTCTCATTAGTGTTCTCTACAGATTTAGTTTGAGGAGAGTCTATAGCGGCGTCAGTTAAATAATTAAGTAATGAGCGAGTATCCCTACAACCAGCACCACGAGCTCCTGCTTTTAATAGTGGATCTCCAAGAGTATAAATAATTACATCACAAATCAAATGATCAGATAATTCACATGATTTACCCTGTGCTAATTTTTTGTAATAAAAGTCAATTACCTTTTCTTCCCTCCTTTTATTCACCGTCACGAAGTCATGTAGTTTAGCAGCAAGTCCGCGGCCCGCTGGGAAGTAATCGGTGAAACGTTTCTTCCATTCTTCCCACGGCATGTCGATGTCACGAAGATGGTTGAACCATAGAAGCGCGTTGCCTGTGAGGCTGGCCGTCATGTGGTAGATAAGGGTCCTCTCATTCCAGCCACAGATTTTAGCCAGCGCCTCCAGCCGATGTAACCATATGTGAACAGGAGTAGTGTTAGTGTCACCATCAAATTTTGGTACGTTTTCGGGTTTGGAGATGAATCTCAAGTTATTCCCACCGTACGGGAAGGTGGTGGATGATATGGGTGTGGTATTTATAACAGTGGGTAAACATAGTATATTATCATTAATAGGTACCACTACACGAGAAGTGCTAGCATTCTCATTAATTGGACAAGGCGACGGCGGATAAGGCGTCGTGTTAATTAAGGGATCATTTAAATCATCGCTTCGAGACTGGGGTTCACAATTATTTATATTATTAGTTGACGTACCTGCCATTGGTGTATGCTCCTGTGTCGAGGATTGCTCTTGAGAGGTTAATGGACCACTTGCCACAAGCTGTTGTAATGAACAGGAATCATTTGTTGATTGTTTAGCCATGAACTGCTCCAACATTTTCTCCAAACGCTCGTTATTTGTTTGCCTTTTCTGTCGTTGAGTTTTCTTTTTGGGTGGCCTCAATTCAGGTTCCGGGTTCATTTCTTCGATGATATTATCAGATATCTTTTGCGGTTTTTACTCATGGCGCGTGGATGGACCAAATAAGTGAAACTTACAAATTAGTCCAAACGAGCACTTCTGATTTATTAATAAAAGATTTTTATCAGCTTCGACACGTGTTTATTCTTCAACCGTCAGTAACAGAATAAATCCCAACGACCGGGAACAGTTAATCATTTTTGAAAATGTTATTCATTCAACGTTCATAAAATCTATAACGTTACTTAGTGTTGCCATTCTTAATACCGGTTCGTTAAAGTTCTTGTCTGACCGGACGGTCCCAAGATGTAGACACCGGCCTACCTCTCAAGACACAGAACGAACCGACTGATGATTCATATTTATACAAATGGCAACACTAATCACAAATGTCAGCATTAATTACATGTCATAATAAACCTACTATTTTCACTAACTGTTATTACAGTTTGAATAATATTTAAACAAGACAGATTGAAACAAGTGTGAAAATACGGTAACTAACAATATCTAACACATTAAAGTTGACATTCAAACTTTTGAAATTACACTTAATTTAAGTAGAAAAAATATAAAAATAAATTTGAAATCACACAAAGAATGCCTTAGGTAAATAAAATTTCCTCAAAACAAAAATGCATTTCTGAAACGGTATTTAAAACGTGTTTGTTTAAAGTCCCAAATAATGTTTTATATAATAGCCTTTGTATCGTTATAAAACTTGATATTATCCTTCTGTTGCAAGTAATACAAGTTATATACAATTTTTTTTGCTGACTATTCTGTTTGGTTTGACCGTAGCCACGCAGTTGGCAAGGTCGCGCTACAATTTTGCGCAAGTGTTTAATATATAACTTAATGTTATTTGTAATAGAATAAATAATTATTATGTTCATCAAATCAATAATTTCAATTAAAGTATAATGTTTCTTTTGCACAAGGTTATTATTCGCAGAGGGGATAATCTTATCAATAATTAAGATTATTATAATGCTTTGTGTGTGTGTTTACTACACATTTATTTACTGGCTCTTGAAGCTACGTGCTTTTTTTTTAAATGAACCAACGTACCCATTATATGACTTTTTATTAATGCACAAAAAGATTCATTATATTTATTATAGCAAACCATTTTATTATATACTAGCGCCCGCCCCGGCTTCTCATGGGCTCTCATTATAAACCTTTCTCTTGAATCACTCCATCTATTAAATATAACCGCATCAAAATCCGTTGCGTAGATTTAAAGATTTGAGCATACAAAGGGATATGGGGACAGAGAAAGCGACTATTTTATACTATGTAGTGATAACTTACAAATAGACTTTCTCTACCAGTAAAAAATATATGAACATACCATAAAGTATACCTAATTGTACAATATAGTCTTTGATTGTAGTGCAAAAAATGTAAATAAATAAATATTTTTCAACAATCACTAAATATTTGATAGATATTGGTTGTCTGGAAAAAAATTGAGAATATGTTCTTTTTGGACATTTTTATGATTTTTACTTGTGCAATTAAGAATTTTTGTATTGCATTGTATCTTATTTACATGGATCAACCACTATTAAGTAAATTTTGTATACTAAGTATACCCGCATGATCTATTATTGAAACAACCTTATTCTAAGTAACAAATGACTATTTTATTTTTAATCATGTTGGTACTCATTTACGAGTACGCTAGATGGCAATAGGTTTCTTGTTTACAAAAAAAAAAAAAACAACAAAATCAAATGTCATGCTAAAAATAAATGATTAACCTGTTTCTATTTAATGGTAGGTAATTAGGCGACCACTCAATGCTCGATTAAAATCAATTATATTCTAAGTGCTTATACAAAAACAGAATTCACACAATCAAAATGCACGTTTTTACAACAATCATTTCTCAATAATTTTTTTAAAATATTCTTTTTAAAATAGTATGGTAAGACACTTTTGGCGTTGGCGTGACGCTCTCGTCTACTTTTTGGACAAGACTTTTTGAGTGGAGAAGGAGGTCTTTGCCCAGCATTTGGACGCATTAATAGTAGGCTAAAAAAAGACTTTAATCAATGTCAATTTGATGAAAAACAAATTTATTCATATTAACAATCATAAAATTCTTTGAATATTAATGTATTTTTTTATATATTTGTACGTAAAGGATCACACAACGTTTCGATAAAAACCACCGAAAAGCTTACCTTTATTAAAAAAAAAAAGTTTTGTTTATTTTTTTGTAATAACTTAATTGTATTTGTATTTAAAATTTTTGTTTACTTCTTAGTACAGGTGGTAGTGGAAACAAAAAATCATATACTATATGATATACAGCTCCTAAGTATAAAAGTTAACACGTCATATACACTGATTCAATGAATGGTCCAATACGAAGTCGGCCTTGCGCTTGCTTCCTGGTTGTGAAAGAACGGACCAGCGAGTGTAAAGATAGCATCAAGCCATTAATTATAATTTAATATTATTGAAATATCTTGTACATTTATTTATTCGTT
The DNA here is from genome assembly GCA_947044815.1 of Apomyelois bistriatella. Lineage (NCBI taxonomy): Eukaryota > Metazoa > Arthropoda > Insecta > Lepidoptera > Pyralidae > Apomyelois > Apomyelois bistriatella. Next base: position 2,934,685 of record OX345688.1, read on the forward strand.
TTTTTTTTCTATTTCTATTTCACTAACATTTACTGGTGTTAAAGATTTAATAAAACACATGTTGCTAATCTCAGTAATTTTTAATTTATGTTTTAAATAAATATGTTATCTGATTAATATAAAATAGAGATTTGCGTATATTTAATTTATAAAATGCTTCATGTTAAATATGTTCATGTTAAATGGTATATTTATACCTAATTAAATAAATAAGTTATTTCTGACCTTGTAGAAAGACGTTTTATCATTATTGCATTTTTACAATTATTTTTTATTCTTTTGAAGTTTAATTTCAAATAAATGATTTTAAATTAAACTTCTTTTTTTTTTAAACTATGATGGACTGACCAAAGAAAGGATAAAATTAAATAAAATGTTTTGTTTTGATCGCTTTATTTGCAATCTCTACTTGTAGAAATTTGATCGAGACAATTCATTTTTGCGCGTCGGCCGGTTGGAAGGACAATTGTAAATGTCTTTCTATTTTTAAATGTGAACTTTATCAACGGCCAATGAACTTAATATTTGTGGCATGAGTTTTCAAAATGTCATGCAATATGGAGAAGGTCCGAGATGGATATAAACTTGATTAGTTAATATCTTTTTAATCAAAAATTACGTCATAGTTAGTCTCATATTAGACTGAAAGTGATATTTGAAAAAATGAAAATACATACACGCTAGCAAGTACTTAACTGAAATTTGGCACAGATATTTCTATCACTACATAGTATAAAAAAGTCGCTTTCCGCTGTTTGTCTCTAATATGCTTAGATCTTTGAAACTACGCTACGGATTCTGATGCGGTTTTTTTTAATAGATAGTGATTTAAGAGGAAGGTTAATATGTAAGTATAATACATGCATTATACAGCATTGCGCCCGTGCGAACCGGGGCGGGTCGCTAGTAGTATATAATGTGAGGTTTTCTAACAGAATCATCATCAGAATTGAATGAATGAATGAATGAATGGAATAATTTTATTGCGGGTAAATACGATAGTCACGGTCACGGTACACGGCAGAGCTTAGGATACGATCCCACATTTATGCCGTACTGCACCAGTAGCCAAGTGACAATTTCAAAACGCTTACGAATGTCGACAAGTACAAAATGTATGGGATTGACATAAGGCGCGGTAAATCACGTGGTCGATTTAATGTCAATCCCATACATTTTGTTCATGATTGACATTGTGACTTTGGCTAAGCCCCTGTTTATTACAACAGAGCGACGTCCACAACCATTTTTGCATCGAATGCCGATCAAAAGTAACATGATCCAGTGTTACAGTGGCCAATATTGTCTGATTTTTTAGGCTGTCTAGTTCTTTTTTAACACATTATTTCGCTCCAAATTACCTATATCTAGATTTCTCATCAAAGATTTAAATTCTTTTGTAAGTATCTACTTCGGGCTTAACTTCGCACTATCATGAATCACAGATATTTATTGTGAGAAAGTCGACAAATGACCTTGATATATATAGACTGTATATATCCGGATAGCAAAGGCAATAAAAGGCACCTTTATAGAGCGATTATGGTGTGACAAGCAATCATGATTAATCCACCGTTTATTTTAATGGTCGATTCAATTGGTGAATACATCATATACACGTACCGTGAAAAAATATTCACTATATCTATCTATCTATCTATATCTATCTATATATATAAAAATGAAACCCGTTTTCCGTTGTCACGACATAGCATGAAAACGGCTTGACCGATTTGGCTGATTTTTTTTTTTGTAGTTTTCTAATACTCTGTACAAGGTTCTTACGGAAAAAAATATTAAGAAAATCAAATTTACGCTAAGGCGGTACGAAGTTTGCCGGGTCAGCTAGTATATTATATTGTTATAGGCAAAGTAATACTAATCTGTGATATATGTACCTTATAATTAAGTCATATTATTTCTGACGAGTTTTTGAACTGAATGACGTTGAAGACGCTTGTGCTGGTCACCAAAAATTCGAATCTGAATCTTCTGTGAGTTTCTTGATTGGCATTCTAAAAACGCGATTGATAATTCTAATCTATATGTACTAGCGCTACCCTTGCGAGCGTGTCAGCGAGATGAACTAGATTGGACGTGAGATTTTGTATGTGATGACGTAAGATGTGGCATTCAGTAAGGTAATTTCCCCGTCAGTTCGAAGCTCACTTGTCTTATTGAACCTTATGCGATGTGTGAGTGATAGCGACGTGAGGAGCGAGTTGTTTTTTGAACTTTATAGAATAGACAGGCTAGACACTGAATAAATGTTGTAGAATACTATAAATATTATTTTTTACATAATACTCATAAGATTTTTTTTAATTCGGTTCCATGAAATGTTCTTTGAAAAAAAATTCATAATGACTAATGCAGCTACAAGTAAACACTGGAAAAAAGTGCATAACCCTTTATTTTACCTTAGTTATAAAAAAATATATTAGTAATACCGTCTACCACTATAATTTAAATTTAAAAATAGAACTATCATTCTTACTCGTAACACAGATGGAGCTGTTCTAAATCCGATGGCTCATTCGCAAACGAACATTCTATTTCTGTCTTTCATGGGAGCGTTCTATTTTCACACCTATGTTTCATTGAACTCTCCACAACTCCTGTTCTCCTGGTACTCTGGACGCAGAGACTGACTGCCATGACGTAACGGACGTACGTCCGTCACTGTCATATCGGTTGTCATGTTGATATACTATTGAAATGCTGAAACAGGACGAAGGAACGGAAAATTGATTATTGTGCCTATTAAGAGCTAGAAAATCTGCCTTTTTTTATAATAAAAAAAAAATACTAGTCTGCGTTTCTATAAAAATTTGATTTTTATTTTATCAGGATGAATAGACAAATTATGTATCTAATGTAAGAATATATATTTTTTAATTTCAATTGATTTTTGTGTTTTTCACTATACTTAGGTAAATTTTGTTTGCGAAACACAAATTAATTTTTAATATTTTTCTAATATATTTCTTACGTAGAATGCTATTAAAAATACTAATGTTGAATAAAAAAGAACGATTTTATTTATTTTTTATGCTAAGGAAAGTTGCGTCATCCCCAAAATCCTGCGAAGTCCCAGTTTTCAGCTTTCGGAATATTCCACAGTACGGACCCGTTTCCCGGCAACGGATTTCCTTGAAATTTCAGTAATAAGGTTAGGAGTACCAGGGTAACAGAAGTTTAAAGGATAATGGTACTATCTGAAATTCGGCAGTACATCCTAGAAACACCTGTACGATTATGTTAGGATATAATAAAACCAGGAAACGTTAGTATTTATTACGACCTCTTAAAAGTGGCGTGTGTTGTTATAATTATAATATCTAGTGAATTAGTACTTATGTTACATTCATGTTTTATAGATAAAATTTCTCATATTGATAATTATTTTAATGATATCGCTTTAATGCTATAATATGTACGTTCTTCGTTCAATTCCAAAAGCGCCATTTGTATACTGTGGATAAAAAACTAATTCTTACCCAGTATTAAATTTGAAATATAATCATAATATTAAAAAAAAAATTCGTATACATATCATAGAAAAAAACACACTTGTAACACTTGTAATTTGCATTTTATAACATGACATGAAAAAAACATACGACAATTTCAAGTGTTGTCAAACAAAACAAAAAACGTAACTTACATACAGGTGTCTGCTTTCTAAACAAAATTTCTATGTGTGAGTCTAATACGCTGAAAATCAGTGGCAACTTTACAGACTGCTTGGCGCTTCCCGATTTAGCGGCGCTTCTTCCCTCCTTTTCGCACCCTTATTTTTAGAAATATTCCATCTCGCTCCCTGCTTTCCTCGCACTTTCCTCGACGTCGAGCATGCGCAGTGCGTCCCGACGCACGTGTCGAAAGAACTCCTTATGATATCTGATGGCCTGGTATCGGGCGCGCCTAGGGCGGCAGCGTCGCGCCGCCGCCCAGCGGCAGAAGCCTTCCCGCCCGCCCAGACGCACAGCCGACCGCCCACGACACAGTCGGTCCTCTGGTTAAGGCGGAACGAACGCGAACGTGTAAGAAGTTGCGAGCAAGTTTTAGAAAGTTGAAGTGTTCATAATATTTTAATTTTTTTTTTCAGCTTTTAGTGCCTGAGTGCTAAGTGTTGTGATCTAGACTTCCAGGTGGCTGGTCAGCTGATGCGCTTCGCTTTCTGAGTCGTCTGCACTTCTTCAATAATGAGAAGACACGCTTCTATACCAGGTAAGTTATTTTCAGTAGGTTTTATATTTCACATGTGAATTTCAAATCAAAGCCCATAAATGATATTTTTTAAAGAAATAAGAATATTCACGCAGACTATTTTTTTAAGTTTCTGCTTAATAAGTGTATAAAAAAACCAAGTAGTAGAGAAGTAAATGAAGAGAGCAAGGTACTACGGGCTAGTTCCTTGCCGTTTTGGTATACAATTTTAAAATTTTAGGCAGGTACGGAGAAGGAAGGAAACACTACATGAGTCAATATTTTTAAGTAAAAGTTTGCCTGGAATCTTGTAGGGTGATTCTAACTTTTAATCCTTCAGTTATCGAATGAAACAATAAAGCCCATATCGTCACGTGGTAACTAGAAACCGCTTGTGTAGGATTCAAAGGTAAAAGGTAGGACTCAAATAAGCTACATTCTATACTCAAGTCCTATCAGGAAACATTTGGTCAGCACTTCTGTTTCCTAAGACATTTCCTTTACTAAGCCCTGACTCAATTGGATTCTGATAATAAAGATGATTCCGTCTTCGGAAGGCACGTTAAAAGTTCCGGTTTTCATCTGGTTATCGTTAAAAGAACCACATCAGAGGTCGACGGTGGTTTTGAAGAACTCTGACATCAGTATGCCTGGTCGATCGACCTGATAAATGTCCCTACATCGCCTTCATACTGCGTTAACCCGTTCAGGATTATAGGACCTTAGCAAGATGATGGGGTTTATTAGAACTAGAGAATACAATGCCTATAAGGCCAAGCCATATGCCGCATCTTCTGTCGTACCTTTCTTGCCCTGTAGCTGTACAAACAAGAACCTTATGTCAGCCACATAAAGTTTCCAGAGAAACTAAATATAGGTCGCTTTGAGCTACCCGACACCAAAGAGGAAGATACATTTTAAGTGCAGTTTTAATATCAAAGCAATATTTTTACATTTGAAGTGTCTAGGAGAGGAGAGTGGCTCTACTCAGTTTTATTTGTAAACTACTCGCCTATTTCGTTATGCAAATATAGGATGCTTAGATTTTATATATTTTGCTTTTTTATTAAAAAAAATCAATACTTTGCGTTCCAAATTGTGCTCAGTCAGTAGGGAGTATTTATTTTTAAACATTCTTTAACGAAAAAGATAGTAGTATTTGCTATCTATATGAATTAAAAAAAATATATATAACATACATTATTTTGTTGTGTACACACTTTCATACAAATATTATAAATGCCAAAGCCTGTCTGTCTATCTGTATGTTACGCTTTCACTGTGAAATCACTGGACAAATTTCTGATTGATTATAGTTAAGAACCAGGAATCAAACATAGGCTACTTTTGGGCGTGATATAACCGAGTCTTACGCGGGCGGAGCCGCGGGCGACAGCTAGTCTATGTATTCAATTCAATTTCTTGACTTGTTCTCGAAGTAAGAGATATTCGTATAAATGTAGAGTTTTACACATGTAATTCATTCACTTGTGTTAAATTAGGGACCTGTATATATACTTTTTACAATGTCATAAATTAGTAAAAAAACATATAATACAAATGTGCCCCCGACTGTACCTCCCAATTCCTAATTAATTAATCAAAAATAAACGAAACAACATAAGCCAATAGAAATTAATTGAAGTCTGTACAGATGGTGCCTTTCCATAATAATCGTTATTGCATAGCTACTTTGAGTCTTCAATAACACGAAAACGACTTTAATTACTTATTGGGGTGTACAGTGGGCCGTACAAAAGTATACCAACTTTGGAGTAAGTACAAGGGTAAAGGGGTATAATTTTCTCTGTTAACTGTACTTCGTGTTTGCAAGGTATAAGTAAGATGTATGGACGGACATCTCGTTGTAATTAGCTATTTAGGTGGTTCTAACGAATCTAAATAAATACTAATAAAAAACCAAATATGTAAGTAAATAAGAAGTTTTATAGAAGCAAGTATATTTTGAAATACAGATTTATTGTTATGGCTCATTTAGACTTTTTTTAATTATTTCAGCTATGTATAAGTTAAGTCGAGACAAGTAAGTCTATCTAAGCCATAGATAAAAAATAAAATTTTGCGTCGCTTCCGGGCGCGATTCGAAATTCTTTGAACTAAGCAGATTTTTGTGACAAAGAATGAAGTCACCTACCACTTTCCAACACTCATGCTTGTTTATGAATACTTAGCGAATAATAATTATATTATTATTATGCACAAACACTCGAAAAATACAACATTTTGGAAAATAAATACAGCACCAAACTTGATACTACGAGACCGAATCAGAAATGAGGAGAGCCATAGGAGAACAAAGGTTGCTGACATAGCCCAGCGGATTAGCTCTTTGAAGGGGCAGTGGGCTGGGCACATAGTGTGACGAACGGAAGGCCGATAAAGCACAAAGGTTCTCGAATGGCGACCACGCATATGCAAGCGCAGAATAGGACACCCACCGACCAGTGGACAGCCTGCGGCTGAAATGATGATGATGAAAGTTGACTACAATTTGCCGCCAAAAACTTACAATTTCTCATAGATACAGATCATAGAGAATTTAAGTCTTCTGTGGATAAGCCCGCGTTGTCTATGATAAAGAAAGATACAATATATCGATGCAAAGATGTATCTGAGCTATTCTGAACTACAAACGGGTCGCCATTCATACCAATTAGGTTCTATTTCTGCGCAGACCGATTTTGTATCTCTGGGTAAATGATCTAAGCTCTGAAATAGATTTCTATACTTAAGTACTAAAAAATAAAGTTGAAGTGTTTGTTTGTTTGAAAGCTTATAACTTTAGAACAACTGGTCAGTTTTTTTTTGCATGCGTTAGCCTGATTGTTGGATGAGGTTTAAGGCTATATAGTATATTTAATAGTACATTCGACATTTAGTACTCTTTAATTATAGTACACTTTAACTATGGTACACTTCCATGCTGGTCTGGGAGAAAAAGAAAAATATAGAGAGTATTAGCCGCTTCTCTTTCCGCGAGTCAGCGAATGGGGGAATTATGACATAGGCGATGCGGCTAGCAACCCATCAGTATTGATTTCCTGTTTCAACTGCCATCATGCTAAACGTGGTCTAAGCTCTTATGACCCTAGGCTCTGTCTACCCCGTATGGGATGAAGACGTGATTATATGTATGTATGTAATTATGGTACTAGATTCGGTGACCCTCAACAAAGCAGTCAGGTAACATTTTGACTTAACTGTGGGTACATAGAAATTAATGACAGCTTGAAAAAAGATAAATGTTAGAATATAATGTATTTATATCAGCTCCCTCAATTAATCAGGAAGCGTTCCTGTTCAAACGATGTACTTACATGAATATATCCTTAGGGAATCGAAGGGTTTCGCCCTATTTATGTTTCTTTAATTGGATAAAATAGTACTTACATTGAAATTTTGTAAAAGAGGGGTATTTTGCTTTTTATTTAAAAGTATCGGGTTTATTCTCTTCTCTATGACTAAAGCGATAAAGATTGAATTAAATTATTTTCTACTTATTCATATCGTTTAACAAGATACCCGCGGCACATAACTTGGCCACATACGCGAAGTGCGGGGAGCCGCGCACGTTAAATTTTTAATAATTAAGCATTCAAAGTCATTTCAGTTAGTTGCCAACTTATATAACGCGAACTATACCTAGCCCATTTTGTACTAGGTCTTCGAAATCTTCTGCTGCGTCTGATTTCCTGTAAAAAGACGGACAAACTGATAACGGAGGACAGTTATTTGCTCCATTGTAATAACCAGTCTCATCATATCTAAGCAGGGCCATGATTAACATATGATGTAATTAATTAATCGCCGACAATCACATTATCTGCTTGGTCCATTGGTTGACTGGTAGAGAATGCCATATGGCATTAAGTCAACTATTCGTAAACTTTATTTTTAATTTGTACAATAAAGTTATAAATAAATAAGCGGGCTAAAGAATATTTAATTCCTCCATAATAACAATATGGAACATCGTTTTCAGCCTCCACTTCTGGGCATACCTCTTTCCCGCACTGAATTGCAGCGCAATGCACCCCTAACGCGAGCGAGAAAGAAATGATCTCCGTTAAATGTTTTATGTAAAACTATTTAGGATTATAAAAAAGCAGTGGTGTTTCTATTGAATAAAAGTAAATTGGAAAATAATTAAACACAAAACAAATAATTAAAATAGATATACACATTCGGATGAAGAAGAAAAAGATAGCATCTTTATAAATGGATCTACACTTCAACCTAAATAAATTATATACAACTAGCGGCCCGCCCCGGCTTCGCACGGGTGCAATGCTATATAATACATGTATTATACATATAAAACTTCCTTTTAAATCACTCTATCTATTAAAAATCCGCATCTAAATCCGTTGCGTAGTTTCAAAGATCAAAGCATACATAGGCACAGACAGCGAGAAGCGACTTAGTTTTATACTATGTAGAGATTCATGGACTATACCTAAGCAACCTTAAAACTACGTACTGGTATTTTAAATGTTTAATTTTCTAGACAGCTTCTGTATAGAAATCTGTGATGTGCTCAAACCCGTTTATAAGGTTCGAGTTAAAATTTAATTTTGACTCTAGCCTTAGCGAGTGGTGTGCTTGAAAGCTCTCGGTTTATTTAAGCGTTCACCCACACGTCATCGATCCCATCGCAGTTTCGGTATAGGATTAAAATAAAATGATTACAGAAAAATAACCCCTTTCATAGCGTTAGTTCGCGGAGTAACGATTTCTCAAAAACTTAACAGTGCTCTACAGGTATAATAACCACAGGAAGTCTCACTTCCTCGAGCGTATCGGGCATGTTTGAGCTGGCATATAAGTCCTATTCAATAAATAAAAAAAATTGTTAGAAAAAAAATACTCATCATGTGATGTTATTGCTGATGAAATTTGCCACCTATAGTGTGCAAGGAAATTGAAGGCAGCAAATTAGCATTACGGCTAAGATTGTTATTGAAGAATTTAATTTTTAGGGTAGGGAGGTATTTATTCTCTGAAACAGAAGTTTTTATTAATTATCAAAAAATATTTTAACAATAATAGGGAAGCAGGTAATCATCATTTAATCATGGGCCTCCCCCAAAAAATTCCAGAATGACCGCTTAGAAGTGGACTGCATCCAGCGCCTGCCTGGGACCTCCTTCAGTTCATCTGTCTATCCAGTCGGTGGGTATCAAACGCTGCAAAGTAGGTAATGACCACAACCAAAGTAACAGTAAACTCATAAATTTTAAACACAAACAAATAACATAGCTTTTTATTTTGAACATAATAAGAACCTTAATCAGTGTTTAAAATTTAATAAATATTGCCATTTCTGTATTTTCTTTAATTTGTGACAAGGGCACTCGACCGGATTTATTTTATAAATCGCCCACAGATCCGATCATTTTTACATATTGAAAAACGATCGGGAATATACTTCAGTTAATTTTCAGTCATAATTTTGAAATCGATTCTAAATCATGGTTTAATGTTCTCACTGTTGTGTTTTGTAAAATAAACACGTATAAAATATATAAGTCAAAAAATATAAACACGTATAATCGTACACTTGCAATACTTAATTAAAAATCTATTCAAAGAAACCTCGCTATTGTAATTTGTAATTTATTAAATTTTTTGTATGTAAATGGTGCAATAAAGTATTAATTGGATAAGGATTTGTTTTAAAATACAGTATAGTTGATATGTAGTATCCCATAACACAAATCTTGAACAAACTATGGGTGTAGCTCAATCAGTGTGTCCCTGTATACTTATTTATTTATTAATCTAAACAACAACTTTTTTCTAGGTATCTTGGTCTTACTGCTGGGCAAAAGCTTTGACTTTTTGTTTCCATACCGCACGGTTCTACGAGTATGTTTGAGCCTTTAAAATTTTCGTCTTCAATATAAGAAAAATCGAGAATTATTTTGTCCAAAAAATGAATAGTTTCATTACATCCATAATATTATGAATGCGAAGTCTATCTATCTGTCTGTCTACGGCTAAACCGCTGGACCGATTTTGATAAAATTTGGTAAGGATATAGTTAAGGACCAAAGGTCAGACAAAGGATAATTTTAGGCGCGAAATAACTGAGTCCCAAGCGGCTAGAGCCGCGGGTATCAGCTAGTGAAATATAAAGAACGTATGAAAGTGAGCTTATAGTGGTAGGTAATTAATTAAGGGCCGCCACCCCACATGTAATCTTAAACTAACAGAACAAGTTGCCATAACTACAAGTACATACTCCCGTCTGGGATATCGTTTAACATTGTAAATGTTTGAAAAGACATTGTTCTGGGAATTCCACACTGAGAACACTGTATTATCTCCGCCGCGCAGTACTTATGAGTTTGTGTTACAATAGAATAGTTTTATCACCCCTTTCAACAATACTTTATAGGTAACTAGCGAATTTGAATTTGACCCACCCCGGCTTCGCATGGGCATAAAAACCTTCCTCTTGAATCACTCTATCTATTAAAAAAACGCATCAAAATCCGTTGCGTAGTTTTCAACATGCATACAAAGGGACATAGGTACAGAGAAAGCGACTTTGTTTTATACTATGTAGTGATAGTGATAAGTGTAAATGAATGTATGTTACTCATTCATACTCTAAAGATGGAAAGGAAATAGCAGAAAATTAGTTAAAAGCTATAAGGCCACTTTAAAGCATGTCTCGGTATAAGTGTGATATGTTCTGGAGATCTACTGGCAATGCTCTCATTATCGTTTGTTGGAAATCTTGTCAGGAAATAAATAGTAGGTATTTGTCGGAGGCAGAGGTTCAAAAAGAGGGATCGGTCACATGAACTTATTTTTGACCTCGTTTTGTATCTTTCTCTTTCTTCTTTTGGTGCCATTTTATTACTGAAGGATAGCTGCCAGCTTCTTAAATCTTGGCTTATTCATGGTGAGTCTGAACAACTGTTCCACTGGTCTAATACCAGTCTACTGGCGGATGTTTCTCAGCCATGACATTTTACAACCTTCCACTCTGCGCTTTCCGGCAATTTGCATATACTGTTCTGCTAATGCTAAACGTGAAATCGTGGAGAAAGATATAAATAATAATTAAAAAAAAACATTTAAGGCCAGTCATTAGTTTCAAATGGATTAGAGTTTCTTGCATCTTAGATCGGAGATTTAAATGAAAAAAAAATGTTTAAAAACAATCGCTATCATTTATAAAGATCTTTCTCAGAGTATTGTTCGCGTCATTTATCTTCATGTTAAATTCTTCGCGGCGACTCGTAGAGTTTGCGATAAAAAGTTAATGACAATACATTTTTATTCGGCAAGAATTTCAAAAAAGTTAAGAATTACTTCGTAATAATTGATAAAGATAATAATTATAATTTTATGAAATTCATACCTACGTATATTTTTGAAAAGTATCTGTGTAATAGTAATGTAAAACGAAGTTATTAACGTAATAAATAATTTAAATATAATGTCAAATTCAAGACACATGCCGTAGAATTAAGAACGACTTGTAACAAACTTCCTATTTGTATGAAAAAATAAGTTATTACTTTTTATTTATTTCTTTACACTTGATTATTCCACAAGTAACTAAATACGTATTCCTACAATTGGCGGACTTAAAGCTAAAAGCATGTCAACCAGAAAACCAGATGGTACTAATACCAGGCATATTAATGAAACAGATTTACGGCGCAAAATTTTTTTGTGTGCAAAGCCTTTACAAACCTGTATTCAGTTAAAGATACTAAAGATACATAATGGATCCTTAAAATGTAAATAGAATAACAAAACACATCTGCGCAAGATTAGTACAGCTATTATGTATAAGATGGAGGCACCTAACCAGCTCAAACACAATCAATTCAAACGCTGTTTACAACAAGCGTCTTAAGCCAACAATTTCAAACATTAGGCAGATGTCGAAATCCACACGCTTTTAAGTCTGAATTAGCAAGCTCAATTTCGGTATTGTGTTGTTTTGTGTCATTCACATTCGCCTCTTATGTTTTTGTATGTAGGCTACAGTGTTGGCAGCGAGCTAGAGACACTCTCAGGGTATCACAGAGTATACAAGCTACAGTGACCACGCGTACCTATGTACCATGTCACATGACACATATAGACGGAGGTTATCCATTATATTAAAACAATTTAAAATAACAAACTAAACTATATCCTATTCAAAACTATTAAACAAGCAAAATATAAATTTATTTGTACTCGCGTTTTCGAAAACGGCTCTAACGATTTCTTTGAAATTTTAAACAACTTCTTACATAGTCAAAAAGATAATCTAGCTGGGTTCCATATCTGGGAAAATTCATTTTACCCATATTTTCACGCAACAAGTTTTTCCGCTATATATACGAGCAAAACTCGGTCGCCCAGGTATAATAATAAAATATAAACTAAAATCCTAACAAAAAAATGCCTATAAATAAAAAAATATCCCGCAAATCATTGCCATCGGGAAATTTTTCCAAAAGGCTGGCAGCATCAGACATAGACGATCATATATGGCAGCATTAGATATGACGTCAATAAGTGATAAGAATATCCTATATTGAAAATAAACAATTTGAATTCGATTTCTTCTTAGCGATTCGATGGCATTTTTTAAGGGTTATAGGAGCCAGAAATTGGGCCACTAAATATGCTTTATTAAAACTCCTCGTAGCAATAGAAAAGTTTAAATAAGTGCGGTGTCTCTCCCCAGATCATAGCCACGGAATATATAATAGTACTAACGCCATGCCATACCTTTTGTTTTCCCTATGTGCCCAGCCACTTATTTACCAGGGACATAAAAGACAACTTCTTCTTTCAAGTCATGTTCCTCATAGCTGATGGTCATGCATGACCTCCATAATCCAAATTGGCAATTAATATCTTCCAGTCAGATCTATTCTATGCCCGGTGTATGGCCTCTTGGGTGTTGCATTTTAAAGCTGCAAGGAGAGGTTGGTCCAGCGAGTTGGTAGTTTGCCCCTAGATCGTGTTCCCGCCATACGGCCAACCATTTTAAGAATTCCCGGACTGTACGGTTTACTATATAAGATAAGAGTCAAATTATAATGATTATGTATGAATACCTCAAACTATGCCAGTCTACTTAAAAGAAATTAGATAGTATTTATTGTCTAAAAGAAATAGGAAATATAAAAATACAAAGATATAAAATTGCACAACTTTCTTTGGAAATTACAAGCTTGGAATAATCGTTTCGTTTTTGTTCTGTTTAAAAATATCTCGACTCGTCTGTATAAATATTGTTTTATGATCATTTCGCGATAAATTAACATTTGTTCTTTAATTTTTAAAGTTTAATTGTGTGTGTTGTCTATTGGGGAAAACCCATAGGTATATAACTATCGATTTCTTATTTTAAATAGCTTATCTCATTACATTCTATTTAAACAGCATTGCTTTAGAATTTATATCATGTTCATTAATGAGCATTGTACTTCATTTTGATCATTGTTCGATGTCCGTCCGATATAGCCCAGCGGATAAGCTCTTTGAAGTGCCAGTGGGCGGGGCGTATAGCATGGAAAACCTATGACAGAGGGTCAGATAATGGTTCTTGATAGCGACTATGCACGCTTTGGCAATTGCAACGTAGGGCACCTAACGACTATATGGTCAGATGACCTGGGGGCTGAGCCAAAGCCACAATCGCAAAACATTAACGAGGTACGCCAAGAACAAAATGTATAGGATTGACATAAGATTGACCACGTGATTTACCGCAACTTATGTCAATCCCATATTGTTCTTGTCGACATTCGTTAGCGTTTTGAAATTGTCAGTTGGCTACGGGTGCTGGAGAATGCAGGTTAGCGCTAGATTCTGAAAACCCTTGGGGCTTATGACCAACAGTGGACTCCCGCGGTTAAAATGATTCATTATGATGATGGACTGGTTTTGGTTGGCGTTGGTTGATTAGGTGTCTAATCTTCTCATTCAAGTCTTTATCAGTTTTAATAAAATACTCTTTATGGCCAGTAGCTCAGTACAATAGTACTGTAGTTTTTGATAATAAATCTTTCATCGTAATAATGCTGGACCCGTCAGAAGTAGTGCCAATATTTAGACGAATGGACCACGCTTACATAAAAAAATAAAGTATGTCGTATCTCTTAGTACATTGATTTTCTTTTTCTCCCAAAATGGTCGACTGGTAGAGAATGTATTTAGAATTAAGTCCATCAATTCTAATGTTGTATGGAACAAAGTTTTAATAAATAAATAAATAATTGTCTGTAAGAGGTGAAAGGAAAAATTAAGACACTGATTTTAGCGGACCCCGAGCTTCAAAACCACATAATAGAACATTATACTTTTACACATACCATGAATTTACGTCAGTATGTAAAGACGTAAAGAATATTTTAATAGCATAGTAAAATCTGAGCGCTGGCGAAATTGATTGCCATTAAATAACTTTATAGCACACTTTGGTTTTGTCGCATACTATAAAAAGGCAAAGCGGTCTATTTTGTCAAATGTTGGACGAATTTTATCATTTATAAGAGCTTTAGCAGATACGCATGATCATCCAACATATAGATCCCACCGATATATAAAATAGCTAATTTTGAAAAATCATCGTCATCATTTCATGTAGTTGTCACGGTCAATCGACCAAACATATCCTGGTCAGATTTCTTCGAATCCGCCTCGGCCTCGGACGTGCTTTTTAAACGATTATCAGATGGCAGTCGGGACCAACGGCTTAACGTGCCTTTCGTAGCACGGAATCATCTTTATTATCAGACCTAACAAAACTAAAAACATTTAAACAAAGTATACTTACTTTGAAACCAGCTGCAGCTAAGATTGAAGCGGCTATATAAGAAGGTGCAAAGTTTTAATAAAATTGGCTATAAGGTTCACAAAATTATCCGGAAAACATGATAATCGTTTCGTTGCATCGATTTGGCCTGTCTGTGAAAGATATTAGTAGGACTACAGTTATTCGCCCCAGATAGCGCTGGACTGGAGCGATACAGTTGCAGTATGTATGCTCTCTCAAGATCTATTTGAGTCGCTGATCCAGCGGAGTAGGTAGGTAAATAAAAAAATGCAGGATCTGACCTTGTACTTCATACGATATAAATAAATTTATGAACTACTATTTCAAATCAAAAAGGTACCAAGCGGCTCATAATTGCAATCACATAGCCAACCAGTGAATAAATATTAGAATGTTTTCCGAGGAATTCGAAACCGCGATCTACGGGTAATTAAACAAACGCTTTAACCATTATGTTAAAAGAATACTAATAATTATGAAGCACGCAATATAACGTTTCTTCCAATTATGATAAAATGATTACAGAAACATCAAGAATTACAGCAGATTTCCCCGAATTTATCAAAAGGAAACGGAAAGAGGCAAAGATTAACTAAGTAATAGATAAGCCAAGCTAATAATGCTTTCCGTATTTCCGCCCTGTTAAATAATAACCCGCAAATGTTTGGCCAAGTTACTGATGGATTCTGTTTATCGTGAAAAAGGAGATATGGCAATAGTATGATTAATAAATATCTTACAAACCAAAAGATGCTGAATGACATTAAGTGCATTTAGGCAAAACGCGGCTTAGGCTGGCAATTATTTAGGCAACCTACTAAATAGACTGCAACGTTCTAGGCAAAATGCGATTTGAGCAATTTGCTAAATAGACTGACACCGTTTTAGGTATCAAACGAATTGAGCATAGTGCGAATAAAAATGACATTTAGGTAAATTGCACTTAATCCGTTAATGAATAAGGTAAATCGTTTTAACGATTTATATGCAAGTATAAGTATGAAATAGAGAAATAGTGTATAGGTATATCTTGTATTCATCGTAAATGTTTGGTCTGTAATACATTTTAAAAGTGTTGTTCTTTATTAGATAGAAGATAACCTAACACGTTACCAACTTTTCAACCTAGTCATTGCCGCACCACGTCCAAACATCAACTCAAGCAGTTTTTTGAAGTAAAAAAAAGATTTTCGGAAAGACTGCGGGTCTGTCAGAAGAAGTTTCTAAAAAAATAAGTAGCAACCTTGCATAAAATTTCCAAACTTTTTTTCTTTTGGATGAATTTGAGTGTACAAGTACATGAATTAAATAAATAAAATAAGTGAAAAAGGGCAAAGCCTTTACCATAACCCTTATTCGCTGATAACTATGTCTATATTAATAAGCTACCAATGGCACATACATAAGTACTATTAACTAATTTATAGCTAAGTGCAAATCTACACATCTCCTTTATCTATGATCCAAGTGGCCAACATTTGACAAAACATTCTAACATCGTCCAACATTGGTTATAGAATGCTGGCTCTCCGCATACAAAGCCTGTTATTAATTTTATGGAAGCTATATGTGTGAATGAATGTTTATTTTTATATTTGCCGAATGAATGAACGATCATCCCCAATGTTTACCATTCCATTTGATACTGTGTGATTTATTGGATTACCTATATTCACGTTTTATGATATTTTGATTGAGTTTGATGAAATTATGAAAATAAATATCAAAAAAAAGTATGTGGATCGGATGATTTGCGGTTACTGCGGTTAGCATGATCATAGGCTTGATGACAACACGTGGGACAAATGCGTAAAAAAAATATAGGGTGGACTCAAATCAACTGCAAATATTTTAAGGGTAGATTCAGACTACTATACCGAACAACTTTTCCAAATATACTTATGTCAAAATATGAAATTATTTTTTTTACTCTCCATAATATTTGCAGTTGCTTTGAGTACACCTTGTATAATTATTTAGCGACCCGCCCCCGGCTTCGCATGGGCATAAAAACCTTTCTATTGAATCATTCTATCCATTAAAAAAACCGCATCAAAACCCTTGGGTAGTTTTAAAGATTTAAGCATACATAGGGATATAGGGACAGAGAAAACGACTATGTTTTATACGTATATATATGAGTGATAGTGATATAAAAATGTGTCCCTTTTAAATTAAGATTCATCTGTATTAAGAGCGATCGGAGGCGAAATTAGGTCTTATGAATTTTATTTTTAATTTTATTTGCTTGCTGTTTTAGCGACAAGATTTAACAAATAATCTGTAACAGTTACAAGTCTACCTCATATAGTTCATGAAACAATGATAAAAATACGGAAGACACTTTTGAATACGTAATCTTTAAAGCAAAAAAAGCTCTTTTAAATGTAAGCAGTAAAAATGCTAAGCGGTTTGCATTTATCCAGTTGCACTTCGTCAAGAATACTTAATTACAAAGGAGACGGTACATTTCCACAATAAATTCCTATTAGGGTAGTTTACGAGCAATGAAATTTTAATTTAGGTCGGTTCGTTCTTAGCTAGTTTATTAAAGCCGAGCTATTTTTAAGATGGGACTTGGCGTAAAAACGTCAACTACGTTTAGCTTAAGAGTTTTATTTGTGGAATCATCATTATAACGTGTGGGTTAAAGAGTCAATTGTCTATGGTTTCTTTTGTTTTTGTTTTGAGAACTATGACTGCAATTATGAACGTGACCGTACACTCAGGTGTCACAGTTCTTCAAAACTATCTCTGGTGCTCTGGCGTGGTTTCTTTAATGACTATCTGATGACAACCGTGCTTCACGTGCCTTCTGAAGCACGGAATCATCTTTATTTAATTAACAGACAATCAGGTGATTAGTTATCTGTGCAATTGTTTGACGCAAAAAGCGTCCATGCTGGGACTAACAGTAGTGGGTGGACGTTAGTATCCTGTACCATACCATTTAGATATTATTATTATCCTTTCGAAAGAAAGATCATAGTTCTTACAATATGTCGACAATCGACATAAAATAACATACTACCTCTAGATTCTCTGAACAATAAATTACAGCTTACACATAACGACGACAGTAACTGCCGGCGACATATGGCTTTAGTATAAGATAAGAACTAATAGTTTTGGAGCTACTTATACTTCAAAATATTTTTATATAGAAAAAGAGATCTTTTCTTTTCACAGTGTCATCCTCATTTTAGTGTTTTCTTGTGTGTCACAACAAAATAAATCTCGACCTTACTTTGGAACCGGCATAATCTATCGTGCATTGTCCGTATATAAGATTTTACAAGCTTTTGCTCGCGGCTTCGCCATGAATTTCTTTTGGGAGCAGTCCTTTTTCCCCAGACGAAAGGTATCCTATGTCCTTCTCAATACTTTTATCTATGTGTATGTGAAAATTTAGGAAGATTGGTTTAGTAGATAAGGTGTGAAAGCGTAACACACAAACAAATAAATAAAAAAAAAAAAACAAATATACAAATCACTTTCGCATTTATAATATTAGTTGGGATGAATAGTTGGGATTAGTTGGGATGGGATAGCTTTTCCTCGCGGTTTCACGTCTGTGGTGTTACCTTTACCCTTACTCTACCTTATCCTGTTATTTTGCTTAGCTTATAACCTTCTTCAGGACTCAAACAATCAAATCAAATCAATTAATTAGGCAAAATCAACTCAAATAATTAGGCATAAATAATTTTTCGAATCCGATCTATAGTTATAAGCGTTCAAACAAAGCTTCAACTTTTTATTTACTATATTTATTTATTGAGACGAAACCATTCTCCTAACAGTACCAAAAGTATCAGTGGTAATAATTTCATCAAATGGTTAAAAACTTGCAACCAACGATAAACAGAAGCGATGAACGTTTTTGAAAAACAAAATTCGTGATTTATGACTCTCTCCCAAGCACGCAATATAACGTTTCTTCCAATTATGATAAAATGATTAAAGAAACATCAAGAATTACAGCAGATTTCCCCGAATTCATCAAAAGGAAAAGGAAAGAGGCAAAGATTAACTAAGTAATAGATAAGCCAAGCTAATAATGCTTTCCGTATTTCCGCCCTGTTAAATAATAACCCGCAAATGTTTGACCAAGTTACTGATGGATTCTGTTTGTCGTGAAAAAGGAGATATGGCAATAGTATGATTAATAAATATTTTACAAAGGAAAAGATGCTGAATGACTAATGTCATTCATCAAGTGCATTTAGGCAAAACGCGACTTAGGCTGGCAATTATTTAGGCAACCTACTAAATAGACTGCAACGGTCCTAGGCATAATGCGATTTGAGAAATTAGCTAAATAGACTCACACCGTTTTAGGTATCAAACGAATTGAGCATAGTGCGAATAAAAATGACATTTAGGTAAATTGCACTTAATCCGTTAATGAATAAGGTAAATCATTTTAAACGATTTATATGATAGTATATGTATGAAATAGAGAAAAATTGTATTGTATCTTGTATTCGTCGTAGTTGTTTGGTCTGTAAAACATTTTAAAAATCAAGAAGAAATTTCTAAAGAAATAAGTAGCAACCTTGTATAAAATTTCCTAATTTTTCGTTTCCTTTGTATGAATTTGAGTGTACATGAATTAAATAAAATAAGTGAAAAAGGGCAAAGCCTTTACCACATCCCTTATTCGCTGATAACTATGTCTATATTAATAGCTACCAATGGCACATACATCAGTACTATTAACTAATTTATAGCTTAGTGCAAATCTACACATCTCCTTTATCTATGATCCAAGTGGCCAACATTTGACAAAACATTCTAACATCGTCCAACATTGGTTATAGGATGCTGGCTCTCCGCATACAAAGCCTGTTATTAATTTTATGGAAGCTATATGTGTGAATGAATGTTTATTTTTATATTTGCCGAATGAATGAACGATCATCCCCAATGTTTACCATTCCATTTGATACTGTGTGATTTATTGGATTACCTACATTCACGTTTTATGGTATTTTGATTGAGTTTGATGAAATTATGAAAATAAATATCATAAATAAGTATGTGGATCGGATGAATTGCGGTTACTGCGGTTAGCATGATTATAGGCTTGATGACAACACGTGGGACAAATGCGTAAAAAAAAATATAGGGTGGACTCAAATCAACTGCAAATATTTTAAGGGTAGATTCAGACTACTATACCGAATAACTTTTCCAAATATACTTATGTCAAAATATGAAATTATTTTTTTTACTCTCCATAATATTTGCAGTTGCTTTGAGTCCACCTTGTATAATTATTTAGCGACCCGCCCCCGGCTTCGCATGGTCATAAAAACCTTTCAATTGAATCATTATATATATTAAAAAAAACCGCATCAAAACCCTTGGGTAGTTTTAAAGATTTAAGCATACAAAGGGATATATGGACAGAGAAAACGACTTTGTTTTATACTAATATATGTAGTGATAGTGATATAAAAATGTGTCCCTTTTAAACTAAGATTCATCTATATTAAAAGCAATCGGAGGCGAAATTAGGTCTTATGAATTTTAATTTTGTTTACTTGTTGTTTTAGCGACAAGATTTAATAAATAATCTGTAACATTTACAAGTCTACCTCATACAGTACATGAAATAATGATAAAAATACGGAAGACACCTTTGAATACGTAATCTTTGTATATATCTGTGTATAATACGTAAGGTTGGCTGGAAGAAATTGCATTAGCGATAAGTCCTGTACAATCCAATTATGTATTTTTGTAATTGGTGCAATAAAGTGTTTATTCATTCATTGATTCATTCTTTAAAGCAAAAAAGCTATTTTATATGTAAGCAGTAAAAATGCTAAGCGGTTTGCATTTATCCAGTTGCACTTCATCAAGAACACTTAATTACAAAGGAGACGGTACATTTCCACAATAAATTCCTATTAGGGTAGTTTACGAGCAATGAAATTTTAATTTAGGTCGGTTCGTTCTTAGCTAGTTTATTAAAGCCGGGCTATTTTTAAGATCTTGGAGTAAAAACGTCAACTACGTTTAGCTTGAGTTTTATTTGTGGAATCATCAATATAACGTGTGGGTTAAAGAGTCAAT
Source organism: Apomyelois bistriatella (assembly GCA_947044815.1). Classification (NCBI taxonomy): domain Eukaryota; kingdom Metazoa; phylum Arthropoda; class Insecta; order Lepidoptera; family Pyralidae; genus Apomyelois; species Apomyelois bistriatella. Next base: position 2,955,806 of record OX345688.1, read on the forward strand.
TGTCTATGGTCACATTCATAATTGCATAGTTTTCTTTTGTTTTTGTTTTGCGAACTATGACTGCAATTATGAACGTGACCGTACTCTCAGGTGTCACAGTTCTTCAAAACTGTCTCTGGTGCTCTGACGTGGTTTCTTTAATGACTATCTGATGGCAACCGTGCTTCATGTGTCTTCCAAAGCACGGAATCGTCTTTATTTTATTAACAGACAATCAGATGATCAGGTTATCTGTGAAATTGTTTGACGCACAAAGCGTGCATGCTGGGACTAACAGTAGTGGGTGGACGTTAGTATCCTGTACCATACTTTCAGATATTATTAATATCCTTTCGAAAGAAAGATCATAGTTCTTACAATATGTCGACAATCGACATAAAATAACATACTACCTCTAGATTCTCTGAACAATAAATTACAGCTTACACATAACGACGACAGTAACTGCCGGCGACATATAACTTTAGTATAAGATAAGAACTAATAGTTTTGGAGCTACTTACTTCAAAATATTTTTATATCGAAAACTAGCGACTCGCCCCGGCTTCGCATAGGCATAAAAACCTTCCTCTTTAATTACTCTATCTATAAAAAAATAGGTCGTCTGTAAAGTCGGTTTACTGACGATAGTTGAACGTGACAACGTCATAAGAAATTCGCTTGCACTTCAAGCCTTAAATGGAACGCCTCAGAGCGAGGTAACGCTTTCGTGCGTGCAGCCGGCTCCATCGAATTATAAGACGTTGTCATGTCAAAAAACCGCATCAAAATCCGTTGTGTAGTTTTAAAGATTTAACCATACATTGGGATATAGGAACAGAAAAAGCGACTTTGTTTTATACTATGTAGTGATAGTGATAGTGAAAAGATCTTTCCTTTTCATAGTGTCATCCTCATTTTAGTGTTATCTTGTGTGTCACAACAACATAAATCTCGACCTTACTTTGGAGCTGGCATAATCTATCGTGCATTGTCCGTATATAAGATTTTACAAGCTTTTGCTCGCGGCTTCGCCATGAATTTCTTTTGGGAGCAGTCCTTTTTCCCCAGACGAAAGGTATCCTATGTCCTTCTCAATAATTTTAACTATGTGTATGTGAAAATTTAGAAAGATTGGTTTAGTAGATAAGGTGTGAAAGCGTAACACACAAACAAACGAACAAGCAAATAAAAAAAAAACAAATATACAAATCACTTTCGCATTTATAATATTAGTTGGGATGAATAGTTGGGATTAGTTGGGATGGGATAGCTTTTCCTCGCGGTTTCACGTCTGTGGTGTTACCTTTACCCTTACTCTACCTTATCCTGTTATTTTGCTTAGCTTATAACCTTCTTCAGGACTCAAACAATCAAATCAAATCAATTAATTAGGCAAAATCAACTCAAATAATAGGCAGTAATAATTTTTCGAATCCGATCTATAGTTATAAGCGTTCAAATAAAGCTTCAACTTTTTATTTACTATATTTATTTATTGAGACGAAACCATTCTCCTACCAGTACCAAAAGTATCAGTGGTAATAATTTCATAAAATGGTTAAAAACTTGCAACCAACGATAAACAAAAGCGATGAACGTTTTTGAAAAACAAAATTCGTGATTTATCACTCTCTCCCAAGGGAAAAAGAAGTTTGAAGAAAAAATCTAATCAAACAAAACGAAATATGTTTAGCACACAGCCTAACTCAATTTATTGGCTAAACCCTGTTAACTTTGGAGTTTGGGCAAGAAAACATCTGAGAAGCTAACTTTTGCCCACGCCCGAAGGCGTTGTAGAAATTATTGTGCGCCAACGAAGTTATGGTATTTCGAAGAAGTTGTTGACTTTTCTTCTACATTGGTACCGTGATCTTGATCAATAAATAAATATACCTTTATATAATCAAATTCAAATTGGTTACAAAAGATTCTTAACCTATATACAGAATACTGTAACTGTAAGTATACTATTTATACAGAAACAATAAGTATACTGTTGGTTTCCACACTAGGACGAGCCTGTCTTGTGGAATGTTCCGCGCTTTACGTTTTAACGGTTTTTTTTTTTTAATTTATTTAAACCTTTATTACATGAAATACAATGTATCGCCGGCAGACTTAATGCTTTATATGCATCTTATTTATTTTCCCAAACATAACCTCTATCGTAATAGCATTAATTTCAAATGCCGAATCTTAAAAAAAAAACTACCTGTCTACTGTTTAATTAAAAAGAAAGAGATTTCGATCGAAGACCATTGAGAAAACATGTTTGTCGTAACTCGAAACGATAATTAGATTATTTAATAAAAAAATTCTTTATTGTCTAACTGTATAGATCCTTCGGGATCCTCTCCGATAAAAGGATTTAATCAAAAGTCCCTTGCGTTCAACTTATAACACTTTTGTTATCGAGTCACATAGCTTCTAGTATCGCAAATAGTGATTTATTACTAATATCGCAAGTCTCCGAGCAACTGCTTCTATTCCAGTCCATCCCTTGGGAACCCTTCGGTCGACTGAATTGGGAATGAAATCTTTTGGTATCAGCGTTATTCTGGACGATAGGTAAAGTATGATTTGTTGTTTGAATCTTTGTAATCTGTGTCTTATGTAAAAACCTCTCAAAAGCACGGAAATATCTTTTCAATAAATGGTAATTAAGGCCTAAAACGGCTTATCAATATATATTTAATTTAAAATCATTCATTCATATAAGCTATTAAACAAATTGGATATATTTACAATAGATAAACAAAAATACTACTTTGCGTGCTTTTAGAAGAAGGATTAATTTCAATAAATATATACCCTAGACTGCTATATTTTGGAAAAAATTCATCGTGTGACTACAAATTAAACTTAACTCGATCTAATTCCATAATCATTAGAAACCATAGAATAAAGAAGTATCTTATTCTATGTTGGAGACAAAACCAGTCGTGGCACATGAGTGGTATCGACTTGCGTCCACTTGACGCGCTCTAGTATAAAGTTATACTATCTCTATGGTTGTGACCTATATTATCCTTAGAGCATTAATCAAACCGGAGACGCCACTGTAATATCAACCTACGCAATGTATATATACGTGAAAATAATGCCACATTCTGCGCACGTGGTGAGGTAACACACAATAAGTATTAACACTAATGCATTATTTGATAAAGTCGTTACGCATACACTAGAAAAAATTATCAAATACAAGAAAAAATTAAATACATTACCCGCCGCTAAGGGAGTTGTTTAAACGTACACGTTTCATACATTAGGTTTTTTAGTTTCACTCTGACCAAGGCATGCTGTATCGGTTGTTCTTGTTACCGACATGATAGAATATATAGATATTGTTAAAGAAAAAATATACTAACGCATAGAAGTACAAGCGATATAAGCCGTTGCCTTATACTTTTGTCAAAGGGTCGCCTGTTAGTGGCCACTCCGGTTCGTTTAATGCTCTAAGATATTATCACAGCCGTGCTCGGGTTACCGATCAATCAATCGGTGCTTTGCTTGGTTGTCTCAAGTTTCTTTAGATTTGAGTAATTGCTTCTAGATTGATGTTTGGCTCTTTGGTTAATATCTTGATTTCTACCTCCTATTTTGTTTTATTATATCTAAAATAATCTTTATTGTTCGCGTGTTATGATGAGTTTAATATATCAAAGACATGTAGCTTACTACATAAGCTGAGATGGCCAGATGACCTGAAGAATGCAGGCAAGCTTTGTATGTAATTCTGTAATTTTTTAGGGGTAGTCTGTGTCCAGCAGTGGAGTCTGAAATAATGAAGAGATGATGTAGTTTTTGTAAGTATTCTATTTATTCAAAATAAAAAGTGGTTTTAGATTGTTATTTATTTAAATCTATTTCTAAAAAGATTTAAGACATTTTTTATCTTCGCAGTGGTATGTAGTGTATTGGTAGGTAGTGGCACTACCCATCGAGAGTATAAAAAGATAAAATATCTAGAGCAAAATAAAAATTACAAAAATTCTTACTGTTGGCGACTGGCTGAATTCTACAATTCACTAACTAACCTAACCTAACTACTAAAGAGGCTACCCTCTTTAGTAGTTAAGTTTTCTATAAATAAGTGTATGTGTTTATTTTCGCTTGATTACGGAATCAAGCGAAATGATTACTCTGAAATGACTACGGAGTCATGATTCGAAGATTTTGTATTTTGCCTAGTTACACACGGAACAATTGTTATAATTATTCTAAAATTATTAAATAATACCTAAATTTCTCTGAAAACGTGTTTCCATCATCACCACTACATCCCATATATCAATATTCGTTAATACTTACCTTTTTTATAGTTATAAAGATAGCTTAAAAAAAACTAAACCAACATAAAATATTTTCGTTTGAACCCTCCGCAAATTTTTACGTAAACCTCTTACTCTGAAATAAAAAGTAATTGCAAAACTCATACAACTTAATTAAAATAACGACGTGTAGCAAGTAGCTCTCCAAGCAAGGCATAACAAAATCTAAATAGAGCCTCTTGGCGGGTTATTCACCCCACAGGCAGAGTAATAAATAAATTTTAGAGCGGAACCCTTTAACTGACTCGTATTGTTAATCTCTGGAAGCGATTAAAGCCTTCGTAGGGTTTCGTAGGTTCGTTAATTAATTTAATTGCGTCGACACTTATTAAACACTAATAATTATTATAAGGCTTCACTTCCATAGGTGAGTATGCGCGCGCTTTTCTATAGCTATACTAAGTAGGGTGACGTGAAAGGAGTATTTAGTAAAGTATTGTTTAAATGCGTCAGCACAGTACTCAAGCGGTCACTTGTGGCCGCGTAATGTTATGAGTTTTATAGTTCCATTCGGTAGGTGAGGGATTAAGGCTAACGCTCTTATACATTGTCTGGTATACCATTTTGGCATGTATTAAGAGAGGCCAAATGCTCAATAGTGGACAAAAGGATGGCTGTTATTGATGATATTAGTATTTTATAATCTGTGGTAGTAATCTAGCCTATCAGTGTCACAACCACGAGTATTTACAAACTACAGTTGTCAGCGTTTGTAGTAACTGCAGTATTTTATATTTTTATTCTATTTACTGCATTTAGATTTAAAAACTAAACGCTGCGTGTTTTTTCTTTTCATCTTCTATATATATAAAAATCAATTGCTGTTCGTTAGTCTCGCTAAAACTTGAGAATGGCTGGACCGATTTGGCTAATTTTGGTCTTGAAATATTTGTGGAAGTTCAGGGAAGGTTTAAAGGGTAAGTAAAATGCAGGTTCAGGTGGTACGGAGTTCGCCGGGACAGCTAGTTTTGTATAAAATTTTGATGTTTAGTGAACTCGTTACCAAACAGCGAAAGAAAAACCGGTTAGGTAATTTTAGTTACCAAAATGTATGAAGGGTAAACATATATGTATTTCGTGAAACAGACTTAGTTAAAATACCTATAACTAACTTAATATTTACTGTGAATGGGAGGCATAAAAAGGCTAGCCAAAAAGAGATAAGTACCTGTCTTGCAACTGAAACATCAGTTGCCACAATTTGATGAAACAGACGTTGTATTTCATTTATTTTATCGTTATTCTGCGTGTCCTGGTTGCCTTGGAGCTCTCCGCTTGCGATCCACGTAATATTTGTTGTTCAGTAATGGTGAGCCGCCTTTATCGTTTGCGATTTCGATAAAATAAATTACTCTCAGTCAGATTTCGGTTTACATATTCTTCATTGGTTTAAGTATAAAACGGGATATAAAATAATTGTCAAATTAATTTATTTTTAATTAAAAAAAAAGTTATATATTTCATCGTTTTATTAGGGAGACTAGCCCAGAAGCATAATAATGAGCATTGAGGAGGAAAAATAACATCTCTCTTACTCCTATCTAATTTCCACAATATAATTTGCAATATGGAGGCAATTTGAAACCACACAAAATAACAAATTTTGTTTCGAATGCCGTTAGGCGTTATAAAAGAAATTTTCCTGGCGTTAAGACCGCGCGCGATTCCAAATTCTTTGCGTTGTAATCATTGGCGTGTAAATTTATAAATCGAACATCAAATCGTGACTGGTTCTGAATTTAAAATTATTTGGACAAAATTGGGAAAGTGCTGAGTTTATGACTATGTGATTTCCCTGTGGTTTATAATGAACATGGAACAAATCCAGCTTCAATACCGACCAATCACAGTTGCTGACGTCAACAAAATTCAAACTCGGTAGCTAAGCCACAAGCTCATTGCCATTCACACAAGTTTTATTCAAATGTGCCTCAGATGCAGCTGATTGTTCAGCCTGTGGACTTTCATAAACTAGGTTCCAAACTAGGATTTAGAATTGCTAAGGTTGATAGAAGTTTAACGACTATACATTTAACACGTCCATATTATACCATTGACGTATCACAATATATAAAATCTAATAAAAGTTGATTAAACTACACCTAATTAATATTTAGTCGGAGTGATAAGATTTCTTAAGTATTTTACATGTAAATGTAAAGAAAAGTAAACTTGGTCCTCTGGGTAGAGTTCTCATCACGCAAGGAGCATTCCCGAGCTGGATAGCGATGGTTATCCTTTGTGCTAGAAAGTCTCCTGTTATCCCCCTTAGACGTTTACTGATCTAAGAATTTTTTTATTTTCAAAATTTTAACATATTCGGAAAAATCAATAGTAGTTGAGACTACAATAGCAAGAGAAATCTAAAGCTCGAAGCCCACAACTTCATTACCATTCATACAAGTTCCATTCAAAGCTCCCAGATGCAGTTGATTTGACCGGGCGGTCTCCGGTGCTGTATGTTACAACGAGCTTCCTAACTTGAAAGCTCCTTGCATAAATAACCAAGTTCGTAAGTAGACTTAACTACAACTCGCCTCAGATAGTTATCATTAATTGAATTGTTTATTTCATAAGATAGTCGATAAAATGTAGCCTATGTAGAAGCTACAGATGAAAATGAAAAAAAAATTATTTGTTGCACAATATATGCTACAAGATTACATGTAAGTACAGATAGCTTACAACTAGATACAATTTTTCCTTACTGAGCAAGTCAAGGTAAAATAATAATTTCCTACCGTTAAATTATACCAGGGTAGACAGTTATCAGTACCATTATATGTTTTTTTTATAAGATTGTTCTTGTGAAATGAGTTTAACATAATTCAAACTGGCTACAGGTATATTTATACATAACCAGGTTTATTTATGTTCCTCTATAATTTTACATTTTATTTAAAAAAAAACATATATATCAGATAGTTAAAATTTTCTCACAAAAAAAAATATAATTTTGTATGGGAAATTACTGTTATATAATTATTTAATAGTAAAAATTTATCAATATATTTAAAATATTAGTATTATTCCAAAACCGCGTCAAAAGACATTTCATAACACTACCAAGAAGGCTGTAGGCTTCTTTTTACTGAAAACATCTCATGTTTTTACCCATTTAATCCATATCCATACTAATATTATAAATGCGAAAGTCTGTCTGTCTGTCTGTCTGTCACCTCTTCACGGCTAAACTGCTGGACCGATTGTGATGAAATTTGGTAGGGATGTAGTTAACGACCTGAGGTCAAACATAGGCTACTTTTGGGCGCGATATAACCGAGTCCCACGCGGGGCGGAGCCGCGGGGAACAGCTAGTTAAAAATAAATAATTAAATTTTAAATTGCATAAATAAAACCGGGAGCGTTTTAAATTCAAATTCAAATTGTTTATTTTCAATATAGGATATTCTTATCACTTATTGACGTCAATTGTTTTTCTTATTGACGTCAAAAGAAACTAAATGCATTTAGGTGTATAACGCAGCCATACAGCGGATTGGTCGCCAGTAGTGGCATTTCTATCTTGAGCTCCTCCTTGCTTCGGAAGGCACGTTAAGCCGTAGGTCTCGGCTGTTATCGCTAGATGGCAGTAGTTAGGCTATGTCAGATGCCTTTAGGCAGCCTGAAAAATCTGACAGTGTTGGCCACTAACATACCCGGATTATGTTCCTGTGGGTCTGGTTTTCCTTTAAAAAGGGTTACGGAGGTCAGACGGCTGTCGCTCAATTGTAATTACCAGTTCCGCCAAATCAGGATCATGATTAATAGCGTACTCTGGGTTCTGAAGCGTAAGCTGAAGATGCAACCGGGAAACACGCTCGGACATAATAATATATCAAGTAGGCAAACTTGATTTAAGCCCAGTTTAGAATATATGATACTAATATCACCCTTAGATCTATGTTGGATCAGGGTTCGCAGGCTTCATTTGTGATTGAACCGGCCGTACAGCTTCTTGGGTTAAAGAAGTTTTCAAGCAAGAGCCAAATATCAGGTCTTGGTAGCGATCAGACAGGTTCATTAGAATCTAAGTCTGTGGTTAATTATTTTAAAATTCAATCGCGTCATTTTATTTATTTATTTTATTGTGATAAAAACGACTTCAATCCATTACAATTATCACGCCTAAAATAGAAAATAAAACATAACTAAAAATAAATCAAATATACATAAACATGCAAATAAAGCGATTTGATGACCCTTTGTTGTTAATGATAGATTTTATATAAGTACTTATGACCTTAATTATAATTGTATTTACCTTAGCTGCTACCAAACATTATAGGTTATGTCAACATCTTGTAAGAGAGTCATTCATCTTGCTTTAGCTGCGACATGACACGACAGAAGTCGATCGCTGAAAATTTGCTGATAACGCAGCCCCAATTTTGAAGTATTAATGGAGGCTTGTTATCAGATTTGAAAGTTGTAATTAAGATATCCTGGCTAAATATTTCGTCTAGATATCTTTATCTAGACGAAATATTTTAAGAAATGAAAAGGCCCTGTATCAATAAAATATAACAAACAATCTGAGATATGTTTTGTTCCTTTTCCTCATAGAATTTGGAAATCGTGATCAGTTTGACGCCAGGTTTTTTAAAAATCTATGCTTTTCCTCTTCACGATATTTAAAGAAAAACGGATTTTATGAATAAAAGTATAAAAAATGTTTTTGTATTTATTAGTAGGTATAGCAGATTAGCAGCACAAGAATTATTTTAAATATTTATGTCGCTAACTATTACGGTTTTTAAGATTGTAGGTAAAGTTTTCGAATTTAATATTCGAATCCGTGAGATGTATTATACAGACAGGTCAAACATAACCCTCCTTATTTGACTTCGCCAAAGTAGAGCAAAATAAATAATTTGACTTTCACGCCGGCTTAGTAAGTAAAACGATATAAAAATAAAGTGTTTACTATATTTTTCAGACAAATAGATTAATGCCTTACCTATAAAACACTCGTTTTCAAACAAAATTCGCTAACGAAATGCTCACTTCAATTCAATCTCTACACAAATAATCCGTCGACCAGACCACAGTCTTGTTTGTCTGCAGAAGTTAACGAGAATTCGCTGTACAAACAGACTGACAGGATCTGTATTACATTTCCAGCCGAGCTGTGGTTAGATTAGTTTTTAGCAACGACTAGGCAAATAAGAGGTGGAAGAGTTATTGGATGTGTGTGTATAGAGCATAGGAATTTAAAAAAATCGCGCTAGGCTACAATTATTTTTTTATTTATACTATAGAGAGTCTAGTTATCGTTAATGCGAGCTACCGCTCCACAGAGAAAACCACAACTCTCATCGTCATAATTTTGTGAGGTGACACGGTCAATCGAGCATCCACACCCTGGTGTCAGAGTTCTTCGGAACTGCCTCTCGGCCTCTGACGTGGTTCCTTTAACGACTATACGAGGTTACAGCCGGGACCAACGGCTTATCGTGCTTTCCGAAGCACGAAATCATCTCATTATCAGACAATCAGGTGATTCAAGGATGAAATGTCCTAACCAAACTGGAAACAACAAAACAAAGTTTGCTTCCCATGGGAATCAAACCCACAACCCCCGGGTCTACAGGCAAACACCTTAACTACTGGACCACGAAGACACTTAACTCTAACACTCACTACTTCTATTGGTTTACTTTTCCAAGTACTAAAAGTAGTTACTGTACCTTAAATCCGCGCTTCATATGCCCCGAAGACAGCTGATGTTTCTATCGTCAATTAACTTTATATTAGTAAGTATTTAGTATGAGGAATTCCACAACTTCATATTAAGAAAGTTTGAAGGTTATAACCTTCAAATATAACAACCGAAATGTTTGACATTCCACCCCACATTAGACAAAACAATTTTAATAATAACAAAGTTAATTACACTTACTCAAATGACGCAATCACGGCGCAATACATAATCGTCAGAGGCCGAGAGGCGGTTCCGAAGAACTCTGACACCAGGGTATGCATGGTCGATTGACCATGACGCCTACTCGAAATGATGATGATTTCATAATCGCCAGGCATCCAAAAGAGAAAAAGTGAAATATGAAATGAATTTTTTATACTCAATATAGAATATTCTTAGCACTTATTGACGTCAATCATTACTTATATTAAGTTTACCACTACCAAAGCGCAAGTGGGGAAGAAGCGACGGAAAATGAACTTTAGGGCCACAAACTGTGCGGTTCACCTCAAGGATAATTTACAATCGTGTTGCAATAGTAGGTATGTAAAGTATCATATCAATGTGATAAGAGAATTGCATCAGCTTGCCATTGACCCAGTGATTATGTCCTGTTGTTTTATGACTCAACTTTCTACAATAAGGTTTTTAACAAAATGTAGCCTTGGTTAAGGGACAAATATAACTATTAACTGTCACCATTCCAAAGAAGATTAACTACAGGGAGATTTTTTTGTTAATAATAGTGCTTAATTCATGCTGGATGTAACTGATACTATCTATATCTAGAGTGCTTTTTTTGATAGTTCAGCCCTGTATAAAATAAATAATAAATAAAGAAATATTAATATATAGGGACAAATCACACATATAAATAAATACATAAAGTGTTGGCGTTCAACGCATAAACTACTTACTCAACCGATTTTGATGAAAACAAATCACAGAGATCAAGAGAGACGGGTAGCAAAGTTCTCAGATGACGACATGAAACTGATGAAAGAAAGAAAGAAAAATTATTTATCGAGACATAATCACACTTACAAGAAAACAGCACAAATACAAACATTAACAACACGAAATTCCATATGTGATCACGGCTCAGTATTACGTTGGGAATCTGATGACATGATAAAGATAAATTACACAGTTAAAAATGAAAACAGCTTTATTTTTGTATTTGGGCATTCCTCAACATCCATTTCACATTAACGTCCAGATTAACCCGCAGATAAAACAAAATGGATTCCAACGAGGAGTAATCTGTTAGGGCCCGGGCAAATTGTGGACGCTATCAAAAATAATCTAGCGGCTGTCGTGACAACATCCCGGTTTAATTAACACTGCTAATTAACTGGAGTGAAACAGATGATTTGGGATGGGACTACCCTGAAGAATTTCCAGATGCTGTTGTCTTCAATTCTGAGTAGTATTAAACATAGTAACGTTTATTATATGTATGTTAGTCTGTAAGGTATTTATGATATGGGTCTCTGGCATTAGTACTTATTTTCCTTTAGGCGCGATTGGTCCAATTCGCTATTAGTCCAATTCACCTATTCGCGATTGGTACAATTCGCAGTTGGTCCAATTCGCGGTTGGTCAAATTCGCGATTGGTCCAATTCGCATTTTGTCCAATTCGCGATTGGTCCAATAAAGATAGATAGATGTAGGTACTCTTTATTGTACCATTAACAAATAAATTATACAATAATATAATTTATTTTGTATTAATGTTATTACCTGAAATAAATGATCATTATTTTATTGTATTTGTTTTACAATCTCAGCTTGAGCTGGTGTTTTAATTATTATTAATACTGCTTGCTTTAAAACATCAATTAAAAACTTAAGACCTTTGCTCTTGTCGGTGAAGTCTTTTCTAAGTGAGTACATCTATTTAAAATATAAGAGCTGTGTGTTTTTACTTGCATAAAAACCTTCCTCTTGAATCAATCTATTAAAAAAACCCCATCAAAATCCGTTGCGTAGTTTTGAAGATTTACGATACATAGGGACCGACAGCGGAAAGCGACTTTGTTTTATACTGTGTAAAGATGAAGATAAAGAAAAGATATACTATGTAAAGAAGATAAAGATAAAGATTTGAATTTTTGAATTTTAAATACAGTTTACTTAACGCTCAGGTGATGATGAAGGATAAGCAAAATTATTTTGCATACATCATAAATTACGACTTTATCAGTATTGTAATGAGTTTGATATTATTAAGCAGTTGATAACCTTTAGTGCGCAGCAAGTTTCTGACTATTTCCTGAAGTACTTGAGCCGAGAAAGTTATTTTGATGATATAAATACGTTAAGCTGTGGTCTCGTCAGCATCAGTTCTCCAGGATCTGTGGACGTAGTCGCATCAACAATATACAAAATGGTTGCGAAGGTGAAAAAAAATCTATCCATCTATCTAAATATATAAAAGAAAGTTGTGTTAGTTACAGAATTTATAACTCAAGAACGGCTGAGTGGATTTGGTTGGAAATTAATGGGGAGGTAGCCTCAAACCAGGAGAAGAACATAGGGTACCTTTAATCTCGGAAAATCTACTGTTCCCGAGCGAAGTTCACGGGGCGAAGCTGCGGGCAAAAGCTAGTATAATAAATAATCACTTTAACTTACAGCTGTACAATATTGGTACATAATTTATTAAACAATAGTTGCAAGCTATTACGCCTTAACTTCTACGAAATAAAGTGCTAAGATAGAAAGCTCAAAGTCTTAAGTATATTGTTTAGTGTTTTTGTTAAGTATAGTTCTAAACTTTTACCATTTGGCAAAAGTGGTTTATAGTATCGTGATTTATGGCAAAACTTTGACAAGCTCATAGTAAGTTTTGTTCAATCTTAACAATATTGTAATTATAACAGTAATACGCAATCTTAGTCAAAGAATTTGAAATCAGTCTGTCAGATTTTATTCTGCTTTAAATATGATTAAAGTATATATAACGATATGTATGTACAATATGTAACAAGCTAGTGTCTATATAATATCATATCAACTAATATAGCCAATCATCTCATACTCAGGCTCAATTAGTGCACTGTATAATTATATGTACATCTTCCAGTTCGTCGCTTTCCTCGCCCTTGTGGCCGCCACCGCCGCCAGCGACGCTGACATCTCAAGCTTCTCCTACGATGTCGCGGATCCCTACACCGGAGACTTCAAGAACCAGGCCGAAACCCGCATTGGAAACAACGTCGCTGGACAATACTCGCTCCTTGAGTCCGATGGTACCAGAAGGACTGTAGACTACGCTGCCGGCGCTGGCGGCTTCAACGCTGTAGTCAGGAAAGACCCTGCCCTGATCGCTGCTTCCCCGGTCATCGCTGCGAAAACCATCGCTCCTATCACTCCCGTCGCGTACTCCGCTCCGTCATATGCCGCCTCTCCAATCTCATATGCCGCCTCTCCTATCTCATATGCCGCGTCTCCTCTGGCTTACTCCGCTCCTCTAGCCTACTCGGCTCCTCTGGGCGGTATTGCCAAGTTCGGTCTGGGATACGGATACGGCGCGCCCATTGCCTACGGAAAATTCTACTAAATCGAATCTGTGATCATGGTACTTGACTTGTAAATATAGCGATAGACCAGTGGAACAAACTTGTTTTCTTTTTTATTTCAAACTGTATAATGGGTTCGGAGTCCGGGATCCGCTTAAAAGCTATTCCCTGAACGTGGTACTAAAGACAAAATAAGGTTTGGCATTATTCTTACTCTAATTTAATCTGACAAATCAGACAAATTATATAATAGGTTTTACAGAGGTTAGATAGCAGTAGCTCTATCGTAATAACTAGTGCCACTATATCTAGGTCCAGGATTAAAAAATCGCTTCTTTTTTATTTATTTTTTACTATTGTTATAGCTCTGGCTGTTTCAAAATTTTTATTAATTTAACCAACCTGTTCGATTTTCAAGTTTCACTCATGAAGAAGCTTTCGCGTCATTGGTTAGCCAATATTGATACCAACGTTATGTAAAATCACCCTTTGACGGTATCGAAATTGGCGACGCTGGGGCTCAATTATCAATAATTTAATCATATTCTGTCATGAGTAGCACATGAGCATTATTCAAATACGCTTCAGTAAACAGGTTCAAGTTGACATTTAATTATGAGTTCATGACATACAAATTTTACACAATTAAATTAAAATGAAGGTCTATTTGGTCTTAGTAGGTATAAAGACATTCTGAAACATGCTAAGCAAAAATTTTTACAAAAAATATAACTTTTAAAATAAATAAAATTTAAAACAAATAATGAGATGTCTGGGGACTTTAAAATCTAGACTCATTCAAAATCGACAAGGTGTTCACTCATTTTCGAATGACTTTCATTCTAAAAATTGCATAGAATTACGAAATCCCGCTCTGTCTCTCTTTTAATCTATATCAAATTTGAAAAAAAAAACAGTAGTACGCATGAAAATTAATAAGGTCCTCAGATAGTCACAGATTTCAAAAACAGAGCCCCAACATCTCTTATACAATTATACACGTACCTCTTACTTCAATAACGTGTTCAACGTTTTGTACCAATTAACGTAAAAGCAAACGGTGTTGTAACAGTATCACATTACTCAGTTACGATTCTAGTAATAAATTGGGTCGATTATTGGAGTAGCTAATCGAATCATTATTGTTGCGTTAATTTTTACGTTATTTATTTTTGGCTTCTTTTTCGAAGCGAGTTATGGGAGGGTTCATAGGTGTATGGTTATCTTTTGAACTCCAATACAAGCGAGCTAGCGTTTGACTTTGATAATCTTAAAAAATTGGCTTATGAAAAGCTAGTTTGTCCTGAAATCGGGCTTGACCGGTAAAATATACATAAACCAGAGTTTACAGGGAGAGTCGGTCAGGGAAAGCATTTAAAACATACTGCGACCAATCCTAGAAGATATTTGAAAGGACCCCGGTAAACTGAGAAACTAAAAAATAAAATTTTTTACTTTCTCATTTTAAATTAAATGGCATAATTTTCAAAAGCTTTGTATATTTTAATCTTAGTTCAATAAAGAGCTTTTATTATTATTATTATAATTTGACATCGCACTGAGTTCCTTAATAATGTTTGTATCAATTTCTTAGTTAGTACAACAACAACAAACTCTTCATTGCACCAAGAAATGAAATACTAAAAAGATACATCAAGAATAAAATACTAAGACTATGATATTATGAATGCTGTGATGTATTATACAATAGCGGCCTTATCGTTAAAAAAATTCTTACAGGCAACCAATCATTATATAAGACTTAGTAAAAGAGTCTGGGTATGGCATAAAAAATGTAAAAATAATATATACATTTAATATACACATAACAAATTTATATACATTAAAGAGTCAACTTCAGCATAAAGTTTGACTGTCAATGTTTGGGATAAATAATTCGTACAAATAGTTGATAGAGTACATAACACACTCGTGTCGCTTCAATATGATATCAAATATGTAGATAATTCGATCACATCGGATATTGAACATTTCCCTCTAGTAAAATTCTGAATAAACAGAATTATGTGTCTCGTTTCTTTGTGTTTGAAATAGTTATTTTCGAATAATTATTGTTCGTATTACCGAATATTGGAAAAAATGACATACTATGAATTTCGGTAAACATATTATTGACGCCTATTTTAGAATTATTAATAACTAGCTGTTCCCCGCAGCTTCGCCCCGCGTGGGACTCGATTATATCGCGCCCAAAAGTAGCCTATGTTTGACCTCAGGTAGTTAACTACATCCCTACCAAATTTCATCACAATCGGTCCAGCAGTTGGCCGTGAAGATGTGACAGACAGACAGACAGACAGACAGACTTTCGCATTTATAATATTAGTATGGATCAGTTACTTTTTTTAAACGAGTTCTAAATTTAAATATGATGTTTAGAGTTTTATCACGCGTAGCGCTACTGGACTCAACTGGACTGAAATTTGGTAGGATAGCGTAATCCTGTGACCCAAACACAGATGTGAAAACTAAACAAATATTTTTTTTTATTAAGGGTTATTTTCGGAAGACAACTTAGAAACTTAAAAAAAAAAGTTTTGTAAACCTTGGTGTGTCATAACTTAAATCAAATGTAAGGTCTCGTTATGAGGATCTCAAATATATTTTTGTTATTATTGTAACATGAATAGTTTTGATTTTATTCATGAAAGAAGACGAAAATTGACCATGCCCCCTGATCTTCGAAACACTGAGCCTAACATTTTGAAAAACATATAAAATATAGTTAATTGCTTGTAGATTACAGGAAAACCTAAAAGAATTTAATCAATTCACAATTATGTGATAAATTCAATATAAAACGTTCACTTACGAAAAAGAGTTCACTAAAACACTACTAGATAGCGATATTAGTAGATAAATACCACAATTGAATATAAAAACTAACATTGGCATTGTACGGAACCCTCTTCATGCGAGTTCAACTCGCACTTGACCGGTTTTTTATCTATCAAAAGATTTACCAAATAGATTCCAAACAATTTTCTTATTGGGTGAAAAAATCCTATAGGAATCTAGAAGAAAAACTTTTTTATTTATCAAATCCAAAGTATGGTACAGTCACGCAATATCCGCTCAAGTGGCTGTAAACCCGCTGGAGGTACGATCTTCGGATAATAAGGTCTTTCCACGATTCGTGCTTCGTCCATTTTTATTAAATTAATTTCCATCAACATTCAGGTTGACTGGGAAAGTGCAGCAATAGTCTAATACCGAACCGAAATAGTCGATCTTAATAAAGATTTAAATATGTACATAGATAATGCTTTTTATACCATTAACATACATTTATTTGTGTGGTAAAATAATGTGTTTTGTTTTATTTTACTTGCGATTGCTGCAGTCGGTGGACGCAATTCAGTGTCATTAATATAATGGATATGCAATCACTCATTATCATTTCGTGTAGGTGACACGGTCAATCGATTATGTACACCCTGGTATGAGTTCAGAGTAAGTTCTTCAGAACCACCTCTGGGCCTTTGATAGGGTTAAATCACTGAAATTTCTTTGGCGCCACTTCTTCTCCACTTGCGCTTTGAAAGTGGTGGTAAACTTAAAATAAGTAACAATTGACGTCAATAAGTGATAAGAATATCCTATATTGAAAATAAACAATTTGAATTTGAATTTGATTTGAATTTACCAAAATGGACAATGCACGAACCGCTAGAAGACCGATGCTATGACTGTACCGTGGGGAAAACTTTGGCATATTGTACGTATTTGTACTTTGATACTTTGGAACTCGGATAGGTACTATATCCCGAATTTGTCGGATCAAAATTTATTTAAACACGAAAGCTTTCCGTTTGCGTAAGTGACATGTTCCTTTTGAAATGTTTAAACGGTTTATGAAGTAGCTACTTAATTACTTTCGTCGTTATTAATACCATTTGGGTAGAGGTACGATCTTATGACGACCTCCGTGGCGTAATGGTTAAGATGCCTGATCGCTACTCAGGAGGTCCCGGGTTCGATCCATAGTCAGGTCAAGATGAAAAATTATGTTTTTCTGATCGGGTCTTGGATGTTATGTATTTGTTATTAAATATAGTATCGTTGAGTTAATATCCTTACTTGGTTGTATCGCCCCCAAATTAGCCTACAACGTGCTATACAATATATTTTGTACAGTTAAGTTTAAATAAATAAATTGAAATGCGAAAGTGAGTTATTTTAATATTTGTTCGTTAAAAGTTCACATTTTATGTAGATGTAGTAAAATTTCGCATACTTACACATAGCTAATAGGATAATAAGTATTTTTCTTCGGAAAAAAGAAGAATCCATGGGATTTACATTAGCCAAGATGAAAGATGAAATCGAGATACAATCGGAATATTTTGAAATGATTATCATGTTACAACAAATATGCTCTGGTCATAGATTGGTTACAAATGGAAATGGTGTTGAAAAACAATTTTTAGAATTATTTAGGTAAGTATACCAATTGAACCAAATTTTGAAATACATTCATACATTTTGCAACCTTGTGTGGGTAAAGCCCATTTATTTGTAAGTATGTTTTATCCCAGCAAAAGGTAGGTTTATACCACGATTTTCAAGGAAAAGCAAGGGAAAGTGAAATTGTAATAATACAAAAACCTATTACTAGTTACGTTGATAGGAAAAAGATATCATCGACACAACATGTCACATTTTCGTTATTGAATGACCTTTCACTTACCACAATATTCCTCAAGAACATCAGAAATAAGAAAATATCTGTGCAGAAATAGAAAATGTCCAATATACGGGTATCGAGGGCCCTTCAACGAACAAAGGTGCAGTACACCTCGCCTTGAGGGTTGTGTTATTGCCAGGGGTCATTTAGATCTAGATAGTGTTGAATGGTTAGATTCTGTTTAGAATCGTATTATGAACATATAGAGAAAATATTATTTACTTTTGTATTGAAGAATGTCGAAATTAAGAAAAAAAAACAATACTTTTTTTTTGTCACTGGAAATATGATTAATAATGGCATAATCACAGAACTTAGAAATATTAACAAGAAGTGACCTAGCGCCCGAAAAATATGTCACTAGTTTGGCTTGCAAGCCAACGTTTCACTCAGAAAAAATGGGCGGGGAATTTGATTCATTTGTTTTTATATTTATTGTAGAATTTAAAGGAAAAATTTATTTCAATTAGAGAAAATTAAAAATAGGAATGAATACATCCAGTCCTGTTATTACAATTGTTTTAGTTGGATGGAGTTAAATTTGTTCCTCAAATAACCAATTCAATTTTTTTGACTTACTAAACAATACTCAGATGAAGTATCAAAATATATCTTAGAAAACATAATAAAAACACAATTTATTCTCTCCTCGACTTGTTGTTTAACGAGCCAGAACCATATTTTTCGATATCGTATACGATTCAAGACAGATCCCCTGACAGTTTTATTTTCCATATGAAAGACTCAATCAGCATTCACATGTATACGGACTAATGTTTCAATCTACATGTTTTTTTTCCCAAGAATCCACCGCAATTTAGTCCCACGTGGGACGAAGCGGGAAGTTAATATTTTCCGGCAAGTTATAAATATGCAATATTCTCACTGTTTCCGATGGGTTTGTCCCAAAAGAGATGCTTGTACGTCATCATTTATACATTTGTTATTCTTGTTTTATTGAGAACTAGCTGATGCCCGTAGCTCCGTTCCAATGGGAATTCCGGGATGAAATATAGCCTATGTGTTGTTCCAGTGTCTAAACAATCTCCATTGCCATTTCTGTCAAATCGGTTCAGCCGTTTTCCTGTGAAAGAGTAACAAACACTTACAAAATTTCGCTTTTATAATATTAGTGAGATTGACTTGTTAGTATCCGAAAGAAATTTCACGTAGTATCTAATTAAATAAAAGAATTTGAAATCGCGCGCGGTCCAAGGCAATTTTTTTTATCTATGAATTAAATGTTCCATTTATTGAAATGAAATACGAATTATTTACATGGAGCAAATTTCACAGCGTTAAAGAGAGTTGATAAATTCATGCGTTGCCCTGCGACCCAAAATCCTTTATTCAAAATTCATTTGGATCCGTCATGTTTTGCTCAAATCTCCAACCGTGAAGACACATTCCGTTGTATAATTTTACGCTTACCAATGTTTATGTATGGATTGTGTAGAACATTGGTTGAAAAATATTAAATTGAGTAATATACCTATAATACCTATAATACCTATAATACCTATAATACCTATAATACCTATAATACCTATAATACCTATAATACCTATAATACCTATAATACCTATAATACCTATAATACCTATAATACCTATAATACCTATAATACCTATAATACCTATAATACCTATACACCCGAAGGTTGGCTGGAAGAAATTGCATTAGCGATAAGTCTGTCTTTGTACACATTGTTTGTATATGTATCAACGTTAATGGTACAATACTATCTATATAGGCTATCAATCTTTTACTCTGAGGAGACGCACCATGCCGCTTTCCTTTATCTCAACGCAATCATATAAGATTTGTTCTCTATTCCATTATATACTCATGTGCTCAGGGTTTTCATTGTAGACCACACAGCACTTCACATTATTTTTCTAAAGACAAATTTAGAACTAAAAACTAACTTTTATTTGTTTCAGGTATAATATTCTCTTATAAGAAACTTTTCATAAGTACAATGTAAGTAATCAATATTTATGTTTTTTACAGAATAATCATTATGAAATAAGATTCTCAACTGCAAAGGCTTATAAGACATACCTATCATAAGATGAGCCATAATAAGCTGAACAACCCCGCAATCACAAAGGTTGTTTGTCGAAAACACTCAAATCACCCTGTTCTTCTGGCATCTGCCAATACTAATAAACTATAATAATCATATTAAATAGCACGTTGATCTAATAGTTAAGGCACATATACCTAATAAATAGTAATAACGTAGTTAAGGGTAACCGCTACCATTACCATATTTACCATTATCATACCATAAACGTCAACCGTGTGCCTGTTTGTTAATTCAGTAATAAGTACAACGAGAGATTTCTTTAGTAGCTCTATCATGGCACCTAGGTTGGACCACAGATTACTTACTGCCTACGGCGCTCAAAAATGTATTGAGAATTGACATGCCGGGACGCACTACGCGATTGATAATGACGTCTTCGTTGAAAGCATAGATTAAAAAAAATTGCCTTGTGCTCTCGATTCCAAATTCTTTGATTGAAAGGATAGTTTTATTACCCTGTGCTTCGAAGCTAAAACTAAATCTTTACTAATAACATTAGTTGAGATATTTCTACATAAATGTCAGTTGGTTTCTCGTCTCTACTGTCTCAGCTGCGCAAACAGTCCAAGTTTGCGGTTTGAAAACTGATAATGCCTTTGTTTATTGAGTTCCGATTTAAAGTTAGGTTGAAGTTCCTTTATTTACCAATAAGATTAGATAACTGCGTAACTTAGCACTTAACAAAATGTTTTTCATTCTGTAGACATCACAAACGGTGAATTTTTGTTGGATAAACAAATAAAAACGTCGAAGTTTTAAAACGTCTCTTTTTGCTCATGGGTTTTAGAGAAAATGTAAAGATATATTTAGAAAATTCTCAACGATGTAATTGAGGGGTATTACAACTGCTGGCGGGCCGGTTTTGGCGGAATATTGTCAGAACGATGCTGTAGGGCTTCAGTTGTGAATACGTAGAAAGTAGGTCAAGTCAAAGGCCTGAATTTGTGATGGCTTTATAAATAATACTTATAAATGAGTTTTTGGGAAGCCCTATTGAAATGGTCTAATTTGTTTATATTTTAAGATTTCATTTTTTTTTTTTTTTTGTATTTTAATTTGTTCGAATTTGCTATCTGGAACATTGGGTAATAACAAAATGTTTCTTCTTTTGGTACCACAATTCTTGGAGATTTCCACTAATGATACATTTTCCAAAAAGGAGAAAAGGTAAGGTAAGTTAACATAACAAAATTCAAAAGATTTGGATAGAAACCAAATACAAAGTCTGTAGGCAACATCTGAAATTCGTCGTGTATTCCGGCTGCAGGCGCTGATTTGATGGATTGCTTGTGTATATGACTTTTTGACATCTGAGACTCCATTTTGCTGATGAGTTCTAACTCAAGAGGGTATAAGGAACCATCTTTAGTGATTGGTGTTTATTTTACTATGTTGTATGAATCAATGTTATTGATAAACTGGTCAAAAGAATCGGCCAAAAACTATTTCATGTAGGTTTTGACTATTCTGTCACGATTTTAGAATTTATTTTGCCATATACATTCCCATTTAAATCCTGGGATTATCATCCTGATGCTCTAGGTATTCAGTAAGAAAAAAAGAAAAAAAAAGTGATATTAAGTGTACTGAAGTTTTTGATATGTAAGTATTTTAAGATATTTTTTTATAATTGGCTGCATGCAAGATGTCAACTATATGAGAAATTCTGTTGTAGGTAGAGTCCATCAAATAAGGCAGAATCTTTTGAAAATAGATTTAATGTTATCGAAACCTTCTTTTTTTATCTAAGCCGTAAACCACATGACCTGGCACAGTATTAGTAATAGTGTCCTGGGTAAATCTCTTATCTACACTTTAACTTCAAACGCAAGACATTTTAACATAACTATTAAATTAGCATCGTTTAGTCGCAGTATATTGAGCAAAATTCATCACTAAAAAAGGACACGAAGAAAAAACTGCAACTATCCATGTCTATCTTTAAAGTAAAACTGACTTCCATTCTAGTGAAATAGAGTCCGATTACAGAATTACAGATATAAAACGATATCAAAAGATTGCTTACAAAACATATCGGTATCCAGCAACGTAAACAAATCAGAAGATATACACACAACAGTGACATGCAAATATCTGTGAGAGTAAGATCTTTTGTGCACCTGTGTCAGCGTTTCCAGGAAATAGAACGGGAAAATGCAAATCCACAAGAAACGAGTACTTACCGTATTGTTGATGCCGGTACTTAAGAATGATACTTGGAATGGAACTTGACTTTCTAATATTATGTGAATGTAGATAGGCTAATTTATATTTAAGTAAGAAATAGGCTAGTTTATAATTAAGAACAAAATGTCATCATTTAGTAACTCAGATGAAAAAATAAAATACAAAAAAAAAATACAACAAAAGTCTGTCTGTCAGCTATCACGGGTAAACCGTAAATCCAATTTGAATAAAATTTGATTTGTATATAGTTAAAGAAAGGGGTCAAACATAGGTTAAAAACACAGGTATTTTCTGGCGTGATATATCCTAGTACCAAGCGGGCGGAGCCGCGGTCAACAGCTAGTATACTTAGTTAGTCAAATAACAGCAAACCCACAGGAAGACTAGTTATTAAACGCTAAATTGTTAAGACAGTTCAAACTAGTTGAAGTTTGATTACTCTTCCTGGAATAATTACAGCCGCCATCTTGAAATCCAACTTTAACACATGCTGACTTAGTAGACAACAGAGCATTAGGCGCAAATAATTATATTTTCTTTGTTTGGATATTTGTTTATTAATTCAAAGTATTAGATTAATGCTTATTGTGCTGTGTTTTAAAAAGCAGTGCCTTCTTTTTGAAGTAAATGACACAAATCTTTTTTTACAATATGTAAATTTAATGAGAACCTAAAAAATCATTATCTAAGTAGAAACCATAGAGATAGGTAATCGCGCAATTTTATTTAAGGCTATGATATTAACGTACCTAAACATAAATAAACGTACTCGTAATAAAATATGAGTGAAAAAAAAAAAAAAATTTTTTTTTTTTTTCAAATCCTTTACCCTTGGCTCGTAGATGTAAGCTGAGTACATAACTGTAAAACACGCTTAAATGATGATAATTTGATTAATATAAATAAAATTTATGTGCGTGTGCTCTGAGGGCCACTCTCTCCGAATTCTTTGAAAATGTGCTCAGGATTTTGTGAATATTCCCAAACAATTGTGAAACTTGGAACCAGATTTTGTGAAAATCAAATAAGAGAGTTATGGGCTTTAAAGTCGGACCCTCAATCCACACATAGAGGATTGAGGGTCCACTTGTACCCAATTAACTAAGGGCACTACACAAAATCTATTTACGCCCAAATTTAAGCTAATGCCAAACAAAAATTGTGGAAACAAAACATTAAAGCAAAACACTGTATTACTTTGTATATCTCCGTTCAAAATGGACCCTCAGATAGAAAGTTTATTACGCTGATAATAAGGAACCCCTTAACTTTTTGTTGCTGTTTGAAATCCTATATAATAGGAAATAATTTGTGAAATTTTGTGAAACAAAGAACACATCCCGATATCACTTTATTTGAAAAATATCAGCTTGTCAAAATTCGGCCCCTCAGACCGCCACTTTTTTGTTTTCGTTATATTACGCTCAGCGTATGATGTATAAGCCAAACACAAAATTATCTACCTATGTAAAATAAAATGTGCAACAACTTCAGTATCATTGAAAATCAAAAACACCTTTTATTATATATGAAAATCAAGTTTTATTTTTAATATGTAGAAACTAACTAGGGTGACAATTTCAATAAAGCCCTGACATGAAGCCCAGTGCTGCCCCTAGTAGAAATATTAAAATTAATATTAAAATTAATATAATATTTAGTTGATGGTGGCGCTAGTGTTCACCAAGGTCTCGTTTTAAGCCTAGTATGCTGAGCTCCATAGCCTGTTACGTTACAAACATTACAAATGTATTTCATTATCCAAGTTAACCCCTTTACTCCACCCAATATGATACCAAAGTTTGTTAAAAGAGATTAAATCCCGAAATTACGGGTTCACAAAGAATGGATTGTAAACATAGATAACAACGGTTGCCAGTGGCGATGGTTTAACTTAAATACCATTGATTAATAAATGAATAGAATTGACATTCAAGACAGGAGGATAAGGTGTGGTAGTGGCTAATACTGTCTTATTCTCAGCATATTTGGTCCACCGCTGAATATATGTCTCTTCAATGATTCTCCATTGTGTTTGTAATACGGCGATT
Source organism: Apomyelois bistriatella (assembly GCA_947044815.1). Classification (NCBI taxonomy): domain Eukaryota; kingdom Metazoa; phylum Arthropoda; class Insecta; order Lepidoptera; family Pyralidae; genus Apomyelois; species Apomyelois bistriatella. Next base: position 2,980,389 of record OX345688.1, read on the forward strand.
TTGGCCCGGTTCTGCCGACTTTTCAATATCGTCCGACCATCTGGCTGCTGGTTTGCCCACGCAACGCTTTCCTGTTTGGCTAACACTGTATTCAAGATGAATAAAAGCACCTGATACAGCCTAATGACTGGTATCTAAACGATATTTTTGAGCTGCTCTGCTTCAGATTGCCTTCTCTATAACAGTATTAGCTCTGTGTTCAGAAAGCATGTTTTACGATATTATCAAAATACTAACTTTACTCTCTGACGCAGAGTTTTTAGTACTTTCTGTAAGATTTTTGTGGTATTTTCCAGTGGTTTAATTTTACTGATCTATGAAAATTTTCTCAATATCATCCATTTTATCATTAACTGCGATTAGTTTGTTCATTTAATTTTCGCATTTAAATAATTCGTCTCAGTGCATCCAAGCATGTAATATGATTAAAGTTTATAGTCGTGGGTGGTAATGGACTGTATTGGTTCTGTTGATTCACTGACTTCGGAAAATTCTAGATTTTTTTTAAAATGCAATTTCGTCTTTCAAATTTTAATAACAGTAGATAACTTTACCAGCGCGATGCGGTAGTCTTAAGTTTTTGGTTTATTTTCCAAATTAGTAAAACATCGCTTTGTCCCGAAATTGAAGATATATCCCAATAATTTGCTTTGATCTCTGCAAAGGTGTACGGTAAATAAGCGGGGGTATTTTTCCTTTTTTTTAAGTCCGCCATTTGTTTTTGGTAACATGGCCGCCCCGGGGGATGTGCGGATGATCACTCAATTACTTTTTGTAATCATGTTTGCCCTCTCGGGGGGATTAAGTTTTATATACAATACCGCCTACCTACGTCCATGTTAGCGGGTTATATAGTACTAGTTATTTTCCACGGCTCCGCCCGAGTGGTACTCGGTTATATCACGTCAAAAGTAGCTTATGCTTGACCCCTGGTCTTACCAGATTCCAAATTTAGAATTTTAAAACACTTCTCAAACTTACTTTAGAGTTAGCTCTATCTATGTGTTTTGTCTGTGTATATTTATTTATTTACTTAAAGGCTAAATAATAAAATCAACAGAGTTTGTATAAAAACTTATATACTTAAATTCTTTTGTTATGGAATCAGAATCTACTGATTGATAGGTTATCCTAAAACCGGTTATAGTTTTCACAACTTTTCGGGGCTTCTTATAATAGAAAATCAAGAAAGTTCCGAACTAAACCACCTTTTCTTGTCGTATTCGACGATGTGACTAGAGTATGATGTGGCCAATTTGTTTTTCTTTATCAACTTTTTTTTTTAATAAAGAGATAAACCAATTTTGGAAGAAAAAACCTTCCTATTGAATCACTCTATCAATTAAAAAAACCGCATCAAAATCCGTTGCGTAATTTCGAAGATTTAAGCATAAATAGGGAGAGACAGCGGAAAGAGACTTTGTTTTATGTAAAGATTTATAAAATTAATCTCATTTAAAAAAAATTACAAGTTTATCAAATTCAAATTGTTTATCCATACTAATATTATAAATGCGAAATTCTGTCTGTCTGTCTGTCTTTCTGTCTGTCTGTCTGTCTGTCTGTCTGTCACCTCTTCACGGCTAAACTGCTGGACCGATTGTGATGAAATTTGGTAGGGATGTAGTTAACGACCTGAGGTCAAACATAGGCTACTTTTGGGCGCGATATAACCGAGTTCCACGCGGGGCGAAGCCGCGGGGAACAGCTAGTTCTCAATATAGGACATTCTTATCACTTATTGTAAGCGTTAATTTAATGTAAAAATAGTACATAATTTAGTCAAAAAGTCATAAGAATAGAAACTTGCATTACGTGGGCTCAGAGCTTAAAGGTTCTGCTGTAGGTTGGTTAGAGTAATGAGCTATATAGCACTCTAAAAAATGACCATGTGACGTGAAAGCCAAATTTATGGTCATCCCTGTATAAATAAAGCCCATTTATACTCTGTTTTGATAAAAACTAAAAAAAAAGTAAGTTGTAATGTATATACACTACAACTTACTTACATTTTAATTTTTTTGTGAAGAATTTAAAAGCATATTAAATAATAATAATAATCATTTATTTCAGGTAATAACATTAATACAAAATAAAATAAGTACTTATGCCAGGGACCCATATGATAAATACCTTACAGACTAACATACATATAATAAAATCTTAGGTAGTTAGCATATAACCTTGTCAATAGTTAAGTATACGAAAAAATTACGACGGCACTTCGGGAGAGGGCCTACTGAAGTAAAAACTCCAAAATATGTGTGAATTTTTTCACAGGGTGTGCATAGTCGATTGACCGTGACATCTACACGAAATAATGATGAATTTCGTAATTACAACTGCAATTGGTAGACTACGTCTAGCAGCTTTATATATTTGTTATTTAGGTACACTTAACACAATTGTTACAAAAATAACCTTCATGTAAGTTAAGCTATGTAAATGAAATTGGTTTATTCTTCGTTCGTCCTGAAATTTTGTCCCACATTTCAAAAAAATATTCGTTTGTCCCAGTCACTTTTATATCCCCGGTTTGTCCCAGTTCACAAGAAGGTACTTTAAAGGTACAGCTAACAAAAAAGTATTTTGAACGAATAACAAACAAAAACCTATATTATTTAGAAAGAAAATTACTTATAAAAAACCGTTTAAAAACAACGGGTCGAACAAGTAATGCAAAGTGGGACCAACTAGGAATAAAATAATAAAATTTGTACATCGGGACGAAAGAAGCATAATGTTTGGGACTAACTAAGAAATTTATTAGTTGGACAAAACTCAGTGGGACAAACGAAGAATGAATCATGAAATTTTCATTTTGAAACGTGACAAAACAGAAATGAACTGACTCATGACGTACAAATATTTCATTCAAAGCCTGCCACCAAATTTTTCGGGTTGATTGCGCCCGAGCCTTTCCATATAAAAACGCTTTTAACCTAAGTGGTGTTGGTGGCTTGGCTACAGTGTGTGAAAGTGCTGGTTTTACTTGGCTCTTTGATTTTTGAGGATTGAAAACGGCAGTGGAATATTTGCAGTCTCAACGTAAGCTTTATAATAAGTATATTTTTTATTATTCTTTCCTTGCTGGTCTGGGAAAAAAAGAAAAACATAGAATGTACCAGCTGCTTCTCTTCACGCGCAAGCCGTAAAAGTCGACTGAGGGAATCGGCGAATGGAGAAATCATGACATAGGCGATGCGGCTAGCAACGCGTCACTGTTGATTTCCTGTTTCAACTACCATCATGCTAAACGTGGTCTTGGGTCTTATTCTTATGATCCTAGGCTCTTTCTACCCCGTGTATGATAGAGACGTGATTATGTGTATATATGTATATTTTTTTTATCTTTAGTTGAAATTTCATTTATATCATTATCAGTATCTATCAACCTTGTATAAGTATCAATGTAAATCATAGATTAAAAAACAAATTGCAAGACCGCGCGCGATTCGAAATCCTTTGATGTAAATAATTAAAGTGTACTTTAATATAGTCCAATCCATGAAAATTCTTCGCTCGCTAAATTAGAGACTAGTTATAGGTATGTGTGTAATATGTGGTATTAATAATAACGTAATGTAGGTATATCAAGAATAACGGTTTTGTTTTGGGCGGAAACGAAAGTCTGCAACTGATGCACCCTAGTGAAAAATTAACGAGGGCCCGGAAACTCAATTGTGGTGCCCGTGGCGCCAAGCGGGAGTTTTGCAGCTTTTAATACGCAGTTATTGAGTTTCAGGTTATATTTATATTATCATCATTTCGTATCATCAGGTCTTTAGGTATCACGATCACTCGACATGCACACCAAGTTTCACCCTCATATCAGAATCCTTCGGAACCTTCTCTTGGCCCCTGACTAGTTCTTAAAACGACTGCCAGATATAGCCGGGACTAACGCCATTGGTCCCGGCTGCTATCGGTAGATAGCAGTCGTTAGGCTATGTCAGATGCCTATAAGGCAGCCTGAAAAATTATGACAGTGTTGGCCACTATTACTCCGGAATCATTGTTTATTGGTCTGGTTTTCCTGTAAATAAGGTTACAAAGGTCAGACTGTTAGTTGCTCCATGATTCGTAGGGCACGATATCAGACGTTGTGTTAGCTACGTTAAAGCGGACTGACAAATCTGATAATTTTTGCCACTAATACTTCTAGAATGATATAGTAGGACTACGAGTTCCTATTGGTCTGTTTTCTCTCTAAAAAGGGCTAAAAAGGTATCGCTCCTTTGTAATAAATAACCAGTATCATCATTGTTTATCTGTTGTGTAAAATCATCATTATTAATTAATCATTATTATTTAAGCGCTAAGCCAGTTTCATTCCAAGCTTTGGAGTTCGTAGTGGTGTATTTTATGTATTTAATGGTTTGAAAAATTCTTATGAAATGGGATAAAACTGCTGATCAATCAGAGAAAACGTTATCGTTTATATTTATTCAGGACGGCGTGATTACAAAGGACGGTTATAGTACACTGCCTGCCTTACGGATGATTGGGCTTTGAAGAGTAAAAATAAGCAAAACCGCTGTTTATAATAGATGGTTAGCTACATAAAGTAGACATGATGGCTTACCATATAAAAAAAACCTACTATTAATAAGTACAAATTATAAATTTTCATGATCCGATGCCTTCGTGGTCCAAAGGTTCAGAGGTTTGCTTGTACACCCATGGCTCATGGGTTTGATTTCTATGGGTAGCATAATTTAAGTTTTTTCCATTTTGATTAGGATATTACAAGCTTGAATCAACTGATTGTCTGATAGAAATTCCGTGTTTCGAGAGGCATGTTTTAAACCAAGGGTTACATATGATTGCTGTCGTTGGTGGAATCTTTTACCAGACGGACTTAGTTTCCACCACGGGAATAAAAAAGCTGGGGGCGTAGCCAAAGTCAAAATTTCAAAACGTTGACGAATGTCGACAGGAACAAAATGTATGGGATAGACATAAGCTGCGGTAAATCACGTGGTCAATTTTATGTCAATCCCATACATTTTGTTCTTGTCGTACTTCGTTATGTTTTGAAATTATAACTTTGGCTAAACCCCCTGGTCTTACCACACGACGCAGATATAGCTCTTAAAGAATTAGATTAAATAAATTTTTGAGCAAACCTAATACTTCAAGTGTTTAGAGATAATTAGATATACATAGCATTTTTTTAAATCTGTACTGAAAGATTTAAAAAAATGCTATGTATATGATTGTACAGAACAAATTTAGATACAAAGACGACTGTCCTGTGTTTTATGTACAGTCGGCTGCAGATAAATCTGATCCCCATGCCTCAAGTATCACTATTGAAAGGGGGTCATATTTCTCTGCAGCTCACTGTACAACATACTTTACTGAATATTATAACATTACCAAAAAAAAATAAAAAAAATATCAGTACATATATAAATATATATAAATTAAATAGTCGATTTGATGGATAACTAATAGTACATGTCGCTATATATTTTGTGACATATTTGACCAAAAGAAAGATTGGCTATTATCCCAAAGAGGGTATATCCGTCGGCGTCGTCCATTAATACACGATCTGTTTATTTTTGAAATGACTTAATCGAGACTTCGAGAGTCTAAAGGGAATTTCAGGTTTGTATTGATGTATAGGTATGTTATAGTAAAACCTGATTTTAGGACAAACTAGTTTTTCTTAGGCCCAACTAGATTCTTTTTTAAGATAGGTATATCAATGATGAACGCTCTCTCGCTTCTATTGGAGGTCACAAGAAAACATAACCTAACCAAAACCAACCGCTCTAGTAAGCCGTTTTGGAAAAAAAGGCCAAAACAATTTAATCATTTCCAAATCCGAAATTTTGGGAAAGTCTTGTTTGACCTAGTTTTTTTAGCTTGTCCTAAAATCGGGTCCTAAAATAGCAATTTGGGCTCTATTTTTATCTCATTTAGTATATAATCATCACTACATAGTATATAAAAAAGTCGCTTTCTCTGTCCCTATGTCCCTTTGTATACTTAAATCTTTAAAACTACTGGTTTTGTTAATAGATAGAGTGATTCAAGAGGAAGGTTTTTATGCCCATACGAAGCCGAGGCGGTTTAGTATAATTAGGTTATAAATAACGAATAAAAAATTGTAAAAAAAATCTTGTTATTTTAGTTCATAACATCTTTGTTATATTATATTAAATTTATAAACTTTATAAACGTCAGCTGTTTTTGCGCACTTTGCATACCCGTTGGCGAGATGTTTGAAGTATTTACCTATAAAGAATATATTCTTTGTTCTAAGAGCTCATTATTTTTCAATAACCATTTTTTCTCTTTGAGCAGCAGCTTTGGTATTTTAACTCGAAGCTAATTTACCTGCAAAGTTTTAATAGCCAGAGTTGATAACAGGCAGTCGGACAAGCGATAGGACGTATACGTGAAATAAAATATGAAGCCAGTCTACCGGAAGGACCGTTAATAAAAATAAGAGGAAAAATTATAATTGCCTTATAACGAAAACTTGTATATATAACGAAAACTTGTATATATTTCGAAAACATATACCGTGATAACGTTATCACCGCTATCAATAAGAGTAAAGGCTCTATCCGCGATATTGAATAATTTTTACTTGAAAATAATATAGGAAAATTATAGAAAAAAGAAAAATTGTATTTTCCATTGTCATATATTTACCTTAGCAAGGTATTTAATTGAAGGCATTTATTTTTATTAATGTAAATTGGTACATGTCATTAACTTATTAATATTTTTAAATAAGGTGAATACGAGTAATTCTACGAGTTGATAGAGCGTGAGTGGTATCCTCAAAATGTAACAAATGAAAATATGTGATAAGCGCGCGTTCGAAGTACGCGAGCTGTGTGTTGCCAACCTCATTAAAAACATAAACCACAACACAATGTTTCATGATGTGTTAAATTCTCTAGAGGGTAAAAAAAACAGATAAAAGGAACTCATATTTTATTAGTTACAAACTAAATTAAAAGTTTCGCAGCTAGAAAAGTCATTGAAACAAGTTATCATGGAAAAATAAATGAGACTATGTTTATGTAATGTGATATGATGTTGTATGTGCTGACAGAATGCGTTTCTAACTTATTCGATTACATATATAGAGCTGCGTATTATTGAATCATACATCTATTTCACACTTTCCCGTATTGAGTAGCAGGATGTTTTACTACATGCGAAATTAAGTCGAGGATGTTTTTCCAGCGTATCTTAGTTGAAGAACTCTATTAAATCATACACACGTAACACTTATTATATCGTAAACATATTTATGCCGTAGTAGCTTGCTTATTTGGAAGTCACAATATAGCTATTATTTAACCTATAGACCCTTCATAAAGTCAGTTTGAGTAGAACGTTTTTGTGTCGAATTGACTAAGATGAACATTGTATTACTAGTCAAAAGATACCAGGATTTGACCGAAGGAAAATTTTCGCCTCGTAAAGAACTTTATTTTTCTACTACATCCTAGTATTCAACGCACGTGTAGCAATTCTAGATGTGCGAATGCATCCAATGAAACCATACATCACTTTGGTGTTGAAACGTTGTATGATTTTCATAAGTCGCAAATGCATTTAGTAATCATGCTGCTATATAGATTGCTGCTGCTATATAAAAGCGAATAGAGACGTATGGTTTATTATTGTCTTTAACACGTTAGCGGACGCACGACGTCTATAGACGTAACACAATATAACAATTAAACTTCTATTGTATTTTCAAAACCGTCCGCTAACATGTTAATGTGACAGGGACGAATGCTGCATCTCGAATGACTTGATGTGGCAATGATCGCTTTTTTGACAAAATTGACACAAAAGAAAGGACAACTTTGACAAAAGAGAGGGGGCATAATTATAAATGGAGTTATGGATTGTTGACTCTTTATAGGGGGTGATAGACGTACGAACTTAAAGTCTGCGGTTTTAAAGATCGCGAACTTACTTGGCTCGACGTCGGCGATACACGCGCCAACTTACTCATACCGTATCGCGATGTCGTCCACTGAAGAAGAACCCAGCCCTTAATGAATTAATTTTTTTCTTGACGTTCTCAATCGAAGGATCTCTTTCTACCTTCCGTATAATTTCTAATAAATTATTGTATGCTTGAAGCTTCAAATTTTTGTCTTTGTTTGTAGTCGTTGCTTCTAATTTTCCAAAGACAAGGGTTATTTCGGAAAGCTTCTATAAATTCGGTTAGCAGTTCATGTGAATAAGTTCGAAAATCACACATTTTGAGAAATTTCTGAATCAAAATTAACAAAAATTGCAATTTAAACAAGCGTGCGCGTCCACAGACTGGCGAAATAAAATGGCGGCTCGCGGCTCGCAGTGCTGCCACACGTACGAGCCAAGACGAGCTACGAGTAAGATTTCAAACCGGTTGGATCGCCGACGAACTTACTCGGCGGTTATAATGTACGCGTACTTGCGGTGACACACGAGCGAAAAAGGTCGTCGAGCCATAAGTACGCGTACTTGCTCGCCCGTCTATCACCCACTTATTATTCAGAAAAATAAATATCTCTTTATGTTCACGAAGTAGCTTAGGTTCACGTACAAGCAATCAATCAAGTTGTGATTCATCAAAAAATTCAGATAAAATGGATTATTGGTAGCCATGACAAATAACAAATTACTTATTGCGAGAGTGAACGAAACAAAGGATTCTTGGTTCGCCGCATATCGATCATTGTTTTTCCATTTTAGGGTTCCAAACACTGAATTGTGGAATAGCGCACGAAAAACGTGTCAATAGTTTGGCTTGCAAGCCAACGTTTCACACAGAAAAAATGGGCGGGGAATTTGATTGCGGCATTTATTGCCACTGTTATTCGTCAATAATATAGATGGCTTTGTTGTAAACTACGTAATACATTTCTAATACGGTGTGGTGTGGTTTACATGGGTTTACATGTTTTAATTGAAGATAATAAGGAGAAAACGCTGCCACACTGATCCTGAAACTAAATCCGCGTCTAAACATTTCTATTCTGATAATTTCTCTGTTCTGTGGTTCCAAATGATTGCTGCATGGGACCCTTTACGCTTGTCAAAATAAGCGTTGATCATTTGATTTCCTGTTTCACCTACCATCATGCTAAACGTGGACTAAGGTCTTATAAAGACGTGATTATATGTGTTTCGGATAAAACATTCACCAGACAAATATATATTCACGTTGTACGGGACACCTTTAGATGCTTGATAGAATTGATAGTAAGAAAAGATGATATAGAAGAAAAGAGTTTATTGGTCGGGAAAGAAGTGATAGAATGATACAATTGATGATATTGAGTACGCGTCCGCGTGTGATAGCGATTAACGTGAACTGAATAAATTTTACATTATAATAAGTATGCGCCGGCAAGTTGCTGACGGTGCGATTTGTACGGCATGGCCCGTACATGCTCCCGGGCCGAAAAGTGCGAAAGATGAAATGAGATGAACTAATTCTAATTACAAGATGATAGACAATGATTATTTAAAAATAATAATACAATGATAGCAAAATAAATTTTAAAACTGAATAAGATATAAGAATTATACGGATTGAAAGTTAGTTCTTATTGATATCGAAAACTGATTCGAAATTAGGCGAAGTGCCTCGATTTTGTTTTTGACTACGCGCTACTTTTACACTTTCACTTGTTTCACCACACTGACACTTAACATCGTTTAGTTCAACTGATTCTCCACATTGCTGTACTTCAGTCTGTTGTTCCTGGTCTGCCGATGGCCCGCTGGAGCCGCAGCGAGCTCGCCTCGCGCGTCTCCCCCGGCGGCGCCACGCGAGCGCCGCGCCGGCCACCAGCGCGGCGCCCGCTATCACGTAGATAGCGACGTAGTGATGCACGTCATGATAGGACACTCTTTCTGCGAGTGGTTCATCGTGCTTCATTATGTCAAGTTTCTCTTGTATTGCTAGAAGTTGCTTCTCATTGATTTCCTCCATATCTCTGATATTCGGATGTGATATTGTTAAATTAAGTATATGATTGATAGGTGCCATCTCAGGAGAATCGAGATGGGAACTGATATTGAGTTTGCTCTCTATTTCCCGATGTGAATAAAAGGAAAAATCAGCTGATCTGATAAGACATCCTTGACCGAGTGTCATTAACCCGGCATGAGTCAATCGAATGGCGGTAATGTGATCCGCGCATATTAACTTGATATTACATGTACTGCAGCAGAAATAAAAATATATGTTAGATTTACTAGTTGCTTTAAATATATTTTCACATTGTTTTAAAGAAGATGTGCATGATAGACTGTTGTCCTTGAGGCAAAGGTCATGATCGTTCTTCACTTGATAGATAGGTTTATGTAAATAACATAAAATAGACTCTGAAGTTTGATGTGAACAGACATTTAAATCTCGTCCAGTTACTGTAATAAATGCATCTTTATGTATGTTAATTGCTATATACTCGCTGATAGGTAAAATGCTGAACATGCTGTCGTTGGACTGTTTAGGAATGGGAATAATGTGAAATATTTCATATAAATCTCTTGATATTAGGGGAATTTTTATCTCAAAGATGAGGTATGATTCTGATATTCTAGCTTTGGCTGATAATAATTTGTAAAAATTTGCTAGATTAGCGCTGTCTGCCGGTAATGATAGGTCCTTTGCTAATTGGGAGGAGATGATGTTTAGTTCGTGTTGCAACTGATTGGGGTTTAATAAATGCAAGTTAAGTCTTCCGTGATAAACATCAGTGATTGTGTCTAAGATGTCGTCTTGTATGTTTCTTAATGTGTTTATTAAATTGTTTGCTATTATACTTGATAACGTAAAGTCTATGATAAACGAGGAATTTTGTGTCGCTGATTTTAGGGTGTCTAGATATGATTCGAAGTCAGATAATTGTTTATGTATTGTTTTATGTTGTTTGCTCATGATGCTTGCAGTTCTCTTGATAAGATTCAGTTCCGCTTCAACGATGGAGGTCTGATTTTTCCATAATGCTCCTAGATGATTTTGATTGGCTCTGATAAGTTCAATGTCCTGTTGGTATTTTTCTGAAAAGTTGCTATCCAGTATTCCAAACAATGTGTTCCCCAGATTCCCCACCAAATTGATAAGTCCTCGTCGTAGTCGCGTGCGCAAGGAAAAATGCTGTTCTAACAACATTCTATTATAATGTTCGAGCTCGGAGTAGCTGTGATTTAATTGTAACATGACACTTTCGCAGTGTGATGGTATTCTTATCTTTGAGCATGTGTTTTGGAGATAGTCAATGTACTTATAAGCTGCCTCAGAGCCTTCCCAAAATGGATAGAGGTCATAGTAAACTACGAGTTTCCAGTGATCCCTAACTAGTTCCATGTTTGATAGTTTATCAAAAAATAAACTCTGATTGTTTTGAAATGGTAAAGCCATATATGAACCTGTCGTATTAGAAACGAGCGTCATGAAAAATAATAAAATTGCTGTTGCAGTTGTAATGAAATTGCATTTTCTGATTTTAGTAGGGTTTGTTTCCCTATTTGTTGACTTTTCCACTGATGATGATAATGATGACTTGCCGTCACTTTCTGGATGAACAGGTAAGATTGATAGTTTGACGACTGGTCGTTTAAGAAAGCCATTTTTCGTCTTCAATGTTACAACTCGGATGTAACCGTCCTTCCCGGGATGAAAGTCGACGACGCGCCCGAGTGCCCACTTACCCGGAGGAAGGTTGGCATCTTGAATGATAACTATGTCGTTTAATTTGATATTAGGTTGTGGCTGTCGCCATTTGCTACGATTTGATAATGTTGTTAAGTACTCATTTTGCCATCTCTTCCAGATGTCTCTAAAGATTTTTTGTGTGAAATACCATCTCGTGCGCAAATCCTTTTCTGTTTCATATATGGATAAGACTGGACCGCTTGACAGTAAATGAGAAGGTGTTAGATAGTTGAGGTCATCTGTATCCTCAGTCATCGGACATAGCCGCCGTGAGTTAAGGCATGATTCTATTTGTGCACAGAGTGTGCTCAGCTCTTCAAATGTTAATCTATGTTCACCTATGACTCTTTTTATATGGAATTTTAAACTTTTTACTGATGCTTCGCAGAGCCCATTGGAGGATGGCCACGAAGGTGCTGTAAAATGAAATGTTATGCCCATGCTGGCAATATCTGAATGAAATTCTTCGTCGAAAATGCTGAGTAATTCCTGATATTCCTGTTGAAGTGCCTTATCAGCTCCTAGAAAGTTTGTGCCGTTGTCACAATAAAAATGACGCGGTGTTCCCCGGCGTGCTGCCATTCTCCGCAATGCAGCCAAGAATGCCGAACTTGTCATATTTGATACTACTTCAAAATGAACTGCTTTGGTAGCTAGGCACGTGAATACGGCTATATAACCCTTGATAGTTTTGATTCCTCTGCCTACGTTAGCCTTGATATAAAGATGACCTGTATAGTCGACTGCTGTATGATAGAAAGGTCTAGAGGGTTTTGACCTTGCCCCTGGAAGATCCCCCATGATCTGATGATGTTTGCTTGGGTTGTGTCTCCTACATATGACACACCGACGTATTCTGCTCTTTGTGGCTCTGTTGCCACTAATGATCCAGTATTTTTTCCGTAAAAATGCTGAGGTCAATCGCGCTCCCCCGTGATATATTAACTCGTGTGCTTGATCTATTAAAAGTTCGGAAAGGCGACTGTTGCTTGGAATTATGATAGGATGCTGCATGTCGGGGTCGAGGTTTGCATGCCGTAGCCGACCACCGACTCTAAGTAGTCCGTCCTCGTCTAGGAACGGTTGTAACTCGCATAATTTGCTTTTTGCATGTACGTTTTTCCCGTTACGTAAATCTGATATTTCTTGATAAAATGATATTTGCTGAATGTTTTTAATTATTGATATGTTTGCTTGCTTTAGTTCTGATAGTGATAAGTAATTATTATTTGTTTTATTTTTATTGCTTTTAAACCTAAGAATCCATGCTACGATCCTAACTGCTTTAGTAAATGAACTGCTTTTTGTTAATAAGTTTAAAATGATATTATCATCCGCTTGTTGCGTAACGACATTAACCTGATTTTTGCTTCTAATCTCCTGATCTGTTGAATATTTATTGATATGTTGCTGCTCTTTGATATATGATGGAAGCCAGCATGGTCCTTGCCACCACAACCTGTGTTCTTTTAATTGTGATGCAGTCAATCCACGGCTGGCACAGTCAGCGGGATTTTCCTCTGATTTAACGTATTGCCACTGCTCCGCAGGCATTATTTGCGTTATCTCGCTGACCCGGTTGGCGACAAATGTTTTCCACCTTGCAGGGTTGCCGTTCAGCCAGCCCAATACAACCATGGAGTCGACCCAACCATATGTTTGTATGTTATAGTTGCTGAAACATTGTTTTACTTTCTTCATAAGCCTTGCTAAAAGAAGAGCTCCGCTTAGTTCCAACCTTGGTAATGATACTGATTTGTTTGTTGGAACGAGCCTTGTTTTTCCAACCAATAATGATATTGCTGACTCTCCGTTTTTGCTAACGCGAGAGTAGATGACACAGGCATATGCCTTCTCTGAGGCATCACAGAATCCATGTAATTCGAAACTGCCATTTTCTGATGTATGTATCCATCTCGGTAACTTTATTAAATTAATGTTATGAATGTCATCTTTGATTTTCTTCCACTCTGCATAAATATTGTTAGGAATATGATCATCCCACTGTAAATTACATTTCCACACTTCTTGAAAAATTATTTTTAGTTTTGTTGATAAAGCTGATAACCAACCGAGAGGATCGTACAATTTTGAAATCTCTGATAATAACTCCCTCTTCGTGATAGTTGATGACTCTGATGTGTTAAATTTTGATTGAAATGTAAATAAATCTTCTTTAGAATTCCAACAGAGTCCTAAAGTTTTCGATTGCTGATCATTCTTAAAATTAAACTCTTCTTGATTTGCTTCTGTGTTGTCTGATATTTCTGATATGTTTGACTTCCACTTCCTAAGATTAAAGCCTCCTGAATTCAACAAACTGATAAGTTCTTCTTTGAGATGTTTTCCAGATGATTCTGTATGGACCCCATAGACCAGGTCATCCATGTACATTGATGTTTCAAGTGCTTCAATTGCTTGCTTTGAGTAATTGTTTCTCTCATCGGAGGCAAGCTGCTTAAGCGTCATCATTGCTAAAAATGGAGCCGCCCTGGTACCATATACTACTGTAGTAAGTTGATATTCTCTGATAGGTTGCGTAGGTGAGTCACGCCATATGATTTTTTGTAGTTTTTGATCTTCAGGATGCATCCAAATTTGACGGAACATTTTTTGTATGTCACTTGTAAAAGCAATTTTGTAGACTCGCCATTTGAGAATTAATGATTGCAGGTCCTGTTGGAGATTTGGACCGCATTGCATGACGTCATTTAAACTGTACCCTGATGATGTAGTACCTGATGTATTGAAAACGACCCTAAACTTTTGATTTAAGGTTGCATATTGAATAGCATGATGTGCGCTAAAATACTCAGTATTAGAATTGCTTGAAGTAGGTATCATATGACCGAGCGTGCGGTATTCGCTCATAAATGATTTGTATTGTTTTTCTAAAATTTCGTTTTTGTTAAATTTACGTTCTAATGATAAAAATTGGGCAATAGCTTTTGATTTAGACTTCCCTAATTTTTCGGAAAAATCTGATTTCATAGGTAGGCGAACTTCATAATGACCATCTTCACATCTTCTTGTAGTTGATTTGTAAAAATCTATGCATTTTTGATTTTCCGAAGACTCTGTTGGCTCGGTGCTGATATCCTCAATTTCCCAAAATTTTTGAATATCTTCTAAATTATTAAGAACGACATTGCATTGTAAAGTTTTCGCGTTGCCCATTAATATCCATCCTAAGCGCGTGTTTTGAGCTAATGGTGCGTTAAGGCTTTCTCTACATATGCCTTCTAATAAAATTAACGCGTAAACGTCCGCCCCCAGGAGTATATCAACGGGTTTGCTAACATAGAACTCTGGATCTGCTAAAGCTATGTATTTAAGGTATGACCATGTTGGTTTTTGAAAAGTGCTATTTGGAAGTTGATTAATTAGATTTTTCATGATAACTACATCTGTCTCGAATTCAAAGTCGCTATGTATGGACTTGCAGTTAATTGTGGTGATCCCTTTGCAGTTGCTGTTTTTCGCCCCTACCCCTGATATGACTCCACTGCATTTTCGTCGCGGTAGGCCTAGTAATTCCGCCGCTCGAAGTGTCAAAATCGATGCTTGGGATCCTGGGTCAACCAGGCAAGTCAAAGGAATACGGGTTCCGTCCCCTTGCTTGACCTGTAAAATAGCTGTTGCCAAAAGTACTTGCGTTTGGGGTTGATCACATTGTAACGACACGTGTGAGTTAGTGCGCAATTGTTGCGAAGGCTCCGGTTTCTGTGTGTTTCCGTTGTTGGAATTTTTTGACGTTGCATAATTATTAGGTTGACGGTTGTGCGTAAATGCTTCATGCAAAATGGTGTTGTGCTTACCATTGCATTCGCGACAACGTTTTTCGGAAATACATGGTTTGTTGTTATGCGAATAAAGACAATTTTCGCAAATGTTTAATTTTGATAATGTACTACGTTTTAGGTGCGGTGCCATGTTTAAAAATTGTTGGCAATAAAATATTCCATGATCATTTGATTTACATATTGCACATTTGTAATACTTCGAGGAATTGCTGACTTTGCTTGTTGAAGGTTGCGACATTTCCCGGCTATGTGTGGTAAACGACGACTTATTAAAATTATGATTTTGATATTTTCGGAATTGAGAATTGTTATTTAGAAATGATTTGCTAGGTACATCCGTTCTCTTTCTAGAAGACTCTAGTGTGGTGAATTTGCTTTCAAGGAATGATAGAAAATCTTGTAAATTAGGTAACTCCCGTGGCATTTTAACCGAACTCAAATAATCAGTATATGTTTCTGTATCCAGTTTTTGAGAAAGTAGGTATACAAGTAAGGGATCCCAGGAATGAATGTCGACCCCTAGATTTTTGATAGCGTTTAGGGTTTCTAATGCAGTGTCGTGGATACGTTTGATATGTTGATAAGTAGGCTGATTAGAGGTTGGAATATTTAGTAAGATGTCTATGTGAGAGTTAAAAATTAAACGTTTATTATTATACCTATGGTTCAGTATATCCCAGCTGATAGAATAATTATCTGATGTGATAGGAAGATGCTGAATGAGCCTTTCGGCCTCCCCTTTGACCTTTGTCTTGAGGAATTGCATTTTTTGAGCACTTGATATAGATGGATTTGAATGGATTGTTTCCGTGAAAAGATCTTTGAAGGAAGACCACTGATGATAACTTCCGCTGAATGTAGGTATGTCCATATGAGGTGTAGACTTCTCCCTATGCGACACAGACCATAATTTACGATTTACTGACTTAATTACCTCGTTATATTTTGATTCATATTTAAAGAAAGCTGTTTCATATTCCTTATTTCTTCCCCCCAATTCACTGTCTAACTCCCAATGCAAAGTATCAATTACCGACCAACGCGATTGTATAGTACGAAGTAAATGATCAAATTCCCATTTTTCTGTTATGAGATCTAAATTGATAGAAGAAAATGTATGTTCTAATGCTTTAAAATTGCTGCTCTGCTTGCGCAGCATTTCATCTGTTTTGCTGTTACTCCCCTGAGATTGATTTGATAGAATATGCTGTTGTGAGGAGCCTGGTGTTACTAATGTTGCAGGTTTCAACACAGGTGTCGAAGGCCTGTCGTCCTGCGACTGATAGTTTTGGATGGCAGCACGAATGTTTTCGTACCGCTCTTTAACATACTCAAATTGATTCGTTGTAAAATAAGAATGGGACCTCGCATGTTCGAAGTCCAGCAAACAAGAATGATTAGATTGATATTCTTGCCAATATTTGTCGAGGGTTTCCAACCTCCGTCTGATATAGTCAGGCGTCTTCCGGTCAGACCCATCTTTCTTGAAGTTGGTATAAACCTGCTCTATTGCATTGATAAGCTGTTGCTGATTGGCCAGTAAGTCCTCTAATTTAGACATGATAGTATGATATAATTGGAAAGATCTTACTTGATATGATCTGCTTGCTTCTTTGACTTACTGCCCTGCTGCTGATGATGTACTGTTGTACTTGATACTTCTGCTGATAACTGCTTTGATAGCTCAGTCCTCACTTGCGAACCACAGTCACTGCTAAGTCTTTATGTTCACTGATAGATGATATACACTGTGTTTAGTTCTGTTCACTCGCGAGGGTTGGATGATAACTCGAAGGACCACAAAAGATGTACGGGACACCTTTAGATGCTTGATAGAATTGATAGTAAGAAAAGATGATATAGAAGAAAAGAGTTTATTGGTCGGGAAAGAAGTGATAGAATGATACAATTGATGATATTGAGTACGCGTCCGCGTGTGATAGCGATTAACGTGAACTGAATAAATTTTACATTATAATAAGTATGCGCCGGCAAGTTGCTGACGGTGCGATTTGTACGGCATGGCCCGTACACACGTTGAATTTACTCGACTCGATAGTCGACAAGTTTCGGTTTTGGTACAACACTAGGTGGTTTGGACGCGCCTGACGCCATGACAGTACCGGTCGGCAGAAGTCTGTTAAAACGCGCGGTCGCGGTTAGATGCATTCTCCTTTTTTTGTTTATTACTTGTGAAGTCTCTGGATAGACTATTTTAATACGATTTGCGTTCAATCTTCGGGAATAATTGCGCATTGATATCGTGAGTGAGGCCCGGTTGCCTAGTGGATAAAAGTTTAAAGTATATTGACAATTGAACACTCGGTAGTGAAATAACCTGTGTGGAGACCCATCTTATACCCTATATATTATATCGCCGGATCGACACCGAATTAATAGGGGATGTGTAGGAATCTCATGAGAAGGGGCTTAAACGGGTTTAATTAATTCGGATTAATAAGCAAGTCACGCCCAAGCGCGTAAGGTACTTTTCTTTTGTTTATTTTTAGTGTTCAGACTAACTTTGCTATCATATCACGCTTCCACTGCTAAATTTAAACATTCTGGTAGCAGAGTTGGCTGAAACATTTGGTAGCAGAGCGTAGTTTCCGTAGTGAAATCTAGGAATCTACTTTGATAAATAATCTTGCGGGTGAAAGATTAAAAAATTGGCGAAGGTAGGTCGGTGCATCGGAATGCACTAGGGTTGTACCATCATCAAATTCTGATTCTGATTTATCGATACCGGAACGGATCCGGTACGGTCCGATACGGGTTTACCATGATATTTTGTTTCACTTGTTGATAACCGAGTCAAGTAATATTTAATGTTCGTGCATTAATATATTGTTTTGTTTATTTATTTTTTCGGTTTATTTTAAATAATTGTACCGGTTTGTGACTTGCTGGATTCTGTCACTGCCGTTGTTTATTTGTTTTGTTTTTTGTTATTTGGTTTCCTTATTGTGTTATTTGGGTACTTGACTCACTGCTGGACATAGCGAGATGGCACCAGCGAAACCAACAACCCTCATCTCGTCTGAACTGAGGTGGTTCAGCTCAGTCAGGTCGCTGATAGGACGTGGTGACAGGGAGATCGCGCTCAGGCAGCGCGCCAGCGAGGCTCGGGAACGCCTCGCTCGGGCCGAAGGTGCCCTTCACGTGTTGATGGATGCAGATGACCCAGAATCTGGATCTGATGGGGCCAAGAGGAGAGATCAGGCTGTTGCTGACCTTGATCAGATCATGGAGCTCTACAACGAGGTCATCCAGGCTGTCGGGGAACTGGACAGCGGGAGGGCCGAACCAGGAACGTCGGCGTCCCACACGACAGCCGCGGCCCCCACAGGAAAAGGGGTTACAGGCCGCCTCCCCACACTGGACTTGCCGCAATTTAGCGGCAAGGTGGAGGACTGGGTGGCCTTCAAGAATATGTTCACCTCCCTGGTGGGACAACGGGAGGATCTCACAAAGGTCCAGCGGTTGGCCTATTTGTTGACGGCGGTGCGTGGTGAAGCGAAGGCGCTTATCCAGCACCTGCCTCTTGAAGGTGACCAGTACGATACCGCGATGGAGCTGCTGGAATCGCGGTACCAAAACACGCGTCTACTGGCAGACGCGCATGTCAGGCAGCTACTGACACTGCCCAGGGTGACCAGCCGCTCGCAGCTGAGGTCGCAGATACTCCTTCCGGTGAAGGTCGCGACCAACACGTTGCGGCTGCTCGGCCTCCCAGTGGACCAGTGGTCCTATCTGCTCCTGCACTTGGTGCTGGATAAAATTCCAGCCGAGATGCGGGCCCGGTTCGATCGGGAACAAGTGGCTGAGAGTCGGGACCTCCCCACCTTCAACGATCTCCTCCAGTTCCTGGAGTGGGAGGCCGGGGTCGCGGAGACCTCGGTGGAAGCGATCCGGAGGACTGCGCCGGAGCGCACTCCGCCCGGCTCGGGAACGGGAGGGCCCCAGCAGCGCAGAGGGCCGACGCGGGCCTATGCGGTGACGGCTGGAGCACCAGACACCGGCTGTCTGGGATGTGGGCAGCACCATCGGGAGGTCGACTGCCCACAGTTCATCAAACTGTCCGTAGGACATCGCCGCCGGAGGGCGAGAGAAGGGAGACGCTGCTACGGCTGTCTGGGGGGTCACCAGTACCGGGACTGCCCCAGGGCCACAGCGTGCCCCAGGTGTGGAGGACCACACCATGCCCTTCTGTGTAATCGAAGGGACGGCTACCCACCGAGAGTGGAGCGCCCAACGGGCGGGGGCTCCAGAGCATCACCACCTGGAAGTGGTGGGTCATCTGGTCGAGGTTCGCCAAGTGCTGCGTGCGCAGACAGGGTGAACTCCCCAACCCAGGTCGACCAGGAGGGGCCGACGACAGCCACCGGATTGGCTGCAGTCCGGACTCCAGCGGCCCAGGCGCGGCAGTCCCAGGTTATGAAGAGGCCACAATTACCGGCACGGGAGCCGGTGCAGGAGTCAAGGGCGAACCGGTTCTCGCCCCCGCTCCACGAATACCCGAGGCTGGAGTACCACCCCCCGTATCATCGGTACGGGAGGGCGGCGGGATATGCTCCGCCTCAAAGTGCTTATATGTTGCACACGCCCTACTGGGCGGGGCCGCCCTCCCCCGCGGGCCAGTACAACGAGTGACTAGCTTGCCACAGTCACCATAAGGCAACAGAACTCCTTACCGTCCTGTTGCCAACTGCGGCGGTCCGCATTTGGTGCCCTCAGGAGGGCTGCGTCCGGATGCGAGCCCTTTTGGACACAGGGGCCCAGGGTACACTGGTGTCAGCTCGGGTTGCTAAGACGCTGGGCCTACCCCGACACTCCGTAGTCACGGGAATGAGCGGAGTCGGAGGTAGTGAGGTGCCAGGTGTTACTGGACGAACACACTTCGCATTCTCCGCAGATAAGGATACGAGATGGAGAATTTGGGCTTCGGCGACGGTGCTGGATACCGTCGTGGGCCGTCTCCCTTCTACGGAATTGGCCGAGCAGGAGAGAAGCCAGTTTCCACGTGCCGCCGCCGTGCTGTCACGTGACTTGTATGTTGATGACGTGTGCACGGGCGGGGTTACAATCGAGGAGGCGATCCGGCTGCGGGACGAGCTCATCGCCCTCCTCGCCACTGGAGGATACGAGTTGCGGAAGTGGGTGTCGAATGACCCACGTCTGTTGGAAGGGATCCCGGATGATCACCAACAGAATCCGCACCTCTTTGAGGACCAGGAAAACCCTGAAATGGTTGCTGTACTCGGGATTCAGTACAAACCTGTGGCAGACATCTTCACCTTCCGAGTTGGATTGGATCCCCTGAAGGTTTGGACTAAACGGACATGTCTGTCTACTCTGGCTAGGATGTATGACCCCAATGGCTGGATTTGCCCGGTCCTGTTTGCTGTCAAATGCCTGCTACAGAGACTGTGGACATTGGGTGTCTCGTGGGACGAGCCGCTGGATGGCCGCCCGCTTGATGACTGGTTGGGTCTGGTCACAACGATGGGAGAGCTCAATCAGGTGGCCCTGCCGAGGTGCATTTTGCCCCCGGGTAGGTACCGTGCGAGCTTACATGGCTTCTGCGATGCATCAGAGCGCGGGTTTGCAGCAGTCGTGTACTTAAAGACCTCAGACTCGGAGGGCCGAGTACAGGTCAGATTGCTACTGGCTAAAAGCAAGGTGGCTCCCATCAAGGCCAGACTCACAATCCCGAAACTGGAGTTATGCGGGGCTCACTTGTTGGCTCGACTCCTCGGCCACGTGAGCAAAGAACTGGCGGCCACGGTAGACATCAGGGATACCTACGCGTGGTCGGATAGCCAAGTGGCATTGGCATGGATACGGGCGGCGCCACACACTCTGGAGGTGTTTGTGGCAAATCGGGTGGCCCAGATACAGGACCTGGACGTTACAGTAATCTGGAGACATGTGCCCGGTGAGCTCAATCCGGCTGATTGTGCCTCACGCGGCTGCACCGCCCCCGAACTCATACGTCATCATCTCTGGTGGGTACCAGAGTGGTTACTGGAACCAGAGTCGACCTGGCCGAGTACACCTGAGCCAGGCCTGGTTGAGGATTTGCCAGGCGTGTTGGTACACGCAGTGACGGCGCAACCCGCGCTGGATCTTGACTGGCTGCTGCGCCGTTACAGCAGCTTGGACAAGCTGTTGGGTGTCACCAGCTAGATGTTGCGGTTCATCCACAATTGTCGCCATCCCCAGCAGAAGAGGCTCGCGCCGGTAGCGACCGCTGAGGATCGGCGCATTGCTATGCGTCATCTGGTTCGCCTAGTCCAGGAGGACAGGTTCAAGTCTGAGCTTCAAACCTTGCACTCGGGACGCGCTAAGTTGAAGGGTGCTGTCGCCAGATTGAACCCATTTATTGATCAAGATGGTCTAATCCGCGTGGGGGGCAGACTCCGGAAGTCGGACCTGTCCTACGGGAGACGCCATCCTTTACTACTTCCCAAGGGCGGGGCCCTTGTCGAGCTCATAATAACACACCGTCATGTTAGCAACGCGCACGCTGGACTAGGTGCGATGTTAGCAATTCTACAAAGGGAATTTTGGATCCTGTCCGCGAGGAGAGCAGTCAGGAGCGTTATATTCAAATGTGTAGCATGCTACCGGACAAAGGCATCTACCATGCAGCCGCAGATGGGTGATCTGCCGGCTGATCGGGTACAATACACGAGGCCGTGGGTCGGGGTCGGCACGGATTTTGCGGGACCCTTTCTGATAAGGTCAGCCGCGGTCAAGAACAGGAAATTGACCAAGGCATACTTGTGTGTGTTTGTGTGCCTCGCGACCAAGGCGGTGCACTTGGAGGTGGTGTCGGGATTGACCACCGAGGCCTTCGTCGCGGCCCTGGATAGATTCGTTTCAAGGCGTGGAGTGCCGTCCTTGATTCGGTCGGACAACGGAACGAACTATCGGGGTGCTGCAAACTATCTGCGTGACGTCACTGAGTTCCTGGAATAACACAGTGACCAAATTGGGCAGGGCTGTGCCCAACGGGGCATAGAATGGCGGTTTTCGGTACCAGCCTGTCCGCACTGGGGCGGAATATTTGAGGCCGCGGTCAAATCGGCCAAGACACACTTACGGCGAGTAGTGGGGGAGACCACTCTTACGTTTGAAGAGTTGGCCACCATATTCTGTAAGGTGGAAGCCGCTTTGAACTCCCGTCCACTATGCCCAGTGTCTCAGGACCCAAATGATATTGACGTGTTGACACCGGGCCATTTCATAATCGGGCAGCCGGTAACTGCCCTCCCAGAGTATCCTTGGCGGGATCAAGGTACTTCTCGGCTATCGCGTTGGCAGATGCTGCAACAGATGAGTCAGGATTTCTGGAGGCGCTGGTCTGCCGAATATCTCCACTTGTTGCAGCAGCGAGTCAAATGGACGGATCATACTAACCCTCCGGTAGAGGGCGACATTGTTTTAATGAAGGAGCCTAATTTGGCCCCCCTGTGCTGGCGGCGAGGCCGCATTTTAAAGTTGATACCAGGCACGGACGGAATCCCTCGAGTTGCCGAGGTTTTGGTAGACGGATCAATTTTGACCCGTGCACTCACTTCATTGGCCCGCCTTCCATCAAACGACTAGTATGGTTTACTAGTGAAATGTCGGGATACATTTCAGGGCGGGGGATGTTTCGGATAAAACATTCATCAGACAAATATATATTCACGTTGAATTTACTCGACTCGATAGTCGACAAGTTTCGGTTTTGGTACAACACTAGGTGGTTTGGACGCGCCTGACGCCATGACAGTACCGGTCGGCAGAAGTCTGTTAAAACGCGCGGTCGCGGTTAGATGCATTCTCCTTTTTTTGTTTATTACTTGTGAAGTCTCTGGATAGACTATTTTAATACGATTTGCGTTCAATCTTCGGGAATAATTGCGCATTGATATCGTGAGTGAGGCCCGGTTGCCTAGTGGATAAAAGTTTAAAGTATATTGACAATTGAACACTCGGTAGTGAAATAACCTGTGTGGAGACCCATCTTATACCCTATATATTATATCGCCGGATCGACACCGAATTAATAGGGGATGTGTAGGAATCTCATGAGAAGGGGCTTAAACGGGTTTAATTAATTCGGATTAATAAGCAAGTCACGCCCAAGCGCGTAAGGTACTTTTCTTTTGTTTATTTTTAGTGTTCAGACTAACTTTGCTATCATATCACGCTTCCACTGCTAAATTTAAACATTCTGGTAGCAGAGTTGGCTGAAACAATATGCATGTATGTATATTACATTAAGACCTTAATATATTTGAGCTGAAATAAGGTGCAAGTAGCTCTGACCTTTAGACATAGTACATGTTTAACCGAAAGGTTTAATGTTGTATAATGCTCTAAGCATTAGGCCCGTCTATTGTTCACTACAATAGTGTTTGGACAACAAAGGATAAATAATAACCTGTAATGTAATGGAAAAATAATAGGCACCTATCTAATGAAATATGTCTTCATTTTAGCGTTTTCTCGGTTGTATTTTTTGGCGCCCAAGATCCCATAATTTGTGTCGAATGGTGCTGAAACGACGCAAGTTGTGGCGAAAGTATTTTAGCTTGGAAAACTGGAGCAAAAAATTATTGAGACAAAAGCTATCAAGTCGAAAGACACCGCAGCGAAAGGCTTTACGGCGAATTATTGTTCAATGATAAAATTAATGTGATTTAAATCCACATGTTTGAAGCAACCTTCCTTATAAATGCTTTTATGCCCTTACTCTTAGCCCGCCTTGGGAAACTGTAAGTGTTTCGAGTTCCTTTTAATAAAGAAATAAAGAAATTATTGATGAATTTCGTCACCTGTTGAAGGACGAAGAAGAAAAAGTATTTCTGCAATTATTTGGCGTGAGACTTTCTCATTGAAATAGAATCGTGATGATAATAATTTCAACTCCGACCCACAGTGAAAAGGAAATTAATGCATAAACGTCATAATTTTTTCACAAAACAGTGACGAGGAAAACGAAACGGGAAATGTGGAGATAAAAATCAAAAAATAATTTCCATTAATTTTTCACTTATTTAAAAGATATCTCTGAATTTCGTTAATTATATGTTTACCGACAAATTTGAATTTCTGGGAATTTATTTATGCATAGAAAAGTAATAAGGAATAAATGTAAGGTTAATAATAGACTATTTCCTCTTATCCTGCGAATATTGTTGTTCCTCAATCAAATGTTATTCACGAGATCCTTCTTCACAGATTCTTTCTCTCTCAAATTGATGGGGAAGCATCAATTTGAGACTAATTATATACATTTTAAACATTTTTTTTTAATTAACCTGAAATTTTTTATGCACACAGTTTTGATATTTGTTAGGCTTATTGTCAGTATAAAAATTCTTTCTTATTGATTAGGTGGCAAGACCGATTGACCCAGCACACCCCGATGTCAGAGCTTTTAACCTGCGTAAAGCTTGGCTCCCATCATGGCTGTCGTTAGATCAGACCAAGAGAAAACTGAGGTTTCTATTTTTTACCTTTGTTTGGCTGGTGGCAAATTACTCCAAAAATGACATCCCCCAATGAGGATTAACGTCTGGTAGGCATCCATGACCGGTGAAGGGAGAAATGATAAAAAAGACACTTCATTGCAAACAACCAAAGCTGCCGATACGTCGATAATTTCAGGCTATGGCAAAGATGATTATGATGATCTAACAATATTTGATCTACTTATAGATATTACAGTGATACACTGAAAAAAATACTTACTTATACACAACTAAACTTTCGTCAATCTAAAGCACAAAAAGTGACCACATAACTCTTTGCAATATATAAATAAAGTGTTTTTTTGTAAATCACTTTTTAAATCAAGGTAACTTCGTTAGTATCTTGTCAAACTTTGGTTATTTCTCAAATAGCCGAAGTAGTTAGGTAAAATATTTTTTTTTAATGTACCATCGCTCATACTAATATTCTCATTTAGCATAGTTTAATATCTCCAAATCTCATAAAACATTTCAAAGCACGATGCAAAATAAAATAGAACATCGAACGATCCTTTCATGACGTCGATAACACGCAGACCGAGGTCTTATAATGAAATTCCTTGCGAGTCATAACTACGCCATCGCTGTGAAGGGTTGGTCCAAAAATTCATCTAAAGGGCTATTCTGTTTTTAAATTTTTTATTATTCTTATTGACGCGATTTCGAGAGAAATTTCAAAAATAGAAACAGAAAAATTTTAAGATATAAATTCAAAAGATTTAATTTAAAAAATAGAATAGCGACATAGCTTTGTTTTCATGATCACGAAAAAAAATAATGTAAAGGGCACCGAGATCAAATAGTGTTTCCTCCCTAGTCTGTGACTGAGACAGTCAAGCGAATTGACAATAAGCACGTAGATACAGCTAGCGCCTGTAGGTACTCATATAGGAATTTCAATAGAATAAAACTACCCTGGCTGATAGAAAGATCATTTCGGATTTATTTATTTATTTGAGAAACACCCTTTGAAAAGAAAACTACTAACAGAAAGTTTTATAGTTGACTTGCTGTTGCCCGTGGCTCCGCCCGCGTGGTACTCGGTTGTATCGCGCCCAAAAGTATTCTATGTTTGGCTCTAGTTCTTAATTATATCCCTACCAAATTTTACTAAAATCGGTCCAGCGGTTTAGCTGTGAAAGCGCAACAGACTTTCGCGTTTATAATATTAGTAAGTATGGAAAATGAAGTGTACCTACTTACCATATTGTTTTCTCTCTCTCGTACTTATCTGCGAACGAAAAACAGTTCGCTATAAAGTAATTGAATTAAAAAGTTTTTTATTCCAATTAAAAATTGGCTTTCCGAAGCCGAATTCCAATTAACACTACTGAAATATTCATGAGATTTAACTAATTATTTTAACACCCCGCGTTTGGCGGTTAACCGCTGGCCACGTGTTCGAAATTAAAATAAACAATTGTCAACTAAAATTAATTGTTCAGTGATAATTTCATAATACCCCAGGATCAAAGAGGTTAAGACTTTTGATTGTCATTAAGCCATTTAACTGGCGGCGGCGGTAGGACTGTCAATTTTTTTTAGATATTTTTTAAACGTAATAAATTATAATTAAAAAAAATTGGTTAGATGGTTTTTTACGGTTTTTTAAGGATATACAGAGCCTCAGGTTGAAATATCTATGCATTTGGTCGGTGATGAAAAAAAAAACCTTTAAACAGGCCTTCACACCTATGTATAGAAAAAAAAAAAACTTAGGTACCATAAAGGAAATAAAAGTAGCTGAAATATTCTATTTGCAGCTTATTTTTTCAAACCTATGCCAACACCATATTTAAAGTAGTTCTAGTCCTTTAATTTTTATTAGATTTTTTAAGTTTTATTGCTGAAAATTAAGATACAACGAGATGACCCGGCTGTTATCACTAGATAGCAGTAGTTATCACTTATCATGTGTTACTATTGGTCTATATAGTTTCCCTGTAATTGGGGTAATGGAGGTCAGACGGCAATCGGTTATAATCCGTAAATCTAAGACATGATCAAACTTATACCCTACAATCTGAAACGTAAGCTAAAAGAAGCAACTAGCAACAATCTCGGCTGAAGAACCTCATTCTTAATCCTAAAACTCTCCGACTACGTGACAGCAGCCCTGTTTCTAAACATGTACCCATTTTTGCTTAATAGAACGGCACAGTACAAAAGATAAGCGTTCGCGACCTGTATCATTAGTGCCTCAAGAAAGTTTTCTAATTGGACAGACGCTTCTGTGGAATAGGAAAAAGATACAGGTAAAATAGGCCGCCTAAAAGGGATCTAATTGGCGCAGGCTCTGAGTAAAGTTTAGGTAAATGGTTACGTCAAATTTACTAGCAACCAGTAGTTAGGTAGGTATACTCGTAAAAATGACGATATAATAACACTGATACAAAGTGTAGCCATATAACCAGCTGAGAACGCAAAAAGGAAAATGTTAAGATATGAGAGAGCGTTTGTCTAGCGACGGCCATACTTGCCATGCTTGGATTGGTCGTCATTAGTGGTAATTTTATCTCGACATTCCTCTGTTTGAACCGTTGGTACCGGCAGTTAGTTAGGCTTTCACAGATGCGTTTAGGCAGCCTGAAAAATTTGACATTGTTGACAACTAACATACTCGGATCATGTTCATATTTTTCAGGTTTCCCTTTAAAAAAAAATACGGAGGTCAGATAGCACTTACTTCATAGGAATAACCAGTACCGCCAAATCAGAATCAAAACCAAAAGCGTACGTAAAAACACGGTTAATCGCAGAAGAAATTAGAAGGAGAGGGAAATAAAAAGGAATAGCGCAGCTGTTGAATACCAAACGTTGAAAAGCGAAAGTTTACTAACGAATACGGATTTTAATACAACTTAATCCTTGTAACTCCACAAAGAAGGATCCAGTTAGTTTGAACTAACTGCAGTGAAGGACAAAATAAACGAGGTTAAGCTAAACTAACAAAGCAAGTAGTCGTAAATCCTGTAAATCCTTTGCTTTGCTGACCCGAACACCAATCAGTTACCTTTCCTGTGTAAAAACAAAGTGCGAAAGCACTTATCAACTCCACTTTGACAAAGTTCAGTTTATAAAATAAATAAAATACCTTTGTATGTGTCCCATTGCTGGGCAAAAGCCTTTTTTCTTAAATGCGTCTTTATCCTGTGCCGCTTCTCTCCAATCTTTTTTGAAGACCTTTAGGTCATCTGACCATCTTTTTCTTGGCCTTCCTCTTTTTCTATACCCATCCGCTGGTACCCAGCTTGTTAATCCATCCCACCTCTCCGGATGCATGAGGCACCAGCCCCATTCCACTTTAGCCTAGATGCTTTTTTCCCTACATTTGATATTATTGGAGTAATAGAACTCAATGTGGTGTTTCTTACTATGTCTGACGGTTTTACAATTAAAATGTTCCGTTCCATTTTGCTTTTCATTTTATTTTAGTTTTTTATTATTTGTAACTATTATGTAAATTAATAAATGAGGAGATTTTTACTTTATAACTTTCGGAATAAGAACTCAGGAACACGCTACGCTGGGAGATAGATCTGTCTAAATATCTGTCTATATATTAAGGTGACTAAGTCCGACAGCTCTTAGTGGTGACACGTTAAACCCCTTCGTCGTGTCACTACATATTTAAACAGAGTATTAAATACTAGAAGGGTTATGGTTTCACAAACATTTAATATTTATCTGTATGCTGTCTGTTGCGATTAGACAAGTGAAGTTAAAATAATGATACCAGACTAGAAAATGTTCTGAAAATTATGAGAAAATTCATGCATTGAATGAATTAATTAGGAATTTATTGAAACGATTGATTAAACATTTATAGTGTATTATCAAATTTTTAGCTTTGTGTCTAACATTTGAAACGTGTCTTCCAAAGGACGAAGGTGCTAAAATATTAAATACTAGCTGTTCCCCGCGGCTCCGCCCCGCGTGGACTCGGTTATATTGCGCCCAAAAGTAGCCTATGTTTGACCTCAGGTCGTTAACTACATCCCTACCAAATTTCATCACAATCGTTCCAGCAGTTTAGCCGTGACAGACAGACAGACAGACAGACAGACAGACAGACAGACAGACAGACAGATAGACAGACTTTCGCATTTATAATATTAGTATGGAAGTATGGAAGTATGGAAGTATGGATGTCATATGTATTTCGGGATTTATGACATACATAATAACTGGTTAATATTGTTTGGGGATATCCGAACGTGCGGCAAATAGACGCTCGCTATTGGTCAATATCTCTTAACTTTTGACCGCTAATGAACCGCTCATTCGCAAGCGTCTGTCCAACGTTGGGACATCGCTTCGCTACAGAAGTCTACACTTAGTATCCGTCGCCGGCGGTCGTCTGTCGGGTCTACGCTTGGTACTCGTCGCGGGCAGTCATCTGCTCTCTTCTATGCGCTTCTCCGCGTCCCGTCGCAACGGTGTGCAGTCGTCTGCATTTAGGCTGTTTGCTTGACGGTCGTGACGCATCGCTTAGCTTGCGATCCCGCGCGCGCGCACGCTAGCACGCATGTTGGTGGACTTAATCGCTTGCTAATTTGTTATTAGTGCATATTTTTCGTATTGGAACTGAGAAACTATATATCGCAATCGCTGTGTGGTGTTGTGTGCAATCTACCGCTTTCGAACTTTATGAAGAGGAACAGCTTACAACTGTGACTCCATGACCTGCATGACCCAGACCTGGAGGAAAAGTAGCAGCTTCGGTGAGTTGGTTTATTTCAATGGTTTGGAGGTTTCGTCCTATAGCAGTGTCAGCCGCGTCTAGGTGCATTGTTAGGGATACAAATGGATGCTGGTCCCAGCAACTGACTCAATTCTCTAATATTGGGTTTCCGCGAGTTGTGTACTGAGAGCTCTGCTTTCAATACCCACCAATAACGAAATGTGGATTTCATGCAAGTGTTCTGTTCATGCAAGTGTAAGTACTTACACGAATTTATTCTTATTGGATTTTTTTTTGAATTGGATACTTACTTTAAAGCAATTGAACAAATGGATTTTAAAATTACCTCTATTTATCTTCCACTAGCGCTTTCACATTATAATAAGACGAAAACATAAATTAAAATCCTCTACATCTCAAAATGATAAGACCATAAACGAAAGAGCAACCCAATTACTGCTTTACGTCAGAGTTAAAAGTCTTCGTTGTCACATCTTGTAGGATTCTAAAGCTGTGTCTATGACTGAGGACGAACAAGCCTCACATCGTGTAGAAATTGAAGATATAACACGACAATAGTTGGATGTCATATTGGTAGCTAATGCTCTATATAAATAGTATAGAGATATGTAACAATAGTGCGCGTCAAGTTGGCGAGCGTGGCCTGAAGATTTGTTTCTATGGAACGTGCTTGCTATAAACCAATCTACGAACGATGATTTCTGTCAACAAAGTTTTCGGCGAACCGTGCTCTTTACAAATACAATCTGTATTTATGGGCTCTGATATCTGTTTATGGTCGTATCGTTTTTAAGTGTGTTTTAATATTAGGTTCCACACTTGGCTTTGAATGGTCAAAAAACAAAAGATCAAAAAAAATACTGTTTTATTTTTTTTTATACTAGTAGTCTTTAATAAAAATGATATGGATGTAAAAGTTTGGGTACAATATTCTTATTCTTCTTATCGATTTGAAATAGAATGGTGCAATATTAATGTTAAAAGGAAAAAAATACCTTTCTTTCCTTTTAGAGAAACCATACTTAGCCTACTAGTACCTACTAGTATACTCCACTTTACAATACTTGTGTTTTCATTTAACATGTATATTAACAACAACAAAAAGTCTATGTCCTTTCTAAAAGCCAATAACATTATAGCGACAAATAAACTAAATTACTATATCCTTCATTATATAAGATGGGTAGACGAAAATCGGCCAAGTTAATACAGGTAGCTGCCGAAATCATTGACATTCTGATCTCGCCTAAATAGGGAAAGGTATGGACGTGGGTATGAAAGTATAATAACCTTGTTTATTAACTTATAAACAAGTATATTTGTAACAGTAATCCGAAATAGTTTCGGAATACATTTGTGATATGACGTGACCTGACGTTATTGTCGTGCTGTCATGACGGACAAAACTCTGCTTATGAAGGTAATCAGAATTAGTTAAATGTTTTGTAAAGGGTGTTTTTGTGACCCTTTTGTTTAATTTATAGAACACTTCTACCTTTAAAAAAAATTAAGGACTTTTATGATTGAATAGGCTATACATTTTTATTTTTGTATTTTTTTTAAGAACTTTTGATCAAATAGGCCAGAAAATCGTCACTATATCAGAATTTTTATTACAATTCAATTACAAATGCTATCTTCGAAAAGGCTGGCTGGAATGCTCGAATGACGGCGTTAAGCTCAACCGCCCTAGATAGATATTTAGTATTGTAAGGTATAACTCTACATCTTTGATCGATGTATGTGTCCTACTTCTTTGCAGAGTAAAATCATATACCCTTGTACGTGTAAAATAATTTGCTGTGACCTATTTGGCAAGTATTCAGGTTACTTTATATTCCACTTCATGTTAATTGTATTAATATGAAATTACTGCTTCAAAGTTGTATGAATTTACTGTATTTACGAGCCCGCTAATAATGCAGAAGAGTCTTAATTGCAAAGATAAGAAGACACATTAGAGTATTATAGGCAGATCAAGAATGGGTGACTGGAAAAAACTAAGCAAGTACAGTCGACTGCAGAGAAATCTGACCCCCATGAAAAAAGTATCACTATTGAAAGGGGGTCATATTTCTCTGCAGCTCACTGTACAGCGCACTCTCCCGAGATTCAGCTCCTACCAAAAGGTTGGTAGAGCCATGAGAGGTAATGAGTTAGCTCATTCTGCCCGTGATATTTTGAAATCTTTCGCCACATTACCAGTAAAAGTCAAATACACGCCTGTCTCTTGTAGAGGTAGGCAGAGACTAGATATTTGCATTAGCTACGATCCTTACATATCTCCCTCGTCTCCACAGTCATCTCTCTCATCATACACGCTCGTTGATTTAAAGTCAAAGTGACCTCACTTACTTGAAATCTGTAGGTAATTTTAGTTCATCACGTTCGGTGGTTAATTGACCCACAGGAACTGCGACGTGTCGTGGAACCAGAGTGGATTGAGGCTACTCTCTAATTGATGTACACTCGACTTGGTTTAAGTGCTATCGACTGGCGACAAAATGTCCTCAGGGTATCGATGTATCCAACTAATTCTAGCTGGATTAAGGTTATTTTTGTTCCGGTTTCTTTATTACCCCAGTGAATATCTAGAGAGATAAATACATAGAAATAATGTTGTACAAAGTACTTATTACTTCCATGAATACATGTTGTGTTTTGTTAGGTTTTTGATAGCCTTCGCGCGGGAAATGAGAGTTGTAAAATTTAAAATAATTTTATTGGCTTTAAATTTGGTGTAACAAAGATAGTAAAATTATATTTTGTTTAACCATTATGCATGCAAATGTAAAGATTGATAATGACATTGACAGTGTCTGTTGTAAGGACTGATACAACGCGATAAAAACTTGATACTTATAAAAACCACTTAAGAATGCCACTTACATTGCCAGCCTCGTAACTCAGTCCTTTTCTATACCCATTCATTATTATTTTCAATTATCATTACAATACTTGTTGGTTTTATCTACAGGCCCATTTAAAACCAGTTCAAAAAAAAAGGCATGTAAGGTACACTTTCTGTAAATGGAACGTCATCCGAGTGCTATATTCTCACAGTATTCTTCACACAAATTGTCACATTTCCTCTCATCACTCATACGTCTTTCAACATACGCATTCCAAGATAAAGAGACAAAGCATTTTGCGGTAAATTGTTCAAACGACATGAAAAAATGGATAGTACATGTGTGTTTTATTATTTTACTGCACGAGTGCGACAGGAACGCTCCGAAGCGTTTATGGTTGGGTGACATGAAAAATAATATTTACCTGTGGGCTGTGTTAATATAATGTTTGTTTCTTATGTTTGACCACAAATATTTATTTAGTTTTTAGGGTTTCATGCCAAAAGGTGAACATATTTTTAAGCCGATTTTTTTAGAGTGTATCATAAAATTGTGGATTAAAAGTTTCATAGATTACCCTTGTTGTTATTTTACTACTTAACAACAAATGATAAAATTTCTAGATTAGTCATTGATGAATTAGTCTTAAAATGGGATCAAACAGTTGATCAATTTATTTGCTTAAAATGTAGGTATATAGGTCTGTATGTTATACAGGGCGCTACATTAAAATTAAATTAAAATTAAAAATTAAAATTCATTTATTTCAGGTAATTAAAACCCTAATTAAATTTAATAAAATTATAATAAAATTAAAGTTTCCTAAGTACATTTTACCATTGTTAGAGGTGTGCAAATTATACAATAATAATTTTATACAATAGAAATAAAATTAAAAATGATTAATAATAAGAATAACTACTACTTTCGCATAATAATTTCAAAAATTAACAGATATCATCTTTTAAGGTGTAACCTATCTCTGTATCAAATATCAATAAAGGTTCTTAGTTTAGGCGAAATAGTTGTCAAACTTAAACGAGTACCATATATTATTACGAGTAGTATAAATTTCACTGAAATCAAATTTCATTTCTAACTCATATTATTATCTTTTCAAACAAAATATATGGGTATAAAACTTTGTTTAACGCCTGGTGATGGGCGATAACAGCTGGGACCAGCCGACGTTCGAGATTCTATATTGTTATATAAAGCTTTGTTGGTTTTATTTGCCTATGCTAAAGCTCACTTAAAAAGAAACTTGAAAAAGCTCGGAAAATCTAAGATAACGATGTAATTGTCTTGAAGGGACTCGACTTGTAATTTTTTATTTATTTTATACTAGCTGTTCCCCGCGGCTCCGCCCGCGTGGGACTCGGTTATATCGCGCCCAAAAGTAGCCTATGTTTGACCTCAGGTCGTTAACTACATCCCTACCAAATTTCATCACAATCGGTCCAGCAGTTTAGCCGTGAAGAGGTGACAGACAGACAGACAGACAGACAGACAGACTTTCGCATTTATAATATTAGTATGGAAGTATGGATATTAATATGGATTAATTTTTTTTAATAAATTAAAGAGACTGTATATTATAGAAATTGATATAGGTAAAAAAAGGCAGGGGCAGATCACCAAGGAAATAGGAACCCAGTGGGTTCCTATTTCCTTGGTGTCAGATAGATATTTTAAGCAGTCATAACTCTATGGCACACCATTCTTAGTAATGCACACATTACTAAGAAAATGTCACAAGACAAAGCAAAGTGCATGTAATGCATACTCCGCAAAAGCTATGTGTCACTATCTCATACAATTCCATGTATTACAATACAACCACAGAACAGAGAAATTATCCGAATAAAAATGTTTTGACACGGATTTTGTTCCAGGTCAGTGTGGCTAGCGTATTCTCTCTTCTCACCTTCAATTTATACATATAAACCACACCACACCTTATTAGAAATGTATTACGTAATTTACAACAAAGCCACCTAATATTATCGACCAATAACAGTGGCAATTAATGAAGCAATCAAATTCCCAGCCCATTATTTCTGAATAAAACTGTGGCTCGCAAGCCAAACCAGTGACATACTTTTCGTGCGCTAATATTTTTCAAAATTCTGTAGTAACAACGCAATGCGTGTAATTCGTTTTTCCGACCTTTTTAAAGGACAACGGCGGAAAAAGGCTAAATAATCGATCGGAAAAGATATCCACAAGATTGATTGGCAAAAATAAATTAAACCACACTCGATCCAAACCAAAAGCTTGTCGCCGCCTGTGAACCCTGTCACTTTTTGTCGTTAATCTGTGCTTGCTCATCTGGGAATGCCACGGTTTTTCCTTGTTTCTCTCCTTTGAACCGTCACCACTTATTCCCTTCATTGGACATTTTGTTTTCACGTATCATTTAATAACAAATCTTTTTCATCTGTCGGGGATTCTTTTCTTTCTTTTTTTTTCGAATAACTTCTTATGTACACTGATATTTTACATGCTCAGTCATGTGAGAGCACAATTAATTATAATTTATGTCACAGTTGACACGTGAATGTTGGGGAAATTCACTCCTTTTGTATACTTACAATTGCCAAATCTGTTGTATATAAATACCATATGGAATACGAATGCGTGTAATTTGTGAAAGTTAATTACCTCAAAAAACTCCGATACAATTCCAATTAAATACTTGTGTGTACTGTGAATACTACGGATACCGTGATCCCGATTGAAATAAAAAAGAGGTTTTACCCCTTATTAATAAAAAATAACAAATGTTTGCTAATATGTTGAGTCCCTCTCTCTCAAATCGATTTTAACGTCAAAGAAGGAGATAGAACATTTTGATTAAAATGGACCTATCAAACGTTTGTTATTTTTATGAATAAGAGAGTATAAAATAAAATAAATAAATAAATAACTGAATCAAAATATTTTTTAACGGATTTGTCTCCTAAATTTTAGATTTTAATCTATTACATCGGGTAAACAAAATAATGTTTTTTATCAAATCACACTTAGGTTATTTTTCATAAGTTCAATAGCTCCGTACAGCACGTAATTCTTTTGCACTGACTATTATCACTTAATGGCAGTCGTTTGGCTATGTCATGCCGTTGACAGCCTGAAAAATCGAACAGTGTTGGCCACAAACACACGCCGATCATATTTATATTGGTCTGGTTTCCTTGTAAAATGGCAATAGAGGTCAGACGGCATTTGCTTCAATTAAATTACCAGTAAGTACCTACCGCCAAATCCATTATTAAAAAGAGTACCAATCCAAAACCACGTAACATGCTTGGATGAAGAAATAAAAAAATGCTCAGATAATAACACCAAAGGTATATCGTATATTTGAATCGCTTATTATAAGCACCATTACAAGCAGATAGTACTTAAACCCTTTGACTTAAAGACTATATTATAATCTAAGCTTAAACCCTAACACTCTAACATGAAATAATTACTTTACATCGCTCCAAATTGCGGTCTGGCAAAGTTTGGTCAAAACTAGAAGTTAGTGACCTACGATCTCGGTATTAAGGGTAAAATTAGTTCTACAAGTATCCATGCGGCTAGTGTTATGAGGAGTTTTGGACCGAGGTTGGAATTTTTAAGTTTTTTTTACCCAACTACCCAAGGAAATAAAGATATGTATTTCAAGCGTGCATTACTTATTTATACTACTTATTTATGCTATTTACCACTACATAGTATAAAACAAAGTCGCTTTCTCTGTCCCTATGTCTCTTTGTATGCTTAAATCTTTAAAACTTTTAAAAGATTTTGATGCGGTTTTTTTAAATAGATAGCGTGATTCAAGAGGGAGGTTTTTATGCCCATGCGAAGCCGGGGCGGGTCGCTGGTTGAATTATAACTAAAGGCCTTAACAAAAAAAAATATGGATAAAAAATGTCCCGCAAACCATTGCCATTGGGAAATGTTCCCAAAGGGCTGGTAGCATTGCCTTGCCACGTTGAATGGCAATGCTTATTTTCTGCGCAAGGAAATAACCAGCCTTTTGGTCACATCAGACCTCAACAAGCCATTTTTTTTTCAGTACCTTACCTAGCCTAAACGGCTGAATTCTATTTTAGAATTATGAATTATCATAAGTCTTGTCTTTATAAGTATTGTGTGAGACACTGTATATGTGCTATGTGTTGTCAAACAAAAAAATACGAAAAAACAGGAGAAATTCCATTTTTCATATCACATCTCGAGAAATATGCCATTTTGCTCCCGAATACGATTAAAATTCCTCCATGTACTCGTATTTGCCGCATGGCAATCGCGGAGCAATATCCGACACGAGATCGCAAGACTCTCATTTCTTGTGGTTGTTTTCGGGTTCCCTATAGGCACACAGAAAATAGAATCTACAACTGGCTGAGGATCGAACCCGGGACTTCCTGAGTAGCGGTCACTCAGTTAACTACTACGCCGCCGAGGTCGTCAAATTATCTACATGTTTTGGGCTTGGCAGTAGCTTTGAAAACGTAAATAATAAGTACGTTCAACTGCTTACTGTACTTATTCTATCCCTTTGTTTTAATAGTTTACAGAATTAATAAAATATAAATCAAAAATAAACACAATCTCAAAATGAAATCTTACCATAAGCGATGCCTAAAAGTCCCGAGGGAGATATCGGCAATTTGACTCAATTCCGTACACAAACGTCGAACGAAAGATATTAGTCGCCGAGACCGACGTGCCAGACGTGACACGAATTTTAGTAGTGTTGGATTTTTATGACTACCTTTTATCCGCGGCTTTGTCCACGTGAATTGCAATGAAAAACACATCTTTGCCCTAGCGTGTTTTTCTCGGTTGCATCATCAGCTTACTATTCAGAGTACGCTAATAATTATGATCCTGATTTTGCGGTTCGAGTTATTACAATAGAGCGACTGCCATCTGACCTCACACAGGGAAATCAGATCAATAGAAACATGATCCGTGTGTGTTAGTGGCCAACACTGTCGGATTTCTCAGGCTGCCTAAAGGCATCTGACATAGCCTAACGATACCATCTGTCGATAATAGCTGAGACCAACGGCTTAACATGCCTTCCGAAGCACGAAAGAGTTCAAGATAGAAATGCCACTAATGGCGACCTATCCAAATATGGCCGCGCACTCATCGTCGCTTGACGCGCGCTATCGTTACGAACACGCACGCCCCGCTATGCTATCGAGCTTCTGAGCAAATGAAAAATACATGTGTGTTATTATCTCTAATAATAACTGGCTCCGTGGTTTGTCCCGGGACTACAGGCGTTTGCCTGTAGTTCCGGGAGTCGTGGGTTCAATTCCCACGGGATGCATATTTTGTTTAAGTAGCTGTTTCCAATTTGGTTAGGACATTGCAGGCTTGAATCACCTGATTGTCTGACAAAAAATATGATTCCGTGCTTCGGAAGGCACATTAAGCCGTTGGCCCTGCTGCCATCTAATAGTCGTTAAAAGAACCACGACAGAGGCCGACAAGCGGTTCCGAAGAACTCTGACACCACGGGGGGCATGGTCGATTACATCGCAATAACTGCGCCACCTGTTTGACTTATTCTCTTATAGAGTGATTGCTTAGACAATAGTATGCATTGGTACTATTTTATCAACTAGCTATTTTATGAATACTTATTATATTATATATTATGTGTAAAGTGTGTGTAAAGTGATAAGAATATTCTATATTGAAAATAAACAATTTGAATTTGTCTTTTTGAATGATTTCTAATTAGTTCTAAGTTGACAAAGTTCTTGAGATAACCTTAAGAAATCACTTAAAAATCCAAACACAGCGTGTGAATAGATCTAAGGCTTTATATAACGTGAGAATAACCAGCTTTTATCGCTCATAAAATATTTATCTCGTCATAAGGACCGTGTTTGGGACAAGTCAAAGTTCTCAGTCTCAGTCATCAGGTGGCACAAACTTCTCAATGAAGTTGTAAGATAATGTTCTCATTAAGTATTCACAGGAAATTAGGAAATTTGAAGGTTAATTTTTTGAAGGGTAACAGGTATAGCTAGTCCTGAGAAACAGCAATGTTTACCAGGACTGATATACCTCTTACCTAAATAGAAATTAATCTGTGAACACTTATAAGCCTGATTGCAATTTGGATTGGACGCCGCCACTATTGGCATTATATTTAAAACAATAATAAAAAAAAATTATCGCACTAGTAAAACTATACATTGAAGAATAAATAACAATCATAAATAATACATTGGGCCTTATCGCTTATGCAATCTCTTTTAGGCAACCTAAATATAAAGTGATTGTTGCCAAAAACAGTCATTTTGAGCTATGAAGCTTCAGAAAGGCACGTAAAGCCCTTGACCCCGGCTGATATATTTTCCACTCAGTCTTTTCTTTAAACGTTCTGCACCCGTAGCCAAGTGACAATTTCTAAACGCTAACGAATGTCGACAAGAACAAAATGTATGGGATTGACATATGCTGCGGTAAATGACGTGGTCAATCTTATGTCAATCCGTACATTTTGTACCTCGTTAACGTTTTGCGATGGTGACTTTGGCTAAGCCCTCACTATATAAATACTAGCTCTTTTTTTTTTACTATTCACCCGTCAACTTACCTAAGTGGCCGCGAAGTAGAGCGTAAAATCGCGCGCCTATATACCCTCGCAGTGGTAAATCTATTTCATCGTGTTTTACACTATCTGCGGTGAGCCTATTCGCGCGTTCGAATTTTGCGAATTCGAATTCGGAATTTTTATTTGTAATTTTATATTTCATTTTGGTATTTTTGTACACAGTTTTTGAGGAAGGTATAAAATGAAAATGATAAATATTGCGCCAATAAATAAGGCGATAACATTATTACGATTGAATTAATTCAAATTCAAATTGTTTATTTTCAATATAGGATATTCTTATCACTTATTGACGTCAATTGTAACTGAGATTGTAACTTATTTTAAGTTTACCACCACTTCCAAAGCGCAAGTGGAGAAGTGGCGCCACAAACTCCACAGCAGCATTTTCTTCAAAAACGTCAATTCACAAAATTTGAGTCATATCAGACGAGTTTACATTTGAATATTTTTATAATTACCATAAGTTTATTATTAAATTATTAAATATTGAGGATTATTGAAATAGTTTAACAAAAATGTCAAGTAATAAAATATGTCATGATATAATAATAATAAAATAAATAATAATAATGTGCGGGTCGTTAGTATATAACGATTGTATACTAGTGACCCGCCCCGGCTTCGCATGGGCATAAAAACCTTCCTCTTGAATCACCCTATCTATTAAAAAAAAGCGTATCAAAATCAGTTGCGTAGTTTTAAAATTTTAAGCATACATAGGGATATAGGGCCAGAGAAAGCGGCTTTGTTTTATACTATGTAGTGATAGTAATTTTCTTTGCCAATAGACGAACGAATTTTTTAATACATTTCGATATTCACCTATTTCAAAGTCCAAGTCATTTAGACTCAACAAGAAGAAGATTAAAATGTATTTTCTAAGATGCAAATTAAATTTATTGAAATATCTTATCTTAGAGGTTCAGTATTCTCATATTTTGAAAGGATGCCAATATTTTAGGCACAAATATTGTTCAAGCCACCAAAGAAATTTCGATACAAAAACCCAACGGATAACATTTTTATCGATAGTTCACATAAATCAACATTAATCAATTTCAACCGAACGTTTCAATCTCCTGTTTTGACGCGTTTTTTTTCTTTGTGTGCATATTTTCATGATAAATTGACCCGCAGATAAATCATAGTTTTATTTTTCAACCCAGCGGGTCGTAAAACCCGTTTTTTACCTTATAATATGCTTCACTACATTTTTTTATATCAATTTGGAGTTTGCTTGAAACCCCGTAGTGGGTTCGATTCCCACGGGAAGCATACTTTGTTTATTGTTTCTAGTTAAGTTAAGATCTTGCAAGCTTAAATAACTTGATTGTCTGAAAGACGATTTCATGCTTTGGATGCATGTCTGGTAGTCGTTAAAAGGATTGAAGTCAAAGGCCGAGAGGCGGTTTCGAGGAATTCCGGCACCAGAATTTGCATAGTCGATTGAGTCACCCAAAATGATATGAAAGATTTATTTTTGATTTCTCCGAAAGAAATTAATTATTGGAGATCTATGTGGTAAACATGAAGTTTTTTTGTCTACTTTCACTGCATTCCTGTTACTTCCAGATGAAGAGACCACTTCCATTGTGTTGTGCGAGATTGTCATCTTGCTCGTGGATGTATGTTGTAGGTATCTAGGTATACCTTGTACCATTTTCCGACCGATGGTAGAAAGAAATATATACAATATATTTCAACCAATATCTTATTCCCAAGAAAGGTTGAAAAAAATCAGGTGGCTGGTTATTTAAATTATTTAATTAAAGGCTACGTTGACCACTTACCATCAGGAGAGAACAAACTCCTGTACAACTTGTGATATTATTCACAGTAAAATAGGGACATCGTATTAAAAATGAAACGCATGGTAAATCCGTACTATAAAATTCATAGCCATATTCCCATATGCAAAAGCCTACTCATACATAAAAAATATTGCCATTAAATATTAGGGAGTTACATGATTGTCATTGACTACAGGAAGAGTCCCGAGAACAACTCTTATTTTGACGATTTTGTGATTGTCCCCTCAAGCATTATGTCTGATAACAAAATTTATTAAATTTTTAGTTTTAGATAAGTCAAAACAAATTTACTTGACAAGTATTCCAGCTGTTCATAAATATTGAAATAATATTCACTTTGAGGAGCTAATATTTACACGGCCAGTATTGCCAAGCCGAAAACGACTCAAATTACAAAACTTAGTTACAGCGCGAATTCCAACGTTGTTATGCACTAAATAGGTCGTTTATTAAATTCCCCGAAGCCCAAAAGGGTGAATTTCCTGTAAAACATCACAACACAACTAAGCGCCTGAATTTTTCATCGAGTAAGCTCCGATGTGAAACCTTATACAAATTACGTAGGAGCATTACTCAAACGAACAACTGTAATTTGTTTGGTTGCTGGTCAAACTAGGTTTTGTCGTAGTTTTAAAATGAATCATATCATAGATAAGTGGCTGTAGTTCTATAATTTGTATATATTCTCGTTGTTATTCACAAAGATCTGACTTATCATCGTCTTTACCGATGCCTTGACTAAATAGCGAAATTGTCAATCTACCGAAACTGACTAGTAAGTAAACTGGGGAATTAATAAAAATGAGAAGTTAGGAAATTTACCGGTTTTCTAACTTATAGTATCCTTACTTGTAAATCGAAGATTTGTTCTGGTTGCATTCTATAAAGGTACGGTTTCGGAGATACTAAATAGATCAATAGAGGTACGCTTCTTATTTTTCATACCGTCGGCCAATTATAAAATTATTATTACTTGAGTCACAATAAAAATTTCTTAAACTACTGAAGTCATTTATAATTTTCCGCATTATTTTTATACCTGCCAAACTGGTTAACGTCAACGGAAAGTGACGTCAGTCAAGTCACAAAAGAATCGACTTTACACCGTAAATTTTTTAATACCCTAACATTTTAACCCTAACCCACTCCCTGAAACTAAAAAAAGCAATAAAAGAATTAGTCCTATTGCAAGCTCAACTAGCTTGCGATTGGACTAATTCTTTCTTCTTTTATGCCTTTTTTAGTTTCAGGGAGTGAGTTTAGTAACTGAATTTAGTAACCGTGTCACGGAAAAGTCAAGTGATTTTTCCCCATTCGCTTTGCTCTAGTGCCGACGAGTGCGGCGTTGCATTTCACGTATCTGAGCCCCTGAGCCCCTAGCAATTCAGCAAAATCTCAATACTTCACGAACAAGCGAAATTGATACAAGCGGCATACAAAATAAGAAGGGTTTCAGCGCGACATACGCTTGTCAATATTATCAGAAGTTACTGTACTGAAAAAAATATGAAGAGCTTGCTTACTTCATATAATTTCGAAATTAATGCAATTTTATTTTTTTATAGACTGTAATAGATACATTTATTTATTACTAGTGACCCACCCTGGCTTCGCGCGGCTATTAAAACCTTCCTCTTGAATCAGTCTACCTATTAAAAAACCTGCATCAAAGTCCGTTGCATAGTTTCCAAGATCTAAGCATACATATAGGCAGACAACGGGAAGCGACTTTGTTTTATACTATGTAATAATAATGGTTGAATGTGTCTATGTACTGACTGCGTACAGAAACTAGGGTCAGTTTTAACCATGGTCGATTGACCGTAACACCTACATGAAATGTAATGAAGGATGATGGCCCTAGATATTCACGGCACTGGTTATTTATTACAATGGAGCGATATAATAGAAAACGCACTATATATAAGTACTAGTGACCCGCCCTGGCTTCGCATGAGCATAAAAACCATCCTGTTGAATCACTCTATCTATTTAAAAAAACCGCATCAAAATCCGTTGCGTAATTTTAAAGATTTAAGCATACATAGGGATATAGGGACAGAGAAAGCGACTTTGTTTCATACTATGTAGTGATAGTGATATCTAGTTCTAGTGATATAGTTAATGTACTAACCCGTTGTTTAAAAGATACCTATAATTTTTCATTCAACCGTTTTCTGACCTCCAAACATCAATTCTAAGATGGTTCATAGGTTTGGGAACTGCTTATTCTCCATTAACTCCTTTCCTGATTCTTTATGTTATTTCAGTGTCTAAACAGAATATAGTGTGTCATAACTTATTTTCGCTGAAGCGCATATAGATTGCTTCTATATACCATCATTAGAAAGCGATGCGCCTTGCTGTGGGCGCGCGTGCGTCGCTCATCGTTGGTTGGGACTCCCCTCTGTTGGGTCGCTGGATACACCTTCTCGCTCCTGTTACTAGCTACCAATATGTGTAGCACAGGAGTCTCATCGACAGCTTAACTCAATGAACAATAATTAA
This sequence comes from Apomyelois bistriatella, assembly GCA_947044815.1. NCBI lineage: Eukaryota > Metazoa > Arthropoda > Insecta > Lepidoptera > Pyralidae > Apomyelois > Apomyelois bistriatella. The sequence goes on from OX345688.1 coordinate 3,023,942, forward strand.
AATAAAAAACATTAGTCACTAACTCTAAAACAAGTGTGTTACTAACAAAATATGGATGTATTATGTTTGAAATTAAAATTTATTATTATTATAAATTCTAATCTGAACCGCAAAATAAAATGTCGCCTGCCTTATTGGATTCGAAGCATTGAGGCACAGAAGACGTGGCCTAAGTGCCTGGCAATCTATGGATAATTGATGAGCGAACACCGAAGGCGCGAAAAGAGGTCCTTAACGAGATAGGTGACATAGCACCTAAATTGAGGAAAAGGATTTTTGGATTTTGAGAAAGCCACATTCTATTTATTTTTTTATTTTTTTAGAACTTTGAGAAGAATGTTAAGTGTTTAATCTATCTCACTCTGTTTCTATTTTTTTTTATTCTAAACATTTTCAATATCAACCATAATATTAAATAGTTTGACTAACGTTTTATTTTCTTGTTTCAGGTACATATATAATGGAAGAATGGCCCTTATTGGTTTGGAGTAATAGAATAGAAAAATAATTTATTATGTATGTTATTAGCGGTGTTTTAAGTTGATGCATGTGCGTCTTTCTAATTTAAGAATTTTTCTAACCTATTTTTTTGCAACTTTTCTCTAATGTTGCAGATATTTTATAATCCCTCGACTACTTACCGATAATTCAAGCACAATAGAGAATTATTGTAATAAGGTAACCGGGTACCGCCCGGTGGTCAAAGGGAAGACAAATTAAACAGATTTTAGAAAAACAATCAAATAGCGTTACAATATTTTTTAATTATTTGCCAAACAAATATAGACTATATTTCTAAGAAATCAAAATGAAATGAATACTAAAAATAATATGACGTCATTATTCCTCCCAATATTCTGTGATCAAACCAGGGTGGCTCATTAATTCATGTCAGTTAATTATTTAAGATAATTATATGTGAGGCGCGAATCTTAGATTCTCGACTTTTATGCGAGGAGGCAATCTAACTAAAAGGTCCACTATATGTTGACCTCTGTATGTAGAGTTAGCAATTAATAGATATGGCAGTTTTCATTTTTATTATAACTTTAAAAATTGAATAAATTCAATTTATTTTATTAGCCTGTGAAAATAAAAATTCTTAATTTCACGATCTGACGGTTTCAAGGAATTAGCTAAAATTTGGAAGAGAGGTTTGTTATGGCCGGATTAAAACATACCTATCTTTAGTTTTTTTTGTCAATACGAATTCTAAAATAAAAATTGAAGTTGCAGTGTACGGTAAACGGTAGAGTTAATCATTGAAACTGAGTCGAGTTCTTAGTTTTATCTTTTCTATTTTTTTCTAAAATAATATTTTTTTCTTGAAACCTGTTGTTAGCTTTACCGGTTTATGAGTAATTGGCGTTGTCTCAACATATTTTTTTAAATAAGTATCATTTAAATGTTTACACATGGAAAACAATTCTACTTTGATACCAAAAAACTATACTGTACGAAAAACGACCGAAAAAATAAATAAAATCGTCTTCATTTTAGTTCAAGTAAACATATAAAATAAGAAGTAAGTATCAAATTTGTTTGTACAGCGAAGGCACTTCTAGAAGTTCTAAGCTCAACACCGCCGACGTACCCTCATTACAAGCTTGTCTTATAAAGTGGAGTCGGAAGGAGATAGATGAGATCGGACATTTCATCGACCTCAAACACAGTATAAAGTACTGGCCTCTCTTTCATTTTATGTTACTTTGTTATTGGTTGAATACAAAGTAGATTCGTCTTTTGAAAAATAATTCAAAAACGTGTTTTTTACTTTTTTACACTCAGAACAGTAGATGGAATCGTTTTTTATTTACTACTGAATAGTCAACCGTCCAACTAGTGAATAGAGTAGGAAGAAATTTATATAGAAATTAGTAACACCCTTGAACTACATTTCCTAATTTTTAGGTAAAAAAAAAAAAATAAGAGTTAACAACTTCTTTTAGGTTTAAATGTATACAGGGTGGTAGGGTAAACACCCTTACCCTTGATACTGGAAGTTCAGTATCATGAGCAGACTTCAAAATAAATATAAAATATTAATATAATTTTATTAATAAATTACATAATTTAAAAATTTACGTTCATGAAAACTTAATGACAAACACCACACCAATAATAAAATTTACGCATACATATACACATAGTCCGCGCGTATTGTAATAGTAGGGTAGGTATATATATATATATATTTTAACAATTTTTATGGCAATAAAACATTTTTTATTTTTTTTATTACAGTTATTAGATATTTTAATTAGTTAGTTATCTATCCGCTATTTGAATGATTGTCGGTGATTATCCTGCCACCCTGTGTATAAATAGCGTTATTTTATATTTTTTAACAAAAAACAAAAAAAAAAACAAAAGAAAAAAATTACTTCAAGGAATATTGCTCTATATAAAACTTTAAATATCAACGTTATTTACAGTTTAATTAAAAGCTCGTTAGCTGCAAGCGGCTAGGGTAATTACGCAGGTCTAATCGTCGTCTGAAAGAAGCTCCGAGTCGTTTAGTCTACGCACGGATGTTTGCACAAGGTAGTATTACTAATTATATTGTAAATAATTGCTAGTATTTTTATAAGACAAAGCTTTTATCTAATTCAAGAATGCCATTATGAATGAAAGTTTTAAAATCAGTTGAAACCAAAGAATTTGGAATCACGCGCGGTCTCTACCAGGTTTTTTTTAAGGTGATAACTCGGTGAACACTAGCGCCACCGTCATTTAAAAATCATTACTCACTGAAAACACAAGTTATCAAAAATCCCTCTGCTGTAATTTTGGTTCTGGATTTGAGGTTAATTTTAATCATATTCAATTATTAAATTATAGCTCCATATAGTTACAGATGGCAAAACTGCTAAAAGTGGCCGTTTTAAGCAATAATGCAATTTGTAAACTATAGGGAATCAAAAATCCCTCTGCTGTAATTAAGGTTCTGGATCTGAGGTTAATTTTAAACATATTAAATTATAATTCCCTATAGTTACAAATTGCATTATTGCTTAAAACGGCCACTTTTTGCAGTTTTGCAATTTGTAACTATATGGAACTATAATTTAATAATTGAATATGATTAAAATTAACTTCAGATCCAGAACCATCATTACAGCAGAGGGATTTTTGATAACTTGTGTTTTCAGTGAGTAATGATTTTTAAATGACGGTAGCGCTAGTGTTCACTGAGGTATCACCTTCATCTATTGTTGTAACAAACTGGTAAATCTAATAATTATCTTAAATGTAGTACAGACAGAGTTCGAAAACAGCACTACTACTACTAGACCTTGATACAGTAGTAATTATCTCCACTGTAGTTCATACAAAAATTGACAATAAATTTGGAAATTTATTGTTTTGTTAACCTCGCTTTCTTAAGGTTGCATACAAAGCTGTATAGCTGACTTTAGAACATATAGGTAAGTATTTGTTTGTTTGTTTACCTATTTTAACTGTAATACACTTTAAAGAAGTTTGGTCTTAGGTCTTATTATATGTCCCTAGGCTCTGTCTTTCCCGTATGGGATAAAGATGTGATTATATGTGTGTATGTATACATGCACACTTTAAAAATAATTAATTAGGTAAAGTTAACGCCTCGAGACATCGTTTTCCTATGAAGATGGCTTTGAAACATCCTGTAATATTAAAACAATAACTATTACAGTCTATTTTTAAGGGTTATCGTAAACTTGCCACATAGTTAATTCGTCACGTTTTTAAAACTCCATACATTCAAAGTTAATTCGTCACATGCATAAAAAAGTATTAGTTAACTCGTCACAGGTAGGTATGCGTTATAGTTAATTTGCCACAATTAGCAAAGTACCGACAGCAAGCAAAGTGATTTATTTATTTAGTGGTTTAAATCTACGCTAATATGAAAAATGCCGAAGAGTTTGTTTATTTGGTTTTATGACATGACGACAGGTTAGATTTACAAAAAAAAACCACTCTTGTAAAGATGATGGTATGTACCATGGGCGGAACTGAAGCGGACAACAAGTTAAATACATTTATTTACTACAAATGTCTAAAGTATTCAACTACATACAGGGGTTTATTTATTTGAATTTAATGATGGCCAAATTATATAATTTAATTTTCTATATTACACAATTTTATTTTTCTATTGTCATGTGATCTATGTATTGGAATGCAATGTATGAATTATTATTGAATAAATTAATGATCACTTGATCAATTCAAATAGGACATCATTTTTTTTTTAGCTGCAAAATGTTGATAGTTATCTTGAGTTCATTCATACCCTAGGAGGCTGTTGGTGCTTTTTAAATAATCCTTTATATGAGGATGAGAAAATTTACAATCAGACAGCTAGGTAGCACTCCTGCACATGCTTTTATCTCTCTCGCTCGCTGCAACTATCTCTTTCTAAATGTAACAACTAACCCTTTCGGTCAATGCATTCTTGTTATCAGTCCAGTGACTCACATGACCTTGCGAGAGGGTGGTGACGTGTTTTGCAAAATTACTGTGCAATTTTAAATGTTGTAATTTGTGCATCTTTGAAAAAATGGATAATCAGCCGGGAACAAGTACGGGAGGACATGGTGTAAGTATTTTTAAATTTAATTCTATACAAAAAAAAATATGTGCTATTTGTTTATTATTTTATCTCTCAAATGCTCTTATATAAAAGGAGTTCGATTTTAATAACAGTTATTAAACAATGATTTTATTTAATTTAACTTTAGATAGCCTATGGTTTTAAAACAAAATTAATACTTAACTGACCCCTCATTAATTTCACAGCAATGTCAATTTAATCAAGTGTTTATTTAATTGATTCTAGTAATTATAATCTGCAAGTTAAACTGCACTAGATCTAATACGAACTATTAATTATAATTAAATAAATATTTGAATAAAAGAGTCACATTTCTTATTTTATTTATTAGCAAAGGTACAGTTTAAAACTTTAGATATAATTTTAAATCATACCGTTTTATGCTGCTTGTCTTAACTAGACATGACGCATGACAAACTTTAAACAAAATGGCCGACGGCTCAGACGCCAGCGGTGGTGTGATTAATCATACATTGTGAAATTTGACATGTATTATGCTTATTGTTTTCTGTAGACAAACACAGTTACAAATTTCTATACTATACCCGTTTAGTTTTAAAGCATGTAGTAATTTTTATGGTGATTTTATAAAATGCTGACTATTTCCCGTGACTTCAATTGCGGCATTTATTTCCGTTGTTGTTAAGAGTAAAGAGTATTCTTATATTGAAAGAGTTATCAAATTCCGTCCAGTAGCTTTTTTTCCTCTTTATAGTATTAAGTATAGATAAATTTATGATACTATTTCAACACCTTTTCAGGTCACATTTACGAAAACTGAAAGGGGACGGAGAATGCTTGTGAGAGGTGGTTATATGTACACCTTTCATCGGGAAACTAAGCTTGGAACTGTTTGGAGATGTACGAATCGTGCATGCAGTGCAAGTATAAAAATTTCGGAGAATCATAGCGTTCGAGTTTTGCATGAAGCGGCTCATAAGTGTAAACCAAATGTAGTGAAAACAGAGATTATCAAGACAAAGAATCTTTGTAAAGAAGCAGCAGCAAACACCAGCACACCTATGCCTCAACTATTTGAAGAAGTTTTTCAACCAAAAAAAGACGCGGGTTACGATTTATTAAGTGCCTTACCGAAATTTAAACACTTTTCAAGATCACTTTATATCGTAAGGAATCGTGAATTAAACGTACCCAAAACACATTTTGCTAAATGTGAAGATGTAATAATCCCGTTCAAATATACAGATTGTTTTTTATTATTTGACGACGACAGTGATCCTGAGAACAGAATAATAGCTTTCTGTACTGAGACAGCTCGTGAAGCTGTAAGAAATATTCGAACATATTTTTCGGATGGAACTTTTTCAAGCTGCTGTAAACCATTTTATCAGCTTTACTGCATACATGGTGATGTGAGAAGTGACGAAAACTTTACAAACGTAGTTCCTCTCATATACGTTCTAATGCCTAATAAGCAAGAACGGTCTTATGAGCGACTTTTTATTGCTCTCAAGAAAAATTTGCCATATTGGAACCCGGTGACAATGATTGTCGATTTTGAAATTGCAGTTATCAACGTCATAAAAAAAATGTTTCCACATATTAAACTACAAGGATGTAACTTCCACTTCAAACAAGCATTGGCTAAAAAAGCTCACGCCTTAAATATGAACAGCATCAACGAAAAGAGACACTTGGCTTTGTGTGCTGCATTGGCGCATGTAAAGCTAGAAGACATTGAAGACGGTTGGTTGTGGATTATGGAAGATGCGCCACAGAGTGAAACAGTAACAACATTTAATGATTATTTCGTATCCCAGTGGTTAGAAAATAAAAATATACAATTTATTTGGAATATACATGGTTCTCGTCATAGGACAATAAATCTCGCAGAAGCATGGCATAAGCGTTTGAACAATATGATGCCTCAAAAAAAACCTAGAATGCTTCAGTTTCTGGAAACACTCAAAAAGGAAGCTGATTATGTAGATACTAAAATAAAAAAATTGAATCTAGCCATACCATCAAACTTAAGAACGCGCAGGTCAATTGCATATGACAGGGAGTTAAAAACTCTTTTAGAAAATTATAATAACATGCCCCTGTCTGAATTTATATTGAAAATTTCTTATATGCAGCATTTTAAAGAAATGTAACATGGATGTAGTTAATTCTACATTTAAGATTTAAATTAATAATTTTAATGTATGATTTCAAAGGAAAACTAATGTTATAAACAAAAAGCAATATCTTTACTTTATATAATAAAAGTTCTTTTTACTATTGTTTTATTGTAGGTTGTTCTAATTTGTTACATAGATGTAGTTAATCCTATACTTAAGTTTTAAATTACGACTTTAATCTTTGATTTTAGGGGAAGGCAAGTGATGAATTATGACAAAAAATACTGTGATTTTATCTGTGATTCATTAAGTAGATATATTTTGTTTTTTTTTTTATGTTATACACGTAAGGTATATCAATAAGGTAGGTAGGTAGTAGGTAGGTTGTGCATGTTACCTAGGCAAATCAGCCGCTTTCTATTTATAAAGAGAACTGTGATTTTTACAAATTGTTACATAATATTTTAAATAAAACAGCTGTAAATTTTGAGAACCTTCCTAGAAATTAACAGCAAATTTATTTTTGTTTGCTTCTTCTTTGGTTATATTTGTACGTAATATTTAAGTAAATCATTCAGATAGAACTGTGATTTTTGTAATAGATGTAGGTAAGGTTAATATCCCAAAACTGTGATGAAAGAAATAAATGTTGTTATTTAAATTTTTGTTTAATTTTCTTGCTGTCTGTACAAAAATAATCAGTGTGACGAATTTACTATACTAAATATTAGACTGTGACGAATTAACTATAAAAAAATAAAAGTGTGGCAAGTTTACGCATACTTTTTTTCGTGACGAATTAACTTTGTGGCAAGTTTACGATAACCCATTTTTAAGAAACTAGACCCTTATTTTATAAAATCTCAACTTATATTATAAATGCGAAAGTGAATTTGTATATTTGTTTGTTTGTTAACTCTTCACGCTTTATCAACTGAACCAATCTGCTCGAAACTTCGCATATACGTAGTTAGGAGTACTTTTCTGAATACTACTCAGGACATAGGGTACCTATCATCCCAAAAAAGCACTGTTCCTGAAATTTACGCAAAGTGAAGCCGCGGGCGAAAGCTAGTAATTTTATAAAATAGCATAGTAGCAGTTAGACTACAAACAGGCGAGAATTTTCTGTCCTATGGAACACTGTAGTCGACTGTACTAAAGTCAAAACAATGGAGGTAAATAAAGGAAAAAAAAAATTAACTGAACATACGAGCTAACCGGCCAAACCAAACACGGTATTCTAACATACAATGTATGTGTTTTAGAAAGTTTTTTCAATGGAGCTACACGACTACAGTGATCATTTTTAACACTCTTAAAAGATAGTGTTGCTCCACATTGTCACCGCAAGATTTTTCTGTTTAAGCATGATTGATACAATATTTTAAGATTGTAGTTAATGTCAGTGGCAACTTAGATAATAAAAATAAAATATTATTAATCTGTAGAGACATTATTATGCATGCAAACTAGGAGGTGGCAGTAAGTCAAATACATTATTTTACTAAATATTGTATTGGACTCTTCCGCTACGAAAGTTTATTACAAGGTCAATAAAATTATTAATTTTCACAGATATCAATTAATTTAAGGTAGAAATGAAGATGAGTACACATTTTTTCTCTTCTATCTTTTTGGTAAAATTATCATTTCGCAAATAAAGTTGAATCCGCGTTTCGCTTTTCGATCCTATATCGCCTCGCCTCCTTGTTATTTCCATTTCAACATAATATTGTATATGCTTTGGCTTTATCTGGAGTTATTGCCACCTAAAACCTCAAGTTATTTAGCAGAGACTCAGAAAATCAAGTACCTTAGCTTGACTTAGGTTAAACACTTAGGTTATATTTAGGTACCAGCTTGGCAAAAAACGACGCAAAATATGCGCTTAGGTATCTGTATGAGCAAATGGGTGTTTGCTCGCGAATTTCAAAATAACATAGTTGCGAATTCCAGACAAAATTTGGTTATCATGATCGTAACCGGCTTTGCAGAATCTAACTTCAGAGTTCAGAGTTATTAGGGTGTGAAAAATTAAGGCCAGACCAAATGAGATAAAGCCGGGAGGGTCACACACGTGACAAAGGTGTTCAGGTTGAAAATATCATCCTAATAATGAAAATAGACCCTAAAGTCGTCACTGTAAATGTCAAATTTAATTAGAGTTAAATTTTCACTTGTATTTTGTTTTGCGGTGTACCAAAAAATTTACAAATGGGAGAAATTAACAAACAATTTGTTTTTTGTTTAACGTTTTGGAGTTTAATTAATTTAAGGGACGTGTTGGTACTTTTTTTTGGATAATTAAGGTTCACCTTATGTTTTGTATCATTGTTTATTTTGGGGTCTGTACTGTCGACAAAACTAAACGTCTACAAGATCTTGTTGTTGTATCTCTGTGGCAACTGATTTTTTTAAATTTTGCCTTCTTTTTCTTATCCCACTTTCTTTTGTGAGATCGGCACAATCTGTAAGTTCCTTACGCTAAGATCTTTTCAGGCCTACTATGTATTTTGTATGCACGAAGGACAGAGTCATCTATTTTAACTTTGGGAGTCACGTTCCAGGTTTTTGATCTTTACTGTATGAGATATCAACATTTTTACCAAACTTAGGGCTCTCTGTAAGAGTCTTGATTCAAACACCTGCACCTACTATATTATTTAATAATTGGTCAGTATCCCAAATCCAATATCCCTTATAAAAAAGGAAGTCTCAATCTCATGCTGCCTAAACCATAAATAATTCTATTGACACTTCGTATTTCAGATTGTCATACCAATTTCTAGGTCATACCCCTTGAATTCATTGGTAAAGATTAGGAAATGTATGGATGATCTTGCCAACACTTATTAGCCAGCAAGCGTGGCGTTATAACGCTCCTTTTCTATAATAAGTACTTAAATGAAGTGAGGCTCAAATCCTTCGTGGGCCCAATGTTCAATAATAAGCAAAGAAAAGTAGTTATGACGTTGATGACAAAGAGACTACCATGTCTATTTTGTATACCTGCTGGCGCACACAGAGGACTGTATACATTTCTACTAATACCTATTGTAACCTGTGCATGACAAAATAAAATAATTATGGTTATGTCACTATGTTACATAGGTACTGAAATCATTATAATCATAAAAAAAAAATTATTTCTCTTGAGACAGTTTCCACATAGAAGATTTTATCGCTTCCGTAAAGAAGGCATTGCATAAACATACAATGTATTTAATCCCCTATACGGCTAAGTTTGTAAGCAAGACGGATTATTACTTGAGCAAGGTTTCGTTCATTGAACGATAGGTTTTAAATGGATGATGTGGAGAAATACATATAATTATCAAAAATCTGTGGAAATCTTTAGTCTCTGCCTAGAAAAATTACCTTCAATCGTTAATACCTACATAAGACACTATCGTCGGTGCTGGGCTCAATTCACGTTCCGTGGGAATTTTTGGAAATTTTCTCTCACTATTAAAACTAAAATACTTAAAAAGCAAAAATTAGCTTTATTGCACCAGTACTTAATTTTTATTTTATTTTTTGTAGATTAAAATAGTTCATGTTTACTACTAAACTAAATTAAACAGGAGCACACAACTGAGTACATTCACGCTTGACGCAATGTGAAAAGAAAATTTCAGACTGATGATATAAAATTGTTATATTTTGAAAATTCCCATTAATTTTACACAGGCTGTCAATTTTGTAAGAAAATTTTATTGTGTGAAAAATGTTTTACAAATTTAGGTTTATTTAATGTTATGCAAATCCTATTCAGTAAGATGAACATTATAATTTCGCCTTGCATCGATCGTCTTAAAAAAAGCTGACGGCAATTCATTACAATTTCCGAAAGACTCAAGCCCAACTATCTTACAAAATACTCCAGTGTTCCTCGGTATTTTCTCATTTCATGGTTCCTTTAGCCTGTGAATTTATTATTATTACTCTGCCTTTTTTATTTTATCCCTCTGACCACTTTTCGGAAATATCGTTGTGAAAATTATGCCGAATTACTGAAAATTCAATGTCACTTACATGACCGGCTATCTTTTTGACCTCAACCCTGATAACAAACACCTATTAGTGGGAGAGAGTAACAAATATCAACCGACAGCAGTACTAATTTTAGATTTTAGACTTCATATTCCAAAATACGTCCAAACGTATAATATAATTATATTTGGCATTGATGACCAAAGAATTAAGAGAAAAAACTTTTTAAAAACACGCTTTGTATAGCCAAAACTCAGCCATTTCTATTTTTACCATTTTAAATATGGCTAGTAAAAATCGCGCAATAGAAAATGAATCTAAATTCCATCACTGAAGAAAGTCGGTTTAGCCGTTTTTTAATTTACGAGGGAAGATAGAGATGAGCGTACAAATATATACACAAATATACATACAGGTAAAACACATAACCCTGATTTTTTGGTTTCGCCATTGTCAGGTAAAAATTAAGGAAATCGCTCCGAAAATCAAGAAAATTCAGTGAGAATTTAAAATCACCACTATGAGAAGCCAGAGATCAGATCCTACTATAATCTTCCATAATAGAATATTAATTACTCTATGTATATGTAGCCCACTTATCTAGATGTATCAAAATCAGACATGTCAAGTATAAATTACATACTAATTTCAGATTTGATATTCAGCGATATTCTCAAACAGATAAGCTCCGTATAATTTGATTCAGTTCCGTATATTTTACACTGAGATACTAAGCTAATCCGGATGCGGATCGGTGGATAAATATTTAATATCAAAATGTTCTTCAGATATATGTCACTGTAGTAAGCATAGCTTTAATAATGTAAGAAAATTTTAAGAATATAATAATCCCTCTTTTTGTTAAGATGTTGTAAGAGACGAATAAGGGAAACAGAGATTTCATGTAAGTACCTCTGTCCGTTTGGCAGATACCACCAATGAAAAGCCTAGTACACAGATGGTACAATAAAGTATTTTTACTTACTTACTCGTTCTTACCTACTTACACGGTCGTTCCAGGTATAAAGCGAGTATGATGTAGTGCAGCAATAGATTGTGTGTAGGTAGGCATCACTTACTCTAACATATATATATATAACACAACACATATATATATATATATATATATATATATATATATATATACTCATACCTAAAATTAAATGCAAAACGAAAATTAAGTTAAAGTATTTGAAGAAATATGAGGCGTTTCAAGACAAAAAGGCATTAACAAGAATATATATTGTAATTTAAGTAAGTAATCAATCAAGAGGCTTATTGACAGTCAAGACAGGGTCATATACTAACAAACATCCTATATCAATAGATATAATGAAGTTTCGAAACAAGCTAGTATAGTATAGCCATAGATTTAAAAAACAAATTTGGGACCGCGCGCGATTAAGGGATTCGAACTGAGACCGCGCGCGATTCGAACTTCTTTCAGTATAGCTATATGTAAAATGATTTTCCGCTCAGCTTAAGCAATGTGCTCTCACCCCGCCTACCTGGCGTATTGCGGTAGGGAAATTTAATTTTCAACGCTGACAAATTTGCAACTGTAGTGTATGTTGGTCAGTTTGTTTGTAGTAGAATTGAGGTGGACGTTTGAAGTAAAAATGAAGTGACGTGTTGTTTTAGTGACGTGAACAAAGTGAACACATGTGTGTGAGTGCTGAAGGTACTAAAGCGTTTGTTTGGTTTTATTTACATAAATACTAGACGAATGATGACTTTATAACATCACTACATAGTATAAAACAAAGTCGCTTTCTCAGTCCCTATATCCCTATGTATGCTTAAATCTTTTAAACTAAGCAACGCATTTTGATGCCTTTTTTTAATAGATAGAGTGATGCAAGAGGAAAGTTTTGATGCCCATGCGAAGCCGGGGCGGGTCGCTAGTTACTATTAAGTTAAATAATTTATTATACTGCACGAGTGTTATATCCTTCACTAAAGAATAGTGTGGTTCATAATCTGCCATCTCAAAAACTTTTGTTAATTTGCTCTTTAGATACTTATTTTTTCTTAAACTACCGCTTCTCTACGAAAATTGGCAATCATTAAGGCTATTTATCTACACGATAGAGAATCCAGGTACACAACTTTTTAACTCATCTTTTTTATAAGATCATTAGATAGCAGTCTCGTAGTTTTTGCTTCACTACAGTACCCAAAAGTTTTATTCCCTCTCTCTCTTTTTGATCCAGCACTGAACATCATTTGTTTTTTGGCGGCAGAAATAAGCAAAAGTGAGGTAATCAAGCAGACGATCCGATAAATATATATGTTCAGGGAAATATATCTCTTAAAAACACTAAAACTAAATCGCTTATCGTATGCAATGTAGACAAAGAAACCTCTGCGGTATGTACTGCGGATACAAATTAACTGTGTCAGTGGTAGAGCAACGTGAATATTTGCTAACTTCCACTAAGTTTCTTATGTCAAGTGCTCAAACTATTATCAACCTTAGCAACTCCAATTTAGATTGCTGCTTAGCATTTTCCCACTCTTCGTGTAAAATTAGTAATCATAATTGAAGTTGGTCAGTGCGTGTTGCAAAATTATATCACGTATTTTATTTATTTACTAGCTGTTCCCCGCGGTTTCACTCGCCATTAGTGTGTATGTACTATAACCCATAACCTTCCCCAAGAATCAGGCTTTCATATACAAAAAGAATTTTGCAAATCCGACCAGTAGTTTGCAAGTTATAAGCGTTCAAATAAACAAACAAACTCTTCAGCTTAATTTTAGTATAGATTTAAACTTTATTGCACTTAAAACAATTACATTAAGTGGACCTAATGCTATATAAGGCATTATCTGCCAGTCAAACCTTTGGACCAAACAGAAAATCGTATAGGGTACTGCCATGAAAAAATATGCTTTCCAACATAAAACTATTCAAATAAGTCATAACACAGGAACCTTCTTACCAAAGGGTACCAACCTTTGGAGGTACCTTATAGGGACGTGTCAGATGCCTTTAGGTAGCTTAAAAAAAATTACAGTGTTACTTACACACGGATCATGTTCCTATTGATCTGGTTTTCCTGTATGGGTTAAGGAGGTCAGACATCAGTCGCTCTGTTGCAATAACCAGTACCGCCAAATCTGGGACCATGATTAAAACGTACCCTAAGTTCTGAAGTGTAAGTTGAAGATGCAACTGGGAAACACCCCCAGATAATGATGATGATCATTAGTCTAAAAGTTTTATTTTCTTAGGTAATTAATTGATAATTATCACGGCCTAAGTATAGACACTTGATGTCGCAGTGCGGTGAAAATATAATAAAGCTGCGGTGGCTTCTACAAATTTCCAGCATGCATTTTAACTAACTAGCTTGTGTTAACTGCATTGAGCTAGATATCTATCATGGTGGTGATAGCATTTTGATGAAAATATTAGTTGCTTACAACGTTGCTCAATAGAGTAGTTTGTTATTATTTTTTCAATCACTTAATGAACTTAATGAATATGAGAATGAAGAGATATTTTTCTCGTCAAACTTATAATTTACCAAGCTCGACGTCCAATGTAATAAATATTAATTTTACTAAAAGGAGTACAAAATAGGTACTTTCTCTCTATCTCTATATCATATTAGCAGGTAATTCTTACACCTTTCAGCTTCCCCTTGGGGAAACATACCAGCAAGTTTCATACTATGGGTCATGTGGAAGTCACTCAAAATTTATTTATTTAATCATGTACAAAAGGAGATCTGGCTGTTGTATCTAACTCTGTCGTGAAGGTTGCATGGAAAATAATCCAAAGTTGGTTCCTTTTGGGTCAAATTTATATAGTTTTATCTATTGATACGTAACAAGAATTGTAATAGTATATATTACAAAATACTCGTTACATCGTTATTTAAATCCACGAAAACGAAACTTCAGGAAAATTTTAAGATGTGACGATCGGTTCGTGTTTTCTTTTCAATGCAAATGATATTGGATCTAAGCGTTTTGAATCTAAAATTCAAAATCTATTGGCTGAATCTATTAAGTCAAGCGGAACCGGCAAATGCTAGGATTTATTGAAAGACTGGCTCGTGTATTTGTTTGACCGAGTTTTCGAATGCAATTGCATTTTTTTCTGATAGCCATTTCAAATGAAATTATAGAAAACGCGCGGATCGCCTAGCTTTTTAAAAGAAATTATTTTATCGTTTATCCCAATACTGAACTCGAATAAATATTGAAACTAGTTATGAAAAATGACAATTTTTCATATAGAATCACAAGTAATAATTGGATTAATTTTTATTTTAAGTTTTGTATTATTATGTTTAGGTTATCTTATTTATCCTATCCTGATAAAATAGATGGATCCTAATAAATTTGTCGCTATTGAATAATACTTACTATACTCTACAATTGGTATCAGTTCTCTGACTATGAATATTAAAAATATCTGTATGCTCACAGTAAATCCAAAAGACAAAACTTAGCCGAACTAGACAGTATTATATACCTTCATGTTCCCGTAATACATTTAACTAAAGCACAATGGGATCATGACATAAAAAATATGTAGGTACAACTTGTCTGTTTAATCTTCAAAATAGTAGGTACACAACTAAAATAACAATATAACACCAAGCATTATTTTCCAAAAGCACAAATGAAATACAAAATGTGAAAATAAATAAAAAATATGTACTTTGAAATCTTTATTTTACAGCTGTAACTTACTATATCCACAACAAAGGGCAAAAAGTATTTTATAAATTCGCATCTAAAACCTTTTCCTCTACGACAAAAGAAAAACAGCGACGTCGTCTCCTCGCACCATATATTTTCCACTTTTTATCTCTGTCATACACAGAGCTAGTTTCTGATATCAAGACTATAAAATGCACTTACGCAGTTTCTAAAGGTGTCTTTATATGGGATTTTTTCATACTTTCTTTTCTTAAAGCCTTAAAGCATCTGGTAAACCTAAATAAATTTTGTTAACAGAAAATGGTTTTTCAAGCAAAACTCGTGCAGGTCAAGAAAAGAACCAGAAGCTTCAAGGTCTCTTACCTTTTTCTGTAAGGTGATTTTTTATAGTACCCATACATAGTACATAGCACGTTAAGCCGGGACTGACGTCCCGGCTGCTATCTGGTATAGTTGTTAAAGAAACGTCAAAGGCTTCGAAGTGATTTTGCAGATCTTTGACACCAGGGTGTACATAGTCGATTGACTGTGTAACCCATACGATATGATGATAACATAAGTTAAAAAAAATTGCCTAGACCGCGCGCGGTTTCCAAATTCTATGGATGATAATGATAGTACAATACATCCAAACCCACGATTTACTTATGTTAGTTTTAGATCATAGATTTAAAAAAAAACCGCGCGCGGTTTCCAAATTCTATGTTTTAGTTCAAGCTTGATTTAAAATATTAAAAAAAGAAAGAAATATAAAGTGGATGTACGAGGTATTATTTTATCTAGTGTAACAAACGGAACGTCGAACCCATTGTCTTCCCATAATGAATACTCGCTCGATGGAAAGCCATTAGGGAACGCTTCGCCTTGCCTCAATTGTTCTCGTATACTTTTATCTTTGTTTATATTTTTTATCATAAGTATTCATATCTTCATAATGAGAAGGGATCTTTTCATGTAAACAACAGAGCTTCTATTCTAAATGCTTATTAAATCAATAAAACAATTGAATACATTTGTCGGTTCGCGTTTCGCAAAAAAAAAACCATTTTTGATACCGTTCACCGCTGGTATTGATTAAGATATTATCTTAACACATAACACAAAAATCTTAAAATGCCTATCTACTTATTTGTTATCCTTACAGCTAAGGGTTGTGATACCTAATTATAATCCAAATTAACAATGAGTTCCATCCAGGCAGATTTATTCTTGATCTGGTACATGGCAGTATATTGCATTTCAATGTTTTCAGAGTAGATAATCACTTTAATGTTGTTAGTTAGTTAGTCTTATTTCTGCCATAAGGCCAATAATAACGTAAGTTTTTCAGGTTGACCCTGCCCAAATCAGTCCAGTCACGTCACATGACTGAATCTTAAAAAAAAATGAGCAGTTTAGGTTATCTTCTCCAGTATTGATGCATTACTGCTGTGTTCAGTCATCTAACATGATGCATGTTCAGCACGATGATAACATTCATGATACAACCAGCATTTTTCACTAGCACCACATTTCAAACACATCAATCTTTGCTCTTATTTTCGCCGTCAGCGTCCATGTTTCTTACGAGCTTAACAACACTGATATCTTTCCAACCGAATAATATCGGTATATTTGTATTTAAAACGCAATGTTTTATATAATTTTGACTTGATAACATATTGCCTTTTGAAATTCTAAGTTTAACAAAACCTTGCAAAAGTATAATCGCTTAAAGATTTTAATTACTCAGCTGCAAAACAATTCGTTAAAAACAAAGTTAAAACTTTGGAGTTCCGAGGCTCGTTTCAGTAAACGAGGCGAAATTACCAGTTTTTAGTAACCGCTGAGTGAATTAACAATAAAACAACCTAGGTAATAAAATTAAACCTATAGCAAAATTACCGTTCGGTAATATTTTCTGTGTAAGAAGTAATGAGGATCTCTCCTGGAAACACTTGCGGCCTGGGTGTTGCTACTCACCAACAGTTCGCTATAAGAAAAACATTCTTCCCAAGTTGATCAGCGTTGGCTAATAGCACTAGGGGTTTAGCCAAAGTCACAATCTCAAAACGTTAACGAAGTACGGCAAGAACAAAATGTATGGGTTTGGCATTGGCATAAGACTAACCACGTGATTTACCGCAGCTTATATCAATCCCATACATTTTGTTCTTATAGAGATTCGTCAACTTTTTGAAATTGTTGCTTTGGCTACGTCCTCTGGAAGTAATTCACAATTAAAATAAGGATGTGCCCACGCTACAAATACCAACTCATAAAAATTTACTTAGGTACCTAAATAAAGAAAATTGAGAACAGAAGAGGATAAATGTGGGGACATTTAATACGGCACTACGACTTTATGAAAAAATATTACGGAAGGCAAGATAGAGGGAAGAAAGAAACCCCTGGAAGAGGCTCCACCGACAAGAGTACAGCTCTTAAATTTTAGATAGATAGATAGGTACTAAGTAAGATGGCGCATCGATTGACTGATTTTTTACCTCTAATAACAGGAATTTCTACTTTAATCTGTTCTGCGAAATCTCTGCTAATTATCGACATGCATCCTCTCAAAAATCTGAACAAGGTGGTAGAATAGGTAAGGCAAGTACACACCAAAATTACCTTTGTGCAAAGGTTGACTTAATAAATTCATTCAAAGAGCACTTACAAAGTTCATAAATAAATAGGCAATCTATTTCCTCGTAAAATGAAGAGAACCATTCAATAAATCTCAAAGCCGATTCAGAATATTGCTGATAAATATTAAATTGTGACTGCAATTCCCGATACTTTGAGTGGGATACAGCTGTGCTGAATTACTAGCGCTTGTTTCAACTAGCTGTATCAATTTGTTGGCAGAATTGATTGCTAGCTAGTTTCAGTAATGAAAATATTTGTATTATAACTGTTATTTTACTAATAATTAAATCCGTCCCACATTCGTCGATGATAGGTTTGATTGTTGTAAAGTCAGATACAAAAATCTCTCGAGCTAATAGTCAAATTAAATTTAGATTAGTTGTGTCGACATTTTATTCTAAAAAGTATTAACTTATGATCATTTGCATATTTTTATTTCTAGATTTCATCCGAAAATCCTCAGTTGTCTCACTGCAATGCAATCCAAAGTTCATTTCAGTGCAATTTCAATGGTATTCTGCAAAACGAAGCGCAAACTTCGGAGGCGATCTAACAAGCAACCAATTATTTTCTTTTCCCCTTCATTGAACGAGTAAATCTTTTTAATAATGAATTTCAAGTACTTAACAGTGTTCGGAATTTCTAAATTAATTTTATAGTAAACTATCAGTCTACCTTTGCTTGCCTATGGTACACATATAGCCTTTGTCACTCGGGGATAGTCGCAAATCTTTTTTGTCCATCATTTCATCATCTCAATTTTGATACAAAGTTAAATACAGGGCTTCTAAATAACAGATACCGACTGAAATATATATGTGTAGTATATCACCATTTGTACTGGGCGACATATTACGAACAATCATGAGATGCCCCAGCCGACTGCGGCTGTTGTTAACCCTCTCCAAATTGCGAGCGTTATGACAGAAATGGGACGTTTTGTTCACAAAGTGTTACATTTAATTAGTAAATTTAATAAACCAACGTTTCATTAGACTGTAGTATTGTACTGCCTATATCTATATTTGAGTGCTAGCGTAAATGTGGATTATTTTATTGGTTGGCTCGATGCATTCTGTTTTGCGACCGCTAGTGTTATCCCCACAAACTAATTCCAAATGGACCGAACCTGGTTAAAAACTGCTGGAAGACAATGTATGAAGAAAGCGCAAAACCGAGAGGAATGACTTGAATGCTAAATGTCTATACTCAGCATTAAGCTGAAAAAAAGATACGCATACAGGTATTCCTCATAGAAAAGTTTACTACTTTATTTGATTACATATTAAAACTATTATGTTTTAAAATACGAAACACTTATATAATTGGCGGACTTAATGCTAAGGGCATTCTCTACAATATCCATAACTTTAGATTTACATTAAAATTTTTGCTATGTGGCCCACTGTAAGTACCTACATACATTTCACATCTTTGTCGCTTACAGCATAAAGCTTACAAGTTGTATCTTTCCATTTGGGAGTCGCATCTGATGTTAAACCACTTTGAAAGAAAAGAATGTTGTAAGTGGAATCTGCCATTTTGTTTGAATTGAGACAATGTCTCTCTGGTACATAATGCGAACAGAGTTCCATCGACGAGACGGAAGCATCATAGTTAAGTTTTCCCATAACAGTGAATTATTTACAATCTATTTCGTTATTAATATTAAACAACGCCAAATTAAGGCCTCAGCAAGAATTTTCGGAATTTCTCAATATAACGTTCACAATAAATTTTCCATTAGAAGAAGTTGAACTTTTCCGGGCTATTAGTGAAAACTCTGCCTGCATAATAAAAGGCATTTGCTCGAGATTGCTCTCTCAAAGAATTTTAGGGACCTGCAATAAGCTTTTAGGCATTGTACCTTAATATTTGCAAATGGTGGAGTTATAAAAATTGTCGGATTATACGAGTACGTTTCTGTTTTAAACCGGACATAATAAATTTATTTTACGATCACCAGCTGACGATTGGGACTGGAATTATCTTTTTAGAGAATTAGGCAAATCAAACAATAAGCAAGAAAAAAAGGTAAAGTGGAGAAGGAATAAGCAAGAAGTCTCCGAAATAAACAAAGGGCGACGTCGTGAAAAGGCTTAGATGAGATAGATAGTAATAATAGAACTTAACTAAAAACAAAATCTAAAAATAAAGTACCTATCGTTTCCAATGGTATTTAGTCCCATAACCATTACGAAAACGGTCTTACAAGCATCGTAGATACGCCTTTGAAATTTTCTTTAAGACTAGGTATACGAATAAAACAAAATTCCATCGTGCCATAATAAAACATCTTATTTGTGATTCAGAATGTCAATTAAAGCCGGGAAAAACTAGTGCGGCATTTTCATCAGCCCCGGGCAACTCATAAAATGTTAATGCTGCTAATAGACTGCGAGGAATTCAAATAAATTGTATGACGTGGTCACTTAAACATTTTTTATTCCTTACTAGGTGACCTTGTAATCTTTGTATCTCCACTTTTAACATTATGATAGCCCCCCCATTTTTGTCTAACGTATGTGTTGTATGTAACATGAAACCTATCACAGTTATAAAATTAAACCTTTAGCAATTCAAGTTTGAAACCCGCTATATAATTAATAAAAAAATCTCAAACAATTTTTGGTTTGACGTTTTATTTAGCAGTGGGATCGTTTGACGGAAGAAAATTTAAAAAAATATTGCATTTCGTCAAACGATCCCGCGGGTTCGTTTCAAACGGGATCCAATGACGGATAACTCCATAAAAAAACGTCAATAGCATTAACGCTTTATGTTGTCGCATACCTAGATTAAAAAAAAAATTCGTAGAGAGACCGCGCGCGATTCGAACTTCTCTGTTGTCCGCTGCCTGTTACCCTCCCGCATTCTTTTCCCTTAGTTTTTTGTGGTTGGTGCCTAATTTCAATTTCAATTTATTTATTCAGACATTTTAGATTAAAAAAAAAAATTCGTAGAGAGACCGCGCGCGATTCGAACTTCTCTGTTGTCCGCTGCCTGTTACCCTCCCGCATTCTTTTCCCTTAGTTTTTTGTGGTTGGTGCCTAATTTCAATTTCAATTTATATATTCAGACATTTTAGTTTTATAAAAATAGTCCATATTTGTTAGTAATTTGTCCTATCCTATGTTAGTAAAATATTGATTTTTAAAATAACTTAATATCTACGCTCCTGGCGGACCACAGGGACGTGCACTTTGATCCAATTTATCATGTATGGTCCGTCCATGCGATCCGCTACCACTGTCAGGAGGCTGTTGCCGCTGGCCCGCGTCCGGCGCGCCATGGATGCCGCTCGTTTACGTATCGTGGCTTGAAAGCCGTCCACTCGCGCCTCAGCGAACATCCCTGACGCACTGCAGAAACGAGGCAGCCGCAGCAGCGCCCTAATCACAACTAATATTATAAATGTGAAAGTGAGTTTGTATATTTATTTGTTAGTTTATTTGTTTGTTTATTACCTCTTCACGCCCTATCTATTGAACCAAACTTCCTGAAATTTCGCATACATATAGCTAGGAGTATTGAGAAGGACTTAACCTACCTTTCATCCCGGGAAAAGTTCTGTTCCCAAGGGAAATCTAGCTTGTATAGAATAGAAGCTAGTATAGAATAAAGAAAGTCCGCGGTGGCTAAGAATAACACTTTATCGTATTGTAGTGATAGAATCGAATTTCGTAAACTACTTTATCTGTATGAATTGTCTCTATTTATATTTTATGACAACATTAATTCGATGTATTCATCCGTACCACTGAATAACCAAAAAAGACCGTGATAAATATAAATAACAAATATGTGTAATGTGGTGAAACACCGATAATTTTCTTTGAAGTCTATTTTTGATACTATATTGATGTATTTTATCCCTCAGCTGGGAACGCAGCCAGTGACTTTTCAATTATTCACTAAAGACTTCTAACAATTTGAAATTATTGTTTTCAAATTTAAATATTTCAAAAAAAAAATCTGTGTAAATAGGTACAAATATCTTTTTATCTCATAGATTAAAAAAGAAAAATTTGTCATGTGTCAAACCGCGCGTAATTCCAAATTCTTTGTTTTATACTTCTTTTATTCTTTTTGAAATAAATCCGTGCTATCAGCATTTGTTAACCATAGATTGAGTGCCATAAATTTGGCATATGACGGAGTTCTGAGAAAAGAGATAATAGCTCCCTCCATCTCAAAAATATATCTCTAACTATAATAGATCTATCTAAAGATACATCAAGTTTATTTACAGACAAGAAATTATAAACAGACATAGTTTTAAAATAAATATTGATGTCTGTTTGTCTATACATTGTAAAAACAAAATTAGGGTTTCTCTTTTTTTTATTATTCTTTATTAATTTAGAGGGGTTTTGTCACGCAGTGACTATGTCACCCCCGTAAGGTTTACCAAAATATAAAGTTACTAGCTATTGCCCGCGGCTCCGCCCGCGTGTAGGTCGCTTTTCGCGTAACCTGTGGAAACTACAACTATCCAGACCTATAGTTAAATCTATAGTATCCTATTCCCGTGCCAATTTTATAAAGCCATTACATTGCTACGATATCAAACTGAAAATATTAACATTCATATTATCACATCTTTGTCTCTAAAAGAGTAGACGCAGCCTATTACAGGGTCATTTGGACCTAAAAGCCACTTCTAAAGTAAAGAAAATCTCAATAAAAAGTGATAAGTTAGTTAAATTAAACCTAACGACACGACCGTATGTTCCGTCAAACAATAACTGAACTGACTTGCCGATTTCATTATTTTTTAAACCAAAGCCAAACCAAACCAACCAATCAATTCAAATAGCTTACAATACAACACGACCGATAAACAAACCAACCAATAGAACTAAATCAACAACCAAAATTTTTTTTAAATAATTTAAATTAATTGCCGTAAGGAAAATTTTCAATCTGCTATACCATATGCGAAAAAATAATTAAAATAAAGTCAGCTCCATCTATTGATATTTTATGTAACTAAATTATACGCCCACACACATTCAATGTGTTATTTTATTAAAATTTAATAGAGACTGCAGTGTGTTTTTCTCTTTATTGATATCGATAAAACGAAGTAGAAATTCTAGCTTTATCTAAATTAAATACGTTTATGTAAACCGCATTCAACTCTGTTTAAAAGTTTTGAAGCAGTGCTAGAAGTAAACTTCAACTGACCATAACTTCTTTTTCCCTTAACCGATTTTGACGAAACAAAGTTTTGACAACGCTCCTAATTATATGTAATCCACATGTGAAAACCGCGTTCAAATCTGTTGAGTAGTTTTGAAGTTATAACGTACCAGAGAGACAAAAATTCCAAAAATTGTTTTTTTTTGGTTTCTGTTACTCTTCTTTAATCGCTCCGTATCAGTTTTTTAGAAAAATATTTAATGTATAGACACTCGATTTTTACTGTCCTATTATTTGTATAGATAGATAAGTACAAAATACTGATATATTAACGGACGTTAAGAGCGTTCTCTACCAGTCAAACATTTGATTAATCTTCTTCTTCAAAGTCGTCAATGACACACTATTAGATTTGTTTTGATTGGGGTTGCGATATCGTTTATCCGGAAATAAATTTGCAAATGAATTTATTCGTTCCTTTTCAAAATTAAAATAAAAGTAAGAAAATAATTCTAGAAAAAAAATAATAAACGAAAACAGAAAATTATTGTTTGGCAGGATTCGATCCAGCTACTTCCAGCTATTTCTTGAAACATTTCTTTACTAAAATATTAAAAGCAAAAATATAGAATTCTAAAAAACTAATACAGAACGAAAAAAAAGTAAGTAAAAAAAAAGTCATGTTTAGCAGGATTAGAACCCTCTACTCAAAAAAATAATCCGCGACCTCTACGATAGGCCAACATGCGTTGTTAGTAATTGGCAAAATTTCAAATTGAATTTGTCTATAGGAACGCAAATTCACCCCTTTTTTGGATGTAAGGGTCGGAATTGTGAACAACCCTTTCTTATGTGGGCAGTATATAGTATAACGAAGACACTTACCAAATTTCACGTTTATGGCTTTTATAGTTTCGGTTTTGTGATGATAAATTAGTTAACCTCCCCCTTTTTACCCCTTTAGAGGTTGAATTTAAATAAACGCTTAAACACACCATTCGTTATTTTTGTTGAGAAGCATTCTTGCCAAGCTTCAAGTACATCAGTAAAGATTTCAATTTTTTTTCATACAAACTTTGCCCTCAATTTTAACCCTTTTAGGGGTCTAATTTTGAAAAATCCTTTGTTTATCTGAGCACTACGTATTAATATAAAACTTCGGTCCAAATTTCAAGTTTATAGCTTTTGTGGTTTAGGCTGGGCGTTGATTTATCAATTGCCCTTGTTCTTTTATATATATAGAAATTACATTGATCTACTAACTAATTAGAAATGAACACAAATATACTTAAAGACCTACAATTTATTTGAGAAACCTTACAATATATTTAAGATATGCAACTAACTTATGGAAAATAACACAAAGATTTACCTATTTTCAAACTACTATTCGAAATCCGGAATCCGGAATCCGGAATAATATTTTTCAAACTTAAATTAAACTAATCAATGAGTAGCCCTAAACGCAGACATTAAACTATACATACAATATAATGCCGCAATTACCACTCGATACTCCAATCAATTCCAATTTAATTTTATTATTTTATATTAAGCAGGTACCAACTCGTCTAAACACACAATCAAATCGTTAGAAAAGCAAAATAAAAAATATTTTATTTATTTTGAAATCTCAATTACTACACAATGACATGATGATTAAATGCGAACGACAAACCATATCGACTTTTAAAATGTATGGTGGCGTCATCTATTGACACATTACTGAATTCATAATATTAACAAATAAATAAAACCTTTGCACTCTTTCTTCTATTATGTATTGTATCCTATTACAATATGTTGTGTACATACAATACAATTCAATACAAAATATTATACCAAAAGACATTTTCAATTTTAATTCCATGTATCTCACTTCAAAAATGACAAAGTTTCATACAAACTGGCAACCCCTATTTCACCCCTATAGGTATGTTATTTTCAAAATCAGATTGATGCATTATTATTTTTTATCAATTACAAATTCAAATTAAAAATTTCATGTGTCTCACTTCAATAATGACAAAGTTTCATACAAAATGGCAACCCCTATTTCACCCCTTTAGGGATGTAATTTTCAAAATCTGATTGGTGCATTATTATTTTTTACCAACTTCAAATGTATGTTAATAATTTCATGTATCTCACTTCAAAAATGACGAAGTTTCATACAAACTGGCAACCCCTATTTCACCCCTATAGGGATGTTATTTTCAAAATCAGATTGATGCATTATTAATTTTTACCAATTACAAATTCAAATTAAAAATTTCATGTGTCTCACTTCAATAATGACAAAGTTTCATACAAAATGGCAACCCCTATTTCACCCCTTTAGGGATGTAATTTTCAAAATCTGATTGGTGCATTATCATTTTTTACCAACTTCAAATGTATGTTAATAATTTCATGTATCTCACTTTAAAAATGACGAAGTTTCATACAAACTGGCAACCCCTATTTCACCCCTATAGGGATGTTATTTTCAAAATCAGATTAATGCATTATTATTTTTTACCAATTACAAATTCAAATTAAAAATTTCATGTGTCTCACTTCAATAATGACAAAGTTTCATACAAAATGGCAACCCCTATTTCACCCCTTTAGGGATATAATTTTCAAAATCTGATTGGTGCATTATTATTTTTTACCAACTTCAAATGTATGTTAATAATTTCATGTATCTCACTTCAAAAATGACGAAGTTTCATACAAACTGGCAACCCCTTTTTCACCCCTTTCGGGATAAAATTCCCAAAAGTCCTTTCTTAGCGGACGTCTCTTAGTCACAATCTACCTTCCTGCCAAATTTCATCTTCATCGGCTCAGCAGTTTTGGAGATTTCGTGATGAGTGAGTGAGTGTTTTTCGCTTTTATATATATAGATAAATGCTTACAGAATTTAGTCAGGTTTTTGGCATCTTCCGATAGTGGAATAGTAAAATACTATCTAGACACGCGGCAGCGTGTCAAGCCAAGTTCAAGCAAAGGAACTGGCTAGCCAGCGCCGAGTGTAATATTACACGAACCACTTGGTGCCACTTTTGACCCTTCTATAACTCGAAACCTCTTTAATATAAACACATAAAACTACGTGTGTTTAATAAGATCCATCAGGACATGTAGAAGCCCAAATTTCATGAAGCTAGCTCAAACGGTTATAAAGATATGAAGGTCAAAAAGTTGTAAATTTTAGCACTGACTGACTGACTTATAGTACCTAAACCTAACCTACTTCCAGATGACCTACAAGGATGAAATTTGGAATCCAGCTCGGAAATTGTATGTAAGCGTAGGAAAAAATCAAAAAATAAAAAAAAGTCAAAAACTAAGTGGTGTCCCCATACAAAAAACTTGTTATACCTACGCGCTAAACAACCGGCCAACAACGGTGTGTCGTCAGCGGCGCGCGGCAGCACACCAGCCAATCAGCGTCACGCTCTGACTTATGGTACAAAATTATAAGCGGTAGCGATTTACTTAAAATTTAGCGGGTCGGTTGGTTTATACCTGCATAGTAGTTAACTTATAGTCCACGGCTCACTAAATTAACAAAGATCAGTGCCCAAGGTTCGTTTCTCTGATTTCTTTTGAAAATAAGAAATAATATTTTAAGGTATAAATTTGTTAGTTCGAACTCTTTGTACCCTAAAAGAAACTCCAATGTGTATGTATACCAAGGTCAAGGCAATAGTGAAGTCTTATTGGTACCGATATATGTATGTATTGACTAATCTAAGAATGCTGCTTGAACTCGCTCGCGCCTTGCACTTGTGCGCGGCTCTCAGCGCTATACGACTTAAAATGCGAACGAACCAAAGTATGCTCTTAGCGGCGCTCATTCGCGCCAGCGTCCTCGTTATGCCCGGTTGTTTAGCGGAAACCCACCTATTAGATTGCGTTTAATGCTGCGTCGTTCGACTAAATTTATTTGAGTTATAGCTGGAATAGTCCAGATATAAATTATTCCTTTTTAGTATTGTATTTTAACGGCATTAGTGAGTTATTTAATATTACGTAAATCGTTTCTTTCAAAACCTCATTTGTTTGTAGCTCTTTTAGGTTAATTTGTCACGCAAAAGAAAACATTAAATAGGAATACTTGCCTAGTTTTCTTTACAAAAAGTAATGATATCCCACCAAAAACATAAATGTAAAAAACGAGAGCCAAGTTCAATACAAAAATTATGCTTGGCGGTGAGCTTCGCCGCAAAAAGAATGGCGATCTAAATGAGTGCCAAGTTCTATGCAAAATCGAAATATGTTTTTATAGGAACAAAATAACATTATGAACAAGTATTAAACTCTATTTTTTTGCTTTATTAGATACCTATAACAATTGCTGTTATTTAAAAATGTGAGATCTTGAAGTAGATCAGATTTGACTTGGCCAGTTTTCATTACATAAGTCATTTTATAAAGTTATTCAACATTTTAATTGTGTTAAAAACTGGCCAAGTCAAATCTGACCTACTTCAAGATCTCACATTTTTAAATAACAGCAATTGTTATAGGTATCTAATAAAGCAAAGAAATAGAGTTTAATACTTGTTCATAATGTTATTTTGTTCCTATAAAAACATATTTCGATTTTGCATAGAACTTGGCACTCATTTAGATCGCCATTCTTTTTGCGGCGAAGCTCACCGCCAAGCATAATTTTTGTATTGAACTTGGCTCTCGTTTTTTACATTTATGTTTTTGGTGGGATTATCTACAGTTTAACCGACTACGGTTAGACTAAAATTAAGGGTAATGATTTTAGCAGTCTATGTATGATCCACCGTATGGCCTAAACTACTGAACCCATTTAACTGAATCAGGTGACAATAGATTCGTGATAATGGCCCGGGTGATATAAATACATAAATTGTATTAAAATTTTATCTGACTAAAAATTTATATTTCTATGTATATTAAGTCTATGTGGAATGTCGTACATTATAAACGGAGAAAATTTTTTGAAATTGCTTCCAGGTTTTCGAAGTGTACTTTCCATAACCATGTAAAATTTACTGTGTAAATAAATAGAATTAAATAATATTAATATAATAAAATATGTTTATTTTCCTCCATTATAAATGAAGACTCATTAACGTTATAAGTTTTCATCCCTCATTCATACTCGTAAAATAAACAGACAATTTCTTAAACTTGACGACCTCCGTGGCGTAATGGTTAACAAGGCTGACCGCTACTCAGGAGGTCCCGGGTTCGATCCTCGGTCAGGTCAAGATGAAAAATGATCTTTTTCTGATTGACCTGGGTCTTGGATGTTTATCTATATATGTATTTGTTATAAAATATATTATCGTTGAGTTAGTATCCCATAACACAAGTCTCGAACTTACTTTGGGGCTAACTCAATCCGTGTGATTTGTCCCTATATATTTATTTATATTTATTTAACTCAGGAAATCCCGGCTTCGATCCCCGGTCAGGTCAAGTTGAAAAATTATCTTTCTCTGATTTACCTGGGTCTTGGATGTTTATCTGTATATGTATTTATTATAAAATATAGTACCGTTGAGTTATTATCCAATAACACAAGTCTCGAACTTACTTTGGGGCTTACTCAATCTGTGTGATTGGTCCCTATTATTTATATATATTTATTTGCTTTTACTTATTTTCGATTCAAATATTCCCTTAGGCCATGGTGCGATAATTAGCTAGACATAAACATATCAATAAGAAAATATATTTTACTGATTTTTTGTAAACAGTTGGCAATAATTAGGTTAAGTAAAAATCCAGTAATGCCACTCATCGAACGAAAATTAAGAAGGTATTAATGAATCCACATGAGTGGTTTAAATTCAAAATGTTCATTTTCTACCTAATTGTCTGGAATTTTTTTTTACAAAGATGTCTAATTCGAAAACCATTTAGAGGAATATAAATAATAATAGGAATAATAATAATATTAAACAGTTTGCGGTAATCAGACTTTTTATTAAGCACGTATTTTCAGTTGCAAAAACCCCAATGATCTTCATTTTCAATAATTTACCACAAGGTTTAATAAATTGTACGAAACGCTTACGTGTGACGTAAGCCTAAGCGTATTTAATTTTTTTTCTGTAAGTTGGCAGCATAGGCTATATACTCTTCTACTGCTTGGAAGTACTGCAAGCACAAGCCAGTCATTTTTTTTTTTCTTTTTACGGCCATGGAAACTAGTCCTTTAAGGCCTTTCTTCAATTTATTAATCTTCTTCAGTCCTACTTTAGTCAAGTCAAGTCAAAAAGTCAAGTCAGTAGTCTAATCTAGTCAAGTGAGTAATTCTAGTCAGTCAGATGGCTAAGTGAAGCGGTGAAAAAATTTCACTTAGCTATAACTTGGTAGATTTTGGTGACAAAGATAAAAGTCATGTAATCAACACTGTATCACTTCCTAACACTCACGCTTGTTCACGAACACTTTGCGAATAATAATCTACCAATATTAAGCACAAATATTCGAAAAAACCTAAGTTTTGGAAATTAAATACAGCGCCGACATAGAGACAGTTTACTTTCCCTCCAAAAACTCCACAAGCCAGTCAAATCGTCATAATCTGTCATTGTTATATTTCTAGTAAACATAACCTAAATACTTTGTTTATACGCGGAGTGACGTCATCGCTGTATGTATCTCTAAAATTAAATAAAAAATTATTTACAATTTTAAGAATTTTTTCTTTTAAATAGTATCTCTAAAATGGTCTATTTTATCGAATAAACTCATGAAAATCCCTATTATATTTTTTTTACTTGCCAATTTGAAATAGAGCTGTTTTCACAGAATGTGTAATTCAAAGTTCCAACTCCAGAAATGTGCCACAAAATAACATTTCGATCAACCAGCAATGTCGTGTACAATCGAACAACAATTTGCAATTAGTGATTTCATTGCAAACAGCAACGAAGAGGAGCGATGTTGTGACGTAATGAATGTGCATATGGTTATAAATGTATTGAACTACTGTTACCAGTACCTACTTCAGATGCGTGAAATTTTCAAATAAAATTATTAATTTTATAATTTTAAGAGGAACCCTAGTAGTTAGTAGACGGTACCTAGCCGCCAAGTTTTGGTTTAAGACGATACCTCGGTGAACACTAGCGCCACCATCATTTAAAAATCATTATTCACTGAAAACACAAGTTAACAAAAATCCGTCTTATGTAATTAAGGTTCTGGATCTGCAGTTAAACATATTAAATTATTAAAGTATAGTTCCCTATAGTTACGAATTGCATTATTGCTTAAAACGGCCACTTTTAGCAGTTTTGCAATTTGTAACTATATGGAACTATAACTTAATAATTGAATATGATTAAAATTAACTTCAGATCCAGAACCATAATTACAGCAGAGGGATTTTTGATAACTTGTGTTTTCAGTGAGTAATGATTTTTAAATGACGGTGGCGCTAGTGTGCACGGAGGTATCACCTTAAATCAAAAGCGTTCAAGACAGGTATTACTATGCATGCTATTCATGAATTAGACCTTTCGTGCGAAAAGCGATATTGGATTAGAAAAAAGATACCTCTCCTTGTAGATATACACAGAACGTACAAAACTCATCAATTTCAGTCACTAGAGGTATATAGTCCAGATCCATATATAGTCTTGACTAGTTGTTCCCCGCGGCTTCGCCCCGCGCGGGACTCGGTTATATCGCGCCCAAAAGCAGCCTATGTTTGACCTCAGGTCGCCAACCACATCCCCACCAAATCTCATCACAATCGGTCCAGCAGTTTAGCCGTGAAGAGGTGACAGACAGACAGACAGACAGACAGACAGATAGACAGACAGACAGACTTTCGCATTTATAATATTAGTATGGAATATCAATACATACATATATCGGTACCAATAAGACTTCGCTATTGCCTTGACCTTGGTATACATACACATTGGAGTTTCTTTTAGGGTACAAGAATTCGAACTAACAAATTTATACCTTAAAATATTATTTCTTATTTTCAAAAGAAATCAGAGAAACGAACCTTGGGCACTGATCTTTGTTCATTTAGTGAGCCGTGGACTATAAGATAACTACTATGCAGGTATAAACCAACCGACCCGCTAAATTTTAAGTAAATCGCTACCGCTTATAATTTTGTACCATAAGTCAGAGCGTGACGCTGGTTGGCTGGTGTGCTGCCGCGCGCCGCTGACGACACACCGTTGTTGGCCGGTTGTTTAGCGCGTAGGTATTACAAGTTTTTTGTATGGGGACACCACTTATTTTTTGACTTTTTTTTATTTTTTGATTTTTTCCTACGCTTTTACACAATTTTCGAGCTGGATTCCAAATTTCATCCTTCTAGGTCATCTGGAAGTAGGTTAGGTTTAGGTACTATAAGTCAGTCAGTCAGTGCTAAAATTTACAACTTTTTGACCTTCATATCTTTATAACCGTTTGAGCTAGCTTCATGAAATTTGGGCTTCTACATGTCCTGATGGATCTTATTAAACACACGTAGTTTTATGTGTTTATATTAAAGAGGTTTCGAGTTATAGAAGGGTCAAAAGTGGCACCAAGTGGTTCGTGTAATATTACACTCGGCGCTGGCTAGCCAGTTCCTTTGCTTGAACTTGGCTTGACACGCTGCCGCGTGTCTAGATACCTACTGCATATAGAACAATATGTATAGATTTTGGATTTTTTATCCAATTAACCATTACAAGAGTTCACAAACGACCAAGGATAGCATTTTCTGAATACTTTTTTTTAATAAAGAAACAATAACATAAATACCTATATAAGTATAAAGCTGTTATCTCAGTTCTTAGCAGTTTATTGCCCCCACTACTGCGCTGAACATGTCCACAATTTCCAGATTTAATTGAAATTGTACTGCATTTAAATAATTCTTGAAATTCTGTGCAGCTCTGAACTCAATCGTGTTCAGGTTGAGCGTTTTATAAAATATACATATAAATTTTCTTTATTTAATTATACAATTCCATTTATTTTTTTATGCAATATCTTTGTTATTTACATAACAAAACATATATTTACAATAGTTACTTTTTGTATGCAATTTTGTATGCCTACTGGCGCACACAGAGGACTGTATCTCATTTCTGTTAACAACCTGCTGTTACCTGTGTATAAGAAAATAAATGATTATGATTACTGTGTTATTTTTTGTAAATAGTCCTGTTGAAATGTGGTATAGAAAAGTAATAAAGAAAGAGGCCGAATCTATCTACAAGGTATCAGAAACAGATACCGAAACGGATCCAGAAACGGACCCAGAAACGGACCCATACACGACCTTACATACCACACACAGCACACTGTAGAAACAGAAATTGAGCCATCATCATATACATGTATATATGATGATAGCTTTATTGACAAATATTGCATGGTGAATTGCCTTGTATAACTCAGGGGTCCAAAGTCTTCCTGCGTTCTATATAATAAAAACGAGGCACGATAATGCTTTACAACACGCATTCATGAATGTATTCATTGAGATCTTGTATAAAACTATTATTATCTTTTGTAATCCGTAGCGCTAGATTCGTAGTCTTAGACTAGATTACTTTGGTCGTCAATCAGATTATCATCTTACTCGACAAAACTCATATGGTATCGTATGCCCTTAAGTCCGTGTGTACACAAAGACACAGGCAAATGCAAGGCATGCAGGCAATGCTTGCAATGGCTTTACCGCGGCGGTCCCCGGGTGCCGCACGTTATATTATAATTTTTAAATTAAGTATTTTATTTTGTCTGCCCTCAAGAGTTCCTAGGTAAGATGATATAATTAGATACATTTGATGACCAGTGAATGTTAGATTATTTATTTTGTAAACGTACCGAGTTATAAAATTAGAAGCTAATAGAACTAATATTGGTTGCCATATATTAATATTTTAGAAGTTTTGTGCTTGAATCCAGGTTACAGATTTAGGTGCTTAAAAGTAAACACCATGCTGAGTTATATTTAAAGTGGCTTACATAGAAGATAACTAGGCAAAGATAGTACTAACTTATTGTATAATTTATATACATACCAATCACGTTTTATCCCTTATGGGGTAGACAGACATATATATAGATTCTATGTTTTTTATTTATTTTTAATTTTTATCCGCTCTTAAACCAGCAAGGTATATTACATTCTAACAATAATAATAATCCTATTCTGCTATACTTCCTACTATCCTACTAGTGTCATAGATGCGTGATTTTGTATGTTTTGATGTTTGTTACTAAATCGCACAAAAACGGCGACTAGCACCTGAGAACACGGAGTACAACAGAAAGATGTCTACAGCACTGACACCAGAGCGAGTAACAGACTGAAGGCGACTATCACCTGAGAAACACGGATTACAACAGAATGATGTCTACAGCACTGACACCAGAGCGAGAAAAAGACTGAAGGCGACTAGCACCTGAGAAACACGGATTACAACAGAATGATGTCTACAGCACTGACACCAGAGCGAGAAACAGACTGAAGGCGACTAGCACCTGAGAAACACGGATTACAACAGAAAGATGTCTACAGCACTGACACCAGAGCGAGAAAAAGACTGAAGGCGACTAGCACCTGAGAAACACGGATTACAACAGAATGATGTATACAGCACTGACACCAGAGCGAGAAACAGACTGAAGGCGACTAGCACCTGAGAAACACGGATTACAACAGAATGATGTCTACAGCACTGACACCAGAGCGAGAAACAGACTGAAGGCGACTAGCACCTGAGAAACACGGATTACAACAGAATGATGTCTACAGCACTGACACCAGAGCGAGTAACAGACTGAAGGCGACTATCACCTGAGAAACACGGATTACAACAGAATGATGTCTACAGCACTGACACCAGAGCGAGAAAAAGACTGAAGGCGACTAGCACCTGAGAAACACGGATTACAACAGAATGATGTCTACAGCACTGACACCAGAGCGAGAAACAGACTGAAGGCGACTAGCACCTGAGAAACACGGATTACAACAGAATGATGTCTACAGCACTGACACCAGAGCGAGAAAAAGACTGAAGGCGACTAGCACCTGAGAAACACGGATTACAACAGAATGATGTATACAGCACTGACACCAGAGCGAGAAACAGACTGAAGGCGACTAGCACCTGAGAAACACGGATTACAACAGAATGATGTCTACAGCACTGACACCAGAGCGAGAAACAGACTGAAGGCGTCTAGCACCTGAGAAACACGGATTACAACAGAATGATGTCTACAGCACTGACACCAGAGCGAGAAACAGACTGAAGGCGACTAGCACCTGAGAAGCACGGATTACAACAGAATGATGTCTACAGCACTGACACCAGAGCGAGAAACAGACTGAAGGCGACTAGCACCTGAGAAACACGGATTACAACAGAATGATGTCTACAGCACTGACACCAGAGCGAGAAACAGACTGAAGGCGACTAGCACCTGAGAAACACGGATTACAACAGAATGATGTCTACAGCACTGACACCAGAGCGAGAAAAAGACTGAAGGCGACTAGCACCTGAGAAACACGGATTACAACAGAATGATGTATACAGCACTGACACCAGAGCGAGAAACAGACTGAAGGCGACTAGCACCTGAGAAACACGGATTACAACAGAATGATGTCTACAGCACTGACACCAGAGCGAGAAACAGACTGAAGGCGACTTGCACCTGAGAAATACGGATTACAACAGGAAGACGTCTACAGCACTGACACTAGAGCGAGAAATAGACTGAAGGCGATTTGCACCTGAGAAATACGGATTACAACAGAAAGATGTCTACAGCACTGACACCAGAGCGAGAAATAGACTGAAGGCGACTAGCACCTGAGCATTATAGAAGAAGAATAAGGAGAAAAGCCCGCAGTGCCATTAGGAAAGCAGCAAAAAGAGGACATAACAAAGGCCTGGAAGGTCACGTCCCAGCATCAACCTTATTGCAGCATATCCCTTCCCCAAGTATATATTACACATCAAGTATAGTATCTATATCCCAAACACTGGTTTGATGCGAGTACTCGGCTGGTTCAAATTTTCCGTCACTCCGAAATTCCCTGGCTGCACCACCCACACATCCGTCCGTATCTACGTTCCCAACCGGTTCCTCGAGTCTGAGCTAGCTAGCTTCAGGGCGGACTGACGAAGCCGTACATGATGAGGAAGAGCCAGTATCACCCCGTACCCACTCGGACTCGATGATCGTGCGGATGCGTACCTTCGAACTGGAACTCAGCTCTGCACTCTTGCAGCTTAACCGCTGGCTGGGCGGGAACAGAACAGAACAGAACAGAATAGTCCTGTTGAAATGTGGGTTGCCTATAAAAATTGCTTTTGACCATAATGCCGCCTTTGTATACTTTATTTTAATTTGATATTTTAAATGTTTATTTTGATGTAAAAAGACTAAGTTGTTATTGTACCTACTGTAAATACTGACCATTACAACAGCTTTTAAAAATTAGTTCAAAACGAACTAACAAAAACTTATCTCCCTCTTTTTATTAATTTTTTCAACTAAATGAAAAGAAGAGTAGAGATATCCCCAGCTGTTTGTATCGGAGCTCAGAATACACGTCTTGTTGTATCCTACGGGAAATGGGCATAAAAACCAATTCTAAAGAATACGGTTACAAATTGATAAGCAAGCAAACATACAGGTGAAGCCAATATAAGCTTATTTAAATAAACTTACGAGAAAGATACAAATTTCAGTGTATCACTTTTTGACGTGACAACGTCTTAAATTAGGTTGCGGCTGGGAGTCACTTATGAAAAAGTGTAACGCTCGGTAACGTTACGATGAGTCACCGAACGAGAGAGAGGCCCGCCGAATGCCTTGCGTCTCTCTCCCACTCAACTATGATCGGTCTGCCGCGCGCGGCAGACCGCGCGCGGCAGATTATATTCATATCAATAAATATTCTACCGAGAAAAAGACGTTGTCACGTAAAATCTTCGCCCGTAAAACCGACTTTACAGGCAACCATTTTTTAATTAAACTAGTTATTACTTATCAATTAACACTAGATACGTTTAATAGTGAGTTATAAAGTAATAATCACAAAAAGAAAATTAAATTGAGAGCTTTGTGCTTTTTGAATGTCGGTTAAAAATATAATTAAACTGAAAACCTTTTTGAAAGTTTCATAAATTATACATAAACCGACAGTTTTATTTAAATCTATGCTTAAAAATATAGCTTGTCCCTGTGACATTAGAAAGGAAACAAAAGTAACAGACATCCTTGAAAGGGTAGATAGTCAGAAGTGGAGATGGACCGGGCACATGCTCAGATGTAAGCTAGAAAAATGGAGCAAACGAGTAACTGTCTGGTACCCGAGAGATGGCAGCAGGAGCCGAGGACGAAAAGTACTAAGATGGGAGGATGACCTAAAAATGACCCTAGGACCCTGCTGGCAGAGAGTGGCAGCAGACAGGGAACAATGGAGGAAGTTGGAGGAGGCCTATGCCGAAAGGCAAACCGTGCTTAGGGATTTTTTATAATCAAAACTCACTTTGTAAACTGTTCAAGCTCGGAAATAAAAGGCTTTATTATTATATTATTATTATATTAAAAATATAAGTACAAAGTAGCTTTTTCCTTAGCATATAGATTGCATTTTACGGTCCAATCGTTTTTAATTCAAACGAACAAGGATTTCTTTCAGATAATCCTTCGTGACCGAGAAACCGAGGTCTTTATGGAATGTTCCAGGTCGTTACTCTGTGATTGCATTGAGGGACCCTCGCGGTGCAAGCTGCAAGCACCTTTTTGTACGTGATAAAGAAAAAAATAAAAGATATTATAAAAATCCATACTAATATTATAAATACGAAAGTCTGTCTGTCTGTCTATCTGTCACCTCTTCACGACTAAACTGCTGGACCGATTGTGATGAAATTTGATAGGGATATAGTTAACGACCTGAGGTCAAACATAGACTACTTTTGGGCGCGATATAACCGAGTCCCACGCGGGGCTCTGAGCCGCGGGCAACAGCTAGTTTACCATAATAAAATATTTCTAAGTAAATCGTAAAACGTCCCTTTTTTGGGATGAAAATATATAGAAGTTGTATTTTGTGAACAGTAGACAAACAGATTGACATACACTCACAACTGTGTAGATCCCTCAACCTCATGCATTCACCATCCTTTCGGCTTTAAGCCTTTCTCACCTAGTCTTGCTCTTATATACTCATACTCAATATATATATATATATAGTACTAGCTGTTCCCCGCGGGTTTGCCCCGCGTAGTACTCGGTTATATCGCGCCCAAAAGTAGCCTATGTTTGACCTCAGGTCGTTAACTACATCCCTACCAAATTTCATCAAAATCGGTCCAGCAGTTTAGCCGTGAAGAGGTGACAGACAGACAGACAGACTTTCGCATTTATAATATTAGTATGGATACATTTAAATTTTCTTTATTCAATATTACAATTCCATTTATTTTTTTATGCAATATCTTTGTTATTTACATAACAAAACATATATGTCGGAGAGAGAGATATAAGGGGGCCAAGTGGAAGTCAGGATGGATGGCTCCGAGCATCATATAGGGTCGTAGGATGGCTTTTGTGGGCAACTCTTTAAAGCAGAGTGACAGATCACTAAAATAGTAACTTTACACAATCTCACAAAGGTCAAGCGAGGGCATAATTGTCCCGGTAGAGGGACGGTAACCCGAATCACGGCTTAGATCGGTGCCCCACACACGCACACGATAGTAATCTCACAACCAAGACTCTTCTCGATTTCCTCCGTGCTAACACAACTGATAACCAACAGCAATTGGTAAAATCAAAGGGGTTGAGGGTATACAAACACTGAACACAAGGCATCACGCCCATAGGTCAACAGGGGATAGCTAGCTTCTGGCAATAATCACATAACCACGTGCACGGGTTAACGCTTAAACCAATTTACGTAAACTATTATCATTTCGAACTATGATCCGCTCAATTAATCACGATACGTATTCCGACCCGACTGCGCTCGCCCGACGCCATATTCAAAGTGAACGTTTATTTCGATTCCCAACCGCTACTATGACATTTACATCTGACAATGACACTTGGTGTTGCCAACGACACTTTATTCGATTAAGATGTTACGTTTAGATCTTTAGGTACTATCTTACATATATTTACAATAGTTACTATTTGTATGCAATTTTGTATGCCTACTGGCGCACACAGAGGACTGTATACCTCATTTCTGTTAACAACCTGCTGTAACCTGTGTATGAAAAATAAATGATTATGATTACTGTGTTATTTTTTGTAAATAGTCCTGTTGAAATGTGGGTTGCCTATAAAAATTGCTTTTGACCATAATGCCGCCTTTGTATACTTTATTATAATTTGATATTTTAAGTGTTTATTTTGATGTAAAAAATACTAAGTTGTTATTGTACCTACTGTAAATACTGACCATTACAACAGCATTTAAAAATTAGTTCAAAACGAACTAACAAAAACTTATCTCCCTCTATTTATTTATTTTTTCAACAAAATGAAAAGAAGAGTTGAGATATCCCTAGCTGTTTGTATCGGAGCTCAGAATACACGTCTTGTTGTATCCTACGGGAAATGGGCATAAAAACCAATTCTAAAGAATACGGTTACAAATTGATAAGCAAGCAAACATACAGGTGAAGCCAATATAAGCTTATTTAAATAAACTTACGAGAAAGATACAAATTTCAGTGTATCACTTTTTTAATTAAACTAGTTATTACTTATCAATTAACAATAGATACGTTTAATGGTGAGTTATGAAGTAATGATCACAAAAAGAAAAAGAAAATTAAATTGAGAGCTTTGTGCTTTTTGAATGTCGGTTAAAAATAAAATTAAACTGAAAACCTTTTTGAAAGTTTTATAAATTATACGTAAACCGACAGTTTTATTTAAATCTATGCTTAAAAATATAAGTACAAAGTAGCTTTTTCCTTAGCATATAGATTGCATTTTACGGTCCAATCGTTTTTAATTCAAACGAACAAGGATTTCTTTCAGATAATCCTTCGTGACCGAGAAACCGGGGTCTTTATGGAATGTTCCAGGTCGTTACTCTGTGATTGCATTGAGGAACCCTCGTGGTGCAAGCTGCAAGCACCTTTTTGTACGTGATAAAGAAAAAAATAAAAGATATGATAAAAATTTACTAATAAAACATTTCTAAGTAAATCTTAAAACGTCCTTTTTTGGGATGAGTTGTATTTTGTGAACAGTAGACGGACAGATTATTGTATTAATAATATTAGTATGGATATGGATTATTGAATCTTATCTAATAAAGTAAAAAAAAAAAACTTTCAGCTTGTAGTTTCCATGGCGCACTCCATTATATTGCCCATAGATATCATAAAAGGGCGATGAGGCCTCAATTTCTTTGTAAATCTCATATCAGCGGAATTTACCAGCATTATCAATGAAGGCCAATGTCAAACAGGCAGTATATCATTTAAAAAAGGCAAATATCAAAATTTATCTTGATCATATCTTCAAAGTCCATCTATACTTACTTTCCATCAAAGTGTTACCATTTATGTTCCCACTTTGTTATTTATATTTGTGAGGACCTCTTATTGGCAATCAGTAGATTATTTTAATTAACAATATGTATATATCTGCTGTTGCTCTTCCTTTTAAATAAATAAATATATAATAGTCTCTATCAGTTTATTTACAGACAAGAAAACAGTATTAGCAATTTTGTATGTAATATCTGCCCGCGGTACAATTCACAACATTTCAATTTTTATAGGTACCTCAAATTGTTAACTATTTTGAAGTTTATGTTTAAATAATACCGTAAAAAAAAATTCGATCATTTTTATCGCTTATTTATAGAAATATTCCCAAAAAACTTTGTGCAGTCTCAATGGCGTATTAACGTCGTGTATACCTTTGCGCATTTATACAGTATAATTAAAAAATTGAGGTGTCAAATGTCATTGTCAAATCAAATAAAGAGATAGTCTGCGGTTTGACCATTCCTATCATTCTCCTCCTATCACCTTAGATCATGTACCTATTGATGTACAAATAGCATGGCGGCACATGACGCAGAAGATGGACTTTCCTATTTCACCATCTCATTTTCGCAGGAAATAAATGACAAATCATAACTACATCTATATTATTTCTAAATCTATGTTATCACCACTACCAACCGAAAACAAAAACAATACAACGTCAAACGTCAATCGTGACAATGTCAATTTCATCATTTTTATTTTTTTAATTTGTGTAGGCAAAGGTAATGGGTTTATTTATCCTCTAAAGCATTTTTTGAATTTACAAAACTTTAAAAATATTTTTCTATAACTAAGATTTAAAATATCACGAAAAGAAAAAATACGTGTTTCCTAGTTTTCAAAATACTATTTACTGAGCATCAGAAAACAAATGGCAAAAAAAATGAAATGTTGTCAATTTATTTTTTTATTGTGATAAAATCGAATTACATATAAATTTTACAAAATCCACACAAATAGGAGTGACAGTGACAGTTTCTTCTTCTTAACCTTTTCCTCTATATCTCTCTCTATCTCTCTCAGTGTTTCTCTTTTTAACTTTTCTCCACCCACAGCTGAGTGTAGGTCTCCTCATCCATATATCCATTGCGGTCTTGAGCTTTTCTTACCCAGGTCTTTCGATACTAACGATATTATTGTATGATGGATTACCCTGTCCCCTGCCAAGAAATTCAAAAGATTTCCACCGATGAACTTGTGTCACAGAATTTGTAATAGTCTTGTGTTTGAAAAAGTGAATAACTATGCTAGTAAGTACTTCTTCCTTCACTACCAAAGTAGCAATGTACTATCTTTGTTAACCAAACCAAATCGTAAAACGGGAATGGCTCGCAAACCAATTAAACAACAGTATAAAATCTAATAAAATGTCAAGTGCTTAGTTCAATAAAACAGGATCCAATTCAGCAACATTGTATATTTATTGTAGTATCGTTGTGTGTGGTATTTGCAATACTGCAACTTTCAAGATCATAGTCTGACGTTGAATTTTTAATATGTTGGAAAATGGTGCTCTGCGAATACAAAGACAAAATGAATATGCTTTGTATAGCAGAGTATGAAAATAAAGATGTGAGTTTGTTTTATGTGTTTACAACTTATTATATGATTCTTGTAAAAACATATAATAAATTAAACAACTTGGAGACTATTGAGGTGGACTTTATTTGTCATTGACACGAAAAAATAACTTATCATTATCTCAAAGTTGTTTCATCTCAGGCCATATCAAGACATCA
The DNA here is from genome assembly GCA_947044815.1 of Apomyelois bistriatella. Taxonomy (NCBI): domain Eukaryota; kingdom Metazoa; phylum Arthropoda; class Insecta; order Lepidoptera; family Pyralidae; genus Apomyelois; species Apomyelois bistriatella. The sequence goes on from OX345688.1 coordinate 3,065,373, forward strand.
AGTACTCTTAAGCTGGAAACAGCACTGCTTTATTTTTATAAATAATAATTGTTATTTGAATCTGGTACTATGTGTACACTTATAACATTACTCTGGCTTCAGTAACATCTAAATCTATCTATAGAAAGAGCTGCGCTCTTATCGGAGGAGTGAATGAATGAATGAATAAACACTTTATTGTACCAATTACATAAAAATACATCATTGGATTGTAAAGGATCGAAAATAAATTTATTTTATACAAAGGTGCACTTATCGCTAATGCAATTTCTTCCAGTCAACCTTAGGGTAGAGAGAAACAGAAAACTTCCCAATACTTGTATTTTCAGCCAGTCTTTTCAAAATCTAAAAATGAAAAAGTGTGGGGCAAATTATATACATTTGACTTCTGTCCAAACTTGACAAGTTAACTATTCATCTTTTTTTTAAAAACGAGCCAAACAAATTCTTCTTTCGAGGTCAAGCACCGCCGCAACTAAAGCTTCTGAATATTTACGCTCATCATATTTCAGCTTCCATTTTCTCGAATTTATTCAAATGTTTCATATTCATAACGATTCTCTTTCAAGATTATCCGAATGAATTGTGGACAAATCAAGCCTTTTGATGAAGGAAATTTAATTATTCGAAAGCGGTGTATTGTAGATTGAACGTTTTGAATTTAATGTAACAATATTCTGTCTTCAAAATTAATTTATATCGTTATTATTTAAATTGATTTGGTTTTAGATATCCTAATCTTGCTTTTCAGTACACATTTGAAACGACAATTATAAGAAATTTACTACTGTACTAGCGGCCCTGTACGTGCTTCGCTAATACAAAGCGAAAAAAAAAAATAGAACCGCTCGACTGATTTTGTGCAAACTTCACATAAACCATCTACTAAGTACCCGAACAAAGCCTAAACATTTGCCAGTCCTATGCCTGTTCTTAAGTTATAAAATAACAACGAAAAGTAGCATTTATTTTTATATAGAACTAGCTGACCCGGCGAACTTCGTACTGCCTTAGCGTAAATTTGATTTTCTTAATATTTTTTTCCGTAAGAACCTTGTACAGAAAACTAAAAAAAAAAAATCTGCCAAATCGGGCAAGCGGTTTTCTTGCTGTGTTTCAGTATAAGTAAAAAGTTAAAAAGACATTGAGATTACTGGGTATGGGTGGCGCAACATCCTAGGTCAACTATTGGCTTGACTGCTATTTGAACTAAGATTATAAATGTCATCATCATCCAATCGTGTATTCCAGTCTATCCTCAGTATTTAAAATGGTATTAAATGGTAAATTACCCTTGGGAACAGTGCTATTCTCGGGATGAAAGGTACCCTTTGTCCTTCTCAATACTTCTAACTATGTCTATGCGGAATTTCAGCAGTTGGTTCAGCTGACAGAGCGTGAAAACGTAACAAACAAACCAACAAACATACTCACTTTCGCATTTATAATATTAGTTGGGATCGGGATAGACAGAATCAAACAGAGCCTAATTAGCTGGCTCAACTAAATACATACTGTATTAGTTGTTGGCTTTGAGGCGAGATTATTAGTTTGACAGTAGAAACTATTGGAATTTTAATGATCCGCTTTTATGTATTTATCCGCATTACATAATAAAAACCAACTATTTTTTGCACCAAAAAATAAAATGCAATGACACAGGTTGTAATGAAAGCTATGATATACAATGGCGTAACATTTTTAGTATATGTACTGCCGAAGCAAGTACAAACAGCAAATAACATGTAAATGATGGTCTTCGAGCCATTAGGTTTTCTGCCAATCAACCACTTCTCTCCACCTCCCATGGCTCTACCAACCTCTCGGTTATACGAGCCGAATCTCGGGAGAGTGCGCTGTACTAGCATTTCGCATCTCTTTCCAGTCGCACCAGCTTGATCTCCCTACAAGTTCTCTATAGTGTCGCCTATCTATGCAATCCAATCAACCAGTGGTGCAGAAAGTCATTGCTGTGGTAAGTCATAAAAGAAAATGAAAAAGATGAAATCATAATTAATATACTTAATCCATCCGGTGCCATTGGCAACAATGTGTTTTCTTTTTCTTGTTTGTCCCGGACCAGCGTCGATGTCAGTAATGATAACTAGGAAATATTCCTAACTAGCTTTCGCTCGCGGCTTCGCCCCGGTGAACTTCCAAACATCTCGGTAAAATATTCCCGAGATGAAAGGTACCCTATGTCCTTCTCCTGGTTCTAAGCTACCTCCCTACAAATTTTCAGCTAAATCAGTAGCCGTTCTTGAGTTATAAATAGTGTAACTAACATGACTTTCTTTTATAAGTATATATTTCAGATTTCAGATATAATCACAAATTCTTTATTGCGCATATGAGTATACATTACAAAAATAGATAATTAATAAAGTCATATAGATGGTATAGGACAGATCGATATGTCTCCAATTTGATTCTTATTTTCGGAGGCCAAAACTCACTTTGAGTCACTGTGTTATTTTAGTTAGTAAGTTGATATTAGCCCATGATTTTTTTTATCGAAATGGCAAATTTATTTTGGACATTCTTAAAAAAATACTTTCTTAAAACATACCGTTAGAAATATATTTAAAAAAAATGCTTTAAATGGACCTGTAAATAATTTATTGAGATACAAACTAAACCTTTAGGCCTCTAAAATAAAGATATTGTCTTTAAAGATAGATTTAAATCAGCGTTACGTTTAAAAGATTTCCCAGATTTATTTCGAAATAGGCTTTCCTTTAATGCAAGGAGCTTTAAAAAAGAAATACGGAGATCGCCGTCAGAGGGTGCAGTAATAGATTACTACTACTGGCGGTTTAGTATTTAAGCTCTACTTTTTACAAGAAATGAGGGTTATATTTTTGACCCGTATGTATTTATTTTTATATAGGCATGTATTGTATATTTATATATAAAAATCTGTGTTCTATTGTAACTTAAGCATGACCGATTTTGATTCGTCAAATATATAAGAAAATTTAGGCTATTTTGTTCCTTAATTACGCCTCATTTTCTATGCTTATAATTGTATAAGTACCTAATTGTTGTAAAACAATTAATATATTGCTTTTTGTTTGTTATTGATGTGACAGATAACAGAATACATACAATACGTATATTCTTTTATTGCACTAAAAACACAAGCATTACAAATATACCTAACTTTAAAAAAATAAAATCAACAATAGCGGACTTACCCCAGCTATATGTTGGATCTTCTAAAAGAGGCAGTAAAGATAAAACAGCATTACCTTTATAAAATTTCATGGCCAGGCATAATAGAAAGAAGAAATGGGTAATTGGGTACGTCTATTAGGTACAGGTCTAGGTTAATACGTTTATGCATATGGCAGGAACATCAGCAGTTACGAATTTACGTAACTATTTGAAATAGAAATTGTGTTCGAAATTCAAAATTTGCTGTCATTACAGCGATTTGAATAAAGAACTACGAGTAGCTCAGGGTGAGCAATGAAACTACGCTTTAAATAATCAACATGTCAAATTCGAATTCCAGTTTTCTCTCGTCTCTAAATTTTCCTTATATATTTTCAAATTATTACTTTTTAAAAGCCATTTTTTGTTTGTTGACCACTTAAATCCCAGTTTATCTGGGCTCGGGTCGCCTCTTGCATTTGCGCCAAAGGTATTCTGTACCTCGTGCCCTTCATTGTTTAAAAAATAAAACTATTTGTACTTAAAGTTGTTTTAGCTTGGTGTGACCAAGATAAATTACGATTCATCATCACTATCACTACATAGTATAAAACAAAGTCACTTTCTCTGTCCCTATATCCCTATGTATGCTTAAATCTTTAAAGCTACGCAACTGAATTTGACGCGGTTATTTTTAATAGATAGAGTGATTCAAGAGGATGGTTTTTTATGCCCATGCGAAGCCGGGGCGGGTCGCTAGTTTTAAGATAAAGTAACCTGTGCCGTGCTAAGAATAAATAAAAACCATTTCAGGTCACTGACCTAAGTAAGTAAGAAAGGGATGGTAATATTCAAAAGCCTAAAATCACATGGACAAATCTATTAGACAAAACCACTTACTTGCATGTTCTAAAAAGTGATGTCTGCGCTTGACAGTTAAAATTAATAGACCCTTGGCAAGTATTGTTGCAGCCAGTGATCATTAATTCAGCTGGCTGGGTCTAGAAATCGTTTTTGCACATGAATCTCTTTAATTTGTTTTGTGCCTCACCACATTTGGCTATTGGCGTATTTGCCAAAATTTTCGACGAATAGGCAAATACCATATACATTAGGTACATTTTATACATAACGCAAAAGTTTTGGCAAATATACCGCCCACATATGGTCAAAAAGGCAAATAGACAAATACAAATAGCTAAGTGTGGAACCAGCATCATAAATTTCTTAAATTGCGATGCCCAACAATTCATGACAGCTATTTAAGACAGTGATTTTATTAGTAGTTAGAACTTGTAAGTACAATACGAATTGCAATTGTACATGAATTGAATTACATTGAATTCGAATAATTTCGATCATGTGGGATTGGTCTATTGGTCCACCTTTTGTTTAATCTTAATATCAATAAAACAAACTTACTTTAATGGTTTTATTACTTACTATATTTGAAAAATAATCCCGCGTAAGAATTTATATATATGTATGAGTATGATAATATATGTTTTTACTAAGATTACTTTAATCCGTAGAAATTCAAAATTGCGCACGGTCTAGCTTTTTTTTTAAATTTATGACTTTAAAAAACAAAACTTGAAAACAAAGCTATCTATTCATTCAAAAATAAAAATAAAAAATATTTTTTTGTTGTCCTAATTATAAAATCACAATCTTAAATTAAATCAAAATGAGAACTTACACGTTTTATTTCTTAAAATATAAGAAGTTTTTATAATTTTTAATCCACCCCACGTAACCTACTCGAATATTTGAACTTTTGAAGCTTAAGGGTCAAGCGAACTTTGCCGGGTCACTGGACTCACTGGACAGGATATTTTTAGCCAATAGTTCAATTTTTGTAATGTCTACTCGTAGATAACAGGAAAATGATTTAACTAAGTTATGCAAGCATTTGTCACTTCTAATATAACTAACGACCCGCCCCGGCTTCGCATGGGCATAAAAACCTTCCTATTGAATCACTATCTATTTAAAAAAAACCGCATACAACTCCGTTGCGTAGTTTTAAAGATTTAAGCATACAAAGGGATATATGGACAGAGAAAGCTACTTTATTTTATACTATGTAGTGATTTAGTGTGTCTAATCTGTGCACAAATTATTTAACGTTTTGTTTCATTTTCCAATGTTTAAGTGTCATCATTACAGTCAGGTGAAAATATAAGTTTTGAATCTAGATATACAGATCAGCCTATGTGTATTTTCCTCCCGCTAAAAAACGCCAGCTTTAACGGAATAGTAAAATAGCGCTAAGGCTACTCCCTTCCGATACGGAATCCGTATTGCTCGAAGACATGTAGGGTCCTTGATGAAGACGAAGTGGAAGAAAATATATAAACATCAGTAACAAGGTTTCGCGCCTTTGAAACCCTTTTCACCGAACGCGGCATTGTCAAAACGTAAGCTAATTACCAATTTTCTGTTTTCAGGTAAGTGCTGAGTTTAATTAAATTTGTCCTCTTGCGAACAATAAGGTAAGTGTTGCTTACTTAGAACATTGAACTAACCGGAGTGGCAACTGACAGGCAATCCCCTCTGACAAAAGTATAAGACCAGTCATACTACTTGTACATGTGTGCGTTAATTTTTTGCTTGTGTTAGATAATTTTGTTAAGTGTGTGCATAGTGACGTGGTCGAATAATGCATTAGTGTTAATACTTATTGTGTGCGTTACCTCAACTAAAACAATGTGGCAGACTTTTTCATGTAGGAAAACGTGCGCGTGCCCTCTCCTGCTTGATTTATTACTCTAAGGTGGCTTAGGGTTGGACACAGTGATAATGTAAAGACGCCATTCCCGGATGACAGCGAATAATTTAAAGATTTATCTTCAGTTTCGGAATATCTGAGTTTTGAAACTAATATTTCATTAAATAAATAATCAATGCAGATATTTATAAAATTTTGCATGCTAAATAATTTTGGCTAAATAGGACATAAGCGTGTCAAAGGTTCGTGTCGTATCAAGAAATAAAGGAACTTGCTAAAGATAGACAAAAATGGAAGGAACTCCACCGACAAGGGCATAGCTCTTAAATTTATGATGATGAGGACATAAGCACTAACCCACAAATATTTTAAGAGTATTGTAAGCCCTATTTACAGCTAATAAAAGTGATTTGTTTTTTTTCACACTATCAGCCTTTATTTATGTAGATAGAGAGGTCTATTTTATAATGTACTAGTTGTTGCCCGCGGCTCTACCCTCGTATTACTCGGTTATGTCGCGTCAAAAAGTATCCTGTTTGCCCCCCGGTCTTTATCTATATCCATACCAAATTTCATCAAAACCTCTCCAAAAGTTTAGCTTCGAAAGCGTAACAGACAGACAGATGGAGAAACCTGTAGACTGTGTAGTGATTATAAACTTATTTATGCGTTCCTACAGCTCATATTTAACGTGCATAAAAGTTTTACATGCCTGTATGTATTCATAATTTTGTAAGGTGAAAGTTAAACAGGCAGACAAACTTTCGCATATATAGAAAGGTGGATAAAATTAAGCTGAAAAGCGGACCTTACTCGAATGCAGCTGAGGATACAACCAGTAATAACGCTAAGATGGGAAAATTTATAAAGTAAAAAGTATTGTAAATAACACAACTTCCTGTTTCGGAATCTCATTTCCGTAAAAATACAGGTATGTTAAATATAATAATAATACGACGTCAGATAGCGGTGTATTTGATAAGGGTTATGTAATGAACTCTAAAAGGGCAGAGGATGCGCGATCGACATACAATCGCATTGTGTAGAATGATGTACAGTCGACCATATATAAAAATTCGCCACCTTAGGTGTAAGAGTAAGGGCAGATGGTATGCCTTTCTATGTGGCCCACTGTGGTATCATAACGAGAGTTAAGATTTCAAATTGTAATAGGTATTTATTACATGTGTTAGTTACGTGTAATTTTATACAATAGTAGGAATTAAAGACAATATCAATGTAGTTCAGTGAAGTATATAAAAATCCTGAAATCTTGACCGATTTTATAATGATCTTTTTCTAAAGGTTCTTATGGAAATTTCAATACAGAAAACTATTATTAGTACGAGTAAGTACACCCGTACAACGCCAGGGCAGGCATTATTTGATATTTTTTATTTGTACACATATTTAACCTATCTAGGAAAGATATTAGGAAAACGGCCCGTCGTCCGCCCCAGCTGACTGCGATAGCGATTTTGTATGAATGAATGAATGAATAAACACTTTATTGCACTAATTACATAAATACATCATTGGATTACACAGAAACATAGATGAAAACCTGAACAGCGCCCCTGGAGGATATGGTAAGGTAACTAAGAAATTCCATACAAAATTCGAACGCAGACGCTGCGGTTAAATGTCTTTCAGGCTTATGAATCGAACATCCCCTTTTTATGAAGTCGGGTAATTTATATTTCAATTCCGCATCCCGTTGATGATTTGCAAGTGAAATGAAAGGAGTGATAATTACACTTGCAAGCGAAAAAATACTTAATGAGTTTTGTTTTATCTTCCTCCTAGGGAAAGAATATAAAAAAAAATATATAACTTTGTTATATCCCTTTTTAGCAAAGAATTTCGAATCGCACGCGACGCAATTTTTTTTTTAATCTATGCTTTTTAGGGTGTTTTACACAAAGTCTGAGATAAGATTTTAACCTCTTTCCTTCTCATACTTAGTTTAGTTGTTGCCTTTTGTATTTTTTTATTAGAACATTGAAGATTCCGTGCTTCAGAAAGCACGTTAAGCCATTGGTACTGACTGTTACTTGTTAGTCGCTAAAGGAACCATATCAGAGGCCGAGAAGTGTTTCAAAGAACTCTAACACCAGGGTGTGGCTGACTGACTTCTCTTTTTTTCTTCATCGGTCTCTCACTGCTAAGTATCGTGACAGATATGTGCTTCCAAGTTATGTGATCAGTGCTATGGACCGCACTGTAGATGCTGCTCTTTTCACGGTATCCACCCATCTGGCTGGAGGCTTTCCCCTGGCGCGTTTTTTCAACTTTAATTAAGAGAGTTGACTTCTCAATGACGGATGAAAACCAAATTATACATTAATATTCTTCAAACAAAACTTGATTATTTTTTGATCTCTGTATCTCAATACCCCGAAGCAAATATTTGTAATTTTATTTCGTTCCATACCGTTTATTTGTTAAACGAAGACACGCTTAATTGAATTTACGGTTTGTATCTTTTTTTTGATAAAAAAATAAATTATTCGACTTTACTCGTATTGCTGCGGGTCTTCCTTTAAGAACAGGTAGGAAAGTAGAGAATAGCATATGGCATTAGGTAATTAGTCAATTTTTTATACAAAATGTTTTTTTAATACTTTTTACGGCCATGGAAACTAGTCCTTTAAGGCCTATCTTGAATTTATTAATCTTCTTTAGTCGTCCTACTTTTGTCAATCAAGTCAAAGAGTCAAGTCAGTAGTCTAGTCCAGTTCAGTCCAATAAGTAAGTCGTCACAGTCAGATGGCTTAGTGAAGCGGTGGAAAATTTTCACTTAGCTATAACTTGGAGATTTTGGTGACAAAGATAAAGTCACGTAGTCGACACTGTACCACTCCCCAACACTCAGGCTTGTTCACGAACACTGCGAAAATAGTCCACCAATAGGGGACGGGCGGGCAAGACGGGCCCGTTAAGGTTCATCAATGAAAATCTTCTTAAATGATAAGGAATTTAATAAAAAACATGAACATAACAAAACTTTGCCTCTTTGGCTAACATAATCAACAAACATTAATGGACTAAAAAGTCAACAAGATTAAACAATTTCAGTTTTTAAAAAAAGTACAAAATACCCGTTTTGCCCTTAGGGGGTCGGTAAAACGGGTACCCTAAGCGGGCAAGAAGAATATAACATGATTTTTATCTTCTAATCAAAACAGATGTCACAAAAGTAGGATCCATGCCCACTATAAGAAGTACAGGATTCATGAGACCATTCTTGGCATTGTGAGCATTGAATCCAGTCCTCATTAGGAGGACTCACATATTTTTCCTTACAGATAATGCAATAAAAATCCACATTTTCGCTGTTATTGCCATTTTTCTTCTTCCCTTTCTCTTGCCTTTCCGTTCTCTTCTTTCTCTTCTGACCAGATGTAGATGGTTTTGATGTATTTACCTTTTTCGTTAGTGATTTTTCGAATTTCTCTTTCTGCCCAATTTTTATTGGCGTACTTGTCAGAATTTCAGACTTTTGTGGCTGTCTGCGTCTGTTTGTCTTTTTTTGGGTATTTTGTGGGAGTGGATGAATTTCTTGAAGTATATGGCTAGTATTCTGGAAGCCTATGGTTGGCGGGGGTGTAGTTGTTCCTCGATTTACCTGTGGTAAAGCGGCAGGAAATGTTGCCACTTCTACTGGCTCTATAACTTCAGCATTTTCAGGATTTTCGTGTATTGTTTCAGTCTGCGTGGGTTGAATATTTTCCGTCGGTGCAGCTGATGGAACATGTTCCACTTCAAAAATCTGTGCTGGTACATTTTCCGTTATCGGAAGAAGGTTAAGATGACCATCGTCATGGCGATAGGGTTCTTCAGGTAGCAATTCGCGATTGTAAACAGCAGATGGTGCAAAATATTCTTCTCCAATAGCATAACGATCAAACGGTTGAATTCCTGATGCTCGAAAACCACTAAGAGCATTTTGTGGTGTAGCTGCTTTCAGATAAGCCTGGCTAACAAGTTTTGCTACATCAAATTGGCCAATAACTCTGCCTGGGTATTGCTTTTGAAATTTATTGACCTCTATTTCAAAGTAGGTTTTGAATGGGGAGTATACAGCTACATCTAGAGGCTGTAATTTGTGTGAGGTGTGGGGAGGAATTGACAAAAATATGACGTTATTTTTAGAGGCGTAGTCTAAAGCAGGATAATATTTATGCGACTCGTGATTATCCAAGAGCAATAAAGCTTTGCAATCTTGAGTTGGTCTAACACGGCTTACAAAAACCCTTAGCCATTCCAAAAATATTTCACCGTTAATCCAACCGCTGTCCGAAACAGCTGCTTCACAACCTGGAAGGGCGCCATCCAGCAATCGAGCTTGAAACCGCTTCCGTTTGAAAATAAAAAAAGGAGGCGGTGCAAAGTTACCAGAAGCGCTGCAGCAACAAACGACCGTTGTCAGTGTTCCTTTCTCCAAACTGCTGACGATTCCCACTTGTTTTTTACCATAAACGGACAGCACTTAAGGTGGTCTTGTAGATGACGTTCTGACACCTGTTTCGTCCATGTTGTAAATCATATCTGGACGAATTCTTTCTGATTCCACTGTTCGTTCAAGCAAATCATAGAACCTATTGACAGCTGGCCTATTAAATGCTTGTAATCTGGCAATGGATGTAGATTCTGGGGTCCTCAGTACTATTTCTGGATGCTTTTTCTTAAAGTTTTTAAACCATTGCTTTCCTGCAGTATTATTTTTAAACGTTGTTTGCTTATTTTTGCGCTTAGCAAATTCACCGACCAATTGCAAAAATTCAGACTTAGTTAGTCCATAGAATAGAGAATCTAGGGTCATAAGATGCTGTACTAACTCTAGCTCTTCATCATCTGTAAATATTGGCTTGAACCTACCTAGACTCTTGATACAGGAACCTGTTTTCATGCGTCGCTGCAATACACTGTATGATATTCCATATTTAGTAGCTGCACTTTTTATTGAAGTTTTTTTGGCCTCGTTGATTGCTTCTCTTAAGGTACTCTCCGACCAAGATGCTCGCTCAGTTTTTCTTTTGTAATTGTACACCATCTGTAATAGATATATTCAATTAAAGCCATGCATTAAACAAAACATATTAAGCGGGCAAAAAGGGTACTACCCGTTTTACCCGAACCCGTTTTACCTGCCACCCCCGATCTGAGCCCACACCTCAAAATTTCACACAATGATTTTTTCTCTCAGTAAATTGAACTCTTATTAGGTAGTATACAAGCCAAACAAAAACGCGATGTATATTCATATACAGTAAGTTTCACATAGATTGTAAAAACACATTGTACTTACGTTGAAAATATTTTAATTTTTTGGCGCGAAAACTTGCACAGGTCCCGGTGCACTCGTGTTACGCGTACCGCTCCCCGCGGCGGACTGATTTGCCACTGGCGCGAGGGCGCTAGCGCTACGCGCAATCCTGCTGTCTCGCTCTTGCGTTAGCATAGAAATATATCAAATACCCTTTTTGCCTACCATGACCTTCTTGCCCGCCCGTCCCCTATTATGCACAAATACTCGAAAAAACCTAAGTAAGTTTTAGAAAATAAATACAGCGCGGACACAGTGACTGTTTACTTTCCCTCCAAAAACTCATTCAAAATGAAGATGAGGAAACAAAGACAAAGAATGAAGTGTGTAACATACTTCTAGTATCATCGTTATCATTATCATCATCAGCTGTCTACAACCCACTGCTGGGCATAAGCCTTCCTCTGTCTACGCCATGCATCTCTACTCTGAGCCATCGCAATCCAGTTGTTGCCAGCAACCACTTCTATTATAGTACTGTAAATTGTACGGCAAGGAATTTGACTCGGTCCAGAGCGATATGAAAATTCCCCGTGCCGTAAACATACTTAGCGGTATTAAGTGGTTCACTACAGTAAACTTATTAAGATTTACATTGGTAATACAATATAGAACAAATATTATGTATTACGTGGTTATTAAATAAATACTTAGGTATTTTTCTTTTATTGATGGTATCTACTTCGGATATAGAATGAATTTCTGAACTTGGAAGTGGCGCCATCTATGAGCAATGGTATAAAACAGGTAATACTATCACAAGAACTGCGAGAAGCAGTTCAAGCAGACCTTGTAATAAGAACAACTAAACGTAGATAAATAAGAACCTACAACTATATGTAATAAATTTTATTGTTAGATATTTAATATTCTGTATATAAATGTAAAATTAACTATTTCAAATATTCACAAGTTATATTTTTAATTTTTAACTACTTGTTTGAAAACTGAGAACCATTTCGGTCGAATGTGTTTAGTACAACTCGTAACTCACAGATGGCGCAAATTAAAAAATAGTTTTATGTCAATTTAATTGATAGATATCAATTAACATCACATTAATTATTCATAGTAGGGGTGTCAAATTTAAAAATTTAATTTTTTTATTCATTGTACCATTACGTTTCTAGTTGAAATGTTAGATGTTCCTTAAACGATTCAATGTTTTGATATTATTTGCGCATGTGCAAAAGTGCTCCGCCTCCTATTTCCTTTCTTTTCTAATGCTTACTTGTAACACCCTTACGTTTATGATCGCCTGGTATCCAGTAGACATTTTCCGCTCTAATCGGGATTTCCAGATATCTATTAGCCGGCAGGTGCGAATTAGATTTTCGTTTATCCGCACCACTCAACCCACGCTTTTCCACGAGGTTTCCATGGTAAGGAATTTCCCTAGTATCCTACAATTTATGCTGCCTTAGTACATTTTCCCTTGGCGCTACAGCCTTCCGCTACGTTGCTACGAAACGCGGTAGGCGGCTACGACTGCTACGACGCTTGTGGTGCCATCTATGATATTATCCAAAACACAAATTGCGGATTGAACTTTGTAGAGGTCTACTAACAAAAGAAAAATCATTTTATACACGAACTATTTCGAAATTTATTAACATTTGCAAATTGAATTTTCTACTTTAGCATGTTTATTTAGTTAGTACCTATATCCGACGCCGTCAAAATGCAGTCTAGTTACTGATAAGATCATACCTAAATGATACGATTTTCGAATACTACTCATTTCCTCTTATATTGTCAAAATAAACTTGCAACCACTTCAAATTAGTGAAGACTAGATTCCTACTATTAATAGCGACTGTGTTAGGATTTCGTAAGGAGCGCTTTATGGATTTGGCATACAAAACTTCTAACACATAGTCATCATATCGCGTGTGTGAATGACATCGTGATTTAGCGGATCCGAAACTATGTAAACATTAGAACATTAGATATTTACCTAGTAGCTGTTCCTCGCAGCTCCGCCCAATTAATACAAATAGATATTTTGACAACAATTAAAACACAAAACAAAAATATATAGTATTTTCTTCACTAGACCTCATATTTTAGTATAACATTTATTGCAATAAAATTAATTAATCATTCTAATGGTAAGTTTACCTTATTATCTGTTAGATATTCACTCACTATATGAGCAAGTGTTGAAACTAACCTAACAAAATCCATAAAAGAATAAACAAGAAATTTCGGTATCTGTATAATCTGTGGGACCGACGATAATAGACTGGGAGCTCACGTCCGCATTCTCTATAATATTATTGCTCAGTCAACCGTGTCATATACGATGTGAGAATATAGCTCGTGAAATTGATTTTGACACGCGCTTAGTGTAATATACACGGAATAGAATTGGCCAGTCCAATTTTTTACAAAGATGTCTAATTCTAAAACCATTTAGTGAAATAGGCTAAGGAAACAGTTTGCGGTCATGAGATTTTTTATTAAGCACGTATTTTTGAGATAGTTGCAAAAAACCCAATGATCTTCATTTTCAAAATTTTACTACAAAGTCAAAAAAATTGTACAAGTGTTTTTTCTGTAAGTCGGAAGCATAAGGATTATATACTCTTTGCTTGGATGTACTGCAAGCACAAGCCAGTCAAATCGTCATAATCTGTCATTGTTACATTTTTATTCTAGTAAACATAACCTAAATACTTTGTTTCAACGCGGAGTGACATCATCGCTCTATATATCTTTAAAATAAAATAAAAAATATTTAGAATTTTAAGATTTTTTCTTTCAAATGGTATACACACGTAAGCGACTTGTACAATTTATTTGATCTTGTAGTAAAATGTTTAAAAATGAAGGTCATTGAGTTTTATGCAATTATCTCAAAAAATACTTGCTTGATAAAAAATCAGATTATGGTAAACTGTTTTTCTAAGCCTATAAATGGTATTCGAAATAGACATCTTTGTAAAAAAATTGGACTAGCCAATCCTGACACCTCTCTGTATTGAGTCGAATGGCTTCAGCTGCAGGGGGTCTAAAAACGCCACTTTAGCAATTCATCGAATCGATTCATATTGCGAATTCCTTAGCAATTCTGTAGCAATTCCTCTATTATTTGTAAAATGGCCAACTAAACTTTGCAATTCCTCTTCAAAAGAATTGAAAGAAATAGGAATTGCTAAAGAATTGCTAAGGAATTCGTAATATGAATTCGATTCGATGAATTGCTAAAGTGGCGTTTTTAGACCCACAGGTCCTCCCGCCCAAAGGTGACAGTAGTACTCAACATGTGGTCTGGAAAAAAGTATTTTATCTGTCTAAAGTGTTATAAATTCAGGCTCTTAGTCTGCTATAAAAGTCGTTGTTTTGTTTCACTAAGACCCCGGACTTAACAGCTTAAACAAGCGACTCCGAATTGAGTCTTGTAAGCTGAGATTTGCAATATAATACCATACTTTTAGTATAATGTGTTTTCTTTGTCTCAAACTCCGTTGAAGATTAGATCGGTAATGCACTTTTAACTTTAAAATATTGGTAATATCGTTATTTTATCTTTTTCTATTCTTTCGCTAAAACGAACGTCTTACTTTTCCCTCTTTACATCGTAGATTTTTTTTGCTCTGTATAAGGAAATAAATAGGTTTTTTACTGAACTGTCAAGAAGAGTTTATGTCGACTCTAGTACTTAACTCCGACTCACTGTACTACAACAAGAAAATTTTTATGTTTTTACGCGTTTACTGTTATTGATTTAATTAACTATAATCACTCTCTGAAAAAAGACGAATTAAACTTTCAAACTTAAATCAATATAGATAAATTCATATTGAAATGCGTTTTTCTATGCTATACTTACTATACTAATATTAGAAAGAGGAGATATTTGTATTTTTGTGACTATGTTTGTAATGAATAAATTCAAAAACTACTGTGCCGATTTCAAAAACTCTCGTCATTGAAAAGCTACATTCATCCTGAGTGACATAGGCTATGTATGTACCATGGGCAAAGCCGGAGTGGACGGCTAGTCTTTCACAGTTTCGTGGACAATAAACGAGATAACAATAACAGTTCATTGTTATCTACGTCGAGAGGCGTTACTGTCAGCGAAAGTGTTAATAAAGTGGAACTAGAACAAAATTCAACATTATTTACATTATTTTTATAATAGAAATAGTGATTAGGATAATCACCAGTGTAGTTCCACTATGAAACTGATAATGGATGAATGTCTTCTGCGCAGTCGGAAAAAAATCCAATGCCTATAACCATATTGTAAAAGTTTGAAAGCTCAAGGGCAAAACAAAATTTTCTTCGTCAGTTTGTTATCCATTCGTGTCACGTTCCACGTCCCACAGTCAAGGCTATCTAGATGATATGGTTCGTTTGTGGAGTCACGACGAGGAGATTTAATGTATGGGGTTTGTTAAACTAAGGGAAATAGATATGTTAATATTGTACGGCCCTCTGGCACAGGCAATAGCGTTACCAATTAATAACAATCACAGGATAATTAATGTCTTATCGTCTATATGATATAATATTACACACCACTGATATCCAATTAATAAATAGATTCTTACTCCCTTTATTTTTTTATTGCTACTTTATATTTGATACGTACTTATGTTTCGGCACAACGTAGGCATTTGAAAATTATATAGGTATTTCTTTTTAGGTATTTATTAATTTTAGATAATCCTTTTTTTTGAGATAAATGTGGTAGAGCTAATTAAATTTCTTTGAGCAAAAAATACGGTATACATTTAGCGAAAATTTCAGCTAATTAAAATTCTCGGCCCTGATTTGGCTACGAATTGGGTTTAGTCAACTCGAGTCACCTGAGCCGCCCTCATTCCATGGATTAAGTTTAGCTTAATATCTCCATTGTGTAATCTTACTGGATTATAACTTCTTTGGCCCCTAATCATTTTATTTGTTAGGCTTGTTTTTGCTAAAGACTTTGTCCGTGTGTATCAACCCTATTATCAAACGGGTACGGGCTCTCATGGGTAGTTTGAGAAGAAAAGTATATATTCCCTAATCACTTTGATCATTAGATTCATCTGCACAAACAGTTTTATATATTACTAGCTGTTCACCGTGATTTCACTCGCCAGTTGTGTGTATGTACATAAATAGCCTAAAACCTTCCCCAAGAATAGGCTTCACATGCACAAATCAAATTCGATCAGTAGTTCTAAAGTAATAAGTGTTCGAAAAAACTCGTTAACTTTATTTAATTTATATTATATTCAGTTGAAAACGTATACGTAGTATGACTATTGTCATAGTATATTATGAGAAAAGGTTATTTTACTCTCTTCACAGCATTTATTTGCCCTACAATTTCTTAAATCTAGCAACTCAGCAAAAAAGAGTGGATAGCTAAATTGAGTGATTAAATAACGTTCGCGTGAAATTGCCGTCCTGATTTCGAGTTTTACGGTTAGCGGACTCAGAAAAACGCTAAAACGGGTTGTAAATTTTTTACATCCCTTATCGCTGCCTTCAAATTGTATCCGGATTCCTGGAATTGCGCAATTCAATTCTTTATGTACTATTGTGATAGCTTTGTCTGAGTTTTCTCGATTGATTTCTCCTTAGCCGAAGCGCTTGTGAGCTTTGGCTGTGCTAAATGTATTTTTATATACTTTTCTTCTTATTTTTGAAACATAATGACTATATGAGCTCTATATTGAGTTTGCGCAGTATTTAACTACTACACCGCCCCGGTCAGTCGTTTCCACGAAGCAGTGGTCGTTTCACAATTTCACATAAACTCATTGTTTCTTACAAACTCATGTATAATACGCGATGCGATAGAATTGCACGTGTTTAAAACCTTATAAATATTATGGGCTAAAACGACATAGTCATCTTTAATCGTGGAACAAATTAGTATTAGTAGTGTATTTAAAATTTTGCATTGCTGCTGTAGTAACTACGAAAATTATATGAAATTTCATATTATCGATAATTTTTTGCAAGAGGTTTTCCTAAATAGCACTAGTTTCAATAAATCGCTACTTGAATTTTTTAATTGTTTTTGGTTTATTTACTAAATACAAACACCTAAAATTAAATGTTAAGTTAAATAACAACAATATATATAGCTAGTTTACTAGTTTTCTCCAAAGAATTGGTTCATTCATCAACTCCTTTGAACGCTTGCTGACACATTATTAGAAGTTCAGACAAACGTTCGCTGTCATGAACAACTTTATATGCTACCTCAGCGGTATTTCAGAGAAAGTTTGTAAGTACCTTTCGCTTACCTTACGAATTTAGTAGGTTTTTTTTATAACTAGTGACCCACCCCAGCTTCGCTTGGGGATAAAAACCCTCTTGAATCACTCTATCTATTAAAAAAGACGCATCAAAATCCGTTGCGTAGTTTTAAAAATTTAAGCATACAAAGGGACATAGGGACAGAGAAAGCGACTTTGTTTTATACTATGTAGTGCTAGCAATTGACACGATCTATGATGTGCAGATATGATATTCAGAAATATTGGGTTATTGGAGGGAGGAAAGTAATCAGTCACTTTGTTTTTTCGTGTATTTGTGCATAATAATGGTGAAAAATTATTCTTAAAGTGTCGATACGTGACTTTGATCTTTATTATCAAAATTTCCAAGTTATTGCTAAGTGAAAATTTTCCACCGCTTAACTTAGCTCTGACTCTGACTAGACTACTAACTTGACGTTTTTGATTTGACTAAAGTTAAGAACTAAAGAATATTAATAAATTCAAGATAGGCCTTAAAGGACAAGTTTTAGACATTTAAGTTAAAATAGACTACAAAAGTTTGTCAATTTTTATGATCAATAGGGGGTCAATCTTTTAAATTTTAATTTGATAATTTAATCTGTTGAGAATCAGTTTATAAAATTACTAGCTGTATCCAGCAATTTCACTTACACGATGTGTTTATGTCATAATGCAGAAAAAATAATCATATTAACCTAGTAGTTCTAAAGTTATAAGCGTTAAAACAAAATATTAATATAGATTTATATAAGTGCACTGTGTGTAACTGCTGTCTTGCCCCAGCTGCCCTTTCTCATGTACAGTGGGCTGCAGAGAAATCTGACCCCCTTTAAATAGCGAAACTTGTGGCATGGGGGTCAGCTTTCTCTGCAGCCCACTGTACAAAGGGTGTCATTGACACGATAGAAGAAGAAGAAGATGTGCACTAAAATATCAATTAACTTTTTGATACTATTTCTGACTAAGCTCTCTCAACAGTGAAAGTACAAAGCTTTGAGTTCAGAAGTCCTATAAGTTCCTACAACACTGGCAGTAAGCTGAGACAATGAGCCATTTGGAGCAATAAGTGCAGTTGTTGAATTATTCAAGTGCATACGAACAAATGAAATTTCTGGAATTTATACTGTCTACCTCTTTAACCTAATTTCATAGTGAAAATTAGATGAATCTTCTTTTCCACTACTAGTAGGTACTATGTCGTTTATATCAGTTTTTTGCTGCAAAAAAAATTGTCTTTTTCGGTGTTGAAATAGGAATTTTGTAATGCATTTGGCATTACCGAATAATAATTAATTTTGCATTAGGTATTTATTGAGGTTTTAAGTTAGAAAATTCGGATTAGAACTATCATCCATACTTATATTACAAATGCTGTTACGCTTTTACATTTAAACCGTCGGACTATTGATGAAATATAGTATGCATATAGTTAAGGACCAGGGATCAAACATAGGCTACTTTTGGGCCCCACCGAGACCCACGCAGGCGGAGCCGCAGGCAATAGGTAGTTTTAAATGAAATTGTAACTTAATATTTCAAACATGTCTAGTTTCTTATTAGCCATATAATTACAATTTTATCTTTGGCATATGAAGCAACACTCACGAATAATAATTTAATTAAAAACTATTGCTAACTATAAAGGCTATAATAAAACTGAAATAAATAATTAAACTAAATCTATATAATTACAATTAAAATCGGACAATATTCTCTAGAATCCTTTTGTAAAATTTCAGTTTTTAACACTTTCGCGGACAATAAACGAGATAACAGTTAATTGTCATCTACGTCAAGAGGCGTTACTGTCAGCGAAAGTGTTACCTAAACATAAGTTTCACAAAAGGTCAAGTTAAAAAACAAAAGGGAAATAAATTGACCCTGAAACTGCATATTAAATCATGATGGTTCCTCTAGCCAAAATATCTTGGCGGAGAACCCAACCGCGCCATATTATAATGTGGTAAACGTCTTGCTTCAACGATTATTTCAAAATAGTTTATTCTCTCTTTGTCTTAAAGAATATTCACACTTGAAGCAAAAAAATAAATATTATCATTATCATGTGTGTGTGTGTGTGTGCGTGGTTAAAATTGTCAATTTACCATGCACAGCCATTGATCTGGGCTACAAACTGGTAGTCGTTAAAGGCGTCCACGTCAGAGGCCGAAAGACGGTTTCGAAGAACTCTGACTAATTAAGACACCAGGGTGCAATGGGTCAGTTGGGCTTGTATCCCACATTAAACGAAAGCACGGTCTTTGTTTCAAATTCTTTGTAGATATAAGTAAGTCGACCAAGTGGATAGCCACTTGGCATAATGCGAACATAGTCCATTGGTTTACCGGACTTGATAATGAATTACTGGTGGAATAATAATGGTTGAATAAACATACTTACTCGTAAAGCTCTGGAGGAGCGATCGCGACAAGTGTTTGAATTCGCACTGAATTTGATAATAAGTAATACCTTCTTAAGTAGGTACGTCTTTAACTTTTCATTTTCCACCTGCTTATGCACATATTTTACAATCGACCTATCCTAAGTATACCTTTACCTACACACCTTTTCATGATTTATGGATATTATTTTGTGACGTTACGTGTGTTAGACACAAAATATAGCATAAACGAGTTGGCATTCCATAACACAAGGAAAACTTATTTTGGAGCCAGCACAACTTGTGTGAATTAAGTGTCTTATAGTATAGTAGTGACTGTGTGGTTCAAGAATGAATTTTAATAAAGATTTATTCAATAATATTGATAATATATCTAACGCAACTTCTTATGTCTGTGACCCCCATGAAGTACGCACGCATATTCCTTTACACAACAAAGCTCTTAATATATTAACCCAAAATATCCGTAGCCTGTCAGCGAATTTACCTGCCTTTGAAGTTCTAATGAATAACCTAGATATTGGACTGGACATTATGATCTTTACTGAGTGCTGGATTTCGGATAACCCGTACCACCCTCTTCTTCAAGGTTACTCATCTTACAGTTCTACTGCCCCTGCAAATCAGAATGACGGTGTAATAGTTTACTATAGGAGGTCATTAGCCGATATCATTATATCTGAACCGGCTATTGATGAAGCCAGTTGTTTGCAAATTCAATTAGGAACAGAAACTGTTATACTAGGTATATATCGCCCATGCGCCTTCCGGAATTACCAGAAATTCACTGAATCACTGAATGTTATACTTCAGACATTACGTAATTTTAAAAACATAATTGTTATTGGGGACATTAACATAGACATAACTCCCTCTCGTCTGGATGTGGACAATGACGACTATCTGGATATGCTTGCGCTTCATGGTCTATTACCAACTCATACTTATCCTACACGCGAAGCTACTTGCCTTGATCATATATTCTTGAAAAGCTCTCTTCCTGCTCACTCGGCTGTAGTCCGATCCACTGTCACAGATCATAACGCTGTCTTACTTTCTTTATGCACTAAAAAACCTCTCTTGCCTGTTCCTCCGTTGACTCGGTTAGACCACAAAAGATTTAAGTTTGCTATTAATTCTGTTGATTTTACATCTATACTTTCCGCTATTGACCCCGAAATCGCTACTAATTTACTTATTTCCAATCTTCAATCCCTTGTTTCGAAATATACTATCTCAACTACTACACCTCGTAGGCACAGAATCTTAAAACCCTGGATTACCCCAGGCCTTCTTAGGTGTATCCGAAATAGAAATAACTTATATAAAAAACTCATAAAAAACCCAACTAATGAGAACCTTCGCATAACATATACTAGGTATCGGTTGTTCTGCAACAGTGTACTTAAAGCAACCAAGAAAAGATTTGAATCTGAGCAGATCAAAAATGCAGGCAAAAGCCCCAAATCTTTATGGAAAGCCATAAAAAATGTAACCAATTCCAACAAACCTCCCACACCATCAAATCCTTTACTTACTTACATGCCCACAATCAATAGCTCTCTAGACCATGTTAACTCTGTTTTTGCAAACATGGGCAAATCTCTTGCCGAAAATATATACAAAAATAACTCTTCTTGCGAAAGGTTTTCCAATTCATCTCCTCAGTCATCTAATCTCAACTTCTCGCAAAATCTAAACGCAAATACTCAACTTAAGACGTCAAAATACCAATCTCTAGTCCTGCTTCACGCTACTGAGGATGAAATTGAGAATATCATCAATAGTCTACGGGAGGATTGTGCAGTGGGTTGGGACAATATTTCAATGTCACTGATCAAGCGCAACAAACATATACTCGTTCCATTAATTACCCACATTTGTAATCTTTCTCTCACTACTGGCATTTTTCCTGCTGCCTTGAAAAAAGCTTTGGTTCACCCCATTCATAAAGCCGGGGAGCGCAATCATGCAAATAATTATCGCCCAATTTCAATTTTGCCTGCACTCTCTAAAATACTAGAACGACTTATTAACTCCCGCTTATCTTCTTATCTTGATTCTTTCTCAATACTTGCTGACAATCAACACGGTTTTCGCACCGGAAGATCCACAAATGGGGCTGTTCTTGAGCTTACCGACTTTATTGTTCAAAATCTGGATACGGGAAATAAATGTCTATCAATTTTCCTGGATTTAGCGAAGGCTTTTGATACTGTATCGACAAAAATACTCATTCAGAAACTTGAAACTATTGGAGTAAGAGGTGTTCAATTGAAGTTATTCGAAAGCTTTCTCACGGATCGCACTCAACGAGTAGTAATTAATGGTCATATTAGTTCAGAACTTCCTCTTCATTACGGCGTGCCGCAAGGCAGTATTCTGGGTCCTACCCTGTTCTTAGTCTATGTTAATGACCTTTTTTCACTAAATATTTCTCAATGCAAAATTATTTCTTATGCAGATGACACAGCTTTACTATTTACTGCTAAAACTTGGCATGATACTTATCAGCTGGCTCAAAATGGTCTGAATGCCGTAACTGATTGGCTTCGTTTTAATCTCCTTACCCTTAATGTTAATAAATCCCAGATATTAAACTTTTCTATTTACAATTTGCAAACAAACAATGACATCTTAAATAATCTATCTATAATTGCCCATTCCCACTCTGTCTCTGATAATCTCTGCTGCGATTGTCCCTGCCTAGCATCTGTGGAGTCGGTAAGATATCTGGGAGTTGTTATCGATAGGAATTTAAATTTCCAATCTCATATTAATGTTACTGCCGGTAGAATCCGTAAGTTAATTTATATTTTCAAACGCCTTAGACACGTGGCTGATCCCAGGATAGTTAAAATGGTATATCTCGCACTTGGTCAATCCTTACTTACATACTGTATTACTTCTTGGGGTGGTACTAGTAAGACAAGTTTACTAAAACTCGAAAGGGCACAGCGAGCACTACTTAAAGTATGCACGTTCAAGCCTTTTTTATTCCCTACACAAGATCTTTACCAGTTTTGTGAAGTTCTCACAGTTCGTCAGTTGTTTATCTTAAACACCATTACACAGCAACACAGCCTCACCATCTATAATCCAAATTTGTTGAGAAGAAACCGTCTTGTCGTCAGCTCTCCTGTTTTTAACACCGAATTCTCCCATCGGTTCTTCTGTTTCCTTGGCCCCTTCCTATACAATAATCTACACGGTAAGCTTAACATCCTTCCTCTCTCTAAATACTCTTGCAAATTATGTATCTTGGAATACATGCAAACCCTGAATTATAATGATACGGAAAACCTTCTTCTTCCACTTATATAATACTAGCTACCAGCTGTACCTCGCCCAAGATTAGCCTAAGTATGACCCCTGATCCTTGACTATATTATCAGATTTCGCCATGATTGAGCCAGAAATGCGTAACAGACGGAAAGATGAACATACAGATTTTCGCACTCATAATAATACTTGTTAGTACAATAATTAAATGTTCGCTCTGCTGTGGCCAAGTTTCCTTGTTGCTCATTCTTTAATTACACAGACATATCTTGCATGTTTAATCTAGATTTTGGATACAGATGGTGAGATTTTGTTGATGTTATATATATGTATAAAAAAAAAATGTTTTTCATTATTATATACTTAATATAGTTTAGTTTACAACCAAGTTCATTTCTCCTTGGTTACGTGTATTTTCTCACTTGTGTTCACCAGAAGTGGGAGCACTGGAGATCTGTACCACAGGCCCTGCCTTCTTCAGGCTCCAGTCTCCTCCAATCTGTTCCGACACATTAATTATGTCATACTTATACATACTGTTATACAGATTGTTGGAGAAGAATAAATAAATTTTTATCTTTTTTATCTTTTTATCTTAAAGAATATTCACACTTGAAGCAAAAAAATAAATATTATCATTATCATGTGTGTGTGTGTGTGCGTGGTTAAAATTGTCAATTTACCATGCACAGCCATTGATCTGGGCTACAAACTGGTAGTCGTTAAAGGCGTCCACGTCAGAGGCCGAAAGACGGTTTCGAAGAACTCTGACTAATTAAGACACCAGGGTGCAATGGGTCAGTTGGGCTTGTATCCCACATTAAACGAAAGCACGGTCTTTGTTTCAAATTCTTTGTAGATATAAGTAAGTCGACCAAGTGGATAGCCACTTGGCATAATGCGAACATAGTCCATTGGTTTACCGGACTTGATAATGAATTACTGGTGGAATAATAATGGTTGAATAAACATACTTACTCGTAAAGCTCTGGAGGAGCGATCGCGACAAGTGTTTGGATTGATCGCCATTAGTGGCATTTCTATCTTGAGCTCGGAATGCACGTTAAGCCGTTGGTCCCGGCTAATATCGGTATATGGCAGTCGTTAGGCTATGTCAGATGCCTTTAGGCAGCCTGAAAAATCTGTCAGTGTTGGCCACTAACACACCCGGGTCATGTTCCTGTGGGTCTCTAAAAGGGTTACGGAGGTCAGTCGCTCCATTGTAATAACCAGTTCCGCCAAATCAGGGCCATGATTAACAGCTTACCCTGGGCTCTGAAGCGCAAGCTGAAGATGCAACCGGGATACATGCTTGTAAAATTAATTTTTACCCATATATTCATAGGAGCAAAGCAAAGGCTGAAGATGGAAAAGAAGAAATCTATCAAATCTAAATAATAAATATCAACTGTGATGGCAATGTTCCAAGGAACAAGATGTCGGAACAGAGTGATCGTGAATTAAGTTCGGAAGCTATGAATAATAATTTTAGATACGAATTTACATTAACAGGAATTCATTACTGCAAGGACTGTGCTAGGGCACAAGACCTTTCCTGAACCGTAAAATTTAACCCCAAAATCTGATACCCTATTAGATCCATTTTACTTTATTAGTTTATATTCCCGTCTGACCCCCGTCCATAAAAGGTAGAGAATCGGACCGGAATAATATAATTTTAAAGTGGATCCGACGGAAGACAATTAACAATAATATTAACAGTGAATCCATTTGGTAGATCAGTTTTCATGTTTACGCCAAAAGCAAAATCTTTATTTTAATATTTACTGGATAAAAAGCCTCCCCTCCTTTTTCAAGCGTCCCTTACTTGCTACTTTACTTAAACCTCTTTCGAACACATTACTCTCTATGTCATCTTAGCGCTTTCCCGATTGCTTCCTCTGCCGATTGCTTTGGAGCCTAGGGTCCGCTTTCCTGCTGTTTCTTCTCCACCTCGCCCGGTTTTCGGCATCCTTAGTTGTGAGACCATTAGCATGCATATAGTTTACTGCGACGTCGAGCCAGTACTTTTTAGGCTTGCCCCCTTCTAACAAAGTAACACCTTACTATCATCGTAAAATTTTGAGCTATGTAGGTTTTTTTCCATTTTAAAGTGAGAAACAGTCATGTATCCGACAATGTGATAGACTACTTTTTGCTAAAAACAATAAATAAAGAAGAATCTTTTACCATATTAGTAAAAAAAATATTTTTTAAGCAATTCAATAGTGGCACGACTCGACCCTTTTAGCCCTATTCAATTTCGTAATTATATCAAAAACCTTTTTGGAAAAGGACCTATACGAAGGATAGGAGGATATAGGAGTCAGCCGCCATTGTGGGTATAATATCGAGATTATATCAAGTTCATCTTCATCATCAGCTGTCTACAACCCACTGCTGTATCCACGGGCATATCCCTAAGCAACAAAAACTAGTCCTTTAAAAGTCCATAGAACGTTTTCGAAAACACTATTTATTGTGATATAGAAGACCTGAAAAGGTTCTTATGTTTGAAAGTTTTTCTGTTTCTCCCAATGGTTGACTGGTAGAGAATGCTTTTAGCATTAAGTCCGCCAATTGTATAAGTATTTTGTACTTATGGAAAAATAAAGTTTTAATAAATAAATAAATAAATAAATAAAGTTGACCACCGGACAATGAAGGCAGTTACGAAATGATGATGACGCTTCATTATTTGATATTGAAATAAATTTGAAGTCTGTGACAATTTCACAGCATATTTGTTTTGAAAACTACACTGTGCTAAGGTACCTATGTATTTTAACTGAACACCACATAAATAGAGCCTTGAATGAAAGCCAGATAGATCTAAATAAAAATTTATTTCACTAGAACCCTAGTCTTCATGCGATAAAGCGATATGAAGGTATGATATGACTTCGTACCATAAAAATAGCATAAAAATGCCATCACGACCTCTTGCCACATAACACTGTGGACGTCCTATGCATATTGAGGATTCAGTAGACTATTAAAAGGCATATCCGTTGAAAAACAAAAATTAAGATGGACTCCCTTTTACTTACTGTTAGACTATGTGTACGTCTTGTTTTTTTTACAACACTAATTGTATTATTGAACCGTCATTGACAGGAACCACGTCATAGGCCAAGAGGTGGTTCTGAAGAACTCTGACACCAGGGTGTGCATGATCGATTGATCGTGACACCTACACGTAATGATGGTTATTGAATTTTGTGAGTGTCTCCTTAAACTATTAAAATACTTTTTAATATAGTACGTGTTCATGATGTCAACACGCTTATTGAATACTCCAAATTAAGTAAGACCATTGTTATATCCTTAGACGCTTCCTACAACATCAAATAAAAGGACTGGGGCGGTCTATTCTCAAGCCTTTAAATTCAAGGACCTTTGTAAACGTAAATTAGCGCCGGTTGAATTTTATCAGATCGATAAAAAATTAATATAAAAAATTATCTGCCTATCCGATGCGCATCACTGCTTCACTGAACGAATATACTGAATGAATGCTTTGATGAGTTGAAAGAGCCCTTATCTCTTATCATTGATCATAACATACCATTGATACATCCATAGGATTGAATGGTGTGGTAAGAGGGACAGTGAAATTACTAGATACTCGTACTGTAGCGATTCTAAAGCTGATAGTATTTAAATGACTTTCGCGGTTCTAATGTAATGGATACTTGCAAAAAAGTTGCGCGACAATGTCTAATAATCTCACTTACAGAAAGATAAATTATTTTTTCTGTATTTGCAAGGTCGCTAGCGCTGGTTAGCAGCCTTAAGGTGTACATACATCGAGTGCCACGGCACCACAGTTTGATAAATAGAGTTAAGTACTACTATAAAAATAAATCTGCATGTTATAATACCATGAATGTGGCTCGTAAATAGTTTATTTCACTTGACGCAACTTTTGCCTTTAAGACTTTTCGTTTTATGTTACCATCAAATATTTTTACGTCTAAAGAATAGTTTAGATCCCTTATCTGCTTGAAGAAAATATGACTGCTATTTGAACTAAATACTTAAAATTAAAATTCATGTCATACTAGCTTTCACCTGTGGCTTCGCCCGCGTGACGAAACAGTGCTTTTTCCCGTGATAAAAGGTACCCCATGTCCTTCTCATTACTTCTAACTATGTGTATGCTAAATTTTAGAAAGATTGGGTACCAAAGGGTAACTAACAAACTCACTTTCGCATTTATAATATTAGTTGGATTGGATGAGTTCTGGTTCTAAATGACGATTATTATCATTACACTTTTAATTTTACACTTCAAAACTGTAGAGTAGTGTTTTAAAGCTACTATTTATATCATTTGAATTAGAGACACATACCTTTAAAGGTCATGTCATCATATCTGTACATACCTAATCAAAATGTTTAATTAACAGTATTGCCTTCCTGATTCTTTTGATATTTTATTGACCCGACAACATGGGGGTCTTCAAGAAGGGCGTGAAAAGAGTCCTCCAGGCAACGGCTCACAGTGCTTCTGGTGTTGCATGCGTTTCAAAGTTCTACGGTTACCGCATCCCATCAGGTTGGCCGTATGGCTGTTGCCTAGTTAATAGTTTAAAAAAATAGATACATAATAGTTATTGTGATTTAAAAATAACACATCTTCAATAATATGAATTAAATTCATCTGAAATCCCAGGATATACAGGTAGTTTTGGCTCATTGGACCCAACAGCGCGGAAAGCAAATGGATACGCTTCGAAGACTGCTCTTTCCCTGTTTCACGCTCCTATGTCATCGAAATTGTCGGTTTGTTTCATATTATTAGGTGACTCGACTATGATTTGTATAGATATCAATATATTACTTGCTATTCTACTAGGTTTAAATATACAAAATGAAATGAAAATCTTTGTGGTCAAGTATTACACTATTTCTGAGTAATCATCTTTTTTCTGAAACTTTGTGGGTCTTTTAAAAAGGGCGTGATAAGGTTTCTCTAGGGTCAGCAATGGACAAGTGACACTCTAGTGTTGCAGTCGTCCATGGGCTACGGTGGCCTTACCATCAGGTGGGTCGTATGCTTGTTTGTTTACTTAATTGTATAAATTAGTCTTTTAGAAAAATAGTAATGCTTAGATTTTTTATCTTTTTACGAATGTATCAGCTTAGTGATATAACAAAATTCTTTGTCCCAAAAATATTTGTATGAATCGTAAATTGAGTTTAAACTTTGAAACCTTTATATTCAAGTGCGCTGAAGTAGAGATTCTTTTACGTGAATAGATCCGCCTCGTTTGAATAGTAATCCACTAGGATCCACGGATTTGAACGGCTCGAAATGTTTTCATACATTTTCTTTTAACGGTGTTTTTTTTTAGTTGCACATTGCTTTTGAGTGGTGAATGTAAAAAAGTAAATTTGTATAAACATTACAGCCCCTGTCGTACATTGACCTGCACCATCAATGGTGCAGAATATGGAATTTTTAGACCTAATCATAGAATTTGAAATCGCGTGCGGGGCATTTTTTTTAATCTATGGAATAAATTACATAAGGTGTAATATAAATCAAATTTATATTACACTAAAAACATTAAAAATCGCAGACCTTTTGAAAAAGAGAGACATTACGAGTACCCGAAATCGGCGAGCGTGTATGACGAGAGTGATGAGTGTGAAGGAAGCGGAGAGGTGTGTAAGGATCGTAGCCAATGGAAATCTCTAGTCTCTGCCTACCCCTACGGGAGACTGGCGTGATGATATGTATGTATATGTGTAATTTACCTAGTTATGTCAGCTCCAGGCATTCCTAGCTCTATCACAATGTGTTGAGAGCGCAGGGCTACGTGGGTGAGCCCCGCTGACTCAGCAAACTGGATGTTATGTCTGAGCCTGGCGTCGCGCATTCGTAGAGATAAGAATTAGTTCTTAGATTTATTATTAAGATCATTTTTGTAACTGTTTTAATTCAGTCTTCAATAAATTCTCGTCTTGAACAGACTCCTTTGTCTTTTTTTAAAAACATTCGGGTTAGTCCTCCACACTTAACTGGCGCAGCCCGTGTAGGATCCGATATATCCTGCTGCCGACCTGAGCGTCTACGCACCCGAAATTTGGTGAAGTGCTACTAGTCGGTATCGCGGATTCGGATACAACCGAACCAAATAAATTTGTTAACGGCGGACACCGAAAGTTTTCCGGTCTACAAGAGCAGCTATACTGGAAGGCATGGGATCGAGCGGACTGTAAGTGGACATTTTTACTTTCCTGTCTTTTCCCAGCTATTTCCCGTGGATTTTCTTGTGGTCTTTATTTCGTAACTTTAAAACTTAAATCGTTGAAAGTTATTTGATTTCTTCAAAAAAAGGCAAAGTTAGGTTATATTTAGTAACTTTTAAACAACAATCGTTGAAAGTTATTTTATTTCGGCACACAATTGGCCAAATTAAGTATAATTAATTTTAATAAATAATATAATATTAAGTTTTTACAAAGTAAACGTGTTTTTAATTGTGAATAATTTAATTAAATAAATTGAATAATCAAAATGGCACCAACCGGCGAAAATACCGTTCAAATGATACCAAAAGATTTTTTAAATATAATACCTAAGTTTGATGGTGACCAGAATATACTCAATTTATTTATAAAAAAATGTGAGTACATTATAAGAAATTTTAATGGGCCAAATAACCCTGTACAGGAGGCATATGTATTTCATTGCCTAACTAGTAGAGTTTGTGGTAGAGCAGCCGTCTTACTTAGTGAACGTGAAGATATTACAACTTGGGATCAATTAAAAACTATCTTTGTACAACATTTTGGTGACCCTAGGTCCGAGGAATGCGTGGCGATAGAATTAGAAAATTTAAGAATTAAAGCAGGTGAAAGTTACCTACAGTTTTGTAACAGAATACAGCAAACGCGTAGCGCCCTCTGTTCTAAGGTCAACTTATTATGTGATGAAAGCTCAAAAGCTGCCAAAATTACAATTTATAATAATATGTGTCTTAATGTGTTTTTATACAATTTATCGGAAGATTTAATACGGATTGTGAGACTTAAAGACTGTTTAACTTTAGAAAGTGCACTTAGCGTGGTCATGGAAGAGGTTAATTTCCAATACCAGTACAACGCAAAAAATAAAAATAGACCTAACTCAAAGCCTACTCAGCATTCTTTTTCGTCAAATTTTGGAAATAATAATGAAATGCCTAAAGGACTTTCCATTGGATTTAAACCTAATTTTTCGAATAATTTCTCTCCTCAAGTAAATCAAAACCATAATAAACCAAATATGCCATATCAGTCACAAAATAATATTAACGCTGGCTCTAATGGATTTAAATTCGGTACACCAAACCAAGGATATTTTAGGCCTAATTTTTCACAGCCTCAAGGTAACTTTAAGTTCGGTATTCCTCATCAGCAAAATGTAAGATTCGGCGTTCCGAATCAACAAGGTTTTAAGTTCGGCATACCCAATCAACAAGGTTTTAAGTTCGGTATACCCAATCAACAAGGCTTTAGACCCCAATTTAATAATGCACAATCCCGACCATACTATAATACACCAAATCAGCAATTTAAGTTTGGTATACCACCTCAAAGCCAAATGCAACGGAATCCACCTAATTTCCAGGATACTGACGTCTCTATGCGTACTAGCCGCCCTGTGAAACAAAACATGATTACACACGTACCCGAGACTGAGAGTAGTAACTTATTTTATTCTAGCAGTAATAGTGAACCCCAAGATCAAGAGTACCAGCCTAATTATGATAATTACTATACTGAAGAAAACGGACAGACCGAAAATTATAATTTTTATATTGATAATGCAGAATGCGCGCAATATGAATCAGAAGTTCAGGAAGAGACCGCAAATTTTTCTATACTAGCCTCGACGAGCAACCACCCGAAATGATTTATTTAAATTGCAATAGTATAAATAGATTACCGCATATTTATATACCCGAAATTGACGCTAATTTAATGATAGATACAGGAAGCACAAGAAGTTTCATTAGCCCCGCTATAGCTGATAGATATTTTCAGGCATATAAATATAACGAACCATTTGAGGTTATAAGTACTCATGCACGTAGCTCACATAATGAAGTAATTTATATACCTCTGTTAAAATCTTTTAAAAGCACGTGTAAGCATAAATTTTATATATACGACGTCGATAGGCGATACGACGGTTTAATCGGTTCGGATCTACTTAAAATATTAAATGCAACAATTGATATGAAAAATCAAATACTACGGACACAAAATACCGAAATACCTATAATATACAGCCCCACTTGCGAAATCACATTAGAACCCCGTACAGAAACACGCGTCAAAGTGCCGACTGACCTAGATAACGGTGATGCAATTATTGAGTTTAAAGATTTCGGAGATAATGTGAGAATGCCTGCTGCTATAGTCAGGTGCATAGATTCGTTTGCTACAACTGTTATTCAAAATGCTTCCCAAAATAGGGTAACCTTTACATTTGCAGAACCACTGATGACAACAAGACTTGATGACAATATACGCGTAAACAACTTAACGACTGACAATTTGAATAATTATGAGATCGACGAATTACTAAAAGAAAACTTATCAAAGTTACGTCTAAATCACACCAACACTGAAGAACGCGAAGCGATAGAAAAACTGTGCTTTGAATATAGAGACATATTTTATTGCGATAAATTACCGCTTTCATTTAGTAACCAGGTAAAACATCAGATAAGAACAAAAAATGAAGACCCGATCTTTATACGACCATACAGACTTCCACCCTCACAAAATGCTGAAATACAGAAACAGACGGAAAAACTTTTAAAGGACAACGTAATACAAGAATCGTTCTCACCATGGAGTGCTCCAGTGCATCTAGTTCCAAAAAAGATGGATGCCTCAGGAGAACAGAAATTCAGGATGGTGATTGACTATAGACGTTTAAACGAACTGACAACAGATGACAAATACCCTTTACCCAATATTAACGACCTTTTTGACAAATTGGGAAAGTCAACGTATTTTAGTACCCTTGACCTTGCTAGTGGGTACCACCAAATTGAAGTTGAAAAGGGTGACAGACCAAAAACTGCCTTTACGACCCCCTCAGGACATTATGAATTTAAACGCATGCCGTTCGGACTAAAGACAGCCCCTGCAACTTTTCAACGGGCAATGGACAATGTGTTAAGAGGATTACAAGGGATCCATTGTTTAGTATATCTCGATGACATAATCATTTACGCAAATAGTTTACAAGAACACATAGAAAAACTGAGAAAAATCTTTGACCGACTTAGACAGACGAATTTTAAAGTTACTTTAGACAAGTGTGAGTTTCTACGTAAAGAAGTGCTTTACCTTGGACACAAAATCACTAAACACGGCCTAGAACCAAATGACGACAAAATTAGAGCAGTTCTTGATTTCCCACTCCCTCGCACACAAACTGAAATTAAAAGTTTCTTAGGTTTAGTTGGCTACTATCGAAAATTTATAAAAGACTTTTCAAAGATTACACAACCCCTGACATCATGCCTAAAAAAGAAAAATAAAGTCGAAATAACCCCTGGTTATATTGCAGCTTTTCAAAAATGTAAAGAGCTACTTGTTAATGCCCCAATACTCCAGTTTCCCGATTTTTCCAAGCCTTTTATCTTGACTACGGACGCGTCTAATTACGCTCTGGGTGCCGTCCTTTCACAAGGTTCCGTTGGAAGTGACAAGCCGATTGCATACGCGAGTCGTACTCTAAACGACGCGGAAACGCGCTACAGTACTACCGAAAAGGAACTGCTAGCTATAGTATGGGCAGTAAAGCATTTTCGCCCCTATCTTTATGGCCGAAAATTTATAATATACACGGACCACCGTCCATTGGCTTGGCTCAACTCACTTAAAGAACCAGGAAGTAAATTGACTAGATGGAAATTACGCCTTTCAGAATTTGACTTTGACATTATATACAAAAACGGAAAACAAAATAGTAACGCAGACGCATTATCACGAATAAAATTAAACGTACTTACCAATAAAAATGACGACTCCTCCATGCAGGTTAATCTCGATGACACTGAAAGATCTAACAGTTCGGTAATAGTATTGGATACTTCGGCTTCGGAAACGTCTGATACACCCTTACCTGAAGATGTCCCAATGACTTGCCCAGCTCGTTCTCCCTCGTCGAGTACAATCACTGCATCCTCGATACCTGAAACTATTCACTCTGCTGAAGATATCGATACCAGTGGTATTCCAATTTTAGATGAAGCCATAGATACAAAGCCAAACCAAATTCTAGTCTTTACCTGGAACAGAAATCAAACATTAGTAAAAGATCTATCACGAGATAAACAAAAGGTATTTGAAATACACTTACCTGTAGATAATCCAGATTTAGTAAAGAAATTTCTCCTAGAATATATAAAACCTAAAATTAAGTATTTCTTTTATTTTGAGGATCAAAGACACCGCACTCAATTATTTAAAAAAGACACAGTTAAATGTTATGAATGCAATAAAAGAGTAATATATATAGAAGACGAAGATGAACAGCGTGCCGTTACACTTAAATATCACTGCGGTAAAACGAGCCACCGCGGTATTAGAGAAACCATAATGAAATTAAAGCGTAATTATTACTGGCAAAATATGGATCTAACAGTTTCCACAATAATAAATTCCTGTGAGACATGTAAAACACAAAAATATGACCGTAAACCTTTAAAACCCCAGCTGCAACTTACTCAAACACAGACTAAACCGTTTAGTGAAATTTTCAAATCATCATTTATTCTCTATAGAAGGCAAATACTTTCTTACTATCATAGATGCTTTCAGTAAATTAGGCCAAGCTTTTTAAATATCTAATCGCTCTAAACCTGAAGTTGTTCGTGCATTGATAAAATTCTTCTCATTTTACGGCGTACCTAACCGAATAAGTGCCGACCCGCGATAATTTATTAAAAGAGACACTGCAGTTTTACAAAATAGATTTACATATAGGCACCCCGCATAACCCGAATTCTATGGGCCTAATAGAACGTTTTCATTCAACTATTATAGAGATCTATCGTATTGCAAAATATGAACATAAAATAACAGACGCAGCTAGTGTAATGACATACGCAGTTATGTCTTATAATCAATCAATTCACTCTGCAACTGGCCTTACGCCATTCGAAGTTGTCTTCGGACATACCGATTCTAATAGTACGTTTGAAGTAGACTTTAACAAACAATTTACACAACAATTGATAAACGACCATATAAAGCGTACAAAATACCTATACAAATACCTAACAGATAAATTAATAAAAGATAAAGCAAAGGTTATACAAAAACGTGGCGGAGAAACCTCTTTTGATATACAAGAAGGGGATACTATATATGTAAAAGGCGTAAATACAAGACGAAGCAAGGATAAACCGCGCTTCCAAAAGGCACAAGTCTCTGGCGAAATCAACAGAAATACTTGTCCTGCTACTATTAAAAATCGTGACACGAAAGTACCTATTAAGGACATTAAACGACCTTCACAGGTACCTCCTCGCATTCATGGCGCTGATCGTGAGGATCCACAGCCTTCAACTTCAAAGGATCGATAAAAATCCTGGAGTGATGCTGATGAAACAAGGTCAAGCTAGCATTAGTTATGATAAGTGGACTATTATAAAGGTTTTAAATTTAAGTATTATACAAGAGGAATTAGAGTTAAATATAAATAGATATAGGAATTTAAATCAACATGTAAAAGAATACTTTCGTAAGAAAACCTCAAATTTTCAATTATTGAATGTAAAGCTCCAAACAGATTATGTTATGAACTCTACTACTAACAAATTAAGACAACTAGCCCCATCAATTAGAATAAAACGTGGAATCCTAAATCCTCTCGGATCTATTATAAAACTTATTACTGGTAACCTAGACCATGACGATGCTATCAGGTACGAAAAGATGATTAGTTCTCTACAGACACGTCAGGACACACAAATGAAAAGAATGACTCTAGTATCTGAAATGTCTCAGAGTCTGGTAAAAATAACTAATTCCACAAATAGTAATTTTATTCAAATAGATAAAGAATTGTGGGAAATAAGGAAAATCATAAATAAAACAATAGACGGTAACATAATACATAATTTTATT
Organism: Apomyelois bistriatella; assembly: GCA_947044815.1. Classification (NCBI taxonomy): domain Eukaryota; kingdom Metazoa; phylum Arthropoda; class Insecta; order Lepidoptera; family Pyralidae; genus Apomyelois; species Apomyelois bistriatella. The sequence goes on from OX345688.1 coordinate 3,100,676, forward strand.
ATTGTATATAACCTATTTCTACACAATTTCCAATTATTGTATAGCCATTTAAATGAGATCGAAACCTGTATAGCGTTCAGTAAGTTAAGAACATTGCATCAGTCCCTTGTAAACTCGGATGAGTTAATGAAATTGTTACTAGAGATAGAAAAATATAACAAACTCGTTTACCCAGTAAGCTTTGATAATTTAGTTAATATTGAACAGTGTATAGAGTTAAAAGCCTATTCTAAAGGAAATCAAATAACGTTTATTTTAGACATACCTTTAATTAAAGACGAAATTTATATATATTATAAAGTTATTCCTATACCCATTACCGATTCCTATAACCAAACGAAAATTATAATTCCTAAATATCCTTACCTCATAGTAAAAGGTTCCATAATGGTCTCGCTCTCCCGGCCATGCTTCGAGCTTCACGAGGCAACGTACCTGTGCTACGAAGATAAGTCTCGGCTACCCATAGTAGATAGCTGTATACAAGCGCTGATGAAATTTTCTAAAAATATAAGCTCTTGTAATCCTATATCAGTGGAACTTAATGATGTTAAAATAGAGCCAGTAGAGAAACAGAGATGGATTCTCTATAGTAAAGCTGAAAACATACTTACCAAAATCTGTAACGGTGAGATAACTAAAGATAATATAAAAGGTACTTACCTTCTCACTCTCGACGATCGCTGTGATGTCGAAATAGGTGAAACCACACTGAAATCTCATCATTTCTTCACAAGTAGAGTAGAGTCTACAAAACTACCGATAATCAACCTCCCAGAAGTTGCCGCCACCGAGCTACAATTCCAACGAGAACCCATTAATTTGGATACCAGTGATTTGACGAATATTCAGAATTTAAACAATTTAGTGAAAATCAGTGAAAGTGAAGTGAAAGATAGCTATGAAAAAGATAATAGTGTAAACGGTGTTAATGTCGCTATTATAGCGTTATATATAATCTTATTTTTGTCTATTTCCATTTTTATAACATATGAGTGTATGAAATTTTACTGTTTGTATCGAAATAATCAGAGCGATCAAATTAATAATCCCTCTGATAATTTCGAAGCTATGGGGGGAGGAGTTATGTCAGCTCCAGGCATTCCTAGCTCTATCACAATGTGTTGAGAGCGCAGGGCTACGTGGGTGAGCCCCGCTGACTCAGCAAACTGGATGTTATGTCTGAGCCTGGCGTCGCGCATTCGTAGAGATAAGAATTAGTTCTTAGATTTATTATTAAGATCATTTTTGTAACTGTTTTAATTCAGTCTTCAATAAATTCTCGTCTTGAACAGACTCCTTTGTCTTTTTTTAAAAACATTCGGGTTAGTCCTCCACACTTAACTACCTTGAAAGGAATATTTATAGAGTTCGTGTTTGTTTGTTAAATGTCATAGTGAAATTTTCGTATATCATTTGTTTAAGGTGATACCTCGGTGAACACTAGCGCCACCGACATTTAAAAATCATTACTCACTTAAAACACAATTTATCAAAAATCCCTCTGCTGTAATTAAGGTTCTGGATCTGAAGATAATTTTAAACATTTTAATTTATTAAATTATAATTCCCTATAGTTACAAATTGCATTATTGCTTAAAATGGCCACTTTTAGCAGTTTTGCAATTTGATAAAGTAACAAAACTATAATTTAATAATTGAATATGATTAAAATTAACTTCAGATCCAGAACCTTAATTACAGCAGAGGGATTTTTGATAACTTGTGTTTTCAGTGAGTAATGATTTTTAAATGACGGTGGCGCTAGTGTTCTCCGAGGTATCACCTTAAAGCTGTGTAGAAATGCATAAACAGGTAATTTAACAAAACATAAGTATTTGTACTAAATTTTCCATAGATAAAAAAGTCTGACCTCGCACGATTACATATTCTATGAAATCTCCCAAGTTTAAGTTTCCAATTTTTGTACTTGAACATACAATTAATTCAAACCTTTATTTAGGCTAAAAGAAAATTATTCTGAATGCAGCTTTGTGAAACAAAAAATATCTTTCGAAGTACACAACAAACACCGACTTGATACTTGCAAAAACATCCTAACGACTTGCGGTAGTTAGGTATTGAGTCTTTAGAAACTAACAGGAGTTTTGGGAGGCAACATCTTACTTGGTAAAAAAAAATATTAAGCTCCTAAATAAAAAATCCAACAAAGAAGACTTTTAAAGAGACATGTTTAACAAATAACCTGACTGCATTTTGATACACAGGGTCCGGCGGGGCGGGTCGCTAGTAAAGAAATGAAATACGTACATACAAATACAAACACACACTTAAAAACATGAACCTCCTTCCAAAGCAGTCGGATAAAAAGGTTTTTTCTCATTTTATCAGCAGCTTAATTCTATTTTATTAAGGGCTTTCGCACTAGACAAAAATGAACGCAATAAATTTAGGTTCTAATTAGAAGCGTGGGCCTTTTGGTGTTAAATATTTCTTTTTATTTCTTTTCCAGATTAAATTAGAAGCCTGTGATGTCGTAAAACTATATATTTGTTCATTAAACGCGTAGCTCAAGTAAGCCTACTTGGCTTCTGGCAAACGTCTAAACCCTCTTAAAAGTGATCTTAAAGTTTTTAGACCATCATGGCTTACTACCATCTCTTAAAACCATCCAAGATCCAGTGAGTAAACGAGACAGCGCAATACATGATGTAAAGCGACATCCCCCTCACTCAATCGTTCTTGCATAGTTTTAAGAGATGGTGGTAAGCCACCTGAATATAGCTAGGTTTATCTGAATTTTTATTTGGTTCTAATATGATTTAATCTAAAATAATCAATGTTACAAAAACGGGAAAATAGGATAACATATTTTATACAAACAAACGTTTGACTGGTAGAGAATGCTTTATGGCCACCATGGCTTAAGTCCACCTATTGTATTTTTATAAGTGTAATAAAATTTAATAAATAAAGATACACTCTTCAGATCAAACGAGTTGTTATAAAAAAACAACATCTACCTTAAAAATTTCTCATCGTTAAAAAATTAAACTTCTATAACGTGAGTGAATCATTTGCAAGAGAAACTTTTCAGCAAAAAGCTCGATTTCTCGTTAATCTATATAGGTACAAAAGATTGAAATAAAATAATAAGCCTTTGAGCTGCTGTCGGCAAATTCGAAACTTACTTTGGATACTTCTTTAAGGAGTTTATGCATAATGAGAAAAAAATATTGTTTGGGGAACTTGTGTACACAGCAATCGCTCTCTCATCTAAGCACTTCCTCGTGGTCCAAACAACAAAAAACATACTTTGTTTAGTTTTTTCCAGTTTGATCAGGTCATTGCAGGCTTGAATCACCTGATTGTCTGATTTTATTATCAGACAATCAGGTGATTCAAGTCCTTCAAGATTCTTCAGTTCTTCGGAAGGCACATTAAACCGTTGGTTCTGGCTGCCATCTGGTTAGTCGTTAAAGGAACCACATCAGAGAACGAGAGGCAGTTCCAAAGAACTCTGAAAACAGGGTGTGCATGGTCGAATGACAGTGTCGCCTACACGAAATGACGATCTTATCACTTTCCTAGTAGCTTCCCCAGCTGATTGCTTTGCAGCCCAGGGACTGCTTATCCTCCTGGTAGATATAAATAAATATTTGCATTATTTCCGTTTCAGGTAAGATTGTACTCAAAGTCTACAAGAATAATAATGAAGACAAATTGGTGATTCGAGGTTGTAAGTACCCATTCATTTTACATAATTTTGTTTTTATGTTAAATATTATATATTGCTTGTGTAGATATATTAAAATAGTTATTCTGTAAAGGTAGGCTAGCTACAAAATGCTCCGAAGGCATAGCGGTTCGCGTAGTGTATATTTTCTTTGGCGAAGGTCTATTTTTGGGACCAGCCCTAATGCCCTTGAAAATATTTAAAAAAATGTTTATCTTTCTGTAAGTGAGATTATCAGAAATTCTCTTTTGCTAGTATCCTTAAGATACATTAGAATCTCGATCATCTCATTGAAATACTATCCGCTGTAATTTCCTATAAAGATGACTAAAACGGCTACTTTTGTCACTTTTTGTAAAGGTTTCTAAAGTACCTATGAGCCACTGCACGGTTCCATAGCTATATAATTTTATCTTACAAAACATTAATCTTTGCCAAAGAGAAGCCAAGCTATGCTTATGATCTGATACGAAATCTAATTGAATTTCCTTTGATTTCCGATGTTCATAAACTTGTCAATAAGGATTATCAGACATGTTTGACAAACATCCATACCAAGGCATAGCAGTTGCCAAATGTTTGTTATACAGTGTTTGTGTACTTCAAGGTACACACGATGGAATTGTTTGTTGCAGGGTTATCGAGGCTGCTGAAATCACTGTGTGCTTAGTCCGTTACTCTGACATAGTATAATTTTGAAAACTAAATGTTTATTTAATTCAGGCATAAAACAAGACCAATATTGTGATATTTAAAAACAAGATTATGTACTTGCAGTACTATCGTACAATCTTCAAAGCAACCGTCGCAAGCGGAAGATTTATACGCAGTGATAAAGGCGTGTCTACACTTGGGCGGCTTTGTCGATCCCAAAGAAATGTAACGTTGATAGAATTTACGCGAGCCTTTTAAGTAGGTTGTGAAAAGTTGCCAAGTCATTCCGTGAAAGGGTTTGGACTGTAGATTCTAGAACAAATAGACATTACTAAATGACTTCTTCTTTCGTGTCTTGGCTGAGTTATATAAAGACAATTTGTACTAAAATTCCAGCTAATTATTTTTTATATGACGAAATAAAACTAGTCAATCTCAAGTCTGATTCACACAGGTAAGTAGCAACGTTTCCATACTAACAGTTTTATAAGCTAGACTGTTTTACGCATTCATTGTGTAAGGTTTTGGCCCTTATCACTTAGTTATAAATATGAGAGCTAAGACAAATTTTAATTTATTGACATTCTGTTTAAAACAGAATGTCAATAAATTAAAATTTGACGACGGCAGACGAACAACAAAGTGTTGAATTATTATATGTCTACGGAATCCTTTAAAATAAATTTGACTATTTAGCCCAATGGGATTCGATAGATAGATAGAGAACAGAAGCCCTGCCAACCCTAGACGTGATAGTGTATTTACAAAGTATCATCAAAAGTTTATAAAAATTCCAATTGTCCATTACTTTTATAATCTGTGATTATCTTTCCTTTTTAAATCTGTGCTCTAGAGCTCTAGATATCTACATGATCCTGAGAAAGGAAGCCGGTTATAGTTAAAATTGCGAATTTGTTGTACTTTGTGCTGTATTATGTTAACAATAGAGATCATTTTGTTTTGTATTTAAGATTTTGCAGGTACTAACTAGTACGTCTTGATATAAAAGGAGTGAATCGACTATTTCAGTTCAATTAAAAACTTTTTTTTTTCATTTTAGATTCAATAATAGCTTTTGCCCTCGGCTTCGCCCGCGTGGATTTCCTTCGAGTGCTTTTCCCAGGATGAAAAGTTATATCCATCGCAATACTTCTATGTGTATGCAAAATTAAAGGAAGTTAACTATAACAATTAAAATCTTTATTTCCGACAGAGTCCATCCATCAATGTTCTTAAAACTAAGTATATTAGTACGGGTATTTAATTAATTATTTATTATTCAAATCCAACTACAAAAGAATATTCCGGAGTTACTATGCGAATATCTAAGTTACACATTTTTCACACAAAGTAACTCGTAAACTACTTTAAAAAATCCTCTTCTTGCTTCATAACTCTCTTCACAAGCCAATCAAAAAGCGGTACTCTTCATGAATTATTAAAAAAAACGTAACGAACAAAGTTTTTCATTAACACTAAAACCGTTTCCTGAACTCTCAGAGTTCAGGAAACGATTAATTTACCGCAAAAGTCCAAAATTGCCGCAATAAAATTGTACCACCACTCGAATCACGCGCTTTCATTTTTATTGCCCGTGTTTGTACTCAAATTTGTACACTGAGTGGAATTAAAAAGGACCACTTATAAAGATGGGACGTTATGGGTAAGTATACTCCCCATAGTACCTGAGAAGTTCAAAGAAAAATTAGAATTGATATGCGCCATTTTGTACCTTCTAATAGAGATGCAGGTTTTGAAAATGCAAGTTTTTTGAAGGATTTTGACTAGGTTAAGGACTTATTGTTATCTAAACGTTAACCTGGTTGTATTCTAAGCCATTTTTAAGATCATTCCTAAGAATATTGATATGTACCACGTTAATTTTTTCTAAGATAACGATAGTTTTTATTTCTTGTCTTATTCTTTCTGGAGCCAAGAAAATAATCTAAACTTACTCGTCAATAGCAATTTACCACCATTTTTTAAGATCTTTCTACTCTGAAAAAGGCTTTACAAGTATAACATTTATCAACATACATACATTAATTTCAAGTTAAGAAAAGCGAAACCAATAAAACATTTTGGCTTGGCTCAAGCCATAGGGGCCAACGGGGATACACTGTAGGGCGCATTGCAGTTACAGGAGTATATACCTAGTTGTATGGGGGCCAAAAGAGAAGCGGCGCGCCAGACGCCGCGAACACGCTTCAGGGAAAGCACGACTCGCGTACAATTTCCCAATTACGTAAACGGTGAAGTGACGTGAAGTTTGCACTGAAGTGTACAATTTGCGAGCATTCGAAATTCAAAACTTAATAGTGTTGTGAATAATAAGTGAAGGTTTGTTTATTCAATCGATGTTTTCTTGATCTATTTATTTTTTCTACACTATTTTTTTCATAATTGACAACTATTTGGTCGTTGACGAGCTGATATCCATATTCAGTGCGATGTCAAACAGTAATGGAATAAATTATGTTAATAATACTGTTTTGTATGGTGAGTCTTATTCGGCTTTTGATAGTATGCAAAATTAGTTTAACGAGGTTTAAAATATTCACTCTTGGGTGATTGTGAGAAAGATAATAGTATAACATTATTTTTGAGTGAAAACATGAAAATATTATCAAGTTTTTTTTTTACTATAGACCCATACTATTTATCTGTTTTATATTCGATTGTTTTTATACCAAATCAGAAATGAGAACGATTCAATGCAGTTTTATAAATAACGCTTATAGTAAGTAGTAGCAAACTAGCAATCAACCCTGCATGTCTGGTGTTAGATTTGATGGTATTCTTATCTATTGACATTGTGTGATTCGTACTCAAGATACATCATTCTTACCGCCAAGAAGACTTTTAGCGAACCAATATTAAAAGTTTTCTTTCATACATTTTAATTAAGATATTATTTATACAGTAAAAAACACTTTCATACTTCTTTTTCGTTTTCAAATTTATTTTCTTCATATCTGAGGGTCGTGCCCAACGTAATCCAAAGCCTCCAACGGGCTTTCTCCTTTAGGTCACGTCGCTCGATGAAAAGTACTCCTTTAAGGTCACGTTGCTCGATGAGAAGTACTCCGTTTAGGTCACGTTGCTCGATGTAGTACTCCTTTTAGGTCACGTTGCTCGATGAGAATTACTCCGTTTAGGCCACGTTGCTCGATGAGAATTACTTCTTTTAGGTCACGTTGCTCGATGAGAATTACTCCCTTTAGGTCACGTTGCTCAATGAGAAGTACTCCTTTTAGGTCATGTTGCTCGATGAGAAATACTCCGTTTATGTCACGTTGCTCGATGTATTACTCCTTTTAGGTCACGTTGCTCGATGAGAAATACTCCGTTTATGTCACGTTGCTCGATGTATTACTCCTTTTAGGTCACGTTGCTCGATGAGAATTACTCTGTTTAGGTCACGTTGCTCGATGAGAAGTACTAGATTTAGGTCATGTTGCTCGATGAGAAGCATTTAATCTCAAAATAGCCATAAAGTTAACCGTATGGCAATAACTATGGGTAGGTAAACCACCAAACGGCTGGATCCACCCACTCCCTTCAGCTTTGAAATGCAACACTCGAAGATTACCTATCTTTAAAATTACCTTATGTTTTCAAAATCTTTGTATATTTAATTCTTAGTGCAGTAAAGAGTTTATTATTATTATTATCACAATAGATCTGCCTGTAAGAAGAAGTAGAAGAAAAAGAAAAGAAGAATTATCATACTGTAAAATAACAAACTACCATCCAAGGTTTCCTCAAAGTAACTAACTCACGACCGCCCAATCATTAGGTAAACTCATCAACAGCTGGACCACAAAGGCTCTTTTTATAAATATATTAATATCCGATATTTTGCATTCTCAAAACAATCATTAATCAGTTGTAAAGAAAGTTTGACTGATAAGAAAAGATGAACAAAAGAATTGTTCATCATTCTTCAAATCATGTCGTGGTTTCTTGTATTGTGTTCAAAATTAATCTGAGTCTTCTTCCCATTTTTCAATTGTTGATTATTTTTAATGTTTTTATTTTTATTTTTTACTAACTCCTCTCTTCGGTATTACCCGCAGTTTGTCATATACACGTGGAATTTAATTATATGCACAGCAGCTCCATCTATCTACTATTTATAGCGTCTTTGACTGTCACATTTTGATCAAATCATACTATGTGTATATTTCGGGTTAAAAAGTAGCTATGTGTTAATCCAAGGTACTAACATTTGAAACTTTTATTTCATAAAAATTGGCCCAGTCGATTAAGCATGCAACGAAAAAAAATAAAAAACATACAAACTTTCACCTTTAATATATATACTATCAGTGGAATGAAATCCATTTCCATCTAGACATTTCCCGTAAAAAATCTCAGCTTTTTAGCCCAAAGTGGAGATATTCGATAATCGCGTACAATCAAAAACCATCCGATTTTCATTTTACGATTCTAGAATTCCATTAGCGCGTAGTCGAGCCGTCATCGAATTAGGGCACGAGTCGAAATGTTTACGATTATATCGATATCGACATCGATCACTGGTTACTTGACAGGCATAACGAGTGGGAAGATGGATTGATCGTTTTATCTTAACCAATGTCCTGTGGGATCCTCGTAATCGTATTGAAATACTTTTCTTTTTATTCAAAGGATCATGTTTTAGTTTGACTCCAACACTTTTTCCATAAAATAAGGAAGTGCGTTTGGGGCGGGACGAATTCCCATATTCTCGATGATATTATTTCCTATATTTTTGACTATTTTTGGAGAAACATTTTGCTAGGTTAGAATTAAATAATACTAGTAATTATTTAAATTCCAACTTAGCAAAATAATTGTCCAAAAATAGTCAAAACATATTCCCTATGTGCTGTTTGTGACGGCATTTTACCTCTATTTATAATATTTTGCTGTATATCAAAGAGGACAAGAAAAAAGTTCCCGGAAGGTTTAAGATTCTTCCCTAAAAAAAAAACGATTTTGATGTTTCTACAAGTCAATCTCAAGCTATTATATATTCTGAGGCTATATGGCGTGACTTGGTCACGATGATATAGAGCTTAATTTTTAAATAATAATAAAATAGAATATTGAGTAAGCAGAGATCTCTGCGTATATACACTAACTCATTTCATCAGTTTTATCGAATGTGTGATCACTAAAGAAATTTAGTCTAGATTCTAAATTCCTTTCTATCTTTGAAAAGGACTAAAGAAGTTGTAAATTTGCAATTCAATGACCATGCGAATTTTAAAAAGGTTCACAGATTTGCGTAAGTCTTCTTTGTATGCTGGCAACCCGAACGGGGACATTTATTTAAAAATTTGAAATAGAGATCAGATTAGTATAAGTGTACTTAAAATGGTCCACGGGCAAATCAAGGAAATATACACTACGCTACGGGTACAATGGGTATAAATAAAAAAATGGTTAAAATAGAGAGTATTTGGTTCTTCAACTATTTTCTTGAAGTCACCTTTTTCTGTCCCACAGCAGTACTTTGTGGTGTTTTTGTTTGAAGGGTGATAGAGACAAAACAAATTTTACAAACGATTGTTAATTTTAATAATATGGAGGATAACTTTAGTGCAAATTAATATATACATAAAAAAAAACATAAATCGATACGATTTTATGCAAAATACATAAAAAGGGAGTAGCTTCTTAGATAAAAACCACCCGACAAAAAATTTACACTAATTTATCTCGAACAAGTAACTAAATATTAATACAAAATTAATATCACTCAAGCAAATTACAAGTCCACATTAAATGACAAGGCAATCCTAAGCCAAGATTACATTTGGACGAACCAAAATCCCCGAGATATCGAAGGTCGGCCCTTTCTGATCGGAACAGTTATCGCTACATAGAAATAATCGCTTTGTCCGTATTTTTATTTGAAGTGTCGAAACGTACGGGCTTCAGTCCCTTTAGTTTTTTTTTATGTTTTATAGCATATGTGAATGTTTTCACCACCCATACACACATGCCATACTGCTGTTCACTATAATAAAAAGGAAAGGGTACAAACATAGCGCTTAGATGAGAGAGAGAGAGAGAGAGAGAGAGAGAGAGAGAGAGAGAGAGAAAGGGTTATCGACACTCCGATGGAAGTAGTTAGTAAAAAAAATCATCTAAACCTGGCCCGGTAGGAAACTGAGATTTATATTATATCTATATACATTTTAAATGAAAAAACTAATTAACTCAAAGTTATTGATTATAAGTGTACTGCGGGAACAGTGCTTTTTCTCGGGATGAAAGGTATGTCCTTCCCAATACTCCTAGCCATGTGTATGCGAAATTTTAGGAAGATTGGTTTACTAGATAGAGCGTGAAGAGGTAAAAAACATTTAAATATACAAATCACTTTCGCATTTATAATAGGTATTAACTCTTTTTTTCATTCATTTATTCTAGCGATTGACCAAGAAATCTGGTGCTAAGTGCAGTAACCTTAGATCCAGCTAGATTGCTCATTAATAATATAGCCTCATAGATTTTTATAGGCACACCCTGGTGTAATATTTATTTATTCAATCTAGCCTTGAAGAGACTCGAGTTGTAAATATGTATCAGAAAATACGTATAAATAAAATCTTTTTGTTCATCGAAGTGAGTACGCAATACATGGCAGACTGGCTGCTACTGGCAACCCATGTGTCTTCTCATTTGAAGATAAATTGAATATGACATTCAAACAAAATGTTATTTTTATCGTTCCCTGTTTTTGATTTACTGTGTTCGCGAATTTCGTCTGTGGAACTTTCTATAATTTAAGACACTTACTTTTTGTCGCTCTGAAAGATTCAAAATTCACAGCTCAGCAAATCTGAACTTTAGGAGATACTAATTAACTAACTTTTTTAATAGTCAACGCTAGCATGGGATTTTAGAAAAAAGAAAAACGCATTTTTCTCTTCTGTCTACGCTTTGTAGACAGAGCAAAAAAAGGTACAAATTTAAAAGCAGTGGTTTCTTAATGACTCTAATTTTTATTTTTCAATTGATATAACATATTATCACTTGTATTTAATGAAATATGATAAAAAAGTGATATTATAAGAATTTGTTAAATGTAAGGAGCATGCTGGGTAATCTGGGTATCTTTCAGCCGGGTACAACCTGGAGTGGTATTTGAATAAAATATAGTTTGTTTGCTTTATAATGGGTTAATATCTACAGGACTACTATCGACATGTCTCGATATGCAGACGAAGATTCATGTACATTTTGTACTATAATTTTATCAAAAAATCTGGCACCTGTATGGTTTTGTTAGTTATTATATTTAAACAAAACCAATTTTGCAACTTTCTTTACTTTTTTTCTATGAAAATTTTTGTGAGCATTGGCCTTTACTAGGTCAACGATCGGACGCCAATATGTCAATTTCCTCATACCAAAAATAATCTTAGCGATTAATGGACGTCGTCCAGGACTAAGCCTATAATCCAATCGAAGATTATTTGCTGCAAATATTGATCAATATTGAGTGACGAATCCTTGAATAGGTTCGTTAGAAATGCTATAACCAGTTTAGTAGGTATGCGTTAATATTGATGTGACTGGACTACGTGCCTTTCAATTCCATAAAGTAATTAGCGTTTACTTAGATCATCATATTGGTGTTTACACTATGGCATCGCTTCTATTCATATCATACGGTTAGGTATATCTAACAATTAGTTAAGTTCTTCTCAGGGAGCTTAATCAACGTCACAGTTTTAAAACGTTAACGAATGTCGTCAAGATAAAAGTGTATGGGATTGACATAAATAGGATCGACCACGTGATTTAGTGCAGCTTATGTCAATCCCATATATTTTGTTTTGATCTGATGATGATGTCACATCGCATTTCGATGATAATTGCTATTTTGCGCCAACAGGCGCGCTTATCTAACTACTATAATAATTTCAAGGTCTAACAATATATTTCAACCTAAATTCACTGAGAAGTAAACTTTGGAAAACAAAATCAGATAACGATAGAGTACAGGAGCGCCTCTTTTTGATGTAATTCAAATATTAATCTACCTGAGCTACGGAATATAAAATACTCGACTAGCATGAGCTGAACACTTGTTATTTAAAAAGTTCTTCACTAATTGGAAGAAAAAGAGAAATGATAAATTGAGAAAAAAGGTCACAATGGCCTCTGGAAAAGTTACAAAAATTCGTGACGAATTCTGTTAAGAAACGTTTTTTTTTTCTATAACGTCTTTTTTACAAAGCTCTTCTGAAGTAAATTGTCCATTGTTTAGGATATTGAAATACTTTAAATCATGGTGCATTATTAAAATTGTGTCCTTAAAAAATAGGTATATTAAATGGACTGTTATTAAAAAAAAACTAACAATAATGCTGCCCCCGTAGCCAAGTGATAATTTCAAAACGCTAACAAATGTCGACAAGAACAAAATGTATGGGATTGACATAAGCTGCGGTAAATCACGTGGTCAATCTTATGTCAATCCCATACATTTTGTTCTCTTCGTACCTCTTTAACGTTTTGCGATTGTGACTTTGGCTAAGCCCTCTGAACACTACCTAACATATAAGATAAATGGGAAAAATAAGGAAAAAAAATGTACTTTACTACTAACTTTTTGAATATTCATTCTTTGTCTTTGCTTACGAGTATTAATTTATCGCAATGATTACTGCCATAGATAAGATGATTTAACTATATCCGACATAGCCCGAACAAAAGGGTTATTCTCTTGGGAGCTACCCGCTGTGAACGTAATCAGGAGATAATAGAGGAGGTAACGAAGTCCACGGCTTCAGACTGTACAATCATGTACCTAAATCTAGACACAGTCAACTTCGATAGTTAAGTGTTTAAAATATAAGCAGTAAGATTATTCGGTACTTGTAAGAACTTTATGCTAAACATAATAGAGTTTATTTTGCGAAACGATTTTCGATTCCGTCAGGATAGTTTTTATAAAATATAGAAGACTAGCTTTCGTCCGCGTGTATTTCACACGGGTACAGTGCTTTTTCCCGGGATGAAAGATATCCTATTTCCTTCTTAATACTTCTATTCTATTATATGTGTATGCGAAATTTCAGGAAGATTGCGGTAGATAGGGCGTGAAAGCGTAACAAACAATCAAACAAACTCACTTTCGCATTTATATTATTAGTATGATAAGTAAGAATACTACTCTATTTAAAATTATGTTTGTTTTTGGAACCAATATTAATGAATGTTATTTATTTCGTTAATGAATATCTACCTTTAATAGTATTTTGTTTGTGTCTAATTTGAACCGCAAAAATTGAATAGCGCTCGTTCATTGACCTCAAACAGAAACATGCAATTCGCTGCGGTTTTGCCTTGTGGTCACCCATCGTATCACAGCCTAATCCCAATTCAATGACGTGTGTGGTTTCATGATTTCTTTCAAATGGAACCTCGACCGTGCGGTTTCCGGACTATAAATAAGACCAGGGGGTCTAAAAACGCCACTTTGAGCAATTCATCGAATCGATTCATATTACGAATTCCTTAGCAATTCCTCTATTTTTTGTAAAATAGCCAACTAAACTTTGCAATTCCTCTTCAAAAATATTGAAAGAAATAGGTATTGCTAAAGAATTGCTAAGGAATTCGTAATATGAATTCGATTCGATGAATTGCTAAAGTGGCGTTTTTAGACCTACAGTGGATATGAGAAGACAAGACAAAAATTCTTTGTTGCACCAGTAAAAATATACAATAAGGAAGTTACAAACATAGATAATACAATAGGCGGCCTTATCGCTAATGCATATGGATATGGTAGAAGGTGACTGTAGATTGAAGAGGGTCTAACTTAATTTAATCTTATTGATGTTAAGCAATAATGATTAATCTTTTAACTTGTCAAATGTAATTTATTGAGGATCCGTTAGTTCGAAATCGTTCACATCTTGTGGGCGCAGAATAAATAATAGTACTACTGGGTTGCAAGGTCAATTGACCCTGCACATCCTGACTATAGTGAGAAAGCAATTTGATTGTTTAATAGTGCGCTGCGACAAATCTTAAAAAATCATCAAGATGCGAGAATCACATCACAAAAACCTGTTGATGACGAGCTAACACAGATTATAGAATGCTATGAGCAAATAGATACCGCTGGAGTGATGAATTGAGAGAGGACCTTAAAGCCTTCCAAAAAGCCGACTGGCAAGAGAAGGCGCTGAGCAGGGAACGGTGGAGAGCCTTGGTGTCAGAGGCCAAGATCATTTTTGGGTCGCTGAGCCATCGCAATAAGTAAGGAAAGTATGAGCTAATGAGTTGATCAGAAATCTAATTGTTTACTTTATTTATTTCACCTTGATTGTACTAAATGCAAAAGCACACTAGGTGGATTTAAAGCTTAAATCATTATCTGACGGTTTACTAAACAAAATTTGCAAAATTATGTAGAATTTTCAATGCTTGCGCACCCTACCTCCACGCCCGTCTTACGTTCCATGTGAATAGATACGATAAGACCAAGACAGGCTCTATCTGTAAACATCAATGTTGAAAGCCTACTAATCTTCGCTACGCGGCTGTGGGCACGATGCGATAAATTTATAGAATATGGCTACAGAATTTTGGGCATGTTGTGGATTGCTGTCTTAAGGATTTGCTAAATACTTTTATTATAGCTAAGAACAAATAAATTCATTCATCCATTCATTTCGTGTAGGTTTCATGGCCAATCGACCATGCACACCCTGGAGTTACAGTTCCTTTAACGACTAGCAGATGGCAGCCGGGACCAACGGCTTTTCACGTGCCTTCCGAAGCACGGAAACATCTTTTTTGTCAGACAATCAGGTGATTCAAGCCTGCAATGTCCTAACCAAACTAGAAACAACTAAACAAAGTATACTTCCCGTGGGAATCAAACCCTCGACCCCCGGGTCTACAGGCAAACGCCTTAACCACTGGACCACGGAGGCAGTTAAATAAAAAATAAAGAAACATAAATTAAACTAAAACTGTATACAAAATTAATGAGAAGGGTTCGAGTTGAAATTTAACCGCATTTGCTAAATTATTTCTAATAATTATCTCATGACCAGATTCAAATTAGAATAAAATATTTTATTATTTCACCATATATTTTTTCCATCGTTCTTCTTGTATTTGTTCTTGGCTAATCTAAAAGTTGATTGTTCTGGTTTTCGTTCTGACTACATTTTTTCTGGGTTTACAAATCAAACATGAATATTAGAAAAAATAAAAAAAAAATATATGCAAAATGTAGCTTTTTAAAATTAATTAACGGATTACGAAAAAAAATTGGATGATGCGTAATTTACTAGCGTCAAGTTTTATAAAAATTAAATTTTTAAAATGTTATATACGAAACCAATTAGAAGAGTTCGAGTGGCAATAACCGCATTTGATCAAGTCAAAACTTGAAAATTTCATAAATTTTCTAAAAATACTTTTGATATGTCATTACATCGACCAAGATCCCAGTTGGCCAATAAAATCATAAATCTGGGCCGTTGGTTATATAGGGGAAAACGTGGTGCGCTCCAAAATTCAAGGAATTTTAATACGTTCAATACTTGCCTATATTGAAAGTTATAACTTTCTTTTCAAACGATCAAACGAAACGAACAAAAGCAAGCTGGATCTTTTGAACTTACTCGTAAAATACAACGAACTACACAATATATTACATAGAATTTACCAAAATTATAATTCAGCTGAAGCTGGTATATTCGATAGACATGGGCCATGGCCACATTTTTTATCTATATCAAATATTGTTGAATATGACTTAAACATCATTTAAACAACAAAAAAAGTTTTTTCGGACATATTCGGTCTCCTAGACATTGTACAAAAACTTATAATTTTGGACAAAATGTCCAGCCAGATAGCTGGACGGCGTAAGAAGAGTAGCTTGGGAAAACAGAGCAGTCCATAGCACTGATAATAGCACAGCTTGGACCGATGAAGAAAAAGAAAAAACAAACAAATGAAAAATTAAAATGAGTGTCGTATTTAGTTATAGATATAAGAAACATATTATGAGAAAAAAAGCCATACTTGGTCTCGATCCTTCGCAGTATGGGACCGATGAAGAAGTGGTAAAATAAACAAATAACAAATTAAAATGAGTGTCGTGTTTAGTGAAAGATAAAAAAAAAATTACACACACGATGAGAGAAAAAAGCTTTTGCTACTTTTCAGTAAAGATTTAAAGCATGACCTTGGTAATCCAAAGAAGTGTTTTATCGCTCCAGTAATGCGATACAAGAATAATGGGCCTTATCCCAAGAATAAGGAAGAGAAAATACTCGAGCGTGAAAGATTAGCCGCTCCTCGGCGTAATTGTGGAATTTTATTCGGGCCTTTGTGAAGTTGAGCATGATGCAAACTTTGTTTTAAATGAGGATTTTTAGAAACTTTTTGCAATAAATCTAGTTTTTATTGGCTATGCGACTTTGTTAACTACCCATCTTTAAATTGAGTTCTTGAGAAATCATTGAGTGATGATGTGCTGCGTAAACTGTGCAAGTGAGGTAGTCTCCTCAGTCATATTAGGGGTGTTCTTTAAAGTGTAAACCTCGTAACTATACCCATTTTATAAGAATAATCTTCAACTTTTTCTTTTTTAAAGTCGAAACCATATTAAAATGGTATAAAATTCACAATTAAAGCATTATTTACACAACTTAACTTCTACCGCAAATTTATCCAAGGAAATAGGACATGACAAACAAGTACTATATAAGAAATATTTAAACAATTTTTTTTTTCTTATTTTTTATTTTATTTTAAGATCTTGGAGAGAGAAGCAGAAACGGATGTGATGGTTTATAACAGCTAATCTTGTTTTTTATAGATTTATTTGATGACATTTTCGACTCAAAACTAAAAAATAATAATTAAAAATGCAGTGATCATTTTTACTAAGTATAATGGAATATTGGCTTACTATATAAATAAAAATGTTCCTCTTATAATTTATATCTGCCTATTCTTCTTCTTCTTTTCGAGTCACAATATAATAATTATAATATAATAATATATATTAATAATTGGCCACATTTACTCCTACTGTAAGTTCTATCATTGTAAAATTAGATGTAAGTTGTCCATAAATATAAAAATAAAATAAAATAAAACAAAGCTATGTGAACTTTATATTGGCTTTGCCCAGTACTTCCAAGGCCCGATCGTTCGCCTCGTTTTTTTTAATGGCTATGAATAACCTACATATTTTAAAGCTTTTCACTCTGTCTATCTTAGTGTCTAGAAATGTTACATTCGCGATTTTCCTCCGAATTCTCGGTTTTTTAGAGAGTTTCCAAAAATAAAATAATCGACACGCGTATAAAAAATCATACAATTGGGTACAGCAATCTTATTAATTAATCAAACCTAAGTATCTACAACTCGCTTGTTATTACAAAGATCTTGAGATGAACAGTTTCCAGAAAAACGTAAACGTTTGTGTAAATAAACAAGAATCGATGGCTCGGATGGCTATCTATGTATTTATAGAAACAGTACAGGTGATGGGTTTCGTTTTAATTTGGAATCTTAGAAAACGGATGGTCGGCTTCGATGGTCCAATAGATTGGATTGAAAATTAAGAACAAGTAGTCAAAAAAGCTTTATATAAGTACCTAATGCAGGAGCCATCCATGCAAGCGCTGAAAATATATAAGAAGCACATCGACGCTACAATTCTGATAGTTTTTTATTTCATACTAGCGACCCGTCCCTTTGTATGGGCATAAAAAGCTTCCTTTTGAATCACTTTATCTTTTAAACAAACTGCATCAAAATCCGTTGCGTAGTTTTAAAGATTTAAGCATAAAAAGTAACATAGGGACAGAGAAAGCGTCTTTGTTTTATACTGTGTAGTGATAGTGAAGAACTAAATACAAAGGAATAAAGATTAAATAACTAGAATTCCCATTATTCGATATTTTACTGAAACAAATAATAAAAAGTCACAATACTATTGCACTAAATAAAATTCCAAGTACATAACGCACAACCTGAACAAAATTTAGTGCCACAAATGTCTATAGGTTAATGTGAAACTAATTTCCTGGCGTACCTCCAATACCATGATGTATTGAGTTCCAGTTTGCCGCTGAAAACTAATAATTATTAGTTCCTTCTTAATTTGGTTCTGATGGCACGTGTCAGACTTTACAGCCTACATAAAAGCAACCTTGAGCGTTGTATAGGTACGCCCATACAGGACTGCCGGCGTTTAGGCACCAAAGAATGAAAATAGTTTCGCAATAGTTTGAGAAGAAAATTATTAGCTTTGTAATTTCTAAACGCCATTTCTTCTGAACTAAACTACATTAACGAGATTAATCTAATGCATGATGATGAGGATTATCATTATTTTTGAACAATATTTGATTGCTGTTGTTTGTAATCAATACTAATATTATAAATGCGAAAGACTGTTTGTCTGTTGGCTTTTACGGTTTAACCGCTGGCCGGGTTTTGATAAAATTTGGTATGGATATGGTTAAAGACCAGGGGTCAAACATAGGATTCTTTTGGGCGAATTACGAATGTTCTAAAATCTACTCCTATAATAGAAAACATGAAATGATCAAAGAGGCAAAGCGATGCGAAAAAGCTAGTAAGTGACTTTTTTTATTAATGTTTGAATTAAGATAGTTAAGTTTTAATTCCGTCGCAATCGCAAGTCCCTTTTCTCGTTTCAAACAGTTTTATAATTATTACATTTCTTTTTTCCGACGGCGAAATACAATTAAGAATGCAAAAGTTAATTACGCAAAATGTACAATTGTACAATTCTTTATACTGGATTTGGAGAAAGAAATAATAAACGGTTTATTATACTTCGGGGATGAATCTTGCCCTGGAATCATACAAAATCCATAATTCATAAGCAATTATTATTAACATGTACACGTGTTTAAAGCTCATACATTTATTTAACATTCATTATAATTTTGATCTAGTTAAGAATATTAATTATACTTACATCTTTGTTCATGAATAAGATTTGCATAACATTCAAAACCTAAAATCTAATGTTGTTGAGTATGGACATTATACTTATAATAGTTTCTGGTCTTATAATAGACTACTGTTTTTCTCCTATAAATTTTGTAAAAGCCGTCTCAAGGCACATAAATGATCTAAACCTGCTAGTACCACTGTGACTGAAAGCGAATTTTGCTAACAACAAATTTTGCTAACAAAAGCATACCGTCACGCGACCTTCTGATCGGGTCAAGAAAATAATAACAAATCTATAAAAATATGTAAGTACTTATGCCTCATGAAAGTTACTAGGTATGTCTCAATGGACCCTAAACTACTCATAATCCACGAGAAAACGGCAGCTACGACCAAAAATTCAATAATTTTATACTTGTATGTCACATTGATGATTTTACGTCAGCGGAGCTAAATTTTCATATTGATTTCATAATGCAATCTTGAGTCTCAAGAACAATGAATAATTTATCTTATGGAAATGTCTGATATGACTCCTGCTACGCTACGATATGTAGGTTAAATGTGATATGATCTTATGATTGTAGAGGGGTTTTTAAATTTTTAAAGGCGTCTTTATTAAGCCTTTTGCAGAAGCGATACCTTCAGAAGATGGTACAGTTGGTATCGCAAGATGGCATTGGAGGAATTTTGGGCCTAGTTCGAGTCTCTAAGAAGAAGTAATAACCTGGTTGCTTTAATGATTACCAGACGCAGCAAATGCAGCAGGGATCTTCCGTAGCACGAAATCATCTTTATTATCTGACAATCAGGCGATTCAAGCCTGCAATGTCCTAACCAAACTGGAAACAACTAGGTAACTCCATACAAACACCTTACTACAAAATCTAGATTCAAGACGCTTTATTTTTTTCTAGTTCAGAAAAACCACATCAGAGGCATTGTATTTTTAATATCAGATTTAATTTTATTTAGAAAATTGTATGCTGCAGCTTGGTATTATCAAAAAAATTAAAAAGGAAACGAGACAAATAACGGTATGTATTTTACGAGTACATTATGACCAAATATCAAACCCATTAGTTGATTACTCCTAAAACTATGTTCAATGTATGAAATATAATGAATAGTAAGTAAACATACAAGTAAGTACATCAGTACTTAGTATAATTGAGTATTTAGTATATTTGGTAGAATAACTGTATAATTAATATAATAATAAGCATATGTCGTAGGCCGATCGCATTATTGGTTGTTATTGGGCAAATTGTAATTTTCCCGGGCTTTAATAAAAAAATGATTTAAATAAGTTAATTAACACTTTATTGCACCATCTACATAAATAATATTAGATTGGAAATAGAATCAAATCCATTATTTTACTATATGCCCAATATCAAATTCACGACGAGACTATTTTTTTTAATATTCAAGTAGTTTCTTGTGCTACGTGATAAGCCCTCGGCACCATTAATGTAGTTCTGCTTGACGTCACTTGATTATTTAAATATAAAATAAAATAAAGAAGCATTAGCCAAGTCCTCTGTTAGCTCCGAAATGGATGATCTTTTTTTTCGATAAATAAGCTCTTAATTTTATTTTTCTTCGAGAGGCGGTTCCGAAGAACTCTGAGACCAGGGTGTGCATGGTCAATTGACCGTGACGCCTACTCGAAATGATGATGATGATGATTTTTCTTCGGATTTCAAACATATATTTCACAGTCTTTTGTTTACTAGACTAAGAATCAGTTGGACTTAGTTGGTTTTATAGTGGACTCATATTATAATCTTAACCTAGAAATACGAAAATGGTGCCAAAAAATCAAGAAATAATGTTTTATTCAACACTGGAAGAAATGCTGTGTCTAATACTTTACTGAAATGCCGCATAGTTTATAGAATGACTGGTCGTTTTGTGAAATCCCCGGTTATTTTGTCTGTCTAAGATAGAGTTCAGTTTACCTTGGAATGTCTGCAGTTATTATGCTTAATAGTTTAGCTTGTTTATTCTTATAACTTACAAACAAATCATTTCATTACGAAAACAAATCATTTCATTCAATTACAAAGATATCAACCAGAATATTTACTAGCTTGAGATTCCAAACAGATTTAAAGCTACTCTTCAGTAAATAGGTTAGGTGTTTACTTTGATTACTATAAGGGTTTTAATTTTACAATACACTGAACTGCAGCTATATTATCTTCATTGTTAGCCAATTTAATGAGATAATTCAATTTAACATAAAAATTTTATTATAAAATACCTATTTTTGTCCAATCTGTACCTTACAGATTAGGCAAAATTAGGGCTTTTATAAAAGGTGGACACAAATCAACTGCAAATATTTTAAGGGCAGATTCAGACCGCTATTCTTAACAACTTCTCCAAATAAACTTATATTGAAATATGAAAAAAAAATGTTTGAACTCCCATACAAATTGAGAATCAGCTAATCTAGTTTAGTATGGGGAGTGAAAAAAAAATTCGTTTTTCGATATAAGTATATTTGGAAAAGTTGTTCAGAACAGCGGTCAGAATCTGCCCTTAAAATAGTTGCAGTTTATTTGTGTCCACCCTATATTTAGAGGTTGAACAAACAAATTCAAATGCAGATTTTTTGCTGGCACTACGTTGATGTTTGATATTTACTTTAATTGATGTTTTCATATTTACAATGTTATATACCTAATTATAATCCAAGTATTTTCCTATATAGTCTTAATGACGAGTTAATGTGATAATTTCCGATCACCGTTTTTGCAAATTGAATCTTCATAATAAGAAAATAATGTATAAATTGGGACAGGTGCTTATTCCACCCCGCGAGGAATAAAAATGTGGTTATATGTCTAAAGAATGAATGGTTCTATTTGGAGCCTTGCCAAATAAATGTAAAATGGCCGTATTAAAACGTAAAATGTTTTCTCTTACAATTTTAACTCACATTGACTTAAATGTGGGTTTAAGAAATGTCTCAAAGAAATATTATTATATATAAAATGTAAACACCGAAGTCTTTAGTAAAAATAATATAGGTACAAATGTTTGCACAAGTAAATAATTGTTTTTGCCAAAAAAAAACGAAACTGACTTCAATTACTAAACTAAAAAGAATGAAATAATTTAATACATTGTTGTTTAAATATGCTTCATATCAAACATAAGAGAAAAGAAATAACCAAACATGAATTAATAAATGCATACTTTATTGCCCCATCTAGATATTACACCATTGAATTAAACAGTCATAGTAAAGTTCTAAAAGGAATATTAAACGTTTGCAAAGGTGAATATTGTGTCGTAAATTGGCAACAAAGTCCAGGGAAAGCAACTTACAGCTTGGCATATATGTACACTTATGTAAGCCATTAATGTGTGTTCAAACACCTATTAGAAATGTTTACTTCTGAACATTTACTTGAAACTTTGTAAGAAGTTAATAGTGTTCGGTAATGGAGTTGTCGGTGTTGTTGATTTTAGGGTTTTGAATTAGAAAGTTTGATATTTACTTGCTGAAATTCATACCTCCATACTTCTATAAGAATATTATAAATGCGAAATTCTATCTGTCCGTAAGTTTGTCTGTAACGGTTTTACGACTAGACCACTGGATGGATTTTGATGAAATTTGGTGTAGATATAGTTAAATACCGAGAGTTAAACATAAGCTACTTTGAGCGCGATATAACCGAGTACTACACAGGCGGAGCCGAGTGCAACAGCCAGTTTATATTGAACACGACCAAGGGGAACATAATTAATAATAGTAAAATATAAAAAATGCGACTTCTCTTCGAAACTACGATAAGTTGACTGCCTCATTTGTATGAAAGCGTGTTGTCTACTCTACAAGACTACCATATCAAAGTACATAAACATCCAACCAACTTGAGCTTCATCAAATGCAATTGTTAATCTAAGTATTTTGATTGAGTCTTGAGTTACTCTCTTAATCTGTTTAGACTTACAGATTAACAAAATGGATTAAATAAAAAATTCTATCCTGTTTTTATTTAAATTAAAATTGCCAAAAATAAAACACGACCTTTAATATTTTACCTGGAAAGAAAGTATTAAGCACTAAGTCTGATAATAGAAAATGTATTTTTACTTGCCAGTATCTTCGGAACCTTGCCTAAAGGGACTCCTTTTAATAATATTTTATACTTTGTTGTTTTTTTAGCTTAAAATTTATTTTTATTTAGGTTAATTATTAATTATTATTTTTTAGATATTAAGTTTGGTACTTTAAATTTGTTAAGGTAGCTTTTATTAATATAATTCTTTATTTGTAATAGATACAACGAAGATTTATAAATACACAAATAAATAAATAGAAATATTTTATTACGTATTTTTAGAGGCAAAATAGTCATAATGAGAACGCGCTATTGTTTTTCAAGGGCCGACATTTAGCATTTCTAATGAAGCAGAATAGAAGCCATTGTCTGTCTTGGTAACAGAACTGATAAATTATCCGAATAGAAATGTTTTGACGCAGATTTAGTTCCAGGATCAGTGTGGCTAGCGTATTCTCTCTTCTTATCTTCAATTAATACATGTAAACCTATGTAAACCACACCACACCTTATAAGAAATGTATTACGTAGTTTACAACAAAGCCACCTAATATTATCGACCAACAACAGTGGCAACAAATAACGCAATCAATTTCCCCGCCCATTTTCCTTGTTGAAACGTTGGCTTTTTAGTTACTAAGCCATTTCTTGTTATATTTCTAAATTCTGTGGTCTTGGTACATTATACAGTGACAGAATAAATTTATAAATTGTAGCGCATAAACAAGAATCTTATATTTACTCACATGGTATTTTTGTAAACTATACTAATACTAGTTTTTGCCCGCGGCTTCGCCCGCGTGAACTTCCCTCGAGAACAGTGCTTTTTAGCGGGATGAAATGTATTCTATGTCCTTCTCAATACTTCTAAGTATCTGTATGGGAAATTTCAGGAAGATTGGTGCAGTAGATAGGTACGTAACAAAAAAACAAACTCAATTTCGCATTTATAATTTTAGTTGGGGTATTTGGGATTAGATTTTAAATTTAAGATATTTTTACTGGTTTTAGATAATTTAATGTCTTAATTGTAACCAGTGTTTGGAATTCTCAATCGCTCGGATGCTACGAGCGAAATTTTTCGTTGCTCTGTGGTTGTAAATAATCGTCAATATTTACTGAGCGTATAATTAAATCAATAGCAAGTGAAGGCGGCCATTCCGTAAATAGCTTATAATTGGGCATTCGTTTGAATCAAAAGGATCCATTTGATAGACGTGTAGATAAAGCTGACAACGGTATCGCTGAAGGTAATGTTAGATGGTGTAGAACGGAACGGAAAATGTCATAGATTTGTGTATAAATAGAAAGCAGGAATTCAATATCTTTTTAATAAGTCACTTCTTTTAGAACCACGCAGAAGCCGAGAGGCGGCTTCGAATAACTCTGACACTAGGGTGTGTATGGTCGATTGACCGTGACACCTATACGAAACTATGACTATGACTTCTTCTATATAAAAGGGAAAGGTTTTGCTTATGTAAAGAAATATGAAAACTCATAAATACTAGAAATATGAAGATTATTTGTTAGATGGGTAGTTTTCTGAAATTCCCACTGAAACAGAAGTGGGTTTCGGACGGCTGTTAGTTTATTTATAAAAATATAAATTAAATTTTTTACTCAAAATTTCACCCATATTATACTCTGTTGGAGGTTTAAGTATTGATCACCTTCATAGTCTCCATGTTATACTGCTTTAAATACTTTGAGATGATGTTCCATAGTTACCGTAGTAACTACTTATTGATGTGAAGTCATATTATTGATTTGATCGTCTTGTTATTCTTCCCAGAATATACTCACTTGAATTGTACGTTATTTTATATTTCTACTCCAATCTTCCAGGTATACAAAAATATCTTACATACTCGATTCAAAATTCCTAACTATAATGCTAAGAGCATGGCTACTTTGACAATGGAAATTCTTTCAATCAGGTGACAACCTAAGAGGTGGACAAACTCACAATATGTTACAAAGCATACAGGTTCGGCTTGAAAAGCCTTCCGAATCTTAAAGCTATTTGACAACAAAACTACGAGTCTTAGGTCTATGTAGTATATTTGTACCGCGTGGGCTTCTAAAATGGTCTGGGAAGCAACCGAAAAAGCGCTGATGATGATTATGGCTATCGATTTTGAGCTCTAAATAAATAAATATACCTAGACAAAGCACACAGATTGAGTTAGCCCCAAAGTAAGCTCGAGACTTGTGTTATGGGATACTAACTCAACGGTACTATATTTTTATAACAAATACTATATGTATTTGTTAGATAAACACCCAAGACCGAGGCCAATCAGAAATATACCATTTTTCATCTTGACCTGACCGGGGATCGAACCCGGGACCTCTTGAGTAGCGGTCAGGCATGTTAACCGTTACGCCACGGAGTTCGTCAAATGTGAAGGGACAGAGTTAGATGCCAGCTTCTTAAAGATAAATGTCAGATTTATAGTTTCTAGTAAATGTTCTGTCGACTCTTCTGAAATAAAACCGTTCCTGAAATATTTCATGCCTCTTTTTTGTTGGAACACGAAATGATATTTCATTTTATATGAAACCCGATAATAAGCTCATAAAATACACTGTGAACATGATATTCAAAGGCTTCCGAGAATTCACTCTGAGATTCAATATTTAAGTTTGAAGATTTAGATGAAAAGCTGTGACTTCGTTTGATTGGATATAATGAGATTGTAAATTAATTTAGGCTTCGTTTTTGCCGTAACGAAAAGGAGGCAAGATTAATTTGACGAGGTTCTCTGTGTACACAGCAAAGATAAAGGATTCGAAAATAAAATATACTTAGTTCTTTGTAACTAACTGTTGCCCGCGGCTCCACCTGCGTACCGCTGAACCGTTATCGCGTAAATTCTCAGATAAAGTTTGAACCGTGCTTGAGTAAGATCCGATCAAAGGACATGTATGATGTATTTAATGTTATTAGACTAAAGGGATATTTACTACGACTTAGCCTACGTCTCTACTACAAACAAACTCGCATTAGTTTTTGTTTTTCTTTTTAATTTATAATCTAGAAGCCAACGGACCTACTGGTGGATTAGATTTAAAGGATCTGACTGGAATATCTTATTGCTTATTCTTAGGTGATCTCACGTAAAATAATTAAATGAAATTTCTTTATTTTATGAAAAAAGGCAACTTTCTTAGTACAAACTAATTCAGCAATTCTGTTTAAATAAAAACTAATTTTAGAGACCTTGCTTAGTTTCTATAGAAAATAATTTTTACTAATCTCCTGATAGATTTTTTTTTACTTTACTAAATAAAAGAAGCTTTCATTGATTTTATTCAAATAACTGCCGATGTAATGAGTTCAGATTTGCGTTCATTGTTCGAAGTTTCATCTTAAATTAAGATTCTTTTCAAGGAACTTCGAAAAGGCAGCGTTATTGTTATGCAAAGTAGATTGAGATAGGTTTCGATAGATACCGTCAAAATATAGCGAAGACTATTATATTATTCTTCATAAGCATAAATTCGTAAAGCCTTAGGTCTTGTTATTTGCGATTAAAATGGTTATGCTATTATAGTATACTAGCTGTCGCCCGCGGCTTCGCCCGCTAGAATTTCCCTCAGTGTCAGTCAGAACAGTGCTTTTCCCTGGATGAAAGGTACCTTATATCCTTCTCAATACTCCTAGCTATGTGTATACCAAATTTCAGGATGATTGGTTCAGTAGAGATAGGGCGTGAAGAGGTAAAAAACAAACAAAATATACAAACTTACTTTCGCATTTATAATATTAGTTGGGATTACTGTCGAGGCCGGAAATTAAGCAATTTATGGCCGAGTTATATTGCTTGCAGAGTGCTTTTAAGAAAACGAGGCCTTTTAAAGTATGAGGATGTAAATTACAATTTCGGCCGAGGCTTGTACGATACTTTTCTTCCTCTGACTTCCTCTTGAGACGAAACAACATCGTATAATACAATGGCGAAAACAACAAGCCAGCGCTCTTTTTTTAAAAAATTGAAATGTCCATCCATATTTTAAAACAATAAAAAAAAAACTAATGGTTAGTACCAACCTAACAAAAGCGTCCAGCAATTTCCATTAACGACCGCTAGATTTAGGTTTTTTTTGGTAGGCTGGCCTAACCTAATGTATGAAAACGTGTACATTAAAAAAACTTCCATTTGCACCATTTTTTAAAATAACATTGTTGGCCTAGGCCAGCAATGTAATTAAATTAAATTAAATAATGAAGCTATTTCTGAGCAAAAGGAAAAAAATTCTACCAGCAAATGGCCACTTTCACCACTCTGTCGCTAGCAAATTCAATTCACATTCAAATTGTTTATTTTCAATATAGGATATTCTTATCACGTATTGACGTCAATTGTATTATTATATTGTAGCCTCCCCCAAGTCCTTAACCGTGCAGAAGACTGGGCAATTAGAGCACTTCAAGAAGTAGAATGAATCGCACCGCAATCAGGTTATCAGTCGAAAAACTCCACCTAACTCTGTTCTCTTGGCACCCCCAACAAATAGGCTGCATGCACCGCGTGGTGCAGCTAGTCCATACTAATCCTTCTAACTAATATTATGAATGCGAAAGTGAGTTTGTTTGTCACGCTTTCACGCCCCATCTTGCACCTGATCTTTCTGAAATTTCGCATACACGTAGATAAAAGTATTGAGAAGGACAAAGGGTACCTTTCATCCCGGGAAAAAGCACTGTTCCCGTGGGAAATATATGCGAGCGAAAGCTAGACCGGGGGTCAAATATAGGCCACTTTCTGGCTCGATATAACCGAGCACCACGCGGGTGGAGCCGCGGGCAACAGCTAGTCTATAATATGTGCTATCAATATGTTCCTATGTGTGGCTTAACCACTCAGTACCTATGGATGTTCTACATTTTTATATTTGTGTGTTTTTTGTTGTTATTTCCTCTCAAGAAATATATATTTTTTCTTTCTTTCTAAGAGAAGACTATAAATAATCTTTACGATAATCAAAACAAAATACCTTTCGTTAGCTAATCAATTTAAGAAGTATTATCCGGTTTCTCTTGTTTTGCCAATTTTAAGCCCTTAACAACGGCTTAAGGTCGCTAACTAATGATGTGTAATTAATACAGCTATTTAACTAATTGAGCCTTTGATCGTAGTCACTAATTCCTAAACTAATCTTCATCAAACAATTAAGCGAACATTGCAATTTAAGTTTTAACAATTGTATTAAAAATATTTAGGCCATTCTGGTTTCGCCCGTGGTACACACATAGCCTATGTCACACGGGGATAGTGTGGCTTTCCAACGATGAAAGAATTTTTCAAATCGGTCCAGTAAATTCGAAGCCTATGTGATGCAAACAAACAAACAAATATTTCTTCTTTATAAGTAATATAAGTAAGAAGTATACATAATATAGTTAATATTTGCGACTACGGAAGCCTACAAATATTACTAAACGACTTATTACATACTTTTTTTAAAAGAGTGCGTTAGTAGCTAACACTGTCAGATTTTTAAGCTGCCTGAAGGCATACTTAGCTTAACGATTGTCATCTAGCGATAACGAACGTCTGTCTTTCCGTCTGTCTGTCGGTCTGTCTGTCCTTCTGTCTATCCGAATGGATATAGTTAAAGACAGAGGGTCGAACATACGCTTATTTTTGGCCATAACCGTGTAACAAGCTGGTGGAGCAGCTGACAACAACTAGACCATAATAAAATTCAAGAACTTCAAATTTTATCTTGAGATCTCTCTACGGACAAGAATAATAAATTTTAAGCCGGATTAAAGAAAAAGGGTATTTTAATAGCAAATAAATGCTATTTCTCATTAAATATAAATGAACCGGGTTTAAAGAAAAATGGTATTTTAATAGCAAATAATTGCTATCTCTCATTAAAACTTCCGTGATTCCACAATTTCCTTCACCCAATTTGAATGGGCGCCATATTGACAATGCAGTCGGGTTGCATAGAATTTGTAGTCTCACGACAATGGGCATATCTAACAGGCACATCGTTACGCCTATTCATTGAATAACGTCGATATATAGACATAAATATGGTGTACTCATATATATAATTAACATTATTTATCACTTTTTCAAAATCACTTTTAAATGTTAATTACTCTTTATAAAATCACGTTTATTAGCACTTGTTCATTCATCACTTTCTTATATTATAAAAGAAATAATACGGAGCTCTATTGCTGATCAAATAAATTATATGTCTAACAAAAAAGACGGGTATTTAGTCTGTAAAGCCCTAATCACCTATTCGAACTTATAAGGTGTAGTAACAAAATAATCATTATTAAATTTAAATATATTCATATAAAAAAACTATGAATAAAATATTAAGGTATCATAATTTTAGTATATACCTAATATTAGTTAAGGGCCAGAAGTCAAACATTGGCTACTTTTGTGCGCGATATACCTAACTGAGCCAGACGTGGGCAGAGCCGAGGGAAACAACTAGTATCTAATATATTTTATTGTTCTCTACCGCAAAGACCTAGGCTATACATTTAAGTGCCCGCATCCCGCACCTAACGGGCGTATCGGATAGCGGAGATAAATCTTCAGGACCGTTAGATAGATAAAGTTATAGTGATATCTACTAGCTTTTACTTCTTCGACGACGATCCCCGTAGCGTAATAGTTAACGTGCCTGACCGCTACTCCAAAGGTCCCGGGTTCGATCTCTGAGTAGGTCAAGATGAAAAATTATCTTTTTCCGATTGACCTGGGTTTTGGAAGTTTATGTATGTAATGTGTTTGTTCCAAAATATAGTATAGTTGAGTTAGTATCACTTACAAGCACAAGTCTCGAACTTACTTTGGGGCTAACTCAATCTGCGTGATTTGTCCCTATATTATTTATTTATTTTAATCGAGACTTTGCACACGTAGGAAATATTTAGTGTTAAGTCATTAGACTGTAATCTACTAATGCCGAAGATCAAAGAAAGAAAAGAAAGCAGGAAATCAGCAGGCACGTAGGTTTGTTTTCCCCAATAATTCATAATATATTTTTCCTTATAATATAAATTAACAAATATCAATTATATACATATTTACAAAAAAATATATAACAAGATAAATTAAAAGTTTTGACCGCATTCTCAACTATAACTCTTATAAATCAAATCAAGCAAAATATTGAAGGATTAATTATAGAAGGAAATGTTAATAAATTACTATTAGGTACCTGCGGGATCCAACCACATCCCTTGTCTACGAAATAAAAGGAACCTTCGTACTAAATTTCCTCTATCTGGGCCTAGGGCGTTAATAACGTAGCTTAGCGTATATTTGTTACTTTTTGTTGTTTGACGACCTCTATGGCCAAGTGGTCACTATGTCAGGCTCTCAAAGTTCCGAGTTCGAGATCTCTGATCATGTCAAGATGAAAAAAAAACTAACTAGCTCAGAAAAAGTAATTTAAGTACTTATTAAACTGACAAGTATTGTTTGATAAGATAATGATGTTTTTTGATTCTACCTCTAGATATCAACCATATACTAAGTAAACATACCCTTATGTGATTTGTTGAAGAGCTGAGCCCTGGACTGGTGGAGTCGCTACTAGTTGCTTCTATCTTCCGCTTAGAAAAAAGGGCGGTAGAAAACCTAAAAGTTATTTACCCGAATATTTACCAGAGTAAATATTCTGGCTTTGGGTATTTTCCCGGTATTGCTAGAAACCCATCTCTACTTGTGCTGGCTTTATCACATCCTAATACGACACATCATCGTCATTTCGTGAAGGTGTCATGGTCAATCGACCATGCACACCCTGGTGTCAGAATTTTCCGAAACCGCCTCTCTAATACGACACGACTTTTACCTTTTCCTTCATTTGTTCTACCTAACTTTTTCTTCCTCTTTCCCATCTTCCAATTGGGGTTTTGAAATGCCAAAAAATAAATATTAAGTGTAACTTTCGCATATCCAAACATTAAGCTATAATGTATTGTTATTACATAATAATATATATCTACTTAATTCAACTAGTTCATTTGCTAGATTTAACTAGTGTAGTTTTAGCTTTCCCGTTGTCACAACACATAATCTGTAACTATTATTGGCTTTTTGTTAAACAATTTCTTACCTATTCAAATTTATTTGCTGTTGGTCATCTGAATGTCTCAAATAAATAAATAAGGTACTTTTATTTCAAATATAAACACTGAAATATTTAAAGCAGAAAGTCAATTCCACATTAAATAAAGCAAAAACCGCATTCGAACTAAAGTAAGACAAATAACTTAGCAAAAGTCAACCAAGCGTAAGTAATGAAATAACAAATGGTTTTGCCGAAAGAAATTTGAAGAAAAACGCGCTAAAGATGGTCTGTAGGACAAAGGGCCGCGACACGCCTCTGTCTTAACTTTTTTGTGGTTAAGATTTTGGGCAATAATATCCAGAAACAACTACTTAAGTCTTAATTCCTTTACTTATATTCTTTACTATTGTAAAAGACTTAAGAATACTTAGAAAATTTTCAGAAAAACTTATACCTAAATTCTTTACTTTTATAAGATACTTATGAATACTTATGAAGCTAATATGTGTTTATACCAAAGAATTTTGAATCGCGCGCGGTCTCACTACCGAGGCAAAAATTTTTTTATATCCATGATTTATACTTTCTTTTAAGAAATGTGTTGGTATTACGAGTGCTAACGTAGTTTCCCAATTTTCAATGAATGTTTACGTCACTTATTTATGTGTCACTTTAATTACGTCTCGATGGCAAAAAAAACTTGACATTCCTGCTTTAAAAAAAATGAAGTCTTCTTTTGAAGCTTGATTAGAGTAATTCAGTAATTCGTCCCAATTGAGTATAACCAAATAATTTGGAATCGCGCACGACGGCAAATTCTTTAACCTATGACTATAACCTACTTTCAGTAATAGAAGTATTAACCTGTCTCATATTAGCAATTTCCCGGATGCATCCTCAATAGAGAAATTTGTCACTTCACTAAGGAAATTTACTGCTTACTTACTATATATGTACTTCTAAATATATATAATATAAGTATTATACTACATATCCAACTAATATTATAAATGCGAAAGAGAGTTTGTATATTTTTGTTTGTTTGTTTGTTACATTTTCACGCCCTATCTACTGAACCAATCTTCCTAAAATTTCGCATACACATAGTTAGGAGTATTGAGAAGGACATAGGGTACCTTTCATCCCGGGAAAAAGTTTCTGTTCACTGTACCCGAGGGAAATGCACAAAAGCTAGTTATAAATAATCCTAAGAATCGCATGAAATGAATAAAAATTACATAAAGTAAGTTATGAAGACTTTATTAAATATTTCCACGCACTCGAGCATAGTAATTCAAACGCAAAGTTATATCACGATATAAAGTTATACTAGTGGCCGCCTTGGGATCCTCTTTCATGGGAATTTGTGGGAATTCTAGTTAATCCGTTCCTAGCGAATTTGCTTTGAACATGTATCGAATTTGTTGGTAAAGATAAGTCAAAGAGTTGAATTCATTTTAAGAAACCACCAATGCGCAACCTGAGGAACCAAATTGTTTCTTACTTTTCAAGAGGTATTAAATGCTGTGGATGTAATTAAATGGTTCATCAAACATCATGTTTTTAGCTCCATTAGTCCCTATTTTTCTTTTTAGTACGAACATATTCACATACTTTACTCGTTGGACCTAAAACAATGAAAAACAATCCTTTATTGTTTTCACAAATTTATTTTGATTGCCGTTATCCATGACAGCTGTAAGGAAATACTGAATCGCGGGTTCATAGCTGATACGGTGATGGGAATAGTCACGCGATCGCCGCCATTTAATGTGGTAATTTTTGAAAAAAACCTACAGATTACAACATGAGGTCTTGGGTTTTCCCATAGATTAAAACAGAAAAATTAGTCTCGCGCGCTCGATTCCGAATTCTTTGGGTCTTTCAAAAATGGCGTGAAATATTTTTTTAAAGGTCAGTTAGCAATTCACGTGACTTGCAGGCGACAATAGGCAACGGTGACCGTTTACCATCAGTTGGGCAGTATGCTTGTTTTCCTACTGAATTGTATAAAAAATTCTACTAGTTTTTTAAATATAAAAGTTCCTACGTTTGCGAGTTTGAATGTGTTTTTTTAGACACTTAATCACGATTCAACCGTTGAGCGGGTTTTTATTAAATTTGTTATGTGGTTAGTTTTAGACCCGAGGTACCTACTAGTATTTATATTATGTACTGGGGGAATGACATAAGTGTATTTTTGGTGCGATGCAATGGAGTACTAGCGGTAATTGGTTTTTATTTGAAACTCGCCAATTTTTTCAAGAAGTGCTTGTTGTAATGAGAGCATAAAATTATAGAAACATGGCGTGCTAAGCGTAATAACAAAAGATTATCATCCCAAACACATTTAATTTTTTCAAATAGAAGTATTAATTTATTTCATAAATTCATAATGTGTTTACCCTCGTGCGTTTCTGAACGAAAGAAGGAAAAAATTCTAAGATATTTTCCTTACACTAAATGGTTTTCCCGTCTGCCGACTTTATATTGAATTAGAGTTCGGTGTTGAGTTGTCGCACTTATTTCGCTTTCATCGTATGAATATTTATATAGAAATTTTATTTTATTAAACAAAATTGTCTAAAATAAAATTAAAAATGCCGTCCCTCATTGTACCTGGTTCAAAGGTACCCATTATACTGGCAGCATTTTGTCTTTGTATAGCGATGGATATGCTTTGCTCCGGATACCCACCTGAACGGTAGTCAAAATGACGACCGGATAAGCGGCGTCGAAAAAAATTTTTTTCGCTTTTGGGCACACCAGGGGGCTTAGCCAAAGTCACAATCGCAAAACGTTAACGTCGTACGACAAGAACAAAATGTATGGGATTGACATAAGATTGACCATGTGATTTACCGCAGCTTATGTTAATCCCATACATTTTGTTCTTGTTGACATTCTAATTAGCGTTTTTAAATTGTCACTTTGGCTATACTACAAGATCATAAATGACGATTTTCGGTTAAGTCCTGCAACTTCCAACTTAAGAAAATACCAATCCTCATTTCCTTTTATTGAAAGAGACAATATTTATTTACTTTTTGTCTGGTCGTCGGCTATGCCGCTAGTAACCCAGCATGTAGCGTCCCATAGTGTTAAACCGCTGAACCGATTTTGATGAAATTTGTTATGGATATAATTAAGGATCAGGGGTTAAATATAGGCTACTTTTGGTCGTGATATAACCGAGTCACACGCAGGCGGAGCCTCGGGCTACATATAGAATCTTTTTATTTATTTCTAGTCTTTCCATACAGCTATTTCCAAACCGAATTGAGATCCGATAAAGACAACAAATAGTTTCTAAGAAGCCAATCTATTTCAATTGAGCCGATTAATTATATAAACACTTTTTTGTTTATATAAAACTGACGCAGGTATACGTATTGGCCTGTTCAAATTGAATACCACGCACGTGGAAGTTTTTGTGAGGAACCAAATATACTTTGAATTTACAATAGTAAACAAGAATGTTAAATCTAGCCGTTTATTTATTTAAACTATATCAAACAAAACACAGTTTGTATCGCACAAAATGCGGACTTAATGCAATTATTGCAGGACACGAAATGTTTTTGTTTCTTTACAACTTGATTATTTTTTGATCTAATCGTCAAAATTAAATGTTCCTCTTTCTTGGTCTACCGCTTTTTCTCTGTTCATCTGGAATAAAGCGACATTTTATGTTCATTTTTGGTATATGTCTGATTTATATGTCTTGCCTAATCTAATCTCACTTTACTAAACTTATTTCTTTGAGATTGATGTAGAAAATCTATTATTTTGATGGTGGAGTGCAGTGTGGTATTGAGTATTCGATATTTAGTAGAACAGTTGGTAGTTCACGTAAATTATTTCACATGTTTTGCCAGGTTGGTATTTAAGGGAATTGGTTAAATTAGGATTTGGTATTACGTATAGTGTGTAGTGGGATTTCTCTTTGTGTGGTATTTTTGGAAAAAGGCACCTGTCACCTTAAATGCTACTCTCCATTGCTTGTCACAAATAAGATTAAGCAGTTAAAGTTTGTGTCTGGATACATTCTTTTGTTTTATCAATAAACGAATATCAGGCAAAAATGCAATTTCCTTTTTTTTAATACTTTTCAGAAATGGACTTTTTTTTTCTTTTATGCAAACCATGGCATAAATACGTAACGTACATATCAGGGATATGTAATGTAAATTAGGCAAATATTTTTTAAGTAGGGACTTAGGCAGGTACTTAAGACTATATTAAATAGTCTCAGTATTAGGTACCTACTCTAATAGCTGAAAAAGACTCATCATTTTGTACATTGAAACCTTTGATACTTTTACTTTTGTTTTTATTTATCTGTTTATTAAATAAATTCATTGCAAGTAAGTTGAAATATTTTCGTTTTTCAGTGACAGAGTGATTGAAGTGACAAAATATGTGAAGAGTGACAGTGAAACTAGTAGATTTAGTGACAAAATGGATAAAAAAGCGGACCAAAGTAGGCAAGGGCATGTACGGCGGGCTAGGCGAGACAAAACACCGGATTTGTCTCCCGATCCGTCTTTCGACGAGTTGAGGAATCGGTTTGATACCACACTAGCGCACCAAGCGGGGAGGCGTGAAATCTCTTCGCACCCAAGCACGCATGGAAGCGTCACTAGACAAGTCGTCAGCGGGAAAATTTTCAAGAAGTGCAAGAGCGCGACTTTTCAGATAGATGGCGCCACTTATACCATTGGTGAGTTGTTTTCGTGTAATTTTACGTTTTTCCTTAATAACCATATTTTAAGGATATCGTGACGTCTAGCGTGATTACATACCAATTATGATTAAACAGAAAAACGGCAATTTGTTGACTGAAACACGTTTGAAGCTATAGAAAGGCGCTTTACATTATATTTGTTCTTTATTTTGAGTAAATTTAATAACCATTGATCCTGCACGTACAATGTACCACCTTGTGAAGACCTTGCGTTGTATGTTTTTTGTATTTTCTATTTAACTTATTTATGTATTCCCATGAGATTATAAGATTGATCTAAGGATTTGGTATAGCATGTGGAGTCGGCGAGTCGCTAAGTGATTGCGTTTGAATTAACTGATATATAGAAGAGACCTTCGCAAACGCATAAATTTTCCAAAATGCATGCAAGAGGTATTCGATCCAGATTTTTTTTATATCGTTGGGTAGGTAATTCATTATAAGTCTGTTGTTTACAAGCTGAATTACAAAAAATAAATATTAAATTTTAATACATCGATTTTTTACTTTTATTGAATTTTAATACAGTGATAAAGAGTGGTATGAGTAAGTATATCTAAAAAAATATTTTATTTTTTGTTTTTCTCTTACATTTCATACATCTATTTTGTCCCGATAACCTTTTTTGTTCTTTATTTTGGAAAGAAATATTGGGACCGTGTATAAAAAAGTCATTTGTCAATTGGAGAGATTGCTAGCATTTAACATTTTCGATGACAGTAACGCCTCTCGACGTGGATAATCATTAACTGTTATTGTTATCTCGTATACTGTCCGCGAAAGTGTTTACTTTAGGATAGACAAGAAGAAAACTTAATCTATAATCACTAAATTTTGAAATGTTAATATCTTTTTTACTAAAATTCCACCTCTTGATTGACCGATATAAATAGCCTATTGCTTTAAGTTTGCCCTTTAATTTATTTTAATGAAGTTAAATTCCAATGTCAAGTAATCCCAACTATCACAAGTAATATCATAAATGCGAAAGTGAAAAAAATTACTATGTTCCCGAGGGAAATTCACGCGGGCGAAGCCACAGGCGAAAGCTAGTAAATTAATAAATACCAGAATGTTACTTATTAGAGAGATCAAACATATCATCGAGAAAGGGAATTTCTTATTAATCACCAAAAACAATTTTAATTTCCTCCGTTCAAGAATTTTAATAAATTACAAAGTTTATCCTTCACTGTAGTCTGAATTATGTTAAAATTATTTTCTAAGTATTACAGTTGAACATTTCTTAGTATTATTTCGATCATATAAGCATTAGTTATATAAAACTGAGTTATCGAATTGTAACGAAAATAACTAAACTCTAAATCACCTCTTATTAAAATTTATTGATTTAGTTATGGTTTTGATAGAAAAATATCATCTTGAGATTTATCGTATAGTCACGTTCACAATTTTAAAAACTTTAACAAAAAACATCCTTGAACTGGGGAGCCTCGCATAGGCTGCCATGTATAAAATAGTTACTCCTAAAGGGGAATAACTTCAATGTGTCCAATCATGCAACACATCTGCACATAGCCAGAAAGGCTGATTGCAAGATTAAATGAGAAAAAAAAAAAAAACAATTTTAAAATCCTACTAAACCATGCTGTTTGTAACGATCATTCCCGTTGTCCCCCATTTAAACTTCCACCACTTGTGGCATAGATGGCAATCTCGCAAAGGCATTTTTTTAAAATCTTCCTATGGTAAAAGGTGACTAACCCCCGTATTAAGAAACCTATAAAGCCTATTTTTGTTAAAATGTGTTTCGTCCGGTTCTTTCACGTGAAATATAAGAAACATATTTTAGTTGAAATGGGCTTATCAAACGTTTCTTAATACAGGGGTAACAGATGAACAAATCTCTTAATAAGATTTTAAAGCACAGGAGTGGCCGCTGACTAAAATTGGTGTTAACTATTTTCCTTGAAATTTCTTTATACTTTCTCACCTTTTAGTAGTTAAAAGGTGACGTGAAAAGGTTTTGACTTCTGAAAATGTTTTAAAATAAAAGACAAATTAGTCCAGCCATTGTTGGATTTTTTTTTTTCAAATTAATTAAACATCTATTCTTTTTGTCTTTAATTTAAGAGCATTGTTCTTTTCGTTTGACTAATTTGCATAGGGCTATTCGCATATTAAACAAGATATGCGAAGAATGCATAGACTTTGACTTGTTCACTTGTTCTTTGATGAAATTCGCAGATGTTGCTCTGAGATATTGCTCTAAGATATAATTACTTTTAATTTTTATATTTATTCTGTCGCATTGGTACAAACTGTGATGACATTGTAAATGTGGAAAATAAATAAATAAAATTCACGCCTGCAATACCCTATTTAAACTGTAAACAACAATTAAAGTATCCTTGCCGTGGGAATCGAACCCGCGACTCCTGGGTCTATAGGCAAACTCCTTAACCACGACCTCGGTGAGGCTTTTCAACTAAAAGGTAGACTACTTTGTAATAAAACCAAAAGGTCGACAATGCGCACGTGACACTCCTAGTGTTGCTGGCGCCCATGGGCTACGATGACAGCTTCCCTTTTCCCATCAGGTGGTCCGTATGCTTGTTCGCCTACTAAATTGTATAAAAAATACCAAAACCATCTAAAACATTCTAAGTCAATGCTGTATACACAGTGCTTGCGTGCTGATTCTCATTCCAAGCTTCAGGCGGCCTACAGCCATAATTTGTTTTATCGTTGCAATAGATAAGCTGGAATTTACTTGAATTGCTTTTGTATATTTTTTGTTACGGCCTTTTGCTTAAGTCTTTACTTTAGTTGTTTTAAATAGGTTAATAAAAATCAATACTACCGCGGTAACTCTTACCAAAAATGTTGTCAGTCGCTTTATTATCGAGGTGAAAAATTCCATTGCATGTTACTCTACCCTGGACTAGTTTTTGTAAACAATTACGTAAGCAGTCAAGGAAGCCACGAAATATGTTAGTTTGTTTATTTGTACTAGCTTTATTGTACCAAAATAAAAGTGAATACAAAAGTATTAAAATAAAACTAAAACACAATGGCGTTTTTTACAATTGGTACTGTTTTTCGACTTAAATAATAGTTTGACAAAATTATTATTTTTTAAATATATAATTAAGGTCTCTGCTTTACCCAAAGGTCTATTCAAAGATAAGCTTCAGATAATTCCATCTTATGTTCTTTAAAAATGTGTGTAAGTAAAGCCAATACTTTATTCAAACGACCTGATTTTTATGCAATTATTAGCCAATATTTATAACAAGCATAATTGATGTTTGCTTTATTAAATAAAAATTGGCTCGATTTCCGATGGGCAATACCTACCGAATAGAGATTACCACTTGCTACAGACTTATA
This sequence comes from Apomyelois bistriatella, assembly GCA_947044815.1. Taxonomy (NCBI): domain Eukaryota; kingdom Metazoa; phylum Arthropoda; class Insecta; order Lepidoptera; family Pyralidae; genus Apomyelois; species Apomyelois bistriatella. The sequence continues at coordinate 3,140,259 of OX345688.1, forward strand.
CCTCTAAACTGAACACTCTAGTCTCTCAAAGCATTATTAAATCCATTCAAAACCAAAGCTTCACTAGTTTACAATGTACATTAAGAGAAACATTAACAAACTGCTTACGACGTGACTGCCTGCGAAAATCAAGAAGTTAAAATCACTTGGCGCAAAGTTTGACTTTGTAATCTAGTACGTAAATCCTTTATGAAGCACGTCCCTACCATTTGTGGAGCTAAATTGAAAATTTCCTCAGCGATGTTGTAATCCGATCTAGAGCCGTTTTAATATTCAATTTCGGAGGGATTTTTGAAGAAATTAATACCTACGTTTTCGCCTGATCAAAACACTAATCTGTACTAGGTGAGTACAGATTTATAAACTAAATTCTTCTCATTACAGTCGTCAAGCAATGGCGAGTGCGCGGCCATGCTTGGATTGGTCGCCTTTAGTAGCATATTTATCTTGAATTCTTGCCTCAAAAACCACCAGTCGTAGGTCCTGGCTGTTATCAAAAGGGCAGTCGTGCAACTCTTTATCTCCGAGTTTTTCAGGACTCTAACTATCTATTGATCTGACCGAGGATTTTGCGGAAGATTTACGCTTTATACATACATATCATCACGCCTGTCTCCCGCAGGGATAGGCAGAGACTAGAGGTTTCTATTGGCTGCGATATGATCCTTACATACCTCCCTCGCTTCCTCCACATTCATCACTCTTGTCATAAACGCTCGCCGATTTCGGGTACTTTTAATGTCTCCCTTTTTTTAAAAGTCTGCGATTTATTCGCGTATGTTTTTCAAGGCCGACCCTGGTCGTCTTTCCCAGCAAACTGCGCTTTGTATTTACCTTTCGTCAGTCTCCTTTTAGTTTTATTTTACATTTCGCTACCAAATACTTATTTTCTTCTTTAAGCGTCAACGTCCAGCCTCACTAACTCACGCTGGAAGTCAGCAAGGCGCCGGGTACAATGCACTGTTGTGATTCTCCAACGATTATAATAGTATCGTTCGTATGATAGTCTTGTAAATCAGTAGCTTTACTTAAGAACCTAGACGTCAAAACCTTGTGCAAAGCTGGACTACATCTAAGATCACTATGGATACGGGTTGGTCCTCGCGTGTGTTAGTATCAGTTGTTGTGTATATATATATATATATATATATATATATATATATATACACAAGACATTTCTTTTGTAAAGTGTTCTTTAACGACTACCAGCTCAACTTGCTTTCCGAAGCACCAAATCATCTTATCGGCTTTGGGTTTTCTGTCCGAAAAGACGACATCAAATCTCAAAAGTAGTAATCTCGGGCAATGCTGAGTTTTTCGTTGCCCAAATTAGCCACTTATGTGGCAAACAGGTGATTCAAGCCTGCGAGGTCATAAGGCTAACTATAAGTTTTATTGATAGTCATAGTAAAACTAGGTGTGTGACGAAACCCTAGATCAGTTACCCATATTGGATTCGATGCATCATTCTGTCTGTCCATTATTAGATTGAATACATCAATCACTTATGCAATGGAATTTTACAGTGAAATATTCCTGATATTAATTTCATTATCTTTAGTATTTTCAGTTACATCTTTAACCCGCGATATTAAACAAAGGGTGCTAATAGACGTGCTAAGACGAAGAGGGTCTAAAAAAAATTACCTTTATTTGCTTTTTAGTGGCTGGTGTCCACGGAGAGAAGGAGGAGAAGTCACTTGACTTCTTTTTATCACTCTTTTGCTCAACCCTTACACTATTTCTTTGTATTGAATTCAGAACCATGTTTACCTCATACATGTAACGGCCGTAAATTAAGATAAACATATAAACTATGGAAATTCCATGCAATTTTATAGATCACGTTTTTAGAATGAAAGATCTAACCATATTCATAGAAACGTAAACATTTCTCTTTATAATCTACGTCAACGAAACAGACACAGAGAGTCTCGCAAATATTTAGATCGAAACTCTGATCTCCGATAAACATTTCACAAGAAACCTGCAAAGCGCAAGAATCAAAGCTCGATAACGTTATCTATTCAAAAGGTAGGTAGAGTCGCAATGCGATAGCTTTTCACTGCGGTAAGAGGCAACTAAATTATTTCCAAGAAATAAGTACTACTGTAATGCACAAAGCCACAATTCATTGATAGATATTGCTCAATATCCCGGGGATTTCAAATTTGGAACTACGGTCTAATCAGCAGCTACCTGTGGCGGGTCGAGCATGTGCCTCAAACGACAGTCGCGCGCAGGCTTCCACGCGATTCGGTTGCGTGGTCGAGCTTGAGCCATGCCGCCTTGAAAGCCGTATCACGAACCTCCGTCCGCCGTAACGTCGCGGTTGAAACTGGCTGGAATTTTTTTATTTTCAACTCAAAAGTAAATTTTCATCTAATTCTAAATTTAAAATCAGGCCGTTGAAACTAGTGAGTTCGGTGTCAATCCCGAAGTCGGAAACCACCTGTTGGTCGCGATTTGGCTAAGTCCAGCGTCACAATCTGTTTACAAATGGGAACCCCCACCCCTTCGCCAGTGACGCAATCTTTTATGGACGCCCCGTGTACTGTACATGTGTTACTATGGCGAAAAACAACACTAGTCGCTTGAAAATAGATTTCCGCGTTCCCCCAACATTGCTAAACATTAATTACACGGTGTTGCCATATTCTCATGAGTTATGATGCATGAAATCTCCTGTGACTATGGGAAACGTACCGGTCTACATTTTTAAGGTGGCGAAGCAACGTTTTGAAACAAACGCAAAATCGGTTTTGAATTTTACAAATGGCTCGCTAAATTTTCATTAAATTAGCATCTAACAAAGATGTCTTTATTAACTTGGAGTTCGTTGGCATAGAATTAAACGACAGAAAGAAACCCTTGTATTCAGTTCGACTTCTCGAGACGCAAATCAATCAATTAATGCGGACGCGAGATTTTTCCGTTACGTCTTTGGGAAAAAAAGTATTATCTCCATTAGAGAATTGCGCATTTATTTATAAAACATGGTAAAATACTGGTTTAATATTACGTATTCTTACTCATAGTATCTATCTCTGATACGCAGATACGTGATTCGTGCTTTTATAGGCTTCGGTAACCACTCACCATCATCAGGTGAGATGTAATCTTCTTAAAAAAATTTCAATCCCATTAATAATAAACAGTAATAAACTTTTATATAAGTAACGGACAGACAGAGCCTTAGGTACTCAAACCGAGAAGCAATCATATCGTCAATATACCCATAAATCCTAATACGAGTTATCTTAATTGACGAAGTAATATAAATTAGTTTAACTGGTCCAATATTGATCAAGAACGCAATTAATTTGCGTCACATACCAATATGACGGAGAACGATAAATAAATAAAAATTATAAAGATTAGACGCTATTAGCATAAATAATAATCGATATCCCAACTTATCTCAATCGGAAAGCTTTCCATTTAACGCTATTAAAAATACTATATTTAAGATAGGTTACCGGTCAATTTAGATACTTATATATAAATACCAATATATAAATAACATACTATAGTGACATATTACAAAGAAATATGTAAATTAAATATGTATTTATAGGTACTTAGGTAATACCAACCGCGTACTCGTTACAACATTATAGTAATAATTCATAATTTATGAGCTGCGAGAGTAAACATATGAAACTTGGTCAGTCTTGGGAACTTTATGAGCGAACTGGAACATATCAAAACAGAATATACAAACATATCAGAGTGTGATCGTGTTGTGAGTGGTGAACTGTTGAGGTGTAGTGATGATGCGGCGAGGGAAAGCGTTGTTGGAGGGGAACAGGCAAGGGTCTGTCGACGGGAACAGTGATATGGCGAATGATAAGGAGTTGGTCCATAAGTGTCATAGTGATCCTGGAGGGGGGAGAGCTCTGGGTGCTATCCCTAGGGGGATAAGACATCGATCTGCTTCAGGGGCGCCGAGGAAATGCGTCCTTACTCTCGATGGGTACTCGTATGTCATTGGTATGTAGAGCTTCATTTTTTTTCTATAAAATTAGGTAGGTACTAGATAAGCTGAGATTACATTAGTCTGCTGCTTCTAATGATACGATCGCGCTGTCTACTAGCCTAGGATGTTTTGAAGCAATAAATAAAAAATATATAGTAACTCAACGATAATATATAATAAATATACAGATGGCACATCAGAAAAAGACCATTTATCATCTTGACCTGACCAAGGATCAAATCCAGGGCTTCCTGAGTGGCGGACAGGCATGTTAAACATTACGCCACAGAGGTCGTCAGTATGATGGTAAGGTTAACATAAATCTAATTGTGATAAAATAAAAAATACTGAGATTACGAGTAGAAAAAGATGTGGTGTAAAAAGAGGGATGTTGAACATAGAGATCTCAATATAGAGGATGGATTAATGAATACTGACGAAGGGTATATATAAAGCAAAGTTGCCTGGGAAGTCAGTCAGGGTCGGCCTCGAAAAACATACTGCGACCAAATCGCAGACCTTTTAAAAAGGGAGACATTAGGAACACCCGAAATCGGCGAGCGTGTATGACGAGAGTGATAAGTGTGAAGGAAGCGAGGAAGTTTGTAAGGATCGTAGCCAATGGAAATCTCATCTCTGCGTACCCCTACGGGAGACAGGCGTGATGATATGTATGTGAACAAAGATATCATTTACCACTCAACCTAATTACTCGAGTATTAGTCTTCCCGTAATCCCAAAGGCACAGAAGCCTTTTAAACTGACGCATGAAGTATGTATTTTCATCGCGAATGAGGAATATTCCTTAATACCCTGGCTCCTTTGTGATGTGCTTATAATTTTATTAGGCAAGGCATACGAAGTTAGCAAATAAGAGTAAACAAATTAAATATTAATGCTCAGTTAATATTAATCACTACATAGTATAAAATAAAGTTGCTTTCTCTGTCTCTATATCCCTTTTATGCTTAAATCTTAAAAAATGCGCAATGGATTTTGATGCGGTTTTTTTAATAGATAGAGTGATTCAAGAGGAAGGTTTTATGCCCATGTGAAGCCGGGCCGGGTCACTTGTACTTAATATTTGGAAATACTAACAGCATTTGACGAATTTGTTATTTTTAGCCAACATTCGAAAAAATAGGATTTAATTAGCTTGTTATTTTTTATATGATTTTAAAGGCAAACATGTGTACGTCTTACCTTATACTGATTCAGAAAGTTTGTTTAGATTACAAAAAAAGTTAATAAGAATAATAACAAATATAAAACAAATAGAAAGCTGCAAGCCACATTTCCAACAATTAAATATTCTGCCCCTACCGTGTATTTATATATTAGAAACATGCAAATTCGCTCGCCACAATCTAAAGTTCTTCAAAAAAAGGATGGAAATAAATACTAGATATGATTTAAGATACAAAAATAAATTACAACTGCCTAATTCTAAACTAACTCTACACTCAGTTAGTCCTCTAGCTATGTCAGTCAAAATATATAATAAACTTCCGGAATACATAAAAAATGCCACTAACGAAAATAGTTTTATTAAACAAACTAAGCAACTTCTTCTCTCTAAATGTTATTATACTGTTTCAGAGTACCTGAATGATAAAAATATATAAAAACTCATTAGGTTAAGTTGTAACCGAATAATAAATAAAAAACAACAACAATAGGTAAATAAAAAATATGCAAATAAAGGAAAAGCAGATAAATTATAATAAATAATAACAATAATAAATAAATAAAAAGTTGCATAAAGAAGTATTATTTTAGGATTAAGTAAAATTATAGCTAGTTCCTCCTCTCTACTTTGCAGTGCCCAACAGGGTCCTTGAAGGAGTGTAGAATACATTATATCTGTAATATTGTATAATCTGCATGTAATTTAAGGTGCAATAAAGTATTGAGTATTGAGTATAGCACAGATTACAGAATGAATACTACTAATAGTAAAAGGAAAGCAATTTAGAACAGACTTTCATTGTTGTAATTTTTTACATTAAAAAATATATTTTTTTGCTTTTTCATTATTATCTTACTTCACTAAAGCTTTTGACAAAGATTTCAAATCTTTAAGATCACGTACTAGAGCTTTGTACTAATAAAACATTTTCTAGGCTTATCCTTTTTAAATTCAGAGAAAATCGCTTTGAAGGCGGTCTCTATGGCTCAATAGCTAAGATGTTTGTTTGAAGATCCAGAGCTCGTGATTTCAACTCTGACGCATTTTTTTCTAGAGTTTTTCATACAAACGACGTGCTTTCTCTTTTTTATAATGGAGATTAAAAACTCGTGATACACGTTATTTCACTGTTTTAGAAATTGTTGCATAAAAGATACATAAGTATTCCCTATACTTTTAAGACTTGTTCTAACTATATAAATAGCTGAACTTTCCAATGGCAATTTCCTCAGCCAACGCATTAGTTTGGCTATATAACGAGGAAATGCTGACAGCGTCTTCGGTACAATGCCGCAGGGATCATTTTTATTTTAAACTTTTTGTATTATAATGTCATCTTATTTATGTATGTAATTGATGCAATAAAGATATTTTCAATAGCTGAATATTACAGTTTGAAGTAAGCCAAAAATTGCACGCTTTAATATCTCAGTCAAAAACGCACTTTATGAACATAAGACTAAACCTTTTTTTTAAAATGCAGAGTTAAAATAAACAGAAATCTTCAATTCCATCTGTTATTTTTACATTTTGTTTTCAAATACGGAGGTCTTCGAGTCCTGAAGTATTACTCGTTCAACAAAATGCTCTCTTTTACTTCCTTTGTGACAATTTGCTCAAGTAAAGAGGCCAATTTGAGGAGTAGATACGGTGTTTGTTAGTTTTAGAGTAGCGTGGCTGAATAGAAAGTACTGTAAATTCGACACGAGATAAAGATTTTAAATAAAGACAAAAATAGAACTTCATGATAGTTTTTAAAATACTGATTTTGTTTGCTCTTGAATTCAGCCAGTGCAATTTTTTTAATTTGGCTAACAGTCCATCCCGGCTTCTCCCGTGGTACATACATGGCCTATGTTACTCAGAATGAATGTAGCTTTCCAATGATGAAAGAATTTTTGAAATCGTCACATTAGTTTTTGAGTTTATTCATTACAAACATACACACAAAAATACAAATAATTCCTTAGGTAGAGTGCAAATAGATGTAAGTTTTTTTTATGATAGATGCGACTTTGACTTCCATATTTACGACAAATGATTGGGAAAGTACGAACTTTCATCAATTTCCTTACTTTTTGTTTTATGATTGAGCTTGATTAACCTTTGTATAATTCATTATCTTTTTGATCTATAACTAACTGTGTCACAGAGGCTTAAACAGGATCTTGGCCTTAATTACTAAAGTTGTCCATACTGTCTTATTTTGCCACTTCTCTTCAATCTTGCCATTTATATGATTTGGCGTTCTCTTTATGACCGGCCGCCGTTCTTTGGGCATTCTTCTAATGGTGAAATCGGTCACAATACAAACAGTTTTTTTTTAATACTACTGGGTATTTCATTCAGGAACATAACCCACCTAATGGAAAGTGGTATGTAGCTTATGGACGCATGAAATATCAGGAGTGTCAAATCTCGCTTATGATACCCACGGAATAAGAGGGGGTGGTCTATTCCCAAACATTAATAGTAATATGATGTTATTATCAATGTAACACAACTTATTCAAGCAGGATTCCTTATCAGTACATTTATATGATACGACACAATAAATGGGCTGAACCAAAGCTTCGATTAACGCTACATCACGGTATCTGATAGTTTATCAGTGACGTCACTGTAACATCACGATATGTCCGAGTTAGCCCGTGTTAAACATTGCCGATGTATATACGCACAGATTATAAATCATGACGCTGGTAATACTTGGTTTTATTGTGTACTCACATTTTTATATACTACTAGCATTTGCCCGCGGCTACGCCCGTGTGAAATTCTCTCGGGAACAGTCCGGAATCAACCCGGGATGAAAGGGACACTATGTCCTTTTCAATACTCCTAGCTATGTGTATGCGAAATTTCAGGAAGATTGGTTCAGTAGATAGGGCGTGAAGAGGTAACAAACAAGCAAACAAATATACCAACTCACTTTCGCATTTATAATATCTTTTTTTGTTTTTTGGATTAAGTAGGCAAATTAGCCAGTATATATCCTGATATACCTATGATAACTGTTCTTATATATCATCTAAGAACAGAAACAGTTTTCCCAAAAATTCTCACCCGGGTGGTCGCTACTTAACATACCTTTGATCTTGGCAATGTGTAACATCCCTTAAATAAGGAAGCTGAGCTTGCAAGTTGTTTGCGATTAGCGAGTGCAGGTAGATCCGAATTATTTTGTTTAAACTCCCTATAATATCCTAATGGCTTTAACCCCTGGGTAAGCCTCCTCGATTACGAGGTAAGCCTATTAAGGCCCTAGGATTTTCTATCCTGAGTTGTCATTATAAGGTTACCAATTTTTTTTTAATAACAACAGATTTAAATGCGGTATTCTTCATAGTTAAGAGAAATTCTTAATGAACTATACAATAGTATAAATTGAAAATGGTTATTTCTTGTTACAATAATTTATTCCAAATCACACAAAGGATTTTATTACGGTTTTCAGCATCGTTTAGAAAATGTATTCTGGAAGAATCAAATCTACATTTTCTCGTCTCTACCTCCGCTAATTATATATACCGCAGAAAAAGCTGATATTTTAGTCTCATTTAGATAGATTGTACTGAAACCTTTGCGAAGCAGGTATGGGTCTCTAGACAACCATCTGTGAATTTTGTATCGGTCGGATTTTCGTATCTCCTGGTATTTCTATACATATACTGTATAGCTGGCAATCTTTGTTAATATATTAATACCTACCTTATCTCTATATGCAATGTGGGAGATAAATCTCTTAACGGGATTATTTCTAAAGACTTACCTACAATTTAAGCCATTTGTATTAGAAGTGTGAATTGAAAAGTATTTAGTGGAATTATTCTAAGAGTTCAGTTTTGTGGCCTGGCTTCTCTTATCGGGGGGGGGGGGAGTCTGCATGCCAAAAATAATATCATGTACCTACCAAAAGTGTTATAACATCAACTAAACGTGCGTTTTTTTTTAATATTTCAATAATGAAATCGTTTTAATTTTAGTTTTTGAATTTAAGACTCACTGACCTATTTAAATAAAAATATAATATCTACTTGAATAAATATTTTAAATTTTATAATTTCATTTATTCGCTGTATAGTCAAGGACATTAATACATAATAAAAAATATCAATATTAACTTATTTATAAAATTTAAACTAAAACATATTACTAATATTATAAAAAAAAAAACTTCAAAATCTAAAAATTGGTGCTCTTGCGGCATGGTGCCAAAAACCTCAGCTGCATTACCACGCTTTTTTGGACGAAATTGCATAAGCAATTTTTACATTAATAGCTGTAAACTTTTATATTACATATACAATAAAGAGTCTATACTTATCTCACCAAAAATATTTTCATGGAAAAATGTTGCCAAGACCAGTCTACATAGCTTAACCATGTGAAAAAGTTATCAGATCTCGTATAAAGCTAAGCTCTAAAGACTACACGCTCTAACTAAACTAAAGCTCTAAAGCTCTACACTACGAGTACACCTTAATTAAAATCTATGGAAAAGTGGTCAGATCTTATAATGTTGGCAACACAGTTTATAACAACATAATTTTATGTAAGTGGCAACACTCTCTCTTCTTCCGCTGCTATTCAATGTTTGTGTGGTGCTCTCGCATAAATAAATACTTTATAAATAAGTGCTTTAATTCAATCAATTTTACTCAGGTTTTATTGTGCTAAACACATGTAGAGCTAAGATTCTTTATCTATGCTTACTTTACGAAGCCTTCAAAACTTCACATAATTATATTTTAGTCAAAACTCGGTTAGCTAGATCTAGGAATTTGTATACAGACCATTTCTCGATCTATTTGTCTACAAGTAGGTAAACTTAACAATATAATAACGCAACTAATTAAGAGATTAATAAAGTTACGTATATCACAAACTTAGGCAGCTATTAAACCTCAACTATGTTGATCTTTAGGCCCTCCGTTCTTCAAAGTTCTTGTTTTACTTTGACCTCTATGATTATATAAGTGAATATTCATACTATGATTGGAGATCAGATAGTTAAGTGAAAGTATTTAATTATTGAATAAAACCGGGCAAGTGCGAGTCGTTATTGAGGGTTCTGTACCACCACACAATATTGGAAGATTTACAGTTTTTTAGATTTAAACTTTTCATTTATTAAATTTTTTATTTATTTAAGTATATTATTAATTTGAAAAATTGCAAAATTTACTGTCATATTTTTTTGTTGTTATAAGTTGGATTATTTTACAGCCAAAAGAGACGAATTTTAATCTTGGTTTCCGAGTAAAATATTCTTGACAGACAGATAGACAGCAAAGTGGTCTGAGAAGTCTTTAACAAACTGAAAACAATAAAGTATGCTTACCGTATTAAACGAACCCACCACTTCCCCAGGTTTTCAAGCAATCTTAGCATTGGACTTGCAGAGAGAGTTATTTAATTTTATAAAATAAATTTAATTTTGCCTAAAAGAAATCACACCACTTTTTTGAAATCCCCAATATGGCAATCAAAAAAGCTTATTTTTGCCATTATCAAGCCTATTGTTTGTCAACACCGGTCTGCCTACATAGCCACAGATGATTATCTAGACAGACTTATCAAACTGTCAGTATCTCAGATTTATTATGCGCTATAGCATGTCAAACACAATGGTAACGCTACCTAATTATGTCAGACGTATATAACTCCGCATTGTATGCTAAAGTGATACTTTTAATATTGTTAAGCTTATCTTGTCTCATTGAAATCTGGTTGGGTCGGTTCAACTGTTTTTAATTAAAAAAGGGCTTGGAATGTTTTGTCAATCGCTTGTCAAAGTCAAAACTTGTACTTATATCAATGTAATAGTATTGAGTGATTGGTACAGGCCATGTGGAATTATGATTAGATGATTAGTATAGAACGTAATGATTATAGATTAAAAATGAACATTTGCCTCGTGACCGTGCGCGATTCCAAATTCTTTGGCAATGATAAACCACCTAAATCTCATGGAAGAGGTGTAATGTGACAAAGGTAGACTCCTAACGCCGTCGAATATTTACTATACATACACCACTGAGAAAAGAAACTGTTCATCATCATATCATTGCGTTTAGCAGTACTTCTTGAGTTGATCAAACTGTTATGTCAATTTAGGACATCATCACAGAATATAATTATCTCTTATGACTGATTTAAAATATGAGCAAGCCATACTCGTTTCTGTGAAACTTTTGTTTACAGCCAGTATTGTAACAATTTATTTTACGTTCTTTGTTCGAAACCGCGAATTTCGAATCGCGCGCGGTCTCAAGGCAATTTTTTTTAATCTATGGATACCGCCTATCGTCATGTGTTTTCTTTTCGACGCTAAATGGAAGCTAGGACCAACGGCTTAACGTGTCTTTTTTGTCTCAAAGCAGAGCGGAATTACCTTTATCATCGGTTAATCAAGTGATTACTAAAATGTCTTATCATACTGGAAAATTTTTGTTTAATGTATGCTTCCCGTAAGATTTGAATCCAATACTTTCTGATCGTAGAGCTTACAATAAAGGTAATCACAAATAATTAAGTTACAGTGGGTCACATAGAAAAGTATACCACTATACCAATGCAACTAACTATCTTTGAGCCGGGTAAAATACTGGTTAAAATTTTTGAGATATTTTTTTAGTACCTTAGTACTTTTTTCTTTTTTTAGAATTGAGTATTATTTTAGCATAATTTATTTTTTTAATACATGGTCTTGAACTAAGAAGGTATAAAATACTAGTCTTTATTTCGCCTTCTATGCTAAAAATAAAGCACATACCACAAAATATAGTGAAAAATACATTTTTACTCATAGTACTTCTAATTAGACATCTTACGAAGATACATTTATGTGTGTTATTAAATAAAAAGGCAAATATTTTTATGAGGGAGCTCTCAAATTTTATTACGGAGATCCGCGAATGTAATTAGTATAATGAGAGCTCAAAAGCCGGTGCTTTCTACCAAATGCAATTCTGAAAATGATACTTCGTTATTACTAGTGAAATTAAATATAAATTCGGTTAGATAAAAGTCTTGTTTGTATTTTTGAATACGATTTTATTCGTAATAATATTAAATTTGTACTGAGAATGGTGTTGTGAATAATGCACGGTTTTGTTTTTTGAAAATTGAACATTTACAATAAAGTTTAAATAAATAAATTAATTCATTGAAAAATTTGCACCCAACCTATGTAAATTCTCTGTACACCCTATAAATGATGACAATACATCTTGTTTGATATACGATAGGCATAAAGCAAAAGAAACTTCCTTCTTCCGGTACTCTATGGTTTTAGATTTACGGAATGTGACAATGCGCAACATGGCTTTCACTTAATATAATAAAAGTTTATTTAATAGTCAAAAAAACTTAAAGCATTAATATACCTAAATTAAATCATTGTTTTACCAAATGTGATATTCCAATTCTCTGAGTTGGCAAACATGAAATTTGATAAATCTCATGAAACCAAGTTTCACAGAGCATTTATAAAGCCCAGTGGACACTTGCGCCTCATCCGGACCGCGTGACCTTTCACTGACATTTCCAGACCGATTTTAGGTCACAACAGTTGTATTCTGAGATTAGAGTGAAAAGGCGATGTGATATCGGCCATTCTCAGAAGGCTTAATTTAGAGCGTCCAGTGCAAAATTTTCATGTAAACAAAATAATATTATGTGCTGTTTTTTTTTGTAAAGTAGCTAACAACTATTTCTATGTGTTGCACTTTAAAAAATATCTCTATATTGCATAGTATAACAGATTATTTTTTTCAAAACACTGTTCTTAAATTACCACGACGCATCCACGCGCTCTCCCAGTTTGGAAACTTGTCTAATACTAATTCAGAGAAAGAGTTTTAGTTATTTTAGATGTTTTTTTATATTAAGGAATATATATTCAACAACATATCAAAAATACAACAAGTTACTAGTACTTTCTTTGTCAAAAATATCAAGTGAAGACGTGTTCGACCTTGGACTATAATTGCCAAAACCACTTGCAATCGAGGGCGTACCTCCCTAAATAAGAATCTCTGGCACATCACTATAGCACAGGGCACGAGCCGTCAGTGTTGTCGAGGTACTCGTCGAGTGTGGTTGTGCGCTGTGTCGAGTAATCGCCAATTAGACACCTAAGTATCTAATTGCCATGACTTTGGTTTTCGATTTTTCTAATTCATGTAGCCTTGATTAAAAACTTATGAGTTATTGTTAACTTATTCTTGTTCATTAAAAATAAAGCAGATTTCTGGGCTCTATGGATTATGATGTGTCTTTATGAGAATTCTGTTTATTAAGTAGGTTTTTTTTTGGAAAATTATGTTTCTCTCTAAGAGCCACGACGCAAATTGCCACAACTTTTCTAATTGCCATCACGGCTGTTGTTAAAAAATAAGTATATAACAGCTGTTATTTAAGATGATACCTCGGTGAACACTAGCGCCACCGTCAATTAAAAACCAAAACAGCTGTTATTTCCGTTAGATTCAAGCAAACTCAAACAATAATAAACTGATTATAATGTTCAATTGTTGCGTTTTATATGATAGTTTCTTAACAAAATTAATATATAATATGTAAATTTCTTCTTAAAATACATAAGCGGTCATTATTCAATATACTTATATGGAAAAATTCAAGTTTCTAATTACCGGGACGAGGTTAAATTATAATTTCTAATTGTCACAACCATCAAATATTTTAGATACCGATAACTTGGATACTACATAAGCTAAATAAATGCCAATACGATTAAATTCACAATTGATTCATATTCATTCTCTCTACAGTCATATTTCATGAAAAAGTTCAAGAAATTAAAAGGGTTGTGGTAATTAGACTAAGAATGCTAAAATTGAGAATGGCCGATATACAGGTCAAATATTTTTTTAAAGATTAGAATAGTTTTAGTAAATGTTTCTCTTCATTAATGCCTCCTAGTCATTGATGACTTGATAGGGGCATTGAGGTAGGCTACGTTCAAGTTTTTTCAGAATCTATTTTTATTATTATTTTTATGTTCTTTAATCCTTGACTTTGTCAATTTATGACAGTTCCCATTTCTACAAAACTGCATAACATATCTTATTTGTTGCGTGTATTTCTATTGTATTTGACATTTTAAGACGGATAAGTTGTCCCCTAATCTCTTAATTCATTTATCGTTTTAAAACTGAGTGTTGGTTGACCATTGCGCTTCGGCATCCAAGTAACATCTCTCTATTTCTATGATCTAGCTCTACAGTTGCGCTCGACCACGCTAGATTGACAATTTGCAGCGGCTACGTGTGTTTTCGTCGCCGGTTCGACAGCGGTTCACTTTATTGTGCACCAAGCTTTATGACAAGACCGTAACAGTTTTATCAGTAACATGAATACAGGCGCTTGTATGCGCTTGATTTGATTGCTAAATAAATTTCATGCACGTAACTATTGAAGAGAATATGAGATATTAAAAAAAAATATCAACAGGAAAAGGTATACACTCTCTATCTCTCTCTCGATTTCTCTTAATGTTTTAAATAACATTATTTAAATAAAGATGGAACACCTTCAAATTATCGAGGTAGTGCACTTTCAGAACCCAGTTATTTAGCAACTGCACATTCAGCACCTAGCTTAGTTCACTATGAGCACCTACCCGGAACGGAGTACTTTTTAAGAACAAAAGAAAATATTTCTTTTTCCAATCTTTTAATAAACAAATAAATAGTAAGATTAAAGTGACTGTTACTAAAAATACAAATAACAAAGATGTACCTATTTAAAAGCGAAGTCTAAAAACTACTTGACCTACAATACTGAAATAGGCAAGTAGATTATAAATAGAAGATATACTTATAAAAAGTCAAAGTAAATAATACATTATTATAAAACTTCAATCTAACTAAATAAAACTAAACTTAAATTAAAAATAAACTAAATTGAAAAAAAAAACGTTTTTTTTTTTTTCGATATTCTTATCCCAGGACAGCCACTAGTTACCTATAAAGCTCTGCTTGTTGATGTGAATGGAAATATTTTTTTAATGTTTTGATATCTATATATAACTTTGAATATATCAAAGTCGCCACTTACGGAATTTAACCAGTTAATGAATGACGATGATGTTCCTAATAATAATATGTACTTACAAGATTTTATAGTTTAGTTTTAAATCTATATTTCCATATGAATATTAATAAAAATGCGCAAGTTTGACGGTTTTCACGGCAAAATCGCTGAACCGATTTAAATGAAGTTTATTTTGATTATACTTTAAGATCTGAGGTCAAACAAAGACTACTTTTTTGAGCTGCGACTGTATGTTTGATTAAAAAACATATACAATTATAATTAAACGGTACCGCAAGAAAAGATAGTCTATCTATATAAACCAAATCTCACTACATAGCTTTTTGTATGTACTCTACCTACTAGTATGTAGTAAAACATAAATATCCAAATTTTAGGGATAAGGTTTCCCCAGTGGCACCCTCATTTTTATTATGCAAAGTATGCTTCCCGTGAGATTCATACACGACCTTCGGATTCAAATTCAAACGCCAAAACCCCGAAGGCAATAAGTATTGTCTTATAAGGAATATGTGTTTTATATATCTAATATATGTATGTTTATGTATATTTATAGGTAGGTATTCAAGTACAAGCCTGATACTTTGGTCTTCTAGAAGAGATATCAAACATATATTCGCTTTTCTATGTTTGATCTTAAATATTTATATCTGTGTAGAGTCGTTGCAGATAAAGCTAACCCCGGTCATTACATTACTGTACTCTTTTTCCTTTATTATACAGGTTGACTGGAAGAGATCCCTGTTAGGGATAAGTCCGCCTTTTGTTGTGTTCTATGTTGTATCATCAATGTTCTTTCTGTACAATAAAGTTTTTACATACATACATACATACATATACTGTCATTCATCATTTAATTATTTAAATATAGAATAAGTGAAAAAAAAACCATCGACAAAAACCTAGAAAAGGTTTTTGTGAAGGTCTTAAAATTATTATTCCTGTTGGTTTTGATTATCTGAGGTTCTAAGAAGTAACAAAAAATACTTCTGTCTAATTCACATTCTCAATCAATAAATCAAAATACAAATTGCCCAACATTTATGATAGTGGGACGACAATAGAAATAAATACAATAAGCATTAGCAAATGTGGTCCGGCGCATTTTGAAATTCAACCTGGTCTGTGGTTGGCGTGGCTCTATTGTTGTACCGCGTACCATAAACTAAATTATAATTTGTCTATGATGGAATTTCATTATACTTTACGAGTCTCCGCGTATTCCTATTTTGAATTTGAATTATGTATTTCCAGTACGTATTGATTCCGTGACTTAATGCTTTCATGAAGTTTCATGTAGAGATTGGAATCTTGTTTAAAATGTTGCCCGCGGCTCCACCCGCGTGCGCCTCGGTTATATCGCGCCCGAAATTAGGCTATGTTTGACTCCTAGTGCATAACTATATCCATACCAAATTTCATCATAATCGGTCCAGCAGTTTAGCCGTGAAAAGGTGACATACAGACAGACAGACAGACTTTCGCATTTATAATATTAGTATGGAAGTAAGGATTTTTCAGCGACTGTTATCCGTACAGCTCCGCTCAACCGGTATACCTAATATGTTTGACATCCGATCACAAATTTCATCAAAATCGGTCCAGCAGTTTAGCACTTATAGTATAACAGAACAGACAGACAGACAAATAGACAAAAAGACAGATTTTCGCCTTTATAATATTAGTATGGAATGAATACCTAATTTTCAAACTCATAGTAAGAAAGATAAGAAAATACATATCAATATATACTAATTATTAATCAATCGGCAACTATCGCTACAATTAATTAACAGCAAAACTCGATTTAACCTTACATGGCATTGATGTCAAAGATTGAGAAATTGTTAAAACACTTAACTCCACACCTTAGATCTGTATCATTTAATCAGTGAACATGAATCTAGCGATTTAAATAATGTTTTAGGGTTACGCAATCACACATACACACCAATTAGTGTGTGAACGATATATCAAGTTGCAAGGCTATGTGAATGGACGCGAAGTCAGTCTGGTGCTTAGAGGCGGTCTGTTTAGATCTGCGCGGTTTTGATGGAAAATGGAATTGGAAACAAGAATAAGTGAGTGATTTTGTCCGATTTATACTGTACTAGCTGTTCCCTGCGGCTTCGCCCCGCGTGGGACTCGGTTATATCGCGCCCAAAAGTAGCCTATGTTTGACCTCAGGTCGTTAACTACATCCCTAACAAATTTCATTATAATCGGTCCAGCAGTTTAGCCGTGAAGAGGTGACAGACAGACACACAGACTTTCGCATTTATAATATTAATATGGATTTTGATATTTCTGATTGAACAGAAAGGTATTAAAAAAACGCGGCTACGCCAAATGAAAAGGTGCTCTATTTTTGTGCAAGCTTTTTTTGTTGTTTTTTTCTTTGGTTGTACCATTAAACATAAGGGTTACTAGGGTTAGTATGGTCGATTGACCGTGGTAACTATACGAAACGTTGATGATGTTCATAAAATTTTTCTTTTCTTTTTCATCTGAAAGTATTTATAATTCTTATTATTAAAATAAGTCAAACCAGTGATTACAGAATACTATACGTCATACTCAATATGAAAATAATCATTACTTCTTTTTTACTATTATCATTTTCGCGGACAGTAAACGAGATAACAATAAAAGTTAATTGTTATCTCCGTCGAGAGGCGTTACTGACAGCGAAAGTGTTAAATTAATTGGATACTATAATTAAAAGAATCTGGAATTCTTCATCCGTATTCAGGCTACAGTTTTTAAACTTTTGTATTAAGTACCTATTAATACATTCAAGAAAAGTGAGAAATATTATAAGTACTATATTTTTATTTATTAATTTTAATCCGATGGAGTTCAAAGAGTTGACGAGATGAGATTATAAAAATGTACAGCACTGTTTTATTTTTCTGCGAAGGTGCCAAAGAAAATATACATGAAGTAGACCGTGTGTCTGTGTGTATGAGTGTCGTTTTCGCATGAATTTTGGTTAAGAAATAGGCACGTTGTGTCCCACTGCTAGCTATAGGCATCCCCTCTATATTTATTGATGGACGGATGTTTTATGGAAATATTAAAGACTAAAAATGTAATAACCTTTAAAAATGATTCAACCACTCGTACCGTATAACAATTAACAATATGTTATTAGCATACTTAAATCTGTGCAGCACTTACAACCGGTTAGTGATGACGAATAGACGAATTATTTTGTTACTGGAATGTTACTGACGCCCGAATACTCAAATGCTACTGAATTTTGAGAGCTGCTCAAGTATCATGCTGTCGCGCTGAACTTCAGCGATACGACAGTGACAGCATATAGATACTTGAACAGCTCTCAAAATTAAGTAGCGTTTGAGTATTCGGGCATTAGTCTAATAAATGTCATGAGTCATGACCTTTTGTTTTTAATGCAATTTATTTTTACTTACAGGTAAGCACATCTTCTCCTGATGTTCTTAATCAGTAAGTGTATACTGAATATAATGACTAGTATGCTTGGTTTTTAACACAAGATAAAGACAATGTTTTAATAGGTTCTTCCCAAGCAAATCACGTGCAGGAAAACTTCCAACTAGCCCGCTTCATTAGTAGATAAGAGAACTTGACGATAGTTTCTAATCCTCTTGAGAGCTTCGACGCAAGACCACAAAATAGTACAGTCGGGGGAAGATAAATTGAACCACTGGTTATTACGGTAGGTCAGATTTATCTGCCCCCGACTGTACATATTAGCATATGGTCCCATTGGCTAAGGAAAAGATTTAGCTCCTTATATTGCTAATAGTTGACGCTACAAGAATTGGAAAAATAATTAAGTTTAGAACGCGCTTTATTTTGGCGAAAATAAGAGTGTGAATTGTCAAAACATGATTTTTTAAAGTATCGTCATGCTACCATAAACTGATTTAGTACTTTATTTAAAAAGTTATCTGATTTAGATTCACAGTTTCTCAAGTTATCGATAGAAGGCGTTATACGTCTCAGTATGCGCGTCTTTGTATCGCGGTTTAATATCATTTGTACAAGCATATTATTCTGCAATCTGTGATATTAGTTACGACTGTCCTATTTCATACTCTAGGTAGTAGGAACTAATAAGAAAATCGAAAAAGTAGGTACATAGGACATGTAAACGGATAAATCCATACTAATATTATAAATGCAAAAGTCTGTCTGTCTGTCACCTCTTCATGGCTAAACTACTGGACCGATAGTGATGAAATTTGGTAGGGATGTAGTTAACGACCTGAGGTCAAACATAGGCTACTTTTGGGCGCGATATAACCGAGTCCCACGCGGGGCGAAGCCGCGGGGAACAGCTAGTATTTTATATAAATACATGATAGTACTATGATATAGGTATATGTTTCATTATGGGCCTTAACAAGCTTTAGAGACTCTTCATAAAACAAATGCCACTCAAACTAGTTCTCGACTCAACACTGCATTGTCTTCGCTGTAAGTTTATTTTCACAAACATTTTTCTTTTGCTTGGCAGATAAAAAAGTTTTACACTAGTCAAACGGCTTACGAGTCGAAAACTATTTCTGGGTAATTTTCTCGACATCGATCGATCGTTTGAGTTTGAAGTCTATTATGGGAGTGGTCTATTTTTAAGCAGTTTTAAGCTAAGCTAGATGATTGATATCTTTGTCCAAGAAGCGATCCTTCTATCGTTATGAATAGTTTGTATTAAATTGCAGTTTAAAGGAGGTGATGAGTTTTTCAATAATGCCTGATAACAAACGAATTTGTATATCATAGAATGAATACACAAACTTGGTAAGTGCTAGACGCTTTGATATGGACGTATTATACCTATATATACCTAACATATCTAAGGTGAACGATTATGTAAGTGCTAGACGTACTTTCATAAATATACATCATCCGATAATAAAACATGACCTCGGAACATTGACAAGAAATTTTGCGGGTACTTGTGAATTCACTATCTATGAGTTCTCATTTGCGTATATGAATTATGCATAAGACACACTTGAGGGATGGGATGCTGGCAATGATGTGTCGGCATTATTTTGGATTTAGTCTTGACAGTGAAATACAGTCTCAATCTTGCCATGTGTCCCATGGCTGTAACTTCAAGCCTATATCGAACGCTTGTTCTTATGAAGCAGACCAGGCTTAGCCAAAGTCACAATTGCAAAACCTTAACGAGGTACGACAAGAATAAAATGTATGGGATTGACATAAGATTGACCACGTCACCGCAGCTTTTGTCAATCCCATACATTTTGTTCTTGTCGACATTCGTTAGCGTTTTGAAATTGTCACTTGGCTACGGGTGCTGTTTATCTACTTGTATATTATAAAATCTTCGTAAATGGAAATACAAGTAAACCTCATTCATTTGTGAACAATTTAGAAAATTGTCTTTGTTTGATGTTATTTACTTTCAAATTGGTCTTACATAAATTTTATAAAAATCTGGGATAATCATACGTCAGTGTTGATTAAAAGACAACAAAAAAATGAGTATATTGCATTTTTTATATGTTTTCAAGGCACTTGCTTGGTCATGGAATGTTCTACTGACCTGTAAGCTATAGTATCAGTGTAACCGTGTGAACCGCTTAACGGCCACTACTGATTGGTCATTTCCCGTGGGAAATAACCCAATTCCGTATCATTATACATAATCATACATATATATCATTATGCTTGTTTCTCGCAGAGGCTAAATTTTTCCATTTACGATCCTTACAGATTATCTCGCTTCCTCCCCACTCACGCTGATTATCATTACCGATACACATATGTATTTTTGTTTTCTAGGAAAAAGCTATTTAATTACTATAATAATAAAAATCAATACAATTTCAGTTTGCTTTATTTATGTAAACGGGCTTTATACCACTTTCAATACCAGTGCTTCACTTGCAACAATATCTACAGCTGAGGCTACCACCACGTTCCTGAAAAAATAATTAGGATCGACTAAAAATCTTAAGTCTCTATCAATGCCGTCCTTATAGTCTATTGCTACATTATAGATTATGTTGAAACCTGTATTTTCGTAACCCAAAATAAATTTACTGTATAGACCTCTGTGGCCTAGTTGTCATCATACCATGCTCCTGGGTTTGATTCCCGGTCAGGTCCAGATGGAAAATAATCTTTTTCATAGAAACCTGGGGCTGGGATGTTTATCTATATCTGTATCTATACATAGTATAAAACAAAGTCTGTTTCTCAGTCCCTATGTCCCTTTGTATGCTTAAATCTTTAAAACTACGTAACGGATTTTGATGCGTTTTTTTTTAATAGATAGAGTGATTCAAGAAGAAGGTTGGTATAAAGGAATACCTTGATTGTACATAAAAATAAAAATTACCCAGTGTCCTTTGGAGATTGTATGCTGCTCACCACCACTTCTAAATTACCATTTACGTTTTCAAAATATGTTAAGTCAATGGTATAGGCAACATTCCTGAAGTTAATAACCACGATGTAATTTTCATCATTGTACCATCTGCAAAATAAGTTAATTAATTAATAAAATGATATTTAATATATAAACTAACAAAAAATTAAGACTTAATAAATTAGGCCAATATTGCTTACAAAATAGGTACATTTACAAATTTAAGAAACAAGAATAAAAACTAATATACTTCATGCTTTTGTCCGTGAAGCATGGTAGCAAGAAACTGGCCGCGTAATAGGTAAATAAACACAAGAAAAAAGAGAATTATATTTAATTAATTCATTGTCCTTTATGATTAAAGCTAAATAAATATTGTCTATTCACTTTTCTGTGAAATTTAAAAAAATAGTATGAATATTTTTATATAATAAATGAAAATGTCTATAATGTCTCAGGTCAAGTTCATGTTTTTATCGATTGTATTGATGTGATAACAAATGATAAACGAAAAAACTGACAAGCACTTATGCAATGACCACTTGAGATTCTTGTAAGTATACGTTGAAATATCTTCGAATTTACTTAAAAATATACTTAGACCATACCTTCTGAATGCAAACACGTCATTAGTAAGAGCAACAGATTCATATCTTCCATATCTGAAGGCGTCTTGTGCACGCAAGTTCACGAGGGTTTTATATACGTTGAGATGTGATCTATCTGTAGCTTTCTGAACTTCAACGTTTAGACTTTCATACCCTTCAGCTACAGGTAACCATGTCTTATCTCCCGATGAGAAACCTTATAAACAAAACAGAAGCCTTATTACTCACATTTAAAACAAATTGTTTTTGCAGTTAATAGGGAAAATGTTTTTACCTGCATTTTTATCAGCATTCCATTGGAATGGCGTTCTTTCGGGGTCCCTTGATGCAGTCCAGTAATTGATTGGGTCATCAGTATTACAACCACTTGGATCAACAGTATCTTCCCAGCTTACATAACCGTCGACCATACCGATTTCTTCACCCTGAAAAATTACATCATAGTATGTAATATATATTAAATTTTTTGCATTAGATAAAACGTTTCATGTTTATTCTTATAAGTAAACAGACCAACAGAAAATAGAGACACACAAAAACTTACCATATATGTCACAGCTACACCAGGAAGAAGTAGAATGATCATATTAATACCATCAACCAATTCTGGACTAAATCTAGATGCCACTCTGTTGTTATCGTGATTGCCGGCCTATAAAAGAAATACAATTTTAGTATAATTCTTCAACTTTAACTTTATCAAAATAATATAGGTATTAATACTTACCACCCAATTTGATAATTTGTCTACAGGCTTGAAAGTTAAAAATTTGTCAAGGGCGTATTTTATTTCATTAGCTGTTGATTGGCCATTGACATCAGTAATAAGAACAAAGTTGAATGGCATATGTGCCCCTTCTCGATCGCCTTCTCCAAAATATCTCATCGTTAGTTGCGGACTAGAGTAAGCCTCAGTCATCATAACTCTACTTAAACCATCCTTAGCTTTGTACTCATCTAGTACTTCCCTCCATTGATAAACCATATCAAACGTCTCATCATGGTCTTTGGTGTAAATATGGTCTAAATAATTGTAGTCAAGTGGATCAGCATTTAAATCCCCAGAACGAGGCTCATCCGGATATTTACCACCGTACAACTCTTTATCTACTTCAAACAAATGAGCAATAGCATCTACTCTAAATCCAGCAACACCTTTATCGAGCCAAAAACGTATAACATTCTTCATCTCTTCCACAACTTCAGGATTACGGTAGTTTAAATCTGGCTGACCAATCACAAATTGATGAAGATAATATTTGCCTACTTCTTCTCTGTATTCCCAAGCACTTTTACGGAATACACTTATCTGAAAGAATTTATTTGTTAATGTCACTTGGCGACGAATAATGTTCTAGTTAGTATCAGATGTAGGTATTATTATACAAAAATAAATTGAATCTTTACCCAGTTGTTAGGTGGTCCCAACTCTCCATTTTCATCTACTACACCATCTTCCCAGACGAAGTAATCATAATATTTTTCATGACCTCTCAGTGCTTCTTCGAACCACACACTTTCGTTGCTTCCATGGTTGGGCACAAAATCAAGAATAATTTTGATATCTAAAATATGAATAATATTTTATTTATTGTTGAAACTATATAAAACTGTTGCATATTAGTATGAATAACTATTATTAAACAATATATTAAGAAAAGACTAGACTCTACTAAAGAATGATCTAAAAACTAACTACAGTTTGAGTCAACATGCCCAAAATGCTGGCCACATTCCATCGCTTGATTGCAATACATTTTTTCTTTTATTTTAATCGAACTTTATAATGTTTGTTATATTTAAAAATTATTAAAAACAACTATAACTATGTCATTTACCTAACTCATTTGCTTTGGCGATAAGTCGATCAAAATCTTCCATTGTTCCATACTCATCCTGGATGTCATAAAAATCAGCTATGTCATATCCAAAATCATACATTGGTGATTTGAAAATAGGGGACAACCAAGTTGCTCCGACTCCTAATTCTTTTAGATATTCCAAATTTTCAGTTATTCCTGTAACAAACATTGTGCTATTGAGTACTGATATATATCCTGATATATACATCAACTGATGTACATTATTTGCAATGACACATACCATTTAAGTCGCCGATGCCATCTCCATTACTATCTTTGAAAGACCTGGGATAGATTTGGTAAAAAATGGTAGTTTCCCACCATTCAAGCTCTCGTTCTTGGCTGTAGACTTGCGCCAGTAAGAACAAAGATAGAACTGCGAGGCTCTTCATGCTGAGCCTGAAAAATTAACAATTTTGATTATGAAAAAAATCTAACAAAATCTTACTGAATTTATAACACTGAATTTTCAAAATAACAATTGAAAAATGTTTTAAAATCAAGTCAGGTAGGTAATATGACTAAACTTGAACTGCCTCAAACACAAAGATTTTAGTCAAAATATTTTTTAATCTACCTAACTACTTATTACCTCTATCACCCCTCCAAACTTCATAAAGGTTAAATAGAGGGTCACTAAAGTTGTATTGGGCTAAGTGTAACTCAATCAGACATTAGTTATCTTTGCCCTAGATTAAATTGATCTCTATTCCATTAAAAGTTAAAACTAGTCATAATCATTCTTTCCTTTTTATTCATATTCAATTTATTTATTATAGACAATAATTTTCAATAAAAAGTCCATATTTATTAGCATTTTGTCCAATTCTATGTTAGTAAAATATTGATTTTATATTATATTTGGTTACTTATTTATCATATCTATTTTCAGATTAACAAAAAAAATTATTTATCGACTGGCAGAGAATGATTTATTTATTTTGAGTGTACATACTCAAAAACAAACATAATAAACTTAAATTTAGGAAAAGTACAAGGGTTATTTCCTATAGATTTTTTCAAAATTATGTCCGTCAATTATTGTATAGTATTTTGTACTTAAATATTAATTAGGTCTTAAAAACATATGAGTTGAAGTCTTTATGTCAATTAAGTATATAAATAAATCTAACAAGTAAGTTTATATAAAAAATTTGTCTGCATGTATATTTGTACTAGTACATATATGTACTGAAACTACTTTAGCATTCTGTACTGTATATCATGAAAATAAATAAAGTTAGATACTTATTTTTTTATTCCACGCGTACCAAGTTTGCATGCAATTCAGTATAGGTTAAACAGGTCATAACTTATATGCAGATTTAAAATACACTTACCTAGCGTTGATTCTCCTTTCCACCAAACTATGACAAAATATTTTTTGTAACCCCTTTTATGTCTAAAATATCTGAGATAGTGAATTCAGCTCTCGTTTCGGCCGTGAGATAAACAGCTTAAATTCATCCCAGGTGAGTACCGATATCTGTAGATATGTGCCTCTTCACAATGTTTTTGATCACTTGATATATTTATAGATTTCACGATTTGAAATTGTAACATTCGTTTTTTTATGAATTTTAATTTCAAATGTTAAGTTTTTGCCATTTGCGTTCTGATGCCTATACGGAATCTGCTTGAGTTCAGGTACATAATTAACGTGCCCGAGCCATCGCAGCCTCGCCACCTTGATTTCACCATTTAGGTTCCTGAACTAGATTCTCCACTTCCTTATTTTTCCTTATTCTCTATTCGCCATCCTCCTTCCTGTCTGGGCCCAGAATTTTTCTAGTTTTTTGTTTTTAAATAACTACTTAATACAAATTCAAAGACATGGTAGCGAAAACATAAATGAAGATATAACAAAACATCCAGTTTCTTTATAGACTAAGAGTCAGAGAACGGTTCTCGGCCTTTTGCAGAAAAATATATGGCCGATTATCACTTGCCAATAATAGCTTAACATACATATATATATTCACGTCTTTATCCCATACGGGGTAGACAGAGCCTAGAGCCATAAGACCTTAGACCAAATGTTAGTTGAAACAGGAAATCAATAGTGATGGGTTGCTAGCCGCATCGCCTATGTCATGATTTCCCATTCGGCAATTCCCTCAGACGACTTTTACGGCTTGCGCGGGAAGAGAAGCAGCTGGTACATTCTATATTTTTCTTTTTCTCCCAGACCAGCATGGAAGAACTAGCTTAACAATAACTACTAAATAAACGTTGTCATACAAAAAAATAATTATCGTTAGTAGTCAAAGTTATAAATAGGTAAGGTAAAACGTTAGTTGGCAATTGATAATAAGCCAAACGCTTTTCGCCGAAAAGGCAGGATACCGGCAGAAACATAAGAAACTGGAACAGAATAAAGTGACAAAAGAGTGTGTAGGTTTTTATGTCTTTTATTAACTTAAGTATTCGTAGGAGTAAAGTATTAAGTTTAAAGTCTCTTTAGTGAATTGACGCATAGTGTATTTAAGGTGATACCTCGGTGAACACTAGCGCCACCGTCATTTACAAATCATTACGCACTGAAAACACAAGTTATCAAAAATCCCTCTGCTGTAATTATGGTTCTGGATCTGAAGTTAATTTTAATCATATTCAGTTTTTAAATTATTGTTCCATATAGTTATAAATTGCAAAACTGCTAAAAGTGGCCGTTTTAAGCAATAATGCAATTTGTAACTATAGGGAATTATAATTTAATATGTTTAAAATTAACTTCAGATCCAGAACCATAATTACAACAGAGGGATTTTTGATAACTTGTGTTTTCAGTGAGTAATGTTTTTAGATGACGGTGGCGCTAGTGGTCACCGAGGTATCACCTTAAACCACTTATTTACTTCACTGTCATTCTTACTGCTATGAAAAGGACAATCTCATTTAAGTCATCATCAACATCATTTCGTGGTAGGTGTCGCGGTCAATCGTCTAGGCCTTTAGATCCTGGGGTCATAGGATCGTTTCCCACGGGAGCATTTTTTGTTTAGTTGATTCCAGTTTGGTTAGGATATTGCAGGTATCTGATAATAAAGATGACTCTGTGCTTCGGAAGGCACGTTAAGTCGTTGGTTTCTGCTGCCTTTCGGTAGTTTTTAAAGGAACCACGTCAGAGGCCGGGACGCGATTTCGAAAAGTTCTGACACCAAACTTTGCAGACTACGAATTTGACTATTATTAATATTACTATTATCTTTCATTTGAAGTTGGAAGCAGGATGTGTTATTTGTATTATTGTGTTGTTATCATCAATTTAGTATATTATTGAATGAATGAATGAAATATTTTTATTCAAGTACGTAATCACTTAAAACAATGTTAGTATATTAACAGTAGAATTTATTGTATAGATCTTTCCTGCCACCATTCCCCAGCTATAGTACAGCAATAGATTACATGGAGACGGTCACACCAGCCTGCATTCATGCATTCGCTAAAACCTGTTGTCGCTATTAATTTGTATTTCCAACCATAACAACAGAATATGCAATTTTCCATATTTTATCGATATTCTAAAGTAAAATGCGCAGGTTTTATACCTTATTGGAAAAAAAATCACGCTTTTTAAGGTTCAGACCACCGAATACCTGACTAACAAATCTAGATTTCAAATTGAGGCCATCCAGACATTTTTTTTTTTTTATTTATTTACCTTAAAAAAGAAACAATACCTAACACCTATGTAAATTATTTTCCTGTCGGTACTAGAAACGATTCCATTCTATAAAATCTCTGCAGGATTCTTACGACAGGCCTTTATTTCTCTAACGTTATTTTAATTTGCAATTCGATTTTTAGATTGAGTTATTGAAAAACATAGATTAAAAAAAAATCTGCCTCGTGCGCGCGATTTCAAATTCTTTGTTGAAATATTTTCAGAAACGCTGCGAAAAAAAAATTCCTAGCTATGTGTCCCGCTGCTGTGCCAAAGCCTCCCCTCTTTTCTTTCACTGATTAAATTTTTCCATTATCTTTGCCTGTATATATATTATTTCCGTGAATCATGCGAGTAAAGTGTTAATTTCATAGAGGAGTTCCCTTGAAGAAACTTTCCACAGTAAAGTTTTATTTTATGAGTCTCCAATCCAAAGTAAAAACTTCACGTAAGAAGGGATTTTTATCCCTCCTCATCTAAAAGACTTAAGACTTAGATGATTTACATATCGATCATGTCATTCATAATATACTTTACTTTAGAAATTCTCATGGGATTGATTCTTAGTTTGATTTGCAATTTTAAAACTACATGTATAGAATATTATTCCACTTAAGATGTGATATTTTTTCATGTGGCTCACAGTAGACAGCTTATTTGGTAATAAAATGAAACAAAACTTTGTTTTTTTATTGCAATTTAATAAATAATAATAAATACGAGAAAAAAATTATGTTGCTTCTTATTATTTCACTTTGAGAACCACACCTTCGTAACTAGCCACCGGGAAGGAATTTGCTTTGAATTTGTCTCTGAAAAAAAAAACAAATATTAAATTGGCAAAATTTTAAAATGTGTAATTAATCTCTCGGCTAATTTTTTTTAATCTATGGTAAATATGCACAAATGTTAAGATTATATCTGACTTATCTTAATGACTTAATTAATTGTAGTTAAAATGTATGTGAATATTTGGTCATCATTCCTTTTTAGTATATGGGCAATTTAACCAACTTCAAAAAAGGAGGATATTCGACTGTATTTATATTTTTATTGTGTATTAATTATATTTTTTAAAAACATAATTTAATATATAAAGAGGAACATACCCTTTATTTTTTGATGATTGCACGCTTTGCAATATAACCTCCACATCTTTTTTAACGTTTTCGAAGTACGTCAAATCGATTTCATACTCTGTTTCTCTCAAATTAACGACCACAATGTAAGCATCGTTGTTGTTCCATCTGTAAATAAATTGAGAAAGTTGGTCCATATTCAAAAAACTTATTTCTTTCTCTCATTCACCATATTTATGAGGACTAAATCAATGCCATTGAAACAGCCAGTATTCTTTAATATTAAAACACTCTCAAAACTTTAAACAATTGATTTGTTATTAAAAAGGTGCCCCACCTTCCACTCAAGTTTGACGAAGGTTCAAGATTCAAATACCTTGTACATGATTTCATGGTCGACGATATAATAAAAATCGCAGATCGACAGTGGCTACGTGCACTACAGGACCAAAGTGAATGGCATAAATTGAAAGAGGCCTACCCAGCAGTAGGATGTAAAAGATGATGATGAATGATGTACATGATTTCTTTATATTCGTCAGAATACTGACCAAAGTCATATTAGATTTTGGTAAATGAAGGACTTTTAGGGACATTTCGTTTGTTACTTTACGTAAGTAAGTTGTCTAAGCATTTGAATATTTTTAGTCCTTTGAGTATCTCGTTGGAAAAAATATTGAGAATATTGTAACTTTTTATTCTGTACAAAATAATAATAGAAATATCCTATGAGACTTCCAAAATATCATATGAATGAATTCCACGCTTTTAAAAGAATAATTACCAATAAAAGAGCAACAAAACTGTAAATTACCTTCTAAAAGCAAAAACGTCATGGTTGAAAGCCACTGACTCGTAGCGTCCATATCTGAAAACCTTATGTTGACGAAGCTCAGCAAGTGCTTGATATACTTTCAGATGAGATCTTTCAGCTGATTTTTGTACTTCCACATTTAAAGTTTCATAACCCTCAGCAACCGGTAGCCACGTCTTGTCGGCAGTTGAAAATCCTGTTAAATAGTTGTTTCTTATATTCAATCTATCTAAACTTTAAGAGCTTTTGCTCTCGAAAATCTTATTTTAATTATTTTTCCAGTCAGATTTGGCAATTGGCAATTTTACGAAAACCCACCAATATTTTGGTGCATTATTCGTAAAATTGACAGTTTATTAATTCTATTAATAAATCTGTTGATTTTGTTTTCTACGAATGTCAAAGTAACCTTGAATCTGTTAATTATAATTCTAGAAATTTAAAAATAACCTACATGATTATTGTGTCAAAAAATATTTACAGTCGTTAAAACGACACATTTTTATATTCTTTATATGGGATCAAAAAGACATTAAAAAAAAATTACCAGCATTTTTTTCGGCATTCCATTGGAACGGCGTACGTTCTGGATCTCGGGATGAAAGAACATAGTTAATTGGATCATTTGTGTTGCATCCAGCTGGATCAACAGTATCTTCCCAGCTTACATAGCCGTCGACCATACCGAGCTCTTCACCCTTTAAAATAAAGATAATATTTCAAAATTTGTAACTACAAAACAGGTTAATTGTAAAGTGTGAGAGAATGAAATTAATAATATCTTTATCCCACAATATAAAAAGTCATACTTAAATTAAGTAATAATGAATAACATCACATTATTTTAAAAACTCACCATGTAAGTTACTCCTATTCCTGGTAATAGCAAAACAATCATATTAATTCCATCTACTAATGCTGATCCATATCTGGAGGCCATTCTAAAATTATCATGGTTACCAACCTTTAAAAGAAAAACAATTTGTTTTAAGAACGATACATTAGATTATCAAAATGTTCACATTGCTTCTTTTAACATCTTGACTAGTATAATATTTCCTATTGATATTAATACTTACAACCCAGTTGGCATGCTGATCAATTGGTTTATACGTCAAAAACTTATCGACTGCCGCTTTAATGTCAGCAGCAGATGATAAAGCGTTCACATCTGTTATTAAGTCAAAGTTAAAAGGCATTTGTGCACCTTTGAGTTCCCCTTCTCCAAAGTACCTCACAACGTTTTGAATCGATGCATAAACTTCAGTCATCATAACCCTGGTCAAACCGTCTTGTGCCTTGAATTCATCTAAAACATCTCTCCATTGGTATACCATATAGTAGGTTTCATTTCGGTCTTTTGTGTAAATGTGATTTAATGAATCATGTGATTCTGCATCGACGTCAATTCTTCCTGATGGAGGCTCATCAGGATATACTCCACCAAAGAGTTCCTTATCCGCTTCGAACAAACAATTTACTGCATCAACTCTGAACCCAGCCACTCCTTTGCCCAACCAAAATCTGATAATATTCTGAAATACACAATCTTTTTAATTTGCAGTCCTTGATTCTTAAAATCAAATCTTAATTTTTGTAATGAGTTTATTAGTCACATTTTATTTAAGTTCAACGATGTCATCATCAGATCATGTTGCCAATTACAAATCTAGATTTCCATATAAAAAAGCACTTACTTTCATTTCTTCAACAACGTCTGGATTACGGTAGTTGAGATCAGGTTGTCCAATAACGAATTGATGTAAGTAGTATTGACCAACTTCTTCTTTAAACTCCCAAGCACTACCACGGAAGTGACTCAACTGAAAGAACAAGAAACATAAACACAACATAACAACATAATTTATATGACTTCCTATTAGAAACACCCAATGCAAATAAACTAATAGCAGATTCTTCTTTTTACTCAATCTTGTTCTTAACACTCGTTTTATTTCACGATTTAACACGTCAATGGCAATTAATCCTTTGTATATTTTTTGTATTTAATTGATAAATTATCGTCAAATTAGTAGTTTTCTTTATAACAAAAAAAAACTTACTTTTAGGCTGTGTGTGGCTAGCCCGTAATAAATATTCAATTATTCATATCATGTGCTAAGTTAAATATAAGTTGGGATACATTCACATTAGTTGGATTTAAGTTCTTAACCCATATGAACCCTTATGTCGACAGTCGACAGCTTAATAAACTAAGTTTGAGTTGGTCTAGCCTGCGGTGTGGTCTTCACTTGAATCCCAAATCCAGGGCATTAATATGTGTCATTTTGAAGCTAACCTTATGAATGTCTTTATGTTATATTTTTATTTACTTATATACCTACTCGAAATTACATTGCTTTCGTTTTAATTATCTTATACTCTGACCGTAAGTTCCACATCAGAAATAATAGTAAATAATTATTAAATTTTATTTTGTTCCCTTATGAAAAATATGTTAATCGATCATTTTGTATTTAAAAGGCGCATTGTCTCTTCCATATAGAGGTTTAGAAACAAAACCATTGTCAACAGGTTATAAAAGATTATAAATATGATTAATTGATGATAAAGATTCAAATCTTACCCAATTATTAGGTGGCTGTCTGTTACCATTCTCATCAATTATACCATCTTCCCAAACGAAGTAATTGTAATATTTCTCATTCCCTTTAAGAGCTTCTTGGAACCATACACTTTCGTTTGATGTGTGGTTCGGCACAAGATCGAGGACTACTTTTATATCTGTAAATATACCAAGAAAAGAGTTTTGAAATCAAACAGTATTTCAAGTTTTATCTACAATTCCTTTGAACCTATATTCCCTTTGTATGTCCATTGTGTATTTATTGCACAAAAATGACTAGGTACTGTAAATAATGGACAATGGGACGAATTCGAAAGCAAATAGAGAAAAAAAAAACAAGTTCAAAAAAGGTTTTTAAATAATGGAAATACTTTTGAAGTAATAAAAATAAAGTACATATGAAATATCAGAAACTTCCCGTTGATCTTAAATCATAAAATTCATAAAGAAGCAATGCCAATTTTGTAAAAAATGAGTCAATTGGTTTTTGCGAACAAATTTAAGAAAACCCTATGAAAAGTCTATCGTAGGTAATCTTAAAGTACCCTGGTTCTTTTAGTGTTGTGTGGTGGTACAGAACCCTCAAAATGCGAGTCCAAGTCGTACGGTTCTTACTCACCTAGTTCCTTTGCCTTTGCCAGGAGATTTTCGAAATCCTCCATTGTGCCATATTCGTCATGAACAGCATAGAAGTCGGATATATCGTAGCCAAAGTCATACATAGGTGACTGAAACATTGGAGACAGCCAGATTGCCCCAACTCCTATCTCTTTTATATACTCTAATTTTGAAGTAATACCTGGCAAAGGTAAATGCCAATTACACACATATATATAAAATGCTGCGATTCAACATATTATACATTTAACATAATATACTCTCTTTCTCATCTTAGCGTTTGACAAAAAAAATTTAATCTACTTTTGATTTTGCTAGCGCAACATAGAAGCACCTGCTCGACTGCTCTTAAATTTTTGATAGATAGAATTTTGCTAATATAAATTATATAGTTATTTATCTTACGTACATACATTACTTTAATGATAAAATCCCAGAATAATTATTTGTATTTAATGCATATGAATTGAATGGTACATGTCACTTGAAAGATAAATTTTTAAACAATAGGAAAAATACCAATTAGTAGATATCTCTTTTATTTTTATTGTAAATACTGACGTAACACATCTCGTAGACATATATATAGATTAATAAATTGTCGGTTACATACCATTTAGGTCACCGATGCCGTCCCCGTTGCTATCAGCGAAAGATCTCGGGTAAATTTGGTAGAAAATGGTAGTTTCCCACCAGTCCTGTTCATTGTTATTAC
Source organism: Apomyelois bistriatella (assembly GCA_947044815.1). Classification (NCBI taxonomy): domain Eukaryota; kingdom Metazoa; phylum Arthropoda; class Insecta; order Lepidoptera; family Pyralidae; genus Apomyelois; species Apomyelois bistriatella. The sequence continues at coordinate 3,173,857 of OX345688.1, forward strand.
TTTTTATTATATTACCATAGCAAAAGGCTAGGAGGAACGAGAGAACGTACAATGCCCTCATTTTGGTTTGAGCGAAGGACCACCACTGGCTTTTTGATATGACAATACTGATTTATATAGGTACTTACGTAATCTCTGCAGAATTTCAATGAGAAAAAGCGCCAAGTTCGTAGCAGAAAAATATTTTTATTTTTTATTTTAGCAAACATAAAACTTGGTGCCTTTGTAAATTTAATGAGAGCTAGTACTTGTAGTAATTAATTCACAACAGAAAAAATATTATTATGTGATATATTTGTGCATAAACCAAGCTAAATAATTTCAAGCAAAAAGTTTTTTATGTCGTTTCTCGGAACATAAATTATCTTATTACCAAATTTTATTTCAAACAGAACTACTTTCGCAATTTTTATATTATGTTATCGAGTTAGCGTACAGTGGGCTGCCGAGAAATCTGACCCCCATGTCACAAATATCGCTATTGAAATTTAGGCTAGATTTCTCTGCAGCCCACTGTACCACCACCGATCAGTTTCTTTACTCGTAATTTTCACTCATTTACTAGTTTACTTATTACACAGTTTCGGCATGTTATCAAAAAGGTAAAAAAAGGTCTATTAAAAATATAATATACAAGCTTAAGAGATGGCAAGTAATGTCGTTTTATTTATAGTGCAAAACAAAAAAATAAATGATATTGAGCATATTTACTTATATTAGTTATATTGCATTTTCAAACTCATTTCAGGCATAAACTTCTATTCATAAACAAAGGCTTATTTTGTATTTTATTACTTTTACTGAAAAATTTACTAAATCATTTTATTTCTAAAGTTAACAAAAATGTTAAAAAAGGTAAAATAGAACGAATAAAAAAATATAATCGAGTCTTGGCTTTACAACAGCCGTGCAACGTTTACTAGAATACGTAAGATAAAACTGATCTCAGTAAATAAGATAATATTATATTTGATTGATCATTGAGTGATTTCATCGATTCCATGGAGGTCTGCATCGAAAAATGCATCTTTTCAATAGAAAAAAAATCCATATGTGCCTTTGGTAATAATTTCTAATCAGCGTCGATCTAATTAGTTTTAGAAATGAAATACGAAGTTTAGGCATATTAATTTTGAAGTATTTTTCCAAATATTTTTTATAAAAAGAAGATATTCACACTTATGTTGTAATAGCGTTCGCGAATTTTAAGAATATTGACGTAGACGTTTTTCTGAAAATTCTTGTCTCATATTGATGGAGAACTTTTAATCTACCGACTCATATCAAAACTTTTTTATTAAGACGTGCTTTTTTTTATTTTGTTTATTTTGTACCTATGTTGAAAGAAATAAAAGGCTTTTTATTTTTTTATTTATTTTTTATTTTATGTCAATATAATGAGGCGAATAAATTGCATAACATAAAAAATTCCATCAAAGATAAGCACACTACTGGAGGGCCTTTCAACTTACTAGTATTATCTATGTCTCTTCTCTCGACATCTATATCGATAAAATAAGTCGCCAGTTTTGTAAACAAAACACTTCTTGTATTATAATAAATAAATAATAATAAATAAATTTTTATAGCATTTGCATTCGTAAAGACTGATTGATTGAGTACTTTAATATTACACCTCCGTTTGACTTAAATGTTAATAATGTTTTAAAAATTACTACCTATTGTTTAACGTTTGTACAGTGGGGCGCAGATAAACTGAACCCTTGTTCATTGAGGAAGGAATGATACGGGTCAAATTTTGTGCACCCGTCTGTACATGTTATAAATAAGACTAAAACATTGGTCATATTTTATTTAGTTTTATCTCTCAATTTTCAACTTGCTATGTCATTTATCTGTGCTCGCTCATTTCAGGTACAGTACACCTATCTATTTTTAAAAAATGACCGAACAAGAAACCATGCATACGACATGTGCTTTTTTAGTATATTTGATCCCGAAACCAGTTGTCGAGCGCGCTATAAATATTTTGTTAATTACTATAAAAAAACTGGTAACTACAAAATTCTCTTTTGTCGTGATCAAAGAAAACTATCTTATTGTTGGTTTAAATAAATAAAACAAAAACTAACTATTTGAAATTCTTTTGGTTTTTATTGTTTGATTAATAGATTATTTACACCTGCATTCTTAATACTAGAGCTTCATCAGCTGCCAAGTCTAAATAATTTGCGTGGACATTGTCACTGAAAAGTTAGAAAAAAAAATTAATTACGTACGAATAGACGCATTAAATAATATTTATCACTACATAGTATAAAACAAAGTCGCTTTCTCTGTCCCCATGTCCCTATGTATACTTAAATCTTTAAAACTACGCAAGGGATTTTGGTGCGGTTTTTTAGATAGAGTGATTCAAGAGGAAAGGATTGGTCGCCGCTATGTGCACACACACTTGAAATAGGTAATTAGGAAATACTAGTTTCCTGCAATACTACAATTTGATCAAGTCCTCACTATTAAATAGTACTAAGTACTATTATCTATTCTAAAGTACTACTTAATATGTTTGTTTCAACGATCTTATCTTTTGAAATACCATTCGCATTTAAAAAACCTTATTACATTTAGATCGCCTAATTTTCTGAAAGTTAAATACAATCGGCTAAATTCTTAAGACACAAAAAGGAAATGGGTATTTAAGCCCCAAAATAATAAAATAGTCTTTAATGTGAAAATAAGTGCTTATAATAATCGTCTTTAGAACTTAAATACCTGTTCGAAAGACCGTTATTTTTGGGTATTTACTAGTTGAGCACAACCATAATGCTATCGGTCGCTATGAAAATGTAAATGAAGAAAAACTAGCAATTTATTTTATTTTATCAGGATTCTGATCAAGAACACAAAGCACGTTATCATTTTCCGCTGCTGGAAATAGGCTCCTACCACAAAATTTTGACAAGATCGAAACAGCCTGCATCCGATCTTTTCCTGCACCTATACACCAGGTCATTATACCATCGTAAGTGGCGTCACATAATTAATTTACAAAAATCACCCGTAAGATCTTGATGAGAGGACACTGCTGACTTCGACCTCCAAGGAACCAAAGATCAGATCAAATGCAGTCAGGTTAACGATGTGGTAGGTCCTCCCTACGTTCATCACCATGACGTAGGTATCGTCATTGTACCATCTGGAAATAATTATAATTTTTAAATAAATGAATATATAGAGACAAATCACACAGATTGAGCTAGACCCAAAGTAAGTTCGAGACTTGTGTTATGGGATACTAACTCAACGATACTTTATTTTATAACAAATACATATATAAATAAACATTCAAGACCCAGGTCAATCAGAAAAAAGATCATTTATAAAGAGGTATATCTATATAAAAGCGAAAAGTTATTGACTTATTCATGTAGTAAACACGAAATTGAAAAAAATACTAGAGCAAGGAAGCTGAAACTCGGCAGATACGTAATGTAGTGACGTCAGCTGAAAACGGTGCGGAGCCCTGATGAGCTGCTTCGATAGTTTATTTTTTTTTGGATTTGTACATAAAGTGTAAAAACGGGACCCTGCCTTTTTCTGTATCTCGTTAACCGGCTGACGACTTAATTTACCACTTATTATTTACTTTTTGTCGCTGTGACAACGAATACTTCTTTAAACTTCTCTAACACGCCAAACACGATGAGGCGACAGACGGCGGGCGCCTCATACTATATTTGTATATTAATCTATTCTGTTTAAAAAAAACCATTGATGTATTTCTGACCAGCATCGTCACCTACAACAGCTTCTGTCTTTATGATAATGTCTAAATTTTTAATCTTACCTCTTAAATGCGAAGACATCACTATTAAAAGCCAAAGACTCGTATCTACCAAGACGGAACGCCGGTCGAGACCTCAAATTAGTGAGAGTTCGGTACACTTGGTAGTGGGATCGCACAGCAGATCTCTGATCAGCTACATTCAGATTATCGTATCCATCTGCCAACGGTAGCCAAGTACGTTCTCCGATGGAAAAACCTACAAACATTATTAGTCAGACCGTTTTTTTAAAAGTCGCTTGCGTTGCGTACTTTCAAATATTTCTGCAACTTTGGGACAAATCGACTTTATCTGCCAAGCAGCAGTGGTTTTGTTGATGTTTAATGAGTGAAAAAGTAGTGAGATTACTGGGTATTCTAGTAAATGATTTTAGGCCACAGATGTAAGCGCAAGTCATCACCAAAATAGATACATTTATTTTTATATTAACAATGTACTGGCAGATTGATCACAATTCCACCGTGCCCGTAGCCAAGTGACAATTTCAAAACGCTAACGCATGACAACATGAACAAAATGTATGGGTTTGACATAAGCTGCGGTGAATCACTTGGTCAATCTTATGTCAATCCCATACATTTTGTTCTTGTCGTACCTACCTCATTAACGTTTTGCGATTGTGACTTTGGCTAAGCCCCCAGATATTAAATGCAGATGTCTAAGATGGAGCTCGCTGGCACTTTAATAGCTTTATTATAATACATAATTTAAAGTTAATAATTACACAATAAACATATATTTTTACAATTTTATACAAGTAGATGATGGTGCTATTCTTCATAAACTAAGGAGCAACGTAAGGACAATTTTATTATAGTCATCAAAAAGAACTTTAAGATTCTTTCTTACGAAAGACAATATAATTGGGTATGATAAGGGTAGGAAAATGGAAACGCAATCGATGTCAGAATAATGTATATACCTACTAGATATATAAAGACAGTTTAACTAGTAGATACACAAGTGCTAAGTAATTTTTTAGTATTTTTTTTAAATATTTACTGACCTTGTTGGCGTCGATAATGGTTTAAAAGTCTACTAACCTGGAGGTTCTAGGTCGATCTCAGTTAGGTAAGTATGCCTTTATAAATCATATTCTATTCTAACTTTTGTCCATACATAAAATATAAGGTGGACACAAATCAACTGCAAATATTTTAAGGGCAGATATAGACCACCATACTGAACAACTTTTCCAAATAAACTTATATCGAAATACGAAATTTTATTTTTCACTCTCCATACTAAACAAACTAGATCAGCTGATTTTCAATTTGTATGTGGGAGGTCAAAAAAATTTTTTAGTATTTCGACATAAGTTTATTTGGGAAAGTTGTTCAGTTTAGTGGTCTGAATCTGCCCTTAAAATATTTGCAGTTGATTTAAATTCACCTTATATAAACAAATAAGTAGCTAAAATTAAATTTCTGGCCATACTCTGTTGTTTTCTCATTTTATTAAGTTTTCAAACCAAAACTAAATGAATTTCGGTACGAATACTTTTGAATTCAGAATAAACTGGTTCAAAAGCAGTTATGAACACGAGTCAGCAAAAAGGTGAAATACAATAGACATTCAACTTAAGCCTTCAGTCATAAGGCTTAATATTTGGTGGCGATGCCAGCGGCCACTGCCTTTAAAAGGGTCAAGTCACAAGGGATTTCGAAATGGGAAACTTAATTTTCTCTCATACATTTTATTATAGAGATTGCTGTGTCAATTTTTGGCACAAAAGATTTATATTAATGTGATCAGCACTTTATTAAATCATCGTGTTACGATTTTCTTGAGGTAACATCTAAAAAAGTTAAGTTATAAAGAATATAATTTTAACAAATTTCCAGTTTGGTTTTTGCAGGCTTGAAATACCTCATTTGTCTGAAAATAAAGATTTCGTACTTCAGAAGGCACGTTTAGCCGTTGGTCACGGCTGGATCTAAGGAACCAGGCGGAGAGGCAGTTTCGTAGAACTGAGACGGTGTCTGGTTATTTGACCTTAGCACCAATGTAACTAAACTAGCTCATTTCGTAAAGCCACAAGCCCCGAAATCTCTACACTCTACCAATGATTTCAAATGGCAGTAAATATGTCTGTAACTAAGTTTATCGTATACCAGGATTTCTAAAGTCCAAAGACGATTATTTTCGCTTTGGCCCAATACACATATTAAGCAAAAAAAAAAGAGACAAAGAGCATTTTTTCGCACAGTTGGTCATGGTCACATCTTTACATTAGTATGTCAATGGTCTTGGATCCATTCAGGCTGCTAGATAGGGGTACCTCACCTGCGTTTTTCCCCTTGCTCCATTGGAAGGGTGTGCGTACAGGATCCCGGGATACCTCTATATAGTTGACTGGGTCGTCAGTATTACAAGCTCGAGGATCTTTGGTGTGTGCCCATGGCACAAATCCATTGGTCATGCCGATTTCTTCACCCTGTAAACAAGTTTGAAATAATGTGTCGATTTAATCGTAGACCTTTTGAAAAAGGGACACATTACGAGTACCCAAAATCGGCAAGCGTGTATGACGTGAGTGATGAGTGTGGAGGAAGCGAGGGAGGTAAGGACCATAACCAATGAAAATCTCTAGTCTCTACCTCTGCGGGAGACAGAGGCTTGTCATTGTATGTGTCAATTATGATATATTACGATTCTTCAGTAGTCACTGTATTTCCTCGGTTGTATTGTTAGATGGCAGTCGGGCTATGTTATCCTAAAAATTTGACTTGGACTAATAGACCCGGATCATGATTTTAATGGTTTGGATTTCCAGTATTTTTAAGTATGTTATACAATTTTATATATTAGTGTCTCCATATTTGTACAATACATTATGTACAGTGGGCCACAATAAAAATAACTACCGACAACTTAACCCTTAAAATATCACCTTGTAGATACTGTAAGAATGCCTAATAAAACTGCCACAAAATGATTATGATATTTTGTAACGTTTTTCCCAATTTTTTATCAAACCGCCATTACCAAAATGAGTCAAAACACCTTCCCGTCAAAACTAATGATGTCTTTTTTTGTCTCGCATTTTCAATAGTGTTGCCCGCCGTAATAATCTTAATTAAATATTGCCTCATGTATTTCAAATTTCAGAAAACAGTCTCTAAAAATGTATGGTTTAACTAGCTTCCCGCGTGGAGTTCCCTCGAGAAGAATACTTTTTCCGGTATGAAAGGTACCCTCTGTCCTTCTCAATACTTCACTATGTGTATGCGAAATTTCATGAAGATTGATTTAGTAGATAAGGCGTGAAAGCGTAACAAACAAATAAACAAACTCAATTTCGCATTTATAATTTTAGTTGGATGGATATTATAAGACCTTACACTAGTATAATTTTATAAGTGGCCCATGACTGTAGCCAAAGTACATAGGTATGTACTCTTACTTTGAACAGATTGTGTCTCGTATGTTTTGGTGAGCATGATTACAGCTTGCATTAGATAAAATAAACAAGATAAAACTCAAGTGACACCACGCGAAGGTGTTTTATCTTCGCGTGGTCTGCGATGAAGTATGATTTGTCTTTTAGGATTCCGTGAGAAGGCGATTCGACAGCCTAGTGGGGTATGCGCGTTTTTGGTCCATTGCTTAGTCCCAGTTCATCATCATTTCAACTGGTTCAACATCATTTCAACTCCCCCAAGCCCGCGACTTTCATCGTTTGTTTTTCAGATGCCTTTAGGCAGCCTAAAAAAACCTGTCAGTGTTGGCCACTTATACGCCTGAATCACGAACTTATTTTTATTGTCAAGGTCAGACGCTACACTGCTGGTGCTGCTGGTTATTATATTACCAGTACCCTCAAATCTGGGACATAATTAAAGACTTAATAATAGAAATGCTAAGAGAAAACAATCAGATGAGGATGTCATTGAGTTCTGTACCCAAAGGATGACAACACTATTATTAAGACTCACTATAAGGATTCCAAAGGGCTGCTGCTACGGAACCCTTGGTGCCAGAATCTAACTCGCGCTTGACTGATTTTATTTTGACTGACAGACAGATCTGGGGTTTTAAGTAGCTGATACAGATGCAACGAAGACATTACATATCGGTCACATGTTGACCGGAAATAGGTACTTTGATACATGAGTGCAATAGCTATTGCAAATACATACATACATACATATTATCACGCCTGTTTCCCGTTATAGTAGGCAGGTACCAGAGATTTCCATTAGCTACTATCCTTACATACCTCTCTCTTTTCCTCCACTCTCATCACTCTCGTCATACACGCTCGTCGATTTCGGGTACTCCTAATGTCTATATACCTATATACTCAAAGGTTGACTGTTAGAATATAATGCTTTTAGCATTAAGTCCGCGTATTGTGCTTCACATTTATATTGTGTACATTAAGGTTAAATAAATAAGACACCTGTAGTATAAACACACATCTTCAGATGAACTAAGTTAAAAGGGTCGACAAAAAAAGCAGAAAACAAAAAAGTGGTCTTTGCGCAGGAGTAGGGCAGTTGAGTATAGAAAAAAAAAACTCACCATATAAGTAACAGCGATCCCTGGAAGCAAAAGTACTAACATGTTGAAAGCATCCACCAATTCGCTCCTAAACCGGGACGCCACGCGACTCTTGTCGTGATTGCCAATCTGGAATGGGATGTTAAAGTACACCTAAATTACTTAATTTAAATACTAGTTCTAGAAAATTACTTTTAGACTTTAGGTAAATTAATTGTATGTTTGACCACAAATTTTTCTGTCAAATCACTGCTAAAATACAATTTATGGAAAAATGAGAAAGTTTGTTTTAATTTTAAACTTACTGTGTTAAGGTGATATCTCGGTGAACACAAGCGCCACCGTCATTTAAAAATTATTATTCACTGAAAACACAAGTTATCAAAAATCCGTCTTATGTAATTAAGGTTCTGGATCCTTTTATTTTAATTTTATTAAAAATAACTTTAGATCCAGAACCTTAATTACATAACAGGGATTTTTGATAACTTGCGTATTCAGTGAATAATAATTTTTAGTTGATGGCGCTAGTGTTCACTAAGTTCTCGTCTTAATACCGAACCCTTAAAATAAATAAAAGACGGACTCCATTTCCAAGTTGACTTCTAAAATTGGTGTCATTAGTTTAAATTTTAAATAAATTGAAACACTTTTTCTGCTGGATACAAAATATGATCTTTGTATTATATGTATTTTACACAGAATGAAGATATATTATCTTAATTATGCGGTATCAAACCTAATTTTATACAAAATGAGGTAACAATACCCCAAAAAGCAAAACCTAAATTCGTCAAACACGTCTTTTTCGTTTGGGCCAAAAACAACATCTTACCACCCAATTGGCACGTTTATTCAAGGGTTTATACGTCAGCCAACGGTCCACAATATACTTGATGTCCCTGGCGTCCGATTCTTTGCCCAGCTCTTCAATGAGAGCGAAATTGAAGGGTATATGTGCGCCATACAGAGGGCCCTCTCCATAGTACCTCACTGCATTCTTAATGTTGGTATATGCGTCTGTCATCATTACCCTGTTAACGAAACAGAATAAAGTATAAGGGGTTTATTGACGTTGTATCTGGATTATAATTATGACAAGTTTTTGCTCATGGAATCGTATTTATTTTCATCCTGTACTATAATGAAGCCTACATTTTATGTTTTTAAAACATTAGCAATATATATCGTTGAAAATTAAATTCAATGTCTTAAGTAGATTTTGTGTGATGCTCTGGTGTGATGCAAGTACAGAGACTTACTTTTCTATCAATAAGATTCTATCTACAGCTCTATTTACTTTTTTGCATTTTTTTCAAGCATCTCATACATTATCACTATATTCGTAGGTATACTTAATTGAAACGAAAAATTATAACAGGCTTACTAAGTATTTTCACGTGATTTACCTTATGGTTATTAAAAATTAATACTTATATTAACATTGATTGATACCTATGCATAAATATTTGATGTTTGCACGCAGATTGATCTCTACATTATTAAGATTAAATTCCACTTATCAGTGTATTACACGAATAAATTTTCTTTCTTTTTTAGTAATATTCAGGGAGAACATACCGTGTCATATTGTCTCTAAGAGAAATAGAATCGAACACTTCACGGAACTGCGAAACCAAATCATATCCTTCTTCTAAATCCTTAGTATAGATATGGTCTAAGTAGCCGTAGTCGTTTGGACCTAGTCCTGGTTTGCCAGTAATGGGTTCGTCAGGGTATCTGCCACCATAGAGCTCTTTATCAACTTCGTACATGTAGTTTACAGATGTCAGTCTCATACCAGCTACGCCCTTTTCGAGCCAGAATTTGATGACGTTCTGAAAAAGTTAATCATCAACGTATATTCCCTCATCAATTGTATCGAAATCTTACAATACAAAGTACCACGAGAATTCATCCAAAGTACATCTGAATACAAGATAATAATTTATACTAACTAACATCATGAATCAGGTGTCCTGTTAGATTAAATCCTCTCATTTTTAGGTTCAATAAAAAAACGTGGTATTAGGTTATTCACTCATTAGAAATATGTATAGTTTTTCGTCCCAAACCCTGTTCATTGGATATATTTATCATCTATTGACGTTGCCGAAAATTAATTTTAGCGGGATGGCCACATAACATCAAGTTGATGTTAGTAGTCTGAAGGCAGAAGCCCTTTGGAGAAACGTAGAGAAGTGTTGCACCAAAGTCTCCGCGCAAAACTCTCAAATTTCAGTGGTGTATATCTATATATAGTATACTAGCTGTTTCCCGCGGCTTCGCCCGCGTGGGACTCGGTTATATCGCGCCCAAAAGTAGCCTATGTTTGACCTCAGGTTGTTAACTACATCCTTACTAAATTTCATCACAATCGGTCCAGCAGTTTAGCCGTGAAGAGGTGACAGACAGACAGACAGACAGACTTTCGCATTTATAATATTAGTATTAGTATGGATACCCGTGATTGCGACGAGAGATAATAATAATAATAATAATCTTTACTAATACAATAAATAGAGAGCAAATTCTATATGTGGAAACCAGTATTCGTAGTAAGCAGGTATTTTACGTGAATTATTCTAGGATATGGCATATCGGGCTTATTGCAGGCGACATGCTGTTAAGGGATTAAACACATGAATTGATTTGACAATGCACCGGGATTATTGTAAGGTATCTGTTGCCCCAGACTCCGTCCTTATGAAGCTAATATTAAAATTTTTTATACTACTGAGTAGACAAACAAATAAACAGCAACATACAACACAAGGTTACATACAACATAGTCTGCTGCTAACAAACATTTTTTTCACGCCCTTTTTGAAACATCCTGTTGTAGTTCCTATAAATAATTTCCAAAATCCTAACGTACGTGGCAGCACTGGCAGCAAATAAGAATAATATTCTATTTTTAAAAAGATAGAGGATCGAATGCTCATATCGCACGGAAAGCAGTTTTTTCGTGCTCTATGATATTAAGTATCTATCCCACTACACGCACTTCATTAAAAAAAGCGAAATGCATAAGTAGCAAAATTTATAAATCACATAATGCCTTACAATGCCTAGCGCAATATTTGATCTTTGTCTATAGTCTGTCTATCTCGATGATACATAAATATCATCACGCCTGTCTCCCGTGGGAGTATGCAGACACTAGATATTTCCATTCGGCTACTATCCTTCCATAACTCGATGATATGTCTTTTTTAACAATTTGCAGAGCTTTTTCAGTATAATTATCGTAGCTTGAAAGAATTGAACATGCTAATTAAAATTCATGCGAACTGCTTAGCATGATCGATTACGTCGTGGTAACTGAGGTGAATTATTTATCATCCTTACAAGTTTCGAGAGCTTCATGCATAAATTTATTAGTTGCTATTATAGAAAGGTGAGCCGAAGGCAGGGAAAGGTAATTGTATTCAGGTAGGTAGTGCACTTAAATTCGGCGAAATGTAAAATTACATCGTCGCCGCCAACAACAGCAGAATATAGGTAACCAATTAATTTGGGATTTTATTTTTAAATTGAAATATTCCAAGTGACGAAATTACCTTCAACTCATCCACAACGACGGGGTTCCTGAAATTCAAATCTGGCTGAGCTTCGCCGAATTGATGCAAATAATATTGATCCCGGCTCGGGGAGTAAGTCCATGCACTTTTTCTGAATACGCTGATCTGAAAGATAAATTATTCAGACTTTACTTCAAGCCGAGCAGACAATTGGAAATAATTTAATCCTCTTTTCCTAACTTTGATTAGTTACAACTAGGAAATTTTTTCATTGTTTTGATTGCGTTAGTAACACGCAGGTATACAGTGACTTTGTTGATCAGTAGCAAACGGACACGAATTATTTACCCTATACGCACTAATGTCAGTGCCTAGCGTTAATAACTCCTAAATTAATGTCGTGGAGCAATCGTTCAAATTGGGAAGTTTATTTTTTTTACTAGCTAGCCTGCGGCATTGCCCGCGTGGGACTCTGTTATGCCGCGCCCAAAAGAAGCTTATGTTTGACCCCTGGCCTTTACTATATCCATACCAAATATCATCAAAATCCGTCCAGCAGTTAAGCTATAAAAGCATAACAGACAGACTTTCGCATTTGTAACATTAGTATGGATTAATTGAATAATTAATCATTTATTTTATTAAAACCATATCTGCTTCGTCGCGTTTACAAGAGGAATACGAACTCTATAATCTTAAAAGAAAATATTAACATATAATTGAGTGGGATGTATATTTATATATAATGGTCATCCGGTCATAATAACCCAGGCAATGCTGACGTCATTTGTGTTTTCTTACTTTTTACAACACCGGAACGATTTTGTTCAACCATTAATAGAGGAAAAGGTAAAGGCTTAACAAAATGGAAATGATGAGACGAAAAACCCTTTTAAGATGAAAAAATAACAAAGAATACAATCGGAAACGCAATTAACCCTTGTATTTTCATAGAGCCTGTACTGTACTACTTTAAGGGAAATGAACAAAGTGGTGTGTAAGTGAATTCAAAAGCAGTCTTAATTAAAATGTAACAATCACAAATTTATACCTACTGATGATTTTCTTTAATATGTCATTGTTATCATTATCTCGATAATGTAAAAGGTTAAATAGATTTTGATCTAAGAAGTCATTTTTAAAAATTTTGGAGTAATCGCATTTCTGAGCACGCAAACGATTTTCATTCCGTGTATTTGAGCTCTACATAGCCATCCAGTACCTAATATAAAGTTTTGTTAATTTTTTTGACGAACCATGTTGCTAATAACTTTATGTTATTTTAACAAATAAAACCATGTTTTTGACGTGGAATTTTCTCTTTAGGCGCGTTGAGCATTTTTTTGAGATGCTAAAAAAACAATTAACTCGCGACATTGTTACCATAACTGACACCTCGAAAAAAGTTAACTATTCAAGTGTTCACTTCTGTCGGCACTTCAGAGTGCCACTGGTTTATTTTTTATATGATTACGTTGGATGTCAATCATACAGCCTATGAAAGATAGAGGGTAGAGATACCTTGAGGGTATCATTTACAAGCTGCCTACTCTTGATAGGATTTTCTCCAAAGTATCCAATAATTTCTCCCACACTTAAAACCAGAACTCAATAAGCACTGTTTGAAGGGAGAAACTGGTGGGAGTGACGTAGTTACCCAAGCAGACAATTTTTTTTTTAGCTTAGACCTACCTCAAAGCAGAACCTCATCATTAAAATTGTATGTAGGTGACACGGTCAATCGATCATGCACACCCTGGTGTCAAAGTTCCTCAGAACCGCCAAAGTAAATAATAATAGCTTGTTACTCACCCAGTTATTTGGAGGGCTCGTTTGACCTCTATCGTCAATGTGTCCATTTTCCCATATGTACCAATCATTATAGAATTCATCCTTGTTAGAAGATTTGGCGAACCAATCACTGTCGTTGCTCGTATGATTCGGCACGAATTCTAATACAATTTTTATATCTGTAAGACGAATTTTATTAAAGCTTTTGTATAAGGTGTAAATCCAATATAGAGCGGTTTTACGTGTTGAAAAGCGGTTTAACCAAACTTGTACATTTGTTATTGCTCGGAACTTCAAAGTTGCTGACCCGGCATATAAATATACAAATTGGGTTCGAGTCAGTAAATTGTGATAATTTGTCCAGGCGTAATGCATAAATTTACGTAATGGATGGAGTTATGAATAATAAAGGGGTCATAGTAAAGTGATCATTTTCGTAGCAGGAATGACACAATTTATATAATCATTGTAGAAATTGTATGCAAATATAATTATGATTTCTTGTAATTTATAAAAGTGGTCAAGTAGACTCATGCAATATTTTTCGGGTTTTTATGCCTTAAAGGCACGTTAGGCAATGGCCTAACCAACTGGACCAATGGGTCCTGGCTGCTATCTGGTATAGTCGTAAGGACCCTCGTCAGAGGCAGAGAGGTGGTTCCGAAGAACTCTGACACCAGGGTTGCGTGGTCGATTGACCATGTCACCTGCCGAAATTATGATGATTATAATGCCTAAACTGTTTATTTTCGTTCGAAAGATAGATTTGAACCAATTCAGATAATGTTAATACATAAGTGTCCGAGTGCATATTCGTTGCTTTCTGTATTAGAAAAGCCCATAACAGATATAAAAGCAGACTTAAAAAGTGGAATTCTGAGGCCCTAAAAATCAAATCATCAACCGAAAACCCTTGAGATCGAAAAGTTCTTCAAAAAGGTTGTATATATATATATTTATTTATTTCTTTTAAGAATTCCTATTACTTACTAAAGTCATTTGCTCTCCTTAATAGTTGTTCGAAGTCATCCATGGTACCATATTCGGGATGTATGGTGTAATAATCAGATACATCGTAGCCGAAGTCAAGCATAGGGGATTTGAATATCGGAGATAGAAATGCTGCATCTATTCCGATTTCCTTTAGATACTCCAGTCTAGAAGTTATTCCTGCAATGAAATTGGAGATTAAAACAAAATATAATAATGATAAGGCTTATAGAATCCAGACCAGACACAATAGAAAAACTACTTCAATGGGATTGACATGTTATAAAGACAAAAATCTTTAAAAAATATTAGATTAAAAAAAAGAAAAACTATTGTTATGTAACAATTGTATTGTGTTTGCGAACCAATCAAGGGTTTAAATCACTGAACAGAGAAATTATCCGAATAGAAATATTTTGACGCGGATCAGGATGAGTGTGGCTAGCGTATTCTCACCTCTCACCTTCAATTCATACATGTTAACCACACCACATCTTATAAGAAATGTATTACGTAGTTTACAACCAAGCCACCTAATATCATCGATCAATAACAGTGACAATAAATAACGCAGTTAAATTCCACGCATATTTTTTTAATGAAACGTTGGTTTGCAAGCCAAACCACTGACACGCTTAATATTTCTAAATTCTGTGGTTTAAACGAATAGAAAAACGAGTAAACCTACAAAAGACTTGACTCTTTGTGTATATTATAATGTGACTAGCTTTTGCCTGGGGCTCCGCTCCCGTCTAAATTTCGGGATAAAGTATAGCCTATGTGTTGTTCCATGTCTAAGCAATCTCTATTTCAAGTTTCAGCCATTTTCCTGTGAAAGAGGAACAAACATCCATACATTCTTACAAACTTTTGCGTTTTTATATAAGTAGGATATCATTAATATTACCATTAAGGTCGCCCACTCCATCTCCATCGCTGTCCATGAAGGATCGTGTATAAATTTCATAAAACACAGCGCTTTCCCACCAATCCTGCTTGATATTGATATTTTCATACTTTCCATGGACCGTTACCACTAAACATAATATTAGAGAAATCTTCCACATCACTGAAACAAAATAATTATAAATCTAAATCAAACAGATTCAGGCAAATGTTTAGTATGGGTTCAGTACGTAAGTAAATCTTTTTTGTAAAGTAAGTTACAGTAAAGACCCTGTATTGCTCAATGCATTTCGAAATTGAGCAATTACTCATTTAATGTAAGTATGTGAAACTTATCTTAATTCTAAGGTTTACTTATTTACTGTGAAATTTGCTATGTGAATAAGAAAATTAAGCTTACAAATACCCTTTGTTATGATCAGCAATATACTATGATAATCGCTAACCATGAATTTGACCTTAAGCCATTGTGCTTACACAATCATATTGTAAGAGTTACATGTTTAAAAACGCTGATGTCATAAGTTTTTCTCACACAAAAATAGCTTTAAATAAAAAAAAAATCTGAATTTTAAAAAAAAGAACGAGCTCACCTCTTTCTTGTAACTGTCAGAGTAATAAAATGCGATCATGTTCCTACCTTCTTTTATATCACATCAATCGAAAAATGTTTAAAAATATCATTCGATATTTGAAATAGATCACAGTATGATGTCAATATTTTGAAAACAATCGAACGGCGACTGGATGTGAAACTGTAGGTAGTAGGTTGGTAATAGGATGTTTATAGCACACGGAGTTATAACACAAAGAGGTTTAGAGTCAAAGTTGGTTGTCCTTTCAGTATCTACCTCTTCAATATGTTAATCGACATAGATCTATACAGCTCTTAAACTAGCGCACTGCATTACCCAATTATAACGGTTTTATTAGGTATTTAGGTGGGAAAGCATTATCATTAAAATCATCATTATTAAAATCGATCTCTATTTAATCTGTCGCAGTTAAAGATTAAGACAGCAGCTGGATCTAGTATTAAGATTTATAATAATTACTAGCGACCCGCCCGGCTTCGCATGGGCATAAAAACCTTCCTCTTGAATCACTCTATCTATTAAAAAAACCGCATCTAAATCCGTTGCGTAGTTTTAAAGATTTAAGCATACTTAGGGATATAGGGACAGAGAAAGCGACTTTATTTTATACTAGGTATGTAGTGGTAGTGATGTAGTGACAGTGATACTTAAAGTCATAAATAAACTTCAACTAATACGTGTAAATCTTTTACAGGTAAGCTCCAGAATTAAATCTTCACATTCGTAAGTAAAAAAGCTTAAAATTTAAAGAGTGACCAGCTTTGAAACAAAGCTCAGCTGAATTTCAGTGGATTAATAACTTGATTTGCATTGCTGAACGGCAAATTTAAACAGCCTTTAAAAGCTCCACGGGTGGTGTTTGTTTTTGACGTTGAATCGGATTTTGTTGCTCCGAGTTAATTATAGAAGGTTTTTAGTGTCTCTGTATTTGAGCTTTAATTTGCGAACTTAAACAGAATAAACAATTCGTGTCTTTGTTTTCATACTTTATGTTTTATTACAACGAACAGGGCCTTTTCTTAATGAATTTTAAATTATTTGAAAAACTGAAGCCAAGGTCATAGACTCAGCACGAAATATAGAACAATTTTACTCAAGAAACATAACATGTACTTATTAAAATCAGTGGCATTTGTATTGCTTTTTGAAAAATTATTTCAAGTGAGGTCCGCTGGTAAGTTTTGGAATCAATTCCTTGCCATCATCATCATCATCACTTGCCACACCTTGCCACGGTTTTTCCAAAGGACTAAAGATGGGGTTTTTCAGAAAAGTTTGAAAAGATTTCTTAATGCTTACAAGGTTACGGTAACCGCTTATTATTAGATGAGCCGTATGCCTGTTTTCCTTCTTTATCATATATAAAAATTAAAAAGTAAGAAACAGCACAACGCTTAGGAAATAAAGCTTAAAATCCAGACCCCTAGCCAGTCATACAAAATGTCCTATTAATGATATAATGATACAAAGAATTAAGTCAACATAACCAACAATGACCGTACCAGTTTATTTAATGTTCCTATGTAAATTTGTATTAATCCTTTAAGGTACCTTTTAAATAAAGTATGAGCTCTACCTTTCCTTCGAGATTAAATATTTAGAAATGCTTTGATGTATTTTTCTTGTGATTAAAATTACATTAATTTTGCGGTTTGGCTAGCTTGAGATAATTTCGGTACAAGTGTAAAATGAATTGCCGCTGCTGAAAATCACATGTAAAAGGGAAACGTGATGAAGAAAGTAGAATGCACTTTTAAGTATTTCATAAATTTGAACTAAGTATACTATTTATTCACTGTTTGCACTTATTTAATTATTATACAAAACTGCTTAATTACATTATTAATTACGAATTTGTCAATTTGATCTAGTTGGAGTAAAAAACAAAAGATAATCTATTTAGAGGAACATAAACAGAGACGGCGGGAAAAAACATATTTTTTTTACACAACATTATTTTCAGCCAGTTTCTTTTCTCTCTTTTTTGCTTTTTACCGATTGCATGCTGAGCAGCAAATGCTGTTTCTAATCCTGAAGTCTGTTATATAATATTTTGATATTTTTTCTCAGTAAAATACGTAGGATATTTTAAAACATTTATGGCGTTATTATTATGACCAGCTTGGCGTCAACCGTCCTTAAAATTTTTTGGTGCGATTACTCTTAAATAGGTACAATATTCGTACCTCTTTTTATCATTTACTTACACTATCCTTTTTTGTATATAAGGTGAAATAATGTATATCAGGAGTGTATATAAAGAGTAAAAAAATCGTATTTTGACATAAGTTTATTTGGGGAAAATGTTAAGTAAAGTCGTGTGAATCTGCCCTTAAAATTTTGGCAGTTGATTTGTGTCTACCTTATAAAATTAAAAATAAATAATAGTATTTTCATTATCATTCGACGAATTGGGAACCTCCTCCTTTTTTTGAAGTCGGTTTAAAAGAACGAAAGTTTAAATGTTACAATAATAAACTGGCTTTATCATATACCATAGAGGAGTGGTCTATTTTTAAGCCAGACTTTAGGCCTATGACTCTCTATTATACGTTTATGATTTATTTAATATACAAATTATGATCTTATCTCTCCCTTTTGTACTTGAATTTTGACAACTAATGCGGTGAGTTAATGACCCATCCACTAATCACATAAGATAGATAGGTTCGTGATATTGAGGAAAATAACATATTGTACGAATACAAACAGGATAAGTATAGAAAGATTATGTTAAGCTTTCATCTTATTTCGAGATAAAATACCTGTTTCGTAAGACGAGTTGTCAGAAATAAATAAATAATGTCCGACTCTACTTGCTAGCTTGCTACTCAGGAGTCCCTGGTTCGATCCTCTGATGAAAAATGATCTTTTTCTGATTGGCTTAGATCTTGGATGTTTATCTGTATTTGTTATAAAATATATTATCGTGGAGTTATTAGCCCATAACACAAGTCTAGAACTTATTTATTTATATATTTAATTTAATGGTGGACTGGGATAATAAAGGCTTAAAAACTAGCCTATCTATATTTTATTTTTAATTGGCATTATTTAAGTGTACAAGAAATAAATTGATATACGTATTTACATAGGTTTAGTATTGCAGCGCTGTATACTAAATACAAAGTTTCAATTTCTTGGGTAAGTTTCACACTATAAATACTGCAATCCATGGTCTTAGTATGAGCCATAAGCATAATTATAGGTAATATATGAACTCTATAATGTTTCTCCAACATTGTCATTCTAACCACTGACCTTTAAGAACTACAGACGGATCTTAGCCGTTTATGTATGTGTGTATTTGCGGGTGATGCCACAGATTATTTTTATTTTATTTTTATGTTGTGGCATTTATCCACAATATGGCAATCAATTTTGCACAGCTTATATTTGCCAGTATCAAGTTTTATTTGAATTTTCTTCACTCAGTCAAGTCACAAAGTTAAGTCAATAGTCATGACTAGTCAAGTAAGACAGATGACTAAGTGAAGCGGTGGAAGAATTTTACTTAGCATTATCTAGGGAAATTTTAGTGACAAGGATTAAAATCACTAATACGATATTGTACTAATTTCCAACACTCGTTTGTTTTCACACTTAGCAAATAATAATCCACAAATACTTTAAAAAACATAAATTTTAGAAAATAAAACAAAACAATACCTCCACAGATTAACTAATAGGATGCGTAATGATGGTGATTTTCGCCAGCAGCTCCACCAGTTTATTTGTGTGAATGAAAGCTGCATGACAAACGAAACGGCTAAAGTTTGCAGGTTTCACGCGTGTTGTGTGTGAGACTACGTCTGGAGTTTTATAAGACTGTCATTTTATCTATGACATTACCTCACTTCAATAAGATGTTACGACTGCTCCCGAGTCATGAAGACCACTTTCAACTATAGTTTTATTACTACTTACCTCGTGTATAACTATAAAATACCATTCATGAGAGTAGTTATGTGTTTTATCTAGAGCAGAAAAGCGTTACGTGTAAGTACTTAAGTTTTTTTACGGATAGTATAAAATTACTTAATGATAATCTCTATAAATAAACCCACTGTAAATGATTGACTGCCACCTCTAGTTATGTTTTACGAGGTGTGGCATTTCATATCCTGGCGGGGTTAATAATAACATTTCATACACAATTAAGTAAACGAGATGGCACAATTATGATACATGTAAGGCATCTTGCCGACAATCATTTATGAGTGATTATTAGACGTCGTAGTAACCCACGAATATCAAAGCTTGAAAATTGGCAACACTCAAAGGTTTTTCAATGTCTTCTTAGGATCTTTTCCTTTAGTGTAAAGCTGAAGTCCAACCGTAGACAGCCTGCGGCTGAAATTATGCTGATGATTTTTGTATTGCATTAAAATGCAAGTATTATGTTCGAATGGAATGGTAAATCTATTATATCTCTGAATCTATCTCTTATCATGATTTCGTATACCATGCACACCCTGGTGTTAGAGTTCTTCGGAATCGCCTTTCAGTCTCTAACGTGGTTAATTTAACGATCTATTCGAATAAGAATTTCGAGGATGAATTTAAGCTTCTTTTCAGGTAGTCAATAATAAGAAATGTTATTTGATAATATTATCAAATAGCGACCCGCCCCGGTTTCGCATGGGCATAAAAACCTTCCTCTTGAATCACTTTGTCTATTTAAAAAAACCGCATCAAAATCCATTGCGTAGTTTTAAAGATTTAAGTATACACATTTTATTAAGTAGACTTTGTTTTATACATACATTATATATAGTGATGATAATAAGAAAACATTAGGCTTTCCATGATAGCTTCAATCCATACAAAAGCGAGCAAGTAGCAATGTTAGGCGACATCTCGCTTACTCATGTCTGGTCATGGTTATAACCACGGTTCAAAGTTTAGTTCGAAACTGTCAGAAAAATAATCCTGATATGTATAAAAGAAATAGAAAATCTATGCACTCGTGCATTATATACTCGTATAAGCGTTGCATCTGACAAATTGCACGGTTCATGCAGTCGACACGAGCAAACTCCTTGCCTAGCAGTGCTGACTAATTGCTGTTGCTAATTAAGTTTGCAATTAGATTAGAAGCCAAGTGTAGCCTTTGCACTCGGGTCTATCTGCATGCCTACTTACTACTGGGAGTTTTATTTCTGTAAGACTCTTTATCTATAATATTTTGAAGTCTTTAAGCCAGTGCAGACTTGAATCTACTGACTTTTTCTCTCTTTTATCTTTTGTCAACTAACCGCTTACCCGATTACGTACTCAGCTTATTGCTTAGGAGCTCGAGGTACTACTGGTTGTCTCCTAACTTCGCCACATTTTTGGTATCCAATACGGCTTGAATTTGACAAATGCAGACTGACTATCCGATCAGAAAGAGTTTTCTCTTGGGAAGGTAGGTACTTTAAGATGTTGGTCCCGGCTGCAGTCTGGTAGATTTAAAATAAACTACATATACAACTACTCGATAAACTAGATACATTAAATAATCCTTTAAAATTCATATATATCAAGCCTGTGAGGTATTTTAGCAATAATGCTGGCTGCATTTCCCCTTTGAACATTTGTTTGGTGCAATAAAGAGATTTTCTATTCTATTCTAATCCTTTTGACAAAAAAGCAGCCCGCGTTCCTGTCACCAGCAGCAAAATTCTGACGTAGAATAAAAAAATCTCATAAAAAAAATCTCAAACATCAAAGTTCACAAAGGGCACGAATAAGTAATCCTGATTTAGAAAGTCAATTAACCTTGTGACCCAGGTGATTTAATGAAAGCTCTTAGAGATATAAGTGTGAATATACACAGGGTATTATAGATCATGTCTTCCATACACACTCGTGTACAATTCCTCTTTCAATTCTGGTGTAGTCCTTCAATATCCTCACTGGGATGAATTGGTTTGATTGAATAGAGCTATAATCGGATTCTGGTCGTTTCTGTGAAGCGAAACCATTACTTTTGTTGCATTTTGTCGATTTTTAGGGTTCCGTAACTCAAAAGGCAAAAACGGTACTCTTATAAGATAGTGTACAAATTAAATGTAATAAATGAATTTGAATTTGAATTTTGTACTGGCATTGAGGTTTCCCTACTAACTTATTTTAAACGTGCGCTTATGGTTGGCAACGCATATGTGACAACAGTGGTGTTGCAGGCGTCCATAGACTGGCGGTAATTACTTCCCTTGGGCCTTGATTCTGTAACCTTTCATTTTAAACTTTGAATGCGAAGTGTGAGTGATAGCGACGTGAGAAGCGAGTTGTATTTAAAATTTATAGAATCGACAGGCAGGTGAGCCGTATACCTGTTGATTGGTCCAATTTTAAAGCTTTACGAAAAACGAATGATCAGCATTGGACTTGTTGCGGTCTAAATGATGTTAATAATATTATTATGACGTCATAAGTAAATAAAATATTATGCAATAAAAAAACAACAACAACAAATTGATTGAAGCGTCAGAAAAGTCAATAATTTAATTGATTATTTATATTTTCGCTTGAATGGATTTTCCGTTCGTCATTACCATTTATTGACATTGAAAAATGGACGAAATAATTCAACTTCGTAGCTCAGATGTGGTTAACATAAATTTCAGGATTTATTACAGCATATTTTGATATGTTTGTGTTTGTTTGCGGGTTCTCTTTTCAGTCATAAATAATCAATTGAATTATTTTAATTTTATACAAGAATGACAAAAGAGATAAGAAGGAAGATAGCCTAGCTGGATATACGAATTCGTAAAAATTTTATTTTTTATTTATTTATTACTTTATTGAGCCAAGAGCTAAAATAGGTAAACTTAATGCTATAAGCATTCTCTGCCAGTCAACCTTTGGAAATTACAAAATAGAGTGTAGGTGTCAATAAATGAATAAATGACGACCTCCGTGGCGTAATCGTTAACATGCCTGACCGCTACTCAGGAGGTCCCGGGTTCGATCCCTAGTCAGGTCAAAATGAAAAATGATCTTTTTCTGATTGACCTGGGTCTTGGATGTTTATCTATATATGTATTTGTTATAAAAAATATAGTATCGTTGAGTTAGTATCCCATAACACAAGTATCGAACTTACTTCGGGGCTAAGTCAATCTGTGTGATTTGTCCCTATACATGTATTTATATATTTTGTGTGACAGAAACAACTTGACACCACTAGTGGCATTTCTACCTTGAGCTCTCTTTGGTTCGGAAGACTGGACGTGGAGCTGGAGTGGAAAAGACAGTTTCAGCCTGAAAAATCTGACAGTTTTGTCCTTTAACAAACTGGGATCCTGTTATCCTATTGGTCTGATTTTCCACGTTACGGAGACAGCTGTTGCTTCATACTTACATAACCATACATATATAACCAGTATTTAGAATCATAATGGAAAAGCCTACCCTAGGCTCTGAAGTGTAAGCTGATAATTATAAAATATCGGCTTAAAAGAAGAACAAAAAATAAAAGTAGTTTCCGGATTTAATAAGACGACCATTTCCTTTCTCCCATTGTAATTATCCTTATGAACACATTATGGGAAATCATCTTCTATCGTCTATATATATAAAAGAAAGTCTTGTTAGTTACACTATTTATAACTCAAGAACGGCTGAAGTGATTTGTTTTGCGTTTTTCAGGAGAAGGACATACATACATACCCTTCATCCCGGGAAAAAGTTCCCAAGGGAAGTTGACTACGGCAAAACCGGGGGCAAAAGCTAGTTAGTACTAAGTTTATTACACCTGAACCTTACAATAGTACTAAGTTTCCCTTTCCCGCACATGATAACAATGATCAAACTTAAGTGCTAAGTTACAATTCAACTCGGAACATGCAAAATTTAACAGCTGCGTGACTATGAGGTATGGGGGCTCATTATGAAGGGTTTACTAAACCTTAAGGGCAGTCACAAGGGACTCGGGAACATATATTACGTTTGTTTAATATACTGCTGTAAGACTTAGTAATTTGTAGCGTGACAGCTGGTTTTCGGTGGCCCAGAATAGGGAAAGTCGGCGAAGACAAAGCTCCCTCTGTCTTCTTATTATGTCAAGCAATGGGTCGTAGAAAGCTGATGATGATTATGGAAATAATGAGCATGACAATAAAGGTGATTGAATAATTATGCGACTTGGGTCACACAAGTTGGTGACGCCGATGTATGTAAACATTGGTGTGTGTATACAATTTTATTCCAGTTTTTTTTATTCTATTCAGTAGGCAAACAGGCGTACGGCCCACCTGATGGGAAGCGGTAACCGCAGCCTATGAGACGCCTGCAATACCAGGAGCATTGCGAGCGCGTTGCCGACCCTGGAGGAATCTTTTTACGCCCTTCTTGAAGACCCCCATGTTCTATAGTCACTTGGGAAAACCATGGCAGGGACACTACCCTGCTATACATATACTACTACAGAATTATAAAAACACTAGCTTTTGCCCGCGGCTCCGCCCACGTGATACTCAGTTATGTCACGCCCAAAAGTAGCCTATGTCGGACCCTTATTTTTTAAATATAATCCTTACTTATATTTCATTAACATCGTCTTGCCGTTTAGACGACAGACAGACATAAGGACAAAGTTTCGCATTTATAATTTTATGGTATGGAAATATGGATTCATTAATGGACTTCTTTTGATTAATGACTCATTTAGGAAAAAGGACAATATTTGTTAAAATCTATAACAACTTTGTAACCTCAGGCAATGGCTAGTTTATAACACTTATATCAAAACAAACAAAAAAACTATTTGTGTTTAACTTGACTTTGAAACAAAACAAAGAAAGTTATTTTCCTTGGGAACTTCTTTCAAGATTGCTACATCCTACAGGAATAAGGGGAATAAGCGATACAATTTGCTCCGCCGCCGTTATGGTTCCCTTTATGAATAAAAGAACGACATTTATTTAACTTTTCACAAAATGTTTGTGGTATAGAAGTTAAGCTTGTTAAGCAGATATTTTTGGTACGCTTTTACACTATCTTTTATCATACCTACTAAATCAAAACGTAATTCTAATCTTTGCTTAATCCCTGCAGGAGACAAACTCCTTTTGAAATCTGTGACTTAGATACTCAAAATCAGTAAAGAACAGTTTCGAATGAAAATTATTCGTTTCACCGATTTCAATAAAAAATGTAAATGATGCATGCACGTTTTTATAATAGCGTTAAAGATTATTTTCGTATCCATGTTCACATATTTTATACAAAAAAGTTTTTTTTTACAAAAACTTAATTCTGACAGATAATTTTAAGATCTCGTAGGTGGCTTGAGTACATTAATCCGACTCACGATAACGATCACGATTTTTTTAAACTAAGTTATAGTTAATTTACTCGTATAACCTAACTGGTAAGAAATAACCCTAGCCCACCTACAATCACTCGTAATATAGGTACCTATATAGAGTATAGGAGGTGAATCGGCGAACCTTAAACGATATTAGGAAAGCCAGGAAATAAACTTCTGGATCTCTTTACTTACCAAACGAGGCGGTAAATTATTTATCGTCAGGTTTCTGTAGAAGCGTAGTACAGTCGTCTGCAGAGTTCTGCATACATCTTATCATGAGTCGATATGTGGTAACGCGTATACCGGAATTCGGAGCTGTTACTCTTTTAGTTTATCTAAATTATTTATCAGCAAATTTTAAAGTTAAACAAAATAGCTCTATCAAAATCAATAAGAGCTACGTTAGTATAAATATTATTGTGAACCAATTTAAAGTCACATTTTAACATTATAAATATATATTTTTTCAATTGTAGGCACTGAAATATAAACTTGAAATCCTGTTTAAAAAGTTTATTTCAAAACGCTGTGGTTAGTGTCGTTAGACACAATTGCGACTTCATATCTGTCCTTAAATATTTTGTACTTGCCTCTTCGAAACCTCAAATTGGAGAATATGTTATGTACAAGTTACTTGTTTCAATAAGTTTCGGCTTGACAATCACTAGACTTCAAAAAAGGGAAATCCGTTTATGTTGTATCAATTTAGATACTTTTCAAAATTTTTGTCCATTGACAACTCAATTTGTGTTAGAAATAAATAAAATTTTAAATAATCAAAATTTTTTTTTTTTTTTTGTATTTGTACTATGACTGGTGGCGGATTTAATCAATAAAAAAAAACTAAACTAGTAGGCGAGTATACGGTCTGTATAATGTGTGGAATGGTTACAGTAGCTTATATACGCTCGAGGGTGTCACTTGCACGCTGACAACTCGTCACAATATATGTATTTTCACTGTCTCTCTCACCAATCAAATTAAAATAATGGAAACATCGCTGTTTGGCGGCAGAATAAGGCGATAGTGAGCCCAAGCAGTACACCCAGTATGAGATATTATATACGCAGACGCTAGCGACTGCGTTAGGATTTGTATGGAGTTTCGTAATTGCCTTACTATCCGCCAGTAATGCTATATAGTACAGGTTTTTCGTACAAAATCGCTAACGCGGTCGCTAGCGTTTGCGTTTATAAAACCTCATACTAGGAGTACAAACGACCTGTATTCAAAAACGTGTTTATTTTATGCCTAATCTTACCACTTTTGCTAGCTCTAAACCATGTCATACTATTTATTTTATATTGCAAGTGTGAGGGTATGGTTAACCTTAATATAGTGTCTTTCGTTGTAAATTCTCAATCAACGGTTTAGTGAAAATACTGTGCACTAAACTTCTAAGCAAAAGGCTTTAATTAAAAATGAAACCAGACACCGCGTAAGTTCAAAGCGAGGGCACTTGTCTCTCTAAATAACTCCGTCGCTCCCTTTGATACCAACCTGAGAACACAACTAAATATGTTTTAACACTGGCATGTATATAACTATATTTTTCGAAACTCAACATTACAACTACAAGTGCAGTTTCAAAATAAGAACGGCCCTTTTTTCTTTTGTTTTAGTGGCCATCACTGGGTGTCAGGTTTCAAAGCAAACCGACTATTAAACAATAGGAGCCAGGACCAACGGCTTTTTGGTACTAGAGGTCGTAAGTTCGATTTCTAGGGAAAGCATACGTTGTTGTTTCCAGAGAGTGTGGAAGTGGTAGACAGAAACACGCTTGTACGGTATGACTACATGCAGAAAGCACAGCTGACTGAAACCTCTATTCGTAGAAAGCACGTTTTGCCTAAAACTATAGAGATAGCAGGCTTAAATCACCTAATTGTCCGATATTAAGGATGATTCCGTTGGATTGGAAAGCACCTTAAGCCGTTGTTCCTTGCTGCCACCTGCCATGTTTAATAATATGTCATAATGGCTATATGAACTCTTCTTCTATTGACTTTGACCTAGTACTTTGTCATCTCCACCAGAGTGTGCAGAGTCAAATTACCTTGTTACACGATATAGATTTAATGAAAAAATAATAATAAATATGGTGTGATCAAGAAGAATCCACTTAAAACTGTGTTGTAGTATATACTCGTATGTATTTCTAGTTTACAACTTAGCCACACTCCAATCAACAGTATCAATTAACTAAAAGCGTGTCCACCAATTACGACCACTTACATGTATATAAATAAATCAATCAGGTGTATGTATGTATGTCGTATGCAGCACGACCCGGAGACGTAGATGTATGACCACTTAGCACTAATTACTATATTTCAATTTAATGGTCTATGTCTAAACGTGATTTAGGGTTCTTTTAGTAAAGAGACTACCCTGTAGTGTGGTATTATTCGATAAATAGATCATCAGAAATACTATATAACGAGTATTCCTCGATTTACTAGTTTTAAAATGATTAATTCTTTTAGAGATAAGTGTCACTCTATTTTACTTCAGGAAAGACAGTTTAAACCATACTTCTCATTATCATTATCCTGTGGGTAACAGTTAATTGACCATGCATGCATACCCTGAGTCTCCATAACCACCTGTCAGCCTGACGTCATTCCTAACGACTATCGGATGGCAGCCGGGACCAACGCCACGTTTCTTTTAACATGGAATTATCTTTTTTATCAGACAATCTGGTGATTTAGGCATTTCTATCTTGAGCTCCTCCGTGCTTCGGAACGCATGTTAAGCCGTTGGTTCCGGCTGTTATCGGTAGATGGCAGTCGTTAGGCTATGTCAGATGCCTTTGGGTAGCCTGAAAATCTGCCAGCGTTGGCCACTAACACACCCGGGTCATGTTCCTGTGGGTCTGGTTTCTCTGTTAAAGGGGTTACGGAGGTCAGACTGCAGTCACTCCATTGTAATGATCGCCAATCAGGATCATGATTAATAGCGTATCCTGGGCTCTGAAGCGTAAGCTGAAGATGCAACTGGGAAACGCGCTCGGACGAAGAATAGAGATGTAGTGTAACATATGTAGTGATAGTGACGTAGTAAGTAGGAGTACTCAAGTATAGCTCAAACGTTATAGTAGAGACATTGAAACACTAATTACGTCAAATCATAACACAACGGGTGATCAAAGGGAAGCGTGTTATTGTCGGATCCATATTGGTTTGTACAACAATCACAGATTGGAAGCTTAGTCGTGGTTATGTCAATAACATTCCATTACTATATTTAGTTGATTGATTCGGTAGTTATGTATATTGGTTTTATTAAAGATCTTCAACAATAAAAATCTAAGTATAGATTAATTTTTTTTTGTTTTTTTTTTATGAATTAATGAATTTATTTATTTAAGTAAGCATCATCATAAATTTAAGAGCTAGGCTGCTAGGCTCTTGTCGGTGGAGTTCCTCCCATTTTTGTCTATCTTTAGCAAGTTCCTTTATTTCTTGATACGACTTCTTTCCTTCTTTACTTCTTGATTTAAGTAACAATGACTCAATTATTAATTTATTATTTAATGTTTTTGTTTGTTTGATTTTAAGATATAATCTTAGTTTTTGATGAAATAACTACCAATATCTGTGAATTGCATTAGAAACTTAATATGTAACTTTATTATTTCAGATGTTTTTATTTAATTTGCCTATCGTTCTCTGTAAATTCTATTCACATGAAAACATGGGGAGTTTATGGTATGAATCGATGAAATAATCGTTCTGTCGTTCAGAAACAGTAAACAAATTATCAGCATACAAAATAATAATGAACTCACATATGGTTTTAACAATAATATACATAACGTTTTGAAATCATTGTGTTGTGATGATATGAGAAGAATCATTTCTTAACCATTTGATTTGAAAAGATTTTAAAACTTTAAGATATGTTTAAAAATATTCTTTAGGATACAAACTAAAGGTTCTGCGCCCAATTCGATTCAAATTTTCCGCTTTAGTGTCGTACGTAAGTATTTAACATACCAATAGAAATATTGTACTTAAATAGCGTCAATGATGTCTGTTTCACGTCCAAGGCAATAACTACTTAATACAAATTACAATACAAACAATTTTCAGAAAAAATTCCTATGTAGTAATGTGTTTACGAAATTCATTCTTAAAGTTCACAGAATCAGGTGATTCAAGCCTGCAATGTTCTAACCAACGTGGAAATTAAAATTAGATAAAAAGAAACATTATTTCTTTAACAAAGTTTGGTAGGGTCATCACTATCACTATCACTACATAGTATAAAACAAAGTCGCTTTTTCTATCCCTATGACCTTTACACCCATATTCTCAAACGTTTCCTCAAACTCCACTCATCCTCACTCGACCTCAATGGTATTCATAGTTGACACTAGCTTCCTCACCTTAAGGAAATTACTCAATGGAGGTGAGGAATGAACTGTCAAAATATAAGGTTGGTCGAGAGGTACCTTAAGGAAGCCTCGAACGTTTCGTTTAACGAAAAGTAGGTGCTTTTATTGAGGACCAGATTTAAAAGAACTTGTACCTACTATAAAGAGTTCTTTGTGTATTAAGTATTTTGTTATTTTATAATAAATCTATGCCAGTAAACTAAAATTGGTGAAGAAACTTTGTCAAAAACTCTCTTTACGTCAAAAACTTAAGCGGTTTACCAACATACAGAAATAAAACGGAACGTCATTCCTTGACTGGAGTTTCCTCAAGGAAACAATCAGGAATACCATTTTCAAGGAAAGTTGGAGGACTTCCGTGAGGCGTCCACGAATGAGGATGAGTGGAGTAGACCTATGAGGAAACGTTTGAGAATATGGGTGGTATCTTTAATACTACGCAACGGATTTTGATACGGTTTTTTTAATAGATAGAGTGATTCAAGAGGAAGGTTTTTATGTCCATGCGAAGCCGGGGCGGGTCGCAAGTATAATATAATAATAAACACTGAAATACACTTTTGTAAGTACATTTAACTTATATTGGTTTATATCTATCGATAATATAATAGGTTGGTCTAGGTTTGAGATATTAAAAGAAAAAGAAAAGAACCAAAACAAAATGCAGTTTAATTTTATCTGCGTTCGGTTGGAAGTTCTGTTTTTTCTTAATGATTTTTCCTGTTAAAAGTGTCGCCTTGATTCTAGCCTCACTGAAAAATATAAAACAAGATAATTTAAAAAAAATACGCAAAAATACAAATATATAATACCTACACGTAAAAATAATTTGGAACAAGTTTTGGCACGATTCTTTTTTTTCAAATAAAAAAAATCTATGTAGAAATATAAAATATACTACTTACTAGCTTTCAATTTATTTAATAACTGTGTATAATATTCCAGTTGATCTTTTTCTGAAAAAAATTACAAATAGTAAAATAATAATCTGATAACATAAAGCATGTAATTTTATGAATAAATTAATATTATAATGGAAGCTAAAAAAATCTGATAAATTTTACAAATCTAGTTTTAACTGCCTTCTTGTTTGAAACCATATTGAAAAAAAAATGCCTTCGCGCGCCCTTCCCAATTCTATGTTTGAAATACAATAATACCCATACAAATATGATAATAATTTATCATCGAATTTAGATCAAATTTGGCATACACTTTTAAAGACTGTTCGTTACTAGTTTAAATGAATAAAATATTTATACGTTCATACCTTCTCTACTTATTTCTTCTTCTAAAAAAAAATTATGTTTGGTTTAAAATCGTTATTTTTAAAAAAAGAACACGCAACACATATATAAAAGAGAAGAAATAATTTTAAATTGAACCTTATAATTACAAACATCATATCTGAAGAATTGTACAGTCAATTTACGATGCAACCTCGTGTCAGAATTTCGAAACCGCCTCTTGCATCAGACGTGGTTTTTAGTTTATATTTGTATCAACATGTATAATTTGTTTGTTAATGGTACAATAAAGAATATATTTATCTATAAAATGTACTTAATTATTAAAAAAAAAAAAATTGTCGAAATTTGTAAAAATTAATAAACCATAAAGCAACATAAACTACAGTTAACTTACTCATCTGCTTTTTAAAGCTTTTTATATCCTCTTGGGCTGTAAAAATTATAAAGCTAATCATTTGATATATATTAGTAGTTTTTATAACTTATTAAAAACTAAAATTCTGTTTAAAAACGTAGAATAGAAATCAGAAAAGCTGAGAATGTAAAGTGGAAATGCCTAAAATGATAGTGAGCGCAAAGATTCCATTATCTCCCTCCAACCTCTCCATTTTGCATTACTTTTTCTCAAATTTTCATATAAATACATACATACATATACACGTTATTGTCGCACGTAAGTATAAACATAATAACATCAACACGACTGATTCCCACAGGAGTTGGCAGAAGCTAAAAATTTCCACTTGCTACGATCCTTAGACCTGGACACTCAAGTGTAATTAAATAATAACTAATAAACTAACCAACGTATTTATATAAAGAACTTAATCCTGAAAAAAAGAGGTACAATAAAATACAATACAATACAAATACTATTTAAAGCACCACAAAAAATTAAATTACCTTAAAAGAATGAGGCGCAAAGGTGGACTTATCGCTAAAGCAATCTCTTCCAGTCAACCTTACCAGAATAATTTAAAAATTAAACCTAATCTATCAATATATTTTCTAATCCAAATATTCTAAATATGATTTTAGAATATGTTAATTGTTATTTTAAACTCTAAAGACTGAACATTGAACTTGGCACATGGATAATCTGTATTCACAAATATGATATTTCCTATAGCTAATAATTTTCTTATATGATATAGGTAAATACGCTTTTGGAGCTTTGTTTCCATGTGAAACAAAACAATAAGATAACATGTTTGTTATTACAGAAGGCTTAGCTAAAGTAACATCTCTTCTTAGTGAAACGATATCGGAATTCGTTAGCATTTTCTAAAAACACTGATATATTAGGTACGTATAACTAATATAATTTTATGAATATGAGCGTAAAGTGCAAAATTAAGCATATTTGCAAACGCCATCGTTGTCAACCTTACGTTTAATTAATTTTGTACTATTTATCAATAGTTATAAGGTTATTATTTTTGTGTTCTTAGAAAAGGCTGACGAATTTCGATATCCTATGTATCTTTGGCTAAGCATTCAGGTAATTGTGTTTGTTTTTATTATTATATTATACTCGAGCTAGCTTTTGCCTGAGTCTATGAGATGGTAAGTAGCCTATGCGTTGCGGAAATGGCGGCCGAGCAACGATTTTCTAAATCTATGCTTACTATAAATACTTGTGTCTTATTAAATTTACAAATAAAAATGGCTTCTTTACCTGTCAACATAAAATTTACCTTTATTTATTTTTTCATCGCTATATGAGGAAGCCTCTAAATTTTGAAATAATGATTTTGCTGAAAAACGAATAAAGTTAAAATTAAATTATACTATAAACTTCTTCTTATGTTGTGGATAAATCTTTTAATTTAAAACCAAGTATTTCATTATTTATAGAGGGCAGAAAGCGTCCCATCACCATCGGAATTTCGGAATTAAAAATTTAAACATTGACATTAACTCTATCATATTGAAAATGAATGACAGGGATGAAATAAATGGCTTTTACACAATTTTTTCGCACGCTTCAAGAATAAATTCATTTTTAAAGTATATTTTCTGGCATATTTGCACGGCAATAAAGATGATTTTTCTTATCCGCTCTAGTGCGAGTAAGATTATAATTTTCAAGCAGGTGTATCATAATATTATATTTACTTACTGAGTAGATCCAATCGGTTAGTTCCCATACACACTAAGCAAAACGAACACTGAAAAAAGTATAGTATAAGTACCTAATTAATCCCAATTTTTTTATGGAGTTTTAGACTACATCGTGGTCTAATTGGTTTAGATGTTTGCTTTAGATTGTTTGATTCGAATTCTAGAGGAAGGATAGATATCACCATCCGAGCATGAAAAATCGATTTGTTCTCTCGATGTCGAGTCCCGTTACGTCAAGTCGCTACTTTGATGATAAAGCATAAATTTTCAACGAGTCGAAAAATCTAAACCAGTGCCTAGTGTTATTCACTAATACACTAAATAACACACATAAAATATGCGAAAGTATATAACGACTCTGAAAAGGACTGGAAAACAACTAACATCACTGTCAATTGTAATTTTATTTTAAAAACTCCACAAAAATAGTATGTATATTTTAGGGTAATAATGAATCGCATATTTACCAAAAAATATAAAAAAAATTGAAGCAGCATTATGTTAGTCTACTTCAAAAAAATTTAATGAACTAATTTATGTGAGAAGAAAATGGCCGTTTGATTGAAATATAAAGTTCAATCAATTTCTAATTAATGCTTGAATGAATCAAACGTTTTTATTGCTGTCTGTTAATTGGATAATTTAACCGCTTATTTTCATGAATTATGTATGGATTATGTAGAACTCGTGGAACTGATTTTGCATTAAAAGATTATGCGATTTATACCATCATTAAGAAAAAAATTATGCCTTGGCCAGTTTCTTATACCATTGGATTATTTCGTATAGTATAGTACTCATTTCAGATGATAGGGAAAGAAGAAAAGCTGACCGCACCTTTGTAAATAAAATTGCAAATTATGTACAACACTAGCTGTTTACCGCGGCTCCGCTCGTGTGAAAAGTAGCCTATATACCCCTGGATCTTAACTATATCCATACAAAATTTCTTAAAAATTGGTTTAGCGGTTTAGGCATGCAAACGTAACAAATGGACATATATTTTTCTTTGTACTTGAATTTGAAAATCTATAAATATAATAGACTTTCGTATTTATAATATGAATATCAGATCAATTCATTCTAGATTTATTTTCAAACAATCGAAAACAGTTCGGGATTATATGATAAAATTTCCTTCGCGTACAGTGGGTCACATAGAGAATTATCTCACCCATGTTGATTAATAAGCTTTATAAAACAGGGAGAGGAGTAAGCCTTTCACTTAACTATACGTAATATTGTGTACGTTCATAGATTAAATTTAAGCTATTTCGCTTAGAACCTCTGAGTTAGAACCATTTGGATTATGTAGACGGATTAAATTGGTAAGTTTTAACATGGCCACTAAAGATAATACCAGACTTTTAAAATTAAATAATTTGTTCTCTTTGTTACCAGAAATAAATCTTCACGCACTAAATGTGCATTGAATCAAGAATAAATCGATAGCAACATATTATTAATCACTTTGATTGTTCCGTAAGAGTAAATTTGTAAGATTAACTAAGCAAGTTACACTTTGGCCACCAATTGCTATCTCTTATTACGTAGCACGGAGAATCGATGGCCTAGCCAGAAACTAAGCAAGTTACACTTTGGCCACCAATTGCTATCTCTTATTACGTAGCACGGAGAATCGATGGCCTAGCCAGAAACTAAGCAAGTTACACTTTGCCCACCAATTACTATTTCTTATTACGTAGCACGGTGAATCAATGGCCTAGCCAGAAAGATTTTCGAATGACGACTTCGCCTCGTTAGGTACAGCATCGATCACCCTCCGACAGATGGTCTATCCCTAGTATGAGATTTTATAAAGTAGACGCTAGCGACTGCGTTAAAATTTTGTATGGAATTTCTTTACCTTACTATCAGTCAGGGGCGCTGGTTTGTTATACAAAAGAAAAAAAAATAAATATAAAAAAGTATATTATAAAAAAAGTTAAAAAAAAAGTAGTCGTCATCGGGGTACTTAACACCTGAAGAAACTGAAAGCAGGCTGCTTCCAACATACCATCCTGTATATTTTTGATGATGCCTGCGGCTGAAATTAAGTATGATAATTATTGTTTAGAGTTAGAACTAAATTGTGAGCCGTAAAAAGTAAATTTCTCCACTTGCACCAAATTGATCTCCAATATAATGCGTCGCGCCATCTTGTAAACAGTGATGCAAAATTGCATTCGTCTCATGCAAAGCGCCCGGCAGAGTGACGTACTTGTACACGGGGAGAGATGCAACTTTACTTACCCAAGAGACTGGAAGATGAATATTTATAGAATATTTAATAGCATGAAGTTTGAGGTGTTGCCTGAATTTTTCGACATTTCTGAGTTTTGAATTTTTAGATGAAAATATATTGAAGAACATTTTTGCAGCTTGAATAGCTATGCTCTAGTTTGGTCTTTTTTATTAGCTTTGAACAGGAGTGTCGCTCACACTGTAAAAGTAAAAAAGGTATCAAAGTTAAAGCTATTCCAATGCTCCTATTATACCACAAGGATCTATGTACAAAAAGTATAGTGAAACTAACTGTTGACCAATCACTTAATATTTTTTTAAAAGCATAACATGGCAGCGTACTTTTCGGTGGAGTAGCTTACAAGTGCTTTCGTCTTCTGCTAGCCTTTTCACATCCTAACCAATTTACTTTCAAAAGAAAAAGATCACCAATTAGGTATCTACTAGTTTTATATGTCCATCCATAGATATCTTTTTTAGGACGTAAGCCTCCTCCTTATTCTTTTATTTTTGTCTCTTCCGTGCCACCTTTATTCAGTTGGAGCCTGCGTGCTATTTGATATCGTCCACCCAGCTTAATGCTAGATGACTGCGTTTGTCTATGGTCGCAACTATCAGAATACCTTTATAAAGATTTACAACAACACAAAATTCGTAGATTAATCCTAGTTTCGGTTGAGCTACACTAACTTCGTGTGAAAATTCAACACAAAAGTCAACACTGAGTTCGCTAGTCGTTAGCTCTCCCCAGGCGCTTCAGCAAGCTGAAAATGTTGTGCAAATACATACAGAAAATAGGGAATCTATTTTTTGTTGCCACCACATATTTAAAAGTGTTGAGGTTTATCTTATATAGTTATAAAAATATCGTGAAATGGTGTTTGTGGTCGCACACCTCCCAAATAGCTCGATCGACGCGATTTTCCATAATTAAATATTGTAAATTAGCCAGGTCAGCTAGGAATAATAAATTTATTAATTATTCAAGCGATTGATTAAATAGATTAATTATTATAGAGAGAGCGCTAATTTTGTGGGTATGCGTATAACTTCGGAACCACTGCAACTATTTGGAAAATTATTTTCTTCTTTCCGAATCATAATGGCTATTTAGACTCTACATTGACTTAGCCCAATATATTGTTTTGTTATTTATAGCCATTTTGTGTTGAAAGGATCAGCCAGTCTGCATTACCGACTTGACTGTCCACGCAGACTGTTGCCCAGAGTGCGCCGGACGTAGGAGTAAATTATAGACTCCTTGCTTGCACCCCAAAAAATTATTTTACCATTATAGAAGAACATTTTTTAAAAATGAACACACAATGACGTTGTTGAGTAGTAATTAAAAATATATTATACCTCTAGTAACTTTTGTATATGATAATTGGTTGCATGTAGTTATTATTGAAATACACTATTAATACTTCATAGGCGAATATATATTACATACTTGGCGTTAATGCCACATCACTCTTACCTATTTTTTCATAAAGAGATATCCAGATTGAGATATTTATTGCGTGTCCAGCCAACCGTTAAGAAATTGCGAACAAACAAAAGCTACTTATGCAAACAGCAAAACTTTATTATTTTCACTTTATCTTACTTCAACTGCAAACGTTAATCAGTTTTCATTGTTGAAAACATTTGTTTGAATGTTTTTAAAATTAAATTTTTAACCTTTATTTATTAGTAACTGTTTTAAAGTTGTAAATAATAAGTAAGTCAAATCAAACACACTTGTTTTTCGACTTCATGCCCCGGAACCATATGGGTAAACAAAGGAACAGAGGGAAAAGTTCATAAATCCACTATAATCGGTACACTGACACAACATGTCCATACATGCCATGCCGCACTGCCCACATAAGCGGGCTGGAGTGCTATTTTAGAGATGTATGACTCACCCAAAACCGGTGAGTCGAATGATTATCGTTCGAGTCACCGGTTATGTCGCATGAAAATCATTCGAAAACGAACGATAATCATTCGACTCACCGGTTTTGGGTGAGTCATACATCTCAAAAATCCTGGTCATAACAGGATTCTGTCGTACACGACATACGCTATGAATCGACATTGCATAAAAATAAGTCTTAACAGATTATGATCGGGCGTAGGTAGATGCATGGAGACTTGGAAGAAGTGGGACCTATCAACCTACAAACGATTGACCACCTACTGCCATGCCTCAGCTGCCCTTTCTCATGTACAAAGTGTGACCTGGCTATGGCCTCTGACTCGGCCGTGAATGTTGCAACTTACTGGACCAAATTTAATAGTTTTAGCCATTGACAAGATAGATGAGGGTAAGAAAAGACATCACAGACATCGTGTTATTAATAACTAGCGACCCGCTCCGGCTTCGCACGGGCATAAAAACCTTCCTCTTTAATCACTCTATCCATTGGAGAAAGCGACTTTGTTTTTTTATACTATGTAGTGATAGTGATTAATAATAAGATATAGATTAAAAATAACAGGTGAGGTGGGACTCCACATCTGAGCATTGATCTGTCGAAGTTTAAATTGCTTCTCTGAAAGTTTCTCTCCAATTTATGTTTCCTCAGCTTTAGTATGGATTCCCGTGGGAGTAGCTCTTTATTGCTCTATATTGATAGTCATTATGAGTAATTTTTTGAAGGAATCGGCATACTAGTAATGAATGGTTAACATTAAGTCCGCAAATTGAATATTTTTACTAGTTTCATCTGCAATTAGTTTCATGGAACCGGTTCTTGCACTCGATCACGATCTATTATGTACAAAGATAATGAAACTAAGAGAGAAAATTCTCTTTTGCTTGCAGGTGAAATTAGTGAGCACAATTATTTAACTTAGCCAGTTTGATGGCCCATTTAAAAAAACTATAGAATAAGAACCAAAGATAAAATAAATAACAATTAAAAGCAACGCAGAATGTTCTAATTCTATACTTAGACCCGAAGTCTGAACGATATATTTTAATAAATAAAGAATTAATAAAATTATTACATCTATTTCAAACTCAGTCTAAGAGATTGCTAAAAGCTTATGCCAATGATGCTATAGCGGTACTTGAAGCTGCTCCATCCTGAACTGGTTTCTTTCTAATTTAAAATAACGACCTCCCATCTTACACTACACTTAACCTGAGAAATCTCAGTGCAAATTTATGAGCAATACGTGCCGATCCTACTTTTATCGACCACTTTGTAAGTGTTTCTCGTCTTACACGAATTTTAATATCAGAGAACGTAACTGGAGCTGAATTGCTATGTAAATCAGAAAAGGGATAGTCAGTATAGTATTACATACAAAATAAATCTAGGCAAATTCAAAGCATTATTGCAACACAAATAGTAAAGTGCGTAGAGGGAAGTTCTCAGATTACCTATGATAATGACGCCTATATGACTGATTTCGATCACAGTGATTATTATACATACACCATGAAGTGAGCTTCCATGATCTTATCAATGACTAGCAGTCCACTTCCGCTTCGCCCGTGGTACACACATAGCCTATGTCACTCGGGGATAGTGTGACTTTCCAACGATGAAAGAATTTTGCTAATCGGTCCAGTAGTTTTGAAATCTATTTCATGTAAACAAACAAACAAATCTGTCCTCTTTATAATATTAGTATAGATAAAGAAAGCTGGAAACTAAAAAGGAATGTTATTAGTTTTAGCATGGTTGGTATTTCCATGACAATCACTGTTTGAATTTGTATCAACATGTATAATTTGTATATTAATGGTACAATAAAGAATATATCTATCTACTATATTTTTTTTTGTTCACAGGTATGCATCCTCATAAGCTATTTCCTTCTTTTGTGAGTAAAATAACAACACCATTTATTTTAAAATCATGAAAAAATATAAAGTACTTTGCAGGGTATGACCATGATGTGGTTTGGTCACCGCCAATAGTGTGTTATCATTCATTATGTCTTCCATGCTTCGGAAGATACAACATCCAGTTGAAATTCTATTAGACTGCAAATCTGGCCGTTCGCCACTAATTATTGTTTTAATACATTCTTCAGTGCTTAAAATTAAGTCGCCTATGGTCCCTTGACACGGACAGAAACGAAATTTAGCACAAATGGGTAAATACGTTTTAAAACATATTTCGAATATAATTTTTTTAAGTCTTTTTAATAAATCAATGACGTGTGAATGCAAATAACAAGCGTGGACAACAAATTTGAAAATAAAGAACTGTAAATCTTTTTCTTCATAACTACGAATTTACATGCAAAATCCTTCGCTAGCATCTCCATTTACAAAAAACGAGTCTTCGTGTAGAATCAACATTTTTGTGCTATTTTTATAACGTGTAAAAACTCCACCAGTCTCATTCGTGCCACTAAAATATTGCCAAATAAAATAAACCTTTCTACACCTGAATTCTTGTACACAATAAAACGACTTCGTAGAACTGTCGTGTTTGCTGGTATAATATTATGTTTTCTTCGGTGTCACGCTAGGGTACGTTTCGCAAAATGTACACCAAAACCTTTTTAACAAAATACCGATAGTTCACAAGTGTAACTGGTAGGTATACTATATACGCGTCTCTTTCTCAGTGTATGCATTAGAATAAAATTAGATGATTAATAGTCAAATACTAAAATTTATGTGAACACAATAAAATGTAAACAGGTTCCTAATGTTTTGCAATTCAAGTACGTACAAGTTTTTGTTGCCAATATAAATCTCTATAGTCTCTGCATATGGAAGACAGGTGTGATGATAAGTACCTATGTACAAGTTTTAAAATAAAAAATATTGTTTTATAAACTATTTATTTCATTCATGTACCCTTCGTTAACTTTGGTAACTTCATTTACCTAACCAGTTACAAGAGGAGATTTTCCTTTATACTCAAATTAATTATAAACATTTTAGAAACAGTTTATAAAAGAAGATCTAAAAACTATTTATTACAACTACAGTATCATTTGTCTTTATTGTCGCATACGTATTATTCAGCGAAGCGTAATACCTGTAGATGTCACTAGTTTGCACCTTTATATTACCCGATGTTGTTTCATAAACGAAATACGTGACTAGTGTTAAAACTTTGTAGATTCTACCTATTTTCTTCAGTGAACGTATTCGCCATAAATGGGTAATTTTTTGGCAAATATTTCGCTTCACTTTTTATACTACCTACATCATAATGTCTTATCGAAAATTTTCTTATCGGTGGAATTCGCTAATCATCCTGATATGAGACAATACCTATTTTTTCCTTTATATGTTACTAGCAGTCCACCTCGGCTTTGCCCATGGTACAAACAGAGCCTATGTCACTCAGGGTGAATGTAGCTTTCCAATGGTGAAAGATTTTTTAAATCGGCCAGTAATTTTTGAGTTTATTCATTACACACATACACGCAAAAATACAAATCTTTCCTCTGTAATATGAAAATAGAAGTATAGATTACGTAACTCCTTGGTTTTCCTCTTTTCGCCTTCCCTCTATCTTGCCTACCATACCTACATAATACTAATACGAGAAAAAAAATACAAGGGTAGAATGCTTTTTTTATTTACTAAATACATGTACACAAAAAAAATATATACTTACAGGATAAAACATAGGATCACACAATACACAACAGTACAAGGCTGTTGCTTATATTTATAGTTAACAAATAAAATACCTTCCAGGAGACTCAATTCATTATTTTCACGCTCTACTTAATGGCTAAACGAAATCGTTTCAAGACGGGTCAACTATAACTTTCCAAGATTAACATATAGAATACTTTTCACACCGAAATTTCACTACAGCGAAACGGCATAAGATAGAAAATTACAAAAATAACAATAAAAATACAACAAAACGAGGTTACATGGCATTTATTATAATAACACCTATCATTTGTTGGACAGGAAGATTGGCGCAATTGTTTGTAAGTGGCCGCAAATAAAATAACAAATATTGTCACATAATAACACATTATTATAATAATTGGAAGTTTGGCGATACAAAGAGGTTGTTGCATACTCTATGTTGTCTATTTAAACTACGAAATGCGATAAATTAAAAACTTAATCATCATCATTTCGTGTAGGTGTCATGGTCAATTCACCAAGCACACACTGGTGTCAGAGTTCTTCGGAACAGCCTCTCCGCCTTTGACGTGGTGACGTGACTTTCCTTTTACGACTATCGGTTTGCCGAAGCAAGGAATCA
This sequence comes from Apomyelois bistriatella, assembly GCA_947044815.1. Classification (NCBI taxonomy): domain Eukaryota; kingdom Metazoa; phylum Arthropoda; class Insecta; order Lepidoptera; family Pyralidae; genus Apomyelois; species Apomyelois bistriatella. Next base: position 3,215,500 of record OX345688.1, read on the forward strand.
TCTTTGTTGTCAGACAATCAGTTGATTCAAGCCAACAATAGCCTAACTAAACTAGAAACAATAAACAAAGTATGCTTCCCGTGGGAATCGACCTATACTTAATAGAAATTTACCATTGTGTTATAAATAATCAACTTACTTCAAATAATTATTATTACTTATTTTTAAATAATATACTTCAAAAATAGTCTACGCAAGCCATTTTCAAACGCACATGCGCTCAATTGGCGGCTTAGTAAAGTAGGATTAGTCTTTCTTCTTTTGGTGCCACTTCATCAATGAAGGTCAGATCCTTAAATCTAGTTTTATCCATGGCAAGTCTAAACAACTGTTCCACTGTTCTAACACCAGTCTTTAGGCGGATGTTCTTCAGCGATGACATTTTTGCGATTCTGCGATGCAGAAGATAATATTGTATTTAAAACTATAATTAACTAACTCCAATTGTTGACACTCCTGGTGTTACATGCGTCTTTTTGTCCGTTTACATGTGTGCCTACTAAATTCTATAAAAAATATCGTTCCAGCACATCATTATTTCCAAATTGTATAGTATTCTATAATGTGGCCCAACCAGCTTGTTAGTAGCCATTGGAGCTGCCGTGAGATAAATAATGGCTGGTATCAACTACGCAGCTCCAATTAATTTTACAAAGTTAAATTGCATCGGTTAAAACTGCATTTTGTGGTAAAGAAGTCTGTGTTGGCTTAAACTACTTTCAAATGTGAATAAATAATAATAAAGTAAATATCATTTCTTTTAGACAACATATTGGTCCATATAAAATTATTCAAATTAAAATAAAATAATAAATTAAAATTAAATTAATATAAATACCATCATTATCATTTCAGCCGCAGGCCGTCCACTGCTGTACATAGGCCTCCCCCAAGGATTTCCAAAATTACCGGTTGGAAGCGGCTTGCATCTAGCGCCTGCCTGCGACCTTCCTTAGGTCATCTGACCATTTGGAAACTACTACTACTTTCTACTTTCTTTCTTCATCAGAAAGTAGTTTCTATGGAAGACACTACAAGAAAATAATAATACTTAAAAACGTTCTTAGGTATTTGATTTGACGACCTTCGTGGCGTAATGGTTAACATACCGACCGCTACTCAAGAGGTGGGTTCGATCCCCGGTCAGGTCAAGGCGAAAAATGGTATTTTTCTGATTTTCTTGGGTCTTGGATGTTTATCTATATATGTATTTGTTATAAAATATTATATTATCATTAAGTTAGTATCCCATAACACAAGTCTCGAACCTAGTCTCGAACTTACTTTGGGGCTAACACAATCTGTGTTAATTGTTTCTATATATTTATTTTGATATTGAAATCAAGTGACATTTGAGGATATTATACCGTGTAATAGCCGGATAATTACTGATAATGTATTCTATCAACAACCTCTAAACTAGTAGTTGGGAATTATATGATACTACATGAGTAGATAAAGAATCAAGTAGCATCCAATTTAAGAAATACCACTCCCATTCTCCCGGTGGATACGAGAAAGAGATCTACCGGAAAATGGGAGTTGTAAAGCTTGAGAATCAATAGAGGTCTATTTGGATTGTATATTCAGTCACAGACTGTAATTCCATATATTTTTTTTAATAATTACATTTTGCCAACTAGCCCATAGCTAGGTCATCGATTACATAATACATCCTTGCAATGACCCCACTATAATGGGTGTACCGATCTCAATATAATCTTAAAATAAAAATTTGTTGAATGTATTTATTTTGACTGAAATGACTTACATTAATTACATAAGCATTAATAGCATTGCTAATTAAACTTAATATTAAAAAAGCTTGTTGCTGATTAAATAATGTATCTTTCTTTATATTGACGAAGCTTGTTGTGGATTCATTTTTGTACTTTGGACGAAGCGTGATGCGGATTAATTCTAATATATATTTTTAATTACATTAGTCACACAGAATGTAAATGATAAAAATGTAAATGTATCACGCTCTCTCTCTGTTCCGTTAACTATTCATATGGTTACTATGTAACTAATACGCCACCTTGGAATTGGAAGTAATCACATGTAATGAATAGCTATAGTTTGCAAATATAATAAGCGCACATAACGTAATTTTCCTTGCTAAGAGTGTAATTCCTACGAACTTGTTTTAATTATAAGCAATCGACAATTACTTTAATTAACGAAACATTTTTTTTAAAGAAGGTAAATAGTTATTGTTAGGACTAACTAGCGACCCGCCCGGCTTCTCATGGGCTTAAAAACCTTCCTCTTGAATCACTCTATCTATAAAAAAAAACCGCATCAAAACCCGTTGCGTAGTTGACCGAGCGAGCGAAGCGAGCGCGAGTCTCCATTTCGAGACTGGCAAATTTTGCTTTTGTCCGGATGTCTGTCTGTCTGTTTGTTCCGGGCTAGAGGTCGCATTTCTGAACGGATTCTTATGAAACTTGGCCCACGTGTTCCTTGATTTATTTGCAATTTTTTGTCGAGAGCTTTTTTTGATTGGAGGGAAAATGGGGGAAAAAGGGGAAAGGTTTTCTGTGACGTCGTTTACGAACGGATCCTAATAAAACTTGGCACACGTGTTCCTTGGTTTATTTGCAATTTTTTGTCGAGAGCTTTTTTTGATTGGATGGAAAATGGGGGAAAAAGGGGAAAGGTTTTCTGTGACGTCGTTTACGAACGGATCCTAATAAAACTTGGCACACGTGTTCCTTGATTTTTTTTGCAATTTTTTATAGAGCTTTTTTTGATTGGAGGGAAAATGGGGGAAAAAGGAGGAGTTTTCTGTGACGTTATTTACAAACAGATCCTAATGAAACTTGGCAAACGGGTGCCTTGTTTTTTTTTTTAAATTTTATGTCTTGTCCTTTGTTTGATTGGGGGATAATGGGGGAACTATGCAATATTGCTTAATCACTGTCCGCAAGATGGTTTTTTTTACAAATTAAAATGCTTTATGGTTTCGTATTTTTTTTTCATTATTATTATTTTTACTTTTTTTTATTTATGTATTTTTTTTTCTTTTTATTGATGCCGGCAGAAAAAAATTCAAGCGTTTTAAAAAATTTCACTCCTTCCCTATTAACAGAATGGGAAATATCTAAAAAGGGATAGGAAGTTAACGGAGGAGGTTCGCGAGGTCTACTGTTCACAGAACCACTAGTTTTAGAGATTTAAGCATACATAGGGATAGAGGGACAGAGAAAGCCACTTTGTTTTATACTATGTAGTGATAGTGATAGTACGTATCTATTCTATGGTATAATACAGAAGGTAGAACACGTTTAAAATAAAAGCAACAAAAGACTTACGTTCCAGAAACTTTTTTTGGTTTTTTCATTGTTTTTCTCTCTCTCTTTGTATCAACTCATACTTCATTTCTCGTATAAAATACAAACGTACTTAAATAAAAAGCATGTAAGTATGTATGTTACTTCTAACATATTTCACTTGGGTCTCGGTTTGATCCGAGGAAATGCTCTCAGGTATCTCAAATAGGATTGAGGTAAATAAAGGTCATCCGAATATCAAACCAACCTTGAACTTAATCTAGGTTCAATAAAGGATTTTTACGTGTACATTTGGATATACAAATATATTCTGTTGACGTATTTTGAACTAAATATTGTGTGTGTTTGAAAGAAAAAACAACATTAGAGTCTATGAAAAAGTCTATAGATAATAACGCATTTTGTTAGTGCGCGATAATACAAGATTAAAAATACTTTACGCATATAGTATAGTCGGCAATTTGGTTACTGCTGTAACCAAATTGTATGTTGTGTATGTATAAAAAGTGATAAAAACATTACTTCTCGTTTTTATTATATTACTTTTGGCCGAAACGTACATTTTCTTTGCCGAAACTCAGCTTATTTTGTTTTTTCGTTTTGAAAAACTATTCTACCGTGATTCTACCACATTTCAATCAAAGTTACTTCTGAAAATGTTATAGGCAGAGCCGATTTTCTTAATCAGTATCTATAATCACATTGATCAATGATAATTCAACATTACGTGCCATTCAAAATCTATCTATATGTAAAATAATATTCAAAATTTCTTAACACTAACTTCAAATACAACAAACAAATTGGATTTTCCGCGGAAAACTTGCCGTTGTTTACCAACTGTGTTAATGACGTCATCAAACAATTTTCTTAATTAACAAATTTGAGGCTGCCAGATTATAATAGCGTTGTATTGACAATGATTTCTAATTACAAGATATCTTTATTGTTTGGTTATAAAGGATTGCTGAAATGATTGATTGTCTTAAAGTCTGTAAAGTAGAATCAAGTTCAGTTTCAATTTTGTGACTCTACTATGGTTTTCCCGCGTAAATCATCTATCAAAAGTGTCAACATCAACGTCAGACTAATGTTAGTCTTAGACTAATGTCAGACCCTGTGTTAGAGTGACTGCAAATATTTTATTTTCTAAAGCTGTTATAAGACACAAAAACTGCTTAATTCATTAATATTGACACAATAATTAATAAGTACTTATATTTTTATGCAAATTTATCTTTTATCTTAGCGCCATTCAGGGTCCGTCAATTCAAGTATGTAATAAAAATAATAAAATATTATAGAAATATATTTTTAAATAATAAAACACTGGCACTAGTTTTTTACAAACTGAATATTAACTTCTTAATAGTTCGACCTAGCAGCCTTACCAGACTTAGCATAAATGTTTATTTTGATAATATAACGAAAATAAAAATGATGAAACTACAAAAATAAGAAAGAGAAATGATCCTTCAATGGAACTTTGCAATGAATCGAGGGGAGGATATATGGAAGTCTTTGGATTTGATACTAACACACTGAGCCTCGTCCGATCCTTTCGACTGGACAGAGAAATTAAAAGCAGGTCTGGATTAGGGATGCTCAATTTGAAAAATTAATCCCTGCGTTGACCCAACTTGATTGCTTGGAACAATGTTTTCACCCGAGCGGAACAGACGAACTTTTTTCAGACCTTCTACCGAAATTACTAGAACATATATAGTATTTTTTTAAAGTAGATTTAGGTGATAACGCAAAAATCTAACAGTTTTTTTTAATAAGCAAAAAAGTTCTAATACGTTTTAAAAATGATTTTATTTATTTATTTATTAAAACTGTATTGTTCTATAAGTACAAAATACTTATACGATTGGCAGACTTAATGCTAAAAGCATTTTCTAACAGTCAACCATTGGGAGAAACAGAAAAAACTGTGCGGCGCTTATGAACTTATGATTTTTTATTTCGTGAAGGACAATACTACGGACATCGCGGTTTTGATGGATTCCGGGCTCTAAAACCAAGCAGTTTAAGATACAACCGAAAAAACGCTGAAAGAAAGAAATAAAACTATGATATTTACAACAGTATGTTTGTAAAATGCATCACAGTAAATACAAGCATTAGCTACACGGAATAACATCCGCAAACTCGCATATCCGCTCGTCTGTAAAGTTCTATTTCCCTGCCTCATTCCCCTTTGGGGTAAATAGTCTCAATTTGTCATTCCACCGTCTACATTATAAATGAGAAATGTTTTCAACAGGTGGCGATCCGTATCTGCTTTAGGAAATCTCACTGGCTGGTTGAAAAAAAAATGTTTGTTCTTTATAATGTCGTTTGAGAATCAAGCTAGAATTTCTTTTTTCAGTTTTTTTTTAATTAAATACAGGTTATTAAAAATAGAGAACACTTTCTAAATTGCCAGTATTATTTGCCTTCATTCACATCTACTCGTAGATCGTAGATAAATAACGAAACTGCAATTTCAGAAATTGTGGCAGAAAATAGACACATTTAATCAACGAACAAAAATGAGTGGCGCAATTACATGCCTCTATTATTTTTTTATTGTTAACAATTTGAGCTCAACTGGAAATATGTACAATCAGGCACATAAAACTGTTTTTTTTATTTTATTTGAATCAATTAATGTTATGCAAAAAAGCCATAAATAAATAATTTAATTCTATGATTTGATTAAAAAAATATAAATAAATATATCAAAAGCAGTATTTTATTAGGTTATAACGGCTAATGACTACTGCTGTATTGTTGAAAAATATCATGCTGCTGGCTAGTACATTTTAACGATTTCTTCCTGCCATGTTTAGCTGAGCTATACTTATAGTAGAAACAATAAAATTGTTCAACCGAGTTTACCAGGAAATATCGCTCAGAGGACACAATCATCTATAAAACCGCCGCGAATATATAATTTTTATCGCTTTCGGATGCTCTATTTCTCCTCCAATTCTCCAATATTAATAAAATTTGTCTTATAGGTACTTTAATTAAAAGTGTTCAATAACCTGGTATTTCATCTTGTCTAATTTGCAAGATAGAATTTGAATAAGTAATGTAGAATCGCAACAAAGAAAAATAGGAAAATATAGCTTTATGATTTGGCAGGAGTCATTTTCCCTATCCTCATCATCATATATATTTTACCTGTTGGATTTTTTTTTTTCAAATTCGACATAATAATTATTTAGGGTTCCGTACCTTAAAAGGCAAAAAGGAAACTTTATAACATCACTTTGTTGTCCGTCTGTATATCTGTCTGTCAAACTTTTTTTTTCTGCGAAATATAAAGTAGAAATTTATAACATGTACTCAAATCTTCGGTCTCTTTTGGCTGAAAAATAATCAAAATTATACGCCAACGCGATTAAAAGATATGCTAAAAGTATGCAAATTTTCAAAATTTTTTGATAGTATTGGTATTAAATCCTATGGGGTACTTCCATTAGTACTAAAATCACGAAATTTAATATGAAGCATCATCAAATAGCAGTTATATAGAATTAATCTAAAAAACAAAAAATAGTTGTTTATTTTTAAGGAAATAAATTAGTAATTATTATTAAAAAAAATAACAGTAAAGTAAAATTTTCAAAATAACCTGTTAACTTTTTTAGTAATGTGTGTTGGTATGGAACCCTCGGGGAGCGATTCCGACTCGTTCATAGCAAATTTATTATAACACAATTTTTATCACAACTATACACGACGCGTGCACCACCACACCCATAATATCATATGTCTTATGAAGGAGTGTCGCGCTATTACGAACTGTACAAACGGCTTATTGCTTGTCGTCGCGACTGTACATTCTTTGTTTGCGATTATTAAGGAATGGGTTGTTAGCTCACTTGAGTGATTACTTCGTTGACAAATGTTTCCAAGTTGTTGCTTATAAACGTTGTTGTTTTAGGAAAATGGGCTTTTAACGTCCTATTCTTACAAATTGATGGTTTTAGCCCCCATTTTTCATATTTAAAAACAAACAATTTATATCAGTCTTATATTAACAAGTATAAAGCAAATATTAATTAATTAGTCTCAAATAACTCAAGTCTGGAAAACATTATTTCCAGACTTGAGTTATTTGAGACTAATTATTAATATAGTGTTTTTAAAAGGAACAGAGATTGGTGTAATGAGAGGGTTAACAAAATTATAAGTAATTAACATAACGATCACTTACTTATTAGTTACTTTTAGGTTTAAATATTGATAGCGTTACAACTAGGTATGCCATAATTATAATCTGTAAAATACATTAAGATACAAATAACGAAAGGTAATATACTTAGGCTAAATTTTTAAATAATATATGCGTAGAAATAAAAGACGAAGTGTACAACTTGTGTTTAGAAGTGCAAGGATATTCGATAATTTAAAAAATTATCATCTTATGTCAGGACCATAAGATCCACTTTGGGTTGCCCGCAGCAAGAAAGTAAGAATAATTTGGTGATTTGATTAAATTTTATTGCAATTTAAAAAATATATCATAGGTTACCTGCCAATGAAATCTTTAGACCAAACAGAAAATCGTATAAAGGTGTTGTCATATAAAAAGGAAACACGTGACTTTGTACGAGACACGTAAGTAGGTATAAGTGCAGTTTCAGAAAAAAAATGTTTCCACTTTCCAATTCCAGTATAATCACATAATACTTAATAATACTAACGTAGTATAATCAAAAGTTTCTACGAAATTACAATAAAGTACTAACAAGCGTAGTTTCTGTGTAATTTTCCCCCGTCAATTTCCAACTGAGGTAAGAGTGCTCGTAATGAGTTTAGACGAGCAATTAAACACTGGCAGGCTCAATTTGCCCAAGTTGTAGCTGAATTGGATTGCAACGTGCCTGCTTGCTGAATTTCGCGACTTAATACTGTAGGCGCATTAAGTCATTTTTGCATAAAACATATCCCAACTATTATATATATATTAATATATATATTTGTTTGTTTGTTACTCTCTATACTCTTCACGCCCTATTTACTAAAGCAATCTTACTAAAATTTCGCATATACATAGCTAGGAGTATTGAGAAGGACATACCTTTCATGCCGGAAAAAAGAAATGTTCCCGAGGGAAATTCACGCGGATGACCCGCGTGCGAAAGCTAGTTATTCATAATTGAAACATCTTTGAAATTATTTTAAAGGCAAAAGGTTACTAAAACAAATATATGTTAAAACATGAAATTTCGAAAACTAGTGAATCTTTAAATGTAAACTTTTTCGATAGTTTTCAAAGCATTTTATAACAATGATCAAGTACGTTTTTCCGTAAAAAAATTCAACAAATATTTTGTCAAATATTCGAAGTCGAGTATACCGTCGACCCCAGCTTTGCCTTGTCAAAGAGCAGCATTGTATTGAAAAATATTACGATATTTTGTTGTAAAAGAAAAATTCTTTTATACACAATTTTGCGGTTTTTTTTCTAACAATCTATATATAAATAATACTGTGGAGGTTAAACACTTGAAAAGTTCACTTGAATAGGTATCGTAAAAAACAATCTAGATGGCTTATTTTGCTTGCATAACTGTCCAACTGGTAGATTCCACCGAGAACATTTTGATATCGCTTTTCAACCCCGGGCTCCGAAGCTATACGGTTTTGGACAACGCAATGACGATAATGCTAGGATGATGGTCATGATAAGTTATTTTGCTTCTGCTGTAATGTCTTTTTATTTTTACTTTTATTCAAAGATACCCTAGCTTTTACCAGCGGCTTCGCTCCGGTAAACTTCCTTCGGGAACAGTGCTTTGTCCCGGAATGAAAGGACCTTATGTAATTTTCAATTCAATTCACCAATTTTTAGCCAAATCAGTTCAGCCGTTCTTGAGTTATAAATATTGCAACTAACACGACTTTCTTTTATATATATATATATATATAATATTATTTTATATATATAGGTAGATTAAAAATAAAAACTATAGGTATTTCTTGCTCGTAATATTCAGGGAGCGGGCCGCGCTGATTTCTAATATAAATCGTTTCAAAAGTTTAATATTCAGTACATCAACCTTTTTGAATAACAAATTACCATAAAATCTAACCTCGTCCGTCGAAACCCTGGACGTCAGTTAACCGTCACCGCTTACATCCAAGTTGAAATCAGATTTCCCAATTCGCCCCGCTATCGTGCCGAAGGGGTATTATTTGGACCCGAATCACGTCGCTGCCGCGCGCGGACGTGACATCTCGTTTGGTCGTACACACCGTATTTACCCCTGTAAATGGGTTATGTTCTGGACCCGACGATAATCACGAAATACAGGACTAATGCTGTTTTGATGTTGATTAAAATCTTAATTTTCATGTTAAACAAGACCATTTACGCTTTTTTTTAGGTCGTACATATATGTTTTTTGATATAATAATTAATTTATTCCTGCTATTTGATACAGGATTGGAAGCAAAAGTAGCTATGTGATGAATTATGGCAAATTATATGATAATGATATGATATCGTTTAGCACAAAATATGTTTGTATATGTATAGTAAAAATAGTATAAATATCAATATCTTATGTAAAATTATAATATAATATGAGCAGATCGAGTCTTCTATTCAACCTACTGAGAAATCTGTAAGGGAGGCCTATGAACTGGGCTAGCATAACTAAACAGTTGATTTTGAAAGTGACAAGGTTCTAGCTTGTGATGTGTCGTAATCCATTGAAAAGAAAATCAAGCCAAATTTGATCAAGTTGTTAACAAATTTGCTTGAAACTATAGCAGTTTTCTTAATATTATATGAAAATCTTTCATTACTTTGTGCAAACCATGTTTGATAAATTTCCATTTTCCGTTGCTTAATCTTGATTTTTGTATGCAAATTCTGCAAATGATCAAAATTGATTCTGCAAAGTCGAGTATGTTCAGGCAATGTAAATTCATTGCAAATAAAAGTTAGTCATCTATAAAGACAAACTTTGAGAAGATCGCACTTGTCCTTGCGAACATTGACAATAAGCCGCCGCATTTGAACAATTTTTCCAAACTTTCTTAGAATCTTTAGAAAACTTGGAATTCGGAGCAGGTGGCGCTCTTTTCGTTGAAAGTTTTTAGCTATTTTTATCTCGATTACAAATAAGTTCTAAGTATTAATTAAGAAGCGAAGCATTTCAAGCACATTAATTTAATCCTAACTTTTACTTTGATGTAATTTTAGTTATCATCGTTAAGGCGTTTTTTTTTCAGCTTCTTCCCTGTACGTATTGTAAATATTAAATTAGGTTTTGCATTATTTTTATCACCGGCTGCATGCCAACATTTTTTTTTTATTGATTAATTAATGCATGACATTAATACAATCGAATGCAAGCATTTAAAATTTAAGGAGCAACAGTGGGACAATATAGGTTAATTAAAAAAAATTGATTTTTAGTAATTAAGTTTAATAGTTATACAAAACTAGATAGTGAAACTTAAGTATAGTAGAAATATTCTTGTGCCAAAAGAGATATGTAATTTTACGAATAGTTAATACAATTTTTATCATAAAATCCCATTTTGGTTCCCTCTTGCCTTTCGCTTTTCCTGATAGTTTTCATAAAGTAATCATGTCGTGTCAAACGTCCCTACATTTTCCCTTTTATGTTCTTCACAATTTCCTTAAACAAATTCTATCATTGATAGAAAAAAACAAATGCTATCGTTAGTAAAAACCGCCATCGGTCGACGAAATGTTATTTCCTTACGACCCGCACGGGAAAATAAGGGTCGACCCATTTTTAAGCCGCATACCAAAAGGCTACAATTACTGACCTCGTTTATCACTATCTAAACGCCAAGACAAACACTAGTTACTGGTGACATAAACTCGTTACGTAAGAAACATCCATTCAGTTAGATATAGGCCGTGGATATAGACCTCGTGGAGCCGTTGTCATAGCAACCGTAATCCACTTGGGCCAAGCGATATCAAGTGTGTAGTTTCACGCTTTGATAAGTGATACTAAATTGAAACGGATTCGATACTCTGAAATACTATACACCTTACTCAATTTGAAAGCTGAATCAATTGAATCTATTTGTGATTGAGTTAAGGAAGTTATAAACGGTACGATTAACGATGATTTGGACATATAGAGAGGATGAATGAAAGGAGACTGACGAAAGGTATATATATACAAAGCAGAGTTGTCTGGTAGAGTCGGTCCAGGTCGGCCTCGAAAAACATACTGCGACCAAATGCGCAGACCTTTTGAAAAAGGGAGACATTAGGAGTAACTGAAATCGGCGAGCGTGTATGACGAGTGTGATGAGTGTGGAGGAAGCGAGAAAGGTATGTAAGGATTGTAATCAATGGAAATCTCTAGTTTCTGTCTACCCCTACGTTTCGTAAAGGTATTAACACTCATGCTTATGCAGCAATACACAAAAGGTAAAGATAGATATATTTAAGATTTTTTATAAAAATACTTACTGGTGTTAAAACTAAATCATGTAACAATCGATCACGACAATAAAGCTGTTAATCAGTTTTAGTTTTTGGCTAATATTTTTCTATTACGTTATGTATTAGACAACAGCAGTGTTGCACTTTTTAAATATTCAGTTAATTTAAAAGAACCTGCCCAAATTTCATTTAGTTAGTAAATTTTCATTAAGTATTTAATTATATTGGTTTTGTTAACAATAATTTATTCTAACCCTTTTTTATCTTACAGTATGTTTATTTGCATAAAATGCTTTCATAATAATATTGTTATCATGTATACTGAAAATACAAAATAAAAGAACACTTTTTTCCACAATCCCGATAACAATCCCACAGAATATTTACGACAACCCGACTCTACCGCATTATTGGTGTTTAGTAGAACACCGCAAGGATGTACTTTAAGCCCTCTTCTTTTTATGTACACAAATATGCATTATGTTTTTGTATCTAATAATACCTTTGTTTTTTTTTTTTTATTAACACACAAGTTACTTTAATTCATCAACACTGCTAAATTTCTACCGTTTGCCTTAGGTTGATCAAAATATAGGTACCTTACCTAGTCTTTAAAAATTATGGATACATTTGTTTGGTGTTATAATGAGTTTTCTATTCTATTATTATTTCTATAGTATTCTAGGTCATATTACCTACTAAATAAAATGGATTTATCTCAACTTGGCAACCCCATCACAAGTTAACCAGAATCAAATCTTTGCCAAAATTTATGTGCACTATTTTATTTATGAGCTACATTAGCAACATTGTCGTCATTGAAACTAGAAGCACATAGATGTCACTTTTATGTGCTGTGAGAAATATTGGCGAATCTGGCTTGGTTAATAAAAGAAATAGTTCGGGTTTACGATATCCAAGTAATATCTGACATCCTATTATTATGTGTAGTATTTATCATCACAAAAATTGTACACAGACTTTAAGCAATATTGTTTGTTGAGCTCAGAGTCTGCTGTAGTTTCTTCTATCTTTCATTCTTCTCTTCTTCTTCACTTTTAACACTTTTATTGTCCTCAACTGATTGCTTTATAGCCCAGTATTTAGCTTTCCTGCTTCTTCTCTACTTCGCCCGTTCTTCACCATCTTTGGTTGTGAGATTTTCACGCCTGTCATAACAACTCTGTTAATTATAACCATTACAACTCTCACGCATTGCTTTTCTCATGTTTGTTGCAAGGAAACAAGACATGATTTACTGTCACATCATTCAAATGTAAAACTTTTTATATCAAAACAATCCCAGTTTTATCTCCATCGGTGGCGTCATGAACACCGCAATGCCCACCTGAATATTTATTGCTTACATATAAATCTTGCCGTAACGTTGTACTCGTAAAGTCGCTTAAAACCCGAGGGGTCGTTTCGCGAACAGTTGCGTGGTAATAGGCACAATTTATGAGCTGCTAGCGATAATCTATTTGTCCATTTCTCTTAGGAGTAAAAGGGTATTGAATTAACGTGTCTGATATATTAAATTCATTCTCATCTTCGCCATCTTGGTCATCTAAAGAGATTTTGGAAGAATCATTCGCAGGTAAATTCAAATTAGTATACCCGGTAAATAACAAAGCATAATATAGAAAACCAAGGCATTGACACCTAACAATTTTAAAAGGGTGATGAATCATCCTCGGATGAGATTTTTTGCGGATCAATTGTCACCTAAGTCTTATAAAAGCCCCCAATAATAATAAATAAATGAACGACAAATAAGTAGGTACTTAGTAAAATGTCATTTTTCAACTTGCTTTGACCGAGATTATATATTCTGATGTTTTCAACTGAGAGTGTTTATATGTTTTGACTTTCAAAACTCTTATTTCGATCAAACCGGAATAAAAAAATAATGATTTAACTCGCGTGGTGCTTATCACTTGAATTAAGGGCCAATTTTTATTGACGTTTTTACACTCGTATAGCAATCACGCCCCCGAACCACGTAAACTATAATTGGGTAGCCTACTTTATGAGAAAACTTCTGATTCAAACCCTTATTCAAATATCTAACTCTATTACAGATTCGGGGCTTAGGGTATCTGTAAATCTATTTATTTATTTAAAAGGAAGACCAACAGCAGATATATACACAATTCCATAAAGAAGTGCATGTCCAACAATAGATTTCTTCCTGCTGAAATGATGATGATAGCAGTTTAGACCCTCTATTGCAAGTTTTTAAATTCGCAGTCGTTAGCATCTGTAGTGAGTATTTATTCCTTAAAGCAAATATTAAGATACCTTACTATGCGGAGTCCGGAGCGCTTTAGTAGGTTACGTAACTAAGGATTTCCATACAAAAGTATAACTATAGACGATAGACGACTGCGTTTGCAAAAATTCATAGTAATTGCACTGTCGGCACACAAAGAGAAATTAACCGCCTAATCACCTTTTTTTTAAAGTGTATAAATTTTTTGTTTGTCTAAAATCTGGGTCAATCTTTTTGCTATCAAAGATCTGACTGATCTCTTGTAACTCATTATGATGGGTAAAGTTGTTGAAAAGAGGAAAGTTAGAAGAAGGAAAAAATCTTGGCTGCACATCCGAGAGTAGACCGAGATAGCAAGTGTAGCGAAGCTATTTTAAAAAGCTATGGACAAGAAACAGACTAATCGCCAACCATCACTAGTTGGAGAGGCACCCTTAGAAGAAAAAGTATAAATTATTAATTCTACGTTTAAAGAAAAATTGAATTTTCAAATTCTTAGAGCGAACGCGCACTGCGGCCGGACCGGAATTTCGCCTAATAAAGACTGGGCTTGTTCGTTGTTGGGGAACGTTTGTTTTAACGTTAATTTGGGTGATAATTAACGATACCTAAAATGTAACTTAACGTTACGGTATTGTATAAAAAAGCCCAGTCTTTATCCAAAAAAAGCCGGTCCGAATGAAGTATGCATTCGCTCTTATGATGTTTTCACACATGGTCCAACACAAGAAGCACAATAAATAACATAGGCTTAAGTTCTTTCGGCTTTTTACCTGTCAAATGTTGTTTTCACTGGCACATTTTGGCTATAAAAAGATTGTTTTAGTCCCTCGTTACCAGGGTTCGTAATCTTTTTCAGTTTTGGGTCAAGACTTTTATAGCACATATATCTTGCTATATTTTACGACATTACTTATTTTAGGGCCGAGTAGTAATGCAATGGCATTACTTATATTAGACAGCTGCCTGATGTCTGTCTGATTTTTAGTATTATATCTACAAGAAACGTTATTACTTTGTAATGGCTTAATTTAGCATTTTTGTAAATGATCCTAGAAATATATGAGATAGAAAGTCTCATACTTACAAAATATTTTATAAGCTTACAATAACAAATTATGTTGCCGAGATAATCATATAAAACACCCTTTTTTAGCCTTCCGGTATTATACCCCTTCCCTCCCCCTCTTTCTGCACTCAGATAGATGGGCAATATTGCCCGTTACTATCTCAGTAGCTTTATGAAAGAATGACTAGAGGCTTGCCTTGGGTAGAGATAAAACGTACTAAAATTAAAAAAAAAAAAAAGTTTTCGGCGTAGTTATTTGTTACCTTAAGCACAGAATACCTAATAACCTTAAGCCTTTTCGCCACTATAACAGCCATAGGTACTAAACAGATCATAAAGTTTAAAATTAAGTTAGATTCTTTTATAACAGTTTTTTTGTAGATAAAATATTAAGTATTCTAGACATTAGTAAAAGAGAAGAATCTTTATGAGGCAAATACGACCAGACTATATATATAACATCTTCAATGCAGAGTATGTAAGTAGTTCTCCAGCTCTATTATACATTCGAAATAGAAAATTTTCAAAATTCCGATAGTCGATGTATAAAAAATTCACTTACCATACCTCGATATTCGAAATTTGGAAATATTTAGATTTCCATGAGGCGGATTTGCGCAAGAAATGTCTATGGACTCGTCTCAGAGTAACGGGGGTTTAGTTAGTAAATAGTCTTATATATTTAACAGTCATCGAGCTTGTGTGCTGCTTGAGTGTAAATTATTTAAAACTGCCAAAAGTACTAAAATCGTTATCGCTGTTACAATATTCCCTTGTGCCTATAGATTAAAAAAAATTGCAGAGATCGCGCGGGATATCCAAATTCAGAAAACTTGATCCGTCGCGTTAGTTGGAAAACAAACTCCCTCATATTTCCCATTCACCTTGTAAGCGTGACAAAATGGCGCTGTTTCAGAATTATTGGCTCGCTTCGTGTTCGTGACGTCAAACATATGACAATATGTTGATGCAATAATGCACATGCATTATCATTCCACACATTTCCATACATAATTATATTGTAAATGCAAAGTTATTTTGTTTCAAAAATCTACTCTTCTGGGACTGCTAACGCGCCAAAAAGGAGGTCCTGTCAAAACGTTGCTCTAAATCCATTTTTGTTATTTTATTTTCTTCACCTTTCTGCCAAAAATCGGTTTTTATGTTTTTCATACAAAGTTGCTAACGCAGTATCTCTAGCGTTTACAAACTCTCATGGTGGAGAAGTTATGTGGAATGAAACATTGAGTATGTGAAATGTTTGCGATTTTAATATTTTTTAAATTCGTAGCACTGCATTTTACTGCTCTTCAAGTTTAAAAGAAAAATTTCAGATATTTATGTTTCAGTTGCGGGTTTATTTTTAGTTTTTATTTTGTGTCATATTTCTACTGACGTTGCCAAAGGAAACGACACACCACAGTCTTTTTTTATCCGAGCGTGTAGTTGCATTTAGCGTATAGGGTACGCCTATAGTCGGTCATACTCCCGGATTTGGTGGTACTGATTATTACAATAGAGAGACTGCTGTCTAACCCCTTTTATAGTGAAATCAAACCAATAACCTCATGATCTGACACGGTCTAACAATACCTTGTACTGATAACAGGCTAACGTAGCCACGTTAGGTTAGTGGATTCCTCCGTGCTTTGGAAGGCTGCAAAGCACGGGAGAATCTAAGGTCGAAATGTCACTAGTTGTGACCAAAATCAGGCCTTGCTCGACGACAGACAATTGACACGTACGATCATTTCGAATTTTAGGAGATGGCGCAGGATAGATCAGAATGAAGATACAAGGCCAAGATTCACGTTGGATCGCTGCGCCATCTTAGTTAATAAGTCAGTTAGCGAATTAGCACGCTTCTTATCTGTGTACTATCGCCACCTCTACAATATCACTAAGTGGAAGATTAAAGAAGAAATATAAAATAATTGTACAATTCAAGTGAGTATATTCTGGGAAGAAAGACAAGACAAAGATACGATATGACTTCTCATCAATAAGCAGTTACTACGGTATCTGTGGAACATCATCTCAAAATATTCAAACCAGTAAAACAATGACACTATGAAGGTGATCAATACTAAATAAACCTTCAACACACCTGAATCAATTGAATAAAAATATGTGGTATGTTTTTTACTTACAGCAACGATACTTGAGTCTTACTCGTAAAATCCTCGTAGGTAAATTTTCGTGTATCCATTTTCGATTATAACAATTCAATATCCTACTCAAACAGAGCAAAATTTTGCGAATGAAATCGATACTAACAATACTCGACGGAGCGTGAATAACTGAATGAATTTCCATCACAGACCGCGAAATGCAATTTCTAGGTGCACTTTATTATTCCACGTCAACGGCATAAACGCCAATGCTGCTTCATATTGAGCTATTATAACCCTATAGCGCTGAAATGATATAGCTTTTCTCGTGATTTTCTCGTATAATTTACGATCTTGAGAAATTTCATAATCCACTAACATTTGCAATATCTTACACTATGGTAGTGAGAAGATTGAATAGAAGGTTGAACACTTTTGTTGTACCTTGATTAAAATCACGTGTTCGTTTAGTTAGTTCATCGTCATCATTTCAGCCGTAAGTTGCTGCTGGTCAAGAATTTCCGAAAAGACCTGCATTCAGCACTTGTTTTTATTTGATTTTTTTATGTCGCATCAATCTAGAATTGGTTTACCAAATTGTTTTGGCTTCATTTTTTTTTTTTTTGGTTAATTTTTTACACCCAATACACGCGGTTGTAATAACGTTGCATAATAACTTTCCTACAGTATTTGTATGTTTTTCAAAAGGTTATATTGTATTTCTTTTTTAATTTAATAAACCTTGCTTAGATGGCATGAGCGACGACGTCTGAAGGAAATGAGAAAAATTTTCATGTCAATTTTGCGGTGTTCCCGACGAAACTATTCTGAGCTTCGAAAACAATTTTATTACTGTTTTAAACTGCACAATTTTTAGAAAGGATCCTACTTCAATGACAATTTTAGTTTCTCTGAGAATTTGGTATATGGAGTTAGGAAGTTCAACCGGTCTCTACGCAGTTTTTGACTCTATGAGGAATTGCAATTTTAAAACTAGAGGACTGAACATAAAGCAACCCGAGTAAGTCTAAAATTTTTCGTCACTCTATCTGTATAAACATTATAAGAGTATGACTCTAATAAATTAATGTAGAGTGTAGATCATCATTTCTAAGCGTCACGGTCAATAGACCATACACACCCTGATGTCAGAGTTATTCGTAACCGCCTCTCGGCCTCTGACATAGTTTCTTTGACGTAGATATACTAGATGGCAACTGGGACCAACAACTTAACGTGCCTTCCGAAGCACGGAATCATCAATTATTAGACAATCAGGTGATTCAAGCTTGCAATGTCTTTACCAAACTGGAAACAACTAAAGAAAGTATGCTTCCCGTGAGTATAGAACCCACGACCCCCGAGTCAACAGACAAACGCCTTAACCCCTGGACCACGGAGGCAGTTGTTTAGAGTAGAGGAAGCAGTAGATCAGAATTAAGATAGCAAATGAAAATCTCTGCCTTCTACGGAAGTAAACACGCCTAATATCATTTATGTATGTCGCAGCAAGAAATCTTTACCACTAAAACAAATCAAATCTTCATAGAACACCTCTAACCGTAGACAGCTCATATTTTATTCAATATTCGGCTCGAGTGTTTGCCCAGATGCTCAGAAATAATGAATGTCGAGATACGCCGCCGGTCCTTATTCATGAAGGCCCATCTTCAGAAACACATTAGTTATTTTGAAGTGTTGGGCTAATTCCGTATGTAGTACAGTTTCAGACAAGGATTATCTCTGTAATAATATATTTTATTTATAAGTAGCTTTTGCCCGCGGCTTCGCCCGCGTATGTTTTTCCCGGGATGAAGGGCACCGTTTTCAGCCGTTCTTGAATTATAACTAACACGACTTTGTTATATATATATATAAAGATTGCAAAATAGAAAATATATAAGCAGGCTGACAAAGCATTATTTTATTTTATTTTATTTATTTATTCAGATACACATAACAAATTGTCACCAAAGTTCATAATAAAAAAATGGTTAAGCTAGGCAACAACTCACAGATGTGTATACAGCTAGTTGAAATTATGATTATATCTTTTAATCAAGCTTTCAATATAACAAATGACATTAGATGAGGCTTTGAAATAGATGGAGGAAGAAGTAGGCGCTATAATAAGAAAGAGTTCTTTTTCTATATACCTACTTATACAAATTTTTGATTCAGTCACTGAATATAAATCTCTTCATAGAAAAGAGTATTTTTAGATGTTGATTCATAAAATTTGATATATTTTATTTTAATTATGCTTGCCAGGTAAATACTTGATTTTCTTTCCCAATAAACTTAAAACTATAAAGAAAATTTTTGTTCATATCATCTAACAAAAAATTTGCGTCTGATCGTACTGCGCATTACAGCTGCGCACAAAAGTATATATTTTTTTCTTTTTTTAATTTTGATGCATTACATTTTAAATCATGTATTTGAGTTGTTGAAATCCCGGTAGCTCCAAGGTTTGAGTCACATGATTTACAAGTCGCCCTTATTTAATATTCTCATACCATATGATAATATTCACCAAATTAAATCGTATTTTTCTCACCTTGTCGGTAGGTATATGTAATAAGCTGATGGTTGGTGTTCCAGTGGCGAGTCCTCCGGGCGGCGCGGGCGCACCACGGGAAGAGGCGCCCCGCCCGCCTCCGCCACCCGCACCCCGCAACGGCACATCCCCCAGTAAGCACGGCAGTAGAGGCAGCTATCGCGAAATACTACTTGTTTGATACTGGCCACTTAGATCTTTAAATTTTATTACTATTTTATAACTTTTTAATATTTTGTTTCTTCTACATTCAAACTGATTAATATTGGACTTATTTAAAATTTCCTATTGGCCATATAATATTTAATTTTTTTTTCTTTTATTCAACCAGAATTTTTTTTAATGTTAAATAGGTATACTGTTCCTCTACTTAACATCTTCTTAATTTGATTTTATTCTTCGTCATATAATTTTCAAAATAAATAAATAAATATATAGGAACAAATCACACAGATTGAGCTAGCCCCAAAGTAAGTTCGAGACTTGTGTTATGGGATACTAACTCAACGATACTATATTTTATAACAAATACATATATAGATAAACATCCAAGACCCAGGTCAATCAGAAAAAGATCATTTTTCATCTTGACCTGACCAGGGATCGAACCCGGGACCTCCTAAGTAGCGGTCAGGCATGTTAACCATTACGCCACGGAGGTCGTCAATGAATAAATGGTCGCAAATGAATATTACTTAGGTTAGGTGTGCATAAAATTTGTAGTTCCCCAATTTTCGTTTTCACAGCCATTTCAAAGCTATCTCCAAATAATTTTTAAACTAATACTCAATATCCAGAGACTACTAGATACTTTCATATATCGCGATAGCTGCTAGCCATAGTGCACGTTAAACTATACTTTTTTTATTATCACGCACTATGTACCTACTAAAGCACATTTTTGGGATTTTGTCTTTATAGATATCATTATATATGTCATAAATGTTTTTTCAAATATATCTATTGGCCGTTTTGTGTACTACAGCTTTTACAGGGTTGCCATTATTTTTCTTCTGAATATTATTACTTCCTATAAGATTACATTTTATACAACTGTTGTGTTGTGACAAACTTTTTTTTTTCAAATTTTGGCTTTGATTGTTTTCTACATTTATAATCTATACCTACAGAATAACGGTATTGGTAAGTATTTTATCATTTGCTAAAAGTAATTTATTTTCTAGTTTAGTAACAATTTCATATAAATATGTAAAATAAAACTTTGAATCCTTGAAAAAAAATGCCAATGCGCTTAATTATAAACTATTATGTATTTAAAGTTGTTGTTGTAGCGGAAATAGAAATACATGATCTTTGATAATTATGTCGGTGGAGTGCTGACTTGCGGTGAATGTGGATGCACTTTCCCTGCAAAAATTGGCTATGTCAGTCACCTGAGAGCTCATGAACGTTGCTCTCAGTAGCCAGACGTTATATCACTGTGGTCGAAACTGGTCTGGAGATAGGTGTGATACTTCCTGGCCGCGCCACTAAGCAGTACTCAGACGCTATTACACAAAATAGCAGCTACCTTGTCAGTACTTTCTTTTGATTATAAAGAAAAAAAGAGTACCTCAATAATTTAGGATTAATTAAGCATTAAAAGGGGTCCGGCCACAAAGTAGTACTTCCCAGCCGCGCCACCCTACGATAACAATAACCATTAAATTACTTCACAGGTGCTATAGCTTAAAAAAGTCTACCTTTTGTCTACCTTCCAAGATACTAATAAAATATGATATAACATTTTTCTCTTGGAATTTATAAGACGTTAAAAGTGGTCCGGCTGGGAAGTATGCTATGCAGCCAGTCAACTTACTGATGGTAAAGTTTTAATGGAAAGGAAAGGTTTCTATTATAAGCTACCTTTAGTCTACTTACGTTTAAAATTATTTTGATTTCAGAACAATAATATAATTTAGGATGAAAGGTTATTTTATCTTAGTAGTAAGTAACTTAAAATAATCAAGGCTAGTTGAACCTAGAACAGCTTCGAATTTTTTTTTACAATCCGTAAACTAACGGAAACATTCAAATTATGTAACTTAATAAAATATTTGAAAATAATATGATTCACTTTCCCTTAAACAGTGCAGCTAGCTATCAAAACGTAACAGCAACTTGTATACCTTAAGAGCGGAAAAGATCACACACTGGCTTTATATTTTTATCTTTACAAGTCATCATCATCAGAGCGTATTTCCTATTTGCATCTTCAGCTTACGCTTCAGAGCCCAAGGTACGCATCTTAGGGTTCCGTACCTCAAAAAGCAAAACGAAAAAATTATATATCTTGGTTGTCCGTCTCTTTTTTTTACGATCCTGGCAACGAGTCCTTTAAGGCCTTGGCTCTTGAATTTATTAATCATCTTTTGTCTTAGTTTAGTCAAGTCAAAACGTCAAGTCAGTAGTGTAATCCAATCAAGTAAGTCACTAAGGAGCGCTGAAAAAATTCCACTTAGCAATAACTAGGAGTCAAAGATAAATACGTCACGTATTCGACACTGTACCACTTTCTAATACTCACGCTTGTTGACGAACACTAAGCTAATAATAATTTCTTTAGTCTCGTAATTTTCAAGTTAGAAAATAACATATATAGTTACAAAAAGTTAAAATCTCAAAGACCAGTCTCGCAACCTCAAAGTTGCAAAATATCTACATCTCAAAACATTCTAGTTGCAAAATAGTCAAGTCTCAAAACATCAATGTCTCATTATATCCATACATAATATTCCTTTCATATATCTAACTCCCCGCCCTTCAGGTTCATTTGAACAGCTATGCCAAAGCGTCAACAGTGGCAACAGGGCGATTGCCCCACATTGTCTATTTCCCATTACGACAATTTCCTAAAATGTATGTTACCCATATCGAAAACTTCACATAATAACACGTTTTAGGTAGTCCTAAAATGTCTCTTACCAATATCGACAACTACCTAAAACGTTTATTTTCCATAACGACAATTAACCATCTTGATAAGAATATGAACTATGAACCACTCAAACTAAAAATTTTACTTAAAATTACTTTAATCAAACTAACAGAACAGTATAATGAATAATCAAAATTGTAAATGATCATAAGTGCGATCGTCTGATCGACATAAAACTGTAAAATATTCTTTTTAACAAACAGGCAAATCACATAAATTGAACATAAATTGAATTGAACTAATTATAAAATAAATAGTACGAAGTAGAAAGAACATATGTTTGTTTTTAACAAATTGATGGTAAAGTGTTCATAATAAAAATTGGCTGTGGATATGATGATGATGTAATATATAAAAACTAGCTTTTCCCTGCGGCTTCGCCCGCCAGATTCCCTCGAATAGTACTTTTTCCCAGGATGAAAGGTCCTTCTCAATACTCCTAGCTATGTATATGCGATTTCAAGAAGATTGGTTCAGTAGATAGGACGTGAAGAGGTAACAAACAAATAAATATAGAAACTCACTTATAATATTAGTTAGGATAGGATTAGTTAGGATTTATTTATTAAAACTTTATTTTTCCATAAGTACAAAATGCTTATACAATTGGCGGACTTAATGCTAAAACCTTTCTCTACCCGTCAACCATTGGAAGAAACAGCAAGTCTGTGCGGCGCAAAAAAAAATACAGGGGAAAAACTAAAAAGTAAACAAATTTTACACGATGGGCATCATAAATAAATACCATACTAAACTACGAAAACATACATACACAATACATAAATATACTTCAGTCCTTTGATTCATATTAACTTATTAGTAAATGAAGTAAACTTCAAGGTGATAACTCAGTGAACACTAGCGCCACCGTCATTTAAAAATCATTACTTACTGAAAACACAAGTTATCAAAAATCCTTCTGCTGTAATTATGGTTCTGGATCTGAAGTTAATTTTAAACATATTAAATTATAATTCTCTATAGTTACAAATTGCATTATTGCTTAAAACGGCCACTTTTAGCAGTTTTGCGATATGTAACTATATGGAACTATAATTTAATATTTGAATATGATTAAAATTAACTTCAGATCCAGAACCATAATTACAGCAGAGGAATTTTTGATAACTTGTGTTTTCAGTGAGTAATGATTTTTAAATGACGGTGGCGCTAGTGTTCAACGAGGTATCACCTCCGATTTTGACGAAACAAAGTTTTGACAACGCTCATAATTATATGTAATCCACCTGTGAAACCCGCGTTCAAATCTGTTGAGTAATTTTGAAGTTATAATGTATCAGACAGACAGACAGACAAAAATTCCAAAATTTTGGTTTCTGTTACTCTTCTTTAATCGCCCCCTATCAGTTTTTTTGGAAAACTATTTAATGTACAGACACTCGATTTTTACTTTCTTATTATATGTATAGGTTACTGTAATTTCTTTGAAAAGAAAAGTTGTCATATTGGATTGTTGTCGTTTTGGGAATTTGTCATTTTTAAGTTGTCATTTTGGAAAGTTGTCGTTTCAAGAAGTTGTCGATTTTGGCAGTTCTTTTTGGGTAGTAAATTTTATAAGTTGACCTTTTGGGAAAATGACGTTTTGACACAGTTGCCCATATGAACCTAACCCCTCCATGCGAACGAAGTCGCGGGCACAGCTAGTTAGTAATATTTTCATTATCCTACACTTCGTCTTAAAAGGATACCAACGGTCTATAGGTATCTGCCAATCTTCCTTATGTTATAGATCTCAATAAACACTTAAAACGCAAATTGGTTTGAACGAGGTATTTTGGATATTATGAGACATGGATGTTTTGAGATGTAGATATTTTGCAACTTTGAGGTTGCGAGACTGGTCTTATGAGATTTTAACTTTTTGTAACTATATATGTTATTTTGCAACTTGAACATTACGAGACTAAAGGAAATATTATTAGCTTAGTGTTCGTAAACAAGCGTGAGTATTAGAAAGTGGTCCAGTGTCGAATACGTGACGTATTTATCTTTGACACCAAAATCTCCTAGTTATTGCTAAGTGGAATTTTTTCAGCGCTTCACAGTGACTAGACTTACTTGATTGGATTAGACTACTGACTTGACGTTTTGACTTGACTAAACTAAGACAAAAGATGATTAATAAATTCAAGAGGCAAGGCCTTAAAGGACTCGTTGCCAGGATCGTAAAAAAAGAGACGGACAACCAAGATATATAATTTTTTCGTTTTGCTTTTTGAGGTACGGAACCCTAAGATGCGTACCTTGGGCTCTGAAGCGTAAGCTGAAGATGCAAATAGGAAATACGCTCTGATGATGATGACTTGTAAAGATAAAAATATAAAGCCAGTGTGTGATCTTTTCCGCTCTTAAGGTATACAAGTTGCTGTTACGTTTTGATAGCTAGCTGCACTGTTTAAGGGAAAGTGAATCATATTATTTTCAAATATTTTATTAAGTTACATAATTTGAATGTTTCCGTTAGTTTACGGATTGTAAAAAAAAATTCGAAGCTGTTCTAGGTTCAACTAGCCTTGATTATTTTAAGTTACTTACTACTAAGATAAAATAACCTTTCATCCTAAATTATATTATTGTTCTGAAATCAAAATAATTTTAAACGTAAGTAGACTAAAGGTAGCTTATAATAGAAACCTTTCCTTTCCATTAAAACTTTACCATCAGTAAGTTGACTGGCTGCATAGCATACTTCCCAGCCGGACCACTTTTAACGTCTTATAAATTCCAAGAGAAAAATGTTATATCATATTTTATTAGTATCTTGGAAGGTAGACAAAAGGTAGACTTTTTTAAGCTATAGCACCTGTGAAGTAATTTAATGGTTATTGTTATCGTAGGGTGGCGCGGCTGGGAAGTACTACTTTGTGGCCGGACCCCTTTTAATGCTTAATTAATCCTAAATTATTGAGGTACTCTTTTTTTCTTTATAATCAAAAGAAAGTACTGACAAGGTAGCTGCTATTTTGTGTAATAGCGTCTGAGTACTGCTTAGTGGCGCGGCCAGGAAGTATCACACTGGAGATAGGTATATATATATACGTGATCTTTGAAAACTTCAACTCTCAAAAGCCAGTCGGACTGCGTAGAATTCCTGAACTCGAAGCTGAGTTGAGTTTCCATTTATAGAGTTTATTCCATTTTAAGATATACAGTCTCTCAAATAAAATCCACCTGAATTGAAAACGGACAGGCTAATAAATTACTACCGGCAATCATACGTAATCTGATTTAATCCGTTTAAAACCATTAGACGATTCGTCGACAAAATTAGAATTAGCCAAATCTCGTCGCGGTACGTTAATACCACCAATACTTTTAGGATGATTGGAAATAGAGGTCGTATTGAGTGTGTTTTATGTAAGTTCTTTGTCGTATGTTTTGTTATTTCCAACAAATTAATTTTTAATTGATGATAGAGAGACAGAACAGAATATCACTACATAGTATAAAACAAAGTCGCTTTCTCTGTCCCTATGTCCCTTTATGCTTAAATATTTAAAACTACGCAACGGATTTTGATGCGGATTTTTTTAATAGATAAAGTGATTCAAGAGGAAGGTTTTTATGCTCATGCGAATCCGGGGCGGGTCGCTAGTTTTACTTATAAGTAAAAGAGTCATAAAGAGCAAGACGCAAATGAGCAGGATTCCAGCGTTTGATTGATTTTAAATCATTATCATTAGAGTTCCTTGTTTAATCCACATCACATCCAATTAATCTGGATATGTTTTATTATTTTTCCCTTTATTTTGTCCCTGCTCGACGTCAACTTTTGCAATGTTGTTCGTGGAATTATCCAAAGTAAAAAAATTATACCTCTGATTGTCCCATATTCGCCTTTTACGATGTTCACAAAAAGAGAGGTAGTGGTTTATCGGTCACATATCACACGGTTACGTCGATCTATGTGAAAGGTACCAAAAATTGGTTCCAAATCTACTAAGCGAAATCTAAAAGAACCTACATGATTACTTATAAACTTGAACCACCAGATATGGTAGAGAAAATCAAATTAGAGTTATGACATGACTAAAATTCATTTTAGGTTGCTGCTACAACTTATTTTCCCATAAGAACATTAAGGAAAATAATATTGCAAGCAATTTCCAACTATTTCAGTTATCACTGATGACATCGCAAACCCAAATGATATTATAACTATGAGTGCAAAATTTTTTTAGTCTGAACTTGTCACTTTTATAGTCAGAAATAAAATAACAGAAAACTTGATGAAATTTATTATGAGCATAACAAACAAGCAACAAAAAGAACTAAAGGAGCAAGCTTCATAACTGGAGATACGAGTGCATTCAAGCAAATTGTGTATAACTACAAAGTTCTGAGAACGTGTATGAATTGTATGCAAAGCACTTGCTAAGAATATCTCTTTGACTAGGATTTGCAATCGTATATTGTACTGAGTGTATTGTTGGTACCTACAGAGTAAATCGAAATATCTTCTTCTATATTCGAGCATGGTTTTCAGTTCTTTACATCCTCACCTTACACCGTAAGCTTAGATGACGATCCTAGATATGATGGTTTTGGTTATTAGGTACAATGGAGCACCTGCCGTTTGACCTCCGTGACCTCTTGAAAACGAGACTCATAGAATTATGTCCGCCTTAGTGTCCCATATAATCAGATTTTTCAGACTGCCCTGATAAACTAAACATTCCTATAGAGTAGCCCGAGATAGTGTTGCCAGAATGCCACTAGTGGCTATAAATCTTAGTCGCAAGACAGATCATTATCTCAGGTTTTTAGGTCCCAAGCGCTGGGGTTCGCTAAAACACATGTCTCGATGTTTCAATTTCCTCTTCGTGTGTTATTTTCACTTGACATTATTTTTTGGGATTTATAAAAAAACCCTGATAACCTTCCTAAATTGTTCTTAATCTTTGGTCATTCATTGGACGACCTCCGTGGTCCCGGGTTCAATCCCCGGATTGACCTGGGTCTTGGATGTTTATCTATTTATGTATTTGTTATAAAATATAGTATCGTTGAGTTAGTATCCCATAACACAAGTCTCGAACTTACTTTGAAACTGGCTTAATCTGTGTGATTTGTCCCTATATAATTATTTATATTTATTTATTTATAATGATTATTTTATGCAGGCGACCATGTACAACCCTGGTGTCAAATTTCTTCATTATTTTTATAAATCCCTGATATTCTTCCGTTCTTATCTTTGGTCATTCGTTCATAATTATTATTTCGTTTAGGCGACCATGCTCACCTTGGTGTCAGTTTTCTTTAGTATCAAAGATCGGTCTAAATGATAGATTTGACCCTACGACCATCGTCACCACGACATCAAGTGTTCCGTGTTCCTGTTTGCCTACTAAATGGTATCAAAAAATATGGTCGGTTTTTAATAGATTGATTAACTTTAATTGCATGCTATTTGTTTTGAAAAAATCCGTCACTTTTTTTACAGTAAAACATGAAGTTGCACTTCATCCGCAGGCAAGGTGGCTGATTGACACGTTAAACAAAGCCATTGTGTAGATTTGTATGGATTTGTCTGATGTCGAATATCAGCGAACCGTGGAACAAAACGGGGAAAGATCCCTTTGAAATTTGTTCTGGAATTACAGATTTTACTTTATTCAAAGGGGCGCATTGTTATTAAAAGATAATTTACGAAAGTTATATACTTTATCGAAGTTATTTATTTTTAATTCATAATGTTATAGTCGTGTCCGAATGCTTTACATATATTTATTTGCCACATTATATTATAGACACTCTGTAATACTTTTTTGACATTTTTGTCGATTTTGCATCATTTCTGTGCCACATATTTTTAGTCTTACGTCCGACGACCAAAAACACGTAACAAAGGACCATAGATTAAAATAAAATTACCGCGCGCAATTCGAAATTCTTTGCAAAGGACAGATATTTCAATCGCTTTGTTATATATCAGGTATTTGAAAATGAGACGCTAGGATAATATCTCGTTGCTTTGTTTGAATTACTTCTGACATGCGTCGAAAATAAAATCAATGAGAAATAAACAATCCTACGATGAATTACTTAATTAACATTATACAAACGCATGATTCCGACTAAACACTGACAAATAATTTGCTTATTTCATGAAATTCAGTACAAACAAATAAAATTTACATTCCCCCGTCTTCAAACTGTTGGCGGCAAGCGCGTTCATCTCGAGTATAATAATCGTTTCGAATGACTACTTTGAATAGAAATTTAATTATTATGTTTGTTCGTGAAATTAACATCGTTGTTTCACGGCCTACCGAAGTTTAGTTTTCCTTTGCTCTTTCATTTCATTCAGAGCTATTATTTTATATTATAAGGTTATTATATTATCTTCTTCTTCTTTTCGAGTCATAATGGCTATATGGACTCTATATTGACTTAGCCCTGTACTTGGCCACCTACACCGCCCGGTCGTTTGCCTCGTTCAAGTTCCCCATTGTGCAGGAGACAGGGCAGCTAGGGCACGAGAAAAGGTGAACCATCGACTGCACCG
Source organism: Apomyelois bistriatella (assembly GCA_947044815.1). Classification (NCBI taxonomy): domain Eukaryota; kingdom Metazoa; phylum Arthropoda; class Insecta; order Lepidoptera; family Pyralidae; genus Apomyelois; species Apomyelois bistriatella. The sequence goes on from OX345688.1 coordinate 3,244,721, forward strand.
CGCCGCAGTCACACAGGCTGCTGTCAGAGAAACCCCACCTAGCACAGCTCTCCCGGCATATTCCGACATCAGCCTTAAGTCTGTTGAGAGACTTCCAGGTTGCCCAGTGAAGGCCACTGCCAGGATGGAGTTTTTCTGCTGGTGGTAGGCTGATAATGGGGGATAATTATAAGGTTTGATGACACTTCCACTTACTGATACAACTCCATTTTGAGTCCGTAGGAAGGTGACTTGCCTACTTGAAGAAGTTCAACCAAAAAACGGATAAACGTAGCCTGCTATTTAATTACCCAGAAAAGATGAGATCTATAGACTAAAAAGCCGTTTAGGTTCATGGAATCAACAACTGCTTTTAGGTCTCGCCTTAAAGAAAGAAAAACAAGTGAGGACCTGTAAAGAATCTTTTTAACCTTTTACCAGATCACCTATGACACCTTGTACATCGTAAAAAGCTAACGAGAGTAACTTCAAACCCTTATACTATTGATATTCCAATGTAATTCAGAAAATTGAATTCAAACCCTCGTTCTTTTCGGAAGTCGATTGAAAACAGAAACAACTATAAACAAAAAGCCTTCAAATCCATTAGCCAGTAATTTATTAACACCGATTTATAAGGTAACCCGATAAGTATGCCGAAAATCGAACGCAGGTATATTACAGAATACTCAAACGTAACTAACTACACTCGACGTAACGGTCTCGTTTAATAAAATATGCCGAATGGTTTTCCACGGAAACCGGGGTACTGATGTTGCCAACAAACGAATTAAAGGACCTTTTTTAGAAACTCAACTTAAGCTCGAGGAAGATTAGGTCGAGTTTTGAAAATTTGCAATATTCACTGCAGTTAGGATCAAAGGCAGTGAACATTGATCCATTTGTCGTAACACTGTAATAACAGTAGGTACAAGTTTACGAGAATTGGTTTAAAAAGTTGCATTTATTATATGTATCCGATTGAACTGAGACTGTGTTGCGGATATAGATTGCATTTTCAGTCAGCTTTTTTTTAAATTTACTTTTGTCTAGCTGCTTGGCTGACGTCAACTCTTCTTGGGAAGGGTTAAATTTATAATTAGGAAAAGAAAAAAGTGTGCCTATTTCTCATATAAATTCCTTGTACTTGCCCATGGCGAGTTGGAATTTCGACCGCGGTCTACCCGATATACCTCAAACGGCACGTCAAAAAGATTTAGCTGGGTTCCCTAAATTGGCGCCATTTTTGTGGGTCACTTTTGCGCCTCTTGATTCCTATAAAATAAAGTATATATTATTCCGGAACAAAGCCTCTTGTGACTGTTAAATTTAAAATAAAATTTCGCTTTTTGTTAACATATAATTTGAATATGTGTATTTGATATCACTTTTGGTAATAATAATAGATTATGTTTTCAGTGTAACTGTATATATGACATAATATTACTATGCCAGGCATAGGTAGGCACGGACGAGGGATTGGACGCTTCAGGCCGGATCCCAGTGATAGAAGCGTGTTGGCGTTCCCATCATTACCGAAAAAAGCCATCTTAGCTTATATTTTGATATAATTGGTAAATGTTCTTCGTTTGTCTATAATTTTATATGCATATTGCCCAAGATAAAAAAATAGCAGTACTCAATCTAGTGGTATAGAACCTTTGATACGTGGTTACGACTCATGCTAGACTGGCTTTTTTTTCATTGAGTTTGATCCTATTCATATTAAATACATCATCATCTCAGAATTTAATCTTCAAGGGCTTGTCTGAAAGTCCAGAGATAGTGGGACTGATTTTCAAGGGAAGCATATTTTTTTCTAGTTTAGTTAGAACATTGCAGCTGATAATAAAGATGATTCCGTGCTTCGACAGGCGCATAAAGCTATGGGTCCCGGCTGCTTACTGGTAGTCGTTAAAGAAACCACGTCAGAGGCAGAAAGGCGGTTACGAAAAACTAAACCAAGTTATGCAGGGCCGATTGGCCTTGTGACCCACACGATGTGAACTGATGGACATTATATTGGTCACACTCCAAAAAACGCTAAATCGCGATTTCTCTTCTATTCCTCTCACAAGGAGACTTTTTTCATTAAGTTTATTCCTACGTAACAACATTACATTCCACCGTCTTATGAGCTCACATTATCATCTAAGTATCCTCTTCATACAATATTAAAAATAATATTACATTTCTTGATATTTTCAAGAGCTACTTATGAAAGCAAATAGCAGCCGTAATTTAAGCCTGAGAATGCAATACCGGGAACTACCAACGACCCTCCCAGTTGCCATGGGAACGGGGAAAAGTCAACAAAACCTGCAAATAAGCGCCAGACCACACGATACTGTTTTGCATGGGAGAAATTGTAGGATTGCATGATTTCTTCCCTCCATCCACCTTTATCACTGTATGACTTAAAGCATTCTCCTGTAGGATCTCAAATCATATGGCTTTCGAATGAATAAATGACACTGAAAAGTTACGTTGGAAACAAGTATGTCTAACCATGCGGCCTCCACCAGGGCCGGGTAGAAGGGGCAAGTCTATATAGTATATAGTTTACGTCGAGCCAACACTTTTAAAGGGTATACGTGCTAATAGTCTCAAAACAAAGGATGCCGAAGGCTGGGCAAAGTGGAGGAGATAAAGCAGAAGCGAACTCAGTGCTCTGAAGCAACCTGTTAAAGCCGCAAAATGGATATCATAGAGAAACCAGCGTTCTCTCTCTGGTATCCCATGTCTAGTTTCAGAGCCCGGGATCCGTTGAAATCCATGGCCTATTAACGATTGGTGTCCCCTCTTTTTCGTAGTTCTATTCATCGTCATCATTGTACAGCATCATGTGGTTCCATTGCCTAAGAAAAACATTTAGTTCTAAACCAACCGGAGTGGATACGGACAGCCGACTCCCTCTGACATAAGTATAAAACCACCAGTCATAGGTACTTATTAATAAATAAATAAATAATAAATAGTACTGTTTAAACTTGTGTGCGTGTGTTTTTTGCTTGTGTTAGATAATTTTGTCAAGTGTGTGTGAAGCGACGTGTTAGAATAATGTGTTTGTGTTAATACTTATTGTGATTCCTCACCCCGCTTTTTTTTTCTTTTTTCGTTGCTTGAATTACAAACTCGATAAAAAAAGATCAAGGAATGTTTTCAAAATACTCTTTTTAATCCTCTCTTTCATTTTTAGAAATTTGACAAAAGGTATTATCAACGAATACTAATAAAGTATTCTCTTTCAATATTTAAACTTGCAAAATTCTCATCTTCAAGAGAGAATAATAAATGTTGTTCAAATAAGGACTTTACCGTAGAAAGCAATACTTAATTTAAATTCTATTTTCTTATGCACTTTGGTTCAGAAAGCTTACCAAGCAAGTTTTCCAAGAAGTTAGGTAAAGAAGTCGTCTTTCATTTTGCTTTGTCACTTGTTATTCACCAACATCATCATCTCATGTAGCTGGCATGATCAATAGATCATGCACATCCTGGTGTCGAGTTCTTCCGAACCGACTCTCGGCCTCTGACGTGGTTCCTTTAACGACTATCAGATGGCAGCAAGTACCTACGGCTTCACGTAATTCATGATCGCACATTACCTATTCCACTTACAACTAAGCACTGCATCTCTTTTAAATCAAATCAAATCAAATCTATTTATTGTGGAACACAGGTTAATAAGATCTTCACAATATAATTATTTTGTGTCACTGTGACCTGTCCTAAGACGTACAATAATTTTACAAAATCATCTATATTTTTAGCGTCAATAACTTAGTCATTACTTATAACAAATTTGAAATTAATAAATTCTGTGATAAAAAATAAAATAAAAATTGTATACAATTAAATAAATAAAATTTCTAATAAATTAAAACATAATCAATCAAAACTATCATCCAAAAATTCTTGTACAGTATAATAAAATTTTTCAGTCAAAAGCAATTTTAATTTATTTTTGAATGTCATCAAATCCAAAGTTTTAAAACTATCAGGTAGTTTATTAAAAATAATGTGAGCCATGCCAATCACGTTTTTATTAATCAATGCTGTTTTATGTCCGACAACTACCAGTTTCTGTTCATATTGAGGTCTAACGTGATTTGGTCTCCTTCTTGTTTCTCTTAATTTTTTTGAACCCTACGTTTTTGCCACTTAATTTATTGTAATTACAAGCTATAGTCCGCGACTTCGTGTGCGTGGGCTTCGTTCCCGCTATCGTGGGTTTAAAAAAAAAAATTGCTATCTCATATTCATTTTAAATGTCCCTCTATCCATTTCAGTCAAAATTACTAAATATATATAGATTACTCGATTTCTTGTCATCAAACATACGGCCGAACATTTCCAAACTGCAGAATAACAGAATATTAAATTACTTCATGTTTATTAGCGACAGAGTAATCTAAAATCAGTGTACTACAAGCACGTTCCGATTTCAAAGGCAGTGAATAAATCGAACGGAGCGTTCATTCCGTTCATTGCTTCATTCAGAAAGTTCGACGTTAAATAGACTTCTGCTGTTTATTGAACTGCTTTAATTTGTTGGAACTTAGATAGAGTTGTATTTAAATTTAACAACTGTTTATTTTTTTAATTTAACACTTTCTTGTTTATGGTAGTACGGAATACATCTTAAAATTTGAATATAACACGCATGCAAAAGGCGGCCTTATCGCATATCATTGATATCAATCCAGTGATGTATTTATGTAATTGGTGCAATAAAGTGTTTATTCATTCATTCATTCATGCATTGCAGGTGTTCTTAAAAATATTTTTATTGTTTATTTTTTTAATTCATGTACAGTGTACACTCAAATACAAACATAGGAAACTTAAAATTGGGATATTTAGTACAAGGGTGCTACTTATTTCTATAGAATTTTTTTTCAGTAGACCTGCGATAGGAACTTAAAATTATTAAATACTGACTACAAAAGTGTTTAGAAATCATCTGATTCGAAAATAAGTGAGTAATAACAACTTAAATTGCATAACCAATTCCACCTACATTATTTTTATTGACGAAAGCATTGATACTACAATAACAAGTCAGTGGCACTTAGGGTTCATCATAAGTTACTCTGATCGTTATTCGCTAGGCAAGCAATAGGTTTTTCTAGAATATATGTGTCTGTCTAGAAAAAAGCCACCCTCCATTCAAGTCGTAAAAGGTATTGGATAAAGGAAAAAAGCTCGAGCACTTTAAGTGACCCATAAAATGGCGTAACAATAACAAAACGACTAGTGTCAGCATTAAATACAGAAAAATAGCATTACAGCAACTCAATTATTCCTAACGCAAAAAAATATATATGAATCGTAACTTTTGATAAAAGACGTAGGAATGAAGATATAATAATTGTTTTGCCAAATAAACGAAACCGACTCCAATTACTCAACTAAAAAGGATAAAATAATTAATACATTGTTTTTTAAATATGATTCATATCAAACATTTTAATAAATCTGAAGTGATCGAGTATAATCGAGCAAGATATATTACAATCAAGAAGTTGTAAACACATTTTATTTTTGAAAATGGGTTTTTTCCAGCATCGTCTCACCTACGTCTCACCTTACTAACATGAAATATATAAAAAAATGATTTGTTCTTTGAATCTCGTGAATTGAGAACCTCCTCCTTTTTTTAAATCTGTTTAAAATATCTATAAATACAATTATTTATGGATGTTAAGAATTGTCCTCATTCATCATCACCAGATGAGACCAGATGACATTTGCCCCCCACAAATTTCGAATTAGATTTCCACCTTGACCTTATTCAAAGTGGTGTATTCTGTTTCCTGCAAGTTTAATTTGGCTGATCAGATACCGATATTAGTCATTGAGCCCCCAAGCATTATTTTGTGTTTACTATTGAAATCTTTCTAGGTATGTGAAATTAGAAATATGCTGCACTCGTGTCGGCGACTTCTACTTTTTCTTTATTGGATCTATCTATCTTAAATTTAAGAGCTGTGCTCTTGTCGGTGGAGTCTCTTCCAGGTGTTTCTATCTTCCGCTAACCTTTTCTCCTTATACGACACGACTCCCACTTTTTCTTTAATTTGTTCTATAAAACTCCTTCTTGGTCTAATTCTTCCCTGTCTTCCTCCTTCTTGGTCTAAGTCTTCATGTCGTATTGAATGTTAATGTATTGGATATCATCCCAAAAATTTATTAATGCATGAAACACGTAAAATCAAACAAACTCACGTTCCAATTTTGAAAGCAGTGATTGAAACAAGCGGGATATTCATTTCATTCACTCTGTGAGTTCGGCGTATAATAGGAATCCGTCTTGATTGAACTAGTAATAGGTTTGGTCAGTTACAGATTAAAAATGCTGCAAAAATTTATAACAAAAAGATGATTCTTCTTATTCTAATTTGACTATACAATGTATGTAGTCTAACTCATAAATAAAATTTTAGAGACTTGTCGGTGGCGTTCATTTATTCCGGTCTATCATTAGCGAGTTCATTTAATTATAGTTACAAATTGCAAAACTGTTAAAAGTGGCCACTTTTAGCACTTGCAATTTGTAACTAAATGGAACTATAATTTAATGATTTAGAGCATAGCTCTTAAATTTATGATGATAATATGTTTAAAATAAACTTTAGATTCAGAACCTTAATTACATAACACGGATTATTGGTAACTTGTGTTTTCAGTGAATAATAATTTTTAAATGGTGGCGCTAGTGTTCACCGAGGTATCCCCTTTTAATTCATAATAACAACTATTCAGTACATTATATCGTTGGACTCATTGAACAAATAAATATACATTTCACAGAACCTGAGCTGAGCCAACGACTGTAAATTAATTACAGTCCGATCGGACTCTTCATTTGTGTACTGTATTAAAGCATGCATGTGCAATGTATTGGATGCTCTGATTGGATTTTACCGATAAATAATTAAAAATACTATTCATTCATTCATTTCTTGTAGGTGTCATGGTCAATAAACCATACACACCCTGGTGTCAGAGTTTTTCAGAACCGCCTCTCGGCCTCTGACGTGATTCCTTTAACGAATACCAGATGGCAGCCGGGACCAACGGCGTTACGTGCCTTCCGAAGCACGAAATCAACTTTTTTGTCAGACAATCATTCAAGCCTGCAATGTCCTAACCAAAGTGGAAACAACTAAACAAAGTATGCTTCCCGTGGGAATCGAAACCTCGACCCCCGGGTCTACAGGCAAACGCCTTAACCACTGGACCACGGAGGCAGTAAATAGTATTAACGATGGAGTTTCGTACTCGAAGTACTGTTAATCTGTAAAATCTTTGAATTATGAATCCGTTATATACCTACTTATCTAGGTTCAGATTAAAAATTAATCCTACATCAATGAATTTAAACGGCAATTAAAATAAAATTATTTTAAGAAATCTAATAGGCATGTAATTTGTATACGAAAAATCTTTATCGCTACCAATTTTTTTTTCTGTTTAGATCTATGGTTAACTGGAACATTATACTTTTTTAATTGCTGAATTTATTTTGCAATACATATTTATTTATTTTTTAAACACTTTATTGTTTTCCAAGTAAATAAAACTTGTACAATTTGCGGACTTAATGCTAAAAGCATTATCTACCAGTCAACCACAAGCAGAAACAAAAGTGCGGCAAATTTTTTTTTTAATAGGAAACGAAAGTAAATCATATTTGAAATACTTGCCAACTCAAATGAAAACTGCTTTTATATTCAAATCAACAAAATTATAAGAAAACCTAAAGTCTAAAGAATTATCTAAAATGTACAATTTGAAGCAACGTGCCCAAAACGCTGGCCGCATTCCCTCGCTGACTCAAATTAATTTACCAATGAAGCTGATCAAATAACTAAATGAATAACGTAGTAGTTTAACTACAAAAGTTAGACGCTGAATGTAGCATTATTATAGAGCATGAGATGGTAAAATTTAAATTGTCCGCAATATTACTAGTATTTTCTCTAGCAGTATTATTTGTCTCAATTTAAAGTTTGTCTTAGTTTTGCACTAGATATTTTTATAAAACATATTTGATTTGAATTTTATATATTCGAACCCTTTTATTTTCATTTGTTACTTAAGGTTCATATTTACTGCAATTATAAGACAATCAAATTTTAGGCGTAATATTCAATTAATTATTTCATAAATGGTAATGACGAACTGCATCTATGCATGATGACATTTTATGACTAAACAAGTAAATAAACATAAATTTGTATGGCTTAATGGCGGATCGCAGTATTGTACAGTTATAATTATGTAAGACCATTTATATAACCTGTGGTACACAAATAAATGATTTTATTTATTTTCATGATACGGCTTTTAAGCCAATATGTATGTAATGTCTCTTTTCTCTTCCAGATTATTTATTTCTTTCTGTTCATGTCTCTTATATTATGTCCGAGTGTGTTTTCCAGGTTGCCTCTTCAGCTTATTACGTATTATGTGTTAGGTACACATTTAATTAATTAACATAATTTAACTTGATCGTGTGAAATATTTTCTAATTTATCCTACTTATTATATATAGTACTACCTACCAAGTATAAAATCTCTAATAAAAAATCGTGTTTGTCCTCAGAACAAGGCGCTCTCACAATTGTGCGTCGCTCCTCAAGCCGAAGTAAGACAGAAAGTTGTTCGACCCCCACAGACGAACAATTGGACCAAATCGATCTAGACACAGAACATTTGCCCGCCGTCGACACGCCCGATGCCTGCGATAAAGCCGCACTTAGGTAAGAAATCAAAATAAGTATATAAGAACATTATTAATTTAAAATATAAAAAAACCCACGGCACATTTCTTTTTAGTGGTGACGGTCGACTGATTTACGAGTACCTCCCACATATTATTTGCAAACATTATGTAATTTCCCCACTTACACCCCCAGAGCTTTGTAACAGCTCAACCGATTTTTCATTAAACATATTATTTTGTAATGTGCACGTGATGCGCTTTCATTTGAGACCCCACTCAAGTATATTTGCAGACATTCGGTTGTTCATCCCCACTTTCACCCCCACAACTTCTAAACGGCTCAACCGATTTTCATCAAACATGTCTAAGAACACTCGCCCGTATGTCACCTTTAATACGAAAAAAACTAAATTGAAATCGCTTTATTCATTCGGGAGCTATGATGCCAGAGACAGACAGTCAGACACGTCAAACATATAACACCCCTCTTTTTGCGTCGGGGGTTAAAAAAACGTGCTGCACTCAGGGTATGCCGCGGTAAAGCTATTGCTTAGCATTTTTTATCAACTTATGCAATAAGTACGAACGCTCGGCCGAGCTACATAGTCGGCGGAGTGGGGGGTGTTAGGTTATTTCCTTACGGAATTTCTTGATTCGATCACCACGCTCAAAGCCCGCTTTAAAAGTTATGCAATTATTTGAAAAACATAGCATAATAATGATAGATTATTATATCTATAAGATGAAGAAGATACGGCAAAATAAGTTGATATCCTAAAATTCATTATTTCTTTATTTATTTTAACTGTGAAATGGCAAAGAATTTGATGTCTCTCGAACATTGTTCAAACTTAAGGAGTGATCTCAGAACTTGACTGGTGCTCGCAAAGTGCAGTTATCTTAATTGTTTTAGTGCCGGCCGCGTTAAACTTTGTTATTATTTCACTGAACTTTACCTTGTTTTCTTGAATATAATTATATACGAGTAGATATTTATTTACATCTGCTGCATCAATGTTCTCTTTTTGCTTCGCTAGTTGACTTTCTTATTGTTTGAGAGAGGACGTTAAATTATGATTTTTTTCATCCAAAATTCAAAAACTTGTAAGACAATAAAAGATTAGTGTTGTAAATGAAAGTTAAATAGACTGTATTTTATTATGTTTTGATGAGATATGAATGATATTAATGAATATAGATTTAATTTAAGTATTTTCGTAAAAATCAGCAGTCTTATAGTGTTCTTATAATTTCTTTTATTTAACAATTGACAAAGTCAGATAACGTATAAAAAAATATATTAAATAAAGCATATCAAAAAGTTTCTATTAGTTATCAACAATTAGTACAGCATCATTCATTGGTAACGTTGATTTTACAGTAAAAATTTATATGACTCAAAACTCTTCAAAAGAAATATATAACAATTGTGAAATGAAATACACAACATTATATAGCGTCCTAATATGTAACAGCCGTTGAAAGGTGAATAGCCAATGAACTGTAAAAATGCGTCATATGACGCCGGCAGCGTTTGATCTGCGTTCATTGATTGGACACCGTAGGTGTTCTTGCGGAACATAATTCTGCTAGTATCATTTCTTTTATGAGAAGCTTGGAAAAAGTTAAATTGAATATGAATTGATTGGCCACTTGATGGTCTTTTCGTTTTTCAAAAATAAATTATGAGAGGATAAAGATGGACATCAATGATATTTCAATAATTGAAAGGCTAGTTCCTAAAACGAAACAAAAACAAGTTACAGAGGAATGACAAGAACCCTTTACTCTTACGTCTCGTCTGCTCAAAGGGATTTCTTCAGAGATAAGCAGCATCCTTGTGTATCAACAAGGATGCTGCTTATCTCTGTACTTTCCTTTGTGAAATAGCTTAGTTCGATCATAATATGGTGAAATCCTGGTATTTATATACTGTGAACATGAACTAGCATACATACATATCAGTACGCCTGTCTCCTGCAGGGTTAGGAGGAGTATCTAGTCTCCTTGCTTCCTCCATAATTATTACTCTCACCATACACGCTCGGTGATTTCGGGTAATTCTAATTATTTCCCTTTACCAAAAACCCTAAGCTAAATTGCAATGGTTTTGAATTTCTTAATCCATCTCCATTAACAATAGCTTTCTTTTATAACGACGAAATAAACGATTGGCAATCAGGAATTCGTTTCTTTACCACAACATCTGAAGGACGCCTACCTTTTACACAGTACCTAATAAATTTTATGATAAATTTAGAGGTGTATTATCACGATATTTGATTCTTACCTACAGCTGCGCAATAAGATTTTCTTTATATAAGGCGATATTTACGGCCACGTTTTCCTGAACGTTACAAAATAGTCTAGTTTTATTAGATGGCAGCGCTCGAAGGCATAAGCTCTATTACAAGTGGAAGAGCTACTAGATTGGTAGTTTTATGACAAACGCCTAGGTCAGTCTCAATTTCCATGGGAATATTAGAAAACAAGTTTATATCAAGTTCATAGCAGTCATATATTAGCTTCATAGGTCAAGCAATTTTTAGATTTCTGCTTATCTACATGGTACGTTTTCTCGACTGAACAACTTTAATCAGAAGTTCTATTGAATCCAGGAGTTACTGATATTCAGATGCAAATGCAGTCACGTCACGTACAGACCACTATAAGTCAAGCTAACGTTCATGGCACTCTATTAAGTTGTAACAAAGGCTAAATTGCAATGAAATAGAAGCTTTATATGTGCAGTAGACGGTATTCATAGCATTCGTACTGCATAATGGTTGGTTCGTGTAATCACATACTAGCAAGAATTTCTGCGAACGTAATGTATTATAAAGTCGATTAACACTAGCTTTCTCTTATGTTTTCATTTGCCGTTAATAAAAACGAACATATTATATATCTAAATTATGTTTTGTTTTATCATTGAGTAGGAAAACAAGCATGTGGCCTACTTGAGGCAAGGCGCTTACCTCAACCTGCAAATACTAGGAAGTATTATGGGCACGTTGTCGACCCTGAAGATGTATTTCAGGCCCTTTTAAATTTTACTATTGAATAGACTATTTGAATAGAAAAAAGTTGAATGACGACTGATGAAATCGATTGAGACAATACACAAATCCAACTGGCCCGGAATTTTCCTATTATCAATGAAAACAAAACAAAATAAACAGTCCTCCTTTCAATACGCAATAAACATTTTCCCTCCATTTACCCTCCGGCTAAGCAATTATTTTCCTCTGTATTAATCATCATTGTTTCTTTGTTCGCAGATTACGCTATCTACTAAGACAATTGAACAGAGGTGAAATATCGGCAGAGACTCTACAAAAGAACTTACAGTATGCTGCGAAAGTGCTTGAAGCAGTTTATATAGACGAGACCAAGTAAGTTTTCTTCCTAATGACTCATTATAATTTAGAATTTGTTTCTATTTTAAAGATGACTCCACCGTTTGTAATGTTATGAAATTATCACTTTTAAGTGAACAATACATATTTTGGTGAGAAAAATTTAAAGAATTATTAACGGAGTCGGGTTAGATGCAGGCTGTCTGATATGGCATATGAGTAAGCAGGAATTCTATATCCTCTGTAATTGGCTATAGTACCACTAAAGACTATATAAAAGTACAAGATCCCGGTTTCAATTCCAAATTACGAAAACAAATCCTAGTAAAATTTATAGCCATGAGATTTAGAAGCAAATATATTGAGACTTATTTTTAGACTGAAAACCCAATTAAAACTATCCTAGATAATTGAAACTTTTTCAAGTACTATTGTACTTGAAAAATTTTTGATATTGCTTATAAAGTCCAGAAGTGGCAATACTATAGTAAAATATTAAATTTATTGTTATAGAATTCTTACCTGCCAACTTTATCAGCCATGCAATTTTCTGAATGTACCAGACAATCTTATATAACTTGTGTGTTTCAGATGCGTAGCCGTCTGTACTTTGTTTACATCGTGGTCATGAATATTATTCATTAATTCACCCAAACCATCAATTTTGTTTTGTTCAAAAGCCCCTTTAAAAGCTCTCTCATTGCTTTTCCCTACACTTTTTCTCATTTCGTTTTCATTTTCGTTCGGTGATATCGGAGCATGTTTTAAAATTGCAAACATTTTTTCTATTTTTTTTATTTTTTCTATTTTACATAGCCATACATATTAACGTGTTGACCACTGAGCAAAAGATATATTTCAAAAAACTTTATAAAAATATTTTTCTTGGTATGACCATTATTTTTAATACGAGGCCTAAAATTCTGAACAATGACATTACAAAAGCATTTAACAAAAGCCAAGCGGTTTAAATGAAAGCCAAATTAGAAGAGATTCCCTTAATCAGAGGTAGAAATCAAGTTCCTGAGTAATTACAAAGACAAAATAGGGTTCCACTGTCAGCGATTTTCGTAGCGACTTTACGGTCTGCGTAGCGCCTATAAGTGAAGTTTCACCATGGGACATCTTTTTCCTTAGTTTTTGTTCCATTCGAGTCTAATACTGAAAAGAGGCCTGATTTCTAGCCGTGGAGTGCCTGGCAACTGAAATTATGAAACTTCATTAAATACGATATTCGGACATGACATAAGAAAGACATCTGATTATGTAGGAAAAAGGAGCATTCAGCCTAGGCTTGCCAGCCGAATGCCAGGTCGTTAACGGAGAGGGAGGCTTAAATTAAGATTGCTCAGTGTTTAAAGATATCAGTAGCTATGGGCTAAACTGAAATTACGTCTTTGACAGAGCGCACTGGAAACGAATAGTTAGAAGACTAGACCCTGACGGGATCCCCTTTGCTAGTAGAATGATTTATTATTTCTATCTAGGATTATTTTTAATAAGATTGATATATACTGATAATTTCTAAGTAATTAACATCCTTATCCTTACTAATATTATAAATGCGAAAGTGAGTTTGTATATATTTGTTTGTTACCTCTTCACGTCCTATCTACTGAACCAATCTTCCTGAAATTTAGCATACACATAGCTAGATGTATTGAGAAGGACTTGGAAGGATGGGTACCTATCATCCCGGGAATTACACTGTTTCCCAAGGAATCTCACACAAGCGAATACGCGGGCAAAAGCTAGTATGATTATAAATTAAATATGAGAATAGTATCCCCATATGTTTTAGTTCTCTCTTTTGCAGTGACATTATTACATTAAATTATTTGGCCGTTGGAAATACAAGTAGACACCGCTCAAGGAATAATTAAAAATGCAATGTTACGTCTCTTTCCTTCGCTTAAAGGAGCAGCAATTTGGCTTTGGCTTTTTCCATTACAGGCTGAGTACCTTTTAAGCAGCAGTAATTTAAGTGACAGTGAAAATAAGAGTAGGATTAATTTTATTTAGTAAGGTAAGGTCGTGAAAAGAGCAAATTTTACTTTCACTTGTGTTTAAATAGAGTACTTATGAATAAAATGCTCCTTTTCTTAATAAGAATAATCAAGTTCATAAAATGCATTAAATCCATTTAATTTCGTTGTTTAATAAACGAAAAAAATAATTAAAAGACGTGGTATATTATTTTTTTAGTACAAAAACAATGAACAATTCAAAACTTTCCGTAATATAATAAGATTTTAGATTGTCAAGTATAATTGTTACAATTCAAAATAATTTTAAATAAAAGCAGACTTCCGACGGCAGGCAACGTATCCAGAACACACACAGCTTTTCTTTATTACGTAAATGTAACAAAATAAAATTTATTTTTTGAAGTTTCCACATTAATGATGTCATTGCAGTTAGTACCATTGCGATTGCGACAGAGTAAGCATTCAAAAAAAGGCTAATATTAAAAACCTTTGTAAAAGATTCCTTAACCCATAGTCATCAAAACGCCTTTTAATTTTTTGTCGAGGGTTAAAAAGTAAACATCAGACTTAAAATTTCCAAGAATACTAAATTTATATATTTATAGGCAAGATTTTTTTACTGTTTTGTTTGTCTGTCCACGTTTTCCATAAGAAAGCATTTGCTCTCGAAAAATCTGAGATGGTTTAAAAATATTTATCTTTAATACCAACATAGAAGCAAATAGAAAAAAGAATATTAGTAGTTCACAATTTTATTTTTGTATTATTAATTGCCACTGGTATGTTATGCCTTGCTACTATGACTTCAAGACAAATACACAATGTTTGTTTAGTATATTTGTAATATCAGACTATATATTTTTGCCTAAACAATAAAGATTTGTTATTTATATATCCTTTGCGGATCACGGGTCTATATACCCCGGACTTTTGAGAAGCTTGCGCGAGCATACTGATCCAACGCGTAGAGGCCTTTTAGACAAGTTGATTATTATGTGGTGTCCCTGCTCTTTGGTCACGGGATACCTCGACCAATTATTAGAATATTAAATGTTTTATATAAAAAACATATTGTCTAGTTTAACATCCATCTCGTTGCCTTTCAGCTATTCTTAACATAAAGATGTGATACTTTGACCCATTGCCATAACTACCACTTGTGATTTTAATACTGTATGCATAACTTTTAAGGAATGTCTAGCAATTTGAAAAGCATTTATTCAAGTCTATCGTACTAGAATATATTGGAAAATGGAAAAATATCAAAAATAAATTTAAACCAACTCTACTAGAGTTCGTTTTAATTTACAGTTAAAATGGAGTAGAATTTTCTTGGGAAAATATTCCCAACATTTTTCAATATATAAAATAAATTTATTGTGATTCATAGGTACATTCATATCGTGAGGGTAACAAGACTGAGTTAATATGACTATTTTTATTAGATAAATTATAACTTTAAATTTAGCAAACTGAGGTCATCATTGTCTTTTGTATGCCCTAATTATAATTTGAATTCATTGAATTATTATTTAAAACGATTTAATTTTTTCTATCAAATCATTTCAAGTATAATATTTTTAACACAGAAATATTTAAGAAAGCTGTCAACACAAAACAGTTTTAAATCGATCGAGCCGCATATCATAATCATCAAAATGTTACGTACATTTAACATAAACTTTAAATATAATATAAACTTGAAAGGTTTCAATCAATTCAATACCTTTGAACTTCTTGTTACGAACGAATCCCGACAAACATGTAATTAAAATAAATTGAGTTTTGAAGCCATGCTAACGTTCCACTCAATTTACAGTATAAATTGTCGCCCTCAGTTTTAGCTATAACATGCTCCGATATTTCGGTATCATTCAACTTTTCTGTTACACCGTTTTCATTATTATTTATTAGGAGAATCTCAAGATTCATATATCCATACCCAAAGATTTATAGGGTGTCTTGAATGGCCATGGCGGCGCCTCGTCATCCGCCATTGATTGTGTCTAACGCAGGGATAGGAGAGATGCGGAGCAACCACGTGCGCCGCAGACGACTCTCCACAAGCGACGCCTGCGCACTCCTTGCTGGGCCAGGTGCTCAGTTGAGAAACCGAACGAAGCAAAGTTAATACCGTTACAACAACGCCGACAATGGCCAAGTAGTCGCGCCTCCCTTCTGTCCAATCTGTGCGATTAGGTCTTTCTGTTCTGTTGACGCTTCAAGTTTATCTGTCTCATCCTACTCTTTTAGATTAGACCGACTGTCCCCAAGTTTCTTTGCAATTTTATCAGTGTGATATATTTTACTGCACGCTGATGAAGCATCTCGTTTTGGGTTTTAGACATTATCGTGTGACCGAAATGTTTCGAGAAGAAGTTAGGTCAACAACTACCTAATTTTCGCTTTTTACTTCCAATTAGGTGGTAGTACCTGCTTAACTTGTTCTCAAGTAGTATAGCGTTCCTCTGTACGTTTTAGAATAGACTTGAAATACCCAGTGTATGGTTTTATCTCCCTATGATAGTCTGCCCTATACTTCTGTACCAACATCTTCTTTTTCATCTATTGGCATGTTTAAATTTCTTTATTTAGCAACCTTGTCATGCTCATCTACTCAGCTCATTATGACAAGCTTTTATATAATATTTTATTAAATATTTCACATTCAACTTTCATTTTTATTCAAACGTTAAATTTAAGGTCATTAAACATTTATTATATTAAAAATATTGAAAATTGATTTATATGCAATGATTTGTATATAATTTATATGCAATGATTCTTAGTTATTTTTCACTGTTTGCTTATACTTCAATCATAAGCAACTGAATACATTTTTTTATCTTGAAATTCTTTATCAATATACGAATTATGTTATTTGATTGTAAAAGCCGGTTGTCTTCATTACAATTATACATTTTTGCATAATTTTGATTGTTATTTGATTTATTAATGTTTTTGTCTAATGACAGATAGCCGGCCTAATATATGTTACATGTCGTGACATCCTGAATCCCAGTGTTCCCTGACTATGTCCCAATGACGTCGTGTTTTATTTTAGACCGGCAGTGGCGCGTCAGCAGTCGGCCCCCACCCTGGTGTTTAGGTGTGTCGATGTTACCACTTTTTAGGATCCATTGCCACTTTTATAAAACCACTAACATTTCCCCGCGGTTTTGATTGCCCTTAGTGTAAATGTTACGCGTTTAAACTTCACTAAGAATCAAAATATATATAAATAATTTTTCAAATCCGACCAGTAGTTCCAAAGTTATAAGCGTTCAAACAAATAAACAGCTTTGATAATTTGTATAGATACCTATAAGTATAGAAGTATAGATTTGTTAAGAACTCACTGAGAAGAGAAAAAAAAACTAAAATATTCACTAGGATAAGTTAAAAATTGCCAATATTTTATTAAATGTATCAGATCCGTTTAAAAGACTAAACTGAGAAAGTAAATCCAAATATAAATATATAAGTAAGTAAATAAACTTGGCAAAGAACAATTTATATAAGGAATTCAACAAAGCCTTTTTGAACTTTAGGGCGTTTAGTAATTTTCCTTAGAACCTTTTTAAAAGCGTGATTGTTATGTGCGCCCTAATCATTTTCTGTAAAGTTCTAATCTTTGAAACGTAATACATATAAATAGAGCACTCATTTATAATAATCACTAGCTTTTTCCTACGGTTTTACCCGCCATTAGTGTGTATGTACCTATAACCTTCCCCAAGAATCAGGCTTTCACATACAAAAAGAATTTTGCTAATCTGACTAGTAGTTTTCAAGTTATAAGCGTTCGAACAAACAAACTCTTCAGCTTTATTTTATTAGTATAGATTAACATTAAATGAGATGAAATTCCCAGCCTCTTATTAAGAGTCGTAGCTTCGTCTTTTGCAACAACAACATCGTCACACGTAAAACTCGTTTTAATTATTTTCCAGAGTTCTGGTTTTATTCAAGTGGTAATGGAGACGGAACGACCCTTACCTTGAGCTCTAACAAACTTGCTTGTATTGTGTACTGTTATGTCACACTGCTTTCCATTGTTGTTAGCTTTTGCTTTAAATGCAGCGACTAATTACAGACATCGTCGGCCCTCTACAGAATCAGTATTTTATGTCAATTTTTAGCTCTATTTAAGACTATTTTTGTCTGTTTTGGAGTTATCTATACATGTTATTATAAAAATCTGTCCAGCTGTCACCTGGGTATTACTCCTTTTCATCACATATATCCTTAGGTGTCAGTAGTTTTTTACATTCATATACCATATAGCCCCCTTGTGTTATAGTAATAAAGTAGTAGTTCCTAGGGATATAATCACGTACCATTTGAATTTACAACAAAATCGTAATATAGTGATTTTAAATTTATTTTTGACTATTTATAATAGCTAAGGATACGGTTAAGATCTAATAGAATGAACTCATAAATTATTAAATTATTTTTATTAAACCATGTGACTTTGAAAAATTTCACGTTCTTTAATATAAACATAAAATATAATATTGTTGTTTAGTGACTACAAAATTCGTATATTTTTGCAGTATTACTCTGTGTTTTTCGGTGAATTTCATGACACTGTTTGGGATTTTTAAGATTACAACAAAACACTTTATTAATTGAAATAATACGAGTATTTCAAACTTTGGTTGTTACAAAGAGTAAGAGTTGCAATGATTTTTAATAATGGAAAGCAATGTGTTTGAGTATGTGTTTACGGCAACAATTATATTGAAACATATAAAGCAACAAATTTGTCACATTCTCTTTTTACATATTTACCTAATTTCGCAGATTAGGTATTATCTTTTACTTTATTCTTGAATCAACTAGCTAGCTTATGGTAGGGATGATACATGTGCATCTTTAAGACAAGATTTGTTTGCATCTATCTGTTCTTGAATTTTTTGAATCAATCTGTTCTTGAATTTTATCTAAAGATGCAGTTGCATTTTAGACTTTAAAAGACTTTAGGCTGCAAACTTGCAGTAGATGTAGACTCTCTAAGGGGGAGCCTGTTTTGAATGATTTGATTCTGATTGAATTAGGAGCATCCTACAACGAGCACCTTGCAACCTTTAGGTTAAGCCATCTGGTAGGGTAGGACATCCACTTGATCACAATTTTAGAACCTATCTGCAGCGGCCAACAGTCCCGTGCCATATTTGAGCTGCGCCTATTGTCACTTGCGTAAAATAATCCACTAAGCTATACCTGTATTATTTCATATGACTGCATTGATAAATAATACGATATTATCAGCTGTACTTAATCAACTATTTAATGCAGATATAATTCCTAATCTGGCTCATAAAGTTAACTCTTTTTAAAACACATTAAACGCGGCTTCTTAGTAAACATAAAGTACTAATTCAACAAATTAAAATTACATTTTGTTCTAATAATTGTTGCCTATATAATACAAGATAAGGCACGTTGCATGGAACCATTGGACCTTTGCAGATTTAGCTAGTAATCCCTTTGCCATGCATGCTCCCTTTCTGCCACGAACTATCTCAATTGTACAAAATTCTACAAATGAGATCCCTGGACAGACATTGGATGCGCGTGTTTTTGAAATGCTAATTTATATAACCACATTTGGATATGCTTTAAATCCTGGAGTTTGCATACGAATATCAAAGGCATGAAATACGACCTCGTAAACAGAAGCTACTATTATCATGGTTGATCAGCACGCAGAAGAAATAACGACTTCTGTTGATTTTATTTTACCTATTGTTCATAATCAATATTTTGACAAAGCACAATTCCATGATCATAGTAACAAATATTAAGTATCTATTAAGACTCGTAATGACTTAAAAATTTTAATTTAACTTAACACGATTAAAGAAGAAACATCATTGAATTTTAATGCCAATAGATTATTGAATCCAATTAAGTTCTGATGATGAATTGGTTATTGAATAATTGCAATATCTATGGCGTGACTTACGGCTTTCCATTCATATAACTAAAAAATTAACTGACCAATTATATTTTAATTTTATTAATACTAACAATAAACAGGAAACTTCTTTAAAAAGTACCATAAATGATTTTAAAGATTTTTTAATCGTCCTATATTCTTGGCTGTTTTTTCGAATTTGTCATTTCCATTCGACGATTAAAAAATTAACCCGTGTGTGTGTTACATAGAACACATAGACAAATTTTACATCTGTAATTTTCTTTGTGAGTTTTATGTATTTACTTACCTTAATGTGATTATTTTAATGTTTGTTCCAGACACTGTTATAATATTTTCTTTTCTCTTTTTTAACAGCGAATTTTAGTAATTTAAAAATAAAATTCAAATTTTAGTCTTATTTTAAATCAACAAACGACTAGTAGTAGAAATCTTAGAATGTTGAATAATAATTACAAAAATAGAAATATTAGAGTAAAATATGATTTAGAGATAGTTGAATGACAAACACTTTTTTTAATTTAGATTGTTTAATTTAGTAAGTAAAACACAAATAATAGAATTACTGATATTGTTTCTACATAATGGTATTTTTACTATAGTTACTAATTTCTAGGCGAATAATGTAGAAAAAACAAGAAGAAATATCAAGTTTTTAAATGATTTTGGTATCATTAAAACTGAAACTTATTTTTGAGGCTTCAAATCTAGAGGTTTAAGAGCTTGGCAGTGTTATTATAGCGAAATGACTCAATTTTATAGTATCAACTGCTTCATCGTTATAATGAATGATGATTGTTGGAGATGTTACATTAACATCGACAATGACGAAGCTTACCACGTCCACTTGCTTTAGTAACGCTAATATGAGATTGGATATTAACAAATTTTGGATTGTGTACAGGAGATTGGCTGATGAAGACGATGAGTTATCAGAAGTCCAACCTGATGCAGTGCCTCCTGAAGTGCGGGAATGGTTGGCGTCAACGTTTACCAGACAATTGGCGACGGCGAAACGGAAGTCGGACGAGAAGCCGAAGTTTCGGTCGGTTGCGCACGCGATCCGAGCTGGGATTTTCGTGGACAGAATATACAGGCGGGTCACGAGTACAGCCTTAATGCAGTTTCCACAAGACGTTGTTAGAGTACTTAAGGTATGTACTTGTTTATTGGTATACTTTATGACACACGTTTATATTATATCGGAATGGGGGAATCATGACATAGGCGATGCGGCTAGCAACCCATCACTATTGATTTCCTGTTTCAACTATCATCATGCTAAACGTGGTCAAGGTCCTTCGGACCTAGGCTCTGTCTACCTCGTATGGGATAAAGACGTGATTTTATGTATGTATGTACATACGTTTAAGAAATCATTCTTCAATATTTTTTTTGTAAGTATCAACATTTTTACGCAGTTAGCTTTTGCAATTCGTAATAACTTCATCGATCCTAATTACTTTTGAATGTGTTCAGTATATTTACATGTAAGTATTGAGTCTAACAATGATGCAAATGTAGTCTCAAAGATAGAACTCCAATAGATTATATTTTGCGGACCACTATTGACAACCACGTAGAAAGAGAATCTTTATCTAAGTTTCTGTATTTCTGACTTCTTCTAAATTGTTTAGGCAAAGTAAGCAATGTGGCTGTCCACAAAATTAAAAAAAATCCATTTGTAAGCTTTTTTATAGGCATCTCTTTAGGTATCTATACTAAAAAAAGCTGAAGAGTGTTTGTTTGATCGCTTATAACTTTGACATTACTTTTCAGATTAATTTTTTTCCTTTTTGACTCATGGAGAAGAATATAGGTCCCAAGTAAATACCACCACAGGCGAATGATGGCGAGAAATGGCTCGTTAATGGATATATTAAAAGCCAAGAAATCGTAAACTTCCTCTTGTAACATTGAGTCATCTCGGTATTTAGAGTAATATTCATTATGTATCACGTTCAATTGAATGTCATGAGGTCGAGGCAGCGATTAGAATGCCAAATGACTCGAAAGGGAATGTCCAATTAGAGAAAGGGGATGACGTCGAGGTCACGGATTCTCTTAAATGTAAGGACGTAATGTAAATTATTCACAAACATGAAGGTTTTAACTAACAAGCGGATGAATTGTGTAGGACTATATGTATTTTGCGAGCTTTTGAAAATACCCAATTTACCAAACCGAATTACCGAATAGAAATCATCTCACAACCAAAGTAGATGTACAAAAAATATGAGTGTACAAGGGTGTTAATTATTACTAAAGATATCTTTTCCAGCAGACCTAATAAGGCTACTACTTTTGAAATGGAGATGAATGATGAAATGAGCTTGCTGAAAAATTATAAGAAAAAGAATGTTTCATTAAATTTACCTACAAAACTACAAAAACCACAAAAATTGCGAGAATTTCCATGCAATATAACATTTGTCTAGCCGCTTTCGGGCTTAGTACTTATGAGCTGATAAATTTTGCAGATCCCTCCTAAGATGCTGCATTATGTTACCGGCTCCTAGTTGTAGTAATTTTAAAATTGGTTCTCATAAAGAAAGAGAGTTTCCGTCTTTTTGGACGTAGGTTAAACAGAACAAAGCGGTAAGACGTGCAATTTGTTTTCTTGTCCCTCTTTGATTACGGATCCTAAAAACCAATGAATTTTATATCACTTACGCTCAGGTTACTTTTTACCAAGATTAAGATTAATGAACTCCCGAAAATAATCTCTTATGTAACAATCTAGTTGATAAAGGACAAATCGTTCATTAGAAATGTAAGTAGAATGAATTTTCCATAGAGTTGCAAATGTCTATGTTTATCATAAGTGTGCCCAATATGAAAGACAAACCCAATTTTCTTTATTTTGAAAGTTTACCTACAATTATTATTTGTGTTATTGTGGTTCTTCCACTCGCCATTGAAATAGACATTAAACTGTAGTGAGAAACAAGTTTGGCATCATTAAATAAAATAAATAAATATAAAGGGACAAATTACACAGATTGAGTTAGCCCCAAAGTAAGTTCGAGACTTGTGTTATGGGATACTAACTCAACGATACTATATTTTATAACAAATACATGTATAAGTAGATAAACATTCAAAACCCGGGCCAATCAGAAAAGTCGAGGATCGATCCTGGGACCTCCTGAGTAGCGGGGAGGCATGTAAACCATTACGCCACGGAGGTCGTGTTAATTAATAAAATCAAGTTTTTAATATCAATTTTACTTCGTTAAAGATCAAAACAAAGTTGATATTGTAAATTAAATATACTCTAGACTTTTCTAAAAAGGATTCGTTCGAAATAGTCTACAAAAGTACATTACTCTTACGTTTATTCAACATCAATGCAAATAGCTTTCTATGTCATGACGCAAAATACTCCAACTCACTTCTTGAGTTCGTCATATTTAGTTAGCCTTTTGTTGGCGTCGCCCGCAGGGTCGCGTATTGTATAACTTTCTGTTGTGTTTAAACGTTTGAACCGCCTACGATGGAATTAAATGTAATTATGGTTAGGCTTTGGTTTTCTGGGAATTACATGGCTGATGTTTTGTTTTCATCATTGGGTAACAATCCTGCGTGAATAAAATCTCCATGTCCAAGTTCTTCAACCAGTTTTCAGCTGAAGTGGAACTGGGCAGGTCATATTTACCACATGCCTACAGAAAGATGGGCTCATGTTTTGGCTGCCTGGGTTCCTACTACTGGGTCCAGGAAGCGGGGAAGGCCAAAAAATAAATAGTTCAAACGTACGCAGGCTAAAGATGTAACTAAAACACACTTGGAAGATGATGCTGAACATTCTGTTGTAGGTTTAGGCTTTCGATAAAAACTGGAGAGAAAGCTCCATGGCTAGGGATACACGGAAGGTTAGTGGGGAGGTTTTTGCCCAGTAGTGGGACATAAATAGCTAAAAAAAAGAAGTACAGAGAAGCAAGTTCCTTTTTTTGATACGATACGATGTGTACGTTTACTTGCGTCATGTTACTATGCCAAGACTACCTGGACCCCTTATTCTTTTTCTATAAATCATCATTCACCTAGTGAGGGTCCAGTCTTGCAACAGAGTCCGCTCTCCTAACTGCTCGTTTCCACTTCGCTCTATCATAGACGTTGTCTTTGGCAACCCACAGCTGCTGAGGTCTTTATTAAGAACGAGTCATCTTAACTTTGGCCTTCCTCTCCGTTGCTATATATGTTAACTAGTGACCCGCCCCGGCTCTGCATGGGCATAAAAACCTTCCTCTTGAATCACTTTATCTTATAAAAAAACCGCATCAAAATCCGTTGCTTAGTTTTAAAGATTTAAGCATACAAAGGGACATAGGGACAAAGAAAGCGACTTTTTTTTATACTATGTAGTGATAGTGAAGATATACTTGGCCATACTTAACATGTAGTATTTTCATCATAATACGACCGAATTCAGCGACCCGAAGTGGATCTTGGCCTCCGTAACGAGAGAGCGCCACAGTTTTCTATTCTTCGCGATGGTTCACCAGTTAACAGCACCACATTTCATCATAATCATAATATTATAGAAAAAAATATTGTTCACAGACATTAGACGAGTGGTCATTCGACGTGTTTGCCCTCCACGAGGCGTCGTGCGGAGCGCCTGTCAAGTACTTGGGGTATGAACTGCTCAACAGATACGGAACGATACATAAATTTAAGGTAAGCATATCGTGATACAGGACCATGATTATTTATGAATTAGAGAATTAAACCAATCGGGGTGGCCACCGACAGGCTGATAAAAGTATAAGACCGCCGGTCATACTTTGTAGTTTCGTGCGTGATTTTTTTCCTTGTAGCGGAAGCCGAAGGAAGGGTAATGATTATCTACGCAGATCCATTAAGTTATTTATTACATTATTACTTATTTTAAACATTTTAAATAGGCTTCGGTACTTATCTTTTGATTTTAGTTTGCAGTTTATAATACTCAAGTACATGAGTCATGTGTCAGGTCAGGAAATTTCATTTAACTTCATGCATTTTCTCTAACTAAAACTGGAAGTTTCAAAGTTATATGATGCTATGTAAAACTAGTATAACTTGTTTTACAAAATACCAAATATGTGATAAGTGTAGAAGTACCTAATAGAATAATAAAATTGTTGTTTGATTGTTAGAAATTAAATAACAAGATAAATAATTTGAAAGTCGGTTCCAGCATCGTCTTACCTTATTAACATGGAACGTATAAAAAAATACACAAATCGCAATAAAACTTGAATAGCTTCCTCAATTTGACCATGATCAAAGCCACCTAATATTATCGAATAACAGTGGCAATAAATGACACAACCAATTTCCCCCCAATTTTTTCTGTATGAAACGTTGGCTTGCAAGCCAAACCAGTGACACGCTTTTCGTGCGCTACGCCACATCTTGTTATTATTTCTAAATTCTGTGGTCGAAACCAACCGCCTAACTTGGTTTCCGAAGAACGAAGTGCCTCTAAAGGCGACCAAACCAAGTCAGGCCGTCCTCAACGTCCTTGATCGATATTTATTTATTTTATGTTGTCTGTGTTGACAGATGCAACCAAGCCAGCGGTTTATTGAGAGAAAAGTCCCGTTGCAATTATTATCATCACTATCACTACATAGTATAAAACAAAGTCGCTTCCTCTGTTCCTATGTCCCTTTTTATGCTTAAATCTTTAAAACTACGCAACGGATTTTGATGCGGCTTTTTTTAATAGATAGTGATTCAAGAGGAAGTTTTTATGCCCATGCGAAGCCGGGGCGGGTCGCTAGTTATATACATAAATTAAAAAAAAAACCGCGCGTGATTTCCTAATTGTATGTGATAATTATCATTTGTGTAATATGATCTAGATATAACTTAACTATAAAAAAAAATTGAAAGATGTCAAAAATAAATCTTCAATCGAAGAAATATTCAACATTCCTTTAATCTCCGAAAATCCAAATAATCCAGGAAATTAATTTGTAACTTATTATTAAAGTTGCTACTCAGAAAAATTTCATCGACGTCGAGAAGCTAAGGTGAAAGTTTTAATAGCATCTTCGATAACTCAAAAAAGTTGGTGATTACTCTTCTATATGGAATTTGAGATGTGTTTTATTTGTGTCAGCACTTTGAGGAAGTTGTTTTCCTATTAACAGTTTTCATTACATAAGTCATTTTATAAAGTTATTCAACATTTTAATTGTGTTAAAAACTGGCCAAGTCAATTCTAACCTACTTCAAGATCTCACATTTTTAAATAACAGCAATTGTTATAGGTATCTAATAAAGCAAAGAAATAGAGTTTAATACTTGTTCATAATGTTATTTTGTTCCTATAAAAACATATTTCGATTTTGCATAGAACTTGGCACTCATTTAGATCGCCATTCTTTTTGCGGCGTAGCTCACCACCAAGCATAATTTTTGTATTGAACTTGGCTCTCGTTTTTTACATTTATGTTTTTGGTGGGATATCATTACTTTTTGTAAAGAAAACTAGGCAAGTATTCCTATTTAATGTTTTTTTTTTTGCGTTTCCGCTGCGTGGTTTTCTTTTTTATGCTATTGTCTACATTCTCTTGAATGTTCAGTCGAATCGAACAAAGAAAATTCAAGCGAATGGAATAAGCAGCTCCCATCAGGAGGCATTGGAATAATGCGGTGTAACACAAGTGTATCATCCACCATTAACTCTATGGTACAACTCATTGTGCGACAGTTAAAGTACCTAGCTCTTAAAATACAGAAATACCTATTTATTTAAAAAGAAAAAATAAATTTAACTGTCAAGAAAACTTACTACTAGTTTTAAAGGGTTTTTTTTAAAGAAAGGATTACTATTCTATACTAGTTTAAATTCCTGTGTCTTCCTATTTCAATTACACGTGAATCTTACTCCTACGGTCCTACCTAATAAACAAATGACAAATTAACCTAAAAGAGCTACAAACAAATGAGGTTTTGAAAGAAACGATTTACGTAATATTAAGTAACTCACAAATGCCGTTAAAGTACAATACTAAAAAGGAAAAATTTATATCTGGACTATTCCAGCTATAACTGAAATAAATTTAGTCGAACGACGCAGCATTAAACGCAATCTAATAGGTGGGTTTCCGCTAAACAACCGGGCATAACGAGGACGCTGGCGCGAATGAGCGCCGCTAAGAGCATACTTTGGATAGACGCTGTGAGCCGCGCACAAGTGCAAGGCGCGAGCGAGTTCAAGCAGCATTCTTAGACTAGTCAATACATACATATATCGGTACCAATAAGACTTCGCTATTGCCTTGACCTTGGTATACATACACATTGGAGTTTCTTTTAGGGTACAAAGAGTTCGAACCAACAAATTTATACCTTAAAATATTATTTCTTATTTTCAAAAGAAATCAAAGAAACGAACCTTGGGCACTGATCTTTGTTAATTTAGTGAGCCGTGGACTATAAGATAACTACTATGCAGGTATAAACCAACCGACCCGCTAAATTTAAGTAAATCGCTACCGCTTATAATTTTGTACCATAAGTCAGAGCGTGACGCTGATTGGCTGGTGTGCTGCCGCGCGCCGCTGACGACACACCGTTGTTGGCCAGTTGTTTAGCGCGTAGGTATTACAAGTTTTTTGTATGGGGACACCACTTATTTTTTGACTTTTTTTTATTTTTTGATTTTTTCCTACGCTTACACACAATTTCCGAGCTGGATTCCAAATTTCATCCTTCTAGGTCATCTGGAAGTAGGTTAGGTTTAGGTACTATAAGTCAGTCAGTCAGTGCTAAAATTTACAACTTTTTGACCTTCATATCTTTATAACCGTTTGAGCTAGCTTCATGAAATTTGGGCTTCTACATGTCCTGATGGATCTTATTAAACACACGTAGTTTTATGTGTTTACATTAAAGAGGTTTCGAGTTATAGAAGGGTCAAAAGTGGCACCAAGTGGTTCGTGTAATATTACACTCGGCGCTGGCTAGCCAGTTCCTTTGCTTGAACTTGGCTTGACACGCTGCCGCGTGTCTAGATAAATAACAATTGACGTCAATAAGTGATAAGAATATCCTATATTGAAAATAAACAATTTGAATTTGAATTAGTGCATAATAAAGCGGATTTTATAAATGTCTCAAATAGTAAGTATGTCTTGAAAAAAGAGTGTCATTCTGAATTTCGACTCTTCGTTATTACGACAAAATTAAAATTTCGACATACAATACTCATTGTTTGGACATCACAAATTTTCAGCATAACTTCGCAATACACCATTCTTCGATGACCATTTGTTCGATAAAGCTTAGATAATGTTATTTAAGGCTGCTACCAGCGCTAGCAAAAAAATAATTCATCTTTCTGTAAGTGTGACATTAAAATCTATTGATTCTCCTATCAGTTCGAAAGGTTTACACCGTGGCGAGAATGTGCTCTTCTACTTTTCAAGTTTGATCTTCTTGTCGAGTCTAAATAGCTTGAGTATCAAGTTTGATTGTTAACTTTAATTTTGTTCTTTTTTTTCAGGTGCCGCCAACAATTTTAGAAAACTTCCTCGGCCGGATAGAAGAAGGCTACTGCAAGTTCAACAACCCCTACCATAATAATCTTCACGCAGCTGATGTCGCGCAGACGGTCCACTACATGCTGTGTCAGACGGGCCTTATGGTTGGTAACGATTTCTTATAGTTTATCTATTGGATAATAGCTGAACAAAATCAATTAAACCAGTCATTCCATCTTGTAGCTTCATCAGCACCTTGCAATGGTTTTTCTATGGGGCTAGGAAGAAAACCTAACCAAATCATTGTGACTAGACTTGAAAGAACCAAAGACACAAAATTGCTTTTCGCAATCGCAGAACATATAAGATAGGTAGTCACAGTAAGGAAATTTGTGCCAAAAATAGAAGTGTAAAGTAAAACCAATAAGAGGCCTTAATAACCATTGAGAAATAAAGATTTCACGTGATGGTTCAAAGGCCAAGGCTGCCAAACCCTTTGAGCATAACGTTGAATACAACCGACATACATACATACACTTATCTAAGATAGAGGAAGATGTTCAGACATTCAGACTTCCACCAACGCTTACGCCTATATCATACAAATCCATCGAAATAATTTTCAAATAACTTTCATCAAACATCCATATTTGTTTTACCACCGTCACATTTCTACATCTCAATATGTACTTATGATGCAATTCTCTTCTAGAACTGGCTATCAGACCTGGAGATTTTCGCGACGCTGGTGGCAGCTGTCGTCCACGACTTCGAGCACACCGGTACCACGAACAACTTCCACGTCATGTCAGGCTCCGACACAGCCTTGTTATACAACGACAGGGCTGTATTGGAGAATCACCACATTAGTGCTGCTTTTAGGTAAGACCTGGATTTAGTGATCTTTGAATTCTATAGCCTCGCGTGTTTGCCCATGGTCGCCTCTCCATTACCTTTCTGGTCTACTGTTCTTGGTCCATCCTTGTTATATGTCCTGCCCATTTCTATTTCTGCCTCTTGATATTGAATACAACATCCCTGACATTTGATATCTGTCTAATACGGTCGTTTCGTCGTAGAGAAGCCATCCTGAATTAAGCTGGGTGGACAAAAATAACAAGCGCCATGCAAGCCCTAATTGGATGTATGTAGCTCTAGAGAGACAAAAATGGAAAACTATGAGGAGGCCTACGTTCTTAAATGGATATCATAGAGGCTCCGGACGCGCTCCACGTTAAACCGAACGCAAACCGTTTTGCTTTCAGCATATTGTATAACAGCGAGCCTTTAGAAACTGACGATACCTTTGTAATAAGACGAATTATACGATTTTTTCGACGACAGAAATATCACATCATTCAACTACAAGTACGAGGACAAGACACGGAAGAACTAAAAGAAATATCACATCATTTACTTAATATGTATTATTACCGTAAGAAAGCCTCAGCGCGCGTATGTGGCTGGGCTTTAGAAAAACTGTGAAATCCCGAACGATAGTGAAATACACGAACAAAATCCCATCTACAAATAAAATACCAGCCGAATGAGATTACGCGGATTTGCGCTTCAGATAAACTATTATATTACATTTTGATACGACCAGACAATGGTCGGTGTTCGGCTAGACTACATTCGAGTACAGCCTGAACACCGAACAACCCATCTATGCTAACTTACCATTCCATCTTTATCCATATCTCCATTATACTTTTATATGATTATAAATACGAAAATTCTGTAGATCTGTCTTTCTGTTAAGCTTTTATGGCGATAAACCGCTGGACCGATTAGAATGAAATTTGGTATGGATATAGTTAAAAACTAGGGGTCAAGGATAGGCTACTGTTGGGCGCGATATAACGAAGTCCCACGCGAGCAATAGCTAGTTTTGTATAAGTAAATGGTATCAGTAAAATCATCTTTAATTCGTATAGAAAATGTGTAAAAGAAATCGTCTTCTCATAGCTTGTTTAAAATCCATATTTTTTATTTAAAGTTTTTTTTTCGCTCTGACACTAGAAAACTTTCTACTGATAGATAAGCGCACTCCACTATACATAAAGATGCTACTGCACGAATTCTTATAAATAACAAAGACAATTCAATGTATAATTATTCATTTATAACCTCATTGAAACTTAGCTATAGCGTTATGAAAGAGCAGAGTCTGGCACAAGCACATTTGCTGCTTAAAAGGAGACTCCAGCAATTTCGAATTTTCTGTAAAACGTATTTTTACCCAATAAACACTTTTATTTTATTTTTTATTATAGAAATCTTAACGCTCATTTGAGCTTCTCTAGAGAGGCGCGAGCTAGATGGCAGCGACTGCGTTAGCAATTTTCTATGCCAAAACCGTAAAACGCCCCAGACGGATAGTAAGAACCAAAAAAACCCATACAAAATCCTTACGTACTCGCTATCGTCTGTGTTCATAAAATCTCATAGTAGCGGACTGAAGTATATGTGGCGAATTGGTTGCGATTTGAGCTGTCTGAGAGAATATCATTTGCAGTAAATGGAATTCATTGGTTTTGAATTCCAATTCTAAATTCCAAAGTATGTTAAAGTGGTGACTTGAAGATTGTGACTCTTCAAGTCGACAGTCATAGACGAATTTCGGTGAAAATGAAAAATAAGAATCTATTCATAGTTATAATATAAATTTAAATAAGTAGGTATTATTAGTTCTAATATACTTATATATATTATCTATATAATTAGTCCTTGTAAAGTTTTTTAAACTGATGGTCACCCAAGCTAAAAAGATTTGTTATGATAGATAAAAAATCAATGTTTTAAGGAAGTTTAAAGTTTGTGCGATGGGACTACTGAACAAAACAAAAAGGACTTATTAATATTAGTGCTAATAAAACACAATTTTAATATAAATACACAAAATGCTTTAGAATTACCTGAAGCTACAAAATTTCTGAATGCGTAAACCAATTAAATATACAAATCTCCTTTCAAAAATACGAAAGGTAACATCTCAAAGGGGATTATAAAAAGCATCAGAAATGCCAATTCGTGACTAAAAAAGCTTAACACGCGTAGAAATGGGAACGTTGTAAGAAAATATGAATAGAATAAGAATATATTCGAACAAAAGGCCGTGAACTTGAAATAATGGGATAATTTCCCAAGGGTAAGTCGGAAGGCTTTTTACACACATCTGAGTTAGAAAATTGACACCTTGTTAGTGCTCATAAAGATTATGATGATCTAGTATATGGTATTTTCCATGATAATTTACATATTGTAAATGCCATTGTTATAGTTTTCTTAAGAATAGAATTTCCTTAAAATAATAAATAGAATTCAATTAAGAATCAGTATGAAGCATAGTTAGTCGTATTTACCTCTTGTCAAGAAAATAAAATGACAATTTCTTGTTTACTAAATTTGCTTTGATAATGATCTGACCCAAAAACTTGCAAACCCTTTTCGCATAGATAAGGCTTTTATCCCTGATTTCAAAGAAAATGCAGGCGCAAATGCTGATACTTAAATAAGATTATTTAAATTTTTTCAACATATTCCTTGTTATTTATAGAGGACTAAGTACACACTGACATAAGCCCTTTATAGGCATGGAAAGCACATCTTATCTGCGAAGGGATGTGATTGATGTGCAGCCTAATGCTTTCTATTTTTAAACATGAGGCATCTGATCTCATAAATAACAGATTTAACCTCTAATACATTTTGTTTATAAATTTTGAAGACACGATAATAATTAATGAAGATTCTAACCTCAAAATAAGTGACGTAGAGGGTAATCTGTCCTACTCGTCTCTCGCTTATCTTAGCGTATTTCTGTAATCGATCTCCGCCATTTTGATTTGGAGCACTACCTCATTATAATATTTGGCGTCATACATTATGAAATTTATCTGACGAAGCATTATGATTCTATAATGTGCAAGTAAGAACATAGATTTAAAAAATTGTAAGGCAGGCGCGATTTCGTAATTCTAATGATGAAATTCTATGAACTGTTATATTTTTTTTATAAATGAATATTAATTGGTTGAAATATAATTCTAACCAATTTCTATTTATAATCACCGAATATCGAATTTTCCGAAAATGATTACCTATTCATTATTTGGGACATTAATTATCTACGCTGATCACAGGGAAATTTGATCAGTATTCAATTCATGCTTTATTGAATTACTTATTCCAAAAGGTTTCATAAGCTAATTATCTTATTATTATCTCATGCCTACGCATTTCAAATGTATATTTTTTAGAAGTTTCTAGAATCATCGTTGGAATTTGGCATATCTTTCAGACACATTTTAAATGAAAATCTTTAATTAGCAGCATTATTTGTTGATTAATTATTATTAGTTAAACTGCAAAATTTGTGGGAGAAATGTAAAAAAAATTTGTGCTGGCTCGACGGTAAAGTAAGTAAATGCTACTGGCAATTCCATACACACCAATAGTTTTTGGCCTAGAAAATATGTTAATGAAAGGTGCTATTTCCCTCAACGGTTGACTGGTAGAGAATGCTCTTGGAAATCTTGGCATAAGCGACGAAGCCGAAAAGGTTCCTATATAAGGTTGACACAAATCAACTGCAAATATTTTAAGGGTAGTTACAGACCACTATTTTGAACAACTTTTCCAAATAAACTTATGTCCAAATATGAAATTATTTTTTTCAGTCTCCATACTAAACTAGATCAGCTGATTCTCAATTTGTATGGGAGGTCAAATTTTTTTTTTTTCATATTTCGATATGTTTATTTGGAGAAGTAGTTCAGAATAGCGGTCTGAATCTGCCCTTAAAATATTTGCAGTTGATTTGTGTCCACCTTATATAATGTTCTTCGTGACGATGACGATGACCTAAATGTTAGATGCATAGTATGTTGTCACTTGAATCGCATCCGCTGTCGCTCTTGGTCATCTCAAGTAGCAGGTCATGAGGGGCTACCTGTCCAGCAGGTAAACATTGTAATGAGTGTCGTCTGGGTTTACAGACGACATTTTCTCATTTTACCATATAGAATTTGCAGCGGCTAAACTAATTTCGCATATGGTTTAGGGATTTCTAGGTTGGTCAGGGGTATATCTATGGGGAAGATCTTCTGCACTGGGGATATATTATTTGTGAGGAGGATTTGACGTTTTCCATCTGATCAAGATAAGAAGGGAGGGTTGTGCCCAGCAGTGGGACAATTAAGGCTATATGTTTCTAGGTAGATCTTCTTTCTTAGTGTGTACCTAATCTTGACAGTGTGGTCGTGATTATGGATTGCTCCATACTGATATGTAGGTATGTTTGTCTGTTCGCTTACTTAAACCACACAACGGATTTTGACGCGTTTAAAGGAATTCTTCAGAAACTTTTTTTAAATTTATAAATAAAACCCGTGCAAAGACATAGTCGCTAGTTTGCAATAAAGGCTCTTATATTTTAGTTCAAGTTTGCTTAGAATTTCGTGACAAATATCGTTAGCTATTGGTATA
The DNA here is from genome assembly GCA_947044815.1 of Apomyelois bistriatella. Taxonomy (NCBI): domain Eukaryota; kingdom Metazoa; phylum Arthropoda; class Insecta; order Lepidoptera; family Pyralidae; genus Apomyelois; species Apomyelois bistriatella. The sequence goes on from OX345688.1 coordinate 3,278,701, forward strand.
TAGTATTTATTGAATGTCGAATACCACTATTCGCTATCATCGGTCGTCTAAGCTTGTTCACATAGCCATCCATCAATCGCTTTCAGTATAATTTACTGCGAACCCTGAATTATAATATAAATTGGCCCTCACGACCCAGAAGGTTATTTACGGGGCAAATTCGCGAAATTATCCATATTGGTGAAATGGGAAAATGTTTTCTTCGTGTTTAGAGGTGCCTAAAAAACACTCTTACTCGGGACCTTGAGAAGAACAGAAGCCGAGTCATTCTTTGCCAGAAAATATTTCTTTCACGGTAGTACGGAAGTATGGATTTATCCATATCCATACTTAATATTATAAATGCAAAAGTCTGTCTGTCTATAACGCTTTTACGGCTAAACCGTTGGACCGATTTTGATGAAATTGTTTTATGGATATAGTTAAGAAGCAAGGGTCAAATATTTTAAAAATAATTTTTGAGCGCGATATAACCGAGTCCCACATATACATTGAGTTATACTACAACGCTGCCAACTCATGGCCTACGAGTAGGATGTTTTAGCAGCACCCACAGATAATTTCTTTATATATTCTCCGTGGTAACACCCAATAATTTCAATGCCTCTCTCACGCTTCGAAATAAATATACAAAAATAATGCCGAACTTTATAACGTCTTAAGTAAGTAAGTAGTTTTGGCATAACATCCAAAAACTTTGGTATCGCGTGCGGTCTCCCCGAGGCAAATTTTTCTTTTATAATCTACCTCTAGGCATACACCGTATTATGAAGCCAAGCCGTTATGATGATGACTGTCTATGCTTATAAAATTTAATCGGACGATGAATTGACGTAATCGTATACAATACCATAACGTTTGACCTCATTTCTGCAAATTGCTGTTCATTCGAATCAAGTGATAGCCTTATTTGCGTAATTGCGCGGCATGGGGCCCTACCCTAATACAATACTGGATCGCAGAATGAAATCCGAATCATGTTCATGTTCATTCATGTTGAGTCTTTAGAATGTTGCCCATTAATTTAATAAAAAATCTCTATGGCATACTACAAAAAATCCTATCAAAAAAGTATTAAATAATTTTTTATATTGTCATCCACTGCCTGCCACTTTACTGGTGTGATTTCAGGCCTAAGAATATTACATTCCTACCAGTTATTAATGTTGTAAAAGGCGATGAAGGGACAAACAAATGTATGTCAAATGATATGAATACCTTAAGAAATATTAATACATCCTACGTTTTTGGTAGACCGTGGGTTCGTACGCTCTAGTCTAAAGCTGCAACATGAAAATAATCAAGAATTTATTCAAGTTGAAGTTAGGAATCTTCAAATAGTTGTTTCTAGCGAGAATGAATTTCTGTTAAATCAATTTTATTAAATTTCGTAAATTAAGTATTTAATATTTACTTAATTTACGAAAAGCAAACTCGTAGGTATTAAGCGTCAAAATGCTCCTGTCTAGTCTAGGTTTGCTTTGATAGATATTCTGTCAATAACATTGGTCCCAGTTTGACAAGTTCTGAATATTGTAGGTATACCACAAACCCTTGTAGATATAGACAGGCAAATCTTCAATTATATTCAACCTGTCAGACCTAGAGATCTAGCGTTCTAGTCTGATCGGCTTATACGATGCAGCCTTAGGGCACAGCTGTACCGAGCATTCTGTGCACAAGATTCATTTATATACCTAGATATATATACCTCTATATACCTCTGGACAGGTCACATGATGCGTGATTAGAGACAGAAGTGGTCTGCATCAATGACTAACTGGACTCCACGTTTTAAGGCTAGGCCGGTAAAGGAAGAGATGGTCGGACGACCTGAAACATGCTGCAGGCCGTTTGTGGGCCAGATTAGCTAGAGATAGGGAAACATGGAAAAATCTGGAGGTCTATGTGTCACAAGGACACGCTGGTAACAGCAATTATAAGGCATTGGAATTGAAGTTGAATATGTGTGAAATGAGTTCAATTCCTTGGGAATTCCAAATGACTTACACACATAGGTACATCATGACGCCTGTCCCCGATAGGGGTAAGCAGAGACTAGAGATTTCCATTGGCTACAATCCTAACATACCTCCCTTGCTTCCTTCACACTCATCACTCTCGTCAAACATGCTCGCCGATTTCGAGTACTCCTAATGTCTCCCTTTTTCAAAAGGTCTGCGATAAGTCGCAGGTTGATGAATACCTAATTCTTATTTCCTTACAGCTAGAAATAGGATTGATTCGCTACTTCTGAAAATATCTGCTTTATGAACTCCGTGTTTACCTTTTGAAATATGTAAAATCTTTAAACTCGACAATGCGCATCCATACTTCCATACTTCCATACTATCCATATCCATACTAATATTATAAATGCGAAAGTCTGTCTGTCTGTCTGTCTGTCACCTCTTCACGGCTAAACTGCTGGACCGATTGTGATGAAATTTGGTAGGGATGTAGTTAACGACCTGAGGTCAAACAAAGGCTACTTTTGGGCGCAATATAACCAAGTCCCACGCGGGGCGAAGCCGCGGGGAACAGCTAGTAATTAATAAGATCTTCTTCTATGTAAACTCGATGATACGCAAATAGCACCATAGATTTCAATCATCTCATCTGATCCCCTAACAAGCGATATTTTCAAACGCAGACGACGCGATCATAAGCCAGCCATAAACCTGCTAATCTACAAGGGGCTAATTAATCGAATTTGATTAAATTGACCGTTATAAGGAAATTAAAAAAAGGGTTAGATTTGAATTAGAAAGAACTCTTTTTGCACGTTTAATTGTTGATTTGTTCATTATAATAATCCATACCTATAGCCAAATGTAGGAGCATTAAAGCATTACCTGAGATGATGATTGATCATGCTTGTCAAGTGACGACTAGCGCAGCCTATCTTGGATTGGTCGCTGGCTGGATGTCAAATCAGAAAAGTAAAGCCCCTCTAATGAAAAGTAAGGTAACAATGAAATTCCATATATAATACTGACGCAGTTGTGGTAATATTACACTGCCCTTACGTACTGAGTAATAAAATAAAAACTTACCTATTTTCAGGCTCATGCGTGACGAGGAATGCAATATCCTTCAGAACCTCTCCAGGGACGAGTTCCGAGAGTTCAGAACCCTGGTCATTGACATGGTTCTGGCCACAGACATGTCGTTCCACTTCCAGCAATTGAAGAATATGAGGTCGCTGTTGTCCCTCGCGGAGCCGACAGTCGACAAGTCCAAGGCGGCCTCCATGGTGCTTCATTGCTGTGATATTTCTCATCCAGCTAAGGTACAGAACATAATTTATGTATCATTCTATGTTTTATACCAAACCGCAGCTTAATCGGTGACTATCTATCTAGTTTTGATGATTGAAGAATATCAAGCAAGTTATACTCAAAAGCAAATTGATCAACAATAGGACCCATCATCATCACTTCCAAATTTTGATGCGGTTTTCGCCGAGGGATCATCCATTAATCACGTGAGACATAAACGGGGTGGAAGAGGGGTATATAAAAGTCACACTTGATACGATAGAAAACATTCACAGGACGGTTCTGTGAAAATTTTCAATCGAAACTATAAAAAACTTGTTTTTTTTAAATGAGTATTCAGGTAATGGGAGGGGGAGTTGTTGTATTGATCACCAGATATCACCAAGGGGAGGGGGATTGCCAAAAAATATCACGTGATTAATGGACGACCCCATAGTGAAATTCTTACAGAATGTTCATACCTACTTATGGCTGTAAGTATAATTGAAATCCATGTGAATCTGGGCGCGTCGTTCTTAAGTTACTTATACAAATTTCATCATCATCATATCGAGTAGGCGTCACGGTCAATCGACCATGCACACCCTGGTGTCAGAGTTCTTCGGAACTGCCTCTCGGCCTCTGACGTGGTTCCTTTAAGACTACCAGATGGCAGCCGGGACCAACGGCTTAACGTGCCTTCCGAAGCACGGAATCATCTTTATTATCAGACAATCAGTTGATTCTAGCCTGCAATGTCCTAACCAAACTGGAAACAACTAAATAAAGTATGCTTCCCGTGGGATTTGAACCCACGACCCCCGGGTCTACAGGCAAACGTCTTAACCACTGGACCACGGAGGCAGTTAACAACTTTGAAATCTGCATAGATGAGTCAGTCAGTCATAAGTTTTTGCAAGACCAATACAGCTTAAATTTTTAATTCATGCCTTAAACCAACAATAAGCAAATAGGGACGTCCCAATAACTTTTCAATATTTTATATATTTTCAGAGATGGGATCTCCACCACCGATGGACGATGAGTCTTCTCGATGAGTTCTTCCTCCAAGGAGACAAGGAAAGGGACTTGGGGCTTCCCTTCAGCCCACTCTGTGATAGAAACAACACTCTTGTAGCTGAATCTCAGATTGGCTTCATAGAATTCATCGTGGAGCCGAGTATGGGCGTCTGTGCTGATATGCTGGAGTGTATATTGAGACCGCTGCATTCCAGCTCTAAGAATTCCACAAGTACTGCTGCGCATGAGCCTATTAATGAAGAAAATCCAGGTTATTTGATCAGTTTTTATTATCTTTTATGAGGGAAGGAAATTGAACATAGAATTAAGAAATCGCGCGCCCAGCGCCCAATTTTTTTCTTTATCTATGACTAGCTGTTCCCCGCGGCTCCGCCCGCGTGGGACTCGGTTATATCGCGCCCAAAAGTAGCCTATGTTTGACCTCAGGTCGTTAACTACATCCCTACCAAATTTCATCACAATCGGTCCAGCAGACAGACAGACAGACAGACAGACAGACAGACTTTCGCATTTATAATATTAGTATGGATTATATTTAATACTAGCTGTCCCGGCGAACTCCGTACCGCCTGAACCTGCACTTTACTCACCGTTTAAACCTTCCCTGAACTTCCACAAATATTTCAAGACCAAAATTAGCCAAATCGGTCCAGCCATTCTCAAGTTTTAGCGAGACTAACGAACAGCAATTGATTTTTATATATATAGATTAATGTATTTTGATTCTTTTTAATATATTTTCTTTTATATCCATACTTCCATACTAATATTGTAAATGCGAAAGTCTGTCTGTCTGTCTGTCTGTCTGTCTGTCACCTTTTCACGGCTTAACTGCTGGACTTAACATTTGGTAGGGATGTTGTTAACGACCTGAGGTCAAACAAAGGCTACTTTTGGGCGCGATATAACCCAGTCCCACGCTGGGCGAAGCCGCGGGGAACAGCTAGTAGTAATATAAAAGAAAACATATTTATACCTACAAAACATTATATAATGGCGGACTTATCCCATATAATATAGGCATCTCTTCCTCTCTTATTATTAATACTTTCATTTTCTTAATCTTCTTCAAAAGTAACATGATATTTTTACTGTAATTTCAGGAACGGAGAGTAGTAAATTCAAGATCAGAAAGCCTTGGATAGCGTGCCTCAGTGACAATAAGAAAATATGGAAGGAGCAAGCGGCAAAAGGTTTGTTTATTACTAATTATTACTATCATTAGGAACATCATATAATCTATCTAATATCTTCAATTGTCCATGCACACCTTGGTGTCAGAGTTCTTCGGAACCGCCCCTCGATCCTTTAACGACTACCAGATGGCAGCTGGGAGCAACAGCTTAGCGTGCCTTCCGAAGCACGGAATCATCTTTATCATCAGAAAGTCAGTAATTCACACATGCAATTTCCTAACCAAACTGGAAACAACGAAAAATAATCATATAATAAAGAACTAGAGAGATAGAGAGAGGTAGCTCTCTCTTTTTAACACAAAGGGATACAGCAGAAGGAACGATGCATCTTTCCTTCTAGACAGGTCCCTGCAGTCTATTTTAAAACTGTAAAACAACCCTACATTTAGTCACTTAGTGTGCTAGGTTGTTAGGACATAGACTAGGCAATTTCTTCCATAATAACGTATTACAATATTTTTAGTCTTTTCTAGGTCTTTTCTGGATAATGTTTCAACAAAACAATCGCTTTTATTCAAAAATTCAAGATCTACAGTAGCCATACTCTGTTTATTTATTTATTTAAACTTTATTGTAAGTACAATAGGCAAACTTAATGCTCCGTTTTATTTTTTTGTGGGTACAATGGGTCTGAGCCCCAGTTGCTATTCTTCCTCTTGGAAGAGATTTTATTTTCAGTGGTGATTTCAGGAGTGCTATTTTTTACGATCCACATAACGACGATGGTTATATCGATTGAAAATTATTTGAAATCGAATGATATTCATTGGACTTAACAGTGCTATGCAAAAATTGCATTCCTGAAATGGCTGAAAATGGGTTGAAAGTGACTTTTTTTCTTTTTCAGACGCGGAAGCCCGGGCCAAACAAGAAGACGACGTAGCGCCGGCGGCAGCAGAAGAATAATATATAGCCACACTTGTAAATAGTGTTAAATCTAGCTGTTATAATGTACTGTATTCTTTGTTGAGGAAGAGCTAATCTGTGCGTTCTAGCTTCAAAAAAAAATTATATAAAAAATAGACGTGACACTTTTCGCATTGGTGGGGTATTTACCGCCTAAAAAAACTAGCTAGATACCTACGTCGCGATTGTAACCACCCGTGTGTTTTAAGCGTCTAAAACCTTCCTCAAAAATCAGGCTAGGTAGGTATTACATGTAATTTTTTTTTATTCTTCTTAATTCGTAATTCTCTGCTTAATTCTAGAGAGAATGTCGTTCAAAAAACCTAAGCTTTATTGCTGTATAACTGTTTCTCATGAAGTTTTACTGGCGCTCTCTCTTTCTCTCTCCCAAGCCAAGTCGCAGCCGTAATCTCCGTTTATTCCTCATATCTTTTTAATCTTTGACATTGAAAACACTAGTGATTTTTTAAATAATTTGTTGAATCATTTTACATATATAATTTATTCCTATCAATGCTAAAATTATCGCGGCTGATTTTGATATAAGGAACGCTGAATAAACATTACCTGAAAAATATTTTTTTGTATGATGTAAAAAATGGGGCCGTGTCCTCTCTTTAAAATATCATACTTATATGAAGATATTTTTTTTTCTTTTCTTTTAGCAACGAAAATTGAAAAATAGGTTAGAAATAAAAAAGATCTGTTCATAATTATGTAGTTACAAATTAATTTACAATCCCTTTGAAGTCATTCAGCGTGAACTCTAAAATATAGCCTTTCAAAGAATATAGATTAGAAAGTCGTGTCAACGCACAAAATACGACTAGATAGCACAAAGCCTGACTTGTATATTCTCTATGTGGAAGACAACATAGTGAGCCAATTTGAAAAGGGCTACCGAGCGGTAAGCCACTAGACTAAGATTATTGTTGTGATTTGTCGTTTATTTATTTTCTTATACTTAAAGCCGGTGCGATTGCTAAAATTTGGCAGATAAGTAATTTTTAATGGAAAACCCGAAGTTTCATTTTTATTTGTTTTTTGAATAGGTACCTAGACGAGAAAAAAATATAGATAGGTACATATTTTTTTTTGTTATATTGATTTATCATTGACTCAACTTCCTAGACGACATGACGCAATTTCATTTGTTTTCTCCATAAATACTTACTCATACAAGTAGTAGGTACTCAAAATATTGCGAAGTTCAGGAAACAATACGATTTGAATGCATCGGCTCTAAGTGCCTAGCTCATTTGTGTATTTATTGCACCTTCCAATAATATTTTTGCTGATTGTATAACTGTATCTCGATTATTTAATTAAAGGAGCGTAGCCTAATGTTTGTAAAATACAGATCTCTGAAATACTTCATATAAATGTAATGCTTCTGCTAAATCCTTATATGTAATGTACAATCGGCTACAAAAGTTATTTAATTGTCCTTATCCAGTAACAGTTTATTATTAAATTAAAAAAAAATTAGTCTTGTACTTAATAAATGTACAGTGAAGGCACCTTTCTCTCCAAACATACTCATTTGTATAAAGTACTGACTTGTTTCTATTAGATTTAAGTGCTATATATTGTAAGTATACTTCTCTATAAACGCTGGTTACGGAGCAAAAAAAATAATATCATTATATCATGTGCACTTCTCTTCTAAGAAAGAAACACCTTAAGATAGTACTACATAACTATAGATAAATATAAACTATAATATACTTATTCGAATAAGTTAATTACGTTTTTATTTTTCGGTCCGTAGACTACAAGTCACGTTGGCGCCCAATGCCCACGATGTTGTTTCCTTACCCCCGTATTTTAGTTAAAATGTGTTTCGCCTCGTTCTTTAACATAAAGTGTCAGGTAAGACAGAAAGAGACAAAACATATTTTAGTTAAAATGGACTTATCAAACGTTTGTTAATACGGCAGTTAGAAACAGGCAAAAGAACTAGGTACAATACTCTTGGCAGTTGGCAGGTGGTAACAGCCTATGGCTTACTTAAGTCCACCCTTTTCATTATTGTAATCAATAAACATCTCGATCGTACGCGTACCTAGTAGCAATTTACGTCTGCGTACGTACTACTGCGTGGGTTTTTCATGAGCTATAAGATTGCCTTAATTTTCAGGCCTCAGCCTTAATGAACTATTATAGCGCAAATTATAATTTTTAAAGCTATTTTTTATTACGATACTAGCTGTCCCGGCGAACTCCGTACCGCCTGAACCTGCACTTTACTCACCGTTTAAACCTTCCCTGAACTTCCACAAATATTTCAAGACCAAAATTAGCCAAATCGGTCCCAGCCATTCTCAAGTTTTAGCGAGACTAACGAACAGCAATTGATTTTTATATTACGATATCATGTTTGTTAATTTGACTTCTCATTTTGGCGCTATGTGATACTGGCACATACTCTGGTAGGTATTTTCACTTGAATTCTATCAGTGGTAGAGCGTATGTCTGGGGACCGAAAATATTACACGTGATGATTATAGAAACTAATTTAAATGTAGCTTATACATTAGAATAAATTTAATCCATATGAAAAATACGCTTATTAATTTTAATGTTTCCGATGAAATTGGAATCTTGATATTTCTGACCAAATGTTATTTACCTAACTGAAATTATTTTCAAAATGCCATCTCAAATACTAGATTAGGTAGTTGGCATATTAATACTTACTTACTTAAAGTTAGTGGAAACCATGTAACAAAGTATATTATTAGATAAGATACAATCGGCTATATTAAAAAAATATATAGCTAAAATGTATTAAAATAGGTACCTATGAAATAATTGTTAAATATTTTGAGTCACTTCTTGATCGAACTCAAAATGTCAATTTCGAAAACTAGGGTTACCTACCGAGTTCCAAAGAATCTACAAACTAAATATTGATGGAGGCTTCGAATCCTGAATAATTTCGCATGATCTGTTAAGGTCTATGAATGTTAATATTTCAAGGATGAATTAATTGTGAATTCAATTAATTTTTTACCTAATTGCCAATAATAGCTTTTACAAAGTAACATTGGTAACCCTAACTGAAAATAGTACCTTCGCGTAGACTGATGGATAAATATTGAAAGTAGTCTGAATATAAGCAGGAGAAAAAGTAAAATATATAAAAAGAAATTATGAAGGACCTAACCTAAATGTACCGTCCTTCTTATAGTTTAAATATATATATTATATATATATATTTACCAGGAATCCATATCTTTGAAATTTAACAAAGGTGGCCAAAATAAAATAAAAGCCAAGAATAACCCTAATATAACGGTAAGAATGAAAATTCAACGTTATATCGGAGGCCTATTTCCTTATTGGTACATGGGGACCATTCTCATTGAATATCAAATCAAAAACCATAATCATGATAAATGTTAGGTCCCTACTATTATTTCAGGGATAGTAAGGTTAAGACAAATCCAACTGGTGACGCTTATTGTAGTAAATAACAATAGAACTTTTTATATATTTATCATCTATTTAAATTATATAGATCTTATGAATAATTCTGTATATTGTGCATTTAGTGTATTCATTTAAGAATAATCGAATAGCTGGTTTTGATGCCATTTTGGTCGGGGATATAGCTTTATAAACATGTAGAAATTAGAATACGATACAAAGCCTTATGGACATAATAGTTATTTGATCGTTATTTCTGTAAATTAGCTTGCAACTAAATAAATGTGTATGGATTCCACATTGCTCATTTTTGCTAAAAAAAATTGCGCTGTCAACCATATGTGGTTATTATGCTATATTATGATATAGCAATATCGCTTTTCATGTTAATAACTTAATGTATCTGTACATTCCAGTCATATAATCTGTTTGAATATCCTAAAAAAATTGTAAATGTACTTAAATTGATACTTTTTATTACATTAAATCAAAAATGTTATAAAGCACTTTAGTTCATACCTGTACTTTGTCCAGGCCCTTTTGTATTACAGCAAGCACAGCACTTTTGCCATTTCATTCGATTCCTTGAAAGCCTAATAACCATAGATAACTACTACTAATTACCTAAAGCAAAATCTTTTTACCTCACGACTGTCTATTAAATCAATAATAATAAACACTTTTTTACATTCATTTATTGAAATATTTTATCAAGCTACTTTTTTAAAAATAAGTTTATACTATTGTATACTATACCATATTAATAAATAGACAAAATGGCAATTTTATGTAAGTACCTAAATAATATTCACTTACTTTTTAGCAAGTTCATTTTTTAAGTACGTGTACTTAAAGGATTTTTTTGTTTAACTATTCAAATTTGCCCATAGCATTTAATATCTTAAGCTCGAAATAATAAGAAAATACTAACAGCGTTGAAAACTTGCCAAAGCGGGTTTGCCAATTTATACGGGCATCTACCATTTTTTTGCCGTACAGTGGGCCACATGGAAATAACTTACATCTAAGGTGGTATACTTTTTTATGTGTCCCACTGTATGTATACTTGATGTAAACCATTTCTATCGAAAAAAAAATTATGTGAACTGGCTTTTAAACATAATCATGAACAGTCATGTGCAATTACAAAACGCAAGGAAAATTTTATTATTTAAATTAAAATTTCACGTAAAATTATCATTGTTTTAAAACCGGAAAGTTTCAATTCAACATCTTTCTAATTATTTTTAGAAAATAAAAAACTGAATTTGACCTTAGATGATGGGAAAGGCAGATTCGAATTATATATACTTGTACGTATTAATTATAAAAATTAACTTATTTAAAAAAAAAAACTAAATGTGAAATCTCAAGTTGTGGTTATTGTTTTCTCTTTCTATTATGTAAATAAAAATAAACACCTTTAGGTATGTGTAAATTATATGTAAAATAAAATAAACATTTTCGTAGAATATGCCTTTTATTTCAATATGGATGGATAGAAATTTACAAGATTTCTTTTTTCCTTATGTTTAATTAGGTATATTACAAATTATTGTTCAACACAAAAGGACTGCATTTTAATATACTTAGTATTACTCGAACAATTGAGACGATTTTAGGTTTATCTCGTAACTTGAATTGAAATCCATCCAAACGTTTTGGCGACAGGTGACTAAGAAATATGTACATACTTGTGCTCGAAAACATTACCCTCCCTTTACCAGTCGGTTGAAAATAGTAAAGAAATTATGCCGAAAATTAAAGAAAGTATTTTTATTCAAAAACCGTCTTGTTATCTCAAAAATGTCATGTTCTGTCTAGTTGAAAAGGCTCATTTTTTGAAGTCAGTAAAAAATTATAGTAAAACTTAGACGCCTGGGTAATAAGCCTCGAGCATTAATATTTTACAACTGGATTAAATGTTAGACGACATGACATTTACTGAAGAACCAATGGTTATCATATTAATGCTTGTGACTGTACAGTGTACAGGGCTGACTGACATTGAGTTGCATTCCACTCAAAAAACAAACAAATCGACCAAAAATTTAATATTTTAGAATTGTGATTAATTCATTTACCACATATATATATAATATACTCATCATTACAGATTCTGATATTAAATCAAGTAAGAATTTTGTAAATAACAATACTTTTATTTGGCATATATTCTCATTGATAAAAAGATTTATGGAATATAAAAAAACTAATATTGTTTAAGTAATTTATATCCATTTAGATTTACAGATCATAAAACGCATAGTTAGCAAAATAAACATTTAAACTTATATACAGCAAATTATACATACTCATTTAACTTAAAATATACTTGTGATTTTTGCCAAACACGTTTATTTGAACAGACAATGCCCTGACGTCTGTTTTCTGTCTACTGCATATAATAGTTCCTTCGATCACATCTCCCTGCTTGACATCCTTACAATCTCTAAAATAGAAGACAGTTTGTTTCCAATGAGTTGGTGTTTTATCAGGACCAGTAGAAAAAGACACACTATGAGGTAAATCAAAGAAAGTATCAAAATAACCAACCAAAGACGTCAGCGAACCATCTCTCAAAATCGGCAGTCTAAACGCCGATGTGAAGTCCATAACATCTGTTTTACAAGTGTTTATATCTATTTCTTTTACAACACATGCTTCAGATAGAATGTGTTTTGATCCAACTATGTTTATGCTTGCTTCCCGTACCACTTCAGACTTCATACAGTTCATTTTATACCCGTAAACATCTGACCAGTAATCTATAAGTTTCTTGTGAGTATCAACATCTCCACTTGCAACTAAACTTATATTACATTTGTTCGGCAACAATAACCCACCAGGTTTTAAGTAGTGATCTCTTGCATAAATAACACTGTCTAACATGCCTTCGAACAATAAAAAGTATCCCATCCATTCGGACACAATTATATCAACTTTCTCATCCAATTTAGTATTTTCCAGCCGTCCTTTAACAGTTTTAATAACATGTTGCAAGTTATTCTCTCTTATAATGTCCATTGCGTGGTAAATAACTTCAGACTGATCTAATGCGTAAACCTTCTTAGCACCAGCAGTAGCACAAAACATTGAAAGTATACCTGTTCCACAGCCAAGGTCTAATACAACTTTATCCTTAACTGTTTCTTTGTTATTTAATATTGCGTCTCTATAGCTTTCTGTTCGAACTTTATCAGATAGCATATCATAATGAATACCAAAATGTGCATAAGTATTGAAATATCCTTCATCGTCTTCTAAAGGCACTTTAGACACACAGTTTACAATATAGCTGTTTCCATTGCCATTACTACTAGTCTCACCATTATTGTCCTTTTGACCTCCATCTACAATAGTTTTTATTGATTCTTGCATTTGATTAATATCCTCTTTTGCCATCTGAAGATGTGTGTTACTTTCATTCAGTTGTTCTGTCAATGTTTGAATTGTTCTTTGAAGCTCAATAAAATGGGCTTGTGACAGTGTAACTAACCCATTTTCTACATTAGCATGGTACGTCTTGGGAGAACTAGGATTGACCACCAGAGAGTCAAAATCGAACATCAACCACTCATCTACATCATTTCCAGCAGGCTTCATATATTTTTCATCATCCCAAAGAGGTTTCGTTGCATTCACAATGTCCTCTGATTTAGGGTTATGTGTTTTGATGTAATTTATCAATTTGATGTATGAATAACAGTCCATGTTGAATTTCGATTTCAAAGTATTCAAATTGAAGTTGTGGACTGTTTCACAGTGTTTTATTCCTTCTTCCACATTCGATACAACTTCAGAACAAAACAAACAAGTTATAATGGTATCACTTGTCTCCATTTCTTGCCACTCGTCTTCTTCGAAGTTTTCTTCATCACTGCTAAGATCTGGCACGTCCGACATTATTGTTCAACAACAAATTCAACGAAATTTATAATTTATACTAACTAAGCACGATTAAGAAATCTCAGATTTCTATTCTTTATTTCAATAGAACAATGGAATAATGGAATGGATTTACTGATATTTTTGGATAGAACATGTGTATTTTATTTTGACACCTGACATTGACACTGATTTCTTCAATCATAATGAATTTGACAAGCACTTTGAGAAAGAGCAAGAGAAATACCATAGATAAATAAAATTCATTACTTTCCTTCATTCATTTAGTGACGCGCGAAGTTTTTAAATCGTTCGTAACCTGTGTTCGTAACCATAGTTACCACATGTAAACAAGAATAAAAAAGTAAAAACAAAATATATAGAAATAGTCCTACTTCTTAACTACATACTTCGTATTGGTTTTATTTAATATGAAATTAAAAATATCTTCATTTAAAGAACCAAAACATGTGGGAGTTGTGGTTTGCGTTAGCTGGAATAACACGGAAGATGTTTTCTCCTGTGGGTAAGAAGGATTTTCTATAATAATATGTTAGTAAAATAACATATCCGGTCCGTGAACCAATCGGAAACATCAAAATCAATAAAAGTATATATTTTTCAGCAGTGATTGTTCTGAAACTATATATCACTTTAATATTAATTTTAAATTGTTTAACTCTTATCCGTTTCAAAGTGAATCAACTGCACACTGCACAAATCTTACCATTGATATACCTAAAAACATCCTACCTTAGTAGTATACACTTGGCACAGTAAAAGATATGTAAGTTCTTTTACTGAGCCAAGTTTTTAAATATTACAAACAAACATAATTTAGATATTTACAAATTTAGAAAGAGAATGTGTTTTGTTGTACAGATTTTCACTAAGGATAAGGATGTTAAGAATAAACAATTCGAAAGAAAAATGAGTGACATTTTTATTTGCTTTTTAAATTAGATAGAAAAAAATAACTATTAAGTACAAAAAACGCACCTAATTCATAAATTATTTATATTAGGTTAGGTATATATATTTTTTTTTTTAATTGTCTTTACGGTCATGGAATCTAGTCCGTTAAGGCCTTTCTTGAATTTATTAATCTTCTTCAGTCCTATTTAAGTAAGTCGAGTCAAAAATTCAAGTCAATAGTCAAGTCCAGTCAAGTAAGTAAGTCTAGTCTGCTGAGTCAGATGGCTAAGTGAAAAGTGGTTCAAAATGTCAAATATTCTTTTAATAAGAAGTTACGTGCCTGAATATATAGTGACGTCATAAAACAAAAAAACAGTAACAAAATTAGTCACTATCACTACACTATACTATCACTAACATCCTATACCATTTCGCCTAAATATAGATGGATAAATATAAGGCTATTCTTTCATTTTATATTTTCTTCGTATGTTTACGTAAAATAATTCAGTAGTCACCATTTCCTTGCTCTTTAGAGTTTAGAGACTTTAGAGATGTTTTTTTTTTATTCCATTAAATATATTTTTGTTAGTTTGTCTATTATAAGAATACTTATAACAAATTTTTCAGCGATGATCACAAATTACTAAAATGGAATTTAGTAAATAGTGAATGCATGTTGGTTACCACATTTGCCGAAGACTTCTATCCAACGGGCATGCACTTGTTCCCGAAAATAAATATCGGTGGAAGTAAACATCAGCATGATGTTATTTTAATTTCTACAGCAGATGGAAAGTAAGTACATGTTATTCTTAAGTGGGTAGTGGTGCAATGTAATAAATAATGACAATAAACTGCCGGCTCCTATTACCGTGGTTATTGCCTGAAATAATTGAATAAATAAAAAACCGCTCGTGGTGTGAATGAATAAGCTTATTGTTCTTGACATGTATTTTGTCCAATAAAAGAAAAAATAATACCTTCCCCAAAAAAAAGGGGTAACAAATGCAAAGATAAAAGTATTTAAATCCGAATTGTAGTTCCAGAATTGTTAAAATAGCTTTATTATAGGTAATAGAATGCATTCTTAAATATGTGATGTTGTATTTGAATATACTCATATAATTTAATTCACATAACTGCAACAGATTTCATATAGTGAATCATAATGGACGGATTGAGAAGAGTGTAAATGCTCACCAGGGGGCTTGTCTTACTGCTCAATGGAGTCCTGATGGAGCCGGTCTACTAACAGGTAGTAAAATTAATGTATAATACTGATATTTAATTTTACCCGATAATTTATCGGTGATATTTAGGTTATCATAATGATGGCTTGGCTTGGTTGGTTGAAGCAGGAAAGCAGACCCTGGGCTCCAAAGTAGTCAGCCGATGAAGCAACTGGGAAGGCGCTAAGATGAGAGAGAGAGAGAGAGAGAGAGAGATGGCTTGGTCGATTTATATTTCCTATTTATTTTGTGTTGATATTATTGGGTACATTATTTAACTTCAAAAAAATTAAGTTATTTAACAGTAAAAATAAAAAAATAAGTTTAGGCGTGTAAATATAAATTTCTGCACGAAGTACTGTTATGATAATTTGCATGTTAAAATTTCGAACACGGAAAAATGTAACTGTTAGATAAACCTATTATAGCTAGTATTGCGTACAAATAGTCAATCAAATAGTATTTTTCAGCTGGTGAGGATGGATTTGTTAAAGTATGGTCTCGTAATGGCCTTTTGAGATCTACTATTGTCCATTCGGATGTCCCATGCTATAGTGCCGTATGGAGCCCTGACAGCGCAGCTATACTATACACGAAAGGACATTTACTTATTATCAAACAATTAAATTCCAATTCTAAGATTACCAAAGTGAGTAATAATTACTAAGTATAAACATTTTTCATGGAGTTATTATAATTTTTGTTGAGTTAGCTATTTATTTATTTATTGTGATATAAGCTATGTTGATAAGTGGCTAAAATTTTACTATGCAAATGCTTATTATGCAAATAAAGAAAAAAAAATATTGATTGATTGATGATTAAAATATTCTCGTCTCTCATTACTCACGAGTAGTAAATGAAATTATTATTTACAGTGGAAGGCTCACGATGGCCTTATACTTTGTGTGGCATGGAATGCCAACAACAACCTTATACTATCTGGCTCTGAAGACGGCTTCTCCAAGGTACGTATTTTCAACATAATTCCTTTTCAGAAGAAAAATTGCATTGTTGTGTAATACTATTCCTTCCTTTACAGATCTGGGATACATTTGGTCAACAGATATCGGTCAGTGTCAAACATGATCAACCAATAACAAGCGTTAGTTGGTCGCCTGCTGGAGATCTCTTCGTCATTGGCAGCTTTAATCTGATAAGATTGTGTAATGCGAATGGAGTAAGTGTTTACGATTATCTTTACTCTGTAGTGCCTAAAGATAATCTAATTCTAATAAGTCTGTACTTATAAGAACTCTCTGTAAGCATGTTTTAGCTCGATGGTAGTGGGCGTAAAAAAACTGTTATGTAAAATATGAAAAGCATGGGAAAAAAAATAGTTTCTAATTAAGTAACATGGTCCGCCTTTGTGCCTCATTGTTTTAAGTAAAGCTTTTTTATGTAATTTTATTAATTTGTGGTGCAATAAGGAGTATTTGTATTGTTTTTTTTTTTTTTGACCACAATCCCACCTGATGGTAAGTGCAGATGTGGTCTAAGATATAGCTCGCTGGTTCATTATTAGCCTATTCACTCTGGTCTTAAAAAGACCCGGATTATAAGTGTCCGGGAATAGGTATTTCAGCCGGTAAAGAATTTCACTCATTCGCCGTACGCATTATAAACGAATTATAATTGTTGTACGACTATTGATACTTCTTTTCGTTGTTACTTAAGAGAGTTCCTTACTTTTTTAGTGGTCTCATTGTCTTGAACGTCCAACAACTGGAAGTATATACAGCATCGCATGGTCCTCAGAGGGAACGCAACTAGCGGCAGCGTGTGCCAATGGACACGTTATGTTTTCTCATATCATCGACAGGTTATCCTTTTTTTACTTTGATTGTTTTTTTTGTAGCATTGTCAGCATATATCTTCGGCCTTAATCCATTAATTAAGTCTCTAAGTTACTTTGGGCTAACTCAATCTGTGTGATTTGTCTCTTTTTATATATCAACCAGCAATATAATAAACAAATAATACATTACCTAATGTAAATGTTGTTCTATCTACGCCGAAATATAACTTGTCATTGGATCAAATTTCATTAAAATTAGTTCTGTTGATTAGCCGTGAAACCTAGTTCCTTTCGCTTATATTAATAGATACATTCCGAATCTTTAGGTTGAGTGGAATTACCTAAAATGTAAAACGATAACTTATGTTTATGTTATTTCAATATAAAACACTGATAGATAATGCTTTAGTGATGTAATAATCCATTTTATCTTATTTTTACAACACATATATTTTTAACAGATACATATTCTTCTTTTCGACCTCTAAATCTAGTTATTATGTGTGAGTGGCTGTGATTATATTATGGATTATATTTTCAGAGAATACACATGGAAGAACTATGCATGCACTCAAACAGGTCGCAAGGTGATATTCATCAAAGACATAATTTCTGAGCAAAATGACCAACTTGACTACCCAGATAGAGTAATACAGATTGCCCTGGGTTTTAACCACCTCGTGGTAGCTACTGTAAAACAATGTTTTATACATAAACTTAGCTCTTGGAATACACCAGTTACGTTTGACTTAAAAGAAGGCACTATTAGCATGATTCTTCTATCAGAAAGGTAATCTGACTACTATAAATATAAAAATAGGTAAAAAAACTTTTTAAGTTAAACGGTTTTATGTTAAACATACATTGCAATGTTTAAGATAAATGTACTAAAAACCAAAAAATAATAAAATAGATACAGTCGTGGGAATTATAAACATATGCATAGACTAGACTAAAATAAAACCGTGGGGCACGTCAATTGTCTACAATCGTTGATTAAAATGTTTGTTTTGTAATGTTACACTATAATTAGGCAGTTGTTCAACCGACAACGATGGACGTGTGATAAGTAGGGCTAGAATGTGGAAACAAGCTAGCAAGCTCGATTATAAGCGAGTTTTAGGGTTTCATAGTGGTGAGCGAGTAGTACTTTTATCATATGTTTTGTCGATTCAAGACAAACTACGAGCAGTGAAACGATTCCTCGCCAGCCAGCAGTGTGAATGTCCAACGATAAACTAGTTGAAACATCTCTTTTATTTACATGGAGTGTATAACTATTGGAATTTCCATAAGCAAGAAAATAGTAAGTAATTTCCTCACCGTCTGCGGGCCAACTGCCTAACGACGAATTAAACGATTCTTCTATCGCACATTAAGTCGATAATTTGTAGACAATTGACGTGCCCCACGGTTTTATTTTAGTCTAGTCTATGCATATGTTTATAATTCCCACGACTGTATCTATTTTATTATTTTTTGGTTTTTAGTACATTTATCTTAAACATTGCAATGTATGTTTAACATAAAACCGTTTAACTTAAAAAGTTTTTTTACCTATTTTTATTTTCTAGTTTTTAGTTTTTATTTCGCATTCTGTTTAATTCATTTAGTGCTTCATTATTGCAAGGTTTCTTGCCCGTTAGTTTATTGCAGTCCAACTCCTCTATACGTAGTCCCTGCAAAGATCTTACTCTACTAAGAGCCACGTAGGCTTGACCTTCTTCAAACAGTTTCGCACCTAAGTATACGACTGCGTGATCCACAGTGCTGCCCTGCATTTTATGTATTGTAGAAGCCCATGATAGTATTAAAGGCAACATTCTTCTTTCAGCCGTCCCGTAATTGTACTTAGCTGGAAACTGTATGGCTTTCGGGTGTATAAGATGTACTCCGTCTCTTGCGAAATCAATTCGGACGGAAGGTACATCTGTTGCATACATCTGAGTTCGACGAAATTGAGGCCAAACGATTTCGTTGATGTAGCCTATAGCGCCATTTACTAATCCCTTTGAAACGTCAATATTGGACCGTAGCATGACTTTTGCCCCCACAAATATCTCCAGTTCCGCTGGTAAACCCCCAGTTTTGTTGGTATCAGCTGGTATTATAGTAGCTATATCCACATTGTCTGCATTTCGTGTGGCGTGTACTAGCTGATCCTGCGCTTTTATTTTGTAAATGCGAGCACCATTATTTCTGTACAAATTCAATACAGCAGAGTTGTGGTCGTTAACTTGTTGATTTGTGGGGTATACCCTTAACGCTTTGTCTATTGCAAACTCATCACTCGTGTCTTGAAGAAGTCTTCCCATTAAAATACTAAAATGTTGGGTTGTTAGCTCACCGACTCTCAAAGCATTCAAAATATCAATAAAAGTCTGGTCACCTTGCTGACGCATATTTTCAGTTAATTCACACAGCGTGAATAAACGCCAGAGATGTGTAGCTGGTTGGAAATGTTCTGGCTGTTTGAAAACAGGTGTTCCTGATCGTTTTATAGGAGGCAGTTGTAAAAGATCACCGAAAAGTAATACGTTTACTCCTCCAAAAAACTCATTTTCACAGTTCTTAATTTGCCTTAATCGAGCGTCCATCATGCATAACATTTGATAAGACACCATGGAAATCTCGTCGACAATCAAAAATTCTGTCTGATGCCATTGTTGCCTCATTATTCGCAAATAGTTTCCGGACAGTGGTGACATACCTGTTATGCGACCGTCTTTCTGTACAGGCAATTTTAAAGTACTGTGTATCGTAGCTCCATTTATTAATCTAGGTGCAACTCCTGTTAGTGAGCAGACTTTAACCGCATCCTTTGCGTAGCACCTATTAATTTGGTCTCGTAATAACTTTAATAGAAAAGTCTTGCCCACACCAGCTCCTCCTGTAAAGAATATTTTTAAACGTTCTTCAGCACCTGACATTTGATTTTGTATTGACTGGGTAACTAATGTAAAAATTTCCTTTTGTCCTGCATTCATAGACTGCTTAGCCTGTAAGAACTGGTTTTCATTCATTGGCAAATAAGGAACTTCTTCTTCATGGTCTAGTTCCATCGGCTCTGCGTGTTCCAGTATCTGAAATGCGTGTACTTGCGCGAATGCATTTGATTAGGATAACAACGTTTGGTACAAATATCACAAACATGTATACAAATTGTGTTTATAGCATTCTCGAATGCCTGCAGATTATTGGCTCTGCATTGCTGGGTACGCTCTCGTTGTTTATTTAACCTCATATCGCGATGTTCAGGCGTTTCTGAACCCAACTGCTGTCTTTGTCTTTCACGGCTTTGTAATAATCTAACTTCATATTCTTCAGGCGTTTCTGACGCCGTCATTTGTGTATATCGCTGACGTTGCTTTTTTAACCTGGCCTCATATTGCTCAGATGTTTTTGACGCTAATTGTTCCCGTCGTTTCTGTAATCGACTATTTCTATCACCTTCACTTTCTTTAGCTCGTTTTGCTTTATACTTTTCTTTCGCTTTTTGAAGCCTTCGTTTACGTTGTGTTGCAGTTTCTGTTTTATTTGTGTTTGTATTTTTTATATTTTTTTTTACCATTTTGTTCCCACGAGTAATGGACATTTAAACGGTCGACCCCCCCAGAGGTCCAATAAAGGGGCAAGGCTATGTACAACAAGATGCGCCTGAGTCTTGAGGGGAAAACGCTAACGACATATCATTTTTATCCACCCTAATGCCATACAGTTCTCGGCGCGTTTTAACCTTTTACCTTAACTTGGGTGGTGTACCGCTAACGACGTATCATTTTTAGCCACCCTAACGCCACACAGTCCTCAACACGATACAAAATCTTGACTTGGGTGGTGGATTCAGTCTGGATTAATCAGATACCTAAATTACAAATTTAATTTCTAAATTTAAATCTTATTATTATACGCCATTTAGTGGCTGCGCCCATCTTAAATATTGAGGTTGTATAGTGCACTGTATTCTTCTTGTCAAGCCCTTTTATTTGATACCCATATTGGTGGGATTGATAAAAAATTGTTATCAGCCATTTGGTAGCGGCGGCCATCTTAGATTTCAATTTTGCATACTAAATTGTATTCTACTTGTTGAGACTTTTCATTTGATACCCATGTTGATGGGATTGATAAAACCTAAGTTATCCGCCATTTTGTAGAGGCCACCATCTTGGATTTTAATTTTATATAGTACATTGTATTCTGCTGGTTGAGCACTTTCATTTGATACCCATATTGATGGCATTGATAAAACCTACGTTATCTGCCATTTTGTAGCGGCCGCCATCTTGGATTTCAATTTTTTATAGTATATTGTATTCTGCTTGTTGAGCCCTTTCATTTGATACCCATATTGATGGGATTAATAAAACATAAATTATCCGCCATTTTGTAGCGGCGGCCATCTTGAATTTATAATGATAATGAATAAACATAATTGTATTGTCACCAAAATCCAAAGTGTATACAAAATTTCAGATTAATCGGTTGACAGGAAGAGGGTGAAATTTGAATTACTAAATTTGACCCAATAAAACAAACGGGGTGAGCTAAATAAAACCGTTTAATAATAATTATGGGTTATTATTGGAACCTTTAACCCAGATGCGCCAGGTACGAACGGGGCGGTCTTTTACATAAATATTTTTGACTAAGCGTCTTGCCGATAAATGAATTCTTATTTCCTTGTATTTAATTACGTAATAATAAAATTTTTCGAAATTTAAACTGTAGAAATTATATTCAACTTTGTAGGTATTTAAAACAAGCAATTTTTTACTAACTTTAAGAGTTCGCCATCTGAAGCAACAGCTTAAAACCAACATCAAAGCCGTCTGTCAAATCAAAGGAACAAAAGCTTAAATAGAGATGTATAGTATTTTCGGTGATTACACCCCTTATATTGTACATTGTTATTGCACCACCAGTCATGCACTTATTGGGTCTCTACTCTACTGGCTGTCTATTGTAGTGTTATTTGTTTGGTTGCAATATTTACCTACCCTGTTGACTTTTACAATTCCAGATGTTTATGTGTAGTAGAAAGGGCTGGACTATCAGTATACAGCTACATGGGACGTTTACTGGCAAGCCCTCGTTGGGGAGCGCGTCCAGAAACTCTAGGTCGCGCTGCCATATCTCTTGGACCTGATGCTTTGGCTGCAATCGACCAGTCTGATCGAAAACGTGAGGAACATTATCAGTCCTTTCCTTACTGAAAATTGTTTTGCTGTATGCACCAATATTTAAGACAATACAAGAGATTACATTTAAATTTGTACGTCTTTAAAAGTTTCAATCAACATAATCAACTTGACATATCAAAAATGTATCTAATTGTTTAATTTTGTATGGATTCAAATTCAAATTCAAATTCAAATTCAAATTCAAATTCAAATTCAAATTCAAATTCAAATTCAAATTCAAATTCAAATTCAAATTCAAATTCAAATTCAAATTCAAATTCAAATTCAAATTCAAATTCAAATTCAAATTCAAATTCAAATTCAAATTCAAATTCAAATTCAAATTCAAATTCAAATTCAAATTCAAATTCAAATTCAAATTCAAATTCAAATTCAAATTCAAATTCAAATTCAAATTCAAATTCAAATTCAAATTCAAATTCAAATTCAAATTCAAATTCAAATTCAAATTCAAATTCAAATTCAAATTCAAATTCAAATTCAAATTCAAATTCAAATTCAAATTCAAATTCAAATTCAAATTCAAATTCAAATTCAAATTCAAATTCAAATTCAAATTCAAATTCAAATTCAAATTCAAATTCAAATTCAAATTCAAATTCAAATTCAAATTCAAATTCAAATTCAAATTCAAATTCAAATTCAAATTCAAATTCAAATTCAAATTCAAATTCAAATTCAAATTCAAATTCAATCAATCAAGGTTTTACCCTTTTGTACGTTCTAGAATTAGAAACAGTGACACAAACTAATAAGACTTATGAAGATCACATTTTAGATATCATAAAAACTCAATTTAAATATATTAAAGGTTTGTTTACCAAAGTTATTACATTTTTAGTTATCCACGTGTTTGATTTACCCACGGGTCTCATAGTCCGAAGCTCTGTAGACAATACAGTGACTAAGATGACGCACAAGATGACGGTATCTACAATAGCACTAAGCCAGTCAGGACCCATAAATGAAAGACAATTGGCGCTTCTTGATTACAACAGGGACTTGTATGTTGTTACTATTAAGGATCCAAAGCCTAAATTTATGAAACTGGGTAAGTAACGGTTAAAGTTACTATGCAGTATTCGACATGTCAGTCCCATATTATTGTTTTATTTTTTTTTTGACATGTATTTTTTTCAGGTTCACAAATCTTAAGTATAGCTTGGAGCAATGAAACGGAGCTGCTGGTAGGTTTAAGAGCAAATGGTGTCGTGGCTTGGTGCTGTCCCCGTGCCGCCACACAGCCAGACTGGCTTGCTCTTACCAGTCTTACGAAGGAAATCACGTAAGAAATGATACTAGTTTCGACAATTTTTTTTTTTACATCTTCATTTGTTGCACCAAAATAATTTATGTTGCAGTGAAGGTATTAAAGAAAAAGTTCACAGTTAGGAATAAAATGAATTTATCAGTAAGTAGATAGTTTCTGCCTAACATTTCCAAAATTAGCTAATATTTGAAATTGTTATTTTTAGGGATCTTGGTCGCAATCCTACAGTGGTATGCGTTGAAGATGGTATTGTACGGGTGTGTCGAGGAAATGGCTCCCTATTACATGTGTCTTTAGCTGCTTTTCCGGAAAAACTTCTAAAACATGTAGCTGCTAATATGTGGAATGCTGCCTTACAGGTACTTATCATATTATTTTATTGGAAATCGATTACTTACATTAAAATAATTTATTCATATGATTATCTGGTGTCGGAAGCCAAGATCCTTTTTGGGTCGCTGAGCCACAGTAAAGTACTTAGTATGATTATTTTACGCTAAAATCTTCTTAAATGTACCTAAATAAGACTGAAAAAACATGTGTTTGTTACTTTTAAATAGTTATGCCGAACCGTCGAAGACGAAACTCTATGGGCATGTTTAGCCGTATTGGCTTGGCAACATCATCAATTAGCTGTAGCAGAAGAAGCGTTTGCACTAATTCACCAGTATCAGCAAGTCTCCTATATACAGCATCTAAGGGTTTGTATGGATATCTCAAAAATAATATTTTGTTGCTAGGATTATTAGTCATGTGTATTAATGTTTTATTTTTCTCTGTTTGTAAGCTGTAACTGGAAGAAATACATGTAAATAATAATGAAAAATAATTAAATTTTAATATGGGTGTCACTTTTGGGGATGATAAAAAGTTAAATATAAAATTTTTAGAACTGCCCGTGATTATTATGCCAATTAAAAAGGGTTATTGTGGCAACCTTATAGGAGTTTTAACTTACTTACATAATATATTTTATTTTCATGTTTTTTTCCTTGCAGAATGCCATACCTGAAAAATTATCATCCAGCGATGGAATAAAAGTGAATTGAAAATATTTGCAATTTCAATAAAATGTTTATTGACTTTGTATTTTTATCATTCTCCACGTCCTTGCAAATCTTACTTCTTAGGTATAGCATTGTAAAGGATTACCACTTTAGTTTAAATTCGCAGAAAAATATCCTAATCCAAAGGCTTATGATGTAGTACTCGCACATTTTAACTTTTTTTAAGATTATCATTATATCAGCCAAAAGACAAGGCATCCAGCGTCTTCTTGCGACCTTATTAAGATCGTCGGACCATCTAAAAGGTGGATGTCCCACGCTACGCTTGCCAGTACGTGGTCGCCATTCTAGAACTTTTCTGCCCCAACAACGGCCAACAGTTCTGCGCACTATTTGCCCCGCCCATTGCCACTTCAATGAGCTAATCCGGTGTGCTATGTCAGTTATCCTGGTTCTTCTACGAATCTCCTCATATGCTATGCAACGTGCTATTGTGAGATCACAGCCCTCTCCATAGCACGTTAAGAGACCTTGATTTTTCTTATGAGGCCCATAGTAAAAGACCACGTTTCAGAGCCTAGTCATTGCTGATACATTATACACACACATTGATCAAAGACTTTCGTCTTGAGGCATTGTGGTATGTAAGACGAGAAGACATGACGTAGTTTCCCGAACGCTGCCCATTACTTAACTAAACAGGATGAAATGATTCATAAATTGTTGTTTTAAATATGCTTCATTATCAATCATTTTAATAAATTCAAAGTCAGTGCGATCCAGGATTTAGGCGACTTAGTAATCTGTAACAAACATTAAAAAAAAAAATCCGACGAATTGAGAACCTCCTCTCCTCTTTGCAAAAAGTGAAGTAAAAGCCAAACGATTGGTTTATTTTTTATTCTGACGACTTAATTAAATTATAATCCTATAAACAAGTTTCGTCATCAAAAAGTATATAACACATAGGGTTATATGTTAAACGTTAAGGGAGTTTTTGAATACCTTAAATATTTCTAGTAATGCAGAAACGTATTACTTAATCACTTAAGCTGGTTTTTATAGATTCTGACTTCTACGATAAAAAATTAAGTTATTCGTCTTTTGAATAATTAGTATTATGCTCAGCGTAGCCAGGTTATGAGATTGTTTAAGTATACAAAAATACACAAACACAATTATTCAAACGTTTGCAAAATTGTGTGGTAGACGCACTGATGGCAACGGGCAGGCAGGCAGGCACAACACAAGGCAGGCACATCCCTATAATTGTTTTCGTTTCGTTCATTCATTTCATTCGTTTGATTGACATTGACTTTGACAATGGAATGGAATGGGCTAAAATGGGCTTTTTTTTTAATTAGTTGATCTGTCAATGTCTGTGAGAGTGGATGTTTTTCTCGCGTAATATTTAAATATTCCGAATTGTATTAAATATTAAAATAAAATTGTGAATTTTGGCCCTATTAATAAAGAAAGCTGGATGATAACATAAAAAAAACAGCACACGTCGTTTTATAAATATGACAGTCGTGTGCTCATTTTGCGATTTTTAAAAGAAAGTTTTAGTTTACGTTTTTTTTAATGAAGATGCGGTGTTTTAGGACGAATATTGTGTTGATAAGTGTGTTACTTTATGTGAACGGTGATCTTAGTGATTTAGAAAATACTATAATCAATGAACATTCTTTGGAGTTGACGCAATCTTTGAATTTGGCTCGACAGGAGCTTATACAGGATATGTGCACAAGGTTTCCACCGAAGCTAAGTTTAGATGAGCTCCCTTCCAGTAGCTTGGAGCACATCTTAATTGATGATAGCCATAAGCTGCTGTATTGTTATGTGCCTAAGGTGAGAGTTCAAGGTAGACCTGTATGGCGCGATATTTGCCTTTTAGTATTGTGCTACATACGTACTTGCTAATGTATATTGTTTTTTAACATTGTGTTCGTAAATAACCATTAATCTTTTGTGTTCATTAAGTTAACACATTAGCATGTTTGTTATTTGATTATCTAATCCCTTGGGCACCATTCAGTTTATGCATTTGTGACACATACAAAGGTTTTTTTTAATTCTGCATTTTTAGTTTCAATAAAGTAATATTCAGTTTAACAATTGAAAATCCCAAGAATTAAAGATAATAAGTAAGTAGATCAATGATGTTCTGTGCTTT
This sequence comes from Apomyelois bistriatella, assembly GCA_947044815.1. Classification (NCBI taxonomy): domain Eukaryota; kingdom Metazoa; phylum Arthropoda; class Insecta; order Lepidoptera; family Pyralidae; genus Apomyelois; species Apomyelois bistriatella. The sequence goes on from OX345688.1 coordinate 3,306,026, forward strand.
TTTTATTATAAAAAAGTTACCTAAACAAGTACAAAATATTTCTAACCAGATATTTTTTTTAAATTAGGTGGCATGTACCAACTGGAAAAGAGTCCTAATGGTGTTAGGAGGCAAGTGGAATGACACAGACATTTTGTCCATCCCGCCAAGCCTGCCCCACAGCCAGGGAATGTTCAAAAACCTGAGTATGGTAGCTCCAGAGGAACGGGACTTCTTGTTGGAGAACTACCATAAGATGATCATAGTGAGAAATCCATTTGAAAGACTGCTATCAGCTTATAGAAATAAGCTGGAAGGGGAGACTTTAACTGCTAAATATTTTCAAGTAAGTTGCTTTTATTTATTTATTTTAACTAATATCTGATCCCGCAATTTACTTGCCCGTGGTGTTTGTATGTACTTTTAACCTTCTTTAAGAATCAGGCTATCATATACATAAAGATTTTTTTTAAATAAGACCAGTAGTTCTAAAGTTATAAGGGTTCAAACAAACAAACTCTTCAGCTTTTTTATATCAGTTATAGATTTCACAAATTAAAAATGAATGGACATAAATGGTGGACTTAATGCCATATAGCATTCTCTACTAGTCAACCACAAAAAAACAGAGTGTGATTGATTTTATCTACTTTTTCTCATATTTATTTGAAACATGCAATTTCAAAGAAAACATAATATTTAAATTACCTAATTGTAGGATCTACAAAATGTTTCACTTTTTATACAATAGAAAATTATCTGCAAAATATTTTGTCAAAAACTCTTCCTGTTCCATTGAGAGCCAGGACCACTCCTGCATTTTCTCTGACACTTTTCAAGATCACGCAAGATCCCCAGCTTCCTTGGTCTCACTGTTCAGCAGCAAAAAATCTTTATTTTTTTTAATGCCATTGTTTTTTTTCCAATGGTTTATTTAAATATGAAAATCATTATTTTTTCCCAATATTGTATATTTACAGAAGAAAAAACTACTTAGTATTTGTGTAATGAATTCAAATCAATTTATTCAGCACTTACCTTGTACCCATACCCACATTTGCTTACATACTTTGCCTGTTTCACTTGACAAATTAAATGATTTAAGAGTAGCTTTTTAACTTTTTACAATTTTGTTAACAATAACATTTAGTGATTTTATTCAATAATTAAGTATTAAATTCTTAACTCAAAAATGTCATGCCCTGGTTTAGTTTTTCTAAAACAACCTCAAGGCAACTGACGAAGAAATTGATGTTTACCTAATTGGGCGTCCCTCTTTTCATGCCTTTCGAACGTACAAAGCATGGCTCAATACAGAGAATTTGGCAATTCCAGCCTGAAAAGCTCTAACCAAACTAAAAACAACTTGACGAAGTATATATTCCGCGGGATTCGAATCCACTACCTTATCGAATTATTCGCTTTGACTTTTAGACCACTGTGGTTTCCCATTCTCGTCACAAACAGCATTCTAAAGTTTTCTTTTTTCAGGAACGCGTCGGGCGTCGCATCATAAAAGCCTACCGCGAGAATCCCACCAATGAATCTCTGGAATTGGGTAATGACGTCACGTTCAAAGAGTTCGCACTCTTTCTAACCAGCAAGCTGGACGAGTTGGCCGATGTCGCCAACAACGAACATTGGCAGCCAATAACGGACTTGTGCCATCCATGTCTCATAAAGTACACTTTAGTTGGTGAGTTTTCTTTAGTTGTCAAACAGTTTTATTTTAAGTATTTTATTTTATTAATTGAAAGGATGACCAACAGCTTGTAAAACAGGGGGCGATAAACTTAAGTAATTTTAAAGCTAATTACAGGTCCTCATAGATAAAAATAGTATAGGTATTGAAAAAATTGAACTTGGGGCGTGGCGTTCTTCTTCGTCCGAGTGGTTTCCGTAGTGGCACCTTCAGCTTACGCTTCAGAGCCCAGAGTACGCTTTTAATCATGTAGGACCATGATCTGGGTGTATTACTGGTACAACGGGGAGCGTTTTTCTGTCAGTTTTTTTTAGGCTGTCGTTATCTGATACAGTCTGAGGACTGTCATATATATAATTGTAGAGATAGCAGCCGGGACCAAAGGGCTGGACGTGCCGACGAAGGACGGACTAGCTCAAGATAGAAACACGGCCTATGATTAAACCAAAAGTACCCTAAGCCTCAGAAGGCGTAAGCTAACTAGAAAACGCGCTCGAATGCTGATGAGTTTTTTTATGGTTGTGGTTTATTTCGATATAAGACCTCTATAGGTCTTTAGGTGCCTATATCTACCACATACATAGGTATGTGGTAGGTATAGGCACCTAAAAATTGCATTGTAAGTGCTTACGTTCGCATAGACCGCGCCGACGGACTGGCCGGTACAAATTCCAAATTTTATGACGTAACTAGCGACCTGCCCCGGCTTCGCATGGGCATAAAAACCTTCCTCTTGAATCACTCTATCTATTTAAAAACCGCATTAAAATCAGTTGCGTAGTTTTAAAGATTTAAGCCTACAAAGGGATATAGGGACAGAGAAAGCGACTTTGTTTTATACTATGTAGTGATGATAATCATCATAAATCTAAGCTTTTCGTTGAATCTGTTACAGGTCGGAGAGTATCAATTGAAATTAGTAGGGTGAATATCGTTTAGTTAAGTAGACGTTTAGACAATGTCTAACCCTGTGCGGTCAATCAATAGTATCAATCAGTCGGTAAAAAGTAGCTATTAGCTAACATTTTTTTCATTCAAAAACTTTTGGTTTATACATAACTAGCGACCCGCCCCGGCTTCACATGAATCACTCTATCTTTTAAAAAAAAAACGAATCAAAATTCGTTGCGTAGTTTTAAAGATTTAAGCATATGTAGGGACAGAAAAAGCGACTTTGTTTTATACGATGTAAGTGTGTCTACTCAATTGCAAATCTCTTATCACGTCACTACTAAATTCAAAATCCTGTTTTTAATATATAAAAATATATTATATACATACTTGTAACTATATATTGTATTTTTATATATTTAAACGTATGTAAATGAATACATAAATTAACATACATGACCCTGGACAATTTTAAAAATATTCAGATGTATTTAATTTATAAACTTGCAGCGGTTTTAGATTCAATGAATTTTCGTGCAAGGTAGGGACTTCGGCACAGACTATCAAATTATTATTATAAGTAGGTATATAGTTTAATCGAAAAATGCCATATACCTACTATCGAGAGGTATCGAGACAGTATGGATATTATTGCTTCGCAATATGACGGAAACTCTCTCTGTTAGTTTGTATTATTCTTTGTCAATACTATCGAAAACTAACGATAGGTTTTTTTCTCAAACTATCGAAACGCCATCGATAGTTGACTGGTTGACTGTCGAGCGGCAACACTATATCAGACCTGACTCTATTCAAAATAAAAATAAAAAAACAGGAGATTATTCCATGTCGTGTTGTCCATTAAACAAAGAAGTTCATATCGCGCGCGTTCTCTCGTTTTTTTTTAATCTATGCCATTAAAGGATATTTAAAAAAACGGACGGCAGGCTGCAATTTTGTCTACATATAAAACAAGGTAGCCAATACGGCAATTGCTTTTATTGGTCATTAATGACAATGAAACAATGGTCTCAAGGCGCAATCATTAATATTCGCCAATGTCAAATACATTACGTTACATGATATTCACATTAAAACATGTTGTCACTCCAAAGTACACTTTAAGATTTAAACCGAAAGATATCTAATACCACTTCTTCTATCGTGTCAATGGCTAATAACTATATATAAATTTGGACCAAAATTTAGTTTTAGGATGGAATAGAACATTCAGGGCTGAGTCAGAGGCCACAGTTCAACATTTGTAAATGAGAAAGGGCAGCTTAATACCACTAAGACTACGAATACTACCTAACGACCCTAGAAACGGCTTTTAATTCAAACAATGCAGTATAACTAAACTGAAAAAGATTTTTTTATAAGGCGTTAGTGCTTAAATAAAATGTAATTTTTACAGAGCAACACATTATTTGATATTCCTAATACATATAAAAATATACTGTGCCTTGAAATTGCACCTGCCTATATTGTGGCATATATATATTCAAATACCTACATACGATTACAACTAGTAGAAAAATCAAATATTAGACACTTAAACCACATGAACATGAACAGTTTTATTTATTTAGTGTAACTATAGATTACCTAATTAGTTCAACGGTTACATAAATAAGAAAATGAATAACTGTCGTCTATCAGTACATAGTAGGTACCTATTTAAAACAAAGTCACTTTCTCTGTCCCTATGTCCCTTTGTATGCTTAAATCTTTAAAGCTACCTACGCAACGGATTTTGATGCGGTTTTTTTAATAGATAGTGATTCAAGAGAAAGGTTTTTATGCCCATGCGATGCCGTGGCGGGTCGCTAGTATGATCTAAAACCCAAAGGGTGTAAAAAATGCCGAACCTTTTAATGACTTATAGTACTTACATCATACTTATTAAACTGTCAATTGTATTCAATTACTGAATGCTGACGTCAATTTTAAACGGAAATCTAATATTTGAGCTCTACAGAGAGCGGAACAAAGAAACACTGATTCCTATTTAGGAATCTCAACGCGGGCATTCTTCGTAGAATTCATAAAATGAGATGAGACATGGTGACGGACTAAGTCATAAATTCTTAAGATTTCTTAAATCTATTTCCATGGGTTTTATGCTTAGTTTAGATAAATGAAATGAAAGCCATCAAATTTTTTTTGACAAAAATATGTTTTATCTCGTTCTTTCACGTTAAAAGTCGCTAAGAGAGTAAAAGACTTATTTAAAATGGGGTTTAGAAACTGTCTTTTAGTTCCATACTTAAATAAATACTTCATGTATATCGCAATAGCATAGATACATTATTAAACTATTTCTAACTATTTCAGGTAAATACGAGACGCTAACTGACGACACTCTACTCGCCCTGCACACCATAAACGCGACTCACGTCCGGTTTCCGGACATGTACCACACATCAGGTACTTCAGACAAGCTGTTCAGCTATTTCTCCCAGCTCGACCTGCCGCTCATCAGGAAGCTGTACAAGCTATACTTACACGACTACAGGATATTCAACTACGATTTGGATAATATTGTCGGGTTTGATTTAGGTTAGATTTTTTGAGCTCTTAAGGCTACTACACACTATGCGGGTTGCCTTGGCGTCGCCGGCAACATCAAGATTTGTGTTAATTTTATCTGCTTTTCTTTTAGAGTACTTATTCTACGGGAAATTATGTAGGAGTCTTTAGCGTACGAAGCGACTGAGGGATTAACAGAAGTCTCAATTTACTTTACCTCTGTCCGACTGTGACGGAATTCACCAAAAGCAGCATCTATGATAGGGTAGACGTCAGTACCACTAGTATGAGATTTTTTTACACGCAGACGCTAGCGACTGCGTTAGCGATTTGATATGACAAACCTGTACAGCCCAGCCCCCCTGGCGGATAGAAGGGTAACTAAGAAATTCCATACAAAATCGGATACAGAGCCTTGGGCGCCGAAGTTTTTTTATTTTGTTAATATATAATAAGTTTTAGTTTTTAGGTTCTTAATTATGTTATAATTTATGCTATCATTCTGTGTAAGAGAGCGTAACATGACATTGCGATGCAAAAAACATAGACGACGTTCTGTTCTTTCAATCATGTTCGCTCACAGAGGATCGCTATGTTAAGAGGACTATGATCACATATCGCTATCTCTCCTTGAGGTCAAGAACTTTAGATATATCATTTTTTGATCGGTTTGTCTTCTTGTCATTATATTTCCTTGGGATTAAAGCCTCCGTTTATCCTTTATTTGTCTTTTATGACATCCACGGCATAAATGTACCGGTGTAATTCTTAAAATATTCTTCTCTCTTATTTTTTCAGTTTATAATATTAGATTCATCTTTAACTTGTAGGGACAGATTTGCCTTTAAAATATAAGGTTTTAAATCCTATGTGTCAGGGGATGTAAAATGCCTTTTTTGCTCATGGTCCCTGGCTTTATTTTAAAGATTAAAGTATTAAATTAACAAAAAAAAAATAGGCGCCTTTTTCGAATAATTATCAGCTGCAATAATGAATTATCTCACCATTCTGAGAAAGACAAAACAATTGAAGTTTGTTTTGTTACAGCTAGAATGGTCTCCAGATCGGAATATGATAATGAAATGTCAATGTCATTAACTCTTTAAATATAATTATATCCTATGTATGTATTTATTGTGTACTGTACAGTTAGTATCCTATAACACAAGTCTAGAACTAACTTTGGGCTATTCAATCTGGGTGAAGTATCCCTATATAATTATTTATTTAGTGGGCCAAATAAGTATAGAAGGAACTGCACCCTAAGGTGAATGTTAAAAAGAAAGAAAGAAAAAACCTTTATTTCTTAAATGTAACTGTCTTATATAGGGGGCACCTCCGCCCTCTATCTCATCTTAGCGTTTCCCAGTTGCATCATGTGTTATTACCAATTCGCTATGTTTTTCTTCCGTTGGTCATTAAGTTAAAATTTTATTTTAATCGATTTATTGAACCATAAATGAAACTTAAAAACAAGCAATTTGACTGATAACAATGATAAAATTACAAAGTATATGTTATTAGGTATGTAATAGGTAGATATTTATGAATTGAGCATTTTATGATTACCCAATCGCGCGACACCGCGTGTGATAATTTTTGTCGTAAGTGACCGTTGTCAATGAAAACATAATTATTTATACTTTGTTGTAGTTTAATGAAATACTTTCTGAAATTCGAACGAAATGGCATTTCAGGGATATCTAGCAAACAACCAAACAAATAAGGTTTTTGTTTGGTTGTTTTCTTTTTTGGTTTTTTGAAAATAATATTTTGCTTGATACATATTGGTGCTTAATAGGATAATGTAAGTACACATGTACAATTTAGTGTGAACAGAAGTACAATATTTTTTTAAGTATAAATCATTAATTTATTTTGATTATATTGTATGTAAGTACTTGGTAAATATTTTTAGATGTTTTTTATGGAAACAAAAGTTTTGGTGAATGTAATTTCCTTTTTATATGAATGACCATATTTCCTTTTAATGAAGATGTGTTGAATTTTAGATGTTATTGATTCAACGATTTTTTAAATATGAATAGCAATAATTTTCATGGGTTGATTGTATTACATGTATTTAACCATTTGAATATTTAAAATGAGCGTACATAAGAAAAATATTAAAAGTTTATACTAAGCCAAAACAAGTTGTTTAAATGCGTATAGTCGCCTTATTTTAGAAGTAGTAAAAGAGAAAAACGCCAAAAACTTGGATGAAGCATTTCAATATCCTTCACTATTAAGCTGATGTATACATATAAAATCCATACTATTATTATAAATGTGAATGTGTGTCTGTTTGTACGTTTCTCTGAAATATCTCCAATTTTCAAGAGGTCTGCGATGGGTTCGCAGTATGTTTTTCGCGGCCGACCCTGACCAAATCTCCCGGCCTACTTTGCTTTGTTTGTATATACCTTTCGTCATTCCCTTTCATCCAGAATTAGGTAGATACTTACTATCTAAATTTCTAAATTACATTAAAGTTAGTTACATTTTATTTTCATGATAATATTCCAAAGTATGCTGTGATAAAATTGTTATTAAATAATGAACTATAATAATGTACATTTATTACAACAATTTGATAGTGTTAAAAATTTGGTCATTATGTATAACTTTTATCTAAGGTCACTACGTTGTTACTCATTGGACTAATGATGTTGGTATATTTTTATATGAATAAACCTGTAATTAATAATAAAAAAAGATTTTTAATATGAAAAAAGTTTTTAAATTTTAGATCCCAATTTGTTTTTTTTTATCAAGTACGAGTTAAATAGAACGAGTATTGAAAAGGCATGAATGCCATGCCTAATTAAAACGCAACGAATTTTATATTTTTCATATTCATCATTACTATCTTTATTACGTACCTATTGTTGCTAGCCAGTTTCTTGAAATTATTTAAAACAAGCTAATAAAATTGACTTATTTTGAATTTGGATTAGAAATACAATTTAAAAATTCATTCGCTTGCGACATAAAAAAAAATGCCTGGTGTCAAACCGCGCGCGATTTCCAAATTCTATTGTTTGCAATTATAATACTGCCATTTATTTTCATTGATATTTTTAATGGCATGCTTGCTACGTCATGTTTACCAGTAAAAACTCGTTGCCATGCTGCGTCTGCTATTTTTAAACAATATCATGTTTCGTTGCGACAACTTTTTGGTTTAAATAAAATAGGTTAGGTTTGTCACGTGCAATGTGATTGCACTTTGGTTTTACACCTGTCGAAAATTTGCATATCATAATGCTATGCTAGATTTTTTCCATCATCATAGATAGGTACGTGCATAAAAGCCGACACAAAAAATTGGTTTCTGGGTCAATGAAAGTAATTAGAACTAACGAATACGACTTATTTTAGACTTATGAGACATCCTTCACAGGAAATAGTGTATCAGATACTAAGCTTAATCTACCAATGCTAACCAGAACAGAGAAATAAACAAAATGAATATCTTGTCTTGAATCCAAAGTTTTATTAACTGCCTCCGTGCTCCTTGCCTATAGACCCGGTGGTCGTGGGTTCGATTCCCACGTAAAGCATACTTTGTTTCGTTGTTTTCAGTTTGATTTTCCTGATTGTCTGATAAGATGATTCTGTACTTCAGCCGTTGGTCACGGCTGCCATCAGTCGTTATGGGAACAACGTCAGAGGCCTAGAAGCGGTTGCGAACAACTCTGACATTAGGGTGTGTATGGTCGATTGACCGTGTCACCTACTCGAAATGATGATAATTACTATAAAGGCGGGCTTAAAACAAATGCAATATGTTCCAGCCAAGACAAATGCGAGAATAAAATTAAAAATAAAATAATTTCAATCTGTCTTTATTAACATCATTATCTATTCAGGTTAAGTCTTCGTTGGGCCTGAGATAGTTGTGGCCTATCACATCTGCAGGCGGCTTGCAGCTCTTCCAATGTTCGGCGCTTATTGAGAACGGACCTTCGCCTGTAAGAGTCACTGTAAATAAAATTATTTTTAGTAGTTCCTTAGGTCTCACTAGCGCCACTTCCAAAAAAAATACTTTTTCTTTCTGCAAGAGAGCTTATCAGAAATCCTCGCGCATCTTTTTTGCTAGTATCCTTAGCTTACATTAGAACCTCGAAAGTCATACTATCCGCTTTTTTTACCTTTGTAAAAATTTGTCTCGTCCTCGTCGTATCTTCATACGAAGTCAAGATCTTGTACCAAAAGTAAACACGAGTGGGAAATGGCTACTCAGTAGATACGATTTTGCTAATCAAAATTGTCAGGCGTTATTATTTAAAAATGCTCTACGATATATGTATTAGTAATCTACACCTAGATAAGTAGCTACATCAGTACCTAGTAGGTATTTATTTATTCGTAAAGATACCTTTTATAACTCTCTCGTCTCGACAAATTATGTATTTAATATGGTTTGAGTCGCCACAGTATTTTGAATGTAATTGAATAATTTTGTCTAAAGGCTATTTCTCTACGTACAGGTAGACAATGTCCCACACTTGCTTATTTATTTACTGAATATTTATTGATCATATTACTGAATATTACATCTTTTCTAATATTATAAAGAGGAAAGATTTGATTGTTTGCATCGAAAAGGCTGCAAAACTTCTTACTGGTCCGATTTTAAAAAATATTTCACCGTCGGCAATCTACCCTATCCCCAAGCGACATAGGCTATGTGTGTACCACTGGCAAAGCCGGGGCGAACTGCTAGTTGATTCATAATTTCTCACCTGTCATTCCTGGTACTAACGTGGTGTTGTACCGGCCGTCGTACATTCGTAAAGTCCATTCGTCTTGTAGTGACGTCACCATTAGCTTGGTTCCCGTTTTGTCGATATCGAGGGTGAGGTTCGCACCCAAATATTTGATGCCTGTAAATTACATCTGTCTTAACTTTAGACAGTATTCAGTATATTTATGACTAGCTGTAGCTCGCGATTTATCGTGGGAATTTCGGGAATGACTCCCGAAATTCCCGCGGGAATTTCCCGGGAATCCCCCTTTTCTTTTATACAAAGTTTGTCATGACAATGCTATCCTTACTATATCCTTACTTCCTAACTAATCTAATATTATAAATGCGAAAGTGAGTTTTGTTTGTTACGCTTTCACACTCTATGTGGTAAACCATCTTCTGAAATCTCGCATACGTTAGAAGTATTGAGAAGGACATAGGTTACCTTTCATCCCGGGAAAAAGCACTGTTCGCGAGAGAATTTTACACGGGTGAAGCCGCGGGCTAAAGCTAGTAATTTTATAATTGTCCTTATTATTCGTGTCTCACGAGTCACGAGTCTCTACCGACCGAGCAAACTGGGCCTTCCGGGACAAAAATACCCACCTTTGATCTTAAGTCTGCTGGTGCCAGCTGGTAAATGAGGCCTGTAGACCTGCAGTCTGTCGAGGTGTATGCTGAGGCCGGCGTAGCCAAAGACCAGGGCTTGAAGAAACCCGCCCATGCCTGTTAAGAAGTTCACTGCTCCAACGTTTGGACGTCGATTTTCGCTCCAAATCTGTTTTAATTTTGATTATCTAAATACGGTTGAGATCCAAATCAATTGGAACTTATGATAAGCTAATACAAAGAGCATAAGTACCACTACTTACGCCAAACACAGAGAAACCTCATCGATCAATAATATGAAACGATGTAAGTATTATTGGATTGGAATTCACCACGAAGCAATACACATACCTACTTTGTATTTGCTTCGTGGAATTCACACACTGAAAGGGTGATGGGCCGGAGGTTCTATTGATTTTGGAGGTTCTATTAAATCAAGAAAGAATACCTGAAGAGTGTAAAACTGACCTAAGCACAGGCCTGAGACAGATCGATGTGGAGTCTCAGTGTGAATAGATGAGGATAAATAAGGTCACACACACAAAACAGTCCTCATTCCATTTCAAAATCAAATAAGGAGATAATTTTTTGATGAGAGAGTTAAGTTTCTAAGCGTAGGAACCTAATCTGTAATTGGACATCTACCTCCGTATTAAGAAACGTCTGTTAAGCCCATGTTAGCTAAAATGTGTTGCGTCTCTTTCTTTCACGTGAAGTGTCAGGTAAGAGAAAAAGAGCCAAAACATATTTTAGTTAAAATGGGCTTATCAAACGTTTCTTAATACCTAGTCTTAGTAGTTAGTCTTTATGCCTAAGTGATAAAATCATCAGTGACATTAAGTTATGATGTAGATAATGTCTTCTACAATACCTTAAACGGCTCCCGAACGTAGCCTTCGTAGCTTTTGTGAAACATTTCATCAGCTTTCTTATACTCCATCAGCTGCAGATGTCCAATAGTGTGCATACTCCAAGTCATCGCTGGTCCGCTGGACCTGGTCACGGATGCGTAGTACGACAGGTCGTTGGATCTTGTTGATCTAAAAAACATATACTGGTTATATGATAGATCCTATATTATAGATAGATGCTGGTTTTGCCTGTCTTGCTCCCATCTTCTTATGATCTAGAAATGGATTCTTATGACTCAAAAATATTAGTAATTTACAAGTACTTAAGTGGAGGTTACGAAACGAATATCTGTTGAAGGCCGTTTTATTTCTCGGGAAATGCCGCAGCGGAGCGAGAAAATAATCAATTGTATTTTTTTAAATTTTCGACCCTTGGCTCTGACATCTGCCGTCGATGCAACCTGCCGTCAGAATAATAGGAATTTTAAAAGCAACACCTCGGCTTTCCTGATCTTTTCTCTTATTTTGTATTCTTGGAACTGGGAGGAATAAGTCCAAGCCAACAAACAGCTTGTAAGGCAAATTCTGGACTGTAGGTAAAATACAACAGCATCCAGCAGACATTTCAGCAAATTCCTGCCAATTCGCATTCGTAGTATCGCAATGGAAATCCCAGAAGCACAAGATCGGCTTGCTTGATCCTCTTCCTCTTTTAAATCATTGGAACTAGAAATCAAGTCCTTATAAGGTAATACTATGATAAGAGAGACAAAGCCTTCTAAAGGAAGGCCGGACTGAAAATAAAAAACACAGAACTTTCCAAAGATTTTTAGAAATTTCTGCCAATACTTACGCATTCATAGGGTACTGCAATGGAAATCTCAGAAGTACAACATCGGCTTGCTGATTCTCGCCCTCTTTTTAAATCATTGGAACTAGAAGTCAAGTCCTTATAAGGCAATACTAATATAAGAGCGGTAAAGCCTTCTAAAGGAAGGCCGGACTGAAAGTGAAATACACAGAGCTTTCAAAAGAATTTTATAAATTTCTGCCAATACTTACGCATTCATAGGGTACTGCAATGGAAATCTCAGAAGTACAACATCGGCTTGCTGATTCTCGCCCTCTTTTTAAATCATTGGAACTAGAAGTCAAGTCCTTATAAGGCAATACTAATATAAGAGCGGTAAAGCCTTCTAAAGGAAGGCCGGACTGAAAGTGAAATACACAGAGCTTTCAAAATAATTTTATAAATTTCTGCCAATACTTACGCATTCATAGGGTACTGCAATGGAAATCTCAGAAGTACAACATCGGCTTGCTGATTCTCGCCCTCTTTTTAAATCATTGGAACTAGAAGTCAAGTCCTTATAAGGCAATACTAATATAAGAGCGGTAAAGCCTTCTAAAGGAAGGCCGGACTGAAAGTGAAATACACAGAGCTTTCAAAAGAATTTTATAAATTTCTGCCAATACTTACGCATTCATAGGGTACTGCAATGGAAATCCCAGAAGCACAACATCGGCTTGCTTGATCCTGTCCCCTCTTCTGTAGCCTTGGAACTGGGGGTGATAGTCCAATGTCTTGTCGTAAGGCAAGGCTAGACTGAAGGCGATGTCTGCCCAGTGATCAGGGTCTTCTGTATGGTAGTAGGACTTGCATAGGCAAGCTACGTACCTGAAATAAGGACATTGGTTCGACGTTTTTGAATACTACGTCGCTAGTTTGTAGTCTTTGATATGTAATATAATTTGTATTTAATTAAAATATTAATATTTTAAATGGTAATTCTACGTTACATTAGGCTTAGTTCAGTTACAGATTAATAAATAGGTCAAGTTAGGCTTTAAGGAATTCTCCATGCAATATTAAAAATTAGATAGAGAAGAAACACAAATAATTGTCATTCAGAGACCGTGTGGTTTCAGGCTAACGATAGATTTAGTTTTATACATGTGGCAAAAGAGTACTAAGGACGTTAGTAAATTTCTTCGATGTTTCATAATCAATTAACAAGACTTTTTTCAATTTTCGTAATTTTTGAAATTCACGTAACAAATGATTACAATAATAATTAGAATAACAACAACCAATCCGATCTGACGGAAGTATGAACGTACAATTCTGTTTTTTTTAATTTTATTAGAGATACCAAAATAAAAGCTTGTAGGTAAAAGGGTAATAAACACTTACTGAGCCAAATACAGTGAATATCCAGCCACGACGTTCGTGAACGCGGAGTTGGTCACGTTGTTGTGGTCCTCATCAGGACCCATCACGTCTTCAAATAAATACAGACACATTTTTATTTTATTTTTTTATACATTAGAAATAAAAATTTACCAGACACTAGGCAAATTTTTTTCAGTTTGTTCAGTTCCCGAAAACTGATAATTTGAAAAAGAAATTTAAAGTTTGAAAAAAGTATCTTCCATACCATAGATTTAAAAAAAAAAAATTGCGCCACCGCGCGATTCGAACTTCTTTGTTCCATACATAATCCTATAAGCTGTGACATTTGTATGGGCGCCGGGCGGTCGAATTTTTATTTTGTCACACAGATATTTTTATTGAAAGTAGAGTTTCACGAACTAAATCACGGTTTACAACCATAATGTCATTGTAGTCACGAAATCTCAAAACAATTGCAGATGTGAAACTAAAATTTTGTAGGTAGCTATTATTATAGGTAATACACACATACATATCATCACGCCTGTCTCCCGTAGGGGTAGGCAGAGACTAATCATACACACCTAGAGAAAATATACTTACTGGATATATCGTAGAGTCCTGTCTCGTAATTAATAAGGGCCCTGGACGCCCAGAAGTCGGCGATGTAGGAAACAAGAGGACAGCCCCCGTGCTAAAAGAAAATTCCCAAGCTATTAAAAAATCAGTTTTTGTTTTCTATGATAGTAAAAAAGAATAGTTTTTATGGACTATTTTGAAATACAAATTAGCGCGTATGTGGATATGATTGATTGATATAGGTATTTGACCGAGCGAGGGAAGCGAGCGAAAAGGTTTTTAATCAGGGGCGAAACAACATTTTTGCATGAATTTTTATTTGTTTATTTAACTTTATTGTAGAAATACAATAGACGGACTTAAAAGCTTTGTTGTATTTATGTATGTTCTGACTCCGAGATAACTCCCAAATCAGCGAAATTAGGAAGATTTTGTATACTCAAGTAGAGTATAAGAAAATTTCATAACTTTTCAAGTACGTTTGGTATTAAAATAGGTTTTTCGGAATTTTCGTGGTAAAACGATCGCGAGAGCTATGTTCCGCCGTACAAGTAAATTAAATGCCTGGTACGGAACCATATCCGAAATTTAGATTCTTTATACGGCCGAAGCTGCGGTAAACAACAAGTTACACTGGCTCACTGACCTCAAGCCACTGTTCATCTCTGGTTGTGGCCAAGTACTGCCTGGCCGCGAAGGAGATGCAGCCAGTGACGTGCTGCTCGAACTCCGCCACTTCAGGGCAACATGGCTGAGTCACTTCCACCCCTGTGAATGCACTTTCCCATGGAAACCTGTATACGGATACATATTAACGCTTTAAAATTACCTTACAAATTTATTAAAAAAGAAAATTGTTTTAGTTAGCTTTCTTTAATTAAGAAAGGAGTAATGTCCACTTCGTTGTTTAAACCTTACGCTCATTTATAATCAAGACTAGCTGTTCCCCGCGGCTTCGCCCCGCGTATGACTCGGTTATATCGCGCCCAAAAGTAGCCTATGTTTGACCTGAGGTCGTTAACTACATCCCTACCAAATTTCATCACAATCGGTCCAGCAGTTTAGCCGTGAAGAGGTGACAGATTGACAGACAGACAGACAGACAGACAGACAGACAGACCGACAGACAGACTTTCGCATTTATATTATTAGTATGGATACCCAAATCGCAATAAAACTTGAAGAGTTCCCTCGATAACTCCATGATTCCATCGTCAGATCCTGATCTGATGACTATGGAATCATCTAGAAAGTATACCCTTTCTAACAATAATCGATATTGTTGGCGTGATATTGAAGGAGCTCAATAGAAATACCACTAGTGGATAACAATCTAACTGAAGGGTATGCTTGCCATTGCTTGACACGCACAATCTACACACTCCTTGAATAAAGATATGTATTTAAAAGCAATAAAGATCTTACAAACAAACAATCTCCTTTTCTGCTAGACTATCGACCTGTTAGATATACAAACAAACCTATATCCCTTATTACTGGTGGTCTTGGCGAGGTCAGCGGCCACGTAAGCTGTATCGAGGCGGTACTGCAGCAACTCGTGAGCATACTTCGGATACAGCAGCAGGATTGTTGGGAACATCCAGAACTCAGTGTCCCAGAAATTATGACCTGAAATATTCAAAGTCAAGGAAATAGAGAATAACATTTTTTTTCTTCATTTTATGGCTTTTCCAACGTGGGAAAATCGAACGAATGAACGAAGGTCTTCAAGAAGGCTTCTTCAGGGTCGGCCACGCGCTCGCAACACTTCTGATGTTGCAGATTCTCTGTCTCATAGGCTAAGATTGCCGCTTCAATCAGATATACTGTAGGCCTGTTTGTCTGCTTTAATAATATAAAAAGAAATGTATTCCTGAGCTATGTTTCCATCTTTACTTTTTGCAGACATACTGCTTATAATTACTGTATCATTTGGAG
This sequence comes from Apomyelois bistriatella, assembly GCA_947044815.1. Classification (NCBI taxonomy): domain Eukaryota; kingdom Metazoa; phylum Arthropoda; class Insecta; order Lepidoptera; family Pyralidae; genus Apomyelois; species Apomyelois bistriatella. The sequence continues at coordinate 3,322,033 of OX345688.1, forward strand.
ATTCAAAGTTGAACCATCCCTATGGATAACCTCATCTATATTAGAAGAAAATGTAAGTAAGAAGAAATATCTGTGCTTTAACTTAGAACAATTGTGTTTTTATTTCCCATTATTTAAAGATTTTTACCTTCGTAATCATCAAAATTGGATCCTCCTCTGGCGAGGCCTGTGGGGCTCAAGCCGAAGAATCTCTCCGGGGGATGGAAAGTCTCCTCAGATGGCAACGAGCTCAAGTAGTAGTACCAGATGCCGTTCACTATTTTAGACTGCAATTTTAAAAGACATTCATCTTTCTTTCATTTTAGCACGACCTCTCTCTATCTTTTCTCTTTCTCTCTCTATCTCTTCGCCAGTTTCAAAAATAATGATTTTTAAGCCTGGTAAATATAAATATCGGTCGAATTTAGGGTCCTTAATACCTAGTTAAGACCGTTTTTTGGGGAAATACCGGTTGAGCGGTACCGTAATGCTATCGGTTGCTGTAAAAATATATGGACAGAAAAATGAGCTGGTTTATTATTTTAACTCTGGCAACGTTAAGCTATTTGGTGTATTCCCTCCAAGGGGCTTAGCCAGATAAAATAAAACAAACTACGCGAAGCTTATCCAAAGTCGACAAGAACAAAGTTGTGATTGACATAACATTGATCACGTGATTTAGCGCGGCTTTTGTCAATCCCACACATTTTGTTCTTAACGAATTGTGAGTTTGGTTAAGCCCCCTTCTATAGTAGGCTATACTCAGTATCTTAGTATAACACCTATTTGAACAAGTTAAAATTATACCAGTTTAAGGTTGCCTTCTATCTCCATGCCAGCGTGCTGGTACAACCTTCCCCAGTGTTCTACGTGTTTTGAATACAGTTCTTCTCCGTCTTCTTGTAATACTAATTGGAAAAATAAACGAATATTATTATTTATAATTACGTCAAAGTCATTCTTCTTTTCTTCGAGTTAAAGTCTATTTCCCGTTTGCATCTTTAGCTGTTTTTTTAGAACTGGTACCAAAAGAACAGGATCTGCACCGGTTATTAGATGTTCTTTTCATTTCGGTACCTGGGTGCCTGTTCTAGGTGAGTTTAGGTTTAAGAACCGTGCCTGGTTTCGATACGGGGCATACAATAAAGTTGCCACTTCGTACGTGACCGCGCGGCTGTTCGTCACGCATGCAATGCAACACGTCATCAATAAAAAATATATTAATATAAATATTATATCAGTACCAGTATAGGTTTCGGTACTGGACGGAAAAACAGTACCAGTACAGATACTAGTCTGGTACCAGTATTACACCAAGATTAGTGATACCTGTTCCCATAAATACCGGTATTTTAATCTTTGTCAGGGACTGCTTCTTCATTTTTTTCCATTTTGCTTGCTATATGCTATTCTATCTATCTTTTGATAACACTTGCATGGATATCCTTCTCTGCTACTTATAAACAACTATATGAGTACCTATTTACAACATTAATGAGATCATATGTACATACAATAAATAGCAATGAAACACCAACCTTTTATCAGTTCATCTCTAGCTATAGTCCTGTTGTGATCCACAGTCATAGCAAATGTTAATACCCTTGACCCATGTTGTGGTACGACCAGATGATCTGGCACCGAGGTCCAAGAGGCACATAGCTATATAAAACATAATATATTAGGCAAAGGTGACTCGTACTTTATAGTATGAGTTTATAATATGAAAAAATACGAGGATACAAATACAAAAATTACTGGATTTAAGAAGCTGTTTGGCAAATAGGCATTTATTTATAGGTTTATTATTTATGCAAGTAGTAGGTTAAGGCTAGGCTGCCAAAATTAGATGTTTTTAAAAAGAATATTAGAATGTGAAACAAACTTGAAGGATAGCTAATTCGGATACATGACTGTTTCAACGTTATACCTTTGTATAATAATACACCTATGTGTTTATTTTAGACGTAAAAGTACCATTTCGGAACATAATGTTGAATTCTTATCCACCTTTTTTAGAATTTAAAGTTTTATTCTAAAAAAGGTGGATTCTCAAATAGTTGAATCTCATAATGTTGAATTCTCAAAAAGATGAATTCTACCGGTCGGGTTCGAAGAAATAGATATATTACGAGTATTGAACCTTTGACAATTTAACTTTTTCAAATTATTGATTTTACCAGTTGAATGGACGAAAAGATAATGCAAAGGAAAACAAAATACAATCAAAATGGAACTGATTTCAAAAAGAAGGCGGTAAAACATAACTTTTTATTTGCATACAAATCAATTCTTTACAGCCAGTACTTGCAGTAAAATATGCAGTTGGGTTGTTTAACACTGCAATTTTCAACAAATGGAAAAAGAGATGGATGGATTGTGTGAGGGAGGATATGACCAGGAGTGTGACGCGGGAAATGGCTGGAAATAGATCTAAATGGAAGGAACTTACATACTGTGCCGACCCCACATAGGAAAGTGTTATAAGCTAAAGGAAAAGTAGGAAAGAGCTGAAGATAGTTAACTCTACCTCTACTGGATATTTTTGGTAAACAGTGTCTTCCGGTTCCCTGGTCTTTCCGCATGAACTCCATAGGGTTCTGCCATCAAAAATCTCAGGGACAGGGGTTTCAAAGGCGATATCTTCGCTATCGGGGCCTGGCATTTGTTTGATTGCTATCCATATTTCGTGGTGCATGAAATTTGGATCTGAAATTTTTAATTTGTTGAATATTTACTAAGAAAATTAATTTACTTTATAATATTATTAAATTTAAAATTAAAAAAAAAACCCACGGCACATTTTATTTTTAGTGGTGACGGTCGACTGATTTACCCCCCACATATTATTTGCAGACATTAGGTATTTTCCCCACCCAGAGCTTTGTAACAGCTCAACCGATTTTCATTAAACATATTATTTTGTAATGTGCACGTGATGCGCTTTCATTAGACCCCACTCGAGTATATTTGCAGACATTCGGTTGTTCTTCCCCCCTTTTACCCCCACAACTTCTAAACGGCTTAACCGATTTTCATCAAACATATCTAAGAACACTCGCCCGTAAGTCACCTTTAATACGAAAAAAACTAAATTGAAATCGCTTCATCCGTTCCGGAGCTATGATGCCAGAGACAGACAGAAAGACATACCGACAGACAGACAGACACGTCAAACTTATAACACCCCTCTTTTTGCGTCGGGGGTTAAAACATACAGGTCATTTTTTTTGTCATATTTTAGTTGTAGAGTCGATTATAGTAAAAGTAGTCTTCTTATTAGTAGAATTAATGGCATATATATTAGGCGCTGGTCCCGGCTGCCATCTGGTAGTCATTAAAGGAACTTCGTTAAATGCCGAAGAACTTTTGATACTAGAATGTGCATGGTCGATTGATCGTGTCACCTACAAGAAAAATGATGTAGAGTCTATAATGTAAAATATTTTTAAAGACTTGAATGCTATTGGGATATAGCTGTATATGTTGTATCCATCCAACACCTACTTTTACCTTACTCATATAAAAATAAAAAGCATTCATTAATTCATAGGTAGAGGTACATAATTGATTCATCGAATAAAGCGAAACCCCTTAACAAAGAAAACGGCAAAGTTACCTATATGCGGCTTTGCAACAACTTGGATCTGATTGATGATAGCCCTCGTATAAAATCTGTGGGCATATATCCTTTGAGTGACCACTGACCTATCTCTATCCACTTTTACTTTAAAAGCCCCTTCTTTAGTATCCAAACTATATACAGGATTATAAGGGAAATGTGTCAAAGTAGAATTCAGTCTTATATTTGCCCATCCAGGGATTCTCGCTCGATGACTCTCTCCTTTCTTCCCATTGTAGACTCCATTCATGTATACGGTGTCGCTAAATATGTTAGTTGCTATATGACCATTGCCGATTGATGGCATAAGACGGTCGTCTGATGGTAACCTAAAAGAACAGTGATCGTGCATAAGTAAAAGTTTCCTAAGTACGTCCTACTCAGATTAATTATTGTATGCTATAACTTTGCACAAGTTTTTAAATAAAATGATAAAATAAAATCTTGAGTGCCAAGTACAGTGGGCCCCACCAAATAAGTAACTCTAGTGAATGAATGAATTTTCATAGTTGCCTTACTATCGTTAGGGGCGTTGTACAGGTTTGTCATACAAAATTGCTAACGCAGTCGCTTGCGTCCACGTTTATACAATCTCATACTAGGGGTAAAGGTGTAAATGTAGGGGTAAACTGAAGGTACCTACTTAATATTTTTCTATGTGGCTATTTGGTACTTTACAATCTAAGCTTACCTCGATATAAAAATTTGCTATAGTATTTTGGAAGGAAATTATTTTTGTTACATCCTATTCTTTCTCTTTGAATTACAATTTTTTTTTCATTAAGTTTAAACAAATTTAAAGTTTAAAAAAATGTTTATTCGAAAGTGCAAATAAGAATAGGAGTAAGTACATACCTATTAATGAAAATTATGATTCATTCATTACGCAGCTTCGCCTAAGTCACAGAATATACCTCTATAATAGTACTAACGTACTAAGTACTTAACTACTTTCCGACAAGTTTTGCAGAAGTGTTATCGAACGTGGGCGTGAATTCCTTATCTACTTTTTTATTACATTAGTTAATACGTTAATAGATACATAGTTTAAGAAAGCTAAACCTTAAGTAATTGTACTTACCTATGAGTAGAAAATATATGTGAATCCGTGCTAACATCCTCAGGTTCCTCTAAAGATCTGTATTTACTGTGGTCTCTACTGGTAGCTGTACTTGCCACAACCAATGCGACAATTGCGGCCACCACCAAAATCCCCAACATCACCGCGATTTGCCTATGGCGCGCAAAAAACGCCCACATTTATCAATTAGTTTTTTTTCTTCTAAAAATTTCATTCACCTGTTCACTCAATCACAGTCGATTCATTTCCATAATTCGATTATGGAACACAGTTTGAAAAATTCCGCGGAAACATTATTAGTGTCTATGATTTGCCGTGGATAGCCCTTATATTTTTTTTTATTGGTAATGTTTTTCTTTTATATAGACTCGAAATTATGATCAATCGTGTAAAACTCGTGTGTTGCCCAGAGAGCCACCGTTCATATTACATTCTGACCGGTGTGACACACTTTATTGTCCTATTAACAATGATATTATATTCTAGGGCTGTGTTTGTTTAATATCCTGTCTGCATGTGATTAGCAAACTCGATAAAACAATTGTAAACTTATTTTAAATCTGTTTAAATTAGGTACAAAAAATTTACGTAGTATGAATATAAAATATATTAAAAAAAAATTAGTTTCTACTTTATTTTAAAACAAATATTTACCTACATCATGATGTACATATAGGTACCATTTTATTTAAGAGGTATAGTAACTCGTTGCTTATTACTTAGGGAGGAACTTTCTTAGAGACAAAAAAAAAATCCTGAAAGAATAATAAAGTATATTATGGTAATTTTTACTTCATTATCTTGGTTCGTTGTTTCACATACATAATATAAGATGCAGATACACATACCATAGACACAGCCCTAAAAATAGGTAGCTAGAGTCATCTCGTGGGCTAATTCAATTGTCGTTTCCTGATTGTATTAACTAGGGCCGCTGTTTAACATGTAAGACAAGACAATACCGGGATCTTGGGATCAAGTGAATTAATTACTACGATGTGTGTAGTGCGTTCACCTCTGTCGGCATATATGTAGTCGGTTTCGCGGTTATTTGCCAAAACTTGATGGCGGTCTCCGTGTTCCGAGACACTTTCTTTTTCCTGTGTTCGAGGGCCGGAAAGTATCATAATTTTGGTATCATAAGTACCTATATAAAAGACAAGCTGTTCATTACAGCTTCGCACGGGTGGTGTATGTACCTGATATTTTTTTCCATAGAAAACCTGATTATAACCAACAGGGCTAAAAAAAAAAAAATTGGTGCAGTAACTATTTACCACAGACTAAGGAGGAGATACTATCTATTTACCTAAGTTATGGGCTTACCGCGCAATACTTTTTGCAATTTTTATTTATTTATGTATATAGAAGATAGATTTGCTATTCATATACATATCTAAAATATGGTACGTTATAAACTAAGCCTTTGTATCTGGGCAGAAAATATGTCAATCGTATATGCCCATGACAACGCTCTACTTACTTGCAACTAGGTAGGTACGCGCGAATATTTCCGTCCACTATTAGTTCACGCCTTGTCTGGATCATAATGCCTATGTGTATATGAATTTGATCAAATTAGCAATGAGAATTTGTTTAATATGTTTTTTTTTTTTTAATGAGAACTTACTGTAAATCTAAGTTGATTTATTCTACACAATCGAAAATACTGGTACAAGATTTAAAAATGGTAGAGCCAGCTCTACATTTTTAATGTTTACAGGGCCAGCAGAGTCGGACATTTTCTTTGCTAATTCTACAATGGCTCATTCATATATGCACACCCGTAGCCAAGTGACAATTTCAAAACGCTAACCAATGTCGACAAGAACAAAATGTATGGGATTGACATAAGCTGCGGTAAATCACGTGGTCAATCTCGTCGTTAAGGCGCTGTGCATCAGGGGAATACCGTAAAACGTCTATTTTTTCGTCGCGCAGTTAGCTTTATTCTTCATTGAATACAAGCATGAAAAAAATATGAAGTATAGTTCAAAGATCAAAATAAATGATTACATCAAAATATTTAAAAAAAAATAATTAAAACCTAGCTAAATAAAATAGCAAAAAAGCTATATCCAGAAAAGGTTTCGTCGCGAATTACTTGATATCTTCAGCGACAACTACCAATTTTTTTACGTCTATAAAAAGAATAACATAATGACCCAGATGGATACCTAAAAAAATTACAAGATTTAGTCATAATTATTGAAATATTAAATTAAAACTGGAAAATTTCACCCGAAATGGCATTGAACGGAGACTAAGACAGGCCAACCCAGTATCGCCACTTTCAACCTTATTTCATTACGCGTACGTACTATAATCGTACTTCACTCCTCTTAAATACCTAAGGGTTGGGGATACAGCGCTTTAACGTTTTGCTATTTGTGACTTTGACTTAGCCCCCAGATGATTTTTTTAAACAACGCCAAGTTTTTACAATTTGTTTAGTACGTGCTAATCGACTATTTACTAAACAAATTTACACTAAATTAAATAAATATATATTCCGTCTACATAAATAAAATCCTGTCAGCTGAAACACAAAATTTCTATATAAGTGATAGAAATTGTTCGTACAGTTACATACAGTTTTTTAAAATGAAATCTTTTTAAGGCACGTTGACATTGACATTTTTTAAGCGAAAATATAATGAGCTCGCCACCCGTTCCCGTAATCGACACCCATAGAACTAGGAACGCGGCTCTAATAGAAGTAGCATGACAAGCTAAACTGTCTTACCACTCATATACGATATTTACGTGTATGCCATCCTGGGGTTCACAGTCTACTAATGTCTATTGCGGAGTATATACAAGGACAACAAAAAAATCAATTTTGGGTATTAATGCCGATTTATGCCTTCACAATATGTAAAAATAATTGTATAAATCCAAATATGAGTTCTCCTGATACTTCTTTTTACGTTTTATACAAGTTAAAGCCTTATATTATGTAAAATACTACAGCACATTCAACGCCATTTTGAATGAAAAAAATATTATTCAGTCAAATGCATGTGCTAAGCATAGTGTTGTTGCTCTTACGTTTCTTTCGTCAAGTATCGATAAACGAAGTTAGGAGGCGAGTTTGGAGTAAAATTCGGGATTAGTTATCAACATAATTCTTGTAGATAAATGTCAACGGGAAATGAATGAAGAAACCTGTTTCCGAAATTGCTTGTTACCATAAAATTCCGGAAGATGCCAATTATTCTTGTTTGTAACGTCTTACTAAAAATGTTTACATATTATATGACAATCTTCGGGATCGAAAAGAAAAGACGAAATGTCTGTTTCCCACTGTCTGTCTTTTCTTATTTTCCTGTGACATCTGATGAAGTAAAACTAGACGTGGGGTTTAATGTCAAACCCAGAGAGATGGTTAAGAAAAATCAGATAATTGGATTTTCAAGGTCCAATGGACTACAAAATCATAACAGTGGCATTCACGCTATTTTTAACCCAAAAAGAGGGGTATTATAAGTTTGACGTGTCTGTCTGTGGTAATGGATAAAGCGATTTCAGTTTAGTTTTTTTTTGTACTAACGGTGACTTATGTGCGAGTGTTTTTAGATATATGTTTGATGAAAATCGGTTGAGCCGTTTGTAACTTGTGGGGGTGAAAGGGGAAAAGAATAACCGCATGCCTGCAAATATATACTCGAGTGGGGTCTGAAATTAAAACGCATCACGTCCACAGTACAAAATAAAACGTTCAATGAAAATAGGTTAAGCTGTGAAAAAGTTCTAGGGGTATTAGTGGGGAAAATACCTAATGCCTGGAAAATATATGGGTGAGGGGGAGAGGGGGAGAAATAAGTCGAACTACAGACAAAATTGACATTTCATTAATTTTTTTATCAAAACAATGGTGCCAGGCCTTAGAGGGTCCAATGACCTCTGTGACGCAAGAGTGTGCAGGGTGAATTGAGCTTTTACCCACTTGATATGAATTAATAATCAAAAAGGGAAACGGACGCAATATAAAACATTACAGCAGCTATTAAACATTAGTTCTACAGTATATTAGGTCGATTGACTTTAGAAGGTACTAATACATTATGCAAGCAACTTGAAAACTTTAAATCAAGCATGACTAATAATGCGCCACGACGTCAAGCTGGCTTGGCGTCTTGGATTTGCCCCTTCCACCATACCAAGCCCCGTGGAAGGTGGCATGGTCAAGACACCTGTTTTCACGAGACGTGATCGTACCACCGCAGGCCACTCTTTTGAAGTTTATCTATCTGCTATGTTATGGATATGAAGGCTGTCCCGAACGTGGTGGGAGTTTCTAACGCGGTCTTTTCGCGATATTTCACACATCCAGCGCAGCGGGCAGTTCTAATGATGGTTCTATAGACCTGACCCTTGAGCCTGACCGGCATTCTGGAATCACAAGTGAAACCAGTCATCTCAGGCCATTATGCTCATGATCCTGTTTGCTTCGACTTCTGGTTATTTTTTCATATTGTTTCATGATATACTTATCGTATCGAGTCTGGCTAATGACCACCACCGCCAGATGCATTGTTTGTGACCTAATAGTTTAATAAATAGTATTCTTCCATGTCAGACCATGCTAGCCCATACAGATATAAACAGTAAATTATGATAAAATTTAAAAAGTGTAATAAAATCAAATATTAATAAAAACCAATAAAAAAATAACAATAATAATTCAACGTATTCTCGATATATCGATGCTACGCGAATCTGTTACTTCACTAATTTTGCCTGCTGTCATGTCAAAATGGCAACAAATAGACGTAATAATTATACAAATGGAATGAGTTTACTTTTTAGAGTGACGATAAGCATTGAACATCGTGTCTCTGTCACTCTGAAAAATATATATATGGCCATCGCGTGAAAACACATTATTATCTTACTAATGATACAAACCTATTAATTATAATGAATTAGATGGCTTCGTGCGATTGGCAATTCGTCCTGGTTATTAAGAAGATTAGAAGATGTTTTTAAGTTAGCTTATTACGCAACAAGCGACCCGCCCCGGCTTTGCATGGGCATAATAACCTTGTTCTTAAATCACTCTATCTATAAAATCCGTTGCGTAGTTTTAAAGATTTAAGCATACAAAGGGATATAGGGACAGAGAAAGCGAATTTGTTTTATACTATGTAGTGATAACCGAAGACAAGAGGTCCGCTTAAGAAGGGACTGAATAAATTAACCGGCTTGGTATTACACGGATCTCACAACTTTTGACGGTAGAACAACTAAGCGAGACTTGGAATTTTTATAAGTTTTGTTTTTGATGGTATCTCATTTCTTTTTGTAGATTACAGAGAACTATTTTACGACATACATATTGCCTCTTGATAACGCGGGCGAAGTATAAGTATGCAGGTACACTGGTTCGTTCACTGCAAATGTAACTTTGTTATCCTATATATTTATATGGGATTACAAAGTTATTTATGCAGTTGGTGTATCTAGAAAACTGGAACGAAATTGCAAAATATTTTAGTTTTCCTTTGGGTTATACACTAAACATTAATTACATTCTAAATTTGAAGCTTATGTATATGCTGCAGTGCTACTACCGCGCTCCAAGATTCTTGCTCTGACTGCAACAACGCAATTTTCTGATATAACTGCAAATCTATTAACAGATTTGGTACTTAACATTTGGTCATAGCCTAGAGGACCTATGGATACCAGCTCATTAAGATTAGTTCAGTTTATCATATTCAGTGCTGTTATTTGAAAGAGCGAGTAAAATTAATTTTATAATGTTGCTCTAGTTTATGGAAGTAAACTGTGACTAATAGAGAAGACATATATCGGGCATTAATGCATACCAATTTTTCAGTCAGAATTTCAAAAGAGAATTTTATTGTAAGGACACTCATCTATAAGTAGGTACATATAAATTCGAGGATGAAATGGCTTCGTTTTCCTGTCTATCTATTTAATTGGATCATGTATTCAAACCTAACAATAAATAATAGTACTTACTAGTAATATCACGCTAGTGACACTCCAGGTATCAGTACTGTTATCTATTCTTTGGTATTACGAGCGTAAATAGGTTAAAGTAACTGTGCGCTCATCTTTCCCGGCTTTATTTTATATTATGATTATATACTATATATTTATTTTTATATCTTCGCTCTAGCGTGTTTTTCCCGGTTGCATCTTCAGCTTACGTTTCAGAGCCCAGGGTACGCTATTAATCATGGTTCAATGGAGCGATTGACGTCTGACCTATGTATCCTATTTATTTATATATATTAGTAATTATAAATAAAAAAATAGTATGTGCTTGGTAAATAACAGTCGTATTGAGAACGAGAAGGTATCTTTATCTCCAGACCAGAACAAAACCTACGCTCAAACATTACAAACGGCAATACCGTACGTACACTTCGAACTTTTTTACGAATGTGAACTTTTTTCTATTGCTCGAGAATATACATAGAAATTTAATTATTTCCTGCTCAGACTCATCATCTTTTTGTGTAGGTGAGACGGTCAATCGACCATGTACACCCTGGTGTCAGAGTTCGTCGGAAGCCTCTTCCGGCCTTTAAAATGGTTCCTTTAACGACTACCAGATGGCAGCCGGGACCAACGGCTTAATGTGCATTCCGAAGCACAGAATCATCTTTATTATCAGACAGTCAGGTGAATCAGGCCTGCAATGTCCTAACCAAACTGGAAACAACTAAATAAGCTCTCACGACCCCTGGGTCTAATAGGCTCATACTGCTTAGTTGGTCGGAGTGGAAATACAGTGCATTTGTACTAAGCCTTAACCCTGTATCATAAAGTCATTTTTGTTTGATTTTGCATTAAGAATAGTTTGTGAACTCATTCCATAATGTGTGTATTTGGTGACCGACCCCCCTCCTACCCTCCTTTACCTCAGCCCTTACCCCCCGCAAACGGCGCGGCTGGTTCCCATACATTTAGTGTCATATGTTATATCTATTTTGTGACGCAAATTTTTTTTTTAAATCTATGTCGACACCTCAAAAAATACAAACGTAATTTGTTCAAATTTTCATTTCTGTCGGCACTCCCGGAGTTATTTTTTTTATTTAACATACCCGTAAGAATTCCAGGTATTGAAATAAAGAAATACACTGTAAAAATTTGGTTATTATTCAAAACGTCAACCTGTATACCGAGGGTTTTTAAATCCTCTATGGTTAGTGAATCTTTCTATGCCCGTGTATGCACTTGTTTTGATTGAAGGCGGAGGCATCAGAGCGTGCCGCTGCCATGCTCTGTTACGCCTCATGTTTATTTGTTAGTCTAACGTCTGACTATAGTTAATTAATGAGAATAAACCTGGCATAGGTACTTATATATCTATAAGAATTTCATGTCAAATTATTTCCATTTTTTATTGTTCGTAGAATCTTAAGTAAGTTGACGTTAGGCCTAATAAGAAATGACGCATAATCGTCAAAAATGGTGAAAAAGTACTAGTGGGCCAACCCCATCTAAGAATAAGGCAGGAAGTGAAGAAGATTTTGCAGAGACTTTAAGTTGATTCAAAGGATGTCCCTTCATTCAAAAACCTTAACAGTTATTGTTATTGTAGGCTTATTGGTTGCTTACCATCTGGCGAAAGGTAACTATTAATCCACTTATTCATAAAAATTATCAAACGTTTGTTAACTACAATATGTTTTGGCCTTTTTTCTCTTTTCGAAAGTCGTGAAAGAAAGTATCTATCTAGCTCTATCTATTATAAACCAATCCGTTACAATTGTTTGCTGTCGGTAGGCACTCTACTATAGTTAACTATTGGTGGCATGATGATTTAATCATGATGTCATTATATGGAAGTGTAGCAGCCCATAACGGATTAGTTTTGGTAGTATGGAGTTGGCCCTATTTTCAGAAATAATAATTTTGAAGCACCTAACGTGTTTATTGTAATATACAGTGCCGCCAACAATCCAGTGATCTGGTCAAAAGCCTAAAGACTCGGAGATTAGAGAGACTAGATACCTACTTTTCATTTAACTGTTTCCAGTTTGATTAGGATATTACAGGCTTAAATTACTTGATAATAAAAGATTATTTTGAGTTTCGAAATAGGCTCCGGCTGCCATCCGGTAAACATTAAAAAAATTACGTCAGAGACCGAGAGGCGGTTTCGAAAAACTGACACCAGGATTAAGCATGGCCCTGTAACTCACATGGTATAATGATGCTGACTACATTACGCTGTGCCAATGCGTAGTTGGGTAACTTTCCACTTTCAACGATTTTTCTACAAACTTTCCATTTGCTAAGTTAATGACACCTTTTGAATTTGTAGGTCTTTCCTACTCCCCTATCAAATAATAACATCTGTAATAATTACAGGTGTAATTGCAGTGAGATATGATTGGCTCAAGTGTCATTACCCCGGGCCAGCCAAGCGTGGCGCCCTCCGCCTCGCTCCGCTTGGTGGCTCGGTCAGCCACCTTGAGGCTTCTTGCTGTGAACATCAAGACTTATCGTTTTTATGGTAAGACACTTCTTTTGCCTGAGTTTTATCTATGCTGTGTTAGACGTCTTAGAGCATTAAACTATCCGGTGAAAAGTCTGCCACATTCTACGCGCGGGATGAGGAAACACATACAATAAGTATTAACACTAACGCATTATTCTAACACGTCGCTACGCACATCTTGACAAAATTATCAAACACAAGCAAAAAATACACTCACACAAGTATAAGCAGTATGACCGGCAGACTTATACTTATGGCAGAGAGGGTCGCCTGTTAGTGCCCACTCCGGTTGGTAGGATAAGTACTGCCTAACAGTAGCCCCTTTTTTTGCCCACTGCTGGGTTGAGAGTCCCAATACTCTCTTCATGTGTGCGGTACATATGTGTACATATATTCGAATAGGAGTGCCTTCTTCTTGTCAAGTCTAAATGGATATAGTCTACACTATATATAATTTTCCCAATACTCTTGTATCTCTTTTTATTTGCCCGAGTGAGTATTCAGCTCAAGCATAATTAAAGGGAGAACGCGAGTTCTTCCTATCATTTTTTCTATTTAGTCTTCAGTATTATTATAATTTAGATTATTTATTTTTCTGGAGGTCTTAGTGACCGGTATCAGATTTTCTGAAGGCACCACGCTTCCACTGCCTTCTAAAGCGTGGAGTAGCTCATGATAACATGCCACTAGAGGCGGCGTCCAATCAAAGTCACGGCCTCGCCCTGGGTTGCTTTACGTTATGGTTACAAAGGTATATATGGTTCAAATTATAATAAGCAAATATTGTAGTTGCATGATCTGCATTAGTCTTCATTTGATACAAACTTCAACAAATAAGAACTAGAGTTACATTAAAGTATCGTAAACCTCGGTTATGTTCGGTAGTAAAGATACGTAATTGGTCTGAAATACAGCCTATTATTGTCAGCCGTAGGCAAGATAGAGCAGGTACAGACTATAATGTTTGCAGTATCTACTGGTATATTAGTAAGTATGATTATAATACTTATAAGCAAATAACAACAAATTGTAACAAGAAAATCTCCGAAGCCTTGGAATGCAACTTTTTTTTTATCGCATTCATTTTTTTTTAACTTACAGCTACTTTGTCGAAAACATGTAATTATTTTTGTTTATTAATTTTTTTTTTTGGTTTTTTTTTTGTCAGTCCAGTGGGGGTTGTTATTGCATTCATTCGTGTCGCTTGGGTTTCAAAGGTAATTGATCCTGTACACCCTGGTATCAAGTTTTTTAAATTGCCTCAAGCACTTCTGCGGTTTCTCTATCGACCACTAGAAGGCACCAAATGACGTAAGAGTATTTAAACTGACGGTGAGCACTAGACCTGCTGACACCATAGAGCCATCCTTTGCCTCAGAGTCGGAAGTTTTCGGTATATGGCCGACGGCGACCTAAAGTGAGTCTTGATCTTTGATAATAAGTCTTTCTTGCGTCTCGTTTTGCCAATTTTAGGCGTGAAGATCGCGCAGATCTTGCCTTTCTCTATGACCGACACAACAAATTTTCATAACCACCACTGCTTTCTCCAAGCCTATTCAGAATCAAATCATATCTGTTAACAAGCAACATTTCCGCTGTACAAAGGACTATAAAGAAAAGTACACTACCCGAGTGTAAGTATAAAGGTAAGTTGGTATACTTCACTACGTGGCCCACTGTAGACGAGCATTCTACGGGCAGATTTTTAAAGGCGCTCGCGCACGTCCCCACCTTTCTGCTTCATGAAGCATGTTGTAAGGTTCCACTACAGGTGCGATATGCGACGATACATTACTGGCAGGTGGAGACAGGAGGAATATTTTACTAGCTGCTCCCCGGGGCTTCGCTCCCGTGGGAATTCCGGGATAAAATATAGTCTATGTGTTGTTCCAGGGTCTAAGCAATCTCCATTCTCCAAATTTCAGCTAAATCAAAAGCCTTTTTTCCGTGAAAGAGTACAAACATCCATAAAAACTTTCGCGTTTATAATATTAGTAGGATTGTACAAAATTATTTAAAACAAGAACAGCCCCAGCACTTAAACGTACAGCTATAGGAGCGGTATGTGGAATCATTTAAATTATTGCTCATTTAAATATTTTGGAGAACTCCTAAGTGAAGTTACATGCAAACAAAAACAGGCCCAACACTAGCACGTATTTAGCTTTAGTAGTACGTGAATATTTTATTAAAGTACTAGCGACCCACACGGCTTCGCATGGGCATAAAAAGCGTCCTCTTGAATCACTCTATCTATTAAAAAAACCGCATCAAAATCCGTTGCGTAGTTTTAAAGATTTAAGCATACAAAGGGACATAGGGACAGAGAAAGCAACTTTGTTTTATACTATGTAGTGATTACTCATTTTAATCGTTTGCAGGGATTAAGTTAAGAAAAAAATGTTTGTCGAAGTTTATTAATCATAATTAAAATGTTCTAGATAGATACGCTCATAATATTTTGGATTACTTGATTTATTCTCTATGAGAATATTTCCCATAAGAAAGTCAATAATTACTGCATGTTGCAAACAGCACATCTGCATGCGTACGCGCAGTAGGGGGCGTTTATTTCAAACTGCATATCACACCGAAGCGTAACTACGTAGTTACATCATTGGTAAAGAAGGTACTATAACGCAATTGTTATTTATACTTTTATCTATCTCTGCCAGCTTCTTACGTTTTAATACCTAAACTACTAAATTAATCTTGGAAAAATATGACACAAGTAATTTTAGTAAGTAGGTATATAGGTACTCTACTGCTGGCAAAATTTTGGACCTTGGTGAAGTTACAGGCTTTTTACATTTAATAGACAACTCAAATCAATGAGTTAAATATTCGTTTCAAGACGAGAAACTAATTACTACTTCCTTTTACTTTTCAATTTTATTGTCAGGATCAATATTATGAATCTCCAATAGTATATGTAATGTATTTGTATTTTATTTATTTTAGTACTAACTTTCGCCCGTGGCTTTCCCGCGGATATCGGTTATCGCGATCAAAAGTAGCCTATGTCCATCGTTATTGTTTAAGGTATACCCATGCGAAATTTAATTCATTATAGCAATTATTCAAATAAATTATTAAACAAAAAAAAAACATAATATTAAATTCCACCAGATGATACATAAATGATTACAGGACTGTCTAATAGGCGGTCCATATAGCGCGGCACGTGCGCCAGCGCAGCTCGTTAGGAAATCCTAATGAGGCAACTAAATTTACGACCCTACCTAATGCTCAACCGATTCCATAATTTATAATGATTTCTCTAATATGAATGTCACAAAATTGTCAAACAATTGCATTGATTTTATTATAATCACTAAATACTTAGAAAAATATGATGAAAATATGAAATAAATATGATTAGAAAAATAAATTTTATGACATTAATATTATTAGCAGCGGTCAAGTAATTAAAAAGATTTTAAAAAAATCCCGCACGCGAATTACAAATTCTTTGAGTAATTACTTCTTACTTAGAAAAAGCGTTTTCTATCCATGGTACTATTACTAATTCTGTGCCATGGTTCTCTGTATAGCATTCTGTAATCTGGGTTGTCTGGGTATAAAATGAGGGTATTTCTGCATATTTTTTATTTGCAGCGGCCAACCAGGGAGCGGAGACGGTTATTCGGATTTTTCAAAACCATTTTATTACTATCACTATATAGTATAAAACAAAGTCGCTTTCTCTGTCCCTATGTCCCTTTGTATGCTTAAATCTTTAAAACTACGCAACGGATTTTGATGTGTTTTTTTAATAGATAGAGTGATTCAAGAGACAGGTTTATATGCCCATGCGAAGCCGGGGCGGGTCGCTAGTAATTACTAAAAATAATACGCCGGTGACTCATTTTGTTGACTATCTATCTGATCTAATCTAATATAACTAATATCATAAATGCGAAAGTGAGTTTGTTTGTTTGTTAGTTAATTTATTTGTTTGTTTGTTACTATTTCGCGCCCTACCTACTAAACCAATTTTCCTGAAATTTCGCATACACATAGCTAGAAGTATTGAGAAGGACATAGGGTACCTTTCATCCCAGGAAATAGCACTGTTCCCGAGGGAAATAAAATTAACGCTGACGAAGCCGCAGGAAAAAGCTAGTACCAATATAAACTAGGTTCCGCCTTCGAACAGTATAGCTCAAAGCAGCCAATAGTGTTCCCTATTTATTGCTACTCGTTTTAGTTTGTACTCATTAACAAGCAGACCACCGTCGGCGGCCATTTTGGATTTAATTTTGTAGTTCATTAATGAAGGAATTTAATAAACAAGTGTTAACCGTATTATATTTCTTAATTGCTAGTTTAATTTATAAAGAAGCATTTGGGAACTATATGTATAAGGAAACAAGTAGTAAAAAACAGCATTTCTTTTCCATTCAAATTTAGTATTTGTCAAACATATCTACTAAGTAAAAATATTTATACCTAAGTAAATTACTTGCAGTTAATTTGTACTATTTTGGCAAAAAAGCTCCGTTGCGCTTTTCTGTATCCAGTCCAAGAAATATGACACGTTTGTATAAGCGACTACACTGTATGGAAACACTGTGTATGAAACTATGCCAATTTGAATGTAGTCGTTGGTTATGAGTGCGCTCCCGGAATCACCCCTAAAACGGATAAATTATTGGAATAATAACAAAAATTACTTTTTACAAGGACAGTTGACCCTGCATATCTTGATGTCAAATATTTTCGAAACCTTCTCTTGGCTTCTGACATAGTTTCAATTGAAGTTGGAATAATTGATGACGTGAGTAAGGCCTTAGATAAAGTGAGATGTCATATTTGAAAACCTAGCTAGAATTTAATAAAAGTTTTACATGACAACGTATTCTAGTAAGTTTTCGCAGAGATAGGTTTTAAAATGGTCAAAGTATATGCGTACTTCCCAATAACCAACCTTTTCAGCTTATGCTTCAGAGCCCTGAGTGTGTACGCTTAAGTAGTTTTTAGATACGGCGTTGACCTCCGTTACCCTTTTTACAGGGCAGGCATATAGAATTGTGATCCAACTGTTGGCGGTCAGGCTGCATGCCATCTAACCATCAATCTATACCTTAAGAAACGCTACGAAAGAGCTCTAGAACGAGGTGCTACAAGTGACCAACATAAGCCGCATTCACCGTCGACATTATGAACTATTTTCATAATTCATAATTCATTTATTTTGTCAACTCGTAGCACTAGTAGTAGATAGTTACCTACTCGTAAAAGTAAATCTTACATATTTGCTGATCCGAGGCCTTCGACAGGCCCTGCGCAGAAAGTTCCAGCACGATTCTTTACTGTATGATCGCATACATCAGGAGTTTGCATCTTCACCTTAGTGTGCTTCAGTGTGCGTTGTCGATAGTTTCTTTCCTTAAAACAAAAACGGTGAAAAACGTTATTTTAGTTATATTATTGCTATGTACTTATTTGACATCGATGAAATCATGTTCATTTTAACAATTAAACTATCGCACTGTTATTTTTTATTGTAGCCAAAAAAACTGAGCAACATGTAGCCAATGTGGGTTGCGCGCTGCCAGCATTATGGCTTTTTATTACCCAGTTATTTTACTGCACTCGCACCAAACCAAAATACAAAAAATCATACATTCTTGTTTGAAAGCCGAAATATGACAAGTACCTAGTAACTACACAGGCAACCTTTGATAAAGATCGAAATTATTGAGGTTAGTTCCAAAGCATGGAGGAGCTCAAGATATAAATACCACTCGCGGCGACCGATCCAAATCAGCGACCTTAGACAAGTTCATCGTCGCTCGATACGCACGAACGTTCCGAACAAGCATACTATTGAACTCCTGCGGGTCAAACCTTTTACACCAATAAAATTAAGTCCTTATGATCTATCGAACATGACTTCAGGCCACTTACGTCAAGTCCCCATCCAGCCACGTATGCATAATTTACTGCTGGCGGTGCTTTCATCAGGATAATTCTTTTCACTTTATCATCCAATGGTATTTTGTCTTTTGTTGTTAATAAAGCTATGTCATTCACAATCATATCTCGATTGTAATTTGGATGATTTAAGAATGACTCCATCAATGTGTGGTTCATTTTATGAATTTCCTCATGTCCATATTTTACTAGCACCATTGAATCTAATTTCCCCACGCAATCATCCAAACAGTGAGCAGCTGTTAGTACCAGCTTTTGGTTTAGGACAGAGCCGCCGCATATCGTTTTTCTATCACACATTTTTATTAAAAATACAGAATGTGGATATTGATTGTATTCAGCGAATTCTCCACCAGTAATATACGGTTCTAGTTCTAAGCTACACTGGGAAAAAAGATTTAAGACAAAAATAGAAAATAAATTACAATACTTCATTGTGTCATGACTAAACCATCACAGCGAACACACGTGGTTGCCGATGAGTATTTTAAAATTCATGGTTTATTCGACTTTGATTAGACGGAAATTTTATTACACATTAGGTAGGTATGACATAATAATACACGATGTAGTTTTGTTTTCTCTATTTTTTTTTTACTTTAGTAGCGTTTTTAGTAGCCTACTAGCTGTTCTCCGGGTCCATCGCGTCAAAATCATTCTTTTGGGTTCGCCATAAAAGTAAACGAATAAAAATAAAAATAATGAATATAGCATAACATTTTACGAATGGAACACTAGTGTTCCATTCGGTTTCTTTCACAAGGATCGGGCTATCCAAATGCAAAATGATTCTTTAAATCCGTCTGGTAGTTCCGAAGTTATAGTTACTATTCCCTCTAAGCGAGCGGCCCAAGAAGCCCTGCTGCCTTGATCTCGGCAATAATATTTGGCTCCTCTTTAAGCTTTTCCACCTTTGCATTCCTTCTTACCTCCTAGCTAACCATCTAGGTGGCGTGGAATGGTAATAAAGATGTCTCATATCGAAAGGTTAAGATCCAATTTAGGTCGCTGAGCCATCGCAATAAGAAATTGAGCAAATTATCAACACTCCTCACATAATTATCATAACAGCTCTATTTTAGTCGTAGTGCTGAGTATCGCGCCTGTTTTTATGTTCAGTGCGTTTTCTCCCACGTACGTTAAAAATATGGAAGAAGCTGCCTGGGTTTTCTGTAAAGACTACAATATTGGGGTTTTTTAAAAAGGGCGTAAAAAGATTCCTTAAAAGGGTTAATAATGCGCACTTGAGACTCCTGGTGTTGCAGGCGTCCATGAGCTACGGTGACCACTTACCATCAGGTGGGCTGTATGCATGTTTGCCTACTATATTGTATACAAAATGATGTATGCCAAATTGGTATACATAAATGGAGTTAGCCATTAGTTTTTGAACAGACGTGTATGTGTATATGTCACCTCCCGCACCGAAGATTTCATTTATATTCTGAATTTCTGCATTAGCTATTGAAGGATAAGATTCATAGGTTCCTGTTAACATACTGGCAGTGTAAATATGTAAACTGGAGCGACGAGTGTCTACGTTATAGAGGAAAATAATGAAAGTCTAAGCATTTTATCTACTATCGAAACTTCATGAAATAAACCTTAAAACCCGCTGGTCCAGTGTGTGGTGGGTTGCCAGAGCATCATTGCATTATCGGCAGGACTCATCGCGCTCAGGTGAGGGGATGACTTGGACTTCGAAGGTGTTATTATTACAATTAAGTATCTACAAAAATTTATTAGAATTTTCTTTTTTGAATTGTAAAAATTATTAAATGAAGATAGAAACTTTATTTATTTAAGTGTACACATAAAATACTAAGAAGAAAAAAACAGTATAAGTGTTCTATATTTTGTTCTATTTTATTTGATTTGCTTTGAAAAAATCACATAAAGAACGCATTGTTGACTTATTTATGAAATTAAAATGCATACGTGTTAAAACTAGTAAGTAAAGATTTAAAAATTGTTAGAAAATCATTTTCTAAATTATTTTTTTCCTTCTTTTTGTGTTTTTTGAAAATCTGGTCGCGAGTGTAGTTGTAAAATTACTTCCTAAATAAGACACTTCTGCACGTCGTCGTTGTTATATTCATAACGACACAAAAATCTTATAAATTTTATTTACCAAGCTCTCGGTCCGTCCGTCCGTTTGTCAAGGGCGGTATCTCATAAACAGTAGTAAACAAATACTTAAAAATTTCACACATTACTGTGTTGTTGTTTTATTTAAAATTTCAGCAACAATTTTAAAACATCGTATTAAAAATTAAACCTACTATCAAATTAGTGATTTTGTAAATATTTTGTTGGAACACGTTAATTAGGTTTTTTTTTTGTATAAACGAATCAACTACCTATAAGTGTGCCAAAGGTGTACTGTTCACAGACACTGCTTTTCTATATCCGATTACTTGTTAAATAACGCAGTATCGAATCAGTTTGTGGTATGATAACGAATTGATGATTATTTTAATTTTGGATACATAATAAAATCGTGTTTTACTAACTCACACGTTTTTTATAATAACAATCGGGATCATTACTAAATTGAAGTGATTGATTCTTGTAGCGCCATCTGTTACCACAAAATATAACATGTTCTTTTTCTTAGGCAATGGTGCTTTAACTCTATAATAGAGATACTCTGTACTGCTGTCAAATAACGTCAGGTCGTGGACTGAGATGTGGTGCTGGTCGTGTGAAACTTGTATTATACAACAAGTCATGCCTTGTATCCTTTCACATGATGGATAGTTACGTTCTGGACACGATTTCCAGTATTATATAGTACACTTTGTTACTATTTATCTTATTTGTAGATAAACGGGGACTAGATTAATTCTGTTTTTGAACTGTACCGCTGCTAGTATACACAGAACACAGAAGAAAATATTTTTGACAATTGTCAAATTCAACTGTCAACTTTGTATCATCGGACATCAGAATCTGACAGTCAAATTAACTATTGTTAACCCAAAAATATATAAGAGATTGATGAGATATATTTAGATGATAAAAACCAAGAAACAGAAAGCGTTTACAATCGTCAAATTGTACTTCGGTGCTCTTTATATTCTCTATTCATATTATTTTCTATTATCTATTATTATTATTCTATAAGTTAAAAAGATCAAGCATGCCATGTTACTGCTTCTACTCCATTCAATTTCTATTCCACGCTAGATAGCAGGCCACGGACCCACGACCCATTTTATTTTATTAAACAATGGTATACATTGCAACAATTGATTAACCGAATTATACTTATTATTTTTTAGTTGTACTTAGTTGTAAAAGTATTACGTCTATAAAGATAATATTTCATTATTTTCCCCACGTTTTCCCTGAAAACGGCTTTACAATTTATTAATTAAATTACGAAGACGTCACAAGTTACACATAAGAATAACAATGAGGAATGTTTTATACTGGTCATAGCGACACTGGTGGCGAAAGTTATTTTTTATTACAAAATCATACAATTACATACATTTAAAAGGATTATTCCGAACCTGACCTGCTATGGTACCTAAAACCGTGTAGTTTTGACGAGACGCTGCACATCGTATATTTTGAATACATCAAAGCGGATCTGTTTCAAGCCTCAATGGAGAATAAAAGTACGAATAAAGTAATTTCCCTTTTTATTCGTTACACGGGTTCTAGTACTTTCGATTTCTTTGCCTGAACCAAAATAGAAAATACATACGAGTACATACATAAACTGCCAAAATTATTACCCTTCCTTTTGGCTTCGCCGTAGACGGGTAAAAAAAATAAACATCCTTCTTATCCATTTTTATTCACACAGAAAAGACCCCAAGCATTTTCTTGGATCCAATCCAAAAAGTAAGATGTATTTGTGTAAGCCACTAGAGATATTGGGTTTATTTTGTATGACACAATACCAATTTGAATGTATGATTTGATTACGAGTGCACCTCCTGAATCACCCCTGAAAAATAAGTATCTATATTATCTGTCACATTATATTTTAATGAACATAAAAGTTAAGAGGTAGTTTGTTACTTTTTTCAATGATTCCAAAACACATTTTTACACGACTGGCCAAAGGAGTGTTGTGTTTATTCAGGATTCATGTATGTTAGTTTGTGTGTATGTGAGATTCTTTATTCTAAATTCAAATTCAAATTCAAATTGTTTATTTTCAATATAGGATATTCTTATCACTTATTGACGTCAATTGTTACTTATTTTAAGTTTACCACCACTTCCAAAGCGCAAGTGGAGAAGAAGTGGCGCCACAAACTCCACAGCAGCATTTTCTTCAAAAACGTCAATTCACAAAATTTGAGTCAAATCAGACGAGTTTACATTTGAATATTTTTATAATTACCATAAGTTTATTATTAAATAAATATTGAGGATTATTGAACTACCTTTAGTCATGAACGGCTCGTCAGATAATGTGTGAGGTATCTTTAAACTCCTTTCATTAAGCATTCCGAGTGACGTAGACTATGTGGATTGTATACACGATAAAAATGGCCGTAAAGTGCCTCTGACGCATAAAAAATAAATAGGATTTCTGCATTTTGCAAAAGAGCTAGAGGCACAAAAGACTTAAATCTTACTGGTCAGCTGCTCCAATTCCCAAAATAGGTCCTGCGCAGAATACTCCTTTTGGCAATACCCCCATGTATCGGCAGATCCCTGGATCTTGGACCAGCGCTTTAGTGTGCTTCAATGAATTCGGGACCATCATGTGTTCCTGCAGAATTACTTGCAATAGTAACATTAATTAAAAATATATTTTATTTATATTTTTTTTTCAAGTCTACATATAAAACATATCAGAATTCGTCTAAGAGTCGCCCCTATCCAAATTATTTTTACCAGTCCCCAGCCGTCAGTAGGAACTAATTTATGAGCTCTATTTACTACATTAATTAGTGCTTTACTATATGTATCTACAACTGTGTTTTGCCGAGCAGTGGGACAATATAGGTTAATTAAAAAACAAACAACAAGCAATATTGTTGACAATAACTTACGTCTCGCCCCCATCCAGATACATACGCTTGTTTTACATCAGGGGGCGATCTCATCAGGATTACTCTCTTCACTATCTTATTTAACGGTATTGCTTTCTTTGTCATTATTAACCATAGAACTAGGAACGCGGCTCTAATAGAAGTAGCATGACAAGCTAAACTGTCTTACCACTCATACACGATATTTACGTGTATGCCATTCCATAATATGTGTATTTGGTGACGGACCCCCCCTCCTACCCTCCCTTACCTCAGCCCTTACCCCCCCGCATAAGGCGCGCACGGTTCCCATACATTTAATGTCATATGTTATATCTATTTTAAGTGACGCAAATTTTTTTTTAATCTATGTTATTAACCCTATGTCATTCTTCAAATCCTCTTCTGTATAATCTTCGTGATAAACAAATTTTTTCATAAATATTTTCTTCATTGATCTAATGTCTTTATGTCCATATCTTACTTCGATTTTATGATTTTTTGAACATTCTTCTAAGCAGTGAGCGGCTGTGAGGACCACTTTTTGATTTAAAATTGACCCACCACAAATGAATTGGTTAATGCAATTTACAATCAGAAGCACTGAATGTGGATATTGTGAATATTGTGCAAATGATCCACCAGTGATAAAAGGATCCAAACTACACCTGGCGAATTTCAAATAGATTAAAATTAATCCTAAGTTATAGTTCATTATTGTTATGTATGATTTGTTAAAATGCGTTTCTCTTGATGTAAAATGCATAGTGTTCGTGATTCATTTGGTTTTGATAAGCGGCCAGTTTTATTTGGCCATTTTGATTTTCAATTACGATTAATTAAGTAAACAGATAAGACGATATGGCTAGTTAAATATACAGATTTGAAATCTAAATAAAAACGTAATGGTTTTGATTACCACTTAAGATTTACCCGCAGCTTTTTTTGGGTTGTATGCCCTTATTATATAAAAAAGTTGGCCATCACGCTTGGTAGATTTGAAACATACATTTTTTAATAATAAAATTCATAACAAAAATATACAAACCTAAAAATCACTTCAGTACATAGTATAAAACAAAGTCGCTTTCTCTGTCCCTTTGTATGCTTAAATCTTTAAAACTACGCAACGGATTTTGATGCGGTTTTTTTAGTTAATAGAGTGATTCAAGAGGAAGGTTTTAATGCCCATGCGAAGCCAGGATGGGTTGCTAGTATAATAATAAAGAATATTCGCGCGCACACATCAAGGAGTAGAAAGCGGCGGCGTAGTGGGGGCATCACGGCATACGGCATGACAGCATCATGCTCTTTGCAGTCAATTTTACTACCAAAAAATGTTTGAAATTTAAAATATTCTATACGATATCAAGAAATAAAAGAAATCGCTAATGATGACAAAAAGAGAAGAAACTTCACCAACAAGGGCCAGTCTATCAAGATTATCTATCTCTATGCTAAATTATATACAGATTCATTCGGCTGTTTTGACGAGATTGAATAACAAGCAGGCCAGAATACAGCCCACCTGGGAGTCACTAAGCTCGTGTTATCAATACCCAACCCAACAATCCTTTTCCATACTTATTGTAAGACCCCATGTTGTGGTGAAGGAAAAACAAGGGCATCCGATAATAGCAAAGTACCTACTTATTAAATAAATTATTGTAGGTTACTCTGCACTGGGGGCTTAGCCAAAGTCACAATCGCAAAACGTTGACGAGGTACGACAAGAACAAAATTTATGGACTTAAGATTGACCACGTGATTTACCGCACCTTATGTCAATCCCATACATTTTGTTCTTGTCGACAATCGTTAGCGTTTTGAAATTGCCACTTGGTTACGTGTGCTGGTGTCAGAGTTCTACGAAACCGACTCTCGGCCTCTAATACATACCTATAAGTACCTACATACCTACTACTTTTATATTTTTGCCTCTAGCTGAAACTTTGAAACGGAAGCGCTTTGTGGTGCTCGTTCGATCATTATTGAAAAATATATATCTTTACTTAATAGCATAAATAATACACTAATGTGCGATTATAGAACTTTATGTATAGCTTAGCCTACTCCAAATTATATATAAAAATCATAAATTTATGTGGTCTCACAGTTGTACAATATAAAATAATAGTGCAATCGGAGATTTTATGATATTCATGATTTATGGAGCCGGTACATTGCCTCTGGGGACATTTAGTACTCTAGTTACAACTTTCGTAGTACTAATGACTAAATTTCATGTTTATTTATTGGACGAACACTTTAAAAAATATATTTAAGGATGTGAGAGTAACACACATAAACAATAAAATTATCTGTCTTTTTAACAAAGGACCAGACTAAGTACTTTATTTATTTAAGCGCACGACTGTGCGCAGGCAAAGTTCCAGTTTATTATACCTTATTTTTTCACACAGACTTAATGCCCTGTCTAACAGTCAATTTTTACTAAATCTATCACATTAAATGCTAATGAACTGAGTGGTTTTTGACTTGAACTCAGTGATTTTTGAATGGTATTACAAAATTAAATAATGTAATAGGAAATCCTCTTCTACAGGCCATCGTCACCTAATACTGACTGTAGGCATCTATTATAGTAAATATAATTACATTAGTAAATAAAACAATTGTATTAATAAATGGCGTAGATGTATACCAAGAAACATTTTTTCGTCAACAATTTCATTCAAAGAGTTTTGACGTCAGGTATCGAGTAGCATCATATTAGTATTTGATGGTGTGTGTAGAAATGACCTGTGAGTTTAAAATTAAAAACAAATTAATAATTTCTTTAAATTGCGAATATATATCTAGTAAAGATACAACAAAATAATGAATATCTACGACACAATATACGAATAAGTTATTAAGAAGTATATCTATATAGCTAAATGCTAGCTATCTAATATATATACCTACACAAATATTACTCGTATAATACGCAATAATTACAAGTGACTGGGATTTTTCAAGGCAAGAGTATACCTCCAGGCAACAAGCCTATCTATCGGCTGTGGATATCGGTACTAGAAAATTTAACAGTTGATTTTCATTAACCTTATCATATTTTGGGTAATAAAACAGGCAGCTAATCAATGACAAATAATGAGTGCAGTTTATAACGTAGCGCAGAATTGGAATTTACCAGAACTTAACATGAAGTACAATTTAGAATTTTTTTATTTATCTTTAGCGTTTAAATTTATCAAGTGTAGTAGCCTAGATCCCTTCATCACTGGCGGAAGTTTCGTAGGATACAATAAATACCCCCATTCAGTATACATAAGCATTTGTTGTCATCAAAAGTTTATGTGTGGCGGATCTATACTTAACCAAGATATAATACTTACAGCTGCTCACTGCCTTGAGGGTTGTCAGAAGGCAAAAAGTGAAGATATTCAAATAAAATATGGACACGAAAAACTATCAAATATGAAATCAACTAATATGAAAATATTTTTACAGCATCAAAAGTATGACGAAGTATTGTTAATTAATGACATAGCTCTGATAAAGGCTAAGCGTAGTATACCATTGAATAATGTAGTAAAAAGAGTAATAGTTATGAAGAATCCACCCAAAGCGCAGTATGCATATATAGCTGGATGGGGAGTCGATGTAAGTATATGGATGGTCTATGGATTTGGTTTAAGACCTATGTGAAGTAATGTTTTAGAGTTCTGTAAACAAATCATTGCTCTTTTCAACATTAGCAAATATTAGTATCAGTCAAATCGGCCGAATATTATAGTGACCCAAGATTACTATAAGTGTAATCCTCATCTCACACCACTTGTTGAATTAGTATGTACTTATATTACTTGTATTTTATGTTTATCTCTCTTAAAATTTATTAATCATCTCATCCATTTTGACGACTTCCAAATTTCTTTTCTCCTTTTTGGTGACAACGATACCTATATCTATCTATATAAGTATTTATAAAAATAGTTGCTGGCTAACTCGAAAATGGCTGGAGCCGTTTTGGCTTATTTTGGTCTTGAAATAGTTGTGGAAGTTCAGAGAAGGTTTAAACGGTGAGATAAGTGCATACTTATCTCACCGTTTAAACCTTCCCTATAATCATCATCTGAATGCTCAGATGATACAAAGTTCGCAGGATCAGCTAGTATGAAATAGTTTAATTAACGTTTCTAACTGACACTGACACTGACAGAAATGATGTCAACAGGAAAAGAACAAGTTACAAACAGCGCTGAAGCACACAAATGCTCTCATCCAAAAAGTAGACGTTTGCAAGAACATGGGCTGGCTGCCTAAAGGTGTGTTCTGTGCGGGACCGATTACAGGACTTGGTGCAGCCGACCAGTAAGATAAATCTTCAATTATGAACAAAATCTCCCTTTCTTCTCACTGAACAATATTTTTGTTCAGGATTGCTATAAATTCGTTCATTGCCCTTTCTCTTATCTTCTCTAATCTTTTAATGGAATAAATTAAAATTTTAAAAAAACCCTACGACACTTTTACTATTATTTGTAGATATTAGGTATTTTCCTCACTTTTACCCCCAGAGCTTTTTTACAGCTCAACCGATATTCATTGAACATAATATTTTGTAATGCGCACGTGACGCGCTTTCATTTGAGACCCCACTCGAGTATACTTGCAGACATTCGGTGATTCTTCTCCAAATTTACCCCCACAACTTCAAACTTCTAAACGGCTCAAACGATTTTCATCAAACATGTCTAAGAACACTAGCCCATAAGTCACCTTTAATACAAAAAAAAAAAACAAAATTGAAATCGCTTCATCCGTTCGGGAGCTATGATGACAGAGACAGACAGACAGAGAGACATGTCAAACTTATAATACCCCTCTTTTTGCGTCATGGGTTAAAAAGAACATCTCACCTATTTTCAATTACCCCTAGCTAGAATGTTGGTATTGTTGGTAGCCTGTAAACAGTAGGTATCTTCAATAAAATTTTCGTTTGTTTCCGTGCGTCAATATAATTTTCACTAAATGTTCAAAATATATTTTAAAACTTAATATATAGGTATACTTACTTTACTGCGACGACTTGAGCTGCTATTTTTAGTTCCAAACTTTTTGTTATTTTTTTCTTATTCAGGGGTGACTCAGGCGGCGCTCTTGTTATTCAAGATTACATACAAATTGGCCTCGTATCGTACAAAGTGGAAAAATATAGTTTGGTCGCATATACTAATGTGTCAGTATATTTGGATTGGATTATGAAGAATTCCAAAACACTGGCTTGTTCTGGTTAATTGCTTAATAATAGCTAGATTTAATGTATTGATGATATTAAATTAAGTTAAAATTAAAGATTTGTTAATTTTTGCTATTGCATTTTTTTTAATTTATGTAATATTTAACCAAAATACCTAAAATTGTCTAGACCTTATTAGTTTGTTGGTTGATTGATTAAGGACTGATATTTTTATTTAAGATTCCATAATTATAATAAATAAATATTTAAATAGTCTTATAAATAAAATAATTATTATTTTATTTATTGATTAGGTCTTTTTCATTCTTCGTTAATCATTTTGTGTACTCTATTTATTATTCCTAGAATGAAAAAAATATTGATGGTCAGATATTTCTAACTTTAACCATCCGATGCACTATTAAAACCTGATTTTGCCGTACTTACAATCCGTGCCTTGGAATGCATCTCTCGTAAATCATGGGAAAACAAAAAGCAAATTGATCCTCGTCGCTAGGCACAAGTGTATTAGAAACTAAAAACAAATAATCGAAAATATTTTCCAGAAATTCTTAATTCATTTCTAAAAAGGTCCAATCGTTCTACACATAGTCCAGTAAAAAAACCCTAAGCTGATTGATGGAACACCAAATGAGGAGGACAAGACGATTTTTTAATAACACACTTTGTTAAACGTTGCTAATTTCACTGTCAAAAGTGACAAGATACTTATCACTGCAGGATATCGTTATTTTAATATAATTGCAATGAAATTGATAATTGTAAAATATTGATTGTATATAATTTGAGCATCTCATCTAAACAAAACCTTGTATCGTAGAAGAACATATTAGAAAACGTTTTACTGAGTGACTTCCAATCTTAATCTAAATCACATAAAAACCTAACCAGTTTATGTAATATCCAGATAAGTATGAAGTTAAAAGGTACTCACAGACGAATTAATCGATTAGGTAAATGAGAAAAGTAATGTCGTAAATACTACAACAGAAGAGCATGGTTACTTTTAACGTATTGCTACAACATCGGAACTACGAAATAGTGGTTACCTACAAGCTTGATCAATAATCGCAATGTATTTATATCTAGCCTCCTTCTATTTCGTCGTTTCCATTAAACTTGTCAAGTGTTTAGACCCTTTTATAACAGGCGGAGATTATACAAAGTATTATCACTACCCGCATGCAGTATTTCTAGTTGTTGAAGGTGCTCATGATATAGTATGTGGTGGATCTGTAATTAATCAGGAAATGATTCTAACCGCGGCACATTGTCTAGAAGAGAGCGATGATATAAAAATTAGAGTTCTTGTAAATTACGGACATGAAGATACTAATAAAATGAAAACAACTCCTATGAAACAGTTCATGCAACATTCTGATTATGATGATGAAAAATTATTTAATGATATTGGCTTGATATTAACAGTAGAAAAGATACCACTGAATACTGTAAAAAGGGTGATACTTATGAAAGATCCTCCTAAAGCGAAGCAAGGCTACGTATCTGGATGGGGAAAAGACGTAAGCTACATATAGTTTAACTTTTTAATATACGTGACAGTTAAATAAAAGTGTTGCACTTTAATAATGGAAAATAGATGCACCAATTCTAGAGAAATTTCAATTTTTTCAAATAGTTGGATATAGACCATTTTTTTCCCGTACTTACAAACAGATCATTCAATTTCCTAGTTTCTTTTTTCCATAGAAATGGTGTACTTTAATTACTTAAAGTCCTAGTAAAGTACTCCGCTGGCTCCGTGACCCGAAGTGAGCACTGTGAACACTGAGCCATCTTATATTTGATGTCGAGTTTTCGTATGTTTTTCTTTCGCGTAACATCTAGTAGAATATATGGTCGCTAATTTCGTGATTGCGAACAATAAGTAGATTGGTGTAGCGGATAAGCATATCGCCTTTAAAGACTAGGGAGCTGGGTTCAAAACTGGTGACGGTATACGTTTGATTGTATTTTTTTAATTAAAGTTTTTTCATTTTTGTTTTCGCGTTTTGTAGTATAATATGACGTAATAAAAATTTACACAACGCCAAGCTCGGTCCCTAGGTACTATTAGTTATTAAGTGGCTAAAATTGATTGCCTGTTTATCCTAATACACTATTTATTATTCTGTGCTAATACGTACAAAGTATAAAGTTTAAAAACCACTTATGAAATTAATTGGAAAATGAGAAAATTAGCATCATAAAACTAATAAGTGACTATTATTTTTGAAATACGATACTTATTAGTACTCACTGTATTAGTTACAAGTAAAATAGGCATTACAATGCACCTAGACCTAGCCACTGTATACTTCGTTGTATATTTTCATCTAGCCAAGTGTGGTTTAGACCCTTTCATAACTGGCGGAGAATATACAAAATATGATAAATACCCGCATATGGTATTATTAGTTATTGAAGCTAAATTTGACATAATATGTGGTGGATCTGTGATAAATCAGCAAACGATACTGACTGCTGCACATTGTCTAGAAGAATGTGATAATATCGATAGTAGCAGGTTTCATGTGAAATATGGACATGATGTTATTAAAAAAATGAAGACAACACATATGAAAAAGTTTCTACAGCATCGTGATTATGATGATAACAATTTGATTAATGATATAGGTTTGGTATTAACCACGAAGAAGATTCCACTAGGTAAAGTTAAAAGGGTGATTCTAATGAAAAATCCACCGGCAACACAGCAAGCGTACGTGGCGGGATGGGGGTGCGACGTAAGTCATATAAAAAAATTAGCTTACATAGATTGGAGCAGGAATACGAACTCAACAATACTATCTATACTTCCACAGTCAACAGTTAATTTTATAAATCCAAAAGTCTGTCTATTTTTCTCTCTGTTACGTATTCATGGCTAAACTACTAGACCGATATTTATGAAATTTGTTATTAGATATACTTAAGGTTCAGTGGTCAAACATACCCTATTTTTGGGCATGATATAGTCGAGTCCTACGCGGTCGGAGCCGCGGGCAACACCTAGTATTTTATAGATAAATAACAAAGACCAAGTATAATAATTACATTCTGATAAAAGTGTGCAGAGTTGGTCATTAGGTACACAGGGGCGGTATTACTCGATATAGCAACCGAGTGTGTAATGATCAGCTACGTGTTTCATATGATTATTTCCAACACACATTACATAATGTACAAAACTATATATATGCTTATAAACTGCAAGGACTAAACTAAACTGAAGTAGGCTAAATTAAAATTAAAAATGGCCTGTAAATAAGTCCAAACTCTCTGCAATTCTCGCTAATTGGCAATGCATCTTTTGCCCAAAAACATGCCAGAACCAACTATAAGTTACTAGTCGTTATAATTAATAAAACAGGTTTTTACTTTGTATGGTCGGACACCCATCGGCCAGATGGTCAGATGACCTCTTCCAACCGATCATTCTGGAAATCATTAGAAAGGACCTTTATCCTTTATCCAGCAGTGGATTAACTAGGGTTAAAATTATGATAATACATATGGTATAAAACATAACTCTCCAAGCGGATAATTTTTCAACCACAGGAAAACGGAAGTATGCAAAGTACATTGAAGCACACAGTGGCGACGATACAAAGTTTAGAAGTTTGCAAGCAGATGGACTGGCTGCCAACCGGAGTTTTCTGTGCAGGTCCTATTAATGCAATCGGAGCTGCAGACAGGTACGCATAGTTTACAGCAGCAGGATTTGACCGCGCTACCTGAATCCATCATGAGGGTCTCCCTTTACCTTCCATGGCTCTACCAACCTCTCGGTTATACGAGCCGAATCTCGGGAGAGTACGCTGTACTTGTATTTCGCATCTCTTTCCAGTCGCACCAGCTTGATCTCCCTACAAGTTCTCTATAGTGCCGCCTATCTATGCTATCATTGTATTTTAATAACTCTTCCCCATTTTAGGGGCTTACGTTCACACGTACGCCTCGCTTGCCTTCTCCTCGGCCTTGCCATCATGAGGGTCTCAAGGCGTGATGATTTCAAACATAGATTTATTACTACTACCGTATTTTAATAAATCTATGGTTTCAGAGCTCTGGGGGATTTAGTCCTAAAGTCACAATTTCAAAACGTTGACGAAGTTCGATAAGAACAAAATGTATGGGATTGACATAACGCGCTAAATCACGTAGTCAATCAATACCATACATTTTGTTCTATTCTAACTTCAAATTGTGACTGGCTAAGCCCCCTGGTTTTCAAGCACTTTCTCGCTCAGTAGTCGGTAGCTTGTGAATTTTGTAGCTTTTTTATGTTTTATGCCTTATATTTACTATGAAAATTATATTTACAATTATTGATACAGACTGTTATTAATTGGAATGATTTATTAAGCATATTAGTAAATTTTTACTCGCAGTTTCACCTACCCTTGGTCTTGGAGTGTATTTACTAGCCAATAACCATTCTTGAGCAACATCAAATGCAGAACGAATTAAAATCGGTATAGCCAAATATTTTGCTTAAAAATAAATTTCTCAATTTTAAACATAAAACTTTATAGGGGTATAGATGCTTTTGTAATCTGTGGTATTTATCAATCTATTTCTTTTTCAGAGGAGACTCAGGCGAATGTATTCAAATTGGCATAGTGTCATACAAAATGCGAGGCTCAACCCTGGTTGGCTACACGAATGTGTCATATTTTTTGGAATGGATTGAGATAAATACCAAACGAATGTATTGTGCGATTTAAACACATGAAGTACCTAATTTTAATATTAAAAAGCTAATTATACACATAATATAAACATTTTTTAATTAGCTTTTTAAAACAAATGCAAATGATTACGTAGTATAAAACAAAGTCGATTCTCGCTGTCTGTCCCTATACATGCTTAGATCTTTGAAACTACGCAACGGATTTTAATGCAGTTTTTTTTAATAGGTTAATCATGAGAATTTTTTTTATGTATATAACCCACCCGTGCAAAGCCGGAGCGGGTCGCTAGTAAATAAATAAGTGAGGTAATATCTACCTCATTTATTTATTTTTTTGCATTAATTTTATCATCCTTCTTCACCTCTGTAATAGTTACTCGGCTGTAAATTGCTTCAGGCCTGAATGGCAACGTACAGTAAGTTATTAAGGTAGATATAAGTGGGAGGTTAAAGAGGTAAACATTTATATGTGGCCCACTGTACTATGAATTGGTGTCACAATATACAGAAAGCAACTGACAAATGTATGATATTTTCACCACCAAGTAAAAACTATAAACCATAGTATAGTGTTACTAGCTGGGTACACCTACCCATGATGTGTATGAAGTATAATCTCCCTCAATAATTAGGCTCTCATCTTCAAATAGAGTTTGGTAGTTCCAGAGTTATAGGCATTACAAACAAACAAGTTCTTCAGCGTTATTAATATTTTATTTTTAAATGCCTGCAATATCCTTAATAAAGTATGCCTCTTTTATAAGTTGTGCCCTGGGTTCTTTAATAGCCATTTAAAAGTGCAACCAAGAAAGAGACAGCTAAGTTGAAGGAGGGAGTTCTCATATATGCCCGTCGTTTCCAAGTCTTCTTTAAAAGTCTAATAAAAACTCTTGATTAACATCAACACAGCATCATATAATGCATGTCACATAAAAATTAATTAATTAAGAGCACACGGGAGAATAATGGCGATTGCGCAGTAAACTCTGCGTCTAAATAAAATGGTATACGTAATAGTTTTCCAAAAACATCCACAATTACAGTAGCACCGATGAAGTCACCATTAGGCGTTATATATTTGTTATTTACATTTAAATTTGCCAAGTGTGAATTGGATCCGTTTATTACTGGTGGATCCCTTGCCATATATAGTCAATACCCACATGCTGTATATTTGAGCATGTTTTGTGAACAAAGATTTATATGTGGTGGATCTATACTAACTCAGAATGTGATACTAACAGCTGCACATTGCATGGAGGGATGTGAGGGGGTAAGGCATCAAGACGTTCAAATAAAATATGGACATGAAGATATTGCACAGATGAAGACTACTTATTTGAAATCATTTGTACAGCATGATAATTATGATGAAGTTAGAGTAGTGAATGACATTTGCCTGTTATCTACATTACGTAGTATAAATTTGGGTCGTGCTGTGAAGAGAGTGATTCTGATGAATCACCCGCCCAGGGCGAAGTTAGCGTATATAGCTGGATGGGGAAACGATGTAAGTACATTTAATATTAATTTCTTCTTCCTTTAATTGTGAGTTTACATAATATATGATCAAAGTAGTGATTAAAGCAGTATTGATTTTAGGTTTATGGAAACGTAAAACACCAGGCCAAGTGCCGGGTCTATTAGCTTTGTTGACTGTACCATATTAGATACTAACTCACTATATGGACGGACATGTTGTCTGAAAATAAACAGTTTTTATTTTATTTTTATATTATTATCTAAGAATAAATAATTTTATTTAGGAATACGGACGTGCACACCAATTGAAGCATACCAATGCGAAGATTCAAAATCTACATGTCTGCGCTGAAAACATGGGCTGGCTACCAAGAGGGACGTTTTGCGCGGGTCCCATCACTGGACTTGGAGCAGCTAACGAGTAAGGGTTTGATGAGATCATATTTTTAGCCACTTTATAATTGGGTATGCTAAGTTAAAAAAAATGTTTTTTTTATATTTTTAACTGAAAATTTAGACTATTTTAGGAAACTAATTTGATTTTTTTCGCTTAAATTATTATTATTAACTTTATATGAATTTTTAAAGTTTTATAGTTCATGACGTCATTTTACTAGACGATGTTACCATTATATAGTATAGTGCCACAGTGTGGTCACAATAAAAACGAACGTGCCTTTTATTTTACAATAACTTTACGGCCCTGAAAACAAGTTCATTAAGGCCTTTCTTGAAATTTTAATCTTCTTCAGTCCTACTTTAATCAAGTCAAAAACGTCAAGTCAGTAATCTATCCCAGTCAAGTAAGTCTATAGTCAGAGTCAGGTGGCTTAATACCATCTCTTAAAACCATGCAAGGACGAGTGAGTAAGCGAGACAGCGCAATACATGATGTAAGGCGACATCTCCCTTACTCAATCGTTCTTGGATGGTAGTAACCCCCTGGGTTATTACCGTCTCTTAAAACAATGGAAGATCCAGTGAGTAAGCGAGACAGCGCAATACATCATGTAAGGCGACATCTCGCTTACTCACTGGATAGACAACTGGATAGATTGGTAGTAGGCTACCAGGGGGGTTACTATAGTCTCTTAAAACCATGCAAGATTTTAGGGATGGTGGTTTTTAGAGATGGTGGTAACCCCCCAGATCTTTCTTTTTCTTACTATCATATTCGGGATCGGTATTTCTGTACTATCATATCTAATAATCATACAAGTTCCAGTGAGTAAGCGAGACAGCGCAATACATGACGTAAGGCGACATCCCCCCTACTCAATCGTTCTTACATGGTTTTAAGAGATGGTGGTAAGCCACCAGAAACACGTCTTATCGCGCCAACTACTCCGAAACATCAAATCAAAATCAATCGATTGACTTGACATGACATTGAAAGATCAAAGGTTTTTTTTTTAATTTGTCCGTTTTTACGGTCGTAATCCTAGTCGGAATACGAAGTGTGGACACGCACACACTTAGGATAAGAATTAAAGCGTAGACGCAGCTTTATTTGCGTTATGACGTCATTTAGGTGTCGAATGAATGTTACAACTTCTTTGGCATTTTTGAATATTTTACCGCAATCAATGTACTTTTCTTGTCGAAATACAAAAATATGGTATGAAATCAAAATATCTCGAAATGGTTTTCGTATTTTAGTGAGTTAAAAAAATTTAGCATACCCAATTACCTGTTTCTTATGTGGACATAACATGCTCAGTAAGGTTACATTACAATCTGAAATGGAATAAACAGGAAACGTGGAATTTTTAACCTCTTCTAATGACCTATATTTCTTATGTTCACAACGTGGGGTTACAATTAGGCTTGCCAACCGTCCCGGAATTTCAAGGTAGGAGCTAATGTTTCTTAGGTTTTCTTTCTTATCAAACCTGCTAGTGTTGGCAACACTGGTGTCATATTTTTCAAACTGCCAAAAGGCATCTAGCTTAACGACTGTCATCTAGCGATAGCAGCCGGGATCATAGGCTTTACGTAACTTCAGAAACTTTTCTCAGATTTGTGGCTTAGATGATATTTTTTTACCTTTTGACTATTTCAGAGGTGATTCTGGCGGTGCTCTTGTGATCGACGAATGCGTACAAATAGGCATTGTGTCATTTAAAGTGGACCAATACAGCCTGGTCGCCTACACCAATGTGACATATTATTTGAGGTGGATCACTAGGAATTCTAAACGACTAGTCTGCGAAAATAGATAAACCTTAGATATTAAAGTTATTAATGTTTCCTAAATGTTATTAATATTAAATCGATTTAGTAGATGAAAATATATTACTTTCTTAAATATGCATTAAAAAATAGAATTTTTTTTCGACCTCCTAATACAGTCTTATGAGCCGATCACTCTATTTGTATGAAAATAAAAATAATAATATTTCTCACATGCTAAACGCCATTAGGTATATAAAGTTTG
This sequence comes from Apomyelois bistriatella, assembly GCA_947044815.1. Taxonomy (NCBI): domain Eukaryota; kingdom Metazoa; phylum Arthropoda; class Insecta; order Lepidoptera; family Pyralidae; genus Apomyelois; species Apomyelois bistriatella. The sequence goes on from OX345688.1 coordinate 3,359,985, forward strand.
AAATAAATAAATACCTTTTAAAAGTAGGCTGTTTTACAAGTCAGTTGTATCTACGCATAACAGATAATACTGAAAATATAAATACTTACTTATATGTATTTCTGTACTTACTAATTAATACTAATATAGTATTCTGTAATCCGTGCTCATCAGTGAAACTTGGTCATGTCTCAACTATAGATTACTTCATAAACCGAAATCATGATAACATAGCAAAGAATAGGTAAAAGCTCGCTGAGCACGAACTTTACGTTTTACAAAATAAATATTCGCGTGTTTTTTTTTTTATTCGAATAATAAGGCTCAACCTATGATACTAAACCCTTTTTGATGTAAATATAAATGAAAAAAAAAAATACTTCTTATAATAAATATTACGTGTAAGCTGATTGCTTTATTTGTATGGGAAACCTATTTTTTAATGTTTTAATTCTTAAAATGTTCCTTGGGAATTTTAAACTGGAGAATTAAAAGTTTATAAACTCTTGATAGTACTTTTAACTTTTTTGTTGCCGTTGAAGAATTCTTGTCTTTGGAATTCTTGGTTGACATTAAAAAATATTTCGATAATAATATATTGAACTAGCTATGTCCAAAAGCCCAAAAGTTTGACCTTGGTCACTGGACTATATTCCAACCAAATTTAATTATAAAAGGTCTAGCGGTTTGGCCATGAAAGCGTAATAGACAGACAAACTTTCAAAATGTAATGTTAATATGGATGAGGAAGGTTACTCGGTTTCCATAAAATCAAAGTTCTGTGAAAATACAACATTTAGTCTAGAGCTTAAGATAAAAGAAGCTATTCTTAAGGAAATAATTTTCGACCATGAACACAAATAAACAACATTTACATTACATATAGTGGGCTTTCACTGCTTTATACTAAACTGAACACACGTGCATATAAATGATCTTGGGCGTAAGGCGTGTACATAAGACGTGTTGTTTGAGGTTTTGGCGCCAAGCTAAAGTCACTCAGTTATCGTCATTGTATTTATTTTCTAATATTTGTGTTTTTTCGAGTATTTGTGCATAGTAAAGGTGGATTATTATTCGCTAAGTGTTCGTGAACAAACGTGAGTGTTGGGAAGTGGTACAATGTCGTAAAAGTGACTTTAATCCTTGTCACCAAAATCTCCCAAGATAATGCAAGTGAAACTTCCACCGCTCCACTTAGCCCTTGACTAACTTGACTAGACATGACTTCTGACTTGACTTGACTAAATGAAAAACATTCAAATGAACTTAATACTGGCAAAAATAAGCTATAAGTTTGATTGCCATATTGTGGATTAAGCCATATAAAAAAAGACGTGTTTTTTTTATTCACCAAGGGAGAGCAACGAGTGGGTGACAGTTCTAGTGTTGCCGCATTAGGTATTTAGTTTTAAGTTTTTGTGTTAATGTGCATTATACAAGTCACGAACTTATTTTGGGGCTAACTCAATCTATGTGATTTGCCCTATTAAATAGCCGGTCTTTGTTTAGTAGGGCCAAATATAGAATTCATTCAGAAGTACATAAACTACGGTAGCCGTTTTGTGAGCGGGGCTTAGCCAAAGCCACAATCGCAAAACGTCAACGAGGTACAACAAGAACAAAATGTATGGGAACGAAATTTACCGCAGCTTATGTCAATACCATACATTTTGTTATGTCGACATTCGTTAGCGTTTTAAATTGTCACTTGGCTACGGGTGCAGGTTCGATAGTTATTTGATTTAAAAAAAAAATACATATAATCACGTCTTTATCCCATACGGGGTAGACAGAGCCTAGAGCCATAAAAAAAAAACATAAAAATATATGAGTCTTCTTCGCATTGCTTATACATTATTTGATGTTACGGAACTACGGACAGATGCAAAACATGTAAAACACTCTCGAACACACAAATAGTCGAGAGCGCCAATAGCTGTTTCAAATTTCAGATCAAAATACAGAAGGAAAATTCTGCAACACCTGTATGTACTACGCTTAGTCTACCATTGATAACTCAGCAGTCTATTGACGCCAGCAGTCATTCATTGTTCCGTATATGTAGGCCCTAGAGAACCCTAGGCCTGAGGGAATCGACACATTTAGGAGGCAGGAAACATAGACCGTTTTGGATCGCTGCTGTTTTTGGCGAGAAAGTGACTATCCAGTATTGGAAGGTTTGACGTTAGCAAAGATACGATATGAAGCTGGATTCGACGATGTTCATTTAATATTCTAGTCTCCGGGTTCGATTTTAATAGTATTTAAATTTTGGACATATTTTGATGAATGGTTGTTAGATGTTTATTGAGACTTTCCGGTACATTTCTGTGTTGGGATATATATGTATACTAAAGAACAGAATACAAAATGTGTTTTTATCAATTTTAGAATTGTTTGAACAATTTGAACATGCTTTGTTATTGCTTAACTTACTGAAAGTTACTTTACTTTACGTTAATTAAGTTACTTTACGAGTCTTGGATAAAACATGCTTTTAAAACTTCACATGTAAAATATTAGAGTGAATATTCCTTATAATATGTTAAATGCTAAATTATTGAGGTATATCTAGAAGCTCTCTCTGTAACCTTAGCAATTGGTATAACAATAGTAGTAGGTTTGAGACACCGTATTTTGAATGTATGTAAACTGTATGAATTTGTAGTAAATTTAAAAAAAAAACAATCTCACAGAAGGACTGAGACTAGTTTGACGCGATAATACGCGGCAGAATACTTGTAACTGTAGTTAATATTTCCTCCAATCAGCTTTAGATTCGCTGTTAAACACGTTGATTTGTGCAATAAACCAAGCCTCGACCGTGAGGGCTAATAAATAACTTGTTATCGGCTAGCGGCCCTTGTTAACACGCGTCCAAGGAGATCGATAAATGAGCGATTGCAGCGGCAGCGACAGTCGGACACGTGTCCTCGTACTTACTGTGGCTAATCTGCCCCCGGACGTTCTTGTCAGGGTTGTCCAAAACAGGCACAAAAGTATGAAAAAGTAATTGACAAAATATAAAAAGTTGAAAAAAAAACAATTTTATGTTAAAAAGAAAAATAATAAAGAAATATTATTTGTGACGAGATATTGCGTAAGCTTTGTGCCTATGAATTTTTTTTATATTACTTGTTGCTTTCTAAAAACCTGAAAATGAATTTTAACATTTTGAATGAAACCAAAATTCATAAACATAAATCGAACTAATATTTAAAATTTTCGAGGCATGACGAATTCAAAATGAACGATATTTCGAAATAACGTAAACGAACTGACTTGTTGTACAATATTACAATAACTATATTTTTGATAATCTACATCTTTAGGTACAAATTACAGTTTTAAATTTATTAATAGTAAAATATATGGTTAGTTAAAACTGTTCTCAAAGCTTCAAATTCACACTATTGACAGTATATTAACACAGCATAATTAACAATAATAATAGTCCTAAACGTCTACGTGCTATTTTTGTTCTTTATAAATTGTGTGCATCAACAACCCTAAGATACTTTCTACACATTACCTACAAGATGGACGGATTGTCGCTCGGTCTCCACTGTCAATGATAGGAAAATGGATTGCACCGCAGTTTTAGGTGTGCCCATAAAAGATCGCTGATTTGCTAGAACATTTGTTATAAGAAGCTCTTTACAATTAAATAGAAAACAAGGAAAGGGTTGTAAAAAACAACAATAACATATCTGAAAAGGGTTAACCGGGTAAAATGGAACTGGGCAAGTATTATAAGCTGAATCAAGGACGAAAGATGGAACTGAAAATTACTGTAGATAGAATACCAAAAGCATGTCAAACCAGCCCGCTGCTGGAGCATTGAAATCGCCAAAATTGGAGACCTTATAATATATAATTATAAGTATGTTTATTTATTTATTTATTTATATATATATATATATATATATAAATATTTAAATATATAATATATAAATCGATAAATATGTCGCATAAAATGTAAGAGAGTGACGTCACTCTCTTACATTTTATGCACCTCTAATGCACGTGCATTAGAGGAGGTTTGCGTTCAGCAGTGGACGAAATGAGCTGCAAAAGAAGATATCTAAGCACGCTAGTTCATGAGGCGTTTGCCCATAGTATGAGCTTTAGGATTTTGTATGGAATTTCTTAGTTGCCTTACTATCCGCCAGAGGCGCTGTACAGGTTTGCCATACTAAATCGCTAATAAAAGACTCATACTAGGGGCACTTATTGTAGACAACGAGAGACAGGTGTCAGCGCAATGCTTCTGGCGCACCCTGGGCAATAAGTTTGCGAAGACTGCAAGTCGGTAACGCATACTGGCCGATCTTTACACGACTCAATGATAAGAAATTAACCAGAGTCGTTAAACGTATCGTTATAGAAATACAACATCAATCGCTTTGCTTCAAAACAATCCCGCGAGATGCCACGGCATCGAAAGGGATTACGGCATTTTTAAAGCATAGCAATTGATGTCGTATTTCTATATTGATAAGTTTAAAAGTTCATTGGTAAAAAATTAAATCCCTTGCCATGCCGTCCAGGTCTACGTAGGCCTTAAGAAGAAGGGTTAGGGTAAAAAGGGGTGTGTCAGCAAATCGTTCCATTCGCAACGTCTCATTCGTAGCAAAATGTGAAGCTCTAATTCTTAGCTGCTTAAATAGTATTCACTAGCAATCTTCAGCACTAGCTGAGGTTATTCGAGCAACACTCAGCAAAAACGGCAAGAAGCGCTCTTGCATGATATTATAACGGTGAATAAAACCCGGCGTGTCATTGAATCGAGCTCTTAAGAAATAATGTTTCTTTTCATCAGTATCGATTTCTCCAACACAAAAAACTAATCGATTTGAAAAACGGAATTATCAAAAAAACTAAGCTGCTGTGAAAATTAGAAAGAGCAATAGTTACACGAGTGACTTTTTTATTAAGTACTTTTAATCATGGACATTGAACTTGCTTGTATCAAAATTTATAACCTAGCTGCTTCTCGAGCCTCGGCTCCCATTCCCGTGGGAAGTTTTAGAAAGGATTTTTTTCTATTTTTTTTTTTTGGTCCTGAACTCTGTTTTTCTTAAAGAAATAAGGTAATATAAAATATATCGTATTGTCTCTACTCTACCATTCTTTTTTGAAAACTACAGTCATAAATGTATAAAAAACCATACAATCCGTCAAAATAGACGTTTTTACAGATTACCATACAAAATTCAACTTACATAAGTACATTATATTACCAGCAGTAATTTGCAGGGTTAAAATAAATATATGTAGAGCTGCAGAAACAAAGTATTCTAAACAAAATCCATAGATAGATACCGTAAAATAGTATAAAAAACTGTGTACGCTTCATAAGCGACTTTCTACGTCTAACTGGGGCAGCGGTGCAAGCATATAATTGAAGAAATCTCTCAACAACCACACCAAAGACGCGAAGCAGTCGCAGAGTAGGAACGAGAGATAACGCTACAAAGGAAATGTAACGTTATAGTAACAAAAATATAGTCTATTGTTTGAAAGTAGCAAATAAAATATAATTAATCACGTAACAAAGAATTGCTCGTTACTTAGTCACATTAAATAAGTTGCTATTAATATTTTTATAAATTACATATTACTACCCGAAAAAGTCCGTCTAAAATGTTGCAATATGGACTGTTTTTTTCCAATGTGTCAATAGTATTAACATTTAAAATATTGTTGTAGTACTATTAGGTATTCTGTGGTGACGGTTTTTATAATTAAAATCTCTTACTTTTTCATAACGAAAGTATACTTTATTGAAGTTATTTATTATGAAGTACTTAATGACTATTTATACTATAATAGACTACTTATATCTTCTTATCTCTTTGTCTGTTATGTTTATATAATATTTTTTTGCCATTCTTGTCCATTTTGTCACAACTAAAGCTTAGTCTCTGTATCTACTCTATGTTGCCATGCACCGTTTGCTAGCAGTAATTTCAATACCAACTTAAACATAGCTTACATTAAACGAGTTAACTAAGCAAGGAGTGAGTTTGGAAAATCATTCTTCTGTTTCAGAAATTATTAGATTTGATATCTAAAATGATTTTGTTAGACTATGATAGTACAAATGGTTAATAACATTATTTTCTATACCTGTTGATGGATATATTATTTATTGCAGCCGTGATTGGATCGGACAGTAGCATCGCACAACGTCCACTTTTATATTAATAATTATAATTATATATATGCTTTATTTAAAGTACACAAACCTAAACTAGTAATTATTATAGTTAAAAATATTTTTTTTATGAATAAAGACCAATTAGCTAATATATAATTTAAAATAAATAAATAAACTTATGACAAAAATAAAACTAAAATTAAATTATAATTATATTATTAATAACTAAATGAAAGTTAAATAAAAGGTAGATGTTCCGATAAGAAATGTTTAACCAAAAATTTGAAGAGACCTAGGGATTTAACAACTAAATAGGTACCGTTAACAAACATATGAGTAAAACATTATCTCAAATACGTTTGTCACCGTAGTATATACACCGAAGCCTATTTTGCTAATGAAAGAACATTATATAAAAATGAACTTTAAGTTATTAGCAGCAAGTTTAAAAATCTTCCTTTTTCTTCAAATTCTTCATCATTCTTGATTATGTAGGGATCGCCCAGCACTAGTGATGCCACTAAGAGACCACGGGAATATGCAATAGAACCCGTGAATTCTTCCAGTGCCATTGCCTGTGCATGGTGCGATGTCTTCTTTCTCTTTCTTCTTTTTTCTTGTCGATGGTGCTTTGTAACACATATTCATAAAAAATTACAAACATGTTGTCACCCAGGTTTTCAATTGTAAAAATATGAAATGCGAGATATATTTCCAATAAACCATCTTGAATATTATTTAACTACATACTTAAAACCTGAATTTAAAAGAACACAAATCAATTACTTTGATTTTCCGTTCATTGATCTAACTTTCTTCAAATAATTTTAATTCGTTTACAATTTAGTTAGTTTTTATTATATATAGTATATGCATGCTTATAGTTTTGATTTTGACCTACTAGTTTTAACTAGATATACATATTATATACATAGCCTACTTGTTGTATGCCATAGAACAAAAAACACACGCAATATTAATTTTATAAATAAACAATAAATGATATTAAAGAATGGCGCACCTGGATGACTCCTAGTTCACATCAAACTTCCTTGGAAATCTTATTGTTGGTGGAATTAGCCTTTTGGAGGTACAAATAAATTAAGAACTATTACCCTGGTAGTTCTCTTAGTCCCTCTTACGACACCTTCGGTAAGAAAAAAGGGTTTCTTGTCGGTCAAAGTCATAACCAAGCCATGAAGCTCCTAATAGAAGTAGTAAGTACTATTTATTCATGATTGAATACGATGACGCCTTACGACTACCGTCAGTTATTTCTAAAACCATCTTTCACGCAAACGAAGCCGCAAACTAATACTTATATAACCACAGAATAGACAGTACTAACGGTAAAGAGAAATCTTTAGAATTGCTAGGTATAGATTAAAATTTATAGGGTTTCAAGGTTTCAATTAGGCTCTATTCATATGAAACAGAAAGGGAGGCAGATGTTCAAAGAAACCAATAGTAACAAGCAACATATTGAGAGCTCACTTACGAAGTATAAAATCTTTATATGTACTTGTATTATAAGACCTTTATACATGTGTTCCGTTGGTTTGACATTTTATAGGACGCCATGAAACTAGGCTGGCTGAATTCGCATTTGAACTGAATAAAATTCCTAGATTTCTTGATAATATCTGTCTGGTTGAGATGTTATCTAGATAAAGAAAATATAATACTTCAAACAGGCCATTATCTTCAATGACTTTGGGTCTTTCTTTAATAAGCACAGTGCCATCCTCAGTGTTGTTGCTAAAACGATTCAATGTTAATTTGATATTATTTTAAATGAGAGAGGTTTCCGTCAACTTTATATAAATCAAATCATTTAAATGGTTAACGATATATAAAAAACCTTCTGTGGAAGTCAGCGTTGCTTTATGGAAAGCGGCACCAAGAAGGAACTAATTTTAAACATATCTACTATAGACTTATTCAACACATTTCCCACAAGTTAATGTTTTCCACTGTACACCTGGCAACCGGCCGCAGCTTGTACCTATATGTAGATGTAATAAAAGCATCAAATGTGCAGTCATTCAGCATATGCCACAGTACCAGAAACCCTATGGGATGGTAATAGAATCGAATTTGCAATGGGTAGGAGTAGTTTGATATACGGTTGACATATTTACAATGTACGCATAGCGAGGTTGTGGATTCATTAGGAGATGGCAATCGGGCGGCTTCAGCTGCGCAATTAAAATTAATGAATAGTACGAAAGCTAAGAAAGACATATTGAACTCGCTAGACCATCTTTAGGTAGATACTTTGTTTTTTTAGCCATTTATTTTTATGCTATCGAATATATAAATAAAGGAGAAGGCTGAAGTTGTATCGTGTTGTGTTAAATTGATGGTTCTGCCATCCGTTTAACACAACACGATACTACTTTTAACATTATTACAACAAAATTACTCCATTGACAAGAACAACGTTCTTAAATTATAGATGATAGAGATACAAGAATTAATCCACCTGAAGATTATGTTGGCAATAATATTAAAATTACTCTGTTTTTGAAATATAGATATATATTTTCAGCTTTGGGATAAATTACAAAGAATATCGATGTAAATTATGATTTAAAAAATAGAAATTTTAAAAAGACATTACTATAATTAAATCCCGTCAATTTAAAATACAGTCCAGTGAATTCCCAAAGAGATCAATGTACAAATAGTGACACGGCACGTACCACGATATCTGTTACTAGAAAACTAGTTCCAAGTCACATAATTGAACAAGATGTCATCGCAGGGATAATCCCCCATACGAATACTAGTGTTAATAGCAAGTATTAATACAAGTGACAGAATAAATTGCATTAATAATGAGTTTACGCGATTAAGCGCGTTAAGCGATGTGGTCATTAGGTCCTTGATTCTTATCAAAAAAGTAATGAGAATCTTGTCTAAGTCAAATGTGAAGTTAGTTATGGATATAATTAATAATGGATGGTAATTCTATAATATGTTAACTTTTTAACATTTACAAATAAATCTATAAAAGTAGGTACAATATGGAAAGAAGAAATAGCTTGTTGCTTATAACATTCGAATATAAGGCTCCCGTAAATGTAATTAAAAATAAGCCTTTAGTAGCATTGATTGATACCAAATAAGAATTGCATTCTTATAATACAGACAATAAATCTATCTATAGACGTTGCCAACGCTATAGATAGATTTAAAACGCGCAACAAATAGAGACCATGTCTCTATTTTTTGCTGTCTAAATTCAAATATTCTAATAAAAAATAAAGCTATCTGTAGGCGCTGCTAACTCCAGTCACCATCAATTTTACAGCCATATATTTTAAATTCAATTGTTCAAATTAAATCAAAATTTCAAAATGCAGAGAAACTGACTAACCAATAAATTTAAGAGAAATCATTGCTCTTTGAAATTTTGCTGCAGATTCATAGGAATGTAATGAAACTTCCGACGCTGTAGGACCTTATACTCGCTATATGCATCGCCTCGTAATTAGCAGGTGGCCAACTACGGACCACACGAGTTATATATACTATTTTAAAACAAGTGCACCTTTAGGAAATGTTTTAAACAAGATTTCTTAAAGCAATGTATTTGATCAATTTGTAATCAGAATTTGATCTTATTGATTGATCGACAAACTGAATATTTAGCAGGTAATGCTCAGACTTTTGAGACTTCCAAATATTTGAGGCTAGAAGTGTCAGTTTTGGTACTTTCTTCATAAATAAGCTTAATGAAGATAGAATAAAGAACAATAAGCGTCAGAAATCAATTTTAAATTGATAATACTATTCAATTAGAATACTGTTTATTACTGTACTATGAACGCCTACATATTCATAATAATATCCGATATTTTTCTCGATCTGATCAAAATCAATTAAAACGGACAGCATTTACAGTATCGTGTGATGCGCATTACAATACAAAGTTGTTCGATAAAAATCACTTCCATATAAATACCAGCAAGCAACGAAACGTCCAGAAAGCCGGACACGCATCAAATTATTCGCCTCTTAAATTGTTGAGAATGTACATCATTTTGATTTACAAAATTATTTAAATAGCATGTCCAGAGACTGGATGAGAATTTCAAATCAGTAAGTGAAACAACGAATAAAGATTGTATAAAATTGTGATTCAGATTTTTATACTTACTTCATGCAAAAGTTTTTTTCAGAGAGATAATCTTTGTTACATTTTGCTGCTATGTTTTTACTTGCTTTACTCTATCTATACACAGTTTCAGTGAGATTTTGAATCAAAATCATTTTTATAAGTTTCTATCAAACACCCATATTTAAACCAATCTAGCAATATCTATACACTCGTCGAATAGTATTAATTATATGGTTTCTAACATTTGCTTAGTGACATGATGAGTATGAAATATTCCCCTGAGATTACAATCCATATCAAAGAAATCAAATTGATTTATCAGAAACACGATTTCACTTTGAAATTAAATCACGCAATAAAATCAGAACGGACCAAGTAATTCAGTTCTCTATTCATTTAATAATACTCCGCGATTTCCGCTGAAATCGAGATCAATCTGCTAGTGAGTGCAGAACCTATTTTATCAGTTTATTTATAAATAACATGTGTTGTATCTGAGATAGGAACACGGATGCTGGTGTTAACGTTGTTTGACATAAGGTGGAGAAAGTCGACGGTAGTTTAATCCTGATTATTCGTGATCAAGCTGATCAATATCATTAAGCTCTTACACTTAATGCATAGTATAATTTATAAGTAGGTGTGTTAAAGGATAGTCTTGAATAGTAGGACACTGAAGAGTTGTTGGTTTATTCTTTTCCTCTTAAAATCAAGGGTCAATCTGATAATAACTACTTACATTAAGAGGTTATAAGTTCTCTCAACTACCAGATTGAAGGAGGACGAAGTATGTATAAACTTGTCTAAAATGATGGATAGAGGAAATTGTAAAACATAGATTTTGGGCTGGCCACCTCATGTCCCTGCTATCTGTGTACTAAAAGATTTGCAATCGTTAAAGTAAAATATACCTACATAGCCATAGGTAAAGAAATGACAATCAAGACAGTTTTATTGTAACTGATTCCGACCAGTGTTTCTTTTTTATCGCATGTGTATCATTTTACAATAAGATTAAGTTTGGCATAGCAAAGGCTTTACGTGAATTACGAATAGAATACTACTAACTTACTCTGCCTAGGTACAGTTGGGTGTAGGCCGATATTTAATTCACAATAGCTATTGATATAAATTATAGAAGGATAGCATCGTTAGTGGACGTAATTTAAATGGGCGCTGGGAACGGTTCCATGGCGAATTGCTTCCAGAGCACAAATTATAGAGGTTAACAGATAGATGTCACAAAAAAGCGATGCAATTACGATGGATAGATAATTAACAAAAAAAATTTCTCATTGAAGTCGGTATTACTCGTGTTATATCAAAATTTTGATTTAATATTAAACATCGATTTATAAATTTAGCGCCTCAAGAGAGACTATCAAGAGTAGAAATCACGTGGCTAATTCATATAGAAATAAAAATTTTAGTGGTCAAAACAAATACTTATAACAGAATTCACTGTTTTAATAATTGATGACTGATGACGTTATTTGGCAGTAAATTAAATAAAAGATGAAGCTGAGTATTTAAATCAAAACTTAAACGATTTCTAGAGCACTTGATCAAGAAAATCCATACAGTACGAATTCTTCTGCACTTTACTATAGTTCCATTAAGACAGAGGTTTCACAACCGCAGTCTAAAAGATTTAATGCTCTAAGAACTCACGAGCGTACCGAAACTTCCAGCTAAAATACTATTACAGGCTTTGGGTGATTTGGTACTTAGTTTATTGTTTAGTAGACATGAAAGTCAGTTCTTCCATTTAATCTTATGTACGTGTTACCCACTAGTTTTTGGAAGGAATGTGAGCGCAAGTGTAGTGTAGATAATTAGTTATTATTCTAAATTCAAATCTCATTCTAGAGGAAATCAATCCATTTTAGCAGTCTTCCTCATTTCGAGTAGGCGTCACGGTCAATCGACCATGCACACCCTGGTTTTAGCCGCTATTGCGTAAAAGATTACTAATTTATTCAATCATTCATATACCCTCAGAATCTTTCTCGTTTAGTTTAGATAGAATTTGATCTGTAAGTAGTGCTTCATGCATTCACCAAAAGAAAGGAATATAAAAGATAATACTAATAAAAAATATAAACATTAAAGAAAAAGAAGCGAGGTAAAATGTAGATATTAATGCAAAAATAAGAAAAGAGGTAGAAAATTTAATTCACAGTAACACAAAAATTTTCAATACCATTGAAAAAAAATTAATACCATTATGTAGGTATTTAGGCTCACCTGATGTAGAGCTAATTAAGAGTGAAATATTAATCTATAAATATACACTTTATAAGTATAATCCATATATATAAAAGAAAGTCGTGTTAGTTACACTATTAATTACTCAAGAAAGGATAAACTTATTTGGCTGAAAAATGGTAGGGAGCTAGCTTAGAACCAGGAGAAGGACATAGGATACCTTCATCCCAGGAAAAAGCACTCTTCCCGAGGGATGTTTGTGAGGATGCTAAAGCTAGTGGAATATAAAACCAAAACTGTGAATCAATTGAATAGCCTATGCAAATTTGCATTGCATCGGGCAATCGTTTAGGCTGAGACCAATAAATAAAGCCTTATCGGACACTATAGTGATAAATCTGGCTATCTGATAATAGCTTTATTTATCTCCATGTCCCATCACTTGACGTATAATGACCAATATAATCGGATATCATGCAAGGACTGATAAGAAATGTATCCTGATCATTTGGAAAATTTTGAGATTTAGGTATATGTTAATTTAATTAATCGTTTAAATTCAACTGAAAATACTTTTAATAAAATTTATAAGAACATTAATAACATATACAAGAAATACATACAATGGAATTTCTATCTGTGACAAGATGTAGACGGCAAAGCCAGCTACGAAATCTGGCTACGAAATGGGACTAAGGGCATTATCGCTAGTGTAATCTCTTGCAAGCTAACAAAACAGTTTCTATTATTCTTTTATTATGAGATATTATTATAAAATTTATGGATTTTATGTTTGTGTAACAGTTCATAGACAATTTTTTAAACAATTTCTTAATTCTTGAATGTAATTAAATTAAAAGAGAACAATTTCTCAATGATTGTTTAGGCGGTTTTGAAACTTGCACGAGGGTTAATTTAGGAATTGTTATTTAACATTTTATTTTCCGTCATTTTAACTCTCATCTATTAATCTAAGCGTTTCCCTGTTTTCTTCCTAAGATGAAAAGCTCGGGGTCCGCAGTTATCGTCAGTTTAACATCGGTATCTAATTAAATTATGCTAGTTTCCAATAAAATTGAGCAAAATCATGAACTTGGATCATTATAATATACAATTTTATGTGAATATTAGTAATTAAATGTCAGGCTGTGAATTTTACAACTTCAGAGGGTAGTGAGTCATATTATAAATAAGATTTCAACCGTAAATAAATGCAAATTTTTGCTACTGTAAGGTGAAACACGACACCATAGACAACTTATATAATAGATTGCACACACAATTTTGTACAACTTTAATTTTGCTGATGATTGTTCAGAATTTATTCACTTACTAAGACAAAATGACAAATTATAAGTATAGAAATAAAAAGGTCACTCACTGATTATGATAAGGTACTTATAGAGATCTATTATTATTCTTTAATACACCAACATGAAGCAGACAATCAATTTAGAACAGGCAAGTTAAAGATTAGAATAATATTGCGATTTTAGAAAATAAGACTTCTGCGCACACACATCAGCATATCCTATTAATGTGGTAAAACTACAAGAAAGCGTATATCAAACTTAATCTTAAATCTTGCACGCACGTGAATTACTCATGCAAAATCTAATTACACTTGTCGCGACACATGTCTCCGCTAACATTATAAACGATATGCTTATGATAACGTTTTAAATGATAGTTGTAAGTTCATGGTATTTATTATTATATGTTTGCAATAATTTTATTGTACTAAACAAATGTGAATACATAGAATAAAAAAATAATGGAGTACTTATCCCAGATAGGGATTTCTTACATATATATATTTGGAGGGAATTCATGAACACTAATTTATAAGGTTCATGGCATTTTAAAATATGTTTTTGCTGTTTTTGCAGTAAAAGAAAAAGTATTTACTCTTTTTAAATACATTCCAAAATTCATTTAGATGACGACAGATCGCTAGAATCATTTACCACGTACCACAAATTGTATCCCAATTGACTAATACACTAATACTGACTAAATAAATGATGTTTGCAAGCGATTTATCTGCTCAGCGGGTGAAGGTCTGATCCCTATAGCTCTTTAATGTCTACACCATAAGTGGTCTATTTAAATGAGTAATGTCCTGCAAAATATATGATGTTCCGACCGCTTCACCGATTTATTTTCCGCTCAGCAGGACCGGCTGTCGGCTACTGGCTGGTAGCTGTAACGAATCACAAGCTATATATTAGCAGCCGATAACTCTTATTGTAATCGCTTCGAAGTCGCAATAATCAGTATGCTTAATACCCTTGCATACTTAAATAATGACTTAGTAAAATCTTGACTTTACTTGCTGGTTGTTGATTAAAACGACAGTTTTAATTGATTGAAATTAAGGGTCTGGTATTGCAACTATGCAATTTCTCAATATTTATAGTAAATGCAGTGTATCTACTCTACATTTTGATATAGAATTACAATAATTAAATTTATATTGACTGCTATTTCAGAAATGTCATTGTCCTTTCCCCACTTTTTCAATGATTCACATTTATAGCAATTATTTTATCTTAAGAACCTACTTTTGCTTTTATCAAGCGTTTACATTTTATGACTTAGATAGGTAGGTAAAGATATTTTAATAAAAATATAATAAACAAATCTTCGGTAAATATTATTATCACATTTTATCAAAAAAATAATAAACTTTCTCTAGAGCATCAAACAATGCATCCAGTTTAAGATCACTCCAACAATTTGTTGGCAATTGGATATGGTTTGTTCCACTACGTACTTATACATAAAAAAAATGTGCAATTTCGACAGCACGCTAAGGTACTGCTTTGATTGATTACTTGAATTGAACATACTGAAAATGAGTGACAAAAATGCAATTTTTCAATTGTATATAATTTCATAGTATATCACAAAATACATATTTACAAAATTGATTGAATTATTAATAAGGTAATTCTGAAGTTCATTTAAACCTTTTTAAAAATCCCACGACACTGTCATGTTACCGAAAGGGAGCCAAAAGTATATTTATTATTTAATGACTACAAAATACATATCACAAAAAACACTTATTGTAAAGTTACAGTGTTTTTTAATTGAATTAAACACAAAATAGAAGAGATTGGGTGCTTAACCTAGGTAGATTTTTCATTTGTTTTCCACTCTCATTATGAGCGGCAGCTAAATGTAGTTTTGACTAGTTAAAATACCAGTTTACACTACGCATAAAGTCACAACTGCATTCCAGACCCATAAGATAAAATGTAATTTTCTTTTTCTTGTTCTCTAATTATTCAAGACATTATTACAGCACTTCAAGTTTCATTATTTGCATAAAATAAGGGCGCAAAGAGTTGACAACGAAAAATTCATAGCCAACCACTTTTGAATCAAGTTAACCTTATACCTTATTTTATTTTAATTTAGTTTTTTTTAAATTTAGTTTTATCTTAGTTTTAATTTAATTTTAGTTTTTTTTAAGCTTATCATAAATATTGTATTATTAATAAAATGCTAATGAATAAATTTTATTATAGTTTCATAAAAACTTAACATAAATTCACTATAATTAACCTTTGTTTATCCAATTAATCGATGTGTTTTCGTACTTGGAGCAAAGTGGAAGAAACTTCAGACTGGTCCATAAAAATCGTAGAGCACGCCTGACGGTCTGCCCAGAACTGGTTTAGTACATCGAGCAACGGCCCCTGTCGATGACATAATGATCCCAAATAGATTTATTGAACAACAAGCGTTTATTGTTACTATATATGGATTTCAAAGTTTATCCTCCCGAAAATAGCGTTATCCTTGAATAAATAAAAAAATACATAAAGACAAATCACACAGATTGAGCTATTTTTATTATCAATTTTTTTATTATAGCCCAAATTAAGTTCATGATTTGTGTTATATATACTAACTCAACGATACTATATGATATAACAAATACATATATACAAGACCCAGGGCAATCAGAAAAAGATCATTTTTCATATTGACCTGATCGGGGATCAAAACCGGGACCTCCTGAGTAGCGGATAGAGGTCGTCAAATATAACATAGAAAATATTTTTAAACCGTAACTATTGAATATTTTATTCTAGTCAACCAAAAAGTAGTGCGGGAAAAATAATGTATTTATAACAGAAAATGTAAAATACTACCAGATCCATTGAAATCTTCGTAGAAACCATTATAAAGTCATCACGGTGGAGTGAGCCATTGAACCAAAATTTTATCCCAAGTAAATTGCAGGCATATTTACTGTCGCTACGAGTACGTATCACCGAGAATAGTTAACGACTATCACAGATCGTTTAAATGTTAAGTCCCCTAGACTCCTATCACAAAGAAAAACACATTTTTTGTCTTGCAAATAAGTGGCGCTGTAATAGTTAAATAACTTTATATAAGTAATTATCCCGCCTATTTTTGGCGAAAGAAAAGTGGTCTTGATTTACAATTTCACATTATGTCAATGTCCTCAAAAACTAGGTCAACATATAAGTAACCGGCTTAGTGATTGTTCAAAAAATCTACTTATATGAGAATAACAAATTCTTTTTTTAAGGTATTTAATGCGAAATTCACCATTTATAACAAACTGTCGCCGACTGTACGGAAACAGGCCACAAATAGTGGGGTACTTGTCAGTTCACAGCTATATTTCGCAGCCGAGCATGGCTAGCATGTGTTCTTACCACGGGTTTCCTTGTACGTGACCATTATAAACTTAAGCAGCTTGCAGACATACAGATTAATCTGAATTTATGAACTTGACCTTTCGTTAGTTATGCCTTTCGTAAGATCTCATGGAGATTTTCAAAATTGACTGTAATAATCAATCACTTCAATTTTATAAAAATGTTTAATAATTAATGAAATATTTTAAATAAACATTTATTATTTTTTGGTTGAGTATACATCTTAAGCATTATTTAAAGCCAGTTCCGTTTTTTTTTAATCTTTGTCTATTTAAAGCGGATCCGGATAAATGGGAAAACGCTGAGAGAGAGAGAAAGAGCAGTAGGTAAAAGTTGTATGTTGTAAATTTGTCCTTAACTATAGACTAATACTATACGAGTAACAAGAACCACGGCCTATAGCTAACGGGTTTGTAAAACTCGTTCACCAAATTAAAAAAAAACTCGTGATCTCAAAATCATTAATCGCATATTGACAACACACGCTAATATGTTTTTAATCTTATCACATTATTTAAATTGTCATAAAAAGTTTATAAAAGGGTAATTTTCTGAAGCTCTTGATGTAAATCTTTGCCAAAAAAGGAGATAAAAACCGCTAAAAAACGCGCATATAGCAGCTACTTTTTGTGACATTACACCGAATTAATAAAAAGAGGTATGTAATTGCCGCATCGCTCGCTCTGAGCTGATTCTCGTTTTGAACGAGTGAACCGGTTTCTGAACGATTCATGTAAGCAAAACTAGCTCAAATTTACTCCAAGTTATGAAAATAAATTCAAAAACATCTTCAAAGTAATACTCTACTCTGATCACTAATAAAAAATATTACAGCCTGTATTTTAAGACATAAAACTGAAAAAAAAATAAAGATATGGGTATAACAATGAGCAATGTCTGAATGTACGATATTGTCTTAATAGATACCTACTACAAATAAGATTAATTCCTCGTTTTTAACAAACTTTTTGGGTCGCACAAAATTTCTATTTGTCCTTATAGTTGACTGATGGATAATGTTTTTTGGCAAAGTCCACCAATTTTATTAGTATTATTGGATATACTCATGGAATATTAAAGTTTTTAATAAATAAATATAACCTCATTTTTTACTAGATTCCTTAAATAGAAAAACCCATGGTTAACAGAAAATAATGATTTGGTGAGACACCACTTGAGTAAGCGATCCTCCTTACATCTTATTGCGCCATTCCACTTACTTAATCTTGAACCGACTTAAGTTAACATAGTAAACCCCTCTGTGTACAAAAAAAAAGAAAAAGTCATAAAACATTAAAAAAATTCTAAATTCAAATGCACAAATTAATACAAACAGCCAATCAAAACAGCTGATAAATCCAATTAACTAAAAGTTAAGACGCGTAATCTGTAATTACATAGTACAGGGTCACATGCCCCAAACGGCGTGGAGGTGTGAACGCAGCCTACAAACGGCTCTCGCTAGGGTATGACTATGACTCATGCGCACATGGACAGTCGCCATGAACGGACCTAACCTTTATTCTATAGATTACGTATATGGACTGAACTTGCGCATTATGTTCCGAATCGATTCATCACAGTGTAAAAGGGAATTGCAAAACTGGTTCTTTCCAGTTGGAATGTAGAGCTTGTAGAGATAATTCAGCGGTGATGTTTACTTTTTCTTTGTTTTTCTAATGGCAATTCATGACTGTTTTTTATATTTATATTTCTTGTTTATAAACATTTGTATATAGAAATTATTTTAAATTAGAATTTTTTTACTATTTATTTGCTAATGTAGAGTTATTATACCTCCATATTTTATTGTAAGCAAACATATTATATTAAAATATATTAGAAATCAGTTTTCTGATTAACTTGTATCTTATGTATCGCTATTTATTTAAATATAACGCTGTTATGCATCACATAATATAATATAATAAATATAAAGTACAAAATTATGCATCACATTTTTTTCTATTCCTTAATTTAGTCCACATACACCACATACTTATGACGTTGGTACATAGTTTTAAAACAATTAATATTTTTAGTACTATTCTTTGCCAATATTTTAATTATGAACCTACATAATTAAAATATTGGCAAAGATTAGTACTTAGAAAACTAAAAAAACTATAAAATATTGTACTTAAGGAGGTACGTGTAATTAAGGACTCAAACGATATTGTATGAAGCTCATTCACCTATATTGAACAATAAATATCTTTAATTTGATTTATTTTTACTATATTAATCTAAACTAACTCGAAACGACTTTAAAGTACTTACACATCAATGTAAAATGGCCGGAGGCTTTTTATGACACAGATTGCAGAAGGACCGGTGAACCCAGCGGCAGGGAATAACTCAGCTTGACAGGTTCTAGGGCTCAATTAGGGATCCGCATCTGAAATAGACGTTTTATTGTGTTATTAATTACAATATTTGCAATTCGTATAAGAATATTAACGTATTTATTTATGTACAATCTTGAAATAATTAGCCAGCGGAAAAATGCAGCTAGTATTCTTGTTGATGTTGTTGAGTTTATTCGATTTGTAATGTGTTTAATATACGAGAATATTCTTGTAAATAAAAATATGGCATTTTTGACTTATAAAAATATAGGTAACATTTTATTTTCTAAATAAAAATCCTTTTTATCGATCACTTTCTATCAGGGTGTGCATTATACCTAATTTCTCCTTATGAAAAGCAGACTTACTCTTAACATTAATTTAATATCAAATTTTCGACATTAAAGCTTAAAAACTTAAAAAGTTGTAAGGGAATAAAGGTGCGAATCGACAAAATTACGAATCAAATTAGTCCCCTAACTGCCGAGCAAATGGAGTCAAATTTATTCGGCAGAGCCTTAATGGCCTTTTTAACATGTCAATAACAAATGGCGATGTTGCGCCTGCGACCCCAAGCAAGAAGCTTATAGCCACTACATTGCTGGAAATGGAGCTTGCAACTCAATAGCGCCATTGTTTTATTTATTTAACTTAATTGCAAGCAATCACTCAGATTGTTACTTGCAATGTCTGTCAATGTTTTGTGCGAGACAGATAGATGGAGTGCTGATTTCTTTATTAAGAAAAAAAATATAGGTTCCGCACGTGATAATTATGTGCCTTGCATTATAGTCCAAGATATTTTTAGATTCGTCTTCATAAAAATAGGTACGACAAATAATTTACAATCACATTCATTATAAAATATATATAATACAAAAATAAGATTTAGTACCATAAAAAAACTGATTTCAGGTTTATTGTTATTTTTTACAAAAGTATACTTAATATCAATAATAAATATACGGATTTCGACCTCCAGCGAGGTTATAAGCTTCTTGCTTTAAAGGAAAGCCATGCTGCGAGGTAACACCAATAACCTATTCAAAGCCAAATTGGACACTTATACTTAATTTAATTTATAAATTGTCGCCGACATAAATTAGGCGTGTTATTAACTCGTTTTCAATTTACTGACCAGAAAGTAATATTTTATACTAAATTAATCGAAAGGCAAAAACACATCCTAACTTCTTAACTTATATTATAAATGCGAAAGTGAGTTTTTTTGTTCGTTTCACGCCCTATCTACTGCACCAATCTTCCTGAAATTTCGCATACAAATAGACAGAAGTATTGAGAAGGACATAGGATACTCTTCATCCCGGAAAAAAGCAGTGTTCCCGTAGAAAATTCACGCGAGGGAAGCCGCGGGCGAAAGCTAGCTCATAATAATTAAAACGCTTTTTGTGTGAGCCCCTTTTTCTTGGCTTTACGTATCATTTAATCACAGAAAGACTAATTATACATACTGCTAATGGCGGTTACCAATCCAAATCACTCCCGCGGCCTTAGTTGCTTAACTTGCATTAACCGACTAACATGCGGTAGCCGAGATCCTCGGTGAAATGACAAAAGCCTACGGAACACCGTGTTTTAATATTTAATTAGACATCGTTAAGATGCGGTTGGATTTTCATAAATCGCCGCACCGGTAGTAGGTAATTAGCAATAAATGTTAAATAGATAACGACCGCTAATTTGTTCGTCTGTTTGTCACATCGACCAGCTGGTAATTCTTCTTCTTCTTAGGGAGTCGGCTCTGGCTGATTATATATCTATTATCTAAATAGACCTGGCTAATTATATTTGAGCAGATAGTAAGATTATATGATTGTAATTTTGTGAATTGACGTTCTTAAATGATGTAATGAAGTTGGTTCGAAGCTTTTTTTTTCAAATTGAGCTTGGGACATTTCAAGCTCAAGTGATGGTGATTAAATTAGTTATGAATGACATTACGATAATGTTAAAATTAATCAAGGATAGCACCATAGCACAGACCTTTATAAACTTTTTTAAGAGAATTAGTGCTTTAGACTTAAGACACATTATAAATTAATAAAAAATAAACCCAAAACGAGGCTCTATAACTCTGTTTGGTAGTTAATATAATATTTTTGATATTAAAATACTACTTATAATTAAATAAAATTATAGTTTTTGTTGGCTTTAAGAAAACGCAATAACAATAAGTTCTTTGTACATATTGTTAGAATTTGTATCAAAATATATAGAATGTTGCAATAAAGAGTATAATAAATAAATATATAGGGACAAATCACACAGATTGAGTTAGCCCCAAAGTAAGTTCGAGACTTGTGTTATGGGATACTAACTCAACGATACTATATTTTAAAACAAATACATATATAGATAAACATCCAAGACTCAGGTCAATCAGAAAAGATCATTTTTCATCTTAACCTGACCGGGGATCGAACCCAGGACCTCCTGAGTAGCGGTCAGGCATGTTAACCATTACGCCACGGAGGTCGTCGGTATATTTACTCGTAACTTTCTTATTTCCCTGCTTCCCAGTGTAAAAACCGCATTTAGATTTTTTTGATTTACATATAATAGCGCTAGTATGACGGTACTAAGACAGTGCGTCGTACTAAATCATAATTCACGCCACGAAGTCGTAAGATCAAGAATAATGTTTTGAGTTCTCGCTGGTTCTCCGAAAGGCGAATGGGGCAACACTGCCAAGCGTGAGAAACATAAGCAATGTTACAAATTGGACTGGACACGCCGGATTAATTCCACAAAAAATAAAACCTGTTGATTTACATTTAGTTTACGAGTGCTGCTTTCTAGTTGTCTGTATTGCTGTGTTTCATCTTTGTAATCTTCATCATTTTAATTTCAAAAGTCCTGTGTTGTATCCTGAATAGATTTTCATTTCATTGTTTTATTGTAGTATTCCAATTCAAATATTAATTATTTACTTACTGTTTATTGCACTATAATCAAATGACTATTATAACTTAAGGTTAGACATTGTCTACACAATTTGCCTATACTGTCTTGTATAATGCCATATAAAAATTTTTTGTTATATCTTCGCGCATTATCTACAAAACCAATCTTCTTGAAATTTCGCATACACATAGTAAAAAGTACAGTAAAGGACAACTTTAATCCTGGAAAAATGTAGGTACCGTTCTCATGGGATGTACGGAAGCGAAGCAGCGCGTGAAAGCTAGTTATCAAGAAACTAACAATTATTAATAACTAAAAGCGTAAAAATAAAGCTTTTGTGTTAAGGTAGCTTGACAATTATTCAATTTACCTTTCTGATCCGATCTATTAGGTCAAATGCAAATTATTAATAAAGCGTGACTATTAAGAATAAGTATACTTTGCATAGTATTTACAACAAAAAGTAAATCTTAAGTATAATTCAAACAGGTTAATGAGGGAAAGCAAAAAGCACGTAGTTAATTTTATTAAAATATAGGCTATGGGGCAACACGCTCGCACGTGACTCCTTTTAGATGAGGTTCATATTGTACTAGTTAATAGTAGAGTCGATTGACGAGTACTTTAATTTAGGACGAAAAAAAAAAAGTCATGTGATTTCCGGCTAGTAAATTTGATTACATGCACTAAACTTGTCTATTACTTCTCAAAAATTTTGGGAATTTAGACAAGACTAATAGAATTTCCGTGAAATGGAATTGCTCTTTTATAAGAGCAATTCCATTTCACGGAAAGGAATATCGGCTATAATTAATTAAACCCACTTTACATTTACTTCTTTTATTTTGTTGTTTATTGAAATTATATAACGTACTTAAAAAAAAAAAACAAATAAAGGAACATACAAATATAATAGAACATAAATAATGGGCTTACAGGTTCTAGGTAGGTTGATAAAATTATATGCAAGTTTAGCAAGATTTACTGCAATTTCGCTCGGTTTACTCGACCACTTTGAATTCAGTGGGCATGCTTTTCCGCGCTTGCATCAACTCATCAAGAAATACCTCAAACTATACATATTCTCTGAAATAAATGAATATTCTAATAATGAACGTGAGTTCACTGTGATTTTCTAATTAGATATTTCGGGGTATTGAACAAATTTCCTCAATTATAAAAATACATAGATTTAAAAAAAAATGCCTGGATAGAGACCGCACGATTTTCAAATTCTATGTAGAAATCGGATCGGAATGAATCGAAGTCTCTCATAGAAGGATCAGTCAATGACTTATACGGACGCCAATTTTTTTTCTCTATAATTGAATTCATTTTCATTTCACTTAGAATACCATTCCTGATAACCATAAGAATGTCGCTCTTATCAGGGCGTGTGCGTATGAAAGTCACCATCCTACCGGATACGGGGAACCGGCTACCGGTCCGGCTGCCGGCTGGGACCGGTCGGCGTCCGCTTCCCGGCGGAACCACTGTACAGTGAGCCACGTAGAAACGTATACCACTTTAGGTGTAAATTTAAGAGTAAAATGGTATACTTTTTTCTGTGGCCCAATGTACACGCATGTATGGCATCACACTAGTTTTATCCCTGGCTAAACAGGTATTTGCTGTTTTATGAGGCTTATTTTAGGATTTATTGCAAGACTAGCTTTGCCTCGCAGTTTCAAGCGCTAGTGGTGTAGTGTATGGTGTGTTATTATCTCTTTTGAAAAATATGCAAATATATTTTTTACTCTGTTAGTTTCAGAGTTTAAGATGCTTAAACAAACAACAAACCCTTCATTTCTAAAACTAGATATTTTAAGAAAAGTTTATATGACACTGTGCCTACTATACGTTTGTAATGACTGGCATGTCTACTCATTAAAAGAATTAAAAGAATTATTAATCCATATCCATACTTCCATACTAATATTATAAATGCGAAAGTCTGTCTGTCTGTCTGTCTATCTGTCATCTCTTCACGGCTAAACTGCTGGACCGATTGTGATGAAATTTGGCAGGGATGTAGTTAACGACCTGAGGTCAAACATAGGCTACTTTTGAGCGCGATATAACCGAGTCCCACGCGGGGCGAAGCCGCGGGGAACAGCTAGTGTAGTATATATAAGAACTTAATTGGTGGTATCGGAACCGTGTAGTAAGTTCAAACATTTTTTGGTTCCCAAATCCTTTAAAATGGAAATAAGTAGTCCAAAAGGAAAGAGGACAAAGGTTGGAGTCGAAAGACTGGAGACCAAGTTTAGGCTACTGAAGACTTATACCTATAATATATATATAATATATAATACCTATAATATATAATATAATAACAGTTTTCCTCTATTGAGAATCACTTTGATCACTTAATAAACCTTTCTAACGAGTAAAATTCCATCATTCACACATTTTACAGACGAAATTGTCTATTGCGGATGAAAGCCAGTAATGATGTCATGCTCACTACGCCAGGTCGGAAGGTCAGGTTAATCAAAAAAAGCGTGGGATCTCATATTACGGCCCACGCGACAAAGTGACGATTTAATCATGAAAAGAATCATTATGGAATCATTATTGAATCATTCAGGGAGAGTTAGTATTCAAGTTAGTTTGTTTTTATATTTATTTATTTAAACTTTATTGCAATATAATCTATTAAAATGCACATTTCTGAAACTACTGGTAGGAATTTTAAAATTTCTTTTTGGATTTGATACTTTGATTTCTTTCTTAGAATAGATGATTTGAATGATGATTTTTTTACTGTAGCCTATACATAACTTAATCAACCCGGATAAAAATTTAGGGCTCAGCTAGGTATTATAATATACTTATTATATTTAATTTAAGAGTCCTTTGTTGGATACATAATAATACATATACAAGGATAAACATTTCACAATCATATTTTCTCTAATCAGTTTCGATTAATTTCTCGTGTATTAATAAAAATTATTTAATCATTTCGACAGGAATATCAGCAGGATTGCTGTTGTGCACCAAAAAGTTAACATCTGAATCTAAGAAAAAGAAGGAGTTGTGTCGTATCACGACATGAAAAGGCTAGTGGAGAAAAGGGACAAATCACCCAGATTGAGTTAGCCCAAAGTAAGTTCGAGTCTTGTGTTATGGGGTACTAACTCAACGATACTATATTATGTATCAAATACATTATATGGATAAGTATCCAAGACCCGGTCAATCAGAAAAGATAAATTTTCATCTTGACCTGACCGGGGATCGAACCCGGCACGTCTTGAATTACAAGGAGTCGTCAAAAAGTGAAGATAAAAACACCTGAAAGAGAATCGAATGACATTTTAGATGTTCATAAGTTCTCAGCAAGCGGTAGCTTCGCTTCTAAGAAACAACTAACATTAACGGCATTATTCCTATGTGTTTGTGTGGAGGTGCGTACGCGCATAGAAATGCACGGGTCATGAACCTTGTGTTTTTTTTTATTCTTATTTTCTTAAGCGCCTACTCTTTTATTTCAAAACCTTATTTGTAAAGAAATAAAGAACAAAATTGTCTGAAGTTAAACACTGACACGGTAATGGATAACTGGCTGGATAATGCAAATCATCCATTTTGTAATTTACTCATCTATTTGTATAGAAATAACGCATAATTACTTAGTTACATTTAAAAGGAACTGTAACATATTATTCACACTCAGATAATATATAAAAAAGAAAGCAAAAATGTTAGATTTATTTTTAAGTGCCATGCTTATTCTATTCAATTTCCAAGCCCAATAAATTTGCTAGTAATACACATAGATTTCTGCTATGTATGTAGTAATGCTAGTGCTAGCAACATGATATGCCTCTCTATACCAATGATGATAATATTATGTACCTAAGTACAATCTACACTACTCCAGTGCCTACATTTATGAATAGTTTACTCCTGTTGAACAACACTTGTCTATGCCGGTCGTGATGGCGTCAAGATTTATCTATTCGCAAAGTAGTGAGCAAAAAAATACTTTTACGACGTAGATCCTTAAAATTTTCGGCCATGTCACCCGCAAAGAGGACTCTATGCGTTTGGTGATCCAGGATTGAAGACAAACGTTCAACCGGTCGGTCTACAACTAGGTGGCTAGATCTTGTCAAAGCTATAACACAGTGCCCAGAAACAGTATGCTCCAAGAAAGCCGCAGACAGATGTATGGGAAGGGTGGCGGCCGTGAAGCAACCCAATCTGTCACGGCCATCCTGTCAAGAGTGTACGACTAAGAGAAGAAGACGTTGCTAGGTAATATCATAATATTACTAATAGTATCACGAGGTTATTATACCTAATATTTATCATCTCGTTTTGGTAACCAACCAGGTTCAAAGATCAAAACAAAATAAACAGTTACCCAAATTGATTACTTGACTTCATTCTCCGATGAACCATGCTCATCGAAACGTCGAACTGACATAAGTGTTGAAATCTTTTAACTCGATCGTAATTTAATGCAAAGCAGGGTCACGACCTACCGCTCTGAATTCAATACATCGAGACAGGGTTACCACATTACTAAAGATCACGGATTGTGATAAAAAAAATTGTGTTGCGCTGTTAGGGTGCAATAAAATTTTCTAAAATTTTAGTTGTGCCGTGATTTGTATTTATTATAGCCTATAAACTTTCTCAAGAATCAATATGCAGTGAGAACTTTGTGAATGTAGTTCCAAATTCCAAAGTTATTAACTTTAAAACGTTCACAACAAACAATTCTTCAGCTTTAGAAGTATTGATATAGATTAAAAATATCGTTATTTTTGATTAAGCTGGCGCCAAAGACGCAGTTTACTGTGAAAAAGGCTCCCTTTTTTCCTTTTTTTATATAGATTTTTGACAAAATCTCAAGTTATGTATGGGTGTATCGAATGATCTTCATTTTTCATGAGTGTTTTGATCACTTACTGCTTAAAGT
Organism: Apomyelois bistriatella; assembly: GCA_947044815.1. Lineage (NCBI taxonomy): Eukaryota > Metazoa > Arthropoda > Insecta > Lepidoptera > Pyralidae > Apomyelois > Apomyelois bistriatella. Next base: position 3,387,379 of record OX345688.1, read on the forward strand.
TCGACATTTGCACGAAAAGAGCGGTTCGAAAATGCAGAACTGTAAGAAAACGATTGTAAATCATTCGACAAACTGATTTTAAGTAATGCACAGATTTCAACTAATCAAAAGTTATGCAGTTATAAAAAATGGAGCTCCTTATGGTATAATTGAAAATGGAATATCAAAGGATGGAAGTCTAAAGTGAAATATCATAATGCAAGTCACAATTTCACAATTTAAAGTAACTCCGAAACGAGAGAATTAAAAATGTAGAATCTGTCCCAACAAATTATAACGGAACGTCACCCTATCATGAATATAAAGCGTTGCGCATTCCACACCGTATTGATACTTCGTAAAACGGAATACATTTCAGTTGGCCAGTGCAGTAGCCTCTATAAAAGCAATTCATTTTAATAATTAAATAACAGCCAAAAACAACGTGTTGAATTTAGCACATGGTCGTTAATTAAATCGAAAGCCCCAATTTATTTTAATTAATAAATGTCTAAATAAATAGTTTGTGAAATTGATGAAACTTGGAGAAGTTTTTAATTAAAATTGACAGAATTTGAATAAAATACAAACTTGTAGTATCTACTTAGTCTCAATTAATATTGTTAATGAGTTTTTCAATTACGTTTTAAACTAATATGCTAATCTTTAAAGTATTCTATATATTTTTTTTTTTCTAGCTTTTTATCGGTGTCATTCAAGGTTTGTTTTTTAGTCTTGTCTGCTATGTAGTTGGCCTACATTTAAAAATACTTAGTGCTTCTAACTATTCTCAAAAGATTTATTAAGTACTATGTTTTACCCGAGGCTTCGCCCGCGTGGGTGTATATCGCGACTTTAAGTAGCATACTTACTTGTATCCATTTTCTTAGTTCTAGGTATCCTAATGCCATATTTAATTTAAATCCGTTGCATTGTTCGTGTGAAAGACAAACATACAAACATACACTTTCACATTTAAAATACTATTATTAGTACATATGGAAGTATTGATTATTATTTATTATGTTAGGCATGTATAGATGCTTGTGCGTATTCAAGTTTGAAGAATTTAAGAACTGTTCCATCTATTTTTGAAATTTACTAGATACGATAATTAAAGTAAAAAGTAACAAATCATTTTTAGGTAGCAAACACCACTCGTTTCATATCAAGTCAAATCAGAGTAACCAGTGATTAATGGACTGCAAATTAATAGCACGACTGTATATGATAGTATTTTACGCAAGACAGTATTCGCAGTTCTATAATAACTCAAGTGAATTATTACAGTCCCCTGGTCTTGTAAATTATTACCGTCTGATTTGATACCATCACTGTAGAATTTATATGAATACCATCACTTCTAAAATTTGACAAAGGTAAGCAATTAAATGAGACTAATTTATTTCAATTTATACTGAAAAATTTGAATTTGCTTGATTGTTCAACAATTTATACTTAAGCTGTAAGATTTAAAAATAAATAAATAAAGGAAAAATCACACAGCTACATACACACTTGAGATAGCACTAATGTAAGCTTTTAAATTTTTGATTCTTTACAAACATAATTGTTTGAAATTTCATTTGATACGTTAACATTTAAAAAAAAAAATTAAATCCAATTTTATGTTGCTAAACAAAAATGACAAACCAATACCTAAGATTGTGTGGGAATTTTGACGGTTTAAAATAATCGTACCATGTTTGTAAAATTTCAAAACGAACATATAAAAGGTTACTGTACCAAAATCAGATCATGAACATCAAAACCATTGAGATATGGTAAGCACAAATTTGGAACAACCATCTTTAGAGCCACCATTTTTATTGAGAATTCCAATTTTTTTTTTTTCAAATTAATTTTAAGGCAAGTGCGTCATGGCATGACCATTTCTTATAAACCAAGTAGGCGTTGCTTATACCCAGCCTTAATTATTCCGTGCCTTAATAAGCTACTGATTATTATCGAGATTATTATGTTGTCGAATATAATAGTAGAGTATCTAATGATATAATTACTCATATTTGTTATCATGTGGACTATAAGGTTAGACGAAGTTTGAAGCTAAATTATTTATCTACTTCTGGCTGAAACACGGCTTAACCTTACATGCGTTAAATTTATTGTTTGTCGAAGCATGCAATTGATGGTTTATACGCCAACATCGAAAATTAGAACAATGTTAAAAAAAATGTTTCAGCCATTGTTCTAATCATCATTATTTCGTGGAGGTTATCTGGTCAATAGACCATCCACACCCAATAATAGTAATTAAGTAGGTGTTATTATAATGCCTCCCACTCAATCTGCATAACAAAACATCACGACAACGACACGAAGTCTACTAATCCTCTAAAACGTGCCTTTGCTTGCCTGCACATTACGACATAGACAACCAAAAACGCATAGACAAAAGTATAATCCGTCCATTTTGTTCGCGCATTCGCTCGATCAATCACACCGCTTGAAACCACTTTGCGGAGCTGGCGGTAATCTTCCAGACGACCGTGTGAATGCGGTCAACGCGACTCCGAATAGGGTTCTCCTTTCAAAATTATCATTCGAAATTTAAAGATATGAAACAAATAAAATGTTGCTTTTCGGAAATTTAAGTTATGAAATCCATTTGCTTTATATGTCTCTGAAGAGAAAAGAACTGAATCTTTTATATTAGGGCAACGCAGCTGTGAATTTGTTATTTTGAGATTGTAATTACAAAGACAATAAGGTCCTAATTACAAGTCTGAAGTCAAAATATTATTTTCTAACTCCGTTGACTAAAACTCGAACTTCAGAAAATTCCAAGTATGGCAACCCTAACCCAAAGCCAACTGGTCTATATTTTATGGACGGCCAATGTTGCAATTCCATGGGAATGTACCGAAAGATGAATGATTAAGCGGATATTTGAATATTTCACGATTTTCCCGGTAATTCGTAAGTTCTGTTATGGCAGATAACTAGTACAAACGTACCGCTATCCACAAACTGTTTACTGGTTGCCATATTCGGCAGTCATTGAAAACTATTGATAAAATATCTAAAGTAAGTAGTAGTGGAATTTTGATTCATTCGTTGGTTTTAAATGGGTTTCAATTGAAGTTCTGAGTCAATGAGTTAATTCCGTTTACGACAAGGTTCTTAGTATTCAACACGAGCTTGTGCGAAGTATTTTATGTATGAATCTAATATGCAGAGATAGTTATTACAGGGACAGTTATATGGAGAAATTCCAAATGATGAATAATTGATAGTGCTTTTATACTGAGTAGTTGACACAATTTAAATCTTTGAGAATAAGATAGATAGAGTACCTAAATTGTCGTATAAGTTTATCTCACCAAAACCAATGTTTTCTTTTTAAGTTTATTATATAATCCTTCATTATTTTCAAGAGTTCTCAAGAGAGACTCAAGAATTTGTGAACAAATTTTTTCGGTAAAAAGTAGATAGACAAGGAGTTTTACAATTACAAAAAGACTGAAAATAATAACTTTGAAAGAAAAAATGGGGCCTCTTATTCGTCATTGGTTAAACTTTTCACAAGACGTAAAATCTCATTTATAAAGGTTTTTTTTTGGACTACCTGGCGCATTTAAGGAAGACAATTCATCCTCAAATAACATTTTTGCTTATGAATTGCTAAGTCGAGGAAAAGTAGAAGAACATAGAAATGACATTATAAGCCTCAGTCGGGCAAAAGGCTGTGCGTGCTAGACCATCGTGACTTACAGATGGGGTTCTGATCTACTGGCTGTCACAGACACGAATGTAGTTTAGTACCTTGGTACGGTTCGTGAGAATATAGTTATAATTACGATAGATATGCCAATTGACGGTGCCTTAATTATCGCTTTCTTTATGTATGTACATTAATTATTAGCAATAAGTCCGCCTTTTCTCCATATGTTTGTAAAGTTTTTCTACTGTAATTTATATATTTTGTATGTGGGCAATAAAGATAATTTGTATTGTATTGTACATTAAAGCTTTATTGTACACAAAGAAAATTTTACACACAATGTAGAACATAACGAAAGGAAGACTTGTTCCCTGATAGAGATCTCTTCCAGTCAACTTGTTTAAAAAAGGAAGAGTACATCTAATGTCAATTTATTTTTACTAAACAAAGAACTGTTTGGAATTGCTATTGATATTTTAGCTTGTAAATCCAAGAGGGTTAAGATCTTTCTTAAAATGTTCTTTTTTCTTTTGCATGTAAAACCGCAACACATTTAATTACTTTCTTGTTTATCTATCTGTATTTTCATGTAATGATTAAATGAAAAATAACTCTTGGACGATTAAACTAAGGCTTTTCATTTAATATATGTCTTAGTAGTGGTTTGGTCACGTCCTTAGACGAAGCAACATCAGAGACCATTTTGACTCCTAAATGAGTTCGTTCACACGGCAAGTTCACGGTCGACCTGTCTGTCTGTCTATTTAGGATGCTAATGTATGTATGTAGGATGTAGTCGGGTATAGATGCGCTTGTATTGCAGCATAATGGTCTGTGCTTTTTCGTAGGTAATGACTTTGCACATTATTTATTTAGTTTTAGAAATGCAAATTGTATGAAATTTTGAATGGATTTCTAGCTAAAATGTGTAACGTTGACGTCTAATCGTCATTATGTTCATATTCACAAATTATATTTTATTATCATTATTTAGAATCTAATTCCTATTTCCTTGCTTTATCGCCATGGTTGCTCACACTTCAAATTCCCGTTTGCATTATAGATGCTTTTCTCTTATCATTATAAAAAAAAATCGAATTCAATATTCCAGAATAGACTCCCAAGGAAATTCGAAACATTTTCATCAACATGTCCTTACAAAATAATAAACAAGTTCTTAATTAAGTTCATGGTATCACGTTTGCTCCCATTGGAAGTCGCACGGTTTCACACCGCGTCTGCAGGGTGGCAGGCTCTCCCCATTGTCTGTCGCTCCCACGCCAGCCGCCAATGAGAAAACTGGTTCTAATTTAAATCGATTTATGAATAAACCAACTAGTTTCCCAGATATAAAATTCGAAATATGAAGTATGTACATGTGTTAAGAGGAAGCTATTATCATAGTAGACTTTGGAAAAATGAATGACTCAAGAGCGGTCAAAGATTGTATAGGCCTACCGAATAATATTACATTGTGATTGAGCTCAAATTTGAAAAATATAATAAGTACCAGATTTAGCAAATAAGTATAAGCATAACTTATTAAGAGGTAGACGTGATAATTTTTGTTGTTCTAAACACTCAGAAGATCTTATTGAAGATAATAAATCCACTAGGATCAATTTAATCCAGTGCCGAATAAGTAGATCTTACTGAGACTAATAGAATTCCAGATAAAAATTCTTTGAATAATATTGGGTAAACGTAAATAGTTGAACGATTAGATCTAAGGTCTAGGCTAATAGGAGTTCCAATAAGTATACTAATAGAATACGTAGGAAGTAATCGATCCATTCGATAAATAAGCGGGGCTTCACCAGCTTCAGTCACGCCGGGCTCATTATTTTCTCGTTTGTCAAGATCAAATATTCATTTGTCGAGTCTGTTTGTCAGGTAATCGATACATTTTACACAACAACCAATTGAATTAGATATTTAAATAAACTGTTTTAGATAGAATTGAAAATTTTAAGATAAATTTAATTCACTATTTGCAACTGCAGCTACTTGAAGTAACTCTACGTAACTACACAACACTAAAATTACAGAAATCCTCACTTTAAAAAAAAGAAATCTGGTAAGTAATTTTTATTTACTAAACAATGAAAATATAAATTAGGAACCCAACAAAGTGGAATCGAATGGTAAAAGAAAGTACAACTTAGACCCATTGTAAAAGTAAATGACGACGATGAACTTAAGGAAGAGGCTTTTTCCAACCAAATGTAATATTTTGTAGATACCGAAATAGGCGTCGGCGTCTTTTTGATAATAATAAAACCAACCCAATTTTTAAACACGGCCTTTATTATGGCATTTTGACACTCACACCGAACTAGAACAAGGGAAAAACAAAAGATGATATAAAAACATAAATAAATATAAAAAAGAGGCTGATTGAGCCATCGGTGCTCAATATTGATGAATAAGAATAAGATCCCTGAGGTAGATTACCTAAAGGCAAGGTAGTACAGCAAGGGTAGGTACATTTTTTTATCAAGGTTGGTAGAGTCAGTGCTAAAACAGTGACTAAACAAGTTTCATGTTCTCTATTTCTAAGTGATTTAGATGAAGACCAACCATTTGTAAGCTTTAATTAATTTCATAAATAAATCAGTTGTGCAAAAAGTAATAAAACTGCTAGCTTTCAAAATGATAACAAATCCAATCGATAATATTAATTCTGACGGTAAAGAATCTTAACAGAATACAAACAATATACTTTAAAGAGAATCCGACAAATGTGCTAACTATCAGCCTAAGTTTGAATAGATAAACACGACCTTTTGAAAAAAATGGAAGGTAAAAGAATATGAACCTTACTCTTTTGCTCATAAAGAGCTGATTGATGGTCGGTAAGATTGTGGGTATAGTGTAGTACAAATCGTCGGTCAACACATTGTACTATGCCGAAGCAAACATGCCCATTGTGGTCCACTTACTTTGTCTAAACATACGCAATCGTAATGCTTGGAATTTACCACATTCTTGATTTACTCATCTGAATTAAAATTTATATTTATATATAAAATCCCATACTATATGAGCAAATTATTCATTATGATTTATTATTTTTGCCCTTTGGTAGTTACAAAACTATTTTTACAATTGGTAGATTTAATGCTAAAAGCATTCTCTCATCAATATTTTTGACGAGGCTATTCTCAAAATTTTAAAATTCCATAGATTATAATGTTACCGTTTTGAAGTTTACCACACGCATCCTAAACGTGAGTAATGTTGTCTTTTCGGTTTGTTTTCTTTTTCCTAGACTAATTTATCAACAATGACACAAAATTTAAAAATTTCGCGATCGAGTTCTTATTTAGCAATGGTACTTTTAACTTTAATTTTTTATTTCTCAATGTTTTTTTTGTCAATAATTTATAAGAAATATAAATAAATATACATCGACAAGCGGATGAATATTTTCTTTTTATTCGTTCGCAAACATTTTGATAAAAAAGTCACGTAAATTCATTAACAAACCTTATCTTATTCGGCATGTTATGTCAATGCCGGTATTTTCCAAATACGAAACAGTGAATCACGTTGCTGCGGGCGTGGTATTGCCACATGGAACATGGATATTTGGAAAAACGCCACTCCCTCTGCTAAGAGTTCGTTGACTTAAACCCGTATTGACAATTTTGAAAATTATTATCTCTTACTTCTGTATAAATTAGTTACAAAAGATCTTAGAAGCAAAATTACATACATTTTGGAGTTTTGAATTTATTTGACAACTCAAATAACGGATCTGTTTTGGGCTCTTATTTCAGATTTCATTGATTCATCCAATGATTTTAAGATAATTTCATATCTCGAAATCAAAGTTACGCTTGTTCATATATTTATTTAAACTTTCAAGAAAAATAAGTTTACAATCCACTTGGTAGAAAGCAGGTCGAAGTTTTGACTTGAGTTATCTGTCTCTAGGCGTTCATTTTCGAAGGGTGGAATCATCAATCAGGTGATTCAGAGTGAAACCAATGTCCTAACAAATAAGACAAACAGTTATCTACATGACATTCAAATCATAAAAACATCTAAATAAAGACTATACTGCAGTAACAGCTAAAAGTAGCTAGCAACACCATAGATGTCACTTACGTGCATGTGATTTTGATTGCAACATTACCATGTTAATTCAAATCACGAAACTGGATGACGTGCAAAAGTAATTAAGGACATTCCTCCAAAATCACATAAGTACGTACTAAATTAAAATTTTACAGCTAATGGTATGAGAATAAAAAAAAAATAAGATGCTTCGTTTTTACGTGATTCGATCGATAGTAGTTAGTATTCGAAGTTCAAATTTCATTTGCGTCTTGTCCTTGCGTCACGTTCACGCAATCGCTCGGAAGATTCATTCAGTGACGTGATAATGAGCCTTACAATATTTAAAGAAGACTCACAAATTATACAAGAGATTGATTTCCATTTAAATATCGAATTCATGTGTACTTCTATCATGGTCACACACAACTGCAAAGGAATAGGAACTTTAACATGCATGTTCTCTCATAGATAAAATAGTGAGATACGTTATATTTAAATACTTCTAATTAAGCAATTTCGAACTAAACTTAAAAAGATTAACCCTCTTATTAATAAACCAGTTTGATGGTCCGCTTAACTTTACACCAAGGTTTAAAGAAGTTTTAGTAAAAATACTTATTAATAAACCCAGTTTAAGGATAGAATAACTTAAACCTAGGTTCAACCTTGGAGTAAAGATATACCTAGCAAGTATTAGGTTTAGCGACAGATTAAGGAAAATCTAACCTAACATTTTGGTGACAAGTATGGTATCTTCTTCGTCCGAGCGTGTTTCCCGGTTGCATATTTAGCTTGCGCTTCTGAACCCAGGGTACGCTATTAATCATGGTCCTGATTTAGCGGAACTAGTTATTACCTACAATGGAGCTACTGCCGTCTGACTTCCGTTACCCTTTTTACAGGGAAACCAGACCCACGGTAACATGACCCGGATGTGTTAGTGGCCAACACTGTCAGATTTTTCAAGCTGCCTAAAGGCATCTGACATAGCCTAACGACTGCCATCTACCGATAACAACCAGAACCAACGGCTTAACGTGTCTTCCGAAGTACGGAGGAGCTCAAGATAGAAATGCCACTAATGGCGACCAATCCAAACATGACCGTGCACTCGCCGTCACCGTCGCTTGACGCGTGCTATATTACGAATACGCGCGCCGCGCTAGGCTATCAAGCTCCTCACACGGTGACAAGTATCAGATGGCTTACTGCCATCTCTTAAAACCATGCAAGAACGATCAAGCGAGGGAGATGTCGCCATACATCATGTATTGCTCTGTCTCGCTTACTCACATACATTACATAGTTTTAAGAGACCGTAGTAACACACCTGGTGTAAAATATATTACTATACAAACCAATTTTTAACCGATTTCTTTTAATATTCTTGTACATACGTCTGAAAACGAGTAATTTAAAGCTTTCATGAATTTGTTTATCTGGTTTGATATGTCATTTCTGTCAACAATCTGACATAAAAGTCCAAAATGAAAAAAAATAAACAAAATATTCGTTTTCTTATTATGGTAAAAAGGGCAGTGTTGCAATTTTCTACCTTAAACCGAGGTGTAACTTTAGTATAGCTAAAACGTCGCTAATCTAAGTTTATTAATAAGGATATTAAAACTTGGTTGAAACATCCTTATTCCTAGTTTAACTATTCCAAGCGTAACCTCGGAGTAAGCTTGGATTAGGGTTATTTTATTAATAAGACAGTAAAAGTTTCGTCGAAATCATTATTTTTTAAACGACTGCAATAATCACATAAATTGAAATATGTAATATGAATTGTACCATGAGTATCAATTATATTATAATTTACGTAATACTCGTATATGCATCTACATACAATACATACCTTGCTTTATGCAGTGAAATCAGCTGTTTTCTCATCCAAAATCTGAAACGAGAAATTCAAATATTTGTATAATTTGTTTAGTATAATGTACAAATTATCGTAGAATAATGCAAAAATCAATATCAATTCCACACTCAAAAATCAAAAATAAGCAGCTTATCATTCATACTACATAATAATATGTGAAATTTGGACAATTATTTTTTATTCTGGTTGCTGGCTAAATTAAAATGGTTTGCCATTGTTTTCTCTACTTCGTACTGAATGATTTATAAGTTAGGTAATGGGTTTGGTCTTTTCACAATATTTCTTTGAGAACGTACGTCAGATCCTAATTGAGTGATCGCATGATACCAGTATTATTTTTTAACCAACTTATGAAAATTAAGACTACCTATGATATGGGGAAAATTAGTAAACTGAAAAGTTAAACGTAGCAAATTGAAAAAATAACTATTTAATTATACATTTCATTATACATTTAAAAAATGATTTAAAGTAGTCTAATACAAAAGGAGCATTTCAGGTCTCAAGGTTATGAATACACATACACATATAATCGCGTCTTTATCCCATGCGAGGTAGACAGAGCCTAGGGCCATAAGACCTTAGGCCACGTTTAGCATAATGGTAGTTGAAACAGGAAATCAATAGTGATGGGTTGCTAGCCGCATCGCCTATGTCATGATTTCCCCATTCCGCGATTCCCTCAGACGACTTTTACGACTTGCGCGGGAAGAGAAGCAGCTGGTACATTGTATGTTTTTCTTATTCTCCCAGACCAGCATGGAAGAAATTAATACAATTCAATAATAAGGTAAAGTAAAGGTATATTTTCGATCCCACAATGTAACAAAAAATTATATATGCGACAAGAAAATGGCTTTAAAGATACAAGCGTTACCATTTATTTTTCATATCAATGAAATATTTTATGGGAAATTCAGTACAAGACTGATTAAACAGAAGGTGCAATAAAGGTGCAATAATAGTCTTGTAAATGACACTTTCTTATTCTATTAGGTAATGTCTGTGGGATATTCTAGTCGTTTGAGACAGCGTCTTAACTCATTATAATGTATGTTTGTTCCGTTAAATTTAAAAAGTAGTTGTTTGGAACCAGTGTTTCCTGAACTTCATATGTGAGTTCGTTGAGTATGTGGGGTCAGCTGGTAAAAAGGCATAAGTAAAACAAAGTGGAAACAGTAATAAATGACATAGCAAAAGGGCACGGATGCTAGCCAGTTGGCGTGCGCGGTGGGTGCGTGTGTGTGTACACCTGCGCCTGCGCAGTGCTGCACATGTTGCATCGTACCCTTTGTGCGCACGTGCCCGGAATAGGGCTGTCAATGACGATCCTGATCATATGATAATCAACTCTGGGATGGGCTATAAGTATTTTTATTATTTCATTATTGATTCAAACGATTTACAATTGAAAGGTTTTTGGTCCGGCAAACCCAAAACTCAGCGAAATATAACTTGAAGGACGTAATTTAACAATTAATAGATGATCATCGTCGTGTTGGTGAAACACTATGTAGGAAGAAAGGCCTCTCATCGAAAGTGACTTAAATAAAAGGTCCTGTCGGCGAACAAATGTGAAAGACTCTGCTGGTAAAACAGATAATAAATTGATTCCTTTCTGAAATTTACCATTATGTAATTTGTCATGTAAAACCAGTTCACAATTAATTTATTTTGTAAATGTAAACCTAAACCTTACTGTTGCTTACTATGAGTTCCTTTGAATACAAGGATTTTAAACAAACACTTTCTGTTTATTTATTTATTTTTTTAGTAAAAAAGCCGACCAATAATTTAGCATCCCACATTTTTGTGATGATCATTAAGTTTTTAAGTAATATGTTTTAAAAATGTAGATCGTTAGGTGTAAATTGAATTGAATTGTGTAAAAGTTGAGAACCTACAACTAGCCATACATCAGTACCTTCTAAAATACATTATTTACAATTCTAAACTTGTTCCGATTAAATCACGTTGAGTATTTGCTCCAGATTACTGTTAGATTGTAAGCAAGGAATTCAAATGTCGTGTGTTAAGTTGAACAGGCGACAACAGAACAATACTTACTTATTAGCATAAATTCACTCCATGTTACTTACCCCATTAATTGTTCAACTATGACTACTGCTTAAATATTAATTGATAAAATATTTGCTTATACAATCTACAAATTACTATACAGACAGGTCTATTCAATTTAAAATAAGGAGAGTCGGCCATGGTCTGCCTTAAAAAATATAATGCGGGCAAGTTGCAGTCTTTTAGGAAACGGGAGTACCTGACAGCGTTCACAATGTAGGTTAATGTCAGGCAGAAGGCACGTAAAAGTTGTATATACGTACATAACATACGAGTTGAGGGAACAAATTCTCTTTCAGGTGTCTTTTGTTAGCTTTTTATCTCCTTCTGACATGACAAGACTCCCACTTTTTCCTTTATTTGTTCTGTAAAACTCCTTCTTGTAAAAGTAATACCGTATATTATTTATCTTCTAAGTAACTACTTCAACCTTTGTACTAATTTGCATCTTCGTTCGTGCTGTACGCTCTTCATTGGTGCAATAAAGTGTTTATTTATTCATTCATTCATTCATTCTATAAAATAAAAGAAATCATGTCTAAGCCATGTTTATGCGAACCCTAGGCTTCAAAACCATAAGGTTTGAAATAAAACTGGGAAAACGAGGTAATGATGAATTATTTTTAAAAATGGCAAGACAACGACCTCACACCGACAGCCTGGACTGGGCAAGTATCAAATATCGCTGTGCGGATAAAAGTGGACCGGTATCCACTTACTTAAGCTTTCCTTCTTAACTGAATGATAAGAAACCTCAATTACATTAATTTTATTATTTTTAAGAATTCATATATATTTTATGAAGCTTGCAATTATTTATGTTATTGCCCCATATACTTTATTTTTTGACATTTAAAAGGTAGGTCAAATCAGAATGCATAAATCTTGTTTTTTATAATTGCGCAAGATTTAAATCTGGGTGGGATTGTGCCTTAAATATTAAGTGCGCATATATATATACATACTGATCTGAAATGTAAAAAATCCTTTTGTGACATTTGTTAAAATTTTTAGATACTTAGACACTAAACTACATGCAATTCTTCTAGTCCCTAAATAAAAAAATAAAATCCAATTCAATCAATTATATTGCGATAGAGGCAATATTTTAGAATGAAATGTCATCACATAAGCTTTGTTTCGAATTAATCTCGAGACATACAATAAAAAACTATCACGCTTTACTGGCAAACAATGTTTAAATGCATAAATAAATTTGTACAATAAATCGAATAGTAAAATTATGCCTACTTACTGAAACGTTCTGCCAAACGCCAAAGGCCTTGGACTTCGTATATTACCACCTGCACTCTATTCCACTTCAACTTAGTTTGAACTATTTGTATTATACGCAATCCATTGCCGCACAACATAGCACTACTCACTGACACAACCGACTGAGCGAACGATGGAATACTGTGAGGCGAAATGTTCGAGTTCTAAATGTGAAAAGAAAGAGTCGTGGTAGGGGCAGTCATCGTTGCGTGTCGGGTAGGTACCTATTCGGAAACAACGTCATGGCAATTACCGTGTTCCTCGATTATCATTCTCGCCAAACCATTATCTGAAAATGTCTATTCGTCTACTTGGTGTTACGATTCAAAAAAGTTTAAATTCAAAATAGCCCCTAGCTCATTTTAGAGAACCGTGTGTCCAATTATTTTAAAAATAAAGTCAAATTTCTATTCGATTTATCGGCGTGCAGACTAGCTCTAAGCGCACTTGACTCAGGTAGAGTCAAAAGTAAAACGAATCAAAATAAAAAATAATAATTAATATGTATCGCAACGCTACACAATTGCATAAAGCATATTTCTAATAACCTAGCAATGTTTAATAGGTATATTTAGGTAAATATACCTATTTCACATTCATCAAAATTCTAAGTAAACAACAAATCGTACTTTGCTCCTTTATTAAAACTAAACTAACGTCGCTTAATGTGCTCAATTTGGAATTTAGATCGAATTTTAAAATTGATGAAAACGCAATATTTTTTCTTTGTAAAACCAGCCAGCGTTTTTGTGTTCTATTTTTTTCTAATTTAATGACAACTGTAATTGTTAAGTGACCAAGTTTAAAGTTTAAACTAGGTACCTCTAGAGGCAATGTGGCAAAAACATAATGGTTTCTAAGCCCGCATAATACGGTCACATAAAGATAATGAGTTCACACGAGGCATTTTGACATTGTGGAACTTTTTTAAACACTACTTTAATTTAGATTAATAAATTTAATTACATTAATGCTGACCTCACATCCAATAATGGCGTCCACGAGGATTTGTGCAAAGAAAGTCCAAATACCTGAAAAAAAGAAAACTTATATCAGAATGATACAAATGAAACCTAAAAACCTAAAGATAATAAAAGGATTCATTCTTGGTTTGTCCCACTGAGTTTTGTCCCACTAATAAATTTCTTAGTTAGTCCCAAAAATTATGCTTCCTTCGTCCCGATGTACAATTTTTATTATTTTATTCCTAGTTGGTCCCACTTTGCATTCCTTGTTCGACCCGTTGTTTTTTATAAGTAATTTTCTTTCTAAATAATATGGATTTTTGTTTGTTATTCGTTCAAAATACTTTTTTGTTAGCTGTACCTTTAAAGTACCTTCTTGTGAACTGGGACAAACCGGGAATATAAAAGTGACTGGGACAAACGAATCATTTTTTGAAATGTGGGACAAAATTTCAGGACGAACGAAGAATAAACCAATAAAAGGTATCACGTAACTAAAACTTTTTACTCTGACATTAAAAAAAAAACGTTACCATAGAGCAATACAAATTCCACACTTTAGCTTCCAGCTTAGATAATAAAAGTAGCAGCAAAGTAAAAAAAGCAAATTCATTTTGCGTCAATAATTCAATAGAAAAGCGGGGCAAAGCAATTCCCCGTCCATTATGTAATTACAACTGATGATGGATGCAAGACAATTTACGATACAAATTTGTTGAGGTACAGTTATTCTTTTGTAAATGTAACTGTGAACAATGCAGTATCAGAGGAAGGCATCAGCGGCGCCCGCGCCGAGCCTCGGGCTTGCTTTTCAAATGTAGAATTTACAGCGTGAATAGCGTCCGCACCTCATAGACTATTTCATAACCGATGCCATTAGGGCTCTTTAATGGTTTAAGAGTAATGTGAAGAAGGTACTGTACTATTGGATGCGTGCATTTTTGTTAGAATATTCAATTTGGCTTTTCTTATTTTCTGAATGATTTCACATTTAGATTATTACGTTTTGGTAACACCGGCTTTAGTCCTTTTTTTAACGGTTTGTTTAATTACGTGATCTTGAGCCTACAAGGTCTTTTTCCACGAATTTGCACGAAATTAAGTTATTGTATTGATTGAAATGACAATGAATGCAACGAAGATTTCGAAAAGAATCATTAATTATTATTTATAGAATTTATTATCCGAATAATTACAGATTAAAATATTTACATCTAGAGACCACATAAAAACACGAAAATGTTCTAATACCATTTAGTTTAGACAACACAACGTTTACTATCATGGATCAGCACAACAATAGCTCAAGCCAAGGTGCCGAGAGCCGCACAATGGTTGAGGAGAGATATTAAAGTGATAATGGATACATAAATAACGCTGGATTAATGATATACGAGTACAGGCCGGGATTAGCTTCGAGACTATAGGTTCACTTGATTGCAAATTGTGTTACACCGAGATCTAAGTCGTTAATAAAGGTCTTATTAGCCCTAACATTAATTAGGACCAAGTAAGTATTTTTTTTTAACTAGGTACTCTCTAACGCTGGCTGAATTTTGACGGTTATGAAAGTATTAAAAATAATGTCTCGTGCAATGTTATCTATGCATTCTCTCTTTGAATTTTACTGATTATCAAATTCTGCGTTTTTATTTTTTACTAGCTGTTCCCCGCGGCTTCCAGCAGTTTAGCCGTGAAGAGGTGACAGACAGACAGACAGACAGACTTTCGCATTTATAATATTAGTATGGAAGTATGGAAGTATGGATAGTATGGAAGTATGGATTTCACCTGTCGCTGAATCGTTCCTTCATTTATCTCATTCCGTGTGGTTTCAAATGAGTGTTCCATTTATCTTTTTTTAATTTAAATGCTACGTTCTCGTGTGACCTTTTCGTCGCGGCTTCCGAACAAGCCCAGGTTTTTGCACAAAAATGAATGGGACCGAGGATAGAAATCTTTCTCACGGCGATGCCATGGGAAGAGAGCGCGTTCCTTGTGGTATAATTTAAATTATAATGCTAAAGGTTACTCCTCGACTTGTACAATTCAGGGACTGATAAATCGAATATATTATGTTTAATATTATAATTCTCTTATAAGTGATCTAAACATAAGTCTAACCTATGCTCTAGATCTAGGTGATTTACAATGTCAATACTTAATAAAGTTATTTTGAATTGATTTGTTCTTTTCATCTCATCTATTAGCTCTATCTAAACAATCCGACCAAAGCTGATATAACTACCACAGTACATACATATACTATTTAAGTTCAAACTATTCCGAAACCAATTTTCGTCTCTCCTCAACTCCGCTTGTCAATTAACTAAGTATGTCTCAATGTCAAGTCAAGTAATATTTCATCATTTTCCCTGTTAAGCAAATCTATTTATAACTATCGACCTGATCGACTCCTTACCTCCAAATCCTGATTGACAAGTACGAACAGTTTGTATTGTGAGAAAAATAAAATTATCGTTTACCTACTTTTCAAACAATTTCTTTATACTTATAACCTTGTTATCGGTTCAGTCGCTAACTAAAGGATAACTTGTTTTTAAAAAGAAACGGATGTACCTCATCCAGCTTACCGAGGATTTCCGGCAAAAGTATCACATGAACATCTAAGAAACACGAAAAAAAAAACTTTTTTTTTTAAATTTTAAATTACTTCTAATATCAAAACCGCAGCGAAGCAGAAACACGACTGTGCGATGGCGGGGGAAGGATAATTAGACTTGCTTGGGGTCGTTGGCCGTTCTTCCGTGAAGCCTCCATGAGCATCCGTCACTAAGGCTCGATCTGTGGATGTCGTCACCGACGGTAGGCGGGACTTTTTGTACCCATTATACAAATCTCGGTGTTACTTATTACAGTTGATGTATACACTTCCATGTGTACAGTGGGCTATTAGACAAGAATACCATCTTAGGTCTAAATGTTATAGTAAAGTGTTACACTTTTTAGGTGGCCCACAGTAAATGCTCAGAATGTTCAGTCTAGACAAAGATTAAGCTACACGACTTTTTTTGAGGAATCTAAGGGATTAAATTAATTGATTGTATAAGCTTACAGGGTTGACAACAGAATTTACTACGAGGACTAGAATGCATTTTATTAGATTCTATCTAATCTTATTGTGTCCCGTTTGTCACTTGTCGGAGAGTCCATTTAAAATTAAAAGAAAATAATCTAAATGAAAATTTAAAGTATTTCATTCAGTTTCTTGAAATTCGAAATTGATATATATACTACCTATTACATTTTTTTTTAGGAATAAGAAAGCATTTGTACTAAACCGCTTACTATAAATTTAAAAATCTTTAACTAGTGAAGTCCATCTTCATGAGCTTCTCTAAGTTCATCCGAACAGCATCCGTCAAAATAATAAATTTTGGAATTAATTTACAATTCATGGTAAAATGCTAAATCAATTTGCGTTTTGTACATCAAAACTTTTTCACAATTTTTTTTTTCACACGTCTTGTTACTTCATACATACCGTCACTAAGTACTTGCAAACTGGCAATTCACACTCTTAATTTCACGAAGTCTTTAAAAACAATTACGCATCTATTGTGTTGCCAGCCACGGACACTACAAGTTGATTGGCAATTATCGGCCGATGGCCTACAAATGGCCACAATGGCTCAATAAAAAGCCCAGATTCAATCCGCTTGTAATTCTGTTTGATTATGATAAAGGCGCCAATCCATTTACTGGGTGCGATAATATACTGTGGGATACACAGTAAAGGTGTCAGTATAAGAGTTATGTGGTATACTATTATTAGTAGCCCACTGTACAGACTGACAAAACGTGTGTTGTTTCATCATGTACTATAGAGGCGGAAGATTTAGTAATGTTTTGCTTTGCTACACACAGATATCACTGATGTATTTTATACTACAATTATTTATTATATTTTAGTGCTAGTTTTTGATAAATTTTTAGACAAGCAAGAAAAGGAATTAAAAGAAACGGCTTGGTGAATCAAAGTAAAAGCGATACCGAAGACTCTATTCTTGTTTATACCATAGAGATTCTTTTATGCACGATCAATAATCTAATAAATGATAATTCATGTTTTAGTAATTTGGAACACTATCCTATACACATTGTTCTTGTCGATCTTCTACATTATAAAATTGTTACTTTGTTTAAGCCCCCAGACAGGAGTGCAATTTATGAGATAGAGTATAATCTAAATTAATCATAACCAGTTGGTTATGTCGCATGAAAATCATTCCAAAACGAACGATAATCAATCGACACCGACTTTGCGTACTTCATAAATAGTACTCCTGACCACGGCTCTACTGTGTCAAATTAGTGTACTTTGGAACCTCTCACAAAAACAACGCAGAGGCTACGTATAGCAAATCTAAGGTAAATATCCGATACAGCAGTGGATTTACGGCTTTACGCGGAGCTTATTGAACCAATTATGATAGAAGATAAGGAGATAGTATCTATTGTAATCGTCAATTAACATTAGGTCGTCATGTCCGTGGCAGTCGTGGGAAAATAATATTTTACCGCTAAATTCTACACGTCTATGTAATGGGATATGGAAATGCGGATTTTATTAGGGACGGCGTTGTTTGGATGTGAAATGTATTATTATATTATATACCTTTAAATACTGCTATATGGCTTATTTGACGATAATTTTATTACTCTGTCAAATCAGTAAACAATTATTTACTACTGATATAATCCAATCGCTCCTAGGGCAAACTGTCTCAAAGAAACACAGTACTATAGTTAAGATTAAGGTTTGTTGTTAGATTCCTTAGTTTTATTTTATTATTATTAATTATAATATATGTATATACAATACGAAGATGATATTATAAAAAGATAGCCAACTACAAAGCTATATTAGAAGTTACTCACCTTTCTACTAAAGCAATTTGCAATTATTAAAACTACTAAATAAATACTAAATATAAAGCCATGTTTAAACGAAGGGACATAACTTTCTCGACTTATTACGAGTATCTGCATATGTTTAAAAAAATATTACATGCTGCCAGTTTTCCTCGAATCTGTTGGAATTTGGAATAATTGTTATTTACTTTAACATTTATGCTCTTTGTTTGAGGTTATCGTTCTAATATTTCTATACCAAATTATTTCTCACTACAGCTTTGGGCATTTTATAGCGCGGGAATTCGTGCTGGTCTAATGACGACGAGCCCGCCTCCACTCCAAATGAATATTTAATTGCGCCGAAATATTTTGAACTCAAATACCAGCCTTAGCTAGCTGCGATTATCGTGGCCATTACGGCCTAACCACGACGGATGGACCTGGGAAACTGCAGCCGCAAAATGTTCGTCAGTCGTTGGTAATTTTCAATAGATTCCGTTTCGAGTGTTTTCATAGTAACTAAACCATTACAGTGAGATTTATTTTCAATAAACAAAAAAAATACTTTAAAATAAGAGTATATAAACCATAATCTAATGATTTTTTTTTTCTTCTCGTACAGTATGCAATTAAAAAGCTTGTACCATAATCATTTATAAATCTTAAAACTAGTCACTTCATCAGAACTTTTTATAACATTATGTTCAAAGGAATGCATCTTAATCAATCCCAGAGATTCGACAAATAATACATTATCGGACATACTTATACTTACATCAATATAATGTATAGTACGTCTAAAAACATGCCGAATCTTCTGCTATTGATCTTTAGGACCATTGTAATAAGGTGCCAGAATTCATATACATATTTTTAGACTATAGTAAGTGGTAAGGCATTGGTTCTTCGGTTGACGGTCTGTCATTGAAGCAACGGTAAATCGAATGGATAGTATGACTCTGCATGATTCATAATTGAGACCAACTAACTATAGGCAGCCATGCAATTACGTATATATACGTGTAAGTAGTTGTATTACAGAAGTTGGGATGAAAACTAGCCAATTACATGATTATACTCCTCGAGGTAAATGCGAAATGACATTTTGACGGTTCATATATTATGCTCGCGATGTTAAGCTTGAAATTGGAGTTACACGTCAAATAATGTCTCATTAATCATTTTCATACACAAACTACCTCTGTGGACCAATGATAAAGGCGTTTGCCTGTAGACCCGGGAGTCGTGGGTTCGATTCCCACGGGAAGCATACTTTGTTTAGTTGTTTCCAGTGTGGTTAGGACATTACAGACTTGAATCACCAGATTATTTGATAATAAGATGTTTTCGTGCTTCGGAAGGCATGTTAAGCCGTTGGTCAGAGGAACCGTCAGATGCCGAGAGGCGGTTCCGAAGAACTCTGACACAAGGGTGTGCATGGTCTATTGATTGTGTCACACGAAATGATGATGATGATACATAAAGTTGCCATAGTAGCAAAATTTGTGGTTTTGAGACTAGGTTCTAGCTTGATCGAAAACATTTCTTACTGTACACTGTACAGTGTACAGTCATCCACACCATTCGTTTTATATCTAACAATACAATTATATACTGTATTGTGTATACCGAACTCAGTAAATGTGTGTACATTTCCGTTAGTAAATGAAATTATTGGCATTTTATAATTTGCTATTAAAAGCAAGCAGTCAAAATGAGAAAAAAAAATTGTGCTGGGTATGTGTTGTAGTATATTTCACCTTATAGCGTTCAAAATATGTTTAATTTCAGCGCCTTCCATCTACACTACTCCTAGCTATTAGCCTACTATATGCTTTTTTTTAGATAAAATCGTTTTTTCGTGAATGCATGCTCGTTGGTTATCGGTGAAAATGGCCCGTCTATTTTGACCATTTCATAAGATCTCTTAATAAACAAATTCAAAACTAAAATATTTGCAAAACTTTGACATTTTTATAAATTTTTGTTTACAAGTCATACTTTACATTACAGATCAGCATAAATTCTGCTTTTATAAAAAGATTCCAACCCAAGTGTTAAATAGTCGTTTTGTGATACTAGTATTCAAATAGAGTAAAAGTCATAAAAAAAGATATGTGTCATATAAAATGCGTTAACGTAATGCAGAAGTCTTTTAGAATTTAACATGACTATTGTGGTACTGGTATTAGTATGAAGCTTGCATACACATTATTTAAAGAAAACCTAGTAATTTCAACAGCTATTTTGATACTAAGCTGTGATAAAACGTCATTGAGAATGTATCAGGTAAATAAAATGTTTGAATACTAAGTAAACAGTAAGTAAGTATAACAAATTGTACCACCTACAAAGCTAGTTGAACATATAGGCAAACCCGATGATTAGAACTTCAATATCATGTAAGGAAGTGTCACAAAACTTTGACTCAACAAATAAATGACACTAACATACATTTAAAGCACAATTTGTTGTCAAAGCAGCAATGACACTTGACTAACGATCTCGATGAGTTAACGTGATAAAAAGTACCTAATGACCGGTAGATAAAAAATTACAAATATGAACTACAAGACAAGACAATTTATTTTTGCTTCGTATCTTGAATAGTATTTGTACAAACAGAAATTATTTATTTATTTATTTAAACTTTATTGTACAAAATACAGTTGTATAGCACAATAGGCGAACACTGCAGGCTCGATTCACCTGATGGTTTGATAATAAAGATGATTTCGTGTGCATGGTCGTTTGACCGTTTCACTTACAAGATAATGATGATGATGGTATACTGTACCATCTACGACCGTGGTTCCTAGTTGCATTTTTAGCTTGCGTTTTAGAAACCAGGTGCTTCAAGATTTGGAGGTACTGGTTTTACAATGTATCGACTGCCGACTGAACTCCGTAACCCTTTTACGGATTAAACTAGCTGTTCTCTGCTGTTTTACTCGCCCTGTTCTGTACTTTCTCTACCTTCTCCAAGAATCAGGCTATCATATTATGTAGAAATAATTTCAAATCCGACCAGAAGTTCTCAAGTTAAAAGTGTTCAAACAAACAAACTCCTCAACTTTTTTACATCAGTACCTATAGATATAAATTACACATATGACAAACTAGTATATAAAGTTATTCTCATAACAACTCAATGTTGAGCGTTACATGTTTATTTCCCGGTCAAGGCGACTGCGGCATCGGTTCAAAATTATGCTGATTTTATTCACCAAAGCCGCACCTGATAGTAGAGAAGTATATATTTAGTAGTCAGATTTATAACTTATGTCAAATTTTAGCCCGAGAGATAGTCTTATGTGAGAGTAACACTGGCATGTACGCGATTTTATATATCTTTTTATTGTCATTTATTTTTTTTAATAAGAACAACATTTTTCTGTTTTTTTGTTTTTAATTAAATTGCCATTGAACGTTTAATAAAATAAGTGAAAGTCGGAATGCAGCTACTCAATTGGACTTTTATTTATAGTTATAGTAAATTTTAACGCGATATTATTAACCGTTCATGTAACAGCAACAGAGTCCGTTAACTCCGTTAATTGCAGCATCGCTTACAGTTTCAAATGCTGTTGTTGGAAAAATAGCAGTAAAGATCGATAGATTATTTCATAATATAATAGTAAACCTTCTTTAGCCAATAATTAAATAGAACATACCGTTTGAACCTAGGTGGAACCGATAGATAATTTGCTAGAAAGATATACTCTTTGTTGCACTGAAAAAAAATATTTTATTTACCTAACTACTTTTACTATTTGAAGAATAACCAAAGTTTAACAAGATACAAATGAAGTTAACTTGATTTAATAAAAAGATAAAAGATTTGGTTACATATTGCAAAGAGTTACCTAGTGATGTGGTCACGTTTAGTTGTGTATAAGTTTTTTTTTTGTATCATTAACATAATAAAATAGATCATTATCTATCTCTCTATACCATCATTCTCTATTCTAAGCCACCGCAATCTAGTTGTTGCCAGCAACTTTCTTAATATCATCACAGAAAAATATTCATGTTAATACAAATTCAAGCAATGCAGAAAAATAACATTTGAAAACTAAATACACAGCAAAAAAACTAAATACACAGCAAAATTTTTACTTTTTTTCTGATCAACATGAAAATACATTTATAAATTGAACCTTGCCTCTATACTATTCGCAAAATTGTCAACAACACAATGCGCATTCGGTATAAAGTTCTAGAAAGTAGTTACAGACACAGCGCAAACAAACATAACCCCTATGTATATTAAAGAGCATTGGGTTTGGCGGGAAATGAAGATCGGAACATTTTATCAGCCGCCATCTTGAAGAGGATTTTCGTCCAGAACAACATTTCTTTTAAGACCATCTTCAATTCGCATAGATAATTTATGCAATGCACTTCACTTCAATGACTAATCTCTACATAGAATAAAATTGTAACAGGATAAATATTGAAGAAAAACTAACATTACAAAACAAATTTTAGAATTATACTATTTTTGCCCAAGCGTCACGCAAAACTATCACACAAAGTAAAGTACCTATTGTAACGCGTAATTTTAAAATATAATTTGTTCTGATTGAAATGCAATTGCTATACATATTCGACAGTTTTTCGACGATTTAAATGACTCATTCTGTTTGAAAATATACTGCATGTCGTAATACAGAATACTTATTGTTTATGTTGAATCATGAAATAACGTCACGAAGTGATAACAAAGCGAATCGAGGTATCTTTTATTTGTGAGTATATAGCAATTTTTATAAAACATCAATGACAATAGTTGCAGTAAAAAAATAATTTGTGAGTAAAATAATTTAAAATCAGACAAATTGTTATTAGCAAAAATGTAAGAGAAAGCGCGTTGAAATCTTTCTTTCCTTCTAATAGTGTCTTAGTGGCTTACACCAATGTAACATTTTAGAGCAGCCTGATGGTATCTGACTTAGCTAACCTAATACCATCTATCGATAGCAACCGGAAACAACGGTAGTTCATGATAACGTGCCAAGCTCACAATTGCTTAACGTGCGTTATAAACGCGTTTACTACTAATTTATCTTTAAATTTGATTATAGTAACGCTTGCATTAAATTTGTTTATTTTTGGTTTACAATTTTTTATATTGTAGAATAATAAAATATTTTTGATTTTCCTAAAGGTTGGTTGGTAGATAATGATGTCCGCCCTTTTTACCATTTTAGGTAAAGAATATTTGAAAAAATATAGATAGAAATCAATAGTTTAATTCACTCAGGATACATTTGGTTATATTGAATAAATGAAAATTCAACAATTGTTTATTCGCACAAAACACGAATAAAACTGTCGTGGAATATCGTTCCTTATCTCAACTCGTATTAATCAAAGTGCTCGCCAATTTAATGAATTGTTAATGAAATAAGATAAGATTTGCACCAACAATAACTGAGGTCATTGGTCATTAATATTAACTAATATATATAGCTTTGTTTGTTTGATTGCTTGTTGGAACAAGCTTATCTATAGAATGGCCGATAGGATTTGAAAAAATATTTTAACGTTTAACAATACAATCCTTGAGAAAGGATTTTTATACATCCTAATGATACATGCGAAAGTGAGTTTGTATATTTGTCTGTTACCTCTTCAAGCCCTATCTTCTGCAATAATCTTCCTGAAATTTCGCATACACATAGCTAGGAGAATCTCAAAGGACGTAGTACCTTACATTCTGGGAAAAAGCACTGTTCCCGAGGGAAGAGGGAAAGCTAGTTATCATAAAAAGGAAGTATAAAAGTAATATGAGGAAGACCTATTTCTTAATTTCGTGAGAAAAGCGTTACAAAATTTAAATAAGAGCTGTGCTCTTATCGGTAGAGTATTCCAAGTGCATCTTTCGCTAGCCTTTTTTACACCCTGACTTCGAAAAGTCTACTACTATTTTCTTTACATTCAAATATAGATGTAATTAATATAAATGTATTGTTTGTAATTTTGTTTTGTTAAAAAAAAACAACGAGAAAATTTATATCCCCGTTGTTCTATTCTCAGCTATATATGCATTGCTACGAAATCTAGCTGCAAAATGGCCCGATGGTGCTTTGGAGCCGTTTCGCACTTTTTATTTTCAACCACGTGAGAAACAATTTTAAATGAAATATCCTGAATTAATATTTTACTTTAAACATGCCGTTGATAAGAGAAAACTATTCGTTTTAAGAAAATACTTTTTGTCTATATATTTCTACCTATTTAAAAAAAATACTTTCAAGCTGCATGGATAAATCTAGCAAAGTTGGTGCTACAATATAATAAATAAATTTTTATGAATACATAAACTATCATATCCGCTTATATATCCTAGTCGTGACCATTTCTAGACCAATTAAACTGCAATAGTAATAAATACAATATGCCTATTAATTGTCCTATAAATCCTATATTGTGAACAGATATTAATATTTCAGTTAAATAAGCCTATTGTTTATATTAAAAACAATGATCTATATTTGTGGGCCATTTGATTTGTAGGTTCGCATGATATATAATTCACATAAAGATAACTTTTTAATAAGTTGTCTGTGGAGCACTAGACTAAAGCTAAAACGAGTCAGAAAAGAGAAGTGGGATCTAGGCAGATTCCTTTAATCTGTTTTGGGTTTATATCCCTGTCATTACTCTACGTGACTGTTTGATAGGACATTGGTGCCTTGTAAACAAAAATTGTTCAAGAAAAATGGAAACCTCTTCACAATAAAAACATATTTATTACTTGTAAAACTATTCCTATTGAAGAGTCTATCATAAGCAATCATCACCGGACAAAGGGCCAGAACAGTTACACTTCGTATTGCAACACCGGCCGTGTCATTACCACCCACAATCCAAACCTGAGCTACATCGCCCCTCGAACTCCTCACCAATTCGTCACAAGGCGGAGAGAAGGTATGTGATTCGAAGGCTCTTCCTCTATTGGTCGTTACTAAATCTCGAGTATTTGTGGTGGTGTAGTTTCTCCCAATTACATGGTCTCTAGCCGCGATTGCCCGCCACGAGGAATCCGGCCTGTCGTGACTGTGATAAAAAAAAACTGACGCGAATTACCGATACGCCTCGTGCACACAATTTCATGCTCCAGCTTAGAGAACGTCGAGATTTGTCATATTTTAGACGATAAAGTAGAGTCTTATTTGGAGTTTTAAATTTACTAGGATAGTTGCTGTCGATGCTTTTAAGCGGACAAAATCTATGGAGAACCTATTCAGAAACAAGTGGAAAACTATGGTTTGCCTTATCCTGTCCCGAGACCGTCAAGCACGGTGAATTTTGTAAGCCATTGAGCCCAATAACGAGGGACCTTCAAAACCGGTTTGGTTTCATCATCTTTTATATCAAAACTACTGTAGTATTCATTTTGAATATATGACAGATCTACGCATTGCTTATTAAAAATACTATTTCATTAAATCTAGATAATAAAAATCGCAAAGTTTCACCCAAAATGCAATAAAAATATTTAATTAATTAGATATTTAGTATAAACGAAACGAAATAGAACAGATATCATTTGATTCAAAGAAGAAAAATGTGGTGGTAGCGCTTTCCCATATATCGAAACCACAAAATCTAGATACGAAATGGGACGAAGGGGAGAAATTCTTAGTGTTTTCCAGGGTTTTGTTTAAAGTTTATTATTCTTAGTGTCGTCTTATTGTGATAATAACGTGAAACTCAAATTCAAGAACTGGTAAAGGTATAGAAGCACTCAGTTTCACATTCGAGAGGTCGAAAGTCTTGAAAGCCAGTGAATACGAATTACTCTCAAGATAAACCTCGGTTAACTCAGTAATGTATTTAATATGGCAGGTGCTGAAGTGCCATCGTTCTTAGAAGCCTTTTTGTATGCAAGTCACAATTTCTCGGAATACCTTTCGTATTCTAAGATGAAAATGTTTGAGATACCTCATTAATCGCACAAACATTTTCGCTGAATGCTCAAATTTTTTAATCAAATAAGTAATTCTAGAAAATAATTGTAATATGCAATTAAATCTGAAATCGTTAATTGCTTAGGAACTTATACGAACAACGATTTTTAGTTGCTTTGCAAGTTAACACTACACATGTAGGTAATATTAAAAACCAATGTTTTCGAAAACAGATAAGTATGTTAGTTTTAGTAATAAATTTATTTTTAGTAGATACTTACCTACTAAATATTTTGGTTTATTTGATAATTCGAAACATTTCCTCTGGCGGCTAAACTATCGAGTACATCAAAAGATAAATTTTCTATTTAAAATTTGAATTGCGAAATTTAGCGTAAAAATTTAATTAATTTTGGCAAGTTGCTCGTCTGAAGTTAAAGTAACATTCTTTTTTTAGGACATCCTGCGTCTGTTGTATTGACAAGTAGTACCATAGATTAAAAAAAAATTGCGTCGCTTTAAAACCGCGCGCGATTCGAAATTCTTTGTGTAGTACATATAAGTATGTCTGTATGTGTGTCTACCGGGTGACAGTTGTATCCAAACCGGTGACGGACGTCCGGCGAGGCCTACACAACTGTAGTAAATTGCTCTGAATAATCTCAGAAACATTCGATTAAATTTTGCAGGAGTGTATTGCTTCCGGAATATATAATTTATTACTAGGTGTGGCTGTTCTAAGTAATTATCTCAGTGTCCTATCTTATATCCTAGCGTACATTTTACTAATGATAATATTAATTTGGGTTCCAGTTTATGACTATTTTCTTTCTAAGGATGTCGAAAATTTCGTCAAAAGTGACTATTCAATTTCCTTAAAACCTCTATGAACAATTTACTAATAGTGTATTAATTAAGTATAAGTAATAGAAATTTAAGATGAAAGGTACATAGATTTACTGAACCTAAAAGAAGGGCATCATTACATAGTATAAAACAAAGTGGCTTTCCGCTGTCTGTCCCTATGTATGTTTCAAAGAAATAAGATATCTTTGAAACTACGCAACGGGTTTTAATGCAAGTTTTTTTTTATAGATAAAGTGATTCAAGAAGAAGGTTTTTATAATACATCCCATAATATTGCACCTGTGTGAAGCCGGGGCGGGTCGCTAGTATTGAATATTAAGAAGTATTTATCGTGACTTATCCTAGTTCTACACACATGTAGAGTCATTGGCAAATACGCATATGAACTTGCTACTTAAAAATTGATATAAAAAAAACTGTTTTTCAAGGTCTATCAACGAATATATGCTCAGAGGAAAACAAGACTGCCATTGTTATTTCAATTTTTTCAACTGGTAATTAAATACTCGTAATAATATGAGTCATGTAATTGTTGTCTGACAGGTACTAGTAAACTATATTATCTGTATACCAGCCACAGAGGCTCGGTATACAATGAGGACCGTCAAGTCATCATCGCTCGATTTGTCGTGGCATGCTTTTTCATTCCCATCTGGTGGATTTCAATAGGGTTGCCAAAAGCTTATTTGGTCTATTTGTCTATTGGGTAATTACTATTTTTAATCCGCAGAGCAGACTGCGCATAATATATTTAATATATGGAACTATTATTTATTAAATTCATGTATACTCCAATACAAACATAGGAAACTTAAAATAGCCTAGTCAAAATCTTCTCTTACTTACTTAATAAAATTTCTTTAAAATTAAAGATATAATTAAAATGTATTGTGAAAGAATACTGAGCAAAAATAACGTCAAAATAAAACACTGGCTAGCGAGGCAAGCACTTGTTCGATTATGTTTGAAAGATGTAGATGACGCACGTAGATATACAAATAAAGGCCCAGTTCAAAGTACTTGCTAAAAATCTGATAATAATATAATGATTAAACAACTTAAGCAATAATTATAAAGACAAGAAAGACAAAGACATGAGCTTAATAAATCAATTATACTTTCAAAATAAAACATAAGAAATTTCACCTCAACAATAAGGTCAAACACTGACCTAAAAAAAAGGAGTTGTCAACCCTAGTCATGTCGATGTGGATGCTTATCTCCTATCATTCGTTCCGGACTGAGACCGTCGCGGCGCGTGACGCCGTGCGCCGGCGACGCAGTTGGTAACGCCACGACGACAACGTGATCTCTGATTTTCTTTTTAAACTATTTAATAGGCAAACAGGCTTACGGCTCAACTAAAGGAAAGTGGTTACCGTAGTCTATGGACGCCTGCAATACCTGGTATTACGTGGGTGTTTCTATTTTACCGAAGTTTGAGACTTCTTCTGTGATTCAGTGGTTAAGGCATTTGCCTCAAGACCCGATGGTCATATGTTCAATTTCTATATTTCCCACGGAAAGCATACTTTGTTGTTTCCAGTTCTTTCGTGTCAAACGTAAAACGGGAAATTCAAGAAAATTCCGAGCTACTATTCTGACAAATTATACATGATATTTTAAAATTTTGCAGATAGAAAGTTCATAACTAGAAGAAATATATTAAGAACGGAATTCCCAAAATTTCCATGGGAACAGGAGTGGAGCCTAAGGCGACGCAAGTGTTATATAAATAAACGTTTAGAAACGAGTCGATTCCGATAGCGTACAGGGGGCCAAAAAAAAATATATACCAATTTACACTTAACTTACACCTTAAATAGTATACTTTTCTTTATAGCCCAATGTACATGCAAATATAGAAAAGTCATTAGGATTGATATATAAGTAAATGTTTTGGAACGTCGGGCCATTGACCCCGCTGGGAATACACAAGTTCAAAGTTTGAGGAGACATACTGGTTTTGCAAGGTCAACACCTAGAATATCGATGTATTAATAAATGCCGTAGGAAACCGGCAATCTTTGAATATATTTACTTAGTAACATACACGGATAGCGACTGTGTTTAAACTTTTACTTTGATATTACATATTGTCATATTACGTTTTCAAATCTCGACAAAATAATCAAGGCATAAATCATAAGGCTTGAATTCAACCTTCAAAACGGTCAAGAATTCAAAATTCCGTACTAATATTGAAATGCGAAAGTGTCTATATGTATGTCTATCTGTTAGGATTTCAAGACTTAACCGCTGATTTTGATTAAATTTTGAATGTATATAAATAATATAGTTATTTTATATTGATAAGGACTAGGATTCAAATATAAACGGCGTTTTTCATCAAAATATCAATATAAATATTAATTTACAAAAGAAGAACGCCGAACTGTCAGTCAGTGTTTATAATATCAAAAATTATAATTTACTAGCGACCCGCCACGGCTTCACATGAGTATAAAAACCTTCCTCTTGCATCACTATATCTATTAAAAAAAACCGCATCAAAATCCGTCGCGTAGTTTTAAAGATTTAAGCATACAAAGGGACATAGGGACTATGTAGTGATGGCGAATATGATAATCATTAAAACAAATCCCGTCTGCAGCAATCTCTTTCTTGCAATGTTAATTGTGTAAAAAGTAAACGAGCCCAAAGGAATCCCTTGAATAACTCCAATAAGAGTTAACAACAACTATGGCTCTATATGGTAGAGTGGTAGAGTAGCCTTCGCTGGGGTCATGGTAATAGAGCTAATAGGATCATTTAGCAAGTCCAACATAGTGCTGTCATGTGTATATGGAATTTTTATCACTTCTGGTATAATTATATTTATCTGCCTTACGGAATTATGTTTAAAATTATTAAATTAATAAATAAAAAATATTATGTCACTGGCTGAAAAAAGTATCTAGTCTTTGCATTGGAACGCACATAGATATCAATTTAAAATTGGAATAAAATTATTTATAAATACCTAAGAGAAATACCAATTTTAATCGTGTTCTAATTAAATTATTTAAAAAATAAAAAAAAATAGGAAAAATTGTTGTTAAAATTTTCGTTTAAAAATCGACACAACGGTAAACTAATTTTAAAATAACTTTTTTCTACAAATCTAGAATCAAGGATTAAATTACACATAAGAGATGTACAAAAAGATCCATCAATTAATCTTTACAATATAATTTAGTGAAGGTAGTGATAAATCTAACTCTTGCTAACGTAAATCTTTGATCAATCCTGTTGTCCTACTTGTTTATCAAGGTCTGGCTTTCAATTACTAACATTTATCCAATGGTATAAGTAACCATCAGTACATAATATGCAGTATTAACCTATTGTGTACGTTTGCATTCATATTTAATGCTATAAGTACAAAACTTTCCCAACCAACACACATAAACCATGTAAAGCATTTTCCCGCGCAAATTCCCAAAATCTGTTTGTCTAGGTTAGTTTATCTCATTCTTTTCCAATGAAAATCAAAGATTACCCATTAAAAATATATAAGGAAAACTAAGGAATACTCAGTTTAATTTGAGAGTTCACACAAATTTCATGTTGTCACGGACAAGCGAACGCGGCGGAGCGAGACGGTGGTAAAAAACCTGCCTATTTTATAATAATAGTCTGCAGTGGATGTAAGCAGCGATGGTTTGCTTATTTATGGATGTGGCATTTTAAATTGATTAAACTATAATTCACCCAAAACTTGGTGCATTAGGTAGATCTGGGGTCTTGTCTTAGCCAACGTCACAATTCCAAAAGGTTAACGAAGTTCGACAAGAACAAAATGTATGGGATTGACATAAGATTAACCACGTGATTTACCGCAGCTTATGTCAATCCCATACAATTTTTTCTTGTTGACATTCGTTAACGTTTTGAGATTGTGACTTTGGCTAAGCCCCCTGATCTGGAAGATATTCCATCTATACTAATATAATAAAGCTGAAGAGTTTGTTTGTTTGTTTGTTTGTTTGTTTGAACGCTTATATTTTGAAAACTACTGGTCGGATTTGCAAAATTATTTTTGTATATGAAAGCCTGATTTTTGGGGAAGGTTATAGACTATAGTACATACACACTTATGACGAGTGAAACCGCGGGAAACAGCTAGTCTAGAATAAAACTCTAAGTCATTCCAACATTCCCGTAACAGCGGATCCCTGACAAATACCAGTAAAAACATGAGAATTATGTAAACAGGATGTTTCCTTATAACATCAATTAGGAAATAGCTAAAATAAACTTGTTATATCATGGTAAACTTATTCACATAACCCGTTTATTTTCATAACTTCTGCTAGTAGTGATTTCACTGTGATTGACAGTGACATTGACTTGATAATGAACTTATCCTATTAATTCCACGTTCATTATAAAGTAACAAGGCTTATGGGCCTCTTTCTTAGGCCCTTTTGATTGTAAAATTTTATTTGACAATACTAAACTAAAATTTAAAACTTGTGCAAGGTTAGATACAGATCTTACCAAATAGATTTCTACTGTTACGACCCTCAAAGATATATTTAATTAAACTTGTCCGATTACTGGAATTTCTGCTAATATCTCAGAGGTCTGCAAACTAGTCGCAGTATGTTTTTCTTTCGTAAGTCTTTATTCATCTAACCTCTACATTCTCAAACCATGTGAACATTTCAATCGTACTACTAACTACTTGAAGTAACGAAACACACAATTTTTGTATACTTCAAAAATAAACTTTCTACGTCGTGTTGCTATTAAAAATTGTTGTTATTGAAATGGAAAATGGCGACACCAAAGATTTTGAATTTTCACTATGGTCGACACAGAGATTTTCACTTATTATAAAAATGACATTTTTATTTAAATTAAGAACGCCACAATCTCTAGCTTCGCATTGCCATGGCAACCACATTACCTATGAGGTGAGATATTCGCTCCTACACGCGCTTAATCGATTTGATACGATTCAGAACTCTTGATAATTGTATCGATTCTCGCTCCGTAGCTCAACGCTTTTCTAAAAATTCTATTAAGTTTTTTATGTAAACTTGGATATTGATTTTTATTACTTGCTTCTCGGTATTTAGCTCAAGATGAAAATGGTATAAATAGAAGTCTTGTTCTTTTGAAAAGATTTTACCTTTTATTGCTATATTTCTATCCTTGTTAGGTTTGGTATATTTACGTCCGATCATTTTATATTATCTGTTTTCAAAATGATAAGTTAATTGTACTTAGTATTTGTATTGATCTATTTTACAGTAATGCCTATGTTTGGAAAATAAATATTTTTGTCGATAGCCCGAATGACGCCGTAGTTACAGTATTCAGCATTTTGATAAAAACCGGACAGATGTAGCACGGCATCGCAAACTACACTTTTTGTGCCGATCATATTAATTACTCCTCATAATACTTACTTATATAATGTT
The DNA here is from genome assembly GCA_947044815.1 of Apomyelois bistriatella. Lineage (NCBI taxonomy): Eukaryota > Metazoa > Arthropoda > Insecta > Lepidoptera > Pyralidae > Apomyelois > Apomyelois bistriatella. Next base: position 3,420,408 of record OX345688.1, read on the forward strand.
TTTCATTTTTAGCTTTATTTGTTAAGGAATTATTTTCTCAAAAATTCGAATTGACCTGGTCCTTGTTTATGAGATCACTTGCACTCAAAATGATTGGGTAATATAAATTCTTCTTCTTCGTTATTTTTAATGGGTAAAATTGAATTTTCTGTAATGTATATCACAGGTTTCTAAGTAGAAAAACATCTACACGTGTAACGACAAGCTAATGCCTCATTTTTGCTTTTAAATTACTCTACATTAGTACCATTGTACGTACTCATTCGTCATTCGTCAGACATTAAAATAGAAGCAACGTTTTTTTTCCATCTGCGGTTGTTAAGCCGGCATACAATTACCAGTCGTGTTATTTAATAGGAATTTTTTACCGGGGCAATAAAACCCATTTAAAGAAACGCTGAAAGCAGTAATGCACGAAATACAAAAGAACAATGACCTAGATCCGGCGATGATAAGTATCGGTGTGACGCATATGTGGAATCGATAACATGAGTGTACGCACGCACCGCCGACGGACGTTATCGCACCAATATTTACCGAGCCGACAGCAGCACGCGAAACAGCAACCGTGTGAACCGCGCCGCACCAACATACTAATTGTATTAGAGCCCTCACAACTCTACTAAAGGGCGAATTCATTCAAATAGACCTGATGTACGAATAAAAAAACTTTTTATACCTACCTATTCAAAGCCAGCAGCTGCACCGAAACGGAACGGCAGATGCGCGTGAGCAACCGACGCTGCTAACAGAAACGACAAAAAGCCGGTTGGATCCAAAGTACGAGCGCGTTTCACCAAGTGTAACAATGCAAGACTTACCGGAGGATTGCTGGCTGGTGTAGAATGTGGAGGCGCACTCACAAACAGTACACGTGCACGAATGCCGCGGCCGCGCACCTGTCGCGGAATGACTGGCCATTTCCATATTTGATTGTGTATTGGAACAAGCAAGGCGCGCGCGCAGCCCGACGCGCTGAGGTGGACTGGCAACCGCTGCCGCAGCGCGCTCTACCTGCGCCCACCTGTCCCCCTCCCCACCACCAGGAACCGGATGGTACTCCAAAAACAAAACGGCCAACAAAGGACGTGCCGCGAATGTTCGCGCCACCGGCCGGCGAGGGTCGACAGCCGGGCTCCCCGACCGAGCATGCGACACCTGACTCACCGAAAACGGAACATCCGACGCTGATGATTTACTGCCGAATGAAATTGACTCGAAACGCTTAGCGAAGCGATAAAACAATGCAGAAACAACAGGTATCGATGATGATACGAATAATGTTATTGAAATATGCGTTAATACAAAAAACAATAGAATTGATGATGTGCTCAGCATTGGTTTAGTTGAAGTAGAAAGAGCGATTGCTCAACTGATTTGTGGAATACAAACAAACAATGGTATCCGATCGGTGGATTTGGATTGTGTACTCATAACAGTGATTTGGTTTCGTTTAATTATTTACAAATCAGTTCCCGTGTGTTTGCGGCTTGCCGGACGCGCTGCCCGCTTTCCACTGCTATCAATTATATCACTTCTGATAGTGATAACGATGCGTCCAATGCCGTTATAATTAAATTTTCTATCGTGATTTCATATATAGGTAGATATCTTATTGGATTCTCCTTGTCATGATTATTTGACATTTTCGTTTCAGAATCTTGTATGTAGAATCAAATTTTTATTAATTAATTATCTTTATTTTTGCTTATAAAACATTTTTCTATTGGATAAATACGATTGTAAAGAGTTTTTATGGATACCATATCCATATTTACTTTCAACAAAATAAAAAAATTTACCTGGTCTATTGATCTATCAGTCATGATTTTCAACAATGTCACAATCAGATACGTTCACCTTTGTATGTTCCTTATGGCATCAAAGTGAACAGTGAGTGTCTCTTCTTTTTTCTCCTTTTCCAAATTCCTATTCCATTGATTTTGCGTATATATTCTTTACCCAAGCAAACAATTATCACTGATAATGCCGTATAATCTTTATTTAACATTGGTATTATAATTTTCTACAGCATATCAGGGCAAAATAAGGCATTTCTGGATATTTCAAAACTAAAAAATAATTTTGCCGAGTTCCTATTATAAGTAATCTAATACCAATACCTTTGGCCAATGCGTATAAATTGAAACTCAATTATTTAAAAATTCAACCTGTGTCTTACGATAAAGTAACTATTTCAATTCTTATTTATGTTCTGCTCATCGAAAATGAGTGGAAAATGGAAACTCAAAAACCAATGGTGTTGAGTTCCCATTATTATCAAATGACAAAACTAAAGATCGTGACCACCCGATGCAATATCATATGCAAACACAGTATTTGGTGAATTCGTCGAACGTTTCGCGATAACACATGGCGCAATCGATAAGGTGTAAAACGATAAGGCGGTACCAAGTTTGTTTACTTGTTACGACCTGCGATAAATATAATTGTAAATTATATATTTCATTGGAACTCCTGAAGTCTTTTGGGAAAAGCTTTCGAATTATAATAAGTCGATCATTTTTCATATAATTATTGTAAATTAAATTTTTTTATTGAAACTCCCTCAATGTGAGGAAACGGATTTATTTTTTTAATTAGTTAATTTACTGATATAGAGTCGTGGTAAAAGGATCGATCAGTCTGCGTATTACTGTATTATATACCTAGTTTTAATATTACTGATGATAAATGATGAAGAAGATGATGCGATTATGATAATTATGTATTGATGTTATTTAGCTTAAGACGAATAAATCGATGTCGATACCTATCTTTCTGTAAATGTCTTAAAATGCGATTAAGGTATAAGGTTAGCCTAACCTTTGTCTGATGGTGACGGATCTCCAAGCAAAAACAACAATTCCACCTGAATATAACTTCTGCAACGAAGGAATCAACATAAAATATAGGATGAAACAAGAATATGATGAAGCATATGAATCACCACTATGAAAATAAATGTCTTTTTGATGTCTTACAATTTCTACTTATTAAGGCAGGATACAATGTTTCCAATGCACTCAGGTTTACGAGTATTTTCCAATTCTAACATACAGGAACATAGCGGTACTCATATTTACTTAATATATTCTACGACCTAAGCCGAGTGTTTCCTTTGCTTAGCCACAAACTGAGATTTATAATGTAATGCGCGATCTTATACATAGACTTAATAGCAATAGAAGGATAATTAACTACCTTTTTTATTAAATTAAATTTCTTAATAGTTTAAAGAATTACAGTAAATCACATAATAATAGTGGATAATACTCGATCGTGGGGTATGGATTATAGTATAGTTGTTAAAACCATTCTCAAGACACAAATGCATATTATAAACAAATACGATCGTTTCAGAGTTAAAGACGTTCAAACAATCATAATTTTTAGCTTTATTATATTAATATAGGGCTGCATTAGATATCACATTTTGTTTTTGATTCATCATCAGTCATTTTTCGGTCGCATCCCAAGTCAAAAAGATTCGGAGACTTAGGTTAGGGTTAGGACGAATTAAGCCCAATTACTTTTTATTGTTTTCTCTTTATATTCAAAGCAAAAAATAAATTTGGAATTATTTATATGATCATCTATGAGAATGCTGTTTGTAGTGTGGTATTAGCTATAAGTCTAACACCAATCGCCGTTTAGTTCAGTCGCCTCAAGGTGTTAGACTTCTTTATTATTCATTAATTCATTCACATTATAATATAGCTACTTACTACCACACTACATGTTGTTTGTGGAATTTAATGGAATTACAAGGAAATTTATATCTCTAAAATGTACCTTAGTCACCTTTTATCACATTTAGGGAAAAACAAAGAGTGGTCTATTTCACACGACTCAATGAATTTTCATTTGTCAATTCGATGATTTATCTATCGCGTAATATATTCTATGACTTGGAGACATGGCGGTACGTCCATGGATGCTGCGTTTAGTTTTTGCTCGAGCGCGGATGTACCGCGTCCGGCGCAGTGATACAAACCTGATGACTTCTCTAAGATACTGAATGGCTAATCTGGAAGTATAATCAGTGAGGTTATCAGATCCTTTTTGGTGTTTTTTTTTTCTATAAACAGTTTATCAGAGCTCGGATGTGTGTGTGTTTTTTTTTTGCACTTTTGCAAATCTAGAAGGAAATCTAATGAAATTATTCATTTACATGAAACATGGTATAATAGAACAATAAACAATGTATAGAGTCTATAATTATTAAATTTAATTATTTTATATTTTTTTATAATACTACTATAATACTACATAAACATAGTCTCAATAAATTCATTAACGCTCTAAGCAGCACGAGATTAAGACTATTCTCCACTATTCACACTAGTAGGTGGTATAGGCAAGACCGTAATTTCTCTGTGACCACACTATCATTCCACTTCAAATAGAGATAAATATAAAATTAATTCGCATCAACCTCTGCATCATGATAAACTGCTATTTACGTTACCCTTTATTCATAAAAAAACGTCTGTTAATATCATTGTGTTTTCTCTCTTTCAAATTAAATATAGGTACAAGAAAAAGGAACAGGGGACTTAGCCAATATCACAATATCAAAACGTTGACGAATGTAGACAAGAACAAAATGTATGGGATCGACACAAGCCGCGCTAAATCACGTGATCAATCGTAGGTATATCAATTCCATACATTTTGTTGTTGTCGAACTTCATTAAAGTTTTGAAATTGTGACTTTGGATTTTAGTTTTGTTATTTTTTTTTTATATTGCGGAAGTTATTTCTGAGTATAGTAAGCAAGTAAAATACTTAATAAGAAAAACTGATTTATTAACAATAAAACAACCCATATTTAGACTTGATTATGAAAAAAATAATATAAATATCTTGATAAATATCTCCAAGCTTACGTGAGATAAATGTGCCAGCAATGAATTATTCATTCTAAGATGAATCACTGAACAATATGGAAAAATTCTTGAAACGCTTATATCTCGTATTTTCTGATCGCTATAATATAATGATTCCCACATTTTGTTGGTATTTTTTGCGATTCGCGCGAATACCATTTCTATTGTTAGCGTATTGGTGTCTGGTACGAAACGTCAGTATTTATTGTCTTGTAGGTATGACATCCATACAAGACAATAAATACTGACGTTTATATAAGGTGAATTTAAATCAACTGCAAATATTTAAAGGGCAGATTCAGACCACTAAACTGAACAACTTTCCTAAATAAACTTATGTCGAAATACGAAAAAATTTTTTTGAACTCCCATACAAATTTAGAATCAGCTGATCTAGTTTAGTATGGAGAGTGAAAAATAAAATTTCATATTTCAATATAAGTTTATTTGGAAAAGTTGTTCAGTATAGTGGTCTGTATCTGCCCTTAAAATATTTGCAGTTGATTTGTGTCCACCTTGTATAATAACGTACATCGATTTAAAGAACTAACATTCATGCTAATTTTATAAATGTGATAATGTAAATAATATATACGAGTATATCCATACTAATAATGTCAGACTGTCTATTGCGCTTTGACGGCTAAACCGTTGGACCGATTTTAACGAAATATTGTATGGATATAGTTAACACTTTCGCGAACAGTAAACGAGATAACAATAACAGATAATTGTTATCTACGACGAGAGGCGTTACTGACAGCGAAAGTGTTAAAGACCGGAAGTCAAACATGGGCTACTTTTTTGGTGCGATATAACTGAGTACCCCACGGGTAGTGCCACGGATAATAGCTTGTAAAATATATTTCGATGTTGCACACACGTTAGACCGGTGGCAATAGTTTCTAAAGGCCAAGTTGGGAGTTACAAATAAGGTGTCAATAAAAGTCAAGGAACCTTTGTAAGGTCACAACACCTTGCGTAGGGGAGCGGCGTAGGGGTAAGGTTAGGAGGTAGGGGTCGCCGACCGTCCTTTAATGGAACATCTGCTTTTGCAGCACGTTAGTTTGAGAATTCCGATGAAGTTATTGTGAAGTTATATATGTTTGTTTAGTGAAGATTGAAGTCCTTCCTTTAAAGAAGTTATTTGAATCTCATTGTACAATATGTTTAAAGCTATATTCGTACTTAGATCCTGGTAGTTCAGTTAAGCCAAAAGTTATTTTATCTTCTTATGGGGTCCTAGGTTATAAGAAGCACGTCGAACCTTTGGGTCCTTTTGTACTTGCCAACATTTATTTCATTGATAATACAATACCAGCCAGAGATGGACCACGATGGAACGAACACTAATTTCTACGTAAAAAAGTCTGCCATATTCTGCGCGCGGGGTGAGGTAACACAGACAAGACAATAAGGATTAACACTAATGCATTATTTGAACACGTCGCTACACACACACTTGACAAAATTATCTAACACAAGCAAAAAATACACGCACACAAGTACAAGCTGTATGACTGGTAATCAATTGGCAGAGGAAATCGCCTATTGGTGGCCTCTCCGGTTGATTTTATGCTCTAAGTACTATACCTTACAAGGCCTTCAAAGCAAACAGCTGAATACATTAGATATTCGGATTGTATGGTTGGGCCATTTTTTTATTCCCTAGGGACTTTGTTGTTCTGTTTAACGGACAGTCTATTAAATGATGACAGGAGCTATATTATAGAGCTATATTTATAGAGCAGCTAACTAAGCATGCGTGTTCATAACGATAGCGCATGTTAAGCGATAGTGAGCGTGGCCTATCTTCGATTGGTGGCCACTAGTGGCATTTCTACCTTTATCTCCTACATGCTTTGAAAGGCACGTTGAGTTATAGTATTTTATCGATGTATGGCAATTGTCAGGCTGTCAGATGCCTTTAAGCAACCTAAAAATCTGACAGTGTTTGCCAATAACCGCCCTGGACCATGTTCCTACTCGTATTAGTTTCCCTGTAAAATTTTATTGCAGACAGATGACAGTCGCTTCATTGTAATAATCGCCAAAACTAGGACCAATAATAAAAGCGTACCCTGGGCTCTGAAGCGTAGGCTGAACATTCAACTCGGAAACACTTGGATGACAGCTTGGGGACAATGAGGATAGAAACTTTAAATTTATAGGGTCCAAACGTGTCTAAGCTAAAAATTTATCAAATAAATAAAAAGTTCAAGATGTACGGTATTCAACAGGATCACAACGGTTCCGTCCATTCAGACTTGGCTCTTGCACAGCTGCGCAGGCAGCTGGCGGCAGCACGTGCCGTGCCACACAACGTTTTATAGCGGCGGCCATCTTTTTTTCTATTTGGCAGTAAAAAATGAGATAAATTTATTATTTCATTTGTTTTAAACAATATAATATATATCTTTACCGTTTTTAATATAATCTTCAGTTATTTATAATGAGTTTGCCGTTTGATTTCACCTTAAAGCAAAAGGTACTTCAAACTTTTATCGAATATTTGATTAAGACTACCTAGATTTACTTATGGTTTTTGTATAATATATAGACAAACTAGCTTTTGCCCGCGGCTTCGCCCGCGTGTACTTCCCTCGGGAACAGTGCTTTTTCCCGGGATGAAAGGTAACCTATGTCCTTTTCCTGGCTCTAAAATACCTCCCTGACAATTTTCAGCTAAATCGGTTCAGCCGTTCTTGAGTTATAAGTGGAGTAACTAACACGACTTTCTTTTATATATATAGATATACACATAAGACAGTTCAATCAATTCAAAAATAAAGCTTATTAGGTATTACAAAGGTATTTCAAATAAAATCGTTTAACAAATTAGATCAAAATAATCCCAAATTGTAATTTTGACAAGTTCAGCCGGACATTAACATAAATTTAAAATTTATGTACTTAAAAGCAACTATGATATGAGAGTAAATAATTAATTTTTTGTATATTTTGTAAATGGTTTCTCCATTTTCCATATGTTTGAGGTATAATACCTATGGTCGTATTATAAAGAATTTATAAAGAACACCTGCATTGCAAATTTGCGTTCCACAAATACTCGGTACACCTGTACTAAACAGACGCATCTGTCAATAGATATTACTAGACATTTTTACTAAATTAAAACGGTCAAGCAAGAGCGAGTTGAACTCTCATAAAAGAGTTCCGTACGTTGAACCAACCTTTTCTATTTTTTTTTATATAAACTACAAGGCTGTAAGGTAATTTTTGTCGTTGGTCAAAAATATTTATTTTGAAAATTAATACACACAATAAAATAGGTACAGGGTACTCTAAAAGTTTTTTTATTCAATTGCTATCAATCTTACCCAACATGACTTCAACTCCTATTGTGGGAGTAATAGTCGTTAAAGAAACCACATCAGAGGCCGAGAGGCGGTTTCGAGGTACTCTGACACTAGGTGTGCATGCTCAAGTGACCTTCGTACTCACACTAAATTATAATGACGACAATAGCGTTGAATATACTTTCTGTTTTGTACTAAAAGGTAACATAAATAGTCTTACTAAAAAAATGGGGAACCGAAGTGCATCGAGTATTTTTGTATAATAAAGAATTACTTACAAATATATCCGTTCATTCTACATTTAAATCTAAAAGTTTATCTATGCAGGAAAACATGAAAACTGGAAGTCTTAATACTAATTATTATTTAAATATGCTGCCGGATTGGACATAATTAACGCCGTAAATCCAGCCTTTAGAACATTTTCAATTTTCGCGGGATACTCTAATGAAGCCGTATAAATACTTATTAGAATAATTTTGCTACATATTAGTACCTATTATTATTATTTATGTAGTCAATTTATGTGAATTGACGTCTTTGGAGAAAATGCTGCAGCGGAATTTGTGGCGCCGCGCCGCCGCTTCTTCTCCACTTGCGCTTGGAAGTGATGGTACGTTCTTTTAAAATAAGTAACAATTGACTTTAATAAGTGATAAGAATATCCTGTATTGAAAATAAAGAATTTGAGTTTTTTTTAACTTACTGGTATTTGGAGTACAGTGGGCCACATAGAAAAGTATGCCAGATTAGGTATTAGAGTAACATTAGTTACTTTTACACTTTTTAGAATTTGTTGGATATAGTGGCCTGCATCCAGCGCCTGCTTGGAACCTTCTTCGGCACCTTCAAGCGGCACCCACCGACCAGATAGTCAGATGACTATCTGACTATCTGGTCGGTGGGTGCCGCTTGCCGGTGCGTGGTTGCCATGCGAAAATCTTTCTATCTCATCGGACATCTTCTTCGCGCTGTCTACTTACCATACTTCTACTTCTGTTAACGTGTTTGCTATATATTTAGTTAAAATGTCTTTTAAAACAAAACCTAAAATTTACCCGTGGCTTAGTTATATAGTAACGTAAATCCTGGCACAGTCGCTTATGGTAAGAAGTAAGAATTTTATGCACAAAAAATGTGTACAATAAGATGTTGATATACATTACTACTAAATACATGGCAACGTTTATAAGATCTCATGTAAGAGGCACAGCATTAAAACTGACACCAGGGTGGACAAGGTCGGTTGTCTTTGTATCCCACAAGATACGAATGAATGAACGAGCATTAAAATATCCGACTCAAAAATATATTCTGAACTTTCTTCTTTTGTTATTTTTTTCATTAAAAAAAAACTTCTGAAAGAACCTTTTCTTGGTCGTCTATAACATACTTGGCGGTTAAAAATTAAAAAATAAAAATAAAACGAAATGTATGTCAATTGCTTACATAGTGTAATAAACTGAATCTTAATTACTTCATATTGTTCAAAATGAAATTAATTAAAATAAATTACTAATTACAAACATAAGATGTGGTTCAAAGAACAGGCCGGTGAATGACCAGCGCTCCACGGCCACTGAACAGAACAGAACTTAGTTGGGTAGGTAAAGTTTTTATTGATACAAGAATAAAGTGCGTGCACATTTTCTTCAAAGTCTGTCAGATAGTTCATAATTGTATATATAGTATATGTATTGTATATGTAGTATATGTATTGTCATATTTGATATTATTATGTGTTATTTATAAGTATCATATTGATAAAGTTCCTAAATATAATATTATTTGGTTGTTTGTTATGCCCCATTAACATAATTAATTCAAAATTTTGCACTACCCCCTACCTTTCTCTGCATCACTCATTTGGTTGACTTCAAGCCTCAGGCTTTAAGTCCGCCGTTTACAATTGTGTAGTAAAGTTAAATAAATAAAAAAAAAATACATCTTTCTTTTCAAGTAAGTCGGCCTAAGACACTGATGTGAAAGTTTTTAAATAGCCTCACGACCTAGGTGGCGTTGGGGACTATGGCTTCCGATCAGCCCTTTGAAAAAGTGTAACTATAACAAACAGTAATGTTGCCAAAGGGAACATTTTTATATTAAGTTTTATAGGTATTAGGTTAATTTATTTATACTCGTATTAGTTATTTATTTTTAATACTTTATTTAAAAAAAATTGAACGATGTCAATCATCATTATCATCATCATTTCGCATAGGTGACACGGTCAATCGATCATGCACACCCTCTAGTCAGAGTTCTTCTTGACCATCTCTCAGCCTTTGACGATGACCTAATCTAATCATGCTTATATAGGTTAGTATAATACTTTTACAAACCATAGACATCAACGAGCTAGTCAGTTGACGTCACACTTTTAATAAAAACAAATATTTTTCTTTATTTCGGTTTTACCTCATAGCTGTCTGTATAGAAAGCTTATAACACTGGACAGTACCAATACCAATTGTATAAGCATGATTACTTTTGCAAATATAAAGCTTGAATAAAAAACATGTTAAAAGATACTTTACCTTCCCAATAGCTTTCGTGGCCAGTGCTCTATGGCCGTTACAAAAACTATGAATCAAAGATTTTTTATCTAAGAACACATCTCCTACTGCTGTTCATTAATGAATTTAGTAATTAATGCTTGCGTCCCGGCAATTACAGCCAGCTACAAGAAATCACTTCGAAAGCGCTACTTTTTAATTGTATGTTCACAGTTAGAATGCAAATGGTACTTAAGAATTATTTGTTTACATTTTAATCTATCTTCTTATTCTACTCGGTGTCATCCATAGTTAGGTATACGGCTATTCGTCTCACTTGTTTATATTCCAATACTCTATGACACTTGTCTTTTATGTGAGACAAAAGTCTTTTTAATATGACAAAAGTCTTTTATTAAATTACAAGTTCAATACAGACAGCAATAAATATTATCTATAACTAGCGGTCCCGGCGAACTTCGTACCACCTTACAATTATATATCGCTTAATTATATAAAACCTATATGTATTAAACGATACTAACGTCCCTACCCTAACACTTAAACTTTATTGTATGGTATTAAAGTTCAATTTGACTTAACGAATCATTTGTATGGAAATATAAAAAACTGTTGTTTTTAGACTTTTTCATGCAATTTTTTGATTTTTTCTCGCCGTAAAAACCATCTTCGTACTTCAAGGAACATTTATAAAAAAGAATTGGCCAAATTGGTCTAGGCGTTTTTGAGTTATGCGCTTACCAACACAAATTGGGATTCGTTTTTATATTATAGAAGATTTAGGGGTGGATTCGATTTTTACAAAAAAAGATCGAATATTAAACCGGCCTCAAAACACAGCCTGGCCTGGTAGATAGATATCCGTGATGGGCTGATGTCGTCTGGTGTGACGTGGGGGCTGGAGCTCTAAATCCGATCTAATACTAAATGAAACAGGAACTAAAAATCGATATGAAGCTGTTTGCAAGAAGGGTGTGAAGGGATTTTAATACCGATAAAGTTTTTTTTTTCATGTGATGAAATGCAATAAAGCCATGCCGATAAATAAACATGACAATCGATGATACAAGATATGACACATATAGAATCGCATCACAACATGACTCATTCCAATCTTGTTACAGTCTTTACTCACCTCGCTTAGAACTTACAAAATTTCATACCTAGGTAATCACTACATAGTATAAAACAAAGTCGCTTTCTCTGTACCTATATACCTTTGTATGCTTAAATCTTTAAAACTAGGCAACGGATTTTGATGCGGTTTTTTAATAGATAAAGTGATTCAAAAGGAAGGTTTTTATGCCCATGCGAAGCCGAGGCGGGTCGCTAGCTAAGTTATATAACTTTGTTATGCAAGTAGCATTGCGGTAATAAATATGACTTTTTTCACCATTAGGTGGTTAAGACATAAAATAAGTTTTAGAAAGCAAGATAACGAACTAGGGTTCGGCATTACTTTTATCGGCCCGCCTTTCTGACGTCAAACCTCCTTGGAAATATCATTTTTAAGGATTACCCCATTTTAAACCTTTTAAGTTTTAGTAGCAAGTTATAGCGGTAATATGTATACATAATCTGAAATGTTTGACTCTAGCTAATACTGTTGCTGCGATACACAACAGCCAGCTAATTGGCGATGGACTACCAGCTAAAGCTTCCTGTTTTTACTCTTTATGAACGGAATCCTAAAAAATAAATTTTCAGCGTGGAAAATTAAAACCGTGGCGAGTTAGGAAGACGATCAAAACGCAATTCGGACAATCGAGTGAACGACCGCCGGCGATGTTGAAATTGCAGCCGCACGAATTATATCGTCCAGTAAGCAATCCATTTGGACTTTGGTATTTTGGAGAAAACAATCACGCGAGTACATTGTACAATAAACACTATTTAATTTTGTTGAGTATAGAACACTCTCGAAAATTATGACACATATATCAATCTAAGGTTTTTTTTTTCCAGTCTGGGACATTGCAGGCTCTAATCACTTGATCGTCCGGTAAGGAAGGCCTTTGGTCCCGGCTGCCATCTTGTGGTCGTTAAAGAAACCAGGGCGTCGATTCTGCTAACGTTAAGTCAAAATCGTGTCAAAATAGTGTTTCAATTGTAGTGCTTTTTACACGCTATTTACAAGAATTATGACAGTATGATGTGACGAAAATGTAGTGTGGGGTGTGACCATCAGCAGTGATATAAAAAAATATACATTTCTTGTAACTAGTGTGTAAAAAAGCACTTCCATTGAAACACGATTTTGATACGATTGTGACTTAACGTTAGCAGAATCGACGCCCTGGGTGTCGATTCTGCTAACGTTAAAAGAAGCTAGAAATGTATATTTTTTTTATATCACTTCTGATGGTCACATCCCTCACTACATTCACATCTCATCATTCTGTCATAATTCTTGTAAATAGTGTGTAAAAAGCACTACTATTGAAACACTATTTTGATACGATTTTGTCTTAACGTTAGCAGAATCGACGCCCTGGTCAAAGGCTGAGAATTGTATTTTAAATACTCAAATACATGAAAATACAGTTAATACAACGACTCCGTCAACACAATCAGTACAAGTCTGAGAAAATGACGAAATATGAACCTGCTTATTTATTTGTAGTTAAGAATGAGAAAATTGAATCTAAAAATAAAAGGTGTGTTATTAGACACATTTCGGTAAACAAACAACTTTCGACTTTCACGAGTTGTTTACTTTCAATTCAACTATTATTTTCGTAGTGTATGTTGTTATACGCGGTTGCGAATGAAATTTTGTTATCCCATATAAACATGAGGGGAATATAAAAAAAAATCATTAATTTCATAATAATAAACAAAAATTTCTTTAAATTATTATTAAGTTGTACTCTTTTCTTTAAATCGAAGCTAGCAAAGGCTGGACGTTTGAAATTAATCCGATAACGGGTCATATATTTTTATAAATACAAAAACTTAAAGCAATACAATAATCTCTTTATGCTCTGTTGTTGGTTCATCGACCTCCATTTTACTGAAACGTCTTCAATATAATGAAGAAGTCACGAGGACCAAGATGAAGTAAACAAAATATTTGTGTTCTTTTTAAAAGAGATTTCATTGTTAATACTCCATACGAAATGCAGGGAAACCTTTTCTTCATTGTAGGTAACACGATCGTGTCACTTGGTGTTTCAGGTGGCTTACTATCACCTATTAAAACCATGCATGAACGAGTGACTGGGTGAGACAGCGCAATACATGATGTAAGGCGACATCTCTCTTAATCAATCGTTCTTGAATGGTTTTAAGAGATGGTGGTAAGCCACCAGCAGATCAAATAGGCTACAGTAACTTGTCCCATTTAATGGGCCGTTACCCTGCTTTCTTACTTAAGTCTGCGTCATCTTGTTTTTATTTTTCTAAATTTATTCTGTCTATAATGGCCCTCAAATACCTAAATTGGTAATAGCCTACCTCTCTCATTTCTGTCTTTAGTGTTAACAGATTAAAATTATTGCGAAACCGAATCATTAACCACTTGCTTTTCATCGATAAGTTACGGTTATTGACAGGCAGGCCCTTAACGATGACGATAAAGTAAATAAAGATTTAATTAATAAAGGCGATGGTTATGCCAATTTGCTGCGTGGTGAGATACTTAATTAAAAAGTTAATTTGTCCAATTAATAATCCAATAAAAAGGAGTGGAGAATCGGACGCAACGAGCGGAGTAATGGCGTCACGAATCGAGTGAGATCGGATTATGTTTCCGGGGGATTCTCGTTGGAGCCAAGATCTTTGGTCCTAAATAGCAGGACTAAAATAATTTGTACATATTATGATAAGAATTATAATGTTCCAACTAGAAATAACTAAATTCCAGTGCGCATGAGAATATAAAATAAGAAGAAGAGTACATATAACAATAAATCAATAAAATATTATTATTTTTTCCTTACCGATCCTTAGTCTCACAGCTTGCCACATCGGTGTGTGTGACTACGGGTAATTTTATTAATACTTGGTCACACTAACTTCCTTTACTCTGGTTTTACTGCAGATAATTCCTTAATGTAAAAATCACTCTTTGTTTATAAAATAACACCGACTATATTCATTTGTCATTAAACACCGGTCAAAAACAAGCGCCAAAACCACGTTTCATGGATCGCAGGTTCGCAGCTCATCTGTGCAGTAGGAAGATATTTCATAAATAAAAGTATTTTAAATGTCCGTCGTATAAAAAAAGCCCGTGAGAGAGACTTATCTATATTTATATTTATGTACACTTAAATACACACATGGGAAATTACACTATTAATTAAAAAGTTTAGACCAAATTCCCTAAGAAAATAAACTAATAATACTTGGGTAGAGTCGGCCTTTTCTATCTATTTTTAAAGGATGGTCCTAAACCTATCAAGAAATAAAGGAACTTGCTAAAGATAGACAAAAATGAAAGGAACTCCAACGACAAGAGCATAGCTCTTAAATTTGTAATGATGGTCCTAAACCAATGGTCCCACATAGAAAATAGCAGTTTTCCGATCCGTGCCGAAACTCTTTAACTCTAGCCATCAAAATGTGGCGTAAAAGGTAAATCGTGCGGTCGTTGCTCTCGGAACAAGGCATTCGTCATGACATCAGACTTTCCCACTGATCTGTCATTCCTTTGACAGTGGATGAATGGTGAATCTCTATCCTAAATAATTATTTTTATCGTTACTTAAAACATAATTTAGGGAACCTAAGTGCTTTGTATGCTTTGTAAGTACGGCGAGTCGGTGACGTTCGTTGTTTATCGACGCTTATCGGCGTCGACTTGGCCCAAAGTATAGAGTGTCGGCACCGACTTCCGATACGATTGGTACTTACCGACAAGCGTTGACAGATCGGCAATGATAGCTAGCTTATATCTACGTGTTTACGCATATATGATCCAAAATTTGCTGAGATGCCACCGGTAAGAACCTTCCTGCCTTTCTGCTTAACTCACAAAGCCCATAACATGTAAATTATAACTTTTTTTTTTCTTTATACCTTAAGGTTGGCTGAAAGAAGTTGCAATAGCGAAAAGCCCGACTTTGTACACAATTATTTAAGTGCATTCTTTGTATTGTTTTTTTTTTCTTGTTAATTGGTACAATAAAGTGTATATCTATCTATCTATCTGTCTATGATTGAAAGCATACCCTGGACTCTGAAGCGTAAGCTGAAGATAGACCTAGGAAACACGCTCAGAAGATGATGATAGCATATAACTTCTAAACTGTCTTTTACGCACGTGTGAGACAGTTCTCACCTCGACTGGTCCGCGGTCGATGTCCACGACTAAATAAACTATAACGCATATTAATTGCCCCAAAACCGTCGGTATTTTCCCACGAATGCTCAACATGTTCTGAAATACAAACATTTTTAAGACCCAACTTATACAGAAGCGCTTTGCTGGGTTGTTTAACGAGTGAACAAGGTCATACAACCAGTACTCTTTGGTGCCAAAGGTTTTGATCCACTTTGCTTTTGAAAAGACATACCTATATTATCAAACAACCAAGTGATTCATGAATGCAATATCGACACCTAAACGACATCAATTTACAATTGAGTAGGCAAACGCCTGTTTACCTACTAAATTTATTTATTTATTTTCCACATTTACAATGTCATTACAGTTAGTACCAATGCGACAGAATAAGCATAAAATTTAAAAGTAAAATTGTATACCTTAGATGATAGATAGATACTCGTAGATAGATGAATCATATATTTGTAGTAATACAATGAAGGAATGAACTAATACCGATGGTTAGTGATCACCAGCCCACGGATGACCGACTTAGGTGACCCATGAAGTGTCACGTGCGCATTGCCGATATTGTTATCATTTGTTATAATTAATTGATACTCCATACTAGCCAATGCTTGATAAAACAATTTATTAAGCTTAATTTTGTGCTGTTTTTATATTTTTTACGCGTTAATAAGTATTTTTTGAGTAATTAGTAGTAAGTTTTATTTTTAGATAGTTTTGCCCTGTGTGTATTTTATTTATTTCATAATTCATTCATTCATTAATTCATGTTCGCTCAAATACCAACAGGAAACTTAAAATTAGGAAATTTTGTATAAAGGTACTTACTATATATTCTATAGAAATTTCTTTTATCAGACCCGCGAAGAAACTTAAAAACAAAAATGTTTTGTTATGTTATATATCTTATAATCTTCTTCTAATATATGTGCATCGTGTTTTTTATTCAAGACAAAACAAATCAATCTTCTAACCTTCTAATAAATCTTCTTAAGTTAATGGAGGAGCAACTCTATCAAACTTCTTCTTAGCGTGTCGACGTTCACCTTAAACACCCTTAGATGGATGTCCAAAACTTGGCCACCCTTACAACGTCTATCAAACGAAGGCCACATACTTGGTAAATAATGATTCCAGCATGTATTTAAAAGTGTGAAGATGCCATTCCAAAATCAATCAAGATTTTAATCAGTGAGTGATGTGTTCACGACCACCTGTCTGCGTGTTTAAGGATTACTGAGAAATGAGCCCAGATTCTTGGTAATTTTGGGACATTAACTAAATCACCTTTTTGGCACACAACAGCTACTGGCCCCTGTCCTTATATCTTTTGGTGATGTTACGAGTATGGTACTTATTTTTATAAAGTTATGTATATTATTTTTATAATAATTATCATGACATCTCTTATTATTTGACATTTTATAACTATTTTAATAATCTTTAATACAAACATATTTTAATGATAAAAATATTCACGCAAATGTAAATTCGTCTGTTCTGACTCAAATTTTGTAAATTGACGTTCTGGAGAAAATGTTGCAGTGGAGTTTTTTGGCGCCGCTTCTCTCCACTTGCGCTTTAGAAGTGGTGGTAAACTTAATTTAAGTAATGATTGACGTCAATAAGTGATAAGAATGTCCTATATTGAAAATAAACAAATTGAATTTCAATTTGATACAAAGTGCATAAACAAAACTTAGTAGTAAGCTGTCCCTTCAATCGTCTGTTAGTCAAGATGCTGTATATCACAAACTTTAAGTTAGGTAGAGACTGGGCACTTTAATAGATTATACTCAAAAAAATTTAAACCTGAATTCTGGCAACTAATCGCTATAATTAAATAGTTTTTTTTTCATATTCCGCAGATTATAAAAAAAATTGTCTGGGTAGAGACCACGCGCGATTTCGTAATTCTATGTATATTTTCACTTAAATATATGATTGTGGGTGTAGTTTAGTTTAATGAACTAAATGCATGAAAACAGCCTGGTATCCTATAATCACCGTTTATTTGGATCAATTTTTTTTATTTGTTTGATATTTTGATAGAGTTCTTTTGTTGGTTGCAATATAAATATATCTCACATTATTATTTTTTTGCAAGATATAATATATATTTAGATTTTTTTACGAAATTCATGTGAAGTTCTTTAAGTATGGTGTGGGGTCACTCTTATCTGTCCCCGACTGTACAATGTACATACTACTTCCATGCATTGATATCACCGTAATCTACCACACAATTTCAAATCAAATTGCCTTCTATAAGGAATTCCAGGGCAAGTAACAAGTTCCTCATAGCAGCATGAATGGATGTATCGACCGAGTCACCACACCATTCCTCAAAAATTAAAATTCCTCGACACCTACTCCGGAAGAGCGTAAACCGTGAACAGCTCACATTCTTGGTTACTACATTATCTTCTTCAGTTGACCAGTGGCTCTTAATCTGCTAATGGAAGGCTTATAAAGCCTAACTTTGGATAACAGTATAATCCTACTATCAGACTTTGTGGTTTTTGTGATATTTTATCGTAGAATACTATGAATGGAAAGCTGGCGCATTTGCATAGAATATAAGGATGCTGCCAGTCTTCTTGGAACATAAAATAACACTTCTTCACTCGCCATAATAAACTAGATCAGATGATTGATTCTAAATTTGTATGGGAGCTGGAGTTGAGGAGCACTGGTTAGGTATATAGGGCTACATGCTGCAGCATACCAGCATCCGTTCCAGTGCGACATAGCCACCAAAAAAACACCGCCACAGAAATATGTCAACTAAGTGAATATAAATTGAACATCAACCAACAATGGAAATATTGCTTTTCATTCAATATGTTGAGGAGCACTGGTTATCTAGAACGACAGCATACCAGCATCCGTTCCGGTGCGGCGTGGCCACCAAAAAACACCGCCACAGGAATGTCATCTACGCAATCTCATCGACGGGAGATGGACAATCGTTTATTTTAAATAGGGTTGGCAGGCGTAGGAAATTACGCATAAGGACTAGTAACTAACATTACAGTATAAAAATTCTAAATGCAATGTATGTGCTTTGAAATATTACTATATCTATATAAGTATATATATATATATATATATATATATATATATCATACATATGTTTATCTACTTATTTATTTACTGAATTTATGTACACAGAAAATCGTATACAGAATAAAACTTAGAATAGAGAACATATTAGAGTTGATCATTTTGACGAATCAAGAGGGGCTTTTTTTACTTTCTGCCTCTCTAACTGGGGTAGATTTTCACCAAAAACTTGTATTTCTGGGATGGAATGACGTAAAACAGTTTGATCAAATATGCTGAATTTTATACGTCAAAGAAGGAACAAATTAAGATGTTGCATTAAAGGCTCTAAAGCTTTGAATGCAACCGGAAATTTGCTGATATCATGATCAGACGAGAACTTCAATAAGAGTACATTCAAATTGACAACATTTTTCATTTTGTAAAGGCGGTTAATCACGTCGAAGTAGCAGTTTCAAATTTCGAATACCGGAGCAAATTGGATCCAGAATCTCACGGTGGCGGACACGTACATCATCTGAAAATCTTATTCCGAGGCCAACTAATCTATTGCCTTAGAAATAAAATAAACAGAAAGAGTATCTTGTAAGTCAGCAATTGCCTCTGTGGTTCAGTGGCTAAGGCTTTTGCATGTAAACCCGGAGGTTGTTGGTTCTATTCCCACGGGAAGCATACTTTGTTTAGTTATTTATTTATTAAACTTTATTACACAATTATAAACGGCGGATTTAAAGCCTGAGGCTTTATCTACCAGTCAACAATATGAGTGATGCAGAGATTGTGCCCAGTTTGGTTAGGCTTCAATCACCTGATTTTCAGATAATAAAGATGATTCCGTGCTTCGGAATGCACGTTAAGCCGTTAGTCCTGGCTGCCATTGCTTCGGAATGCACGTTAAGCCGTAATTCCTGGCTGCCATCTGGTAGTCGTTAAAGGAACCACGTAAGAGGCCGAGAGGCGGTTCCGAAGAACTTTGTCATCAGCTTATGCTTGACCGTCACCTACACGAAATAAAAAGTCGGCATCGAAATTATCAAGTACTTGGCCGATATGCAGATTGCAGACATAATAATATGACAGTAAATAATTTTCTTCCACTAGTCTTCTTTTTTTTCTTATTAAGAAGATTATACAAATATGACTTGGCAATTTTTATTTAATGCAAATTTAAGTGTTTTACTTATAAAGGTTAACACTCCTTCTATTGTATTATAACAGTCCGCTTATACGTCTATGTATCCACCTTGCTTATTGCACAAGGTCCGAAATGTCGAGTCACCGATCGCATATTTTCTCATGATCTACTTTTCAATCATCATATCAAGAAAGTAGCACTAGAAAATTTAATAGCTATAAATAAGAAAGATGGATGGAGAAAAAGCAACCAATAATGCTAGGTTAGAAAGAAAACTCACAAAAAGTTTTTGGCCTCACTTATAGATTGAAAGTCTTACATACCAACGACCATCAGTTCTGAACGCTTTTGTTACCGATGATCTATAATAATATATAATAGTAGCGACCAGCCTCGCCTTCGCATGGGCATAAAAACCTTCCTCTTGAATCACTCTATCTATTAAAAAAACCACATCAAAATCCGTTGCGTAGTTTTAAAGATTAAGCATACAAAAGGACATAGGGAGGGAGAGAAAAAGCGACTTTATTTTATACTATGTAGTGATAGTGAAGTGATGCTAAGAGACCACTTTTGGTAACATCCCACTAATCATACTTTCGACTTGAGCCACTGTAGTATGTCGGATGAGAAAACATAACGTAGGTCTATGCATAGAATTAATAAATACAGTGGGGTTCTGGTAAGTTCTATGGCATGTTAGTTAAGCCGTGGGATCGTTAAAAAACCCACCTCAGCCGAGAGGTACACGATATGAATGAACTAAGATTTTCAACTGATCCCACGTAAGGAGTCTTCAAAAAAGGCGTGAAAAATTGGCAACACGCTCGCAAGTCCTAGTCTAGTATCTCAAAGGCTCTTCTTCGTCTTCAGCTTACGCGTCAGAGCCCAGGGTACGCTATTAATCATGGTCCTGATTTGGCGGCTGGTTATTACAATCGAGCGACTGCCGTCTGACCGTAATCCTTTTTACAGGGAAACCAGACCCACAGGAACATGACCCGGGTGTGTTAGTGGCCAACACTGTCAGATTTTTCAGGCAGGCTATCGATATCCTCATAGTGTCTCATAGCCTGCCGTAACCATTTTCCATCAAGTGGGTCGTACTAAATAGTGTAAAAAAACATGGCTGCACATTCTTCAACAATGTAGTTTGGAGCGCTGTCATCACATAACTAGGCGCCATCAATATTGATCACTGATGACTTGCTTCCTTCGCCTCGGACAGCTGAATTAGTTACAGTATTATGTGATTAAGATGTCATTTACTTGATATGCTCTTAAATGTAATTGTTGCAGCCCCAGAGCATTGCGCCCATGCTCCCTAGCATTATCTATAAAATTTTCTTGCTGTGCTGCAGCTTACAAAAACTGGCCATAGATTAGGGACGATTGAAATTTGAATATTATTTTAGGAATCATTATAGTTTGTATCATGGGTTTCCATAAAAAGAAACCGAATAAATTCGTCAATTTTGGTATATGTTAAGTTATTTAAGAAGACTGAAATTATCGGCTCCCAAAATTGAGTTATCAACACGAACAATAAACTACGTATTATATAAGCAGGAATTCCTCATAATGAAGTCATATTACATTTTCTGATGTTTTTTCCAGCAACCTATGGGGAATCCAACATAACCCTTTTTGCCCCCATTTTCTCCCCGGTCGAAAATATTTTGACAATAATTTTAAATAAATCAAGAAATACATATGTGTGGCGACACTAGCGCCACAACAATATCTACAAAGACGCACCACAGATGGCGTTAAAAGCAACAATCTCAGAATTGCATACAAGATGGCAAATTACTATGAAAGTCTAAATCGCGCTTGCAAAGTTTCTACGGATTGGAGCATAAATACAACCTCCGACAAGACATCGTCGGAGCCGCGGTTCCCCAGGCATAACACCCTAGCCTGGCGGGAAGATCTTCCCTGTGTGGCGGTCGAGCATATCCCTGTCGCTCCCGTCACATACTCCAAACTGGTGACCCCGACGTGATTGGAAGCAGCCTTCTCCATCAACATTCTCCGATCCATCATCTCGCTACCTCTCAAGTCTCAGCAGCCAGCAGTCTTACAGCAAGCCAACAACAATGGGGTATCTACAGGTCCAACGCAGCCGACGCACCGAGCTTCCTGGTCCTGAAACCACCCTCACTTCAAGACTTCAGCGACCGGCCATCCACCGCAGCCCACGCCTGGTATTCATCGGCCGGCCAACCGCACCAGCGTGGCAGTTCTGCAGGGGACATCTACCGGCGCCAACAGGTCTACATCGCTCACTACAGTCTCGACTCACCGCAGACTACGAGCAAGCAGCAACAACGTACCCGACTCACTGGGACGTCAAAGTCAAGCAACTGGCACTTGCAAGCTAACATCATAAGCACAGATTGCACATGAAGATTTATCAGACCTTCAGTCTTGGAAGGGAGTCCTGTGGCGACACTAGCGCCACAACAATATCTACAAAGACGCACCACAGATGGCGTTAAAAGCAACAATCTCAGAATTGCATACAAGATGGCAAATTACTATGAAAGTCTAAATCGCGCTTGCAAAGTTTCTACGGATTGGAGCATAAATACAACCTCCGACAAGACATCGTCGGAGCCGCGGTTCCCCAGGCATAACACCCTAGCCTGGCGGGAAGATCTTCCCTTTGTGGCGGTCGAGCATATCCCTGTCGCCCCCGTCACACACTCCAAATATGTATAAGTAGTTTCGTAAGGATTTGTTCAGTATTATCTTGTCATAGAGTCTTGAAATGGAGTTGTTCGCTCGCTTCTCTCACTCGGTCAATAAATTATTACTGATTTTCGAAATAGATTTGCAACAATTTAATTCCCTTAAACTACTTTAGCAGATATTTGAAAATGACCGCACATCCCGATTCGCGGCGAATCGATATAGCGGTCTATTCGATCTCCGAATCGATTAGTCTCAAGATGCTAGGGTCAGTGACCTGTCTGAATACCTATCGCATAGTTTTTTTGCTGCGCCAAGACAGATGTAGTTACAAGTTGAGGCCTTTTTGTCGTGTAAATATTTTGAGAATATTCTATAGCGTGTAGGGTCATCAAATTTTTAGTTGTTGTTCGAAAGTTATTCAGTGTTCCGTATAATACAAAATTTCTTAATTAATAAATTTTCTTTTGTAAAGAAGCAAATTAATAAAATGGGTATTGTTACTTAAGTGTTATTATTTTGAGAATATTCTATAACCTGTAGGGCTTCCAAATCGGTTTCGTACCCAAAGTATATAAACGGAATTTTTTCAAAATTAAGTAAATATGAAAGTGAAAACATGATAAATAGAAACTGAGATCGATTTTACAGTACAATTTACTGAAAAAATGTATGGGCAGAAAAATGAGCAGGTTTAATAATTTTGCCAGGTTTCCAATCCCTGAGGAAAGGTGCTCTATTTCACATGTCGTAAAAACCGACAAAGGGGTTAAGGTAAGGAGCCAAAAATATTACATTAAACCAAACACGATTGCATGGTTTGCACGGCAGTCACTATCATCATTATGTGTCTTCATTGTATATAATAATGATTGTTTTACACTGTAATAAATAGAAATGGTATCACTGTTGGTCTATCAATAAAATAAAATAAAATCAATGGTCAATATCATAAAATTACTGTTCTGTTCTCCAATTCGTATCTGGAAACCCTAATTTGGTTGTGTTAATTAATCTCTGAGTGAACATAATTATTCACGATCAAAGAAATTAGGAATCAATAATGTTATTACATCATCAATGCTCAATCAATGATCATTGGAATTCTATAGGAGTTAATAGACTAACATTTTATTTATGAGCATACTAGCTTTCGCCCGCGGCTTCGCCCGCCTGAATTTCCCAAGGGAACAGTCCTCTTTTCGGGATGAAAGGTATCCAATGTCCTTTTCAATACTTCTATCTATGTGTATGCGAAATTTCATAAAAATCGGCGCAGTAGATAGGTCGTGAAAGCGTAACAAACAAACAAACTCACTTTCGCATTTATTATATTAGTTAGGATTAGGATACACAGTAATACTGTGTAATTTCTCTGTGGTGGACATGGAAGCTATTTACTTTAGAAAAATGAGGCTTGTAATTATTATCTCAGGCATCTGGCTTAAGAATAGGCCACCCCTCTTTCTCAGTGTCGTGAAGAAAGTTCCCTTGAAGTTTGAAGGATATCACTCCCTTTGCAGTTAATTTACCAGTAATGTTCTTCTAATACTTACTCCTGGGGGTTACTACCGTCTCTTAAAACCATACAAGATCCAGTGAGCGATACATGATGTAAGGAGACATCTCCCTTACTCACTGGATCTTGCATGGTTTTAAGAGATGGTGGTAGCCACCTGTGTTCTGAGTTTCTGAGGCTGGCTGTCAGTCTCGCAAACCAAATAAATAAACATTGTGTTATGAGATTCTAACTCAACGGCATTATATATATATATATATGTTTTTAACAAATATTTATATAGATAAACATTCAAGACCCAGACCAATCAGAAAAAGATAATTTTTCATCATGACCCGACCGGGGATCGAACTCGGCACCTCCAGAGTAGCGGTCAGGCATGTTAACCATTACGCCACGGAGGTCGTTAAACTTATCTCTATACATTGCCAAACGAAACAGTTTTTTGTTGTCAGGGGGCTTAGCCAAGGTCTCAATTTCAAGATTGACCTAGTGATTTAGCGCGGGGTATGTCAATCCGGTACATTTTATTCTGGTAACTTACCACCATCTCTTAAAATCATGCAGGAACGATTGAGTAAGATGACGCCTTACATCCCGTAGCGGGCTACTCCGCTTACTCACTGGATCTTGCATCGTTTTAAGAAACGGTAGTAAACCCCTGGTCGAACTTCTTTAACGTTTTAAAATTGTGACTTGGCTAAGCCCCTGATGTCATCAACTGTCCACCCCTGATGTTTCGAAGCCATGATTTCTTCCATCCACCTGCACGTATTGAATCTTTGTCTTTTTAGCCGTACAAAGAAGAAATGCCGCCAGTCTTTTGGGTACTTTACCATGTGATGACAGTGACTTATTGGGCTCTATTTTTTACTTAAACTAAGAGTAGGTTTAATTTTAATTTTATTTTTGTTATAAGTTTATATATAATTTAATATATTTTTTTCATTTTTATGTTAATCTTTGTCTACAACAATTAATCATCAATAACAATTATTTAGCCAAAAGGTAATCTTAATCTCATGCTGTTTAATACCTAATGCTATTGAAACTTTGCTTATTGTTTCATCAATTCTTAGTCCACACATCCTAGCGGTAACTTTTTTTTATATTACATATTTTTTTTTAAATAATAGATTTGTATCTGAAATTAAAACGATATATTTATTTAACCCAACCAAAAATAGGTAAAATCTGATAAAGTTATTTCAATTATTCTTCCCACACTATTAAAATGCTGTTTTTTATTGGTGACTTTGAGTTCTACCTTTTTTAAGTATACACTTTTATAGGTTACGTTACCTTAACTTAATTCTTTTATAATATTATGAAAGTTATGGTTTTCAAACTGTTGATAAAATATTATTTAATGATTAACTTCCTACAATACAAGACTTAGCTTTAAAACGAAATGCTATTAAATTAACCATACCCGACAGACTGATTTTAGTTTTGTAGAGCGTGAATCTCCATTAACAGCGCTGTGGTTTCTCTACACTTGTAGTGGTATATTTATATCTACTACAAGTCCATAATATTGTTTCCAATATGCCTTCAGGCTGCTTGAAATACTTACCAACTGATACCAGAGACACTAATAAGTATAAACTACTCGATAAGTACTTAATAAAGAATAAGTTCAATAACCATAAATGAAAGATTTATGTTGCTGTTATCACTGACACCAGGATGAGCAGGACAAATAGTCTTGTGCCGGAACACAACAAGTACTTTAACTGCAAAAATAAGTGAAGATGGCCATGCAAAACCCTAAGACTAGAGCTCTTCGAAACCTCACTCGTCTTTTAATATAGTTTCTTTAAAGCTAATCAGATAGCAGCCGGAACCAAAGGCTTAACGTGTTTATGTAAGCTAGTGAAACGGTGTTTATTCAAAGGTATTTCGGAAGCCTTATTCTCCACGGCTGGCCCTATCTTTGTGGCGACGCACTGGCCTGGCACTGACAGACCTTCAACTAATTGATCAAGAGCATACTACTCGAAATACTTTTCTATTGTTCTATTGCAGCTGAGCGATACAATTAATCGATTTTAAATTCGTATTTCTATTTTCTGACAATTTAAATTCAGGCAAATTTAATTTCATTTTCATTTCATTTTTTCGCAAGTTTATTCTCATTATCATCATCATGTGAGAGTAGACTAAAGAAATAACCTAGGTCTCAATTCACTTGACGACCTCTTTCTATGGCCTAATGGTATCATGCCAGGCTGCCAGACAAGAGGCTCCGGGTTTGATCCGCAGTGAGGTCAAGATGGAAAATGATCTTTTTCAGATTGACCTAAATCTTGAATGTTTATCTGTATGTTAAGTCTATATAGAAGAACTTTGACACCAGGGTGTGCATCATCGATTGACCATGACGTCTACACGAAATGATAATGATGATCTATTTAAGTTTTTTTTTTAAATATAGTATTGTCTAGAGTTGGTATCCCATAACACGAGTCTCAAACTTACTCTAAGACCAGCTTATTTATTATTATTGTCGCATGTAGACCTCATGAAGGGAACAATAAAAGACATTACGTTAGCAGAAGGATGCAATCCAGAAACGCTTAAATTATGATCAAGCCATTACTATACAACTTGGTATTTACTATTTCAAAACGGAACAATAACAAAAACATAATTCAAGTCACGTCTACCAACTTAACGATCATTAACTTTAGTATAAGTTATGCTTGGAACCATCCAAAAATAACCGCAGAAGGCGACCATCTCACAGCCATCTACCGACCTCTTAAGCAGTTCGCTGGGCGTGAAGCCCTACATCTTTGCCCGTGATATGATAATTGACTCTACTAAGTCTAACCACCAGCTATACAGACCCATATTTCGTTAGTGTTATGTTTATTTGCGGTATCTAAGTATAGTGGTGTTGTAAAACAACTTTCGTAATTTAGATATGATCTCCGTATTATCTTGGTGGATGGGTGCGCGTCACGCTTGCTCTGAGACAGTATAACTGTGCGCACGCGCCTGCATTCTTAAGACTAGTGTACATTGGGATTAAATATTACATTTCATAGATTCAATTGATAAAATTCATATTTCAACTCAAAAACCAACGTGGTAACGGTATAGTGTAGTTCCAGATTGCTCTATGTTTCGACTTTTAGAAAAACCTGAGTTTTGAGTTAAAAGCATGTTATCAGTACTAAAGTGACCTACAGTACAGTACTTGATAAATTCATATTTCTATTAAAAATGAACTATCTCTATGTTTACTATATGTTTTGCACTTTAGAAATAATCCTTTGCTTTGCGATTTTACGCGCACGTGATGTGTATACGTAGGTAATCATGCAACCTTTCCCCCAAGAAATCCAAGAATATTACTATCAAATGTATATAGGTAAATACTTTAAAAACTCAAACTTTTATTTCGCCAAAAATAAGCGGGATCATTACTTAATTAAATTGGTTCAATTTTATTAACAATTTATTTTTCTTAATTCTAAATAATTAAATAAATAAAGCTTGAATAAAAATAATTTGATTTGCTTTATTTTGGACCATCCATAGTCAGTGTTAGTACTATATAGGTATTATATAGTGTTAAAGTAACTACTTTTTTCAATTTTCAAAGCCAATGAGAGACCATTATATAGGTATGTTCAAAGTAAGCTAAACCCATTCCATATAGCCGCATTTAGTCGTTTAATTATTACTTAAGCAACTCCTTAATATAGACTACACTCAAATTACAGAATACTATACTATTTTATAAAGATTTCCCTAACTTCCCTGACTCCTAAACAGCTGAGGATCTGGGAGCGGCCAACGACAGAGCAATCAACGTAGCCACATACTGATCAAAAATAATAAGAGTCAAGCCATCGACTCGACATGAAGGAGAAGATTTCCCTCTTAGATATATGTAAGTGTATCATTTCAGTGTGAATATTAGTTAATAACCGTGGGCGTTATTTGATCGGAAAAGAGTCGATCATGAACGTCAATGCAGAATGGAATATATAACATATTCCATACTGTCTAATTATATTGATCTATCTATTGTCTATGCACGGCGTGGTGATTTATTAGGTTTATCGTACGGTTTCACATCTACGCCCACTTGAAACGAAATAACTTATCAACTAAAAACCTTTGGTAGGTCCGTGGACCAACACAGACTTCAAGCTCTTTAAAACCACGGATTACAAGAATAACATATTCCAGTCTGTATACCTACTATACCCAACTAATATTATAAATGCGAAAGTGAGTTTGTATATTTGTTTGTCTGTTACCTCACGCTTTATCTACTGAACCAATCTGCTTGAAACTTCGCATACACAAAGTTAGGACTACTGAGAAGGACATAGGGTACATTTCATGGCGGGAAAAAGCACTGTTCTCGAAATTCACGCGGGTGAAACCGCGGGCGAAAGCTAGGACTAGTATCAATGTTCAATTCCATACAACAAACTAGTACACCACACAACAAACAATCGCAAACGTTTTCAAAAAAGGAGTACCCGAAATCGGCGAGCATGTATGACGACAGTGATTAGTGTGGAGGAAACTAAGGAGATATGTAAGGT
Source organism: Apomyelois bistriatella (assembly GCA_947044815.1). Taxonomy (NCBI): domain Eukaryota; kingdom Metazoa; phylum Arthropoda; class Insecta; order Lepidoptera; family Pyralidae; genus Apomyelois; species Apomyelois bistriatella. The sequence goes on from OX345688.1 coordinate 3,449,417, forward strand.
TCGTAGCCAATGGAAATCTTTAGTCTGCCCTGCCTACCCCTGCAAGAGACGAGATAGGTAGAGATGAGATATGTATGTAAATTGTAGTGTATCACAAGCGTAAATAGGCTACAGTGACGGCCCGACCGTCTTCGCGGGTCAAATGCTTCACTGCCAAATAATATCTCATATTAGAAGTAATGGTTTTAATAGTATCCTGTGCTGCCTTTATAGACAGACGTACATTTCGTGTAGGTGACACAAACAATCAACCATGCACACTCTGGTATCAGAGTTCTTCGGAACCGACTCTCGGCCTCTGACATGGTTTAGCGACTACCATCTGGTACTAGTTATCCAGCTACTTTCTGTAGCCGGGACAAAACGGCTTAACGTGCCTGCCTGCCTTCCAAAGCACGAAATCATCTTAATTACCTGACAATCAGGTGATTCAAGCTTCGTAATGTCCTAATCACCAAAAACAACTAAACAAAGTATGCTTCCCGTGGGAATCGAACCCATGACCCCCGGGACTACCTGACAGACAAACACCCTAACTACTGAACCACGGAGGCCGTTAGCACGGAGATTGTTTTGTAATAACACGTTTTGTGAAAAGCCTCCAGAAACTGTATGTCAACCGGATTCGAACCAAAGAACTCCCGTCACGCACCGTGATGCGGCCATGGACCTCGGTCACTTTTTTCGGCAAAGAAAAAGCCAAAATGAATAAAAAGCTTACGAAATCACGAGAACTCGTGTCGGCAAAATTACAAAATGCCATCACATTTTACTATTCGCCAGAATTGTAAATGATTTTAGACTTTAAAGTTGTTAAAAATACGTGTGGTTTTGTAGTAACGAAGCCCACGGGCGGCACTGTAGAATAAACTACAAAACATGAAAGTATAAAGAGAAGTTTCATAACAATTCACTATTCAAGTGATGTATACCGAAGATATACATACCGAAACATATATCAGTTGCTTAATCAAAAAAATACCACATTAGTATGTAATTGTACAACTTCAAATCAATCTAAAATATTAAAATTGGTAAGAGTCACACCATAAACATAGTTGTCGTTAAGAATCAAATAAACATCCAAATTTCATTATTCTAAATACTTTTTTTCAACAGCCAAATCTTTCTCCATAATCATGTTGGTCATAAAAATATTTACAAATGATCTAAATGAATCGAAATCTCCGTAATACCCCAATGCATAAAAAACATACGAAACTTTTTGGAAACAAGGACTTCTTTCTCCAAAGTAATGTATATTTGGCACTTGGGTTAAGTAATAACATTATTCACTAACATCTTAAAGCTGTAATCTCTACATTTTTATTAGTTTGTAGCTGAGCAAATTGCCTCCATCAAAAAGTCGGATAAACGCATAGAAATCCTATGTTGTCAACGGTAGTCGCTACACAAAGGGCTTCACTATTAGAAAAGTAATTTGATAATAATTATGCGAAAGTATGCCGGCCTTTCTGAGGCTCTGCATTCTTTTGATGCCGGTCAGCATATTATCCATACTATCCATATCCATACTAATATTATAAATGCGAAAGTCTGTCTGTCTGTTTGTCTATCTGTCTGTCTGTCACCTCTTCACGGCTAAACTGCTGGACCGATTGTGATGAAATTTGGTAGGGATGTAGTTAACGACCTGAGGTCAAACATAGGCTAATTTCGGGCGCGATATAACTGAGTCCCACGCGGGGCGAAGCCGCGGGGAACAGCTAGTACTTCATACATTCATTCATTTTATATTTCTTCTGTCACGTGATACTTGAAGTAGTTTATATATGGGAATCGTGAGAGTAAATGTAACTCCATGATCTTTTCATTAATTCACTTTATATAAGTATAAAAGACTGGTCTTTCTAAACACCCAAACTTTTACTTATAGTCTTAACAGGGGCTAACAAAAAAAAAATATTTTGCTAAAAGCTTATAAAGCGTGAAATAAATAGTATAATACTGGTTTTATGTACTTTTATGAGTTAAGAATTTCGTCAGTTATCTCCCGAGTAATATTGCTTGTTTTTTAATAAAAAAAACTCGTATGTTGAATATTAACATACTTCCAAAAAAATCTACATAGAAATTTAAAAACTAAAATAATTTCTGTTTAGATGATGACCTCGTGGTGTCATGGTTAACATGCAGGTATTCCGCTCCGAAAATTCTGTTTCAAATATCCAATCAGGTCTTCTTCTTCATCATCGGTTTGAGGGACCGAGGATTGCTGAGGATCGTGACCACATATGTGTTTCCAAAGTGCGCGATCGGCAGTACTCCGGACCGCGTTATATATGCTGCCTCCAGCAGCTCTCTTCACGCTGTCTACCCATCTCGCTGGAGGCTTTAGTTTAGGCAGTATATTCAGGTGGATGTAGCAAACTACATTATCTATGTAAAGCTTGGATCTCTATATCCGGATAAGAAAAAACCAACACACCCGGATCATGTTTCTAATCATGTCTGGTTTCCCTGTAAAATGGATTAAAGAAATCAGACGGCAATCGCTTCATTGTAATAACAATATGTACCGCAAAATCTAGAACCATGAATAAAAACGGAGGAAATACGCTCGGATGACGTTGACGCATAAATAAATATTTTCTTTATCTCTATAATACAAGACTTACACTTTCAATCTATGTTATTTTCCCGTCTCAATTTATACTTATAGATCTTAAATCAACTGCAAAAAGTATACAATATGCCAGCTAGTACCTTCAAAAGGTTACGAACCATTCGTCCTAAATTAATACCAGTTTCGCCTCCCGACACCTTCCCCTTCCACACAACAAGGCAAGCGTTACAGAAGCCGTAACTTTTAGCAGCTATCAGATTTAGAAACACTATTAATTTGCTCAATACATTTCTCTATCTGCCATCGCACAATGGGGAAACTGGAGAGCCCACACATCTTTGCAATGTTTTGTTTTAGTACTTTGGTACCTGTCACTACAAAATATTGTACTTAGTTCCCTTAGTGGCAAATAGATTTAAGCAATTTTTTTTTTAATCTATGATTTTTTCGAAGGTTTTTGATCCCCAATTATATCGAACTAAATTGACACAATTATCACATCTCAACATTGTCTAGACCAAAAAAGGATTTGGAAGCCTAGGGTCCTGTAAAAACAATGTCTTAACTAGACTTTATCATTCTATTCTACTATTCATTAAGAAGAAAGAGCACTTATGCAAGAAATATTATAAGATTCGGCATTATATTTGTGACCATCGGACTTTTGTCATTGGGAACGATTTTGTCAGTTGAAAACCCGATTGTCATAAAAATTTTAAGAGTCCACAATGACGTTACTTTTTAAACTCCCGCCTGTCGCCATACGAACGATATTGTCAGTGAAATTCGCCACCAATCAGAGGAGAGGTAAAATCAGGTCACTGATGACCCCTTAATATCGTTTTAACCATGACACAAACCTCCTCTTGGAGAAGCTAACAATTAAGCTGCTAGTCATGTTAAGACATCCCCGGTAAGAAAAGAATAGGCCTTTTCTGAAGCCGTTAATCACATGGCCTCAAGCATGAATATTTCGAACGGCTCTATCCGCAACGTAATATCTCAAAAATAGAAACTAACATTTATCATAGCTAGAAACTATACTGAATTTGGCCGGAACACGCCGTCGGTTGATGACCGCTGCCGTCATGGTCGAGCGGCCACCACTCCTCGCAAGAGACGTGGCTTCTTCAAACCAACCATCATCACAACACATTTTACCACTCTTAACCCCAAAAAAGAGTTCAATATCGAATTAGAATCAAACACGACGTTTATGAATTGATTGCCACTGATTTTAATGGAATTAAACTTGTATGTTGACATTGGATAGATTTTCGTAATTTTTTATTAGTGTTAGGTTTAAAGATCTTTATTGACTCATAAGAATTAAATTCACTTACAATGAGTCTTAAACTAATACAAATTATAGTAAATTAGTACTTTACGCATTTAAACAGTGTTCAACCTTAGTGTTAAATATTCCACAATACCCTGTGGTTCTGTTCACGTGTAATTACCTAATAGCCTACCATGATTTAAATAGTCAAATAACATTAAACAATATCGGAGAGAAAAATATAACTAATAGTGTCTTCCATACAAGGTAATTAGCTGATCACATTTTTAATTGAAAAGGATTGTTTAAATATAAGCCACATATAATTTTTATAAATATTCTCTGGGAAAAGTTGGTCAGTACGATGAACTTTAGTGTATGGTTTATTTTGTTTTCTGAAAGTTGAAATAAATGGTAGTGTATAGAGAGAGTAGAAATAGTTCGTCAATTCAAAGCGAGAGGTTTTGAGGTGGGAACTGAAAACAGGCCGTTCAAGGTCGGACCTCACAATTCACTTCATAAAATTTTTCTAGTGCTAGAATATGAAGTCATAAGCTTTTAGAAAAATCTTCATAGCAATATTTGAAATTAAATATTTTTAAATGTTGCCTTTTATTGTTGCGGTCAGGTTTTGTTAATTATTCTACACTGGCTGTGAAAAAAACGCACACGTTTATTTTGTACTAGCTGTTGCCCGGGGCTCCACTCCCGTGGGAATTCCGGAATAATATATAGCCTATGTGTTGTTCCAGGGTCTAAGCAATCTATATTCCAAATTTAAGCTAAATCGGTTCAGCCGTTTTCCTGTGAAAGAGTAACAAACATCCACACACACTTTCACGTTTATCATATTAATTGAACTTTTTTTTTATAGGTACAATCCATTTATGTTTGCAATTTACCTAATACAGCAAAAAAGCACTGTCCGAAATGCCAACAACCTAAGCGCAGGCGTCACGGCGCGGGCGCACATTATGCACCCTCCTCTAATTAGCAAATATAACCTTTACGAAGGTACTGCAATTAAAACTAGCTGCAGCATGCTCTCTGGAACGTTAATTCCGCTTTGCGAAACCGAGTGTTTCCGTTTTTTAGTCTATGATAAAAAGGAATGAAAGTTTAATATGTCATGTCAGTTTTTGTATTTTGTTTTTTATTCCTTTATTTATTAAGTACCTCTGTTGTGGTCGGAGCAAAATTTTACAATTCCTAGATATTTTATTATGCGTCTACTGTACTCTTGTTATTGTAATACCTACCTATAGAACATTTTGAGACTACATTTCTTGTATTTTGACTTGCAAGACTTGCACTTCACCCCTGGTATTGTTCTACGTGCTTCCTTAAATTTAAGACCCCATATATATAAGTTTCTCGTAATAAATTATTTAATTAATTCAATATTGAAACAATCCTGTCACTGATATTTCCCCAAGGACTCCGAAGAGCAAGGATACTCAGAGCATGAACGCCGTCGACCTCTGCACGGCTCGGCGCGCGCGCATCCACCGTGGAAAATGTAAGGTGCTTGACTTTACAGGTGGCGTCGCGGCACCTGCCCTGCCAGGATACCGGCATTTGGCTTCTAGGTAATAGATACGTTATCGTGTAAACACACTTACTTATAATTAGTGCCCTTTAAAAATGTTTTCTTTTATTTTATTATTTATGTGGTAGAACTAGACAAACTGTGATCAAAAGAGTTTCGGAATTTAAACTTACAAGAACTTGTGTATTCATGAATCTATCCGTAGATAGAAGAAAAAATAAAAAATGACCATGGGTCCAAATGTGCTCCACAGCTAGGTCGAACTATGGATCTAAATGGACGTAGGCTGCTCCTCTTCTGTGGCTGCTACCCTACGTACAAAGAATCCCAAAACTTGGCGAATATCTATTGCTTTTACTTGAACTTATCCGAGAAAAACAAGTGTATCCTGATCAAATCTTCTTCAATACTGCTGGATAACCCTTTTCTTAGACATCTTTAAGCTTAAAGCTTAAACAAGCGATAGACAGCAACATAAGCAGGAAAGCAAACTCTGGGTTTCGAAGCAGTCAGCGGAAGCAAAAAGAGGAAGCAACTGGAAAAGCGCTAAGATGAGAGAGAGAGATAGACAGCGTAGGCTCTAAATTTTCTAAAATACGTGATTCAATGTTTTATGTATGAAGAGATAGATAGTCAACGTCGCAAAATAGAGTGAGCACAAAAGTTAAACTATCAATAACGATTTTTTTAAATATTTTGTGTACATACTTGCAGCAATTCCTATTTCTTTTTGTTCAAAGTTTATATATTTGTAAATTGATAAATAAATACTTAAATAAAAAAACCGGCCATGTGCAAATAAGACTCACGCACAAAGGGTTCCGTATCTATACAAAACGGCAAAAAAATCTGATTATTTGTTTAAGTCAAGATACATTCCAATTGTACAAGAGGTCCGGATTAGCTGATAGCGAAAAGAAAGCTATATTTCTATACTATGTTTATTTGATCATAATGTCTTCGAGTTGTCCGTGGGAATCCTCTGACGCCTGGGGACGAATTGCCTCTCAAATAAATCTCGACGACTTGTTAGGCCAATTTACTCTGCTTGGGAGGTCCGACAGCTACCGTACCTGTTTAGCCTACAGTACAAGTACTAGAACACTAAGTTACGACTGGTTGTATTAAGATCTAGGTAATAAAATAAAATCGTAACAAGATACTTGTATAAAATGTGCAATATTTAGAATTTATGGTATCAACTAGTTGGATTAAAGTATGCGTACAGGTTAAGTATCCTTTTATACGTAGAAGGGCATGCTTCCCCGCCATTCACATTTATATGTAATGAATTTAATTAAATAAAAATTTTGATAGCAGTTTATATAAGGTAAACACAAATCAACTGCAAATATTTTGACGGCAGATTCAGACCACTTTTCTGATCAACTTTTCCAAATGAACTAATATCGAAATACGAATTTTAATTTTTTACTCTTCATATTAAACTAGATCAAATGATTCTCAATTTGTATGGGAAGTCAAAAAATTTTTTTCGTTTTGTGTCCACCTTATATATGAGTTGTCTATACCAACTTGTGACAAACATTTACTTCTTCGCAGGTGATGGTGCCAGTATATAATGGACGGCAAACAGACCTTCAAACCAACATATAGGTATAGCGAACCCAATGGCCCACCTAGGTAAACCTGGGCTAATAAGGTGCTACAGGACCTGCAGAGTATTGGAGCTGGTGACTACAAATTCATTTTGAGTAGCTCTATCCCTTAGTAGTAGGTTTCAGTACTCTAAATCTAAATATACTTCAAAACCTAGTGTTGCTCTGTATATCTGACAGCCCATTTTAGCTCTATTGCTATCTGAATGACGTCACTGCTCTGGAGATAATTTTTCATGCTGGATTGAGAAAATGGACGGCTTTTGCATTCTATAAAAGAAATTTTCCACATATTTGAGCAAGACGTGTATTTTAAAGAGAAAAGCTAAGAGAGACTTGGGTATATTTATTGAAATACCCAAAGGAGCAGAAACCCGTGATGTGGAAATCGGGTTTTCAACTACAGCCAATGAAACGCAAGTTCACAGAACACAAATCATTTTTGTTGTCCACCGTGTCAGTTATCTTGTCCCACGAATGACTCATTATAAATTACTCAGAATGCACGAGTCAAAGTGCTTTGATGGTGGTAATTTGGCGGTCGGATTAACGGGAACGGTACTGTAATGAGCTTGCTACTGCTTTTCCGTTTCCAACGAAGCCATAGTGTTTTTATTATTATTATTTTTATTTTTTATTTAGGTGAAAACTACGATTGGTAAAGTCAGCACTCGTTAGGTAGGTAGAGTTTCTTCCATCTTGTCTATCTTTAGCGAGTTTCTTATTTCACGACGTTTACCAACCACCAAGTGACTTGTCTTAATTCTAGACAACTTCAGATGCAGAGAAAAGTTTTCAAATCATATGAATTAATTTACTAGCAACTATCGTCTGTAATGCCACTTTACAAAAAATGGCATGTGTTTAGATACTCTACATACCCTAGTCTGGTCTATCTTTGTCTGTCTGTCCTGTGATTTCTGTTTCTGTTCACAAACAGCATACCTTTAATTTTGTATTCCAGTTTAATTGAGGGGGAGGAGGTGTAAGATTTCTATATTATAAGAATTTCAATTAAATTACATATAGTATGGCAAAAGATACAGGCGCCGATGATTGGCCGCTTCCAACCGGTCATACTGGAAATCCTTAGGGGAGGCCTATGCCCAGCAGTGGACAATCTGCGGCTGAAATGATGATGATCACGGTGGCAGAAGATTCTCCAGCTCTCCATTCAGTCATCGGGTTAGGTTATGTATAGGTAGGTTTAGTTACAATCAAAGATATGATTCACTAAAGAGAAAAATATGACGCATCAAAAAAGCACTGTACAATACTGTATGATGGAGCTACTTATTACAAAGAAATTAGCATTTCCATAATCATATATCACCGTTACGCAGAAAGGGTGAAATTGTGCATAAATAGCCAATGACTTATGACGGGTAATGCATAATTATAAACGGACTAGGCGTTTTCCGTGGCTTCGCCCACGTACCGTCATAGCCTGTTTTATTGGAATAATGTGTTTCTTGCGGATTAAAAAAAATATGTATTTTCCTTCGTAACTTATTTGCGCTGATTTTCTTTTAAATTATATATATAAACTAGCTGTTGCCCGCGGCTCCGCCCGCGTGCGCCTCGGTTATATCGCGCCCGAAAGTAGGCTATGTTTGACTCCTAGTGCATAACTATATCCATACCAAATTTCATCACAATCGGCCCAGCAGTTTAGCCGTGAAGAGTGACAGACAGACTATCGCATTTATAATATTAGTATGGATACTTTTGAAATAATAATGTATTGTACAATTCAACAATTCGTGTAGCTTTAAAGTATACTTACCAGATGAATAAAAAATAATGAAGAAACATTGATTTTTACCAGTTTCGCCCAAATGGGGTTGTAACGTTTTCATCCTATGACATCTCATTCTACTCATTATATTTTTACTCAACCTGTTTATGTCCCTAACTCATCCTGCAACAAAACATTCATTTTTAATTCCTCATTATTTCAGTTAATATTTTAGCTCATCCTAATGTCAAACCATCTGAAAAATATGTAGGGTACTTACGGTTTAAAGAAAAAAATAAGTATTATTATTGTTGCCAATCAGTGCTATCTTGCCCCTCCTGTGCCGTGGTGTAGATAGTGTTCAGTGGTATTACTATATGCAATTAGCTCGGTAGATGTGAGTGATTAAAATTTATGGTATCTTTCATTATAAGCGTGGGCCGTAACCGCGAATCGTGGCGGTCGCGCGCAGCCGACCACGGCGGTAGTAAGAGCTTTCTTGTCGTATTCTCTATGAACTTATCTGTACTTCCAGTTGAGAACTTGAGGCTCCGAAACCTAAGAATACATCCTCACAAACGCTTAGAGACAGAAGAAGCATCATATCGTAGGAAAGCTGAAACGCCGTTTATGAAACTTTTAAAAATGTTTGTAACCTTAAAAAAAACATTAGAACCTGGCTCTAAGTATAGTTATTATGAATAGATATAGATTCTCGCAGCCGTCATCGCAAAGCTTAACAATTACTTAGTTGCGATGGAATTTTTGTTCTTTATACCAGGGTGTCGATTCTGCTAACGTTAAATCACAATCGTGTCAAAAAAGTGTTTCAATTGTAGTGCTTTTTTACACACTAGTTACAAGAAATGTATATTTTTTTTATATCACTGCTGATGGTCACACCCCACACTACATTCACATAACATCATACTGACATAACGTTAGCAGAATCGACGCCCAGGGCGTCGATTCTGCTAACGTAAAGACAAAATCGTATCAAAATAGTGTTTCAATAGTAGTGCTTTGTACAGACTTTTAACAAGAGTTATGACAGTATGATGTGATGTGAATTTAGTGTGTTGTGTGATCATCAGAAGTGATATAAAAAAAATATACATTTCTTGTAACTAGTGCGTAAAAAAGCACTACCATTGAAACACTATTTTGACACGATTGTGATTTAACGTTAGCAGAATCGACACCCTGCTCTACTGGTTTATTATATTAAGCCATTAAGCATATATGGTGGTAGTATGTGGTATGGATAATCCATTTTGTAAAATGCAGGAAACAGTCCTCTTTAATCTTTTAATCCAAAGACTAAGTAGACTTCATACAAAATCATTTTGTCGGGTGATTTAAAACCGCCGAGGTGTCGGGGGAAAATAGAAAAATGGAGCATTTTGTGGGCAGCGGTCGGCATCACGATTTCACGGGCACGGTAATCGTTGCCATTAAATGGAACGACACGGAAGATGCCGCCATAAAATAAAGAAAATACAAAATGCAAACTTCAGGAATTGATTCCAGCAACTTAATTATTTATTTATTTTCACAAAAAGGTACACAAAAATACGAATATAGGATACAAAATAGAACACAATTAGTACAAAGCTACTACTTATTTCGGTAGACCGTATATCTCGCTGGGGTGTTCATATAATTGTGACAAGTACCTATTGATAACATATGTGAATAAACATACATACATACCTATAAATATTTCAAATATATACTAAGATATATACATACACTATTATCGCTATACTACATATACATACATTTATCTATATTGATTGAAAAGGTAGTTCTTTCACTCGTCTTTTAAAAGAAGAAATAGTCTGTGATTCTCTAGTTTCCGTTAGTAGAACATTCCATAGTCTGACAGCATGGACCGAGAAGGAGTAAGTATAAAAAGAACTACTGTAAAGAGGAAATTTAAGGATAAAGCGTCTATAGACCCCACTTGGAGAATCAGATAAATGTAAGAAAGAAAATTATTGACTTCTCTGCTCTTTTTTGCATTTCGTTCGTCGTTCCCATACTCACTATGGGAATCATTAACTGACTGTAGGACTAAATTTCGTATTCGGAGGTAATCGAAAACGTTATTTTAAATGCGGCATGATATTTCATTTTAGTGTGTTTACAGGAGTGCTATTTTTGAAATGTATGACTCACCCAAAACCGGTGAGTCGAATGATTATCGTTCGTTATCGAATGATTTTTATGCGACATAACCGTTTGTTGTTGTTTTGGGTGAGTCATACATCTCAAAAATAGCACTCCAGGTTAAGCAGTTTGAGCTACCCTGCTGTGTTCTCTTTATTTCTTAATCCCGGCCGACGACCTCCGCGGTTTGCCGTACTTTTGATTCGCCGCCTTTCTGAACGGATGCTCGAAATTTGAATGGGAATCTAAACGCTTTTTTGATGGAGGTAACGGAACTCCGGCGACAAAGACATTGTTTTGCTGATGTACTGATCCATGTCATAGAGCTGGGCCTTCTTGTTTTATCGAAATCTTAGGATAAACCAAATGCCTTATAGATAAAATAGCTTTCAGGGACAACCCATAGCTCTTTTATTAGCAACAATGTCAAAATCGGTAAAATATCACTAAAAAAGGCATACCTATAGAAGACCTATAGTATCTTGCTAGATCGTTTTATAGACTCTGTGACCACAGAGTCCATCCAGGAGTAAATTATTATTTATTTAACCGTCGTCCGCTAAATGTTAAGTCGATCTTTGATCATTGCAAAATGTGAAGCAAAATGTTTGTCGACCTCAAGTTTTCAGTTGCTTTTTTACTTTAATTATTAAATCCTTTATTTTATCCTTCCAAATCTTATCTTTTACTTTATTATTACATCTTATAGATTTCCCGATTGTCTCTAAGCAGACAAAGAAAGAGACCACATCTCTAGAATTACAGAACATATTGGTGGTTTATCGTGGATATGGATTTTTTATTTGTAATTTTTTACATCGTGTTAAATGAAAACTACATAAGTTAACTTGTTTCTTGGTACATAAGTATTAATCAAGAAAATGCATATTTTATTAGCAAGCAAACACAAAAAAATAGTAGATTGTTATACAAGGGAGGAAAGGAATAATTCCCGTGCGAGGCATTTAGACGCCCGAGCTATAGTCCGAGCAGGAATTATTCCTTTTACCGTTAAACACTCTACTTTTCATTTCGAATATAAGGAAAGTAAAAAAAGAATTTATTTTTTAAATTAATAATAGTAAAAACATGAGTAGTGCCTTCTTAAATGATATTGTGTTGGTAATTCAGTTTTAAATTTTAAATATAGAACATACCGCGCGCTTCATGGGGGCCTCTCCGTTCCGCTTAAGATCAGCGCACACCAACAGCACTGCAGAGAGAGTGGTTACCATCAACTGTTTTAGCGAGTTTAGTTTTATCAAAAAAATTAAAATGAAAAATTAAATAAACCTCTTAACGTGATGTTCAGGACCGTCGCGTCTGTACATGTGTTTATTTTTCACTGTATGCCCATATTAATGAAGTTAATATTTTAGTGTTATCAGAAAATGACAAAGTGTCTTAAAATGTGTTATGCTCTTAGTGAGTGCTGACCCTAATAAGTATTTTTTTAAATTAACACTGGCTGTTTATACTTTCACTTTTTTTTTGTTGTTGAAATTTTTGTTGTCTATTTCCTTCCAAATTCACAGGCAAAATTATGTTCAAATTTTGAAATTTCTTTCCCGCCCTAAGGAAGAAAGTGATTACTATGGGTTTTTTCGGCCCGTGGGAGGGCATGAAGCGTTTTCCACCCTATACTCAGATCAGGAAAACACTACTTTCCGAGTATGAGAAATGAAAAAGTTAATTTATTATCCATCACATTCATCTTAAATATGTGCACACTGACGAGAGTTCTGTTTATATATTCTAAAAGCAGTCAAGAAAATGCAAATTCACGTTTTCAAACGCATCTCATTCATTTTCTAGTTTTACAAGCCGGTATCTCTCTATCTCAGAGAAAAACGCACATTTTCTGAGCAATGTATGCTCGCACCGGAAAGATAAGGTACCGTCATAAACAAACGGATGTATATATACGTATTTATTAAAAATATCAGAATTTTTACTATTCGTTGGATCTAGTTAAACATATACCTAATTATGTTACGCATTTGCATAAACTTTTTTGTGGTGCGCCCTCTATCAGTTTAACAAGGATTTCTTGATATTTATTTATTTATGATTTGTACCTACCTACTTAGAAAATGTAAATTATTATACAAAAAACTTAGATAAAAATTTATTTTGATAAAACTAAGTTGGAGTCCATGATAAAGAATTTGCTACTTACAGGCTCAGCGTTCGCACGAAATAAAGAATGAATATGAATATAGGTAATGTTTAATATAAATAAATGGATTAAAATAATGAATAAGTAGATTTTGTAAGAGGCCCGTCTGTACACTATTTAATTTGTGCCAACAGAAACGGTATTCAAAACAGTATCGCGATGGCGGGCGAAGCGTACAGATTGTTAACTATATAGCCCCAGCAATTATTTGGGGCTGGTTAAGAGATGTTATTATAACAACTATCAAGCTTTCGGTGCATTACTAGATGCTTGAAACTGTGTATGTAGAATAATTGTTTAGAAACAAACGTTTGGTCTAATAACTGTTGGTAAATAATCGATATTGGCCGAGACGCGACAAGCGAGACCTTAAAAAATGCGCAACCTAACTTAATTTTAAAACCCGGCGTTATGGGGGTAGGTAGGATTTTGTCCAGTTATGGATACTTATTTTACAACGAGGATATAGAATAGTAGGTATTTATTCGTTGAATAACCTTATTAAATTTCAATGTGATAATAATGCATCCTAAACCAGCCTCTGCTCTGAACATTGCGCAATAGAACAATGATAAATGCGCAATGAAAACAGTAAGATTTATAATTGCGCATACATTTGCATGTTAGTTCCGAGAGCCGCTCCTCGATTTAATTCTTGCTGCAAAAGCCGCTCAAGATCTAGTCTGAATAAGGAGCTACTATTCTATAAATTTCAAATGATATAATCGTAGGAATTGCTTCATTTGTTTTGGTGCAAAGGAAAAAAAATATATATAAAAAAAGTTGCCCAATTCTATGGTAAAAAATTATACTCTAACTATCTATCTAAAAGACGTTGGGACCAAGGCGAATATCAATTTAAGAGCTGTGCTCTCGTCGGTGAAGTCTCTTCCAGGTCTCTTTCTTCCGCTAGCCTTTTCACATTCTGATACAAGACACGTTATAAACCTACTCTTTATATAAAACTTAATATTTTTTTCCAATTAAACAAAAACTGACCAACTTGTAAACGTTTCGCGAATAAATAATCAAAGCGTTTGGCATAATAATTAATTGACTGTAATAGATAACAAATATTTATAAAAATATCCAAAAATTACTTATTCGTCAACCATTGTTCAGTTTATGTGTAAAACACAGAGCAAGTCCCTAGCGATATGAAAATTATTTCCTGTGGTTACGAAGTATGCTATTAGTTCGAAATCCCATAACTTTTGAAATTGGCAGACGAAATAACTTAGCTTTTATACAAAATACCACAGGTTTTGTCCTCCAGAAAATAAGTTATGTGTGGGGCATTTACGGTACTGATGATTTTAAGTAAATAAGAACATGTTTGTACTTGTCTCTCCCTTATAAAATAATAACTCGAATATATAAAAAAAATATTTTATTAACCAGTTCAACAATAAAATTATGTACAGACTTACACAAACTATTTTATACACTATACATTATATTTACATCAGGAGTTATACAATATTTCACGCTTGGACCCAACTAGTGCTTCGATGTAGCTTATATTTGTACGAATAATTCAATCTCATATATTTTCATTATATGTGCACAATTGCATATGGTTACTAAATTATCTGTAAAGTAATATTCCTTTTTGATTGTGTCAAACAAGATTGATAGCCGTTTATTCTTTTAAAAATTTATATTACAAAGTCATCTAAGTATAAGATTATAAGATTATTGGGAATAATTCGGTCCTTGAATATTACAATTTAAGCGGAAGGCGTACTACTTAGGCGGAAGTTTCAATAAAACATGAAAGAAAAAAAGTGCATCTAATCTGTACATCCACAGGTATTCCGCAACAAAAAATCGGTTGTCTGTAAAGTCGGTTTACTGACGATGGTTGAACGTGAAAACGTCATAAGAAATTCGCTTGCACTTCAAGCCTTAAATGGAACGCCTCAGAGCGAGGTAACGCCGCATTGCGTCATGTTTTTTCGTGCGTGCAGCCGGCTCCATCGAATTATAAGACGTTGTCACGTCAAAAGGAAAAATGAAACTTTCCAGGATTACTTTAAAGGTAGACAGCCTAATTCATAAAAATCAACGAACCTATTTTACTTCCAATTTATATCTTAAAATAACTTTTAAAATATCGTTGTTTTTACAAAGAAGACGGAAGCGTTTAGAATGACCATCAAATGTGTACACGTTACAACGGAAATTAACCATTTAAATAAAACATTCAGACAGACAGCTCTACTATTAATCCTATAAGTATCAAAGCATATCAGGCTTAAGACTAAAAATAATAAACATCCATAAAAACCTACTTTAGTTCTACAAACAACTTGATAACTTACGAATAATAACTAGAACCACATAAGTCTATTATTTTATAGTTGACAAAGTGACACATATTCTCCAATACCACTGATGTGAAATTTGAATAGTTATAGATAATGTTGTTATTTTATTGTTAAGGTTTTTTTAAATATTCACAATGTCCAGCGATTGACCACGACCCCACTTGATGTTAAATGCAGATGCGGTCTAAGATGGAGCTCGCCGGCACATTAATAGCCTATTCACTCTAGCCTTGAAAAGACCCAAATTGTATGTGTCTGTTTAGCCGTACGAATTATAAATGAGGATGCAAAAATTTTATAATAATTGTTAAAATAATAAAAAGCCTTGGGTATGTTCTGATTGTTTAAATTCTATTTTATGACTGGTTTAAAATGTGAGCTAATAGTACTCAATTTATATTCAAAATTATTTAAAAAAAAAATTTCCTGCCAGCCTCATCATTACATTATACAATACATATTTTATTTATATTTTCAGTCAATCAAAATAGGGCTTTAAGCAATCGCTTTAAAGCTCATTAAAATTGCATCCTACGCGGTCAAGATACAAAAATATTTTCTTCGCCTACATACAAGGATATCGTTACGTTGCACTCCTAGAATAGGACCGGCAACAGCGGCGTATATATTTGCCTCTCGCTCTCTCTCCCCTCATTAAAATATTTTGTGAGCGAGAGGTGAATAGAGACGTCGTTGTTGCCAGTCCCTTTTTTAATTGATCCGGCTTCTTTTCATATTCTTACTATTTTTTTCTTTTAATATTATCACGATTATCCTAATTAAAGTATCTCTTCTGGCAATAATATTTGATTTTTGATAAATTAATATAAAAGACAGCTAAACAAATATGACAAGCATATTAACGGGGAACTTATATTATGTACAATTTACAAATAAGTACAATTTAAAATAATTACACTACACTACAACATCACTGTACAACTAACGACATTAGTAAAGTTAGGGGTCCACTATTAGAAAAAAAAATACGAGAATGAAAGGTAATTTGATTAATTTTCGTTTTAAATTTTAAGATTGAATAAGTAGGAATATAGGTACCTACTTATAATATGACTTGACCTTGAAAATTTATTTAGGTTATAATATCAAAAATGTATTCTTTGAAGATCTGTCCATGTTTGCATTACAATAAACAGTATAATAAAAACATCATACAATTTGACTACATTTTGTAATTAATTACATTTAGAATTTTGATCACAGATCAAGACAATTTTTACTACGACCATAATTATTATGACACATAATTTCTAGACAATTCATATGTACAGTATAAACTACCAATAAATTTATTCTAAAAATTAAAACGAATCTTATCATATGTTTTAAGTGCGACACAAGAACTTAGATCATATAGAAGGTAGATGCACGACCCCATACAAAATCAAACACGAAACACGGCACCTAGTATAAAAAATATTTTTAATAACTGGATATCTAGTTAGACGCAACATTTCGGTGCCATGTTACGTTTGCTGTCGGCTCGGACACTAAGCGAGTGAGAGTGAAACATGTCAATTTAGTGGCTCCACTATACGAGTGGCGATCGTGCATTTATCATGAAAATGATCAGAGTGAAGATAAAAATAACATCCGAGAAGCGGACTCCAGTCTGCGAAGCCATGCGGCTTGAGATGAAATTATTTAAAAAATATTCTTCGGGCAATTACCTTAAACATCATGATTTAAATAGAAATAATGTTGAGTTAATTAAGTATAAGATTTTATCGTAATATGCCATTAAATATAAAAATAATACGAAACTGATAAAGATTACTGTTATTCTGTCTACCCCGCATGGGATAAAGACGTGATTATATGTATGTATGTATATAAAAATAATTTCAATAAACTAAAGGCGGCAATATATCTTATGTACTACATAAATTAAAACATTAATATTCATAAGTAAGTACAAAAATTATGTCTACAATAAGCATGAATATTGCTATATTCATGCTTATTGTAGACATAATTTTGTTAGTAAAAAAATGTTCCAAATAACAAAACAGACTTTTATTCCTTATCCTTTACTGAGGCTAAGTCCCGAAGAGTCCCGGGTCTTGGTTCAAATTCCAGATAAAAATGTAAGTAGTCGTGAGGTAAGAACAAGGGCGTACAGGGGCGATTAATATTGCACCAGGGTCGATAAGAACGCATAGACGTATGATAAAAACGTCACAGGAAGACCGGAGCAATGATATCCTTATTTAAAGGTGGGCATGATAACCACGAAGAAATTTTGTCAAACAATGGTGGGCAATGTAATAGCTCTAAATAAAAAAAATCATCAAAAACGATACCACAATACCAAACGTCTTCAATCCGCTTACTCTATGTAACCATCACATCATTATGCCAGTTCTATCTGTTTTACAAGTGACAAAAGTCTTTTCTTTCAATTAGTCAATTTAGTTATTCAATCAATCAATCAATTTAAAATATGTTTAAGCTTAAAATATGTTACTATACAGGTTGTTTCGTAAAAACCTTACAAACTACATGACGTAGCCTTCACGAACATTATCACCACAATTGACATTAGATATTTTTGCACGAAACAGTATTATTTATCCTATTGTCCGACTGTGCTACCGCATAAAAAATATCGATGGTCCTTTCGAACCGAACTTTCCCAACAGTACCACGGGCAAAGAGGAATCACTAGGTCGACTGGCGATCTCGATTTTCTCCTCTCGTAATGGCTACTTGTATCGCTGAGCCACATTTCGCTCCGCGTAACACACAAAAAGCTTACAATTAATTTTTTTTTTTATTGATTTGGAGTTTTTAGTCACAACGCATTCGACAATGTAAAAAAAAAAATTTTTTTTGAAAGCTGTGTGTTAGGCAAAGCTCAATGTGGCTCAGCGATACAAGTAGCCATTACAAGAGAAATCGAGATCGGCGGTCGACCTACCGGTAATAAATTACAGCCTAACCTGTAACACAAGTGACAGATCCTATAGTGTTGACTGTAGCGACTGATCGTCGCTATTTTCGTCCTAGCTGTCGACGTGGTCAGCCTCCATTTTCCCCCCGGGCCGCATGACGACCATTTTGTCTTCATCTCCGCCCGTGTGGATAGTTTCGATTGTTAACGTCATTTTCTCGTCGCAACTGTCGTCGCCAGAGTCCGAGTACATTTGATGTGTCTGGGGGACATACATTTTTATTTATTTATTAATACACTTTAACATTTTTGCACATCATGTTATTAAAATGGTATACAATAAAGGTATAACCACTACATAGTATACAACAAATTGTCTTTTTATGTCCCTATGTCCTTATGTATGGTTATATCTTTAAAACTACGCAACGGATTTTGATGTGGTTTTTTTTAATAGATAAGAGTGATTCAAGAGGTAGGTTTTTATGCTCATGCGAAGCCGGGGCGAGTCGCTAGTACAATATATAGGATATTGTATTATTTAAGAGGTCCACCTTTCAGGATTTAGGTATACCTAAATTGGAGTAAAAAAGTTATATTAAATTTCCGCACTCGCATCGCGAGTTAGCCTCCAAACGGGGCAAACATTACTATAAGATACTAGCTGACCCGGCGAACTTCGTACCGCCTTTATTAATATTTTTTTCCGTAAGAACCTTGTACAGAGTATTAGAAAACTACAAAAAAAAATCATCCAAATCGGTCAGGCCGTTTTCATGTATTGTCGTGACAACGGTAAACGGGTTTCATTTTTATATATATAGAAGATAGAAGATAGATAGATAGGTGAGTGAAGATGTGAGGAATGTTGTGCTTTTGCACAAACAAATTTCGGTTCGAGGCAACATTGGCCAACTAAATATGAACCCTCGTGTGTTTACTTAACTAAATTAATTTTTTCAATCCTTGTAGCGCCACCTATTGGCAGAAAAAGGAACTGAATCTTTTTGTTAGACAATGGGGACCACACGACACTATACAAGGTGGACACAAATCAACTGCAAATATTTTAAGGGCTGATACAGGCCACTATACTGAACAACTTTTCCAAATAAACTTATATCGAAATATGAAATTATATTAATTATATTTGTCACTCTCTATACTAAACTAGATCAGCTGATTCTCAATTTGTATGAGAGGTGAAAAAAATTTTTTTCATATTTCGACATAAGTTTATTTAGGAGAGTCGTTCAGTTTAGTGGTCTGAATCTGCCCTTTAAATATTTGCAGTTGATTTAAATTCACCATATATAATCCGTGTGAGTACTCACAGTGACATCCCTGCTGGCGAGCCGGTTCTTGGCGTGTATCCGCACGTGCTTGGCGAGGTGGTCGGACCGCATGAACCGCTTGCTGCACTCGGGACACTCGAACCGCTTCTCGCCGGTGTGCGTCCGTCTGTGACGCTGCAACTCGTCGGACCGAGTGAATCTGGAATTTTTCAAATTTATTAATCAGATCACCTTTATTTGCTCTCAAAAACGTTCGAACACGATTAAGGTTGATTTTGAGAACATACATACATATAAACACGTCTTTATCCCATAAGGGGTAGACAGAGCCTAGGGCCATAAGACCTTAGGCCACGTTTAGCATGATGATGATGGTAGTTGAAACAGGAAATAAATAGTGATGGGTTCCTAGCCGCATCGCCTATGTCATGATTCCCACATTCCCGATTTCCTCAGTCGACTTTTACGGCTTGCACGGGAAGCGAAGCAGCTGGTACATTGTATGTTTTTCTTTTTCTCCCAGACCAGCATGGAAGATTTTGAGAACATATTATTATTTAACCGACTTCAAATAAAAAAGGAGGAGGTTTCTCAATTTCTTTTTCTTTTACGTACAAAGACAAATGTTTTGTAATACTCATACAATTTACGAGTGTGCTCATCGCCGGAGAGCCAGCGGAGTTGCCTGAGGTATTGAGTTATGCCGTTTATTAAGTCTTGTTGTATTTCGAGATATATTCCACGAATGTAAATAATACATTTTCGTTCACACAAGATGTTCCTCACCCCTTTGTCTAACTGTCTCCGTGATCCAGTGGTTAAGACGTTTGCCTGCAGACCCGGGGATGGTGGGCGCGATTCCCACGGGAAGCATACTTTGTTTAGTTGTTTCCAGTTTGGTTAGGATATTGCAGGTTTGAATTGCCTGATTATAAAGATGATTCCGTGCTTCGGAAGGCACGTTAAGCCGTTGATCCCGGCTGCCATCTGGTAGTCGTTAAAGGAACGAGAAGCGGTTTCGAAGAACTCTGACACCCCTGTATACATGGTCGATTGACCGTGACTACTACACGAAATTATGAAGATAACCTCTTCTCACTAAAGAACCATGCAGTTGCATAAGAACTCCCATATTTCCGTTATTCCAGCGGAGGTGTGCCCTGAAGTGCAAAGTTTTCCCGTCTTTTCCTTACACCTTACCCGACTATAAACCCGAGCCATAGAAATCCCTAGATAAATCCCCATTCATTCCACGAATATCAACAACAGATTTCCTTTCTCACCTCTTCCCACAGAAGAGCCAATTGCACAAAAACGGCCTCTCCCCGGAATGCCAGCGGAGATGTGCCCTGAGGTGCGATGTCTTCCCGTACACCTTGTTGCAGCCCGGGATGTGGCATAGATGCTGCTTCTTGCGGTCCACTAGCCGGCTGAAATATAAAACATAAGTTATTTATACTAAACTCACATTCTTAACACGAGATCTTGGTGAACACTAGCGCCACCATCAACTAAAAATCATTACTCATTGAAAACACAAGTTATCAAAAATCCGTGTTATGTAATAAAGGTTATTTCTGGATCTGAAGTTAATTTTAATCATATTAAATTATAGTTCCTTAGAGTTAAAAATTGCAAAACTGCTAAAAGTGGAAGTTTTAAATAATATTGCCGTTTTTAATAATGTTTAAAATTAACTTTAGATCCAGAACCAGAACACGGAAAACTTGTGTTTTCAGTGAAAAATATTTTTTAAATGATGATGTCGTTATTGTTCACCGAGGTATAACCTTAAACAAAATTGACTGCTAAAACCGTTTTTTTTTTTTAGTTGCCAGCTATAATGGATACGCTATAAGTATTATCACGCAATAGCAGAATATCGCGACCTAAAGCGAGCCCGATTGGTCTCGCACTCTGTGCCGGAACCACGTGCCAATGATTAATAATTA
Organism: Apomyelois bistriatella; assembly: GCA_947044815.1. Lineage (NCBI taxonomy): Eukaryota > Metazoa > Arthropoda > Insecta > Lepidoptera > Pyralidae > Apomyelois > Apomyelois bistriatella. The sequence goes on from OX345688.1 coordinate 3,471,031, forward strand.
TTTGTTGATCAGATGGCAAGGGGACCTGATGGCCCAAGATACAGGCTTCCCACAAGTTTTTGTATAAGTAAATATTATATGTGTAATGGTGTAATTGATTGTGTAACTTGTGAAGTCAAAATAATTGCATTTTGAATATGAATTTGAATGATAACAGCAACACACACTCACTTCTCTCCCTGGTCGCAGTTGGGACAAGTGCAGGCCATTCGCTTCAACAGTCGCTTCCCGCTGGGACTGGCCGCTCGCTTGGCCTCACATTCAGTGCCTGAAGTGTTACCACCAGGGCTTCTAATACTTTCTGCCCCCATCTCACCCACGCCACAATGATAACAACTACACACACTCACTTCTCTCCCTGGTCGCAGTTGGGACAAGTGCAGGCCATTCGCTTCAACAGTCGCTTCCCGCTGGGACTGGCCGCTCGCTTGGCCTCGCACTCAGTGCCTGAAGTGTTACCACCGGGGCTGCCAGTACTGGCCGCCCCCATTTGCACCACGTGCCACTTGCCTGGCTCGTGAGGGTCTTGTTGGATTTGCTGACCTGCGAACGCAGAGTTCAACGTTCATTGCCTGATACTTGATTCAAAATTTTGCACATTTGCATCACGAATTTAGTTGACTGGTAGATAAAGCGTCAGGATTTAAGTCCGCCGTTTACAATTGTGTAATAAAGTTATATTAATAAATAAAAATTTAAAGTAGGTAATCCTGTATTATAAACATTTCACAATCAACAATATTCCAATAAACTTTATGAGACAAAAAACAAAAATATAAAACTAAAAAAATAATAAGTCAAAAATGCCACCTCGAATCCTACCCGGATCAAAGGTACCCATTATGCTCGCTGCGTTTCCTCTTTGAATTATTTAACTTTTAATTAACTTAAATTAATTTTACTTTAATATTTAAATTAAAACTGCCTAATGACTTCACATGGCAAGGATAGTAGCTTATGCGCGGCTCCACCCGCGTGGGACTCGGTTATATCGTGACCAGTCTACGATTGATCCCTATTAATTAATCCTACCATTTTATCAAAATCCGTCGTGAAAGCATAACAGACAAATAGACATAGACGTTCGTATTTATTTATAACTAGCTTTTGCCCGCGGCTTCGCCCGCGTGGGCTTCCCGGGATAAAAAGTATCCTATGTCCTTCTCCTGGCTCTAAACTACCTCCCTGACAATTTTTAGCTAAATCGGTTCAGCCGTTCTTGAGTTATAAGTGGAGTAACTAACACGATTTTCTTTTATATATATATAGATATTAGTATGGAAATATAGTTATACCAGAAGTAGACCTTTGTACAGAGGTCGTCTGCTTCAGAAGCTCAATCTCGATAAGGAAAAAAAAACAAATACTAGATACCTATAACAGGCTGCGCTTGCGCCTGTGGCTGGTGCGCCAACTGCGCGAGCTGCACTCCCGGCAGGCCCAGCGCCGGCACCAGCTGCACCGCGCCGCCCACGCCGCCCACGCCGCCCACGCCGCCCACGCCCAGCGTTGGTACCTGTTACACATATAATACAATAGAATAGACATTTATTAAAACATTCATCAAACATACAAATCAACAAAATACAAATATAACAAACAAACATACATGAAATGTGACAAATATCTCAATAGGTGGCGGCTCAGAATTACACTAGACATGCTAGGATGTCTAGCACCGATTTTTAGCCGTCACCTCTTGAGTAATCACGGACACATCACAGACAACTGATGAGCGATGACAACAAGACGAACCGGAACGAGTGTGCAAGCGAGACGGCGCAATACATGATGTAAGGCGACCTCTCCCTCACTCAATCGCTTCTACACAATGTTGATGATGATGACTTCCGACTGCCTACGGCGACTGTTATACACTATGATGTGAATTGAAAGGCAAAGATTCTCTAATCGTTGTTCGCATGATTACAGATGTGACCCCCCCCCCCCCCCCCCATTACATTCAACTTCCGATTCCAGCAATGGTGCTAACACAACAGTGAACGTTCATTCAATACCTGTACGACATTGGCAGGTCTGGGTTGTGACATGACGGTGACAGGTGATGCGGTGCTCATGATCTGCTGCGGCTGAACCTCAGCTGCCATTGGGGCAGACACAGCCTTTAGATCCAAGCAGCATTGGGAGGATAAGGATGATATTAAATGCTACTTGGTATAACACTTTTGCAGTACAATATTTACGTTAGAAGTGAGATATTGTTTTTGGCAGTCGTGTATGAAAAAATTACATGTCAATGATCTCCCTTAACTATTATGACAAATGGTTGAAAAATAAAACCTATCGATAAATTGACAATAGCGACCAAAAGAAATTCCGTCTGTAATCGATGAGACGAGAAACAACCGTATGACATAACAAAATGGGTCCTTTGTGATGAGTTTATGATAAACTTCTAATGATAAAACAATACAAAAACAATAAAAACAAATTCACATCGTGACGTAAGTTATAACATGTACATGTTATAGTTATACTAAACGATGAAATAAGAACGAATGAACAGATTTCAAAAATTATATGTGTAGGGTTTATCCATATGAGACATGAAAATACCTACTATAAACGAAAAAACAAAACACACTATTTTTTGTCAAAGCACAGTTTACATCACACATAAATAACATAAATTTCGAAAGAAATAAATAAAATAAAATAAAAAAATAAAAAATCAGCATCTTAATATGCTGTTGCCTGTACCTAATCTAAAGACGCAAAAATGACTGGCAAGAGAATGTCTTATGGTATTAAATTCACCTATTATATATTTTTAAAGTGCATTAAAGTTGAAATAAATAAAAATACTTTTATAAAATGCTTAATTAATATAAATTCAAGAACGTACCTGCAGTGTGATGGTGGCAGGCGTGTTAGTTCCACTGGCGTTCGTCTGCGCGCCGCCGTTTTGCTGCACCAAACCAACCCAGCAATGTATTTACAGCGGAAAGCAAGTATGATGTAAAATATACTACATAAGGGCTCGTTATAACGTTAAAAATCTGGTAATGTTACCTTCAGCAAATAGAGGTCTCGTAAATTAGGGTAACGTTTAAAAACGAGGATAAAAAAATAATACTTAAACTGTATTTTTTTTAATCCTCGTTGCGCCATCTATTAGCGGGAAAAATAACTTTTTCTTAGACAATAAGAGCACATGGTAGAGATTAGATAGTAAGAGTGGAAATGTTACCTGCATGTTAGCAAGCGACGCTATTTGAATCTGCTGTATCTGGCCGGAAGGCGTCAGCACGTTGGCCACTTGCGGCTGCGCTTGCATCTGATAACAATTTATGAAATGTCAACTCAGTTTTGGCGCGAAGCTAGAAGTCACATAATATTGCGCTGTGTATTTATTTTCAAAAATGTTTTTTCAAGTATTTGTGCATAATAATGGTGGATTATTATTCGCTCAGTGTTCGTGAACAAGCATGAGTGTTGGGAAGTGGTACAATGTCGTTGGTTACGGAGTTCGCCGGGTCAACTAGTAATATATACAACTATTTTTCACCCGCAGCTTCGCCCGCATAAATTTCCTTCGGCAACAGTGCTTTATTCCGGGATTAAACATATATGTCCTTATCAATACTCCTAGCTATGTGTATGCAAAATTTTAGGAAGATTGGTTCAGTAGATAAGGCGTGAAGAGGTAACAAACAAACAAATATACAAACTGACTTTCGCATTAATAATATTACTAGCGACCCGCTCCGGCTTAGCACGGGCATAAAAACCTTCCTCTTGAACCACTCTATCTATTAAAAAAAACTGCATCAAAATCCGTTGCGTAGTTTTAAAGATTTAAGCATACAAAGGGACATAGGGACAGAGAAAGCGACTTTGTTTTATACCATGTAGTGATTAAGGATACCTGCTGCAGCTGAGGTATGATCTGCAGATGTTGCGAGTGCATGGGCAGGTGGACAGTCTGGTACACGGTGTGGCCGTTGGCCACGCTCACCGGCACCTGCACCGGCACCATGCCGCCACGCACCGCCACGCCTTGGCCTGGACGATTGAGTTATTAAAAAAAAAAATACAATCGAATTTCGAACCTTTTTGGAAGTCGGTTTAAAATGTAACTTTTTATTTTTTTTCTTCAAAAATAACATGCAAGGGCTTGTACGTATTACATCGCTCATGTGTTTATTTTGAAATAATTTTATTTTAATTGTGGAAAAGCCCTTTAGACGTTCGCGTACACTAAAGAAATACAAAAGATTTTTTCAATGTTATAACTGCTATAGCAGACGTGTGTATCTTTGGGTGAAGAGGCTAACCACAAAAGAAAAGCCTTTTCTTACATTTGTTGTCATGGTGTGTTATGATTATAGATCGGAATGACTTGAATTTTATGGTGAGAATAGCTGGTATAATTATAAAATAATAATGCCATTCAACAATTAAACACCTATAACAGTTTGTTTTCCATTGGTCAAAGCACAATCTAGCGGTAGAAAAAACAAACACTAGATTTGCTGTCATTATGTTTAAAACTATAAACGAAACTGATTTACGACATCATTGTTTTATCTCTTAACTATATTAATAATGAGCTACGCAAATAAATTTAAAAATGTGCCGTTGTGCTCAATAATAAAGCTAGAATTTCTTATGCTATGCACCAAACAGCCAAACCAGAACTAATAAACGTGTGTTGTATGAAGTATGTTGATGAAATGAAGAAATTAATACACCAAGCAAAGAAAATGTAATTGCAAAGTAAATGTTAAGCCGGGAAATAAAGGGTAGGTGTTGATGAAGAGATGATTTGAAACGCGAACATTTTGGCACTGGATATTATTTAATTTCATCTTTGATGTGATATTTTATCTGCCATATACCAAAACACATTTTTGAAAAATTATGGCTTTGAGAACCGGTAAGCAATAAAATAATAAAGTTTTGACAATCCGTGCGTTCTTATGAAAGCACTTTATAAGTAAATAAAATTATTACTATTTTATTGGATATATATACTGCCTACCCCTGCGGGAGACAGGCTTGATTATAGGTATGAGTGTATGTACTACTACCACTTTTATAAGTTACACCGATGTACCTGCGCAGAATAAAATCTTTTGCGTGGCGCGAAAATAACCGTCCGCTATCGTCGTATTGGTAATCGGATGACAGAGATAGCACGACACCTACTGCTTTTCGAAAATTAAGTCTTATGTAGTAGCAATAAGTTCGTTATTTCACTGATGTTCTCATTCGACACAAGTCAGTGGTCGGTTGCGTTATTCTACGCCATCGAACAATATCGATGTAACTTATAAAAGCAGTACTACTGTACTGTACTTCATTAGTATTTTCTGGTCGAGTCAAAACTGCTATTATTAATGAATAATCGAAAACACGTCTCAAAAGACAATTGGTATAACGAGTAACAAAATCATCTCTCCATCACATCCGGGAACCAACCTTGTGAGCCGGGACTGGCGGGCTGCTTGTCCTTCTGCACCCCGTTCTTGTTGTCCCCCCCATTGGCCACGGTGACCGTGCCCACGTTGGCCACATTGCCAACGTTGGCCACGTTGGCCACGCTAGCGACCGGCATCGACGTACTACACGGTATCTGAATCCCGGGTAGGGTGATATTCGATCCGGGGATTGTGATCATCTGATTCCCCGTCAAAGCACTTAGTGGTATTGTTAGGTTAGTCCCGGGGATTGTGACCGTGGCTTGTTGCTCTGTTAGAGGGGTGGGGGAGCGGAAAACACAGATTAGTATGATAGTAAGTTGAAGCGAAGGCATGCGGTGGATTGAAGACAGGTTACCACATAGCGGCAGTTTAGTTATTAGGAAAATGGAAGACTCGCGACTCGCGACACCCACCAAATTCGTAAAAATTTACTTCGATTGTTAAGTGCATTTAATTTTACTAAAATATGTTTTGTCGAGTTCTTTTATGTCAAATATGATTATGACAGAAAGAGACAAAATATATTTTAGCTAAAATGGCCTTTGCAAATGTTTGTTAATTTTTATGATCAAGGCAATAAAAATTTGACGCTTAGGATAATATTTTAGCCAGTTATTTTTACCCGCCCACGGCGATGCTAAAAGAAAAGCTATACTGTCATCTTTTAGAGTCGAAACGGCTATTTCGGTAAAAAATCTAGAAATCTTCATAGGATATTGTATTTCGCGTAAACGAATACAGATCACATAAAACGATGTGAATATCCGAATTTGAAGAAAAGCAAAAAGCGCTTTGATTGATTATAGTTTAACACAGCAACAAGGGTGAAGATAAGAAGCATGAAGTGAAACAGTCTAATCTGTGCAAAATTAACAAAAACTAATAATGTAATGATATACAATAATGATAACAAGCTACTAATGAGTACATAATAATGATAACATTCATAATGAATCATTTATGGCAAGTAGAGATGGACCAAAATGGAGTAAAAAAAAGTTTTCGCCCGTTTTCTTCAATTGTTTACTATAAACCACATAAACCACAGTAGAAAACCTTCATGGTTTATAGCAAACAATGGTAGAAAAGAAAATCTACGTACATGTCAAGAAGCTTTCACCATTGGTGAAAGCTTCACCATACAACACTGACGACCGTGCCAACACACGGCGAAATAACTATCTATAGATTTTCATGGCGTGTGGACAAGAGGCCTTACAAATAAGTTTTTTTTTAACAATGTTGGCCAATCACCAGCTGCAATTTTCACAAAGGTAATAAAAAAAAATATAAATTTAAATTAAAACGCCGCTATGTGGTTATCTGCATCGCTTTTACTTGCACTAATGAGTATTCATGTATTCAGTGAAAGTTTAATTAACGTTTAGACAAACAGGCATCATCTCTTTATGACTGTCCACTAGTTTTTAACATATTACAAACGTGTAAGATGATGCCTTGGTGAAAACTAGTGCCACCAATCAGTTAAAAATCATTATTCACTGAAAACACGAGTTATCAAAAATCCTTCTTATGTAATTAAGGTTCTGGATCTGAAGTTAATTTTAATAATATTAAATTATTTAATTATAGTACCATATAGACAAATTGCAAAAGTGCTAAAAGTGGCCGTTTTAAGCAATATTTTGTAACTATAGGGAACTATAGTTTAACCTTAAGCTTAACCTTAATTACAAAAGTGGGATTTTTCATAACTTGTGTTTTCAGGAAATAATGATTTTTAAATGACGGTGGCGCTAGTGTTCACCAAGGTATCGTCTTAAGGACGAATGTCGCACAACACATCATGCTATCCCACTCAATTATATCGACTTATGTGAAATATGAGATATTACAATCCTAAATTGGATGCTACAGGGCAGGCAATTGTGCTTAATGTGGGGTCAACTGTGTCTAAAAATTATTAATGTGGTGAATTAAATCTTCCTACTTTCCAAATTCAATTAATATTGTGTGTTCCAATTTATTACTATCACTATCACTACATAGTATGAAATAAAGTCGCTTTTTCTGTCCCTATATCCATATGTATGCTTAAATCTATAAAACTACGCAACGGATTTTGATGGGGTTTGTTTTAACAGAGAGAGTGATTCAAAAGGAAGGTTTTTATGCCCATTCGAAGCCGGGGCGGGTCGCTAGTAATTAAATTTTTGTAAAAATTTAATTACTCTCAACTCGCAAATGATGCCCGACATTTGTCGTCTAACTAAGTCCTCACACTTATCGAGGAGGAATCGTCTTCAGTCAGAATAACTTTTATATCAACTTAATTAGGTAGTTTCTCTGTCGGCCGGTGTCGAGTCGCGTCGTCCGAGGCAATCCGATGCTAATAGCATTATCACACTTATTACATTGCCATAGAGTTTTTTTTTCCGACCGGCTGATGCTGATTCCGTTTCGATAAGTGTAGGGACTCCTTTATGAATGTGGTTGGCGTTCAGACCCATATATTGAAAAGCTAAGCTGAATAAGAATAGTATACCAAAGAAAACCCAAAGCCAAGTAGTGATTAATGAAACTAAAGCTAATGTTGATAAGCTGACAACTGATATCAGAGAAAGTAATACAAAAATATACTTTATTCAAATGTGCTTAGGGTTGAAAATCACAGTGATATTTGGTAACAATGAAGTTGCTAGAAAGTATATTATTGCATTAGTTTAAATGTTTTACCAGATTGTAGTTGTCAGTTGCACCTACTCTGTAGCTATAGAAGTTAATGAAAGATGAATGATTTATTTATTCAAAACTCATGACTCCTCATCACTTTTGATCATTCATTCATTTTAAGATAATTATAATGACTACAACAGATGCGATGAAATGCTGAGTGACTCAAATTGTATACTATCAATCAGAGAAGACTAAAATATGTTTCAAAGAACCTTTTAAGTGAATCGAATATTTGCTCAGTACAATAAATTTAAGGATATATATTTATAGGTAACGGCCAATAAGTTAACTTAATTATGAGCGGGACAAACGACTACTTTGCCTTACATGATAATAGTTTTTGTCTCCCTCACACGAGAATCAACTCATATGTCGATAAGTTGATCTAAGCGTGAGCGGGACGAACTACTACTTTTCTTGACATGATAATGGTTTTGTCTCCCTCACACTAGGCTAAACTTATGTACCGGATATTATAAAAAGTGAGTATTTAATGTGTCTTACCAGTAGGTAGATGCATGACGTTTTGTAAGAAGCCGGCTGGCAGGACAGGCGTCCTAACAAGCTGCCCGTTGACGAGGCTAACTTGGCCCATACCAGAGAAATTCTGAAAGATAAATTCAAATTCAAACTGTTAGTCTCAATATCATCATTTCAGCCGCAGGCTCTGTCCACTGCTGGACATAGGCCTCCCTCAAAAATTTCCAAAATGACCGGTTGGAGCGGCCTGCATCCAGCGCTTGCCTGTGACCTTCTTCAGGCCATCTGACCATCAGTAGGTCGACCGCCTATCTCGATTCTCTCCTCTTGTGATAGCTACTTGTATCGCTATCGCCACATTTCGCTCCGCCTAACACACAAAACGCTTTAAAACTTTTTTTTTGTTTACAATGTCGAATGCGTGGTCACTAACAAAAAAAAAAATTTAAAGCTTTTTTTTAGTGGTTATCTTAAAGGGAATCTAGCTTTTATTAGACAATATTCAATGTACTTACTTAGACCTAAGTTACGACGAATGTATTTTCCCAATGCCTTGAAAAGGTGAATTTGACAAATTATTGGAATAAATGTATATCCATACTAATATTATAAATGCGAAAGTCTGTCTGTCTGTCTGTCTGTCACCTCTTCACGGCTAAACTGCTGGACCGATTGTGATGAAATTTGGTAGGGATGTAGTTTACGACCTGAGGTCAAACATAGGCTACGTTTGGGCGCGATATAACCGAGTCTCACGCGGGGCGAAGCCGCGGGGAACAGCTAGTATATATAAGGTGAATTTAAATCAACTGCAAATATTTAAAATTTATTTGGAAAAGTTGTTCAGTATAGTGGTCTGTATCTGCCCTTAAAATATTTGCAGTTGATTTGTGTCCACCTTATATATGTACTAGCTTTTACCCGCGGCTTCGCTCGCGTGGAATTAGAAAATTTTTGGTGTACACATACAAATATTCCAGTAATCTCCCTTGGGACGTTGATGCTTTTTCAGGACCAAAAGTAGCCTATGTTACTCTCCATCCTTTCAACAAACTCTATGCCAAAAATCAGGTCAATTGGTTGCTTAGCTACGGCGTGAAGGAAGGACAAACAAACAAACACACTTTCACATTTATAATATTAGTATGTAAGTGTATATGAACTTACTTTAGGGCTAACTCAATCTGTGTGATTTGTCCCTATATATTAATTTATATTAATTTACTAGCTGACCCGGCGAACTTCGTTCCGCCTTTCTTAATATTTTTTTCCGTAAGAACCTTGTACAGAGTATTAGAAAACTACAAAAAAAAAATCAGCCAAATCGGTCGAGCCGTTTTCATGCTATGTCGTGACAACTGAAAACGGGTTTCATTTTTATATATATATATATAGATTTATTTATTGATGTATGTGTATATACAGACCTGCGGGGCGGCGGGTATGAACAAGGCCTCCTGTCCGTCGACGGTGACGGCCTGCAGCGGCGCCACGCCGCCGCCCACCAGACATCCGCCGTACACCCCACCAGAACCGCCCTACAAACACAGGATATAAAAAAAATTGTTAAAATCGTGTTTTATTAATTCACACCGTTTTTTTTCATAAATAAGTGGTATTTTTGAAAAAAGCTTTTAGTGTACCAATAGTGTAACGAAAACACACTGTTTTTTCCCCAAAAATACCTCTTATTTTTGGGAAAAAAACAGTGTGAATTATTAAAAAAACTATTTTTTAAAATATCGTCTTCTTATCACAAAGGAACCACGTCAGAGGCCGATAGGCGGTTCCGAAGAACTCTGACACCAGGGTGTGCATGGTCGATTGACTATGACACCTACACGAATGAATCACAAATTAATTTACTGATTTCTTTAATAAGTTATCGGATTATTGACTAACCGAATGAAAGTGGAAGTAATTTGGTAAGATACTTCCACTCTCATTCTATAATCAACATTCATGACCGAAACATATAACTATTGACTCCCGCCCTAAGTAATAGGCTAGTTGGCAAAATTTCAATAACTGCTTAATATTTTAGCTTATTAGGCATTTTATCGAAAAAAAAGGTTTATTTATTTTTAATCGAGCGTTTACATTATAAATTTCGCGTTTTAAAAAACCATTTTTCAATTTGGTTCCAAAACGCACAAGACTGTCATGGCGTCTTGAATGACGTCACGCCGTGCGAAACAAACCAAAGAGCGATCGTGTCTTCGTACGTTATAGCTAGTTTTAATCGTTTAAAAATAAATTTCTCATATTATAAGTACTGTATAGTGCCCCAGTGTGATAGCACGACTATAAAAACGCCAAACAAGTTATTTATATATGTTCCAAACAATGGAGAAATACGGAAAAAGTGGCTAAAACTTGCAAGAAGAGATGATGTTCATACTTTAGAGATCATACTTTATGCTAAGAGATCCCTTCCTGGGATAAGTCCGCCATTGTCTTCTGATTTTAATAATGTTCTATTTACTATGTATTTTAAAGCAATAAAGATATTACAAACAAACAAACTTTATCAACAGGTTCAAGAATGTATTTTTGTGAAGATAATTTTGATTAAGTATTTCACACAATACAATCTATTACTTAATTCGAGCAAACTAGATGTGTTTTGTAGAATCCCTATTTTCTAAATAATAAATACATGAGTTCAGGTTAAGTTGTTTCACTTTTAGGAGTGAACGTTTCATTTTAGTTTTCTAATTAATGTAACAAACATACTCTTTTTATTATTCTAGTTGCCAAATGATATGACAAATTATATGGAGTATCATATAATTTGTCATATCATTATATATCATAGGGAACAGTAAAATAGTAAACAGTATCTTGCAAAATGTACGTCACAACATTAAGTTCTTGTGTACCGAACTGAAATATCACATAGCATTTAAGCTTATAATAAATATTTTATACTTACAAGGAAATTTTAACATTGCGAAATTCAGATGAGCAAAAGTTACTGTTCGACGCGAAAACATTTCCAAGCATAACGGTATCGATTCTGGGCAAATTATTACTGTCTGCTTTGCTGAATCCAGATTCCATGGTTAATTCTTTCAAATTATAATTAGAAAAAACTGTATGTATCAACTTGATATTAGTTGTTAAAAACCAAAATTTTATCAAGAACCGGTAGTGATACTCGAAACGTCAAGACAAGATTGGAGTTTCGCACGGCGTGACGTAACGCTTTCTGATTGGTGTTCACTGTCACGTGACTAAAGGTTTCATTTTACGAAATTTATTTTTAAAAAATATTATAAATCTTTAACGCTTTTAATAATTAAAATTGTTTGTTATTTTCTCCATAACATAATTAATCATTATAAACCCCTATCCATTATATTTATTCTTAATGGACACAAGCCTATTAATTAGTGTGTATAAGCTTGAACGCATGGATTCGATAAGGGACTTGGGTGTAATTTTTGATGTTAAGCTATCGTTTAGAAATCATTATGAGTATATAGTAACTAAAAGTAATAAACTGCTGGGCTTTATTTCAAGGAACACCAAGGAATTTAAAGATACTCGTGGTTTTAAATATCTTTATCTTGCCCTCATTCGAAGTGTTCTGGAGTATAACTCTGTGATATGGTCTCCTTTTTATAAAAATCATAGTGACCGTATTGAACGTGTTCAAAGAAAATTTTTGCGGACCCTCTCGTTTAGGACGGGTAATCATCGTAAACTAGCATCATATACTGAAAGACTTGAATTCTTTAATATTGTTTCTTTGAAAAATCGCCGTACATGCAGTGATTTGTTTTGTTTGTATAAAATTGTACATTCAATTATTGATGCTCCCCCTTTGTTGTCCCTCATTGGCTTTAATACGAGGTATAAATCCCGTAATTCTACAGACAGATTGTTTGCTCTTCAGATATATATAAATAATACTTCTTATTATAACCCAATAGTTAGAATGTGTAGAGAATTTAATGAGCTTGTCCATGTCCACAGGTCCCTTGATATCTTTAACCTCTCCTTACTCTCCTTTAAAAAACAAATTTGTCAAGCTATTAATGTAACAAATTAATGCCTTGATTTAAATATTGCACTATTATTGTTACCTATTGTTATTGTTTTGTTTTTCTTTTTTAATTATCACTACAGTGTATGTGCAGTATGTGCTTTCACTGAAATATACAGCTAGTTATCATTTAAATACCTACGGGTATCTCAGTGTCTCAATAACACAATGTTTTTCTCCCTCTAACCAGAGTTTAAATAATTAATTAATAGTTGTTCTAACTGCCTAGTAACATGTGATACTTTGTTTGTTAATCGCTTACTAATTTGCTCTCTGTACGAGTATATTCTCATAATTTGGTAATTATGTAAACACATGCTTAGAATTGTTACCTAGATTATAAGTTTGGTTTCTTATATATGTTTATTAATTGGTGGCAATTTGTTTTGTGTTTCAAATAAATAAATAAATAAATAAATACACATAGAAAGCTATCGGTACCTACCGGTCCACGCATATAGTCGACGCCGACAATCTCCCTACTTGGTGCCTAGACAGCGCCTAAAAGCACCAATAATCGGCGACATGTCGTTCGTTCGACGCTTATTATTAGCTTTACAATAGGCGCCGACAGCAAGCTTTCTACGTGTCGTACTATCAAGTCCGAAAATAAAGCAATTTAAGGCAAAGTAATATTGGAAGGCCAAAGCGCAGCTGAGGCCTTGCCAAATGTTTTAAAAGGATCACGTTATATATGATAGGTTATATCGCGCCCAAAAGTAGCCTATGTTTGACCTTAGGTCGTTAACTACATCCCTACCAAATTTCATCACAATCGGTACAGCAGTTTAGCCGTGAAGAGATGACAGACAGACAGACAGACTTTCGCATTTATAATATTAGAATGGATTAGTATGGATATGGAAGTATGGTAGTATAGAAGTATGGATGGATTAGTATGGAAGTATGGAAGTATGGAAGTATGGATTATTATTTTTAGGCCATGTGAGTGTAAGTGATGAGTAGTGGATGTTACCTGCAACAACTGCGGGTGTATCTGCAGCAGCTGCTGCGGCGACGACTGGTAGCCGCCCTCGGACACCACGCCTCCGCCGAGCAGAGATTGCAGCTGCTGCATCGATATCACCTGACACACAGACACACATACTATACAGATTTGTTTATTTGATCTAACATAGGTATAAGGATGTTACAACATAGGGGTTATACTACTGTCTGTACTGTAATTGGAGCAGCGTATCCTGACCTGGAGGACTATAGGCATTTCGCACCAGGTGATGTTCTGAAGCTCATGCAGTCCTTCTTCGGAAATCCCGGTATGGGTGAGTAAGGAATGGGGTAAGTACAAAAGAACCCAAAGGTTCGACGTGCTTCATATAATTTGGGACCCCATAAGAAGATAAGATAAGATACTACTGTCTCTTAAAACCATGCAAGATCCAGTGAGTAAGCGAGACATCGCCAAACATGATGTAAGGCGACATCTCCCTTACTAAGTGGATCTTGCATGGTTTTAAGAGATTGTGGTAAGGTGGCTGTACTCCATCTTATAGGCAATGTGTGAAAATTTTAAAACTACTTGTATTTTCTGCTGATAGGAAAATGTTCCGTATTAGCAAAAAAAAACCGAATTTCAGAATTCAGACTTAATTTGAAAACATATCACAAACACAAACAAACACGTAATATGATTATTTTCAATCAACTCTTTGAAGTGCCAAAGTAACAACAGATTGGACTAGCTTTGGGTCAAGTTTTATTCGCCCATTTCAAATAGACGTGAAAGATAGATTGAACAAAGTATAATTAGACAAAAAAATCACCTGTGGTTGTACTTGTATCCCATTTGGGACTGCATTTGCTGCGTTCACTATAGCTGCAGACAACTCATTGCCCTGAAATTTAAATATTGATTTTAGTTTTCCTACAGTTGATAAATGTATCAATTTGCTGATCATTTCCACTATATTGACTACTAGCAGTCCACCCCGGCTTCGCTTGTGGTACACACATAGCCTTTATCACTTGGGGATAGTGTGGCATTCCAATGGTGAAAGAATTTTTCAAATCGTTCCTTCGTTGCAAAATATTGTTATAATTTTGGAATTGAAATCCACTATCATTTAGTTTTGGAAGGGTCGTTCAATATTTAATGATAGTAGATTTCAATTCCAAAATTATAACAATATTTTGCTACAGCGTGTTCGCGAAGACGCGCGACTTTATACGTTGCAGCCATTTTGGATTCACCCGCATTTTTTTTAAAGTAACTTATAATAAGTAACAAATATACTTCAAGATTTAAAGTAACTTCTAGAACTATGACGATTTTTTTAAAAATTCTTGAACATCTAGCAGCATATAAAGCTGATGCGTGTGTCTTAAGTTTGGAGATTTTATGTATTGTGTAATCTTTTTTTAAACGCGTTGACTGAAGGTGCAGTCTCACTCTCGGGACGTTACAAAAGTTACATCAGTTTATATCTTCCCAACACTTACCGATAGACCTTGAGCCCTTAACTGTTGAACAACAGCCGAGCTTATGACCCTCAACTGCGGCTGTTGCTGTTGTTGTTGTTGTTGCATATACTGTTGCTGGATCGCAGCTATCGTCGCCGCATCTCCTTGCACCTGCAAAGTTGATTATAAAAAATAACATACGCTTAACACTTTTTGTAAGGAGACTATGATAGCAACAGGGCTCGGAACCGGTATTTTAAAGACCCAAAAATAACCTGGTAAATAAGTATAGCGGTCGATTTGAGGGTCCTAAATACCTGGTTAAGACCGATATTTTTGGGGAAATACCGGTTGAGCGGAACCGTAATGCTAGAGGGTCGCTGTAAAAATGTATGGGCAGAAAAACAAGCTGGTTTTTTATTCTAACCAGGTTTCCGAGCCTTGGATAGCAGTTGTTTGTTTTCTACTTCAAGAAGTGTTACTTTTAGCAAAAATGTTAATTCATATACCTACTAGTTGAAATTCTCGTCATACACGGCGAGCGTGTATGACAAGTACTCCTAATGTATCCCTTTTTCAAAAGTCTGCGATTTGGCACCGACCCTGACCGTCTGTCGACGCCTGTTTTTTTATTCACTATATTAATTTTCCATCATATTTGAATCAACCTCGACTAAGTTCAACCTGGACAACGAAAATGTTAAGCGAGAAACCACATGCTTGGTATAAAGTTACCCATGTTACATTTATTCATACTGACTTGTTGCTGTATGAGCTGGGCCTGTTGAACTTGTTGTTGCTGTTGTGCTTGTTGTTGCGCCTGTTGTTGCGCCTGTTGTTGCGCCTGTTGTTGCGCTTGTTGTTGCGCCTGTTGTTGTGCTTGTTGCTGTGCTTGTTGTTGCGCCTGTTGTTGTTGTGCTGCTTGCTGTTGTTGCGGACCTAGAAATTTGAACAATGCATTGTGATTTTAGTATTGCCTGGACTACAATGGTCTTTGAAGTACTTATATGATTATTGAAAGTGATGCATCTATACAAGCGAGACTTGGTCTCCGAAGCGATGACTTGAAGTACTACGAAACACTGAGGAAATGTTGCTATATAAATAATAATGTTTTGTTTTATCCACTTTATTATTTTCCCTGTATATGAATTTAGTAAATAAATAAATAAAATAAAATTATTTCATATCCACAAAATGAAATGCTATGTGAAGTTAGGCAGTGCTTAGTATTCACTTATCAAAAACGAGAGCAATTAATGATACATACTAAAGTGCTGTTCCTGGGGTTCTTCCTTGGGTTGTTCGGGCCCCATGTTGGCGGCGCCAAGTCGGCTGCAAGTCGCCGCCAGCAACGCTAGGGGCGACTGGCTGCCGCTGCCCTCCTGTAACACATTCATTATTGTTGTGATAAAAGATTCCTTATGGTCTTACCATTAGGAATCATTTTGTCAAAGCAGCCTATCTGGAAAAGACATCAGGATTGTGGACTTGGCCGCCCCACATGTTGGTGTAGGCTGATATATGTGAGATGGACATTGTGAACTAGGAAGTCATTGCGCAAAATAGAACATTCTGACTCTCGTTTAATAGTCCAAGATCCAGCAGAATAAATAAGCAAAGATCAAGATGTTTTGTATTCTATTTTATTATTGTTTGTACATACATGAATAGAATGTCAGCTGCTTCTCTTGACACGCAAGCCATAAAAGTCGACTGAGGGAATCAATCGCAAATGGGGGAATCTTGATATAGGTGATGCAGCTAGTAATCATCACTATTGATTTCCTGTTTTAACTATCATCATACTAAATGTGGCCTAAGGTCTTATGGCCGAAGACTTTGTCTACCCCTTATGGGATAAAGACGTGATTATATGTATGTGTTTGTACATCATCAGGTCAAACATGACGAAGGTAAGATTTTTAAACAGCTTTTTGTGCCTTTTAGAATGACTAGCTGTTGCTTCACATAGTTTTGTTTATATGTCCATCTAGAACAATATTTTTTAAATAGTGGAACATTAGTGCAGTGATTCCCTTGGAAGTTAATTGTAAATGTGTTGTTACTTTGTCACATTCTGACTAACAATGGCACTTCTATTGTCTTGGCCTATGTGATGTACTTACAACCTGCATGCCATTGAAAAATTTTTTCAACCATAATTACAGAACTTTGAATCTTTATTGAGTATCAAACACATAAGACCATGGAAAAAGTGTGGATGGGATGTTATTATTCATTTACAAATACTTGAAGATGTGGCGATGAACGGGAATGTCCAAATGTTCAATGACAGAGCTTACTTAAAATATTATCTGCAGGAGTGAAATTTCTATTACAGTTTCAGTTACATTGCAGAAATATGTTTTTTTTTGCTTTTTTCGCATTTTAATTTATTCAATTATTTAAACTTCTTTGCACAAATTAAAAATAAAGTGTACAATGGTGGACTTAATGCCATAAGTATTATATATATTTTGTAACTATTCATACTCTTTCTTACTCATCTTAGCTATTTCCGGGTTGCATCGGCCGGTTGCTATCCTTTATTGTTTTTTTGTTTTGTTATTTATTTACAAAAAAAAATAATTTAATGAAATTTCAATATTGCATTTTTTTAAACCTAGCGGGTGGACCTGATATTCATTAGTGCGGTGTACATACTTGAACAAGGAAGGTAATATTGTCAATTTAGCCAAGTTTATATATATTTCCTTAAAAAATGTTTGAAAGTTGACAAAAATAACCATAAGGTATGCAAATTATAGTCATTTGCCACTAGAACTAAAATAATGAACCGCCCACCATATAACACTTGCAAATAAATTAGTAAAGTGGTAGTTCCCTATTTTCTTTTACGATGCATGTAATCTTATGAATTCATTTTAGGGTTTGTTTTGATTGGAAGCCCATAGTTTTACAGAATACAGAAAAGATATTATAAAAAATAAAGAGTAGCAGACCTTCATTGGTAAATAAACAAACTTTTATTAAGTAAGTACCAAAGTAGGTAGGTACCTCTATAAAATCATCCTCCATAACCATTATTTATAATTTATTAAAATCCAATTTATTTTTCATGTAAAAATAAAAAGCAAAAACTAGTTTTCCTTAAAAAAAAATTAAAATAAAATTAATAGGTACCTACCTACCTATTTTGATCGTGATTTTTGACGTTGACGTAAAAAATGAATGATTGATAGTGAATAAATGACCCATAGACAAATTCATTTCAATTTGGTAGTGGTTTTGGCTTTTCAACACATTTAACCCCAACCTGTGAAACTGTCATGTAGTAAAAAAATCACCTTTTGTGTTGGATATGTGACGCATCTTTGTGTATTTGTGCAATTTAAGACTAATAAAATACTCGTGTTTTAAGTATTTGGTTTTAGTGAAATTTCAAAGTTAGGAAGAGTTTGTTGATGTTGTAATACAGTGTAGTAGTTGGGAGTCGACACGCCTTTTCCTAACAAGTGCCGGGAGTCGTCGCACGCAAGGTCGCCGCCGCCCTTTGATCCACCCACCTCAAATCGCGTGACTGTGATTTCGATGCAGTGGTTAACTAAGCTATCTCAAACATCGAACATGCTAATTGCAGGTATACACAATGTACGTACCGTATGCGTACTCTGTGCAACTATGTTAAAATCATATCCGAAATCGAAGTGGTGTCATTATGATTGTGTGAAAATCAGAACATAATAAAATGGCGACCGTCATGTAAACAACATCAGCCACTTGCCACTTTGTTCGATGACTTTTATAGAAATCATATTACACAGTTATTATTAACTATGTATGACATATAACAGCTAAAGGAAAATGATGGTGCTATTTCGGCAAGCAAGGGTGTTGCTTGCAATACGGTCACAACCTCCCGCGTGTGGCCTGGCGGGCCCCACACGGCCGGGCCGTACTCGCCCCGCCCTCCCCCTGCGCCGACCGACACGAGACCGCTGCCCGTAAGCGTCCAATCTGTTACACAATAACACTGCATCCTAGGCACTTTTTACCTTAATAGTCTTTTCTTCGTCAATGTATTCCACCTCCACTTTAGTAAATTCAGACGACATCATCTACTGTATACTTAAAAGTGATTATTTTTCTTTGTTCACTCGCAGAACGCACCATTCTCACGACCGGCCGCCAAACTGCGGCTGGCATACTGCCGACGGACTAAAACGAAGTCGCTCGGTAATGTTCGGAGATCCGCCTCCTATCGCGGTCAGTTTTGTAATAGTTTTATAAGATTTTGAATAAAATATGACCCTGATGTAAAGCTGTAATGTTGTAATTAGAGCCTTTGTGGTAATGTTATTCTTATATATTCATCATTTTCTACCTATGTTAATTTGGTAATGTTACAGCTTAATTTTTATTGTTATTTCCCCTTATCTCCATCTCGCTCTACATGAGACAGATCTTGATTATTGGTAGGCAGCAGCTGCGCCTCTCTCCTCCTCCCCGTCGTCGCGGGTGCGGCGCTGCCGCCCGATAATAATAATTGAAAGTAGGAAGGACGTAATAATGGGTGTATAACCTCGCGCCCGCGGCCTCCTTGGGCGGGCAAAAAAATGCACACATGTCGATGTCGCATCACATCGTTCGATGCGTCAGCCTCGTTAGACTGGGGGCTAGGACAGGTTGGACGTGGCTTGTAAACAAAATTGTTGCTTGATCTCAAGTCATTGCCGAACTGAACGTCTCTTTGACTCTTTCTTTATAAAATGAGGCATTCTTTATGTTAGGTTTTTTTGTGAAATTGTAACATGTATTTTAATTGACATGTTTAATCAACTCCTTAAGAGTTCCAGTATTAAAAAAATACATTTATAGCAATATTATGCATTGAAACGTTAAAAAGAATCCAAACTAAAACGTGTTTATACCCTGCCGAATAATAATAAAAATACCATAGTGATTCGCAATACAGGTTTGCTCAAAGAGCTTCTCAGTTTTCAGTACTATATTTTTCCTGATACTTATATTTTTACCAGAACCTTAATTTGTAGAGACTGGTTTAAGCAAAATGAGAGTGAAAGTCAAGCACGTTTTGTCAAACGTCAGCCGCGTCGCCCAGTCCATTATGCACGAATGAACAGACGCCCCGAGAGAGCGTGTGTCCCCGACTTAATTATCTTCACCTCTTACCATGCGGTTTTAGTCTCTAATACTATTTTAATAAGACTGATAGTTCTATAAACATGTAATCGATAATATGATAACTGAATAATTTTATGTTTCCATCAGTCTGATTCATTATTTTATGCTTTATATGTATAGGTACTAAGTTCACAATTGCTTATTGCTCTGTTCGACTAAAGCTCATTTATAATGTACATAACTGTACTATGGGTGTACTCTTCGGTAGCATGCACGGCATGCGGTATTAAAATGACGTGGTGTTGATTGCGTAGCTTTCTTCAATTAGTAAGAATATTAATGCTATCAGATGAAATCTTTTTTTGTTTACCGAGTTTACTTATTCCTTATGCAAAACCCACATATTCACACGGCCACCTACCAAACAAGTTTCAAAGTGCGTCATTCCTGTGAGATTGTGATCAAGATTGATCGTTTACTCTTTAATACCGAGGAACTTAAATAATAAGTAAATGTGGCAAATAAAATCAATATAATTGCGGTTGCATGTGATGGCATGCTTAACGATAAGCTAAACTGCAGCAGAACAATAAAACCAAGATATATTCATGTGCCTCTTGTGATATAAATGAATGCTCGTTACACTTTTAAGACCGTCTGCATTCAATTTTGAACCTACTTCAAACAAAGGAGGAGGTTTCTTAATTTGACCGTATTAATGGTTTTTTAATTAATATATTTATTCACACACCAAAAAGGAACAAAATAATGTAACACATTAATCTTTTTTCTCAAACAAAAACCATCTTCTATTCGTTTACTGGACACATTTGAAGCACTAAAGTAGTGGTTGACTCGTATTTCAGAGTCAGAGCCCGCAAGATGATATTGAAAATCTCAGACATCTGGATATGTAAGGTCAAGTCAATTGATACAATAGAATACAAAATTCTGTAATGCACCAAAATATGACAAATTTTAGATGCTATAGTCCAACAGACTACGAATCAACTATATTTGAGGCAGCAGAGGTGACACCTCTGACACCAATGTATGCAGGGTCAACTGAGCTTGTTAGTCAGACGATATGAATTAATCCCTCCGACTAAGCAGATATACCTATATACCTTAAAAAGTTAGGAATGCTAAGAACAGAGAGATATATTATGATAAGAAGCAGACAATGATAATATCAATTATCAATTACTATAAATAAAAACAGACGCAAACACTATTACACTACGCATAAGTACTCAAAATGCATGTAAGCATTGTCAAAATACAAACGCCATGATACCACCTTAGTAAATGTAAAAGTGGTAAGTTAAGATAGAGCTAAATAAAATAATCCAAAGCTCTTGTACTACAAACTTCAACTGCGATACTTCCCCTCAAGCGTATGAGTCGTAACACAATCCCTTAAGCGTTATGCGTTGTACATCTTAGGGCCCGGAAGGACTCTAAATATAGTTTACGGACATTTCATGTCCTGGTGGAAGCGGAAGTAACAGTGGGCGGACCGGACCGCCCGAACAACCGCCCCCGCAATCAGACACGCCCTGACTTACAAATCATTCTGCATCTCACGCTAATTAATAGACCCAAAAGTCTTCCTGGATAATTACAAAATCCTAAAGACTTCAAGTTGACAATCAATCATTAAGTGAATAAATGTAAGTACTGCGTCATTCGAACTTGATATTATGTATCTCACACAGTTTGCAATTTTGAATGTAGCATATTTTGGTTAGGTAAAGAAATCTGTTAAATTTATTACATACTAGCTTTTGCCCGGGGTTCCGCTCCCATGTAATGTTTAGGATAAAAAGTAGCCTATACGTTATTTCCGGTCAACCTCTTTATTAGTTTACACAAATTGAATTTTTTAATTCAGAAATATTTGAACATCTTATAAACCTTTTTCATTTCAGGCACTATGCTACATTTTTGACAGGTCTTTTTGTAGACCTGTAGTAGTACATATAGATAAGATAGCCACGTATTATCTCATGACGATCGTTAAGAAAACTCGACCCTATGATATGATTTCTTGCTATATGCAGCTACTTGTAACCTGGCTAGCAAATTTAAGAAAGGGTCAGCGCTGGCCTTGAGTGTCAATAAGAGTAGTAGTACTTTAGACTTCATTTGGCACACCTAATGTATAAAGAGCACCTTTTGTATGCATAATACTATTAATCCTGACAGTCGAAAATATTTTTATATACAGCTCGAAGGACCATGTTTTAAAATTTAGATCTGTATTCTGGTGGATTGTAAGTATGGCTGTTCTTATAAAAGCCGAAAAAATCGAGAATGCATGCATATATAATGTTTACGATTAGTTTACGCACGAATGTCATATAACAATAGTTTTTCTATTGTGACTGGATTTTGTAAGCCAACGGTTAATCAACATAAAGACTAGTGACCGACCGAAGGATCAGTATCGATTTGACAGAAAATCTCCGCACCAAAACTGGGTTCGTGAATTATCAAGCGCCGCTTACTGAACTTCGGGAGAGTTCGTATCACGTGCATCCCACCTCGCCATCGTCAGCTGTCATATTTTTTTTATTTTATCACATACTATTTTATTTTGATACCATATGATCGCAATACTTATGCCAGGAATATACACATACCAAAAATTAAATTTCATGTACTGGAACTTTCAATTCTTATTGAATTGAAAGTCCACTTCATTTTATAACACTTTTTCGATATTTCTATGAATTTTGTGATAAATTAATATTCATACGTATAATATTAGATACAGGATTATTGAATATTTTCCTTTTGATGGCAGAACAGTATTGTTTGCTTTACATTATGTCTTTGTTATCAGTATCTTTTCCAAGCGTTGGGTACTCTTTTTCCTATTTCAGCTTTCATCTGGTCCGTAAATGATACAATTTGACCCAGGTTCATATAGGAATCCACATTATCAATGGTTTCTCCATCCACCACTATGTACAGTAAGCTGCAAAAGTCCATATAGAGTGAGCAAATAGTATCGCATCAAGCGCTCATATTCACTCACACATTTACAAATAACCAAGTAAACTATTATTGATGTTTTATTTAACCATATCTGCAATTTCGCGAGAAAACCCAAGTGGATCGGTGGCACTACGGGACGCACTCGGACTCACAACAAATATGTCGATGGTTCGAATCTCGCTCGCGGCTCTTTCTATTTTCTTTGCCCGCGGTACTGACTAATTTCGTGTTTTTTAAGTTTTATTTTATTGTTTACAGAAACTATTAAAAGATTCTCAAACAAAACTTCATATTGATAAAAATACGACTCGGAAACTATTTTGATGTTTCTTAAGAATGCTCTTTGTAGGGTAGGACAAGTTAAACATTTCTCATGAACGGTAAAAATGAAAAGTGAGGAAAGAACACTGCGATTGAATATAACTTTGCTTTGTTGTTTGTGATAAAGTCGATTGACTACGTTCTACAACTATGCAAGCTAATATTGATATGCAGGATAGGATACGCATTACCGAAATGCTTAAGATGGGTTATAATATTTCTCAAATTGCTAATGAGACTAGATTTAGTGTGAGTATTATTTTTATTTATGATAAGGTTATAGAAAAAATAGTGTGTTTTAATAATTGATACCTAAAGATATTTATAAGTATTTATATCTACTTGTTGAATTGTTTCAGTGGATAACAGTGAAGCGCTGGATAACTCGCTTCCAAGAAGAAGGTGTTGTAGCCACTCGATCTCGTAGTGGTCGTCCGCAACATATTAGTGCATCACAGCGGAGCTACATGGTGCAACAATATGAGACAAACGCACAAGTCGTTTATGTCGTCCCAACATGGTAAACTTCACTTATGGCGCAGGGATAGAACTCGTTATAGTGAACAAAACATCGTCGCAAACATGGAGTCTGGACGCATTTCCGTGAATATGTGGGGGTGGATGAGTGCCGCTGGACCTGGTGAATTAGTGTCTATAGCAGGGCGGGCTACGGCTGCCCATTATGTGCAATTGCTGCAGGATTGTATGCTGCCAACCGTGCGGTGTGTGTATCCAGCTACAGACATATCACACTTATCATACGTGCATGATAACTGTCCTGAGCATCGGGCTCAAGTAGTGCGCGAATGGTTCAGACACCATAACGACACAGCCGTCATTCCCTGGCCAGCAAAATCACCGGATTTAAATCCAATTGAAAATTTATGGGGCTTAATGGTGCAGAGGTGGGACATGCGAAATGAACGGACTGCAGAGGCCTTGGAAGCCCACTGCATGGAAGTGTGGGAAAATTTAAGAGGGACAGATGTTTGTTCCAACATAGTTGGATCAATGCACGGCGCTTACTTGATGTTATTGAAAACAATGGAAGTTATATTAAATACTGACAATATAAGTTATATTTTTTTAAATAATTAGTTCTAAATTAAAATATTTCCAATTACCTTCACATCGAAAACAAATTCAGCGCCCCGCCGCCTTATAGTGATAGCCTATTTTTATTATGGTTACTTACTAGCTTCAATTTTCTTTTCTTTACGAAAACGAATCATTAAGCTATCATTAACAGTGGCGTGCATATCATAAAGACGTTTAGACGTTGCCTACCCTGTACTTTTGTAATAAATAATAAAAAAAATATATTATCAATACATATAAATAGTAAATATTTTTTCACACGAGACATTGAATTATCTTAACAACATCTATGAATTCGCGCGATCACGCGGCGCGCCGCCGTTGCCCCATACGCGCTGCTAGCTAGCTAGGCCAGGCCAGCTTTTTAGTAAAACGTCTGAAGTTTACTACTCTCACAAAGAAATCACTATGTATAGATATGCTTTTGCTCGTGTAGTAGTGCAAGTAAAAAACTTACATGAACAGACACATATGCGCTAAATCACGCCTGTGTGAGTAAATTTCAGACCTCCACTATAGATGAAACAAAATGCTATGAGATGACATTTCATCTCGCTCTCACTTATTTTACGGCCAATTAGAATTACGCGTTACACATACTTAAATCTGATTAGTGATTACGATCGATTGCAGCAACATGATAACTGTGTCTATTGGATATTAAACGAATAATGCTGCAAATTTAAAAACGCATAGACTTGAAGACTTTATATAAACAAGATGACATTCCCAATTCCGTAGGGTTATATTTTTATTTCCGTATAGAAATCAAATCAACAATATGTTTGCTTTGCTTGCATGCATTTGTTTGTTTTTTGTTTAATTAATTGATAATAGCAATGTGCATTGTTTACAATGAGGTGAAAAAATAGCACTTTTATTTTTAACAAATTTACTCAGTTTTAGTTTAAAATTGTAAAATTTTCATGTGAGTTGTAAACCGAGTGTTTGTTTACTTACAAAAACTATAAAATGACGTGCTAAGTAATCTTTCATTTGACGAAAAAATGGCAATAATAATAAATGGACGTTATCAACCGGGATTGATCGGATTTAGTTGAAGTGAAGGGTAAGCTTACAACAACATTATTTAATATTATTTTCAAATTAATATGTTTGCTATGCTTTTCCAAAATTCCCACGGGACCGTAGGTCTTATAAAAAATTTCAGGGCCTAAGTACATGTACTGGTACATGATTCATATATTTTAATTTTATTATCTTCTTGCTCGTTACTGTTTTAGTTGTAACTCAAATACCTATACCTAAATTATAAGTATAGATTAAAATAGAAATAGTTTTGGTTTAGGTAGGTTTTTGCCTACCCTAAGGAAAATGTCTGTGCACGTCACTGATCATTAACCATATTAAAAAGATAGAAATAGGTGTAAGATATACTTTACTATGATATGTGTCAACAACGCTTTGTAATGTTAAACGTTAAATTAAAAACTTGATTTAATATTCTTTTAGTTTTAATTTGAATAGAAAACCTATAAGCATTATTACCTTTCCATAATAATTTAATAGGTTTTTAAAGGTTATTATTTACGAAACAAAACTTAAAAATGAACAAAAGAAAAAAAAAATGAACAAATTGAACATCTTTCCTTACAATAAAGGATTCGCGGGCCGGACGCGATTTGAACCGAGGACGTTTTTTACCGAGGCACGAGGTAGCAACCACGAGACCATCAGCAACTGTTATTA
Source organism: Apomyelois bistriatella (assembly GCA_947044815.1). Classification (NCBI taxonomy): domain Eukaryota; kingdom Metazoa; phylum Arthropoda; class Insecta; order Lepidoptera; family Pyralidae; genus Apomyelois; species Apomyelois bistriatella. The sequence continues at coordinate 3,497,368 of OX345688.1, forward strand.
AGTGACGAAATAAATAATCGCACTTATAGTTTGGCGAAGCGAAACAGACACCTTATTTTATTTTTAAGAAATATGTTGAGTCTTGTCACTTTAAATTAAGGTTTATATTTATTTGTTATAGTTAATGTCAATGTGTGTGTGTGTGGTTTGCGTTCACGCCGTTTTAGTCCTTAAGCTATATATGGACTTTTGCAGCTGACTGTACACACAAACTAAGATCATGACTAACAGAGCATGCTTTATTCTTAGTTTTTGTGTTGCTCAGAGTAAGCCCTGCCTTTTTATGTTTTGTTGCTAGGTCCTGCAACATCCTTTGTAAAGTTTCCGCGTTGTCTGTCATAAGCCCCAGATCATCAGTAAAACGAAAGTGATTTAAATTGGATCCATCAATATTTATTCCATAACTCTGCCAATTCATTTTATCCTGAATATTTTTTTAAGCACTTCTGAAAATAGCTTTGGGGAGAGTGGGTCACCCTGTCATACTCCTCTTTGTATTGGGAAAGTATCCTCAGTTTTCCATGTCGACATGAGCCATTTTTATTAAAAAAAAATTCGTATATATGTGTGCTCCACTTGTCTATGTGTCTTTCCAGCGCTTCCCATATGTTAGGATGGTGAATTGAGTCGAACCGGGAACTGGCTAACCAGCTAGCCCAAAATGAGCCTTGGCCTCGGCTGATAATAAAAACCTCCATTTCGATTTCAGCACCCAGACTGGGTGCCGAAATATCGCTAAATAGAATAGAGTGAAACCATCTGTATCAGAATATGTAGGTATGTTTTTATACCCCAGTTATTCAAAGAGATGTAAATCCTGATCCTAGATAAATGTGTTCACCGTAGCAGTAGAACTTATATTGACTATGTAATTGCTTGCCATCTACCTGTTCCTGAAAATGTTTAATTTAAAGATTCGCTACAACGCGGAAGGAGCACCCACCCACCGCCCGCCCGTGACAACTGCTCGCGGGGCGTAACCGCCGCCCTACGCCCGCGCCCGCAGCAGTTATAATGCAACTTGTTCCTAGTGAAAAAATTTTTTAAATACAAATATTGATGGTGAAGCATAGTAACTTTATTAAGTTAGAGCGATATATAAACTGAAAAATAAAAACGCTTATATGTTGTAAGCAAAAACATTTTAAAATAGAACCCGATCCGACATTATCAAAGGTCTAATCTAAAAGTTAGGTTATTGTTACCTTGCGACCCTGAAAATCAGCGAGTAAACATTTCACTGCGGTATAAAACTAGTTTAATCCAGCCTCATTGAGGAAAAATTTTGTTTTTTACACAGGCAAAACTCCTATTGACCGACTTGTGCAAAACTACTAAATAAGTATTGCCTGTTTCTTTAAACTACAATAAATATGATACTCTTGCTAGTTTAAGATATTTTAGTTTTTATCGGCGGCTGACTTACGCCAAGGGGATTACCACGACGCCTTTTAATACTTAATAAACTATTTTGAGTAAGTGAGATGTTCCCTTACATTATTGCGTTATGTTATCGCACTTACTCAATCATTTATGAATCGTCATAAGAATGTTTGGTAACCCGAAATTATTAAATTATCTGTGAATCTTAATAAAAAAAAATTATTATTATTTTATTGACCTAACGTTTTATCAGTTGGCAAATTTTACAAAATGGCTGCGGCATGTTTATTTTATAAACCACAAGCGTGAAATATAATATTATGTTTGGTTTTAAAAATGTATTATTCGTTTAATAAAGCTTTAAGTAACACACCATAATCATAAGAGCTTGAATGAGCCTCTCTATAGTATTAAAATTTAATAAAAGGTACTTAATAAAATAAAATGAAATGAATGACATCCATTTGTTTAATTTTAATTTTTTAGCAAGTAGACAGACATTTTAAAGTTCCATGCTCTAAGACGGCCCCACAGAGTACTTTTGTATAACGGCCCTTAAAAATGTATTTATTTTACCCCAGTGACCCCATTATACCCTTTACGTACGTTCAGTAATTATAACAAGTTGTCTATGGACGGAAAGACCAATAACAGACCGGAAATCATTCAATTCGAGAATAACTGACACAAATTAAAATTTTTAATAACGAAATAAAACAAACAAATATTAATTAAAGTATTTTTTTATAAATAAACTAGCTGTTCATCGCGATTTCACTCGCACGATGTGTGTTTGTACCATAGAACAGAGAAATTATCCGAATTAGTTACTATTATATTGTAAGGCACACATTACATGCTCATGCGCGCATGATGGAAAACCATCAATCAAAGGGATGGTACTCGAAAGTTAAAAATCGACTGATTTCCAAAAAAAAATCCTAAATTTTGAAGATTAAATTAAGAATTTTGCGATGATTTACGATGAAACAAATAAATCAACTAATTTCCAAATAAATCATCGCAAAATTCTTTATATAAATTAAAAAAATTACATTGATTTGTTTGGAAATCAGTCGATTCAATTTAACTTTCGAGTACCATCCCTTTGATTGATGGTTTTCCATCATGCGCGCATGAGCGTCTAGGGTGCGCCTAACAGACCTATAATGTAGAGGTAGGTACCTCAAGAGTCAAGCCAATTGTCAAGTCAATTGATATGCAAAAAGATTTTTCATTTCTCATACTCGGAAAGTAGTGTTTTCCTGATCTGAGTATAGGGTGGAAAACGCTTCATGCCCTCCCACGGGCCGAAAAAACCCATAGTAATCACTTTCTTCCTTAGGGCGGGAAAGAAATTTCAAAATTAGAACATAATTTTGCCTGTGAAATTGGAAGGAAATGGGCAACAAAAAATTTCAACAACAAAAAAAAATGTGGAAGTATAAACAGCCAGTGTTAATTTAAAAAATATTTTGTTAGGGTCAGCACTCACTAAGAGCAAAGCATTTTCTGATAACACTAAAATATTAACTTCATGAATATCGGCATACAGTGAAAAATAAACTCATGTAGGTACAAACGCGACGGTCCGGAACATCACGTTAAGAGGTTTATTTAATTTTTCATTTTATTTATTTTTAACAGTGGCGGATTAAGAGTATCCGAGGCCCTAAGCACAGAGCCTGTGTAGGCCCTCTATTGCTTAAATGGAAATGGAAGGAATGGAATGGAAAAGTAGGTTAGTACGTGCGGTAATGCGTATGGGCGCTATCATTTGCAATGCAAAGACAACTCACTCACTCGGTGTCGCGCGCAGGGGGCAGGGCCCTGCGGGGGTGTATGAAGGGTCACTCCCGGACTGCTCGCGCCTTGCGATTTCGGACATATTGTGGATGAATCTCGATAAAATGTAGGTATAAAATAAAACGCCAGCAGAGGATGGAGGCCCCTGGAGAACAGGGGCCTCCATCCTCTGCACGTGCTTGTAGTGTTTATACGTTAATCCGCCACTGATTTTTATAAAACTAAACCCGCTAAAATAGCTGATGGTTACCCCCTCTGCAGTGCTCTTAGTGTGCGCTGATCTTAAGCGGAACGGAGAAGCCCCCATCAAGCGGGCGGTATGTTCTACATTTAAAATTTAAAACTGAATTACCAACACAATATCATTTAAGAAGACACTACGAGTTTTTGGAGGGAAAGTAAACTATCGCTATGTCCGCGCTGTATTTAATTTCCAAAACTTAGGTTTTTTCGAGTGTTTGTGCATAATATTGGTGGTTTATTATTCGCAAAGTGTTCGTGAACAAGCGTGAGTGTTGGGAAGTGATACAGTGTCGATTACGTGACTTTTTATCTTTGTCACCAAAATCTCCATGATATAGCTAAGTGAAATTTTTCCACCGCTTCACTTAGCCATCTGACTCAGACTAGACTTACTTACTTGACTGGACTTGACTATTGACTTGAACTTTTGACTCGACTGACTTAAGTAGGACTGAAGAAGATTAATAAATTCAAGAAAGGCCTTAAAGGACTAGATTCCATGGCCGTATAAACAATTAAAAAAAAAAAAAAAATTTACTATTATTAAGTTTTTGGAGGGAAAGTAAACTGTCGCTATGTCCGCGCTGTATTTAATTTCCAAAACTTAGGTTTTTTCGAGTGTTTGTGCATAATATTGGTGGATTATTATTCGCAAAGTGTTCGTGAATAAGCGTGAGTGTTGGGAAGTGATACAGTGTCGATTACGTCACTTTTTATCTTTGTCACTAAAATCTCCATGATATAGCTAAGTGAAATTTTTCCACCGCTTCACTTAGCCATCTGACTCAGACTAGACTTACTTACTTGACTGGACTTGACTATTGACTTGAATTTTTGACTCGACTGACTTAAGTAGGACTAAAGAAGAATATTAAATTCAAGAAAGGCCTTAAAGGACTAGATTCCATGGCCGTATAAACTATTCAAAAAAAAAAAAAAACTATTATTAATTTTAGAAAGATTTCTTTTTTTACTTTCCTTATATTCGAAATGAAAAGTACTTAGAGTGGTAAAAGCCGTCTAAATACCTCGCACGGGAATTATTCCTTTCCTCCCTTGTCTAACAATCTACTATTTTGAAAAGTTCTAAAGTTAACTCTTCAGCTTTCTTACACTACTAGTAGATAGATTGATTACACGCATGAAGCTGATGCGTGTAATGATGAGCATGAAATGATCCGAAGGATATTTTTAAGATATTAATTAGGTAAGTAGGTATATGTATACATATATATATGTTTTGCATTCGATAAATGATATTCGTTATATGACGTTGAGCTGATATTATTTTTATGTCGGTAATTGGATTGGTAGTGTACCTACTTACCTAGGTATGTAGTGGCTGGTATTTTTTAATTTTTTTTTCGAATTTGTAAGTTATATTACAAACATAACCTAACCTAGGTAGGTACTTAATTCTCCTTTGGATACTTTCGATTTTTAGGGTTCCGTACAAAAATTTATAACGGAACTCTTATAGTGCGTCTGTCTGTCCGTCCGTCCGTCTGTCACAGCCAAATTTCTCCGAATCTACTGAACCAAAACTGATGAAAATTGGTAGGATGGTGTAATCCTGTGACTCAAACACAGATGTGCAAAAAATAAATATTTTTTTAAAATAATGGACATTTTCGGGGGACAAATTAAGAATTAAAAAAAAAGTTTTGCAAACCTTACCGTGTTATATATAAAACTAGCTGTTGCCCGCGGCTCCGCCCGCGTGCGCCTCGGTTATATCGCGCCCGAAAGTAGGCTATGTTTGACTCCTAGTGTATAACTATATCTATACCAAATTTGATCACAATCGGTCCAGCAGATTATAGCATCTCTTAAAACCATGCAAGATCCAGTGAGTAAGGGAGATGTCGCCTTACATCATGTATTGCGCTGTCTCGCTTACTCACTGGAACTTGCCTGGTGTTTAGAGATGATAGTAGGCCACCTGTTTGCCTAATAAAATGTATAAAAAAATTAGGTCTACACTTGAAGACCTGTTTTTTTATTAAATTAGGTATTTAATATCCTTCGATACTTCTTATGTGGAAAATAAAAAGTAGAACCAAAGCGCATATGAAAATTAGAAGTGCAACGCAAGCAAAGTCGCAGGCAACAGTTAGTTTTTGTATAAAATAACCGGCTGCGCTCGTTTTATTCTCGACTCGACGCGGCGTTGAATTAAACCTACAGAGGTTGAACACGACAACACCCCTCCATAGCGATAATAAAATAAAAGCTTGTAAAAAAGCCGCAGACTTGCATTTTTTACCATCACATTGAGCGTAAATACCATTTTGCTTGACGATTTTTCATTTCTAAATTGGAGGCAGAATACAAAATAACAACTACGGATATTTATAATAAACTAGCTGTTGCCCGCGGCTCCGCCCGCGTGGGACTTGGTTATATCGCGCCCAAAAGTAGCCTTATTTGACCTCAGGTCGTTAACTACATCCCTACCAAATTTCATCACAATCGGTCCAGCAGTTTAGCCGTGAAGAGGTGACAGACAGACAGACAGACGAACAGACAGACAGACTTTCGCATTTATAATATTAGTATGGAAGTATGGATTGCATTTATAATAAAAAACATCTAAGTACAAAAGTATTTAAATATTTGACAGTAAACTGAATGAAGTCCTATAATGTTATGTGCGCCATCTATTGGTTACTTTTTGTACATAAATCCCTCAGAGGCGCGGTACAGGACAGGTTTGTCATACAAAATCTCTCACGCAGTCCCTAGCGTCTGCGCTTATAACTAGGGGTACTTGTGGCCTACTATCATCTCTTAAAACCATGCAAAATCCAGTGAGTAAGCAAGACAGCGCAATACATGATGTAAGGCGACATCTCGCTTACTCACTGGATCTTGCATGGATTTAAGAGATGGTAGTAAGCCACCTGTATCTATACGGTACCCCCTAGGCTATGTCAGGCATTGAAGGTCCGATGCTAGTTTTTTTTATGATTACTTGACAGCCAACGTCAAGCATACGGTTCGAAGAACGATGGGCGCGCGATCAGCGAAACCTCTTTACGCTCGTCATGTTGTAAGAGTATAATTAGCGCGTCGCTAACTCGTGGCCTTAGGCGATTCACCACAGAACCCATTAATTTTAATGCCTCTCTTACTCGGAACAAACAATGTCTTGCTGTTTAACTAGTGTGGCATACTTTATTAAGTAAAAACTAGATGTTGCCCGCGGCTCTCGCGATATAACACAGTTATATCGCGACCAAAATTAGCCTGTTTTGATCCCTGGTCCTTAGCTATTATACGTTATTTTGATTTTAAAACTAATCGACTGCACCGATTCCGATAAAATTTCAATGGGACCAAATTGAAAGTATGTCCTATAGAACAAAAAAAAATATTTTCAAAGTCGGTCGAGTAATGACGGAGATATGAGGTAACAAACATATTCAGCCGAATTGAGAAACATACAAACTACTTATGGTTTAATTTAGTAAGGATTTCAATAAAAAAATAATCATCATTTGATGTAAACTTTATTGCACATTACAACATTTAAAAATATGTTATATTTGCCAGGATAAGAAAATGAATGATAGTTTTAAATACAGTGTCTTTTTACAAATATGGGATGAGTTTAAACAAATAAAGAGTGCTTTTAATGCTTTGTGCCTTATTCATCGGAATATATTATATATATAACTGATTCTGTACAAAAGTATAAGTTGTATATTATGTTTGAACGTTTATATAAACTAATAAATCAACATCTGCCCATTTACAAAATAATTATTAACAAGAAAAAAAGATATCACTAAATAATGTTCATTTTTACAACCCATATGACTTCATAGCTATCTCGTTGTTACTAAATCATATTCCTAATGAGCTTAAAATAAATAAGAACTTATTATGACTATTAATATTATTTTCTATTCTGCATCTGTTGAACTCATTTATTCGAGTTGACAAAAATCCACAATAATAAATATTTGAATTGACAAAATGTTTTACGACACAACTTCGTGTAAACAATAGTTTTCAGTGCGCTTAAAATTACTTAATGGACGTCCTTTTTAACCCCCGACGCAAAAAGAGTGGTGTTATAAGTTTGACGTGTCTGTCTGTCTGCCTATCTCTGGCATCATAGCTCCCGAGCGGGTGAAGCGATTTCAATTTAGTTTTTTTCGTATTAAAGGTGACTTACGGGCGAGTGTTCTTAGACATGTTTGATGAAAATCGGTTGAGCCGTTTAGAAGTTGTGGCGGTGAAAGTGGGGAAAAACAACCGAATGTCTGCAAATATACTTTAGTGGGGTCTCAAATGAAAGCGTGCACATTACAAAATAATATGTTTAATGAAAATCGGTTGAGCTGTTACAAAGCTCGGGGGGTGTAAGTGGGGAAAATACCTATAGTCTGCAAATAATATGTGGGGGGTAAATTAGTCGACCGTCATCAATAAAAAAATAAATGTGTCGGGGGTTTTTTAAATTTAATGTTATTAAGTTTGAAATTAAAAGAAATGGTGTTTTATACATTGTTATTCGTAAAGAATCATTGTAACAATATTTTTTTGTGTTATATCTGCTTATCGTCAAAACGTTGTTGTTGCGGGTTTCCTAAATGTCTGAAACAAAAAATTACATGCTAAGAAAATATATACTTACTAATGAGTTATACTTTACCTACTAGCTTTTACCCGCGACGTCGAACGCGTGGAAATTATGAATTTTATAAATTTCACTTTATTTGCATGGAACCATAACTATTATTAATTTATAAGTCTAAGTGACGCCTAATAATTTGAGTGAGCTGCCAATTAAAATCTTGTCATAATCGGTCCCGCCGTTTGAGAGATATGCCAGATCAAAGACACAGACAGACAGACGCAAAAAGCTGTTTCATTTGTATATCTCAATTAACACAGCCATTTCTGATTTAAATCTCGCAAAATTTATAAGTCATCCAAAATACAGATGTCGCTGGTGTCACCTTGAGCCTACAAGCCGCCCCCACTCCTTTCAACTGTAATCTTCTTCTTGAGAGACTCCTTTTCATGGTGTTCCTCCTCCATTTCAGCCATCCTCGCGAACCTGGAGTAGGCCACATGACCAGATTTGATGGCAGACATCATCTGTTATACATAATTAAATGTTTTATCGGTGCTTTTGCATAGCATAGGCTACATATAAATAGTAGAAGCATTGTTATTGGTGTCTAATGCTACCTGAATACACCGTGAATTTTTATTACCTGAGAAACTAAAATTCTAAAACACGACTTAGTTCGTGATTCTGAAAAACTTTACCCATGGAACATATAGCTAAATATTTTTAAACATTGGGCATCCCATACAATTAATCAACTGAGTATCTATGAGAACTTGATTTTTTCATAAATATTTATTTACAATTAAGTAATAACCGCTATGATTAAGTTTCTCTGTTCAGACAATTAATTAAAAATTCACGTTATAAAAAAAATATGGTTGTTAAAATAAAGGATCATATGTAATTTGTCTGGCCCAGAGGTTCTCAAACTTCTTTTTAACGTGGACTATTCACAAAGTTTTACTGTTTATGGTAGACCCCATGCTATTTTCCCGACATTTCTACTATATCTCCAAAACTCGTACCAAAATTACACAAAAGTCCTTACCTTAAACTCGGGAGTGATAAATATGAAAGGAAAATTGCACATTTTTTTGAAACGATATGAGAAGTTTTGTCCTTGGCATTCGTATTTATCTATATGTGTGTATAAGTAATAGGAAAAGTCGTGTATTTTGTCCCATTCCACGTCATTACAAGCATTCTGGGCGAGCGGGCTCGGGGCGGCACTTAGCAAGCCTCGGCATGTTTTGTACTAATAATGCTGGTTTTTAAAAGTAGCCACTGAAAAATGTCCAAATGAAAGAATTTATTCTTCCTCCCTTAAACTATCTGGACCACCTTGGGAACCTCTGGTCAAGCCTCAAATTATAATAAAGCTAAGAAGAAAAAAAGAGACCAACAAAACAATATTAACCAAACCAAAATATATTTAACAAATAGTTAAAGAAATTAGTTAATCACATGCAATATTTAAAGTTAGTATATTAGCAACCACTTGTGAGTGTAATTAATTAAATATTTAATTACTTTTAATGTATAATAAATTAATTACACTTATTTCGTCCTCATTATTAGTATTGAAATGCGTAGCGTGTTATATTACAAAGTATTTTATATATCCCATTACTAATCTCGAGAAAAAAAACCTGAAATTGATACATTAGGTACTCTTGAAAAGTGATATTCACACACATGCAATAAAAACAGAAGAATTCAATAAATAAAGACCATAACACTTCGCATGCCCCTACCACGACCTTGATCCTATGAGTATATAACAAAACCAACACTGTTCAGAAATATGGGAATTACTTTACTAAGAAATTTCTCTTTAAGAATTTAGGTAAAGATGTGCTCGATAGTTATGTTACTCGTATAATAAAAAAATGCCGAGTAATCATTTAACAGCGCAAGCAAAAGGTGGCGCCACCTGGTGAGCGCTAAAATTATAATCCGTAAATAATTAAAACAAGTTTTCAAATTCACATATTTCTGAACCCTGAACCACACTGTGCACCACAAGGCACCACACTATTTATTTTTAATCAAAGACATTTATTTTTCAACCGGCACACCAATTATGCACCTGCAAATACTCGTCGAGTTCGACCTGGCCGTTCATGTTAGTGTCGATTTCTTTCAAAATTTCGTGCAACTGTTCGCCGGTCACCTCGTCGCCGTAGTTCTGTGACATAAATCCGACATTCAACGATCATGCATGGACATGATACAAATGGAAAATACCCTTGAGATACCCTGCAATGCCATATGGAATACAACCTTTAAAAAAACATTTGAAATTCCATGGAACATTTAAAAATACGAAACCAATTTCATGTTCTGGGGCCCGATTCTCGCGCAATCGAAGTTCACTTCACCGATTTTCACAAATTTATTTTCAAAGGTTTATCATGGTTTTTGCTTTTTCAAAAAATTACAATTGAAAAAGTTCAATAGAACGCATCAATCGATCGAAACTTTTCGATTGTGAATTGGCTGAAACTCATCGAAAAAAATTGGAGAAGATCGGTGAAGTGAACTTCGATTGCGTGAGAATTGGGCACCTGATTTCGAAATGCGTATTTGTGTGCTGATGATATGACGTCTTACAATAAGCATACATTAACCATCCCCAGATTCCAGATACATTTTGCCACGTAAGGTCTACCTGCAGGTAATCCTGAATTTCCAGCTGGCCGTTGTAAGTCACGTCTATTTCTGAGAGAATAGCGCTAATTTCCTCATGACTCGGCTTCAAACCCATGGTCTATAACATTTTAGTTTAACATTAAATTTATACTTATTACATCAGTATAAGTTCATCGTTCTTATTCGTCAGAGCGTGTTTCCCGGTTGTAACTTCAGCTTACGCTTCAGAGCCCTATAAGTCAGTAAGATCGTCGTTCTATTATAGCCTAATACTCATCAAACTGTTTTTTTTCGGTACACAATCCAAAGGCGCTTTTTGCTTAAGATCCCATGGCTTAAATATTCCCCTTACATATAAAAAAATTAGGCTCTATTTCTATGACCACCCAGACTGCCTGACTTCTACTTTACACCGGCCTTATGAATTACACCGCCACCTTTCCAAAGGACAATCTAACGTCTCCACTGTTTGTCCTGTAGGTGCATTTATATTATCATCATAAAGGAAAATGGTTCACTGCATTAGGTGTGCTTAGTAAGGCATGTCAAGCCTTCGGTTCAAGCTGTTGTCGCTAAATGGATCATTACGTAATAAATAAATATTTATAAGTATATAGGCACAAATCATACAGATTGAGTTAGCCCCAAAGTAAGTTCGAGACTTGTGTTATGTGATACTAACTCAATGATATTATATTTTATAACAAATACATATATAGATAAACATCCAAGACCCAGGTCAATCAGAAAATTATCTTTTTTAATCTTATAGTCTAAGTATTCCGGACAACTCAATTCTTAGCGTTCTTATGAATTTTATCATCATCATTTCGTGTAGGTGTCACGGTTATACACACTCTGGTGTGAGAGTTCTTCCGAACCGCCTCTCAGCCTCGGTTGTGGTTCCTTTTGGCCAGATGGCAGCTGGGACCAACGGCTTAACGTGCCTTCCGAAGCACGGAATCATATTTATTATCAGACAATCGGGTGATTAAGGCCTTATATGTCCTAAACTGGAAACAACTAAACAATGTATGCTTCCCGCGAGAATCGAACCTACGACCCCCGGGTCTACAGGCAAAGCCTTAATCACTGGACCACGGAGACAGTTAAAAAGTTCCTAATGGAAATGAACAATAGCTACAATTTCATGTCACACACACGATTTTTTATTTATTTTTTTATTGGTAACCACTTCCCATCAGGTGGGCTATATGCTCGTTTCCTTATTATATGGTACAAAAAAAGTATGAAACAATAAAGAACTATTTTAAGGATACTGCTTATTACTTAAGAAATCTCGTTCAACAGACTCGAGTCGAGATAAATAAGAAATCGAGAAGATTTTTAATAAATCATTAACATTAATTTTATCATAGATATGGCCTACATTTCCAGAATGACTAATTGGAAGCAGTCTGCAACCAGCTTGCGACCTTCATCAGGTGGCTTACATGTTTTGCGCTGTCTCGCTTTCTCACTCGTTCTTGCATGGTTTTAAGAGATGGTAATAAGCCCCCAGGGTCACCTGACATTTTTAGAGCGTAACATTACCTTGAGACTCCTCCTAATATCGTTGATGGAGACGAAGCCCTTTCTGTCCTTGTCTATGATTTGGAACCGCTTGATGTAGGTCTGGATCTCTTCCTTGCTCAGGTTGATGGGTATTTTGTCGCGGCTGGCGCGGTTCACCATCTGACCCATTTCGTTCGCGAGGAAATCGTTTGCCAATTTGATTTGACGCTGGAATATTTAAATTGGTTTTGTGCTTTATTTATTTATATTTTATTCTTCTTTTTCAACCGACTTCCGAAAAAGGAGGAGGTTGGACGTGTGAGGTTGGCAAATACCAAATACGGCTTACCGTGTATGAATATTTGGTATTTGCATCCATGTATGCCCATTACCCAATTCGTCGAAAATTTTGGCAGATACGCGAATAGCCAAGTGTGGTACCAGCTTAAGGTGTCCGTCTTAACAGGAAAGAGAACAGTAGTATGGACTAATAGTAGGTATTTGGCGCCAAGCTAAAGTCACTTACCTATCGTCATTGTATTTATTTTCTAATATTTGTGTTTTTTCTAGTATTTGAGCATAATAAAGGTGGATTATTATTCGTTTAGTGTTCGAGAAGTGTGAGTGTTGGGAAGTGGTACAATGTCGTATAAGGGACTTTAATCCTTGTCACCAAAATCTCCTAAGATAATGCCACGTGAAACTTCAACCGCTCCACTTAGCCCTTTATTAACTTGACTAGACATGACTAGACTTGACTCTGTGACTCGACTAAATGAAGAACATTCAAATAAAACTTGATACTGGCAAAAATCCATACTAATATTATAAATGCGAAAGTGTCTGTCTGTCAACTCTTCACGGCTAAACTGCTCGACCGATTGTGATGAAATTTGGTAGGGATGTAGTTAACGACTTGAGGTCAAACATAGGCTACTTTTGGGCGCGATATAACAGAGTCTCACGCGGGGCGAAGCCGCGGGGAACAGCTAATAAGCTATAAGTTTGATTGCCATATTGTTGATTATGGTCAAATAAAAAAAAAATATATGTATGGATATACCTTCTTCTCAGTGTCGTTCCAGTGCAGCTCCTCGGCCATGATGTCGACGATGGCGGGCAGCGCCTCCGCGGCGGCCTGCACGTTGAGGAACGCCAGCCGCAGCCGCCGCGCGATCATGTCCACCGCCGTGCACGCGTACTCGCGCACGCCATACCTACGACCGAGCCCGCTCTTTGGACATTTGGCTAGAAACTCACAAGACTCGGTACAATACAAAAAAAACATTTCTACCTACCGGTACAATACTTCGAATCCGTAATTTATTTAAACAATGATACACTTTTTTGGAAATAGCTTTTTTTTTAAAAAAAAGCTTAGACTTATTGCGTAGGCCTACAATTTAATTTTAAATATGTAAATTGCTGTATTTATTACTTAGTGTCACTGCAACGGAAATTTTTAAAATACACACTCACTCTAGCCTACCAAATAAACCTATTCTAGCGGTCGTTAATGGAAATTGCTGGACACTTTTAGTACCAATCTTTTTTTCACCCGTTAGTTCTTATATTGTTCAAAAATATGTAAAAACATTTCAAAAATTTGAAAGAAGAACGAAGCGAGCTCTTGCTTGTCGTTGGTGCCATTGTAAAATTTGACATGATGTTATTTCGTCTCAAGAGGAAGTCAGAGACAGAAAAGTACTATATAAACCTCTGCCGAAATTGCAATTTACGTCCTCGTATTTTAAAAGCAATATAACTCGGCCGTAAATTGCTTCATTTCCGGCCTCAACGGCAATGTACTAATTTATTCATGTTACCAATTTCAACTTGTTTTACGGTTCTGGATACATGTATCTTAAGACCTTAAATACGTAATTAACTTACCTGATTTCGGCATCAATATAAGGGAACTCGGGGTGCACTTTCTTGCCGATGATGGGCCATCTCTTGCCAGTCATTGTGGCCATTTTGGCCACTGCGAATGCTCTGTCGCCATACGCTTTGGCTAAGTGTTGCGCTACCTAAAACACATGAGATAAACAAAGTAGGTAGATTAAATTTACGGCTATATATGTCCTTTTTGTCGGCTTATATGTATAATGCAGAAGAGAGTCGGACGACAATTTGCCTAATAGGCTAGTTATTTGTATTTTGTTTTTGTTTAAAAGAATTATTTTCTATTTGTTTAGATTAAAACATTTTTTTCCATATTTTTCTGAGCCCTATAAAATATTTCGGTCTCGTGGGTCAAATACTGTAAGAAATGAACATTTGTTGCATCAAAATTGACATGAGTCAAGTAGCCTATTAGTTGAAAGTTGTAAATGAACTCAATAGGTGATAAGAATATCCTAAATGGAGAATATACAATTTTTGTTACTATTGTTATCGCTTGTGGCGCTGCTGAATCAAACAATAGAAAAGGCAGCATGCAATAAGCTTTTGTGGTACCTAAAAAAATGTGAAAAAATTGCAAGTTTCATGAAGCTCAAAAATAGGGGCAGAGATAAAGCCGTGGACAAGAATGCTAGAAAGTTTGTCTGTCTTTTAAAAAGTAAATATGCAAGACGACCTCGTGGCGTAGTGGTTAACATGCGTATCTGCTACTCAGGAGGTTCCGGGTGTATGTCTTACCTCCATCTCCAGGCCGAAGTCCTGTACTAATCTAATATACATAGTGGGAGTCCAATCGTGAGCGCCTTCGATCGTGAAACGGTCTGTCTGGCATTCGCGGTATAAAGGTTTTAGATTGGCATCTGGAAAATAATTTGAAAAATAAATAAACCAGTAAGTAAAAAAAAAACGAGCGTTTTTAATATTTTCAATTGTTGCAAAAAAAAACAAGGTGTTCGAAATTAGAATTTACGAGCACAAGTAAATGAATTCGATTTTTGAACGATATCGTAGTGAAATCAGTTTACGCTGTGCATTTTGCTGAAGCTATATAATCATTTTCGAGCCTAAAAATAATACAAGTACCTAGTCTTGGCATGTGAACAGAAAACTTTGCTACAGAGCTTATAAAACATTTTCATCCCATTCGTGATTTACAAACATTTTTAGGCCTTTTTATTTTATTTTCAAAAACAATAATAAATAAAATTAATAAATAATCAAAGTATAAAACAAAGTGGGTTTTTCCGTCCCTATGTCCCTTTTTATGCTTAAATCTTTAAAACTACACAACGGATTTTGATGCGATTTTTTATTAATAGATAGTGATTCAAAAGGAAGCTTTTTATGCCCATGCGAAGCCGGGGAGGGTCGTTATTAATAAATAATATAAATAAATAATAAATATATACGGACTAATCACACAGATGTTACAGATATGTATGTTGTATTCGACAAAGATCCTCCAAATATCTCGGTCGGTAAATATACTGACTTTGTATGGCGGCGTCCACGGCCTCCGCGGCCATGGCGCGGTAGGTGGTCCACTTGCCGCCGGCGATGGTGACGAGCCCGCTGGGCGACACGTGCACGACGTGGTTCCGCGCCAGCGACTGCGTGTCCGGCTTGTTGGGGTCCGACACCAGCGGCCGGATGCCCGACCACGCGGACAACACGTCGCCGCGCCGGACTATACACAATTATATACATTACTAGCCGTTCCCCGCGACTTCGCCCCGCGTGGGACTTGGTTATATCGCGCCCAAAAGTAGCCTATGTTTGACCTCATGTCTTTAACTACATCCCTACCAAATTTCATCACTATCGGTCCAGCAGTTTAGCCGTGAAGAGGTGACAGACAGACAGACAGACTTTCGCATTTATAATATTAGTATGGATTTCATCATCATCATCATATCAGCCACAAAACGTCCACTGCTGGACATGGGCCTCCCTCATAGATTTCCATTGGGACCGATCTACATACATTATTTACATCCCAATTATTAATGCGAATGTGGGTTTGTTTGTTTGCTTGTTTGTGACTGACTGCAGTAGATAGGGCGTGAAAGCATTACGAACAAACTCACTTTCGCATTTATAATATTAGTTGGGTTTACATTAAGTACACTTATATATAGCTGTCGCCCGCGTAAATTTCCCTCGGGAACAATGCTTTTCCCAGGATGAAAGGTACCCTATGTCCTTCCCAATACTTCTAACTATGAGTATGCCAAATTTCAGAAATATTGGTGCAAAAGATAGGGCGTGAAAGCGTAACAAACAAACTCACTTTCGCATTTATAATGTTAGTTGGATTTACATTATAATACTAGCTTTCGCCCGCGTGAATTTCCCTTTGGAACGATGCTTTTCCCGGGATGAAAGGTACCCTATGTCTTTCTCAATACTTCTAACTATGTTTATGCAAAATTTCGGGAAGATTGGTTCAGTAGATAGGACGTGAAAGCGTAACAAACACACCAACAAACAAACTCGCATCCGCATTTATAATATTAGTTCGGATTGTAAATGCGATAGTCTGTCTGTTTCATGGCTAAATCGCTGGATTGATTTTGATGAAATTTGGTATGAGTATAGGTATGACCCGAGTTTAAAAATGGACAAATTTCGCGCATTAGGTATAGTTCTGTCTGATCACTTTAACGAATCATCACGAATGTATTGTGTGATCAATTTTGTAAAAAACATAATACTAGTTTATCTCGATGTAAAACGGACTTTCATTGCCAGTGTATCACTTTGACCTTAAGTTGTCACGTGCGAGATATGTCGTTTTTCTTGTTAAAAGTGTTCGATTAAAGTTTTCAAATACAGGGCGGAATAAAAGACATGAAAATATGAAAATTTGTTGACAATAAAACACGTACCTTCAACAATCCATACTAATATCCATACTTCCATACTAATATTATAAATGCGAAAGTCTGTCTGTCTGTCACCTCTTCACGGCTAAACTGCTGGACCGATTGTGATGAAATTTGGTAGGGATGTAGTTAATGACCTGAGGTCAAACATAGGCTACTTTTGGGCGCGATATAACCGAGTCACACGCGGGGCGGAGCCGCGGGGAACAGCTAGTTTTTATATAATTTCAAATAATTCTTTACTATAGTGAGTATGAACACTCGTCGCTATTAGGTTTAGGGTTGTGTGTAACCTGACACGGCAAATATTTATAAACCGTGACTTAAACTAAATAAAATTAAAAAATATCAATATAATTATAGGTGTCAGGGGAAAAACGTAAAATAATCCAAAGCCGAATAATGCATCGTTAATATGAGGAAACTAGCTGTCGCCCGCGGCTTTGCCCGCGTGAGATTCCCTCGGGAACAGAGCTTTTTCCCGGGATGAAAGGTATGTTCTTCTCAAAAATACCTAGCTATATGTATGCGAAATTTCAGGAAGACTGGTTCAGTAGATAGGGCGTGAAGAGGTAACAAACAAACAAATATACACTCACTTTCGCATTTATAATATTAGTTGGATATAAAAAATCCGTTGAAATTCAAACACCTACCTTCAACATCCGGATTCAAATAGTTCTTGACTTCAGTTAGAATGAACTGTATCTCGTCCTCAGTAGGTTTAGGGTTGTGTGTGACCTGACACGGCAGGTCGGTGGTGCCGGCGATGGTGCCCTTCTGCCACGGCAGGAAGAAGATCACGCGGCCGTCCGACGTCGACGGGTCCAGCAGACCCATGTGCTCAGGGCTGCAAATATAACATTCTTCTTCTTAGCGAGTCGACTCTGGCAAATTTATATCTGTGAGGACCAGAACTCCGCCACCGACAAGGCGTTGTCAGTGGCTTCGTATAGGTCCCCGAGCGTGGCTGGGCACGCAGGGCACGATAAAAGATGTGCCATGGTCTGGGGAGAGACACCACATCTGCAGGTCTCCACTAAGCTGTACCCCCATCTGTACATGTTGTCCTTGCTTAGGCCAACCTGGGTCCGGAGTCTGTTTAAGGACTTCCATGTAGGCCATGGCAGATCATGTCCAGGGGAAAGGGTCTCGGATAGCGGTAGGAGTGACGCCGACGGGTATCCATACTATCCATACCAATATTATAAATGCGAAAATCTGTCTGTCTGTCTGTCACCTCTTCACGGCTAAACTGCTAGACCGATTGTGATAAAATTTGGTAGGGATGTAGTTAACGACCCGAGGTCAAACATAGGCTACTTTTGGGCACGATATAACCGAGTCCCACGCGGGCGAAGCCGCGGGGAACAGCTAGTAACAAATATAACATTTACATGAGTGCATACAGATAATCAAACACTTTTGAAGGTAGGGGTGAGCGATAGGGTATGGTTAACTAATATTTAACCTCGAATAAAAATGGTCCCTGCGGAATTGTACCGAATTATGCATTGAACAATTTTTTTTTTTTATTTTGCAATGCTATGTTTCCTGTAGAAAAATATAGTTCAATATATTGGACCGAGTTTTATTTATTTATTAGGGTAATGAGGAATTTGTGGTGTTATTTACCTATAGTATCCTGGCAACACTATGTGGACGCCGGATGAAGGGCAACAGATCTCTTTGACAGTGGAATCGTCCATTTTGCGGATGCTGTCTGTGAAGGGGCCCGTTGCGTTGATGATGCACTTCGCTTTCACATCCCATTCTTTGCCAGTCAATTCATCCTGACATATAGATTAAATTATTTTTAAGATATACTCCTGCTAAAAATGCAATACATGACATAGCACAAAGACCCAGGACACCCACCCTGATGGTCAGATAACCTGAAGAAGGTCGCAGGCAACCGCTGGATGCATGCAGTTTCCAACCAGTCATTCTGGAAATCCATCGGGGAAGCCTATGTTCAACAGTGGACAGCCTGCGGTTTATGATAAAAAAAGTATGTTTTTTTTCTTGCCAATGCCGATTTAATTATTTGATCTACCTACATAAGTCACGCTGTATTTTGTGGCGATGTATGAAACATGTAGTATGATGTAGAAAGAGGTAGTGATATGAGAGAGAAAGCAGATATTTACCTTGACCCTAGCCCCAGTAAGTTTGCCGGCGGTCTTGTGTAGTTGTGTGACGCTAATGTGATTGGCGATGTTACATCCATTCCGGGCGGCTGTCAGAGCGATCGCTAGATTCATTCGCGCATCATCTTGTTGACCTGAAATTTAGTTTAGATATTTTACCCGGCAGGAAGGAGAAAAGAACATTTATATTTAATCAATCATTTCGGTGACCATCTTGGACCGTTCACCCGTCAAACTTATAACACCCCGACACTTTTGCGTCGGAGGATAAAAAAAAGGATAATACAATATTCACAAGAAATATAATAAAACATTACAGCAACTTGCCAAATGAAAAATACGAAACAAAATAAAAAGACTATTTTTCTTACTTTCAGGCATATACTTATTATAAATTGGAGATCGGTATTACAAGACCATTTTATAAATAACTTTCTCATTATAAAATGCAAAAATTTCAGCCGTTTGGTTTCCGGCTAAAGAATAAACCACCGCCCATTTCCGCCTGCCGAAACCCGGGAATAACAGAGCCCTGGCCCTTTTCCAGTAATGATCGAAAAACTAAACAAAGATTCAAGCCAGGAAAATGATTATTCAAAACTTACCATCGTAGTACACGATTCCTCCGCAAAGGTTGTCGGATTTCAACATGGGGAACAGTTCGAGCGTGTTCTTTTTGGACAAGTAGTAGGAACTCTTCACGTTTCGGTCGCCTGCCACCAAGTCGTACATCTTTATGCCGAACCAGTAATAGGGGACCTGCCACCACCTGAGAAAATTGACCAAGATATATAAAAAGGGTTGGCTGTTGTATGTGTGTTTGTAACTTGTTCTTGTTTTTTATATTTTTACTGGCTACTACGAATTTTTGTATTGTATTGTGCCTCATGCTGGATTAGATGATGAGGAAGCTTTTGTAGAAAATATTCTAGGCTTTGGCCTCTACTTTAGACTAGAGTGGAAGTGTGGCATGTTAAAGGAAACTGGCAACATGTCCATATATTTAAATTAAATAAAAACATATTATATGTTATCCTGATGGTTGAATGTCTTTTAGAATGCCTTAGCACTAAGTGCGCCTTTTGTAATGAAATGAAATAAAAATTAAAATAATAGTCTTGATCTGGTATTTTTGCGTCCCAGGACTTACGGCACTGCTAAAACACATTGTACATGCGTGATTAACACGCTCTGTTTAAAATAGTTTCTAACTATATTTATTTATGAATGTACTTATCATTCAGATTAAGAAGATAGGCCTTCTTTGTGATATTCCGTCATTATGTGATAACACAATCAAATATATATCACGTCTTGTCTATTGACTTGACATGTTCCTAGCTGAGATAGTGAAAAATATACGTATTTTTATCTTTTACACCTGAATGTTATATGATTCGCGTATAATGACGACAAAGGTTGACTGTCAGAGAATGCTTATAGAGTGTACCTATTGTAGCTCTTGGCTCAATAAAATTTTAAATAATTAAAAATAAAATAGCTAAGCAAGCAACTAAACTCACTTGTACACAGGTAACAATATAGGTAGCGGTCGTGTGAGATGTGGTGCGACCTCCAACATGTTCGCTCGTTCGTGTAACGCCTCCTTTACCATTTTGTACTGATCGTAGTCGAGTTGTAAGATGGCTTTCTGGAGGTATCTCACACCGCCGTGTATGAGCTTGGTGCTCCGGCTCGAGGTGCCGCTGGCGAAGTCGTCTTTCTCCACCAGGGCGGTGCGGAGGCCTGGAGTATAGAAATATGTCTTTGTCTTGGTAATTGGAATATCAGTGGGGCGGTCAATGACTTCTACAAGGCGTTTGATAAAATGAAATAGAAACCACATTATCATGACTGGCTGTGCACATAAAATGTTTTAATTTTATCTAACGACATAGATTTCACGTGGTTAAAGTAATATTATAAGTGTCTAAAGTACAATGTAACCATTAACTTGCAGTATGCTACAAGGCAAAATATTAGAGCCTTTCTCTTTTTATTTTTATTTTAAATAAATTATATAATTCACGGACTTGTCAAATACCTCTGGTAGTGGCATCCAGAGCGCAGCCGGCGCCAGTGGCACCACCTCCAATGATGAGGATATCATATGTGTGGCCCGCTTGTAACGCGGCTACTTGTTCCGCGCGAGACGGTAGGGGGCGCTTCTTGCGTTCTGTCTTAGCGGCAACAGTAGGTTTGAACCAGTGCTGAAAATTAACGGAATTACTTATTTGAAAACCCTGGAATAAATATTTTGAGTCATGGACAAGAAAATCTCTAGTCAATTTAATTAAGTTTTTTCTTTTCACACAATACAATTTCTATCCCACAAAATGCGAACTTAATGATAGAGCATTGTCTAACAGTCAATCTTCGGGTAAATTAAATAACAGTTTGAGTAATTTAAAATAAGTAGGTAAATAATATTTGTCAACCTGCTCTAAGTCCGCATTTTGTGCGATACAAATTGTATTTTATGCAAAAAAACATATATAAATAAATATGTAATTAAATTAACTAAAGATTTTCTTGTCCGTGCCTCAAAATCCATATTAATCCATATTAATATTATAAATGCGAATGTCTGTCTGTCTGTCACCTCTTCACGGCTAAACTGCTGGACCGATTGTGATGATATTTGGTAGGGATGTAGTTAACGACCTGAGGTCAAACATAGGCTACTTTTGGGCGCGATATAACCGAGTCCCACGCGGGGCGAAGCCGCGGGAAATAGCTAGTATTTTATAAAATAAAAGAGGTAATAAGGCGAAAGCATACGGCAGTTTTGTGGTATATTTAACCAACGACGTAGCCTGTGTTTTGTTTAAAAAAAAAATTGCGCGTTCCTAGTTCTATGGGTTAAGGTGATACCTCGGTGAACACTAGCGCCACCGTCATTTAAAAATCATTACTCACTGATAACACAAGTTATCAAAAATCCCTCTGCTGTAATTAAGGTTCTGGATCTGAAGTCAATTTTAAACATATTAAATTACTAGCTGTTCCCCGCGGCTCCGCCCGCGTGGGACTCGGTTATATCGCGCCCAAAAGTAGCCTATGTTTGACCTCAGGTTGTTAACTACATCCCTACCAAATTTCATCCCAATCGGTCCATCCGTTTAGCCGTGAAGAGGTGACAGACAGACAGACAGACAGACAGACAGACAGACAGACAGACTTTCGCATTTATAATATTAGTATGGATTAAATTATAGTAACATATAGTTATAAATTGCAAAACTGCTAAAAATGGCCGTTTTAAGCAATAATGCAATTTGTAACTATATAGAACTATAATTTAATAATTGAATATGATTAAAATTAACTTCAGATCCAGAACCTTAATTACAGCAGAGGGATTTTTGATAACTTGTGCGCTAGTGTTCACCGAGGTATCACCTTTAAGCAGATAGTCAGATATTTTTTTTTAAATTAGTTTGGCAACCACGCATACGGCTTCAGACTGCGTAAGTTAGGAGTACCATTACTACGTTGTACTATTACTATTTCTGTGCCATTACCGTAACTTGTTGAGACTCCGAACAGAAATAGCGACAAAAACAATTATAAAAATACAATTAACGTTCTAGAGATTAGAAAATCAATAACCTCTTGATATATAGATTGAAGATAAGTTAACTGTTTGGCAACATATCAATCTACTTACTTTGTAACAAACTTACGTAAGACCTTTATAAGCTTAGTATTCAGATTGTGACCTAGACAGAGCAAGCCTACCGACTGCAATTTCATTTGGCCGGGCGCCAAGTTGTACCATTCTGAACACGATACGAGCTATCAGCAATATAGTTTTGTAAATACATTACGTTTACTATTAATTATAGAGGAATATAAGCAGTTTTTACAATTTTAAATCAATATTAAGTACCTATTCGTATTTAAACAGAATACTATTTTTGAGATTCGATTATGCATTTAAGAACCATTCATGCTCAGGATTGACTATAAACTATAAGCCACATGTTTCATGTAATACAATCCTATCCTATACTATTAAACGAGCAATATTTGTATATATATATATATATATATAAATTACAGTTACAATTAAAAATAATCCAGCAAGGTTCCATGTCTGGGATTTCCCAGACATGAAATGTGGAGGGCTGCTTAATGTTTTTGTAAATGTGTAGGTATGGTTATTTGAGCGTCTAGTTTATTTATTGTATTTCCATAATTTTGTTACTACGGTTTAAAAAACATTATATTTGCTTAACTTTTCTATTCTTTTAGGTTCAATTTTATAGTCAGAAGGAACTGTATATCACTTGTATATCTATTAAGTATATGTGGGTTCGTATTTCATCTTTGTATATGATGTCGGGTCTGTTTTATTATTATAAGTATAATATAGAGTTAATAAGGGTATTCAATATAGTTAGTTAGGGTTATTACCCATAATACAATAAATATCGATCATTGAAAAAACACCATGTTCGAAAACATAAGCCTTTATAGGCTCTTCTCACTCTCTACATAGATCTTCACTAGCTAAAGAAATAAATCTTTATTAGTGTACCGAAGACACATGGTTCAAACCGTAGAGTCTGAAAGCGTGTAGAAATTCAGAATTTTGAATTTATTATTTTATATGAAAATTTGACCGTTGATATTGATAAAATAAATCTAGGTATGGAGTCCACGATCAATCAATCCTTTATCAATATTTAAAAACATAACACAGAACCTATTCATAGTCTACCAAGTAATCGATCGCTATCGAATAAGGTATTTAGTATGTGAAGTATTTCTAAACTTAGGTGAACTGTCATGTTCCGATGGTATCGAAGTTGATATCAATGGAAAATATATGATATATGATAATTAATTAGAATATGGCAAAAGAGTTGTAAGTATAACGTTAATTTGATAAAAATAACATAACATATAGTGTCACGCCACCTGATCGTGGTTGTGTCATGAACTTGTCTGATGATTTAATTTATATGTATATATATGTATAATATTACACGACACACAAATTAAAATGATGTTATATAGGATGTAGGTAGTGTAAAAAAAGGTTGCTAAAATCTAAAAAATTGCCGGTTAGTATATGCAAAAATATTTTATGCAGCTATTAGAATATGTTTACCATTTTGTAGTCTACTTCTTTATCCACCTTCGTGTTATGCCAGTTGCACCTTTAGCTTACAGTTGAGGTTACGTTTGTTATCATGGTCTTTGATTTGGCGGTACTGGTTATTTTGGTTTAGTTATAAGTACCACGTATAGCTTCTATTGCTGTGGTACGCAAGTGGTACTATTCTGTAAGTTTAAAACCTAAACTAACCTTCCAGTCTACAAAATGTGCGGTTTCCCGCCATTATGATACTCACGACAACTGAGTCATCCGCCGAGAGTGCCCACGCCGCTATAACTGCACCGGCGGCTCCCGCGCTGCCGATTATTATTTTTCTTCGCGACATCGTCTGAAAATTAATTTACTTTACAAATTAATATAAGAGCTAGTATTCTACCACATATGTCAATCGAAAAAACGTGATTCACTCTGGTGTAGTTTCCTTCCCTTTTTAAAGTATTTAGGTCAGTCTTTGATAAAATGGCTTTTCGGGAAATGGTCCTTCGCTTTTTTGACGTAATATTAAAATTAAGATTCGACAAAACTATATCCGAAGTGAGTACTAATTCCCACACTGGGCTCTATGTCTCTCTATTTCGTCTTCACTGCATTATATGTTCTATTTTATTATCTTCAGCATAGTCTTCAAGATCCATCCTACGTAGGTACCTTCGTTTTGCGGTGGTTTTCGATCGTTACGCTAAGTCGTATGAGAAATATTGATTGTCACGAAATTCACGAATGTCTCTTGATGCAATGGTGATAATACGTTTATTTGTTACCACGAGCATAAATCCGTTGCATAAAAATGAACGGTAGTTTGTAACCGGGGTAACCGGGACCTCCTAATCCACTTCTAAAGACAGTAAATGAACGAAGACGATTAAATTATGACAGAGTTGAGACTAAAAAGTAAATAAAGATGATATTAAACATGACTGTTGAATTGAGAGAAGATAGAACAAATGCATAGCACCCTTTCTGTAACGACATGCAATCAAAAAAGGGATTACCTGTCTCTATAGTGAAAATTTAATTGAAATTCAATTTAACACATAATTATTTCTCTAAAACGTTGCTCAACTGTGTTTATAAATCATTACCTAATCACGTGAGAGTCAGCCAGATTGTTTTCGTAGAGAGTTCTTAAAGAGAAGTTAGCAAAGTTAGTAGAGATCAGTTTTACGTGTGATCTCCTTAACTTTAGATATCGGGCACATAATGAAAATGTTAATAGATTATCACTTCCGACATGTCTGTCGTAATAGCATAGCTGCGATAAAATTCAAGGCCATGTTCACTAGTCAGACTCGTGCGTTGTCTTATCTCTACGGAAAAGATTAGTTTCAAACAAACTACAACTTGTTACATTCTTAGATACATTTTGGAAAGTTTTTTCGTACATATACTAATCTCACATATGGTTAACGACATAGCATCAAGTTTTACTTATGTGAAACATAAAACAGGGGTATCTTTTGATGTTTATGCATTCTTTATTTTCAAACCTATCTTAATTAGTAGAGCAAGGACATTTTAGCTATCAGGAACAATTTGGACTTCTTGATGTATAGTAGATAGTAAATTGTATAGGTATTTATTATGTATTACATAAATTTTTGGGTACTTACAATTATTATAACAACAAAAATATATTTACATTTTTATAAATTGATAAAATAAGGTCAATTCTGTCATATTTTTGCCTATTCTGTTGTAGTTCTGATATTTTTTTATGATTTTAGTTAGAAATTCGCAAGTCGCAACAGATGCCATCTTTCGATACTTTAAGTAACTTAATTAAATCTTTTAAGTCGAATTATAAATCTGATAATTTCTCATGCAATGTTAATGACCGCTTGGTTATCTCATCATATGCGAGTTACATCGGATTGTTGGCAATGACTCTACGTGATTCGAATTTAGTTCCAATTTTATCCAAGACTCGTGGTTAGGCAGACACGACTTTCACGCAGTACGAATGTGGATATCGACACATAGTGAGTCCCTGCGAAACTCTATTGTGCTGATAATACAGCACCACACGCCAAGACTTCAAGCCAGAACCAAAATAGACTGAGCTTACGAAATAATCAGCGTCGCACGCTTTATTGGAGGTGTAGTGTAGTAGGTACCTACCTACACGTGCAGTCAGGTGATCATACTGAGCGATTGCACCATTAAAGTATGAATGTCAATGCTATTCACTTCATTATCTAGAGATAGAGCTGGTACTATTTATTTATGTCACTATACACGAGCGTATTTCATATTATCTAATGAGGTTTACGCAAGCTAAATAAGTATAGATATGTGAATTGCATTAATGTCCTTTTTGACCTTGACAGAGACGGTTATGATTATATACCATATATAAAGTAAGGGAGTCCTTGAACCAGAGCGCCACTGGCTTCACAATGATGTCATGTTGCATGTATTAATAATGGGCGCGAAACAAATAGATTGGATTTTATTTAATGAAGACTATGTTAAAGGAGAAAATATAGTTAAAAAATTATTTATTTCAGGGTTGTGTACCTGCTTTATCAATTTAGACAAAATTGAATTAGATTTTTAACTGTAGAATTAATTTTATCTCCCAGGTGTGTTTTAAAAATGTGAAGTTACCTACTATTCATGATTGATTCTTAATACAATAAAAGCTTATAAAATGCTGTTAAAAAGCAATTTCATGAACACAAAACCAAAGCAAAGCAATTTTAACAAAAGCAAATAATTTGGAGATTTTCAATATACACTTACTTTTTATAGGAGGAAATCACTCGATAAAACCATGAACCGTAATTAATAATAAATAAAAAATAATCGAATGTGCAAGGACGTTGGCAGCCTACTATAATCTCGTGTCTTACGGCAAATACTTATATGGAAACTGGTTTCAGTTAAACACTATTTAGATCCATCACTTATTTCACTATTAGTTTAATTTTAAAGTGTATATAGTACAACACTGGGTTATTGTTAACTAAAATTGTTAGCTAATCGTACGTAAATGACTATATCACGCAACCGGGCGCACAGCATACCCGGTAAATGCACGACCTACTGACTGACCGAGTACAGCTGTAGCTTTTTGTTCGGTCGATCCGAGATTCCCAGTCGAGTGAGTCCGTGAGTCATTGTTCTTTTGACACACTGGCACATCACTAACTTCACACCCTACGTCACGCATGCGTGCCATTTATAAGAAGACGCCATCTATTATTTGTCAGTAAAATTAAAAAGATGAAAACAACCACTGCTGGTGCTTTGGCGGGAAATTTAATTTTTCAAGGTATTTTTAGCGATATTCGGGAGGTTTTAATAAGTTGAGATTAAATATTTTTGCAGTTTTGTTAAGCACCAATTCAAATTCCACAAACCGAAAATACCATGATTGAAAAAAATAACGGGCTCCCCAGGGAAGTATTTAGGGACCTCTAACCATCTCTAGCTACAAAATGAAATAGTTTCTATTCGTCGCATATTCTTCTTGATATTGATTGGTCAAGCCTTAAATTAGTCGACAAAGTAAAAAAAACGCTTCAACTGTAATGGTCCTCATACTAATCCCAATGTCCCTTTGCAATTTTCTGGGGTTTTGGGCATGTTGGGTACTTGTTTGTACCTAATTTATTTGGGTCCATCGAAACCGGAACACAACCTATGGGTGCCGAAGTCAATTCCGTCATAGCTCCCACATTGATTTAATATAGGTTTTAGAAATACTCGCCGCACTTGGTAATGGAATACGACAAAAATTAAGTTGCCTTTTTTATTTGCGTATAGAGGGGCTTTTTGAGGGGAACAAAAGAGTTCAATCTAAAAAAAAGTTTGGAAAAAATACAAAATGTCGCGCCGCGTGAAGTTAGTCTAAATTAAATAATGTCTGCGCATAATAATACAATTACAACAAAAACATACTCTTTTTAAATAGGATATCGCGCGATTTTAAAGCCATTTTTTAAATAAGGAAAAAGAAGTTTAGTGATGAACTAAAATTTTAAGTGACGAATGTCATATCATTCAATTGAAATTGTCGATCTATGACGTCACTAAGCGATATTTTCATTATAATTTTCTCATGTGTCATAAATTCGTTTTTTTAGAAATGGTACTTTTAATTACAAAATATTTTTTTATCGTATTAAGAGTTTATCCATTCCATACTTATATTTAAACTTTTTACATTCCTAAACAAAAAGATAAATTACTCCAACATACTTTATTAAATAAAATGTCAGACCTTAAATAACCGTACACACGATTTGAGACTTCACACAACGAGATTATTTCTCTTTCTTCTCCGAGGAGAGCGAGTTGTAGATCTTGGTGACTTCGCTCACAACTAGTGGCTGAACAATGGTGCCGTTGGTGTCAATGAAGTTGGCAAACGACTTGTTGATGGAGGCCTCGCGGATTTTACCATTGGTATCGCGCATAACCAGAACTAGGTTGTATTTGTCGTCGTGCCTGTAAAAATAAAAAATCACTACATAGTATAAAACAAAGTCGCTTTCCCTGTCCCTATGTCCCTTTGTATGCTTAAAATCTTTAAAACTACGCAACGGATTTTGTTGCGTTTTTTTTTTATTAATTAATAGAGTGATTCAAGAGGAATTTTTTTATGTTCATGCAAAGAAGCCGGGACGGGTCGCTAGTAAATTATAAATGCAAGCTGACTTGCACACTGAGGATTACAAATCAAATGATGACTTTAATTGTTTTATATTTTATGATATTATATCAAAATAAAGGGAAAATAATTTGCATAGAGCTACTAGAATAGAGATCTTGATGGATTACCTATTATGTAGGTATTGTACGAATTTTAATATATCGAGTGCAAAAAGGCAAAGTCTACTATTTGCATCTTTGACTGTGATGTTCAGAGGAGCTCAAGATATAAACGCCACAAAAAGCAACCAATCCAAGCATGGCCGCGCACTCGCTGTCGCTTGACGCGCGCTATCGTAACGAACATAAACGCCTAGGCAATCGTTCTTAAGTCCATTTGCATATCATCATCACTACTAGTATAAAACAGTCGCTTTCTCTATCCCAATATCCCTATATATGCTTAAATCTTAAAAAATAAGCAACAGATTTTGTTGCGGTTTTTTTTATTAGATAGAGGGATTCAAGAGGATAGTTTCTATGCCCATGCGAAGCCGTGGCGGGTCGCTAGTTTTGTAATAAAGTTGAATAAATGATGAGAAAGAAAAATAAATTCTTACTTTTTAACATAAGAGCTAGCTTCCCAGACTCTTTGATTATTGCCCACTTTTTCCTTAGCAACTACGAATATTCCCTTTTCCTTGAATGTGGTATACAGCGTCAGGATGCCCATGAGTATGAAATATGAAGACACGCAGATTATAAGCACCAACCTAAAAATTGACAGAAAATATGTGAGTATACCTTCTTCTTTTCAAGTTGATTAGCTCAAAACAGTCTAAATTATGACACTCCATAAATTTGACACTTCTATGCCTTTATCTATGGCTGACATGAGCGAGTATAACACATAGTACACATTGCTGTGTGTTTGGTTTTTGTGTGGATGTTGTTTATGTTGGAGGAAGGCAGAGTCAATAGGAGCACAAGTGGTGATGTTGGTGGTTTTATCCACCACCAGGTAACAACAAACTCTTTATTGCACCAAAAAATAAAATACAATAACACAGGATGTATTGAAAGCAGTGATTTCTACTATGGCATGTAACACTTTGGGATCTACAGCTTAACATGCCAATTGCCAAGTAAAATAATACATACATACATACATATATTCACGTCTTTATCACATTTGGGGTAGACAGTGCCTAGGGCTAAAACCTAAGACCATGTTAAGCATGATGATAGTTGAAACAGGAAATCGATAGTGATGGGTTGCTAGCCGCATCGCCTATGTCATGATTCCTCCATTCGCCAAATCCCTCAGCCGACTTTTAAGGCTTGCATAGGAAGAGAAGCATCTGGTATATTTTATGTTTTTCTTTTTCTTCCATACCAGCATGGAAGGAAAATAATATATAAGGAAAATTCACATGGGTTGAATTGGCTCCAAAGTAACTTTAAACTTGTAGTTTGGGATACTTAATAGGTAAATAAAAATTTGTATTAATGTGTAGGACAATTTGAAAGAGGCTTTTCTGATATACCCTGGGATTTGAACCAAGAACCTTCAAAGTGATGGACTAGTATGGTTACCATTGCATAACAGAGGTCTACACTAAACACCGGTGAATCAACTGTACAATCTTTTTGGTTAGATACATCCATACTTCCATCCATCCATATTAATATAAAAAATTTCCAAAGTGTGTGTTTGTATGTTTGTCCATCTTTCATGTCAAAATGGAGCAACATATTTGAAAGAAATTTGGCATGACATTGGCTACTTTTTGTCTTAGTAAACTGACATCCACGAGGGCGAAACCGTGGGCGGAAGCTAGTAAAAATATTTTTCAGTTTACCTTGATTGTGGGAAAGGATACAGATAATCCCAGAGCAATGCATATAGAGCCACACCCACTGCTAATGCACACAGGAACAGGCGGCCATCAATTAAAGCAAAGCTTTCCTTGCATTTCAATTCACCTGTCAGGACCTAAAAATATGATTGACAATAGATCAACACATTAGCAGACACACAACTACTATAGCAGTTATAACAATAAAACTTCTATTCCAACATGTTAAGAAGATAAAGGGTTTATGCCCGTGTGGCACCCTATTTTATTAATATTGACTGTGTTTGAATTATATAGAAAATTACCATGGAAAAATGTGCTAGACATGTGGATCCTGTATTGCTGGAACAATTTCAAAAAATTCAAGAGGAGCGATTTCAGCATTGAAAGTGTTAAATCAAGATCCTAGGTTATTTCTTGGCACTGATACTATTAACTCATAGTACCAAATTTCATCTAAAGATGGGTGGGGATGGATTTTGTCAGCACCCTGGGGCACACTTTTTTTGATGTGGTGGTGGGTTTGTCATTTTGAACAAAATTATAATAATCACAATATTTTAAGCAGGATTATGATTGAAAAGATATTTTATTTAGCAATAATAGCAAATTACTTAAGGTACATGTTAGTAATAATTACATTTCCCTCTTGATACAGAGCATAGTTTTATACCTTTGAAATTTTAAATGGTTAGTGAAAAAACCTTACAAAATCGTGAAGTCTAAAAAAATTCATTTCTCATGGTATATTTATCATCTGATTCTTATTAGCCATGTAAGTGTTTGTCTGTGACAATAGTCATGTAATTATAACCAAATTATTAATACTCATTTTCTACAGTATATATAGTCAGAGGCCCCTGAAAGTCAGGGATAATTCAATAACTATACATAGAATAGGAAATTTAAAAAACTGCTGCCACAAGCGAGACTTGATGCACAAAGCGTTAATATGTTTCACGTAAATTTACTTATTAATTAATGATTATTACCTCTCTTATAGCATCATCAATAGCATTTTTCGCAGCGGCTCCATCCCATTTATTAATTTTCACTACCTGCAAAATATATTCAAGAAATTAAATGTACAAGTAACAATTACAAAGAATCAAGTGTGTTAAACATTTCGTTTATTGGCATCTTTGGCTTAGAGATCTTTTAACATTATGGAGAAAACAAAATACAGAGAACTTGCAGTGACGTGGATGTAAACTATAAATTAATTGTGGAATAATGGAAATGGAGCAATCATTGGGTTGATTCTCTAAATACCTCGGGTGTCTCAGCCATGTTGTATTAAATATAAATTATATAATCTGTTAACTCTTCGCAATTCTTGGATAAAATACTTTTAAAGGACACAGAAGCAGAACAGAAAAACACCGACAACCAACAATTTCTTTTCCTTGCTTGCGTTGATTTCGTTCGTGTTGATTTGATTAATTTTGTAATGTTGGCACCTATTTTAGACATTGACGTTAATTTTGACATGTGACAGCTACGTGTAACCATAGTTTAAAAAAATACTTTTTACGGCCATGGAAACTAGTTTTTTAAAACCTATCTTTTTATTAATCTTCTTTAGTCCTACCCTACTTTAGTCAAGTCAACCAAGTAGCTTACTATGATCTCTTAAAACCATGCAAGATCCACTGAGTAAGGGAGATGTGTCGCCTTACATTATGTATTGCGCTGTCTCGCTTACTCACTGGGGGGTTACTATGGTCTCTTAAAACTATGCAAGATCCAGTGAGTAAGCGGGACAGCGCAATACATGATGTATGGTGACATCTCCCTTACTCACTGGAACTTGCATGGTTTTAAGAGATGGTGGTAAGCCACCTGGATCTTGCATGGTTTTAAGACGGTAGTAGGGGAGCTTACGGGAGTTTAGAAAACGATGCTAGTCTAGTAACCCCCCAGTTGGTGGTATAGGGCTTGCAAAGAGTCTAGTTGTAGAGTCTGGCAAATAAAAGCTGAACCTAGCAAGACGCGGCAAATTTAAAAATCATGAACATGGTAACACCGGCTATAGTAGGAAAAAAACGAATTGATACATCTAAAAATTTAAATATCTATATATGTATACGCTTTTTATATAAAAAAAAACTATTTAGTTGCCCATCCGGCAATAGAGTAGCATATATATATACAATATGGCAGTCATTGACCTATATATATATATATATATATATATATGTTAGACTCCGAAACTACCGAACTAATTTGAAAAATCTCTTACTATGAGCAACTAAATAGTTTTTTTATATATATATATACTATTGGTGAGTTCGGAGCTCAGGGTCTTACACCGGTACATATAAATAAAGCAGTCAGAATTAATCGTTTTGGGGATCATGGATGGTAATTTAAAAAACGAAAATTTAAAGAAAGATATTTATAAATTCTCATAATCAAAATCTGATTCCAGAATACTCCACACCCATCATTTCATCTGAATCAGAAGAGCTGGATTCATCACTCGAATCTGTTACATTAATAATAAAACTCTCCATCTCCGTTAAAATTCCGTCCTTTTCTTTATATTTATCTTCAAGGTGAATACCATCTTGTTCCAGTCCTCTCTACTTATGCTGCCAAAACTTTCTTTGATAATATTCTCTATTTCAGGTAGAGATCTTGAAAGGTTTCTGCTAGCCACTTTTCGCTTTCCTGTGCTCCAAATAAGCTCAATGGGATTGAGGTCACAGTGCTATGGCAGAAGTCTCAAGACCTCATGGCCATGTTCTTTGAGCATCTGACCTGCTTCATAAATTGGATCCGGTTTGTGCTTATCCACCAAGCACAGCAATTCCTCTCTAGTTAGGCTTTCTTCAAACGGAATATTATTACTACAGAGCCAATTTTGTATTTCTGCTTTGCGAGTGCTGGTGTTTGGTGCCTTGTTAACTTGCACCGATGATAACTAGCATTATCCATTACAATTACGCTTGGTTTTGTCAAATTAGGTATTAGTTTTTTACTTAGTCATTTATTGAAATTAGAGGCGTTCATGTCATGGTGATAATCAGCTTTTGTGGATTTAGTGCTAAATACTAATAAGGCATTAGGTACGAATCCATCTTCCGACCCCGCATGAACAATTATAACTCTTTTCCCGCAGATATTTTATCAATTACACCTTGAGTCGAAGGTCCTTGCCATGATTTCTTTGATTTGTAATTTTGGTGAATGTAAGTCTCATCTAAGTAGACTATTTTCTTCCCTTCTTGTCGTTTAAAAGATATAGTCCTTAAGTACCTATGCCGCCATGCTGCAATATCTATATGTTATATATTTTCCAGTATGTTTAAATAGTAGTAAGTACCTCCAAATACCTAGAAATAAATTAAAAACTATCGATAGCTAGGTACCAACATGGTGGCCTACGAGCTACCACCATCTCTTAAAACCATTCAAGATCAGTGAGTAAGCGAGACAGAGCAATACATGATGTAAGGTGACATCTGCTTCACTCAATAGTTCTTGCATGGTTTTAAGAAATGTTGGTAACCGATGCACACCGAAGATACTAGAAAGGCCTTAAAGCAATTGTTTCCAGCCAGGGCCGTAAAAAATATTATAAAAATAACTGCAAATCCAAATCAGATTCAGAAAATAAAAAATGGGGGATGGTAAAGGAAGCAATACGATGAATTTATTTAGAAGTTTTGCAATTATGATGTGAAAGTGAATAACAGTTTTGTTTAATTGTTTGTTTAAGTTTTGTCATTTCTCCATACATTAAATTTATACAGTTACCGTTTTTTGTCAAGTTGATAAAAATATTTTTGGTTTACCAACCGGTGGTACGCTCTTGTAGAAAGGCAATTGTTCAAAAAGCACTGCCATGCAAAGTAAGTGTTTTTTTTATTTATTTGGTGTATGTTGTCATATAAATACACTAAATTCTATGGACATAATAAACCATGTGGCATTGACAGAAACAAGAAACAATAACGATCGAAAGAGGTCACTGTTTAGCCCCCACCCGAGCCAACCGTGATTATTGTATTAGTGATTGTTTTAGGTTGTTTTCGGATGAGCTGATTGTAAAAGATGGCAAAGCGAAAGAAGGCTGCAGCGACGCCTGCAGCATCGCGGCGAACTAGTCGCCGTAACAAGCAGGCCGATGACGACACTGCTGCGGCGTCTCCTGTCGACGGCAAGTCGTCCACCGCTGAGCCCGCGCCTTCAGATGCAGTCGAGTCCCAAACAACTATAAAACCAGCTTCTACTTCTAACTCTGAAGCTACTCACACCGATCCACAGTCATCCAGCTCAAATGCCACAAAAAATCCTCATGTACCAATAGTGGCCTTACATAAGAAATTTGGGAAATACCGTCTGTTTAATAGTGACGAAACATTAAGTAGGAAATATGATGTTGGTAGTGACAGTGAAACAAATAGTAGTGTTGAAGTCAGGGTTATTGACCCTTGTGCCAGCTCAGAGTCTGATTCAAATGCTGGGACAGAGAGTCAATCTGATACAAACAGCAGAGCTTGTGGTAGTCCTATGATTAGTTCTATTAGTGTTACACAAAGTCAATGTAGCTCTAGGGATATTTCACCTGCACCAATGATACATAACAGTCCTGCTGCCAAAGAAGATACACTTGCAAACGAATGTGTTGAGACTGATGGCAAAACATGTTCGGACACAATGCCTGAGTCTTCAGATTTTGATGTGAAAACAAATAATGAACATGCCATTAGTGAACAATGTGATGAGATTCCTACAAATGAAAGCATACCATCTGACATGAATCAACCTGAGCAGATTGAGTATGGTGGTGATGATGATGAAGTCATAACCATAGTGCAGATAGTGGAAGATGACCACCCAGAATTGTATTATAGTATTAATATTGACAGTCCTAAAGATCACACAAATCACCAAACAGATTTTACACAGTATGTCAATAAAAAACAAGATGAAGAAGTTCAAAAACATTTTGAGAAACTCAACATTGTCTCATCAGAAGAATCTATGGTTTCTCCCATGGATTATAGTGAATCACATTCTACACCACCGGCGTGCAACACTCCAGATCTTCAGTTTCCTAAAGATACTATAAATGAACATTTAATGCGACCAGATCCTAGTCTAACACCCAGCTCCACATTATCAGACGATAGTAATTCCTCTAGAATTACAGAAGCTAACCCAAATAATTCCAATGATTCTGCGGAATCATCACCAACTGGAGTGCGGAGATCTAGTCGTATTAAAACTATTAGCAATTTGAAACAAAAAACCAAAGGCTACGGTTTAGTGAAGACTCCTCTAAAAAAAGCTTTGATAACACAGACTAAGTTAAAACTAGAAGAGATTGGTTCTGATAGTCAAGAAAAGTCATGTGATGCTTCATTGAGTAATGCTCCAAACTCTCCATCATTCCCTGTACCTTCGGATATGCCTGTGAAAGTTAAATCACGATGGAGAAGGTCCAGTGAGCTAGAGATGGGGGCAAGCTCTCCTGCTAATTCTCCATTGGCTAGTCCGAACCTGCCCCAACGCTTGCCAGCTGTAGCTGAAACTCAAAATCTTGATGAGGAGCAAGTCATTCCTATGAGCAAAGAGGCATATGACAGAATAATTGACGATAGGATGAAACAATACCAACATTTGGCCGAGAATGAGTATTTGTGTGAGAGAATGATAAGCAAAGAGACTAAAAAGATGACTTGTGACTGCTTCATGACTAAAGAGGAGTTGGACAGGGGTGAATTAGCCTGTGGAGAGGACTGTCTCAACAGGCTGCTGATGATAGAATGGTAACTTTCAAATATTTATTTCCTTTTTTACTTACCTACCATTTCCTACTGCTTCTCATGCTCCAACCAACTGTGGTTTATAAGACTTCTTTACTTCCTTTTTATTTAGAAAAATAACAATCATGTACTTTTTCCAGTAACTCACGTTGTCCTGTCGGAGACCGTTGTACAAACAGGAGGTTCCAGAAGAGAGAGAATGCTGCATTGAAAGTGTTCTATGCTGATAAGAAAGGGTGCGGTGTGGAGGCAGAACTTGATATACCATCGTAAGTATACAGAAAATGAGCTTGGGACACACAAACATATTTGGGACAGCATTTTTAATCAGATATTTCGATTTATTTCCTTTTTTTTTAAATTGAGTGATGGTTATTAATTATAGGAATGGAATAAATAAAACACTTCATTTTATATTCATTTGTTGGACTTTATGATATTGTTGTGAAATGTAATTATAAAATGTATTATTATTATTGAGCACAGGTGATTATTACATGACTTATTTTGATATGAGACTGTAAAATATTTCTTTCCAGGATTTTATAACAAGTGTACTTGCTCATGCGAATCCATACTTCCATACTATCCATACTAATATTATAAATGCGAAAGTCTGTCTGTCTGTCTGTCTGTCTGTCTGTCTGTCTGTCTGTCTGTCTGTCTGTCTGTCTGTCACCTCTTCACGGCTAAACTGCTGGACCGATTGTGATGAAATTTGGTAGGGATGTAGTTAACGACCTGAGGTCAAACGTAGGCTACTTTTGGACGCGATATATCCGGGCCCACGCGGGCGGAGCCGCGGGCAACAGCTAGTATATTATAACTGGTCAAATGGCACATGATGTCTAGATGTCAAAATTTTTTCATATTTTCATCAGTTCAAAGAATATAATAAATAAATATACGAATATGTCTGATTTAGTTATTTTTTAGTTCTACAATTATATTCATCCATTTTATAGAGTACTAGCTGTTCCCCGCGGCTTCGCCCCGCGTGGGACCCGTGAAGAGGTGACAGACAGACAGACAGACTTCGCATTTATAATATTAGTATGGATTTTGTATATTAAGATTCCACAAAAAAAGACAAATATTACATTACATATACCAATGCAATCATAAGCAAATAACTATTCACATTTTCATAAACCATCTTTTTTAAAATTATTAAATTCGTTTGTAAGTAGTCCTTCTTACCTACTTATTTTTTTATTTATTAAATTTATGTACATTATGTACACTCAAATACAAACATAGGAAACTTAATTAGATTACTTATTTTTATCTACTTTTTATGACACAGATAGGGCTAACCTTTAAATTTAAGGTAACAAAATTTGAGGTAAGTGTAGTAAAAATAGTTGTTCTCAATAAAAAGCACAGGGGTGCTACTTATTCAATAACTATTTCAATCAGACTTCTTTACTTTAGTTCGCAAATCACTTATTTTTGTGATAGTGTAATAAATAAAAAATTGTTTCAATGTGTGAATTACACACCTACGAATATGCATGAAGCTACAATAGATGTTTATGACTTCACTACCACAATCAACTGGTTGGTTTGGTTGTGTGGGTGTTGTTGATGGGCGTGTGTCAGTTGTTGTGTGGTTATTACAATGGGGGGACTGCTCTCTGACCTAGGGAAACCAGACCAATATGAGCCAGGTGTGTTAGTGCCATAAAAACCTGGACCAGCTGCTTAATGTTCCTTCTAAAGTATGAAGGAGTTGAAGGTAGAAATGCCACTAGTGGCATCCAAGACAGGCCGACCTCGCAGTCGCTTGATGCGCTCTATTCTCTATTTCACCAGTTCAAATATATGTTAAAGGATAAATTACAAACATAAATTTTACAATAGGTAGCCTTATTGCTATTATAATATAGATCTGATTGTTGAAAAAGAAAAATGTGGTTGTATCTATCATTTTCAGAGTAGTCCAGTGGTTAACGCGTTTGCCTGTAGACCTGGGGGTCGTGAATTCGATTCCCACGCTAAGCATACTTTGTTTAGTTCCAGTTTGGTTAGGAAACTGGCTTGAATCATCTGATGGTCTAACAATAAAAATGCTTCCGTTCCTTTGATCTCGGCTGCCATCTGGTAGTCGTTAAAGGAGTCACGTCAGAAGATGTGCATGGTCGATTGACCGTGTCACCTACACGAAATGATGATGATGGGAGTAATTTTTCGATTCAATGCCTGTAACATGAGTAATTGCAAACTACAGTACGATGTTCCTATCCACCCTAAGGTTGGCTGGAAGAAATTGCATTAGCGATAAGTCCGCCTTTATACACATTGTTTATATTAGTATCAACATGTATAATTTGTTTGTTAATGGTACAATATAGAGTATCTATCTACAGTAGAAAGTACCATATTTAATGCATATCCAAATTCAATGAAACAAAATCATTTTACAGGGGAGAGTTCCTTATGGAGTATGTCGGCGAAGTCTTGGACTATGATCTATTCTACAAACGAGCTCAGGCTTACTCCGACGAAAACAACCTTCACCATTATTTCATGTCCCTAAAAGGGGACACGGTTATTGATGCCACGTCGAAAGGAAACATCTCGAGGTTCATCAACCACTCGTGTGATCCTAACGCTGAGACACAGAAGTGGACTGTCAATGGAGAGTTGAGGATAGGATTCTTCAGCAAACGGGACATTGTTGCCGGAGAGGAGATCACTTTTGATTACCAGTTCCAGAGATTTGGGTGAGTTGTTTAACCTTATGTTCATTTTGACATAATCAAATTAGATGGGTCTACAGTTAGGTATAATTTTATGCAAACAGTTTATTTATATAACAATTTTATGTTCTTCCCACCTAGAAGATTTCATTTTAACCGACTTCAAAAAAAGGAGGAGGTTCTCAATTCGGCTGAAGGTTTTTTTTATATTAATTACTACATATCTCCGTATATTCTGGACCGATTTTGAAAATTCACTTCTTTTTAATAATGCGGATAAATCTGCTGTAGCAAGTAAAACAAATACATGCATGTATTTTTTTAAAATTTTAAGTCTACGTAAGTATCTATTCATAAGATCCAAGACAGAAAGGAGAAGGGCGGACCCCTGGAGGCTTAATATTTCCCTTTTTTATACATTGTGTAAGAAAACCCTAATAAATATTCGATCTATACGTATACACCTATGTGAAAAATTGTGTACCATCTCTATTCCAGCGCTTAGCGCAGTAGCGCTCGGTGCTGATGTGTTGTTTGCGTGGTTCTGCAGGAAGGTGGCGCAGCGGTGCTACTGCGGCGCGCACAACTGCCGCGGCTGGATCGGGGCCGAACCCGACTCCGACGACGAGTACGATGAAGAGGTACTTACATACATACATACATATCATCACGCCTGTCTCCTGCAGGAATAGACAAAGACAAATGATTACCACTTGCTACAATCCTTACAGACCTCACTGGCTTGCTTTAGAGCGAACGGGCACTGCAGCAGAACGCCATTTTGTTGGATAAGGACTGGGCTTGTATCAAAAACTATGTACTATGTTGGGATGTTATCAGAGTTATCGTAACGTTAGGTAACGGTATCTCAAACTAACGGTAAACTAGCCCAGTCTTTTTACGGCAAAATGCCGGACCGGATGTAGCGCGCGTTCGCTCTAACACTAATCACTCGTAAGTATATCAGCAGACATTGGTCGCAGTTGTTTTTCGAAGCCAAACATGGTCGACCAGTATCTTTCATCCATCCTCTCTACATCAAAACCAAAATCATCGCGATTAGAAAAATTAATAAGTACTATATATTATACATATTGCATGGGCCCATGTAACTAAACCCTCTTCAAAGAAACCACAGAAAAATTAAAATCCGACATTTTGTCTTATAATTTTTAATCTACACCTAATCGAATTTTATGTCGTTACTCCAATAGCTAATGTTAATATAATTCTCTAGGAGGAAGATGTATCCACATCGAAATATGGTGCTGACGATTCGTCTACAGCTGAGTTGGGTGACGCTCAGCCACAGGAAACTCCTCGTCCAAGGAAGCCGAAACGAGAGCGCAAGTACAAGCCTAAAGCAGACCTCGTTCAAGATGCTGATGTGAGATTATTTATAACTAAATTATAAAATTATTAGAGGCGCAGGACATATCAAAATGGAGAATTAAGAGGCCAAAACTTACTCTGCGTCATCTTCCTTATTGTAGTCAGTTTAATATATTCAGGCGTTACTTTGCGGAAGTCTAGTAATTTTCCTATGAAACTATTACTGGTTGTGGAAGCACGTTCTTTCCGAGTCATAATGGCTATATGGACTCTATGTTGACTTTGTCCAGTACTTGAACGTAAATTATTGATAATTTTTTAACTCTTTGTTTATACATGGTCATTTCGTCACATTGTCTTTGTGGGAAATCGGCCAATGTAGGACAGGTACATTACACAGTACCTTTACTCCTCACGCTGTCTACCCATCTCGCTGGATGCTTTCCTCTGGCGCGTTTTCCCTCTATTCTCCCCAGTATTATAAGTTTTTCCAGACAATGCCATAGCATCGATCATCATATACATATCACAGATCGCATGATGTGTCCAAATAAACTTAGAAATATGACTATTAAATTTTGTAATTTTAGATCGAAGAAGAATTGGAACTGCTTGGCCGAACTGGTGTCAAGAATCAAATCCACACGCTGCAGTTATCACGTACGGTGGTCAGAGCCAAAAGCAGGCGGGCTCAAGTGGCCTTGTTGCGGTTGTTACGGGACGCAGACTTGCCTTGTAGGAGACTGTTCTTGGATTATCGTGGACTGCGACTCTTGGCTCCTTGGTGTGCTGATGCACCGCTTGACTTTAGGTGAGTTGTCTTTTTAGCCGACTTTCAATTCGGCTGTTTTTTCTAATGTTTGTTACCTCATATCTCCATCAAAAAAATATTTTTTGTACGGTGATATGAGATAGTAATTTATTTCGAAGATAAGAAATATTATTTTTCTAAAATTCTTTTTTTTGTTCGAGTGGATATACTTTCAATTTGTTCCCATTGAAATTTTATCAAAATCGGCGCAGTAGCTTGGTTTTTAAATCAAAATAACTGGAAAACGTAAATTATAATATTAGTATCTAGATTTTGTTCCTTTTTTATACAATAAAGTTGGCAGTCAGTCGGCAGTACAGCCCGGGAATAATGGGTGCGCGGTCACCGTAGCCTTTTTACGCTCGGGAGTGACACTAGGGCACACTGCCAACCACATAATTTAGAAATATTAACAAGAAGTGGCATAGCGCACGAAAATCGTGTGACTAGTTTGGCTATATATATATATAATATTATATACTGGTACAGGCTAGAAATGCTGCAAACAGTGGACCGGCTGCCCATCACCAACAAGACGATGGTCCAAGAGAGCCGCTTCTTCACCATCGTGGAGCGCTGGCTCAGTGCCGCCGATCACCACGAACACGGGTTTATTGACGAAGCTACTGGTAAGCATATCAGCAGATATAGATTATTAGTGGTTGCCCACTGCTCCGCCTGCGTGATACTTCGTCAATGTTTTTCAGATTAATAAAAAATCACAATAGTCGTTGCGCCCATTATCATTTGTATGTGCTTTCTTTTTGATGGTCGGTCCCCGAGATTTAAGTCTTCATATCAAACCACAATATAGATAAACATATGGTAGTACCAATCTATCTTTTAACTTTACATCTTTATCTTCTTTACATAGTATAAAACAAAGTCGCTTTCCGCTGTCTGTCCCTATGTAGGCTTAAATCTTCGAAACTACGCAACGGATTTTGATGCGGTTTTTTTTGATAGATAGAGTGATTCAAGGGGAAGGTTTTTAAATTTTGAGAAGAAACTACATCAAAGGACGAGAGGCGGTTTCGTAGAACTCTGACACCAGGGCGTGCAGGGTCGGTTCGCCTCGTAACACATCAGGATATATGATACTTCGTTCATGTCGTGTGGGTTACAAGGCGAACAAATTTACAATTTTATTTTGTAAGGTAATTAAAAATTGATAGTGTTTATTATAAGCCATCCCTTTTTAGGACTTCCAGTGGAGTTGCCCAATAGTGGCAGTCAGGAGACTGACAAGAAGGACAACGCAGCAATGAATGACAAAGTTAAGGACTTCTGCAATCAGTTACTGGAGCGATGGGCCAGTTTGAAGGTAGGATTCTAGAATAGAATATCCGCCGTATTAAGAAACGTTTGATAAGCCCATTTTAACTAAAATATGTTTTGGCTCTTTCTCTCTTACCTGACACTTCATGTGAAAGAACGAGACGAAACACATTTTAACTAAAATAGGCTTAACAAATGTTTCTTAATACGGGGGTATATGTTTATACTATCTCTGTCATCATCATCATGGGGTGCCATCTACGGATTAAAGTTTTGAGGTCATCTAACGGCGCACATATGGCGAAGCGCAGCGAGTTTTCCACTGTCAAACTATTATCGGCTTTGTTGTCTTTGAAATAATATCTTAAATCGATTAAGACAATACTTAATTACGAAGCGCATCGAATCGACTACATGCGAAAGGTTTTTGGATATTATTTTAATGCAATGCAATTCATGCGCCGGCCCTCAGATACAAACCAACTGACAATACCGGCCCATATCAGCAAGGGTTTCCGTTTGACCTCCAAACTACCTCA
The DNA here is from genome assembly GCA_947044815.1 of Apomyelois bistriatella. Lineage (NCBI taxonomy): Eukaryota > Metazoa > Arthropoda > Insecta > Lepidoptera > Pyralidae > Apomyelois > Apomyelois bistriatella. The sequence continues at coordinate 3,540,517 of OX345688.1, forward strand.
TATTTCATATTTGTTTCGGTACCGCCTACCGCATTTTTTCCACGTTGTTCCTATCCACCCTGAGGTTGGCTGGAAGAAATTGCATCAGCGTTAAGTCCGCCTTTGTACACATTGTTTGTATTTGTATTCAACATGTATAATTTGTATGATTATGGTACAATAAAGAGTATATCTATCTACCTCTGTACCTATACTAAATTAATGTTCACAGTAATCTGTATGTTATTGGATTTTATATTGATTAGAACGTCAGTACAACTTATATTATGATAAGGGTGCTGCTTTTTCCTAAAAAAACATATTCACATTTTTAAACAATGCTGATAAGACAACAAAATAAAAAACTATAAAAAATACCAATTCTAGATTTATCCCTAAAACGTCCAAGAAATTATTTTCAGTGTTTTTAAGTATTTATTGCGTACTAGCTTTTGCGAGCGAAGCCGTGGTCGCTCGCGTAAACTTCCCTCGGGAAGAGAGATTGGTTCAGTAGATCTTGAGTACTTAACTCAAGATGTTGTAACTAACACAACTTGCTTTTATATATATAGATGATAGCCTGATTCTTGGGATAAGGTTATAGGCTACTAGTGTTCCCCGCGGCTTTGCCTCGCGTGGGACTCGGTTATATCGCGCCCAAAAGTAGCCTATGTTTGACCTCAGATCGTTAACTACATCCCTACCAAATTTCATCACAATCGGTCCAGCAGTTTAGCCGTGAAGAGGTGACAGACAGACAGACTTTCGCATTTATAATATTAGTATGGAAGTATGGATAGTACATAAAAACCACAGGCGAGTGAAACCGTGAGGAACAGCTAGTTGCCAATAAAAGCTAACTCCGTATGCATGCAGATTTCTATATTTCATTATTAGATACGACAGTTGTTTAACTTATTATAGTATCCTATCCTATACTATTAAACGAGCAATATATAAATTTATTTGTACTCGCGTTTTCAAAAACGGCTCTAACGATTTATTTGAAATTCAAAAAATGAGTTCTTACATAGTCAATAAGACAATCTAGCTAGGTTCCATGTCTGGGAAAAATCATTTTACCCATATTTTCACGCAAAAAGATTTTCTGCATAAAACGAGCGAAGCTCGGTCTCCCAGATACTGCCTTATAATACGTTAGAGGGCCTAGCAGTCATTGCACAACAAGAACATTAGGGATCAATAATCGTCTGGCTTCGTTTCGCATGTGGGCTTAAGCTGCGCGTCCACTGCGCCGGGATCGGATTTATATTTAACTTTTATCGTACAAAAATTCAAATTCCAATTATTCCAAGTAATATTATAAATGCGAAAGTGAGTTTGTATATTTATTTGTTTGTTTGTTACCTCTTCATGATTTATCTACTGAACCAATCTCCTTGAAACTTCGCATGCACATAGTTAGGAGTACTGAGAAGGACCCTAGTACCTTTCATCTCTGTTCCCGAAATTCACGCGGGTGAAGCCGCGGGCAGAATTCTAGTAGAGATATAAAGCACAATAGGCACATTTACAGCTAATAGCATAATTGCTATTGCTGTTAAGTCAACCTATGGGTAAAGCAGACAGCTTAAATATTTTATCTTGCGCTGAATAGGTATATGATGTCGTATAGATATCTATTCAACACAAAACAAATCTCGACGTACGCCTGTGTCTCGATGCAGTGGACACTCACCTTTATAAAGCTTAATTTCGCACGTGGCCCTACTGAAGGACGAACAACAAGCCCACGTAAAATGTTTGAGAGGCGACGCTCTATGACGCCGAAACTAGCCTATTATGATGGAAAGAGCTTTCTTTATGTAAACAATTTGGTATCTTATTTAGTTGCTTTCTGGATCTTAATCAGTTTGGGTCTTAGTTTGTTGGTTAATTATTAAACCTTGGTTAGTTGGTTGGATACTTAATATATTGGTTTCCAAGTACACGATTTTGTATAATTCAATAACTAGTTTTATGGCGTAAATTCGTCGACTTATTTATTTAAGAATATTTTTATTTCTTCCTGTAGACCATTTTGTGTAGCAATCAGTAAATTAAAAATGGACAACCCGACAAAATTGTCGAATTCAAAAATATACTAGGGTTGAAAAAAAAAAAAATTTGTGCGTTTTATCTACTATCAAAAAGCTTCGATCCAAATATAATAAATCTTGCTATAGAAGCTTAAAATAATAAATATCCAAATATGTAATGTGTACATACAATCAACTATTATCTTCATCAACAGGAAGTATTCAAAATCCCAAAGAAAGAGAGGATACAGCAAATGAAAGAGCACGAGAGACAGGCGAACGTGGAGCGAAGGGCGGCGGACTCCACCGAAGTTCGGGAAAGTCGCGGCCGAGACAGAGACCGCGAACGAAGGGAAGAGAGAGCGAGGGAGAGGGAGGAGAAGAGAGAGAGGGAGAGGGACAGAGACAGAGATAGAGACCGCGACAGGTATAGGGAGCGTGACAAAGAGCGGGACAAGGATGACAGGGACAGGAGGAAACGGAGGAGCAGCCCGGAGGGCAGGAGAAGTATACGGTGAGTTGGGGTTCATTTCTGTGACATTAGCATGGTCAATCAACCTTGATACTTATTCGATATGGTTACAAAGATCAATTGAACATGTACACCCTGGCGATAAGGGTTTTTCGAAACCGCATCTCGGCTTCTCACGTGGTTTTTATAAACGACCATCAGATGGCAGCCGTTACCAACGTCTAAACGGCTCAGGCGCAAAACGTCTCTTTCGCAAAATGTCGAATATAATTTAAAAAAATGATTTTGCTTTGAAAATTAAAATTTCATTCTTAAGTCCCTGGTGTGACATTTTGCGTTAGAGACATTCTGCCAAATGTCATTTTGCGAAAGAGACATTTTGCGAAAGATACATTCTGCGAAAGAGACGTTTTTAGACCAGGGGACCTTTTGCGAGAGACGTTTTGCTCCTGAGCCCCTCATGCCTTCTGAAGCACGAAATCCTCTTTTTTATCACAAATTGAATAAATTCAAGCCTGCTATGTCATATTCAAATTGGTCGAAATGTATGCTTACCGTGGGAATCTAACACACGACCTCCGAGTCGTTAGGTAAACGTCTTAACCACAGAGGCAGTTAATTTGACTGATTGATATGATGTTTTGTCAACTCCGACAACACATTTTATTCCAAACTGTGATTATTTTAGACTGAACGACCGCGTCTTAGCATCGGTACCGCCAATGACCAAAGAAGAGAGAAGACGAGCGTTCGCCGAAGCAGCGGCCGCGGCCGAGCGAGAGCGGCGCCGGCCGAGGCAGCACTGGCAGCCGCCCGCGCAGTGCTGGCCGCACGACGCTTACCAGGTAATGTGGGCCTTATGGTGTGGGACATAGAGCTTGGAGTGTTCTACAGGACTCGGAAGACGGTCGAGGCAGCACTGGCAGCCGCCCGCGCAGTGCTGGCCGCACGACGCTTACCAGGTAATGTGGGCCTTATGGTGTGGGACATAGAGCTTGGAGTGTTCTACAGGACTCGGAAGACGGTCGAGGCAGCACTGGCAGCCGCCCGCGCAGTGCTGGCCGCACGACGCTTACCAGGTAATGTGGGCCTTATGGTGTGGGACATAGAGCTTGGAGTGTTCTACAGGACTCGGAAGACGGTCGAGGCAGCACTGGCAGCCGCCCGCGCAGTGCTGGCCGCACGACGCTTACCAGGTAATGTGGGCCTTATGGTGTGGGACATAGAGCTTGGAGTGTTCTACAGGACTCGGAAGACGGTCGAGGCAGCACTGGCAGCCGCCCGCGCAGTGCTGGCCGCACGACGCTTACCAGGTAATGTGGGCCTTATGGTGTGGGACATAGAGCTTGGAGTGTTCTACAGGACTCGGAAGACGGTCGAGGCAGCACTGGCAGCCGCCCGCGCAGTGCTGGCCGCACGACGCTTACCAGGTAATGTGGGCCTTATGGTGTGGGACATAGAGCTTGGAGTGTTCTACAGGACTCGGAAGACGGTCGAGGCAGCACTGGCAGCCGCCCGCGCAGTGCTGGCCGCACGACGCTTACCAGGTAATGTGGGCCTTATGGTGTGGGACATAGAGCTTGGAGTGTTCTACAGGACTCGGAAGACGGTCGAGGCAGCACTGGCAGCCGCCCGCGCAGTGCTGGCCGCACGACGCTTACCAGGTAATGTGGGCCTTATGGTGTGGGACATAGAGCTTGGAGTGTTCTACAGGACTCGGAAGACGGTCGAGGCAGCACTGGCAGCCGCCCGCGCAGTGCTGGCCGCACGACGCTTACCAGGTAATGTGGGCCTTATGGTGTGGGACATAGAGCTTGGAGTGTTCTACAGGACTCGGAAGACGGTCGAGGCAGCACTGGCAGCCGCCCGCGCAGTGCTGGCCGCACGACGCTTACCAGGTAATGTGGGCCTTATGGTGTGGGACATAGAGCTTGGAGTGTTCTACAGGACTCGGAAGACGGTCGAGGCAGCACTGGCAGCCGCCCGCGCAGTGCTGGCCGCACGACGCTTACCAGGTAATGTGGGCCTTATGGTGTGGGACATAGAGCTTGGAGTGTTCTACAGGACTCGGAAGACGGTCGAGGCAGCACTGGCAGCCGCCCGCGCAGTGCTGGCCGCACGACGCTTACCAGGTAATGTGGGCCTTATGGTGTGGGACATAGAGCTTGGAGTGTTCTACAGGACTCGGAAGACGGTCGAGGCAGCACTGGCAGCCGCCCGCGCAGTGCTGGCCGCACGACGCTTACCAGGTAATGTGGGCCTTATGGTGTGGGACATAGAGCTTGGAGTGTTCTACAGGACTCGGAAGACGGTCGAGGCAGCACTGGCAGCCGCCCGCGCAGTGCTGGCCGCACGACGCTTACCAGGTAATGTGGGCCTTATGGTGTGGGACATAGAGCTTGGAGTGTTCTACAGGACTCGGAAGACGGTCGAGGCAGCACTGGCAGCCGCCCGCGCAGTGCTGGCCGCACGACGCTTACCAGGTAATGTGGGCCTTATGGTGTGGGACATAGAGCTTGGAGTGTTCTACAGGACTCGGAAGACGGTCGAGGCAGCACTGGCAGCCGCCCGCGCAGTGCTGGCCGCACGACGCTTACCAGGTAATGTGGGCCTTATGGTGTGGGACATAGAGCTTGGAGTGTTCTACAGGACTCGGAAGACGGTCGAGGCAGCACTGGCAGCCGCCCGCGCAGTGCTGGCCGCACGACGCTTACCAGGTAATGTGGGCCTTATGGTGTGGGACATAGAGCTTGGAGTGTTCTACAGGACTCGGAAGACGGTCGAGGCAGCACTGGCAGCCGCCCGCGCAGTGCTGGCCGCACGACGCTTACCAGGTAATGTGGGCCTTATGGTGTGGGACATAGAGCTTGGAGTGTTCTACAGGACTCGGAAGACGGTCGAGGCAGCACTGGCAGCCGCCCGCGCAGTGCTGGCCGCACGACGCTTACCAGGTAATGTGGGCCTTATGGTGTGGGACATAGAGCTTGGAGTGTTCTACAGGACTCGGAAGACGGTCGAGGCAGCACTGGCAGCCGCCCGCGCAGTGCTGGCCGCACGACGCTTACCAGGTAATGTGGGCCTTATGGTGTGGGACATAGAGCTTGGAGTGTTCTACAGGACTCGGAAGACGGTCGAGGCAGCACTGGCAGCCGCCCGCGCAGTGCTGGCCGCACGACGCTTACCAGGTAATGTGGGCCTTATGGTGTGGGACATAGAGCTTGGAGTGTTCTACAGGACTCGGAAGACGGTCGAGGCAGCACTGGCAGCCGCCCGCGCAGTGCTGGCCGCACGACGCTTACCAGGTAATGTGGGCCTTATGGTGTGGGACATAGAGCTTGGAGTGTTCTACAGGACTCGGAAGACGGTCGAGGCAGCACTGGCAGCCGCCCGCGCAGTGCTGGCCGCACGACGCTTACCAGGTAATGTGGGCCTTATGGTGTGGGACATAGAGCTTGGAGTGTTCTACAGGACTCGGAAGACGGTCGAGGCAGCACTGGCAGCCGCCCGCGCAGTGCTGGCCGCACGACGCTTACCAGGTAATGTGGGCCTTATGGTGTGGGACATAGAGCTTGGAGTGTTCTACAGGACTCGGAAGACGGTCGAGGCAGCACTGGCAGCCGCCCGCGCAGTGCTGGCCGCACGACGCTTACCAGGTAATGTGGGCCTTATGGTGTGGGACATAGAGCTTGGAGTGTTCTACAGGACTCGGAAGACGGTCGAGGCAGCACTGGCAGCCGCCCGCGCAGTGCTGGCCGCACGACGCTTACCAGGTAATGTGGGCCTTATGGTGTGGGACATAGAGCTTGGAGTGTTCTACAGGACTCGGAAGACGGTCGAGGCAGCACTGGCAGCCGCCCGCGCAGTGCTGGCCGCACGACGCTTACCAGGTAATGTGGGCCTTATGGTGTGGGACATAGAGCTTGGAGTGTTCTACAGGACTCGGAAGACGGTCGAGGCAGCACTGGCAGCCGCCCGCGCAGTGCTGGCCGCACGACGCTTACCAGGTAATGTGGGCCTTATGGTGTGGGACATAGAGCTTGGAGTGTTCTACAGGACTCGGAAGACGGTCGAGGCAGCACTGGCAGCCGCCCGCGCAGTGCTGGCCGCACGACGCTTACCAGGTAATGTGGGCCTTATGGTGTGGGACATAGAGCTTGGAGTGTTCTACAGGACTCGGAAGACGGTCGAGGCAGCACTGGCAGCCGCCCGCGCAGTGCTGGCCGCACGACGCTTACCAGGTAATGTGGGCCTTATGGTGTGGGACATAGAGCTTGGAGTGTTCTACAGGACTCGGAAGACGGTCGAGGCAGCACTGGCAGCCGCCCGCGCAGTGCTGGCCGCACGACGCTTACCAGGTAATGTGGGCCTTATGGTGTGGGACATAGAGCTTGGAGTGTTCTACAGGACTCGGAAGACGGTCGAGGCAGCACTGGCAGCCGCCCGCGCAGTGCTGGCCGCACGACGCTTACCAGGTAATGTGGGCCTTATGGTGTGGGACATAGAGCTTGGAGTGTTCTACAGGACTCGGAAGACGGTCGAGGCAGCACTGGCAGCCGCCCGCGCAGTGCTGGCCGCACGACGCTTACCAGGTAATGTGGGCCTTATGGTGTGGGACATAGAGCTTGGAGTGTTCTACAGGACTCGGAAGACGGTCGAGGCAGCACTGGCAGCCGCCCGCGCAGTGCTGGCCGCACGACGCTTACCAGGTAATGTGGGCCTTATGGTGTGGGACATAGAGCTTGGAGTGTTCTACAGGACTCGGAAGACGGTCGAGGCAGCACTGGCAGCCGCCCGCGCAGTGCTGGCCGCACGACGCTTACCAGGTAATGTGGGCCTTATGGTGTGGGACATAGAGCTTGGAGTGTTCTACAGGACTCGGAAGACGGTCGAGGCAGCACTGGCAGCCGCCCGCGCAGTGCTGGCCGCACGACGCTTACCAGGTAATGTGGGCCTTATGGTGTGGGACATAGAGCTTGGAGTGTTCTACAGGACTCGGAAGACGGTCGAGGCAGCACTGGCAGCCGCCCGCGCAGTGCTGGCCGCACGACGCTTACCAGGTAATGTGGGCCTTATGGTGTGGGACATAGAGCTTGGAGTGTTCTACAGGACTCGGAAGACGGTCGAGGCAGCACTGGCAGCCGCCCGCGCAGTGCTGGCCGCACGACGCTTACCAGGTAATGTGGGCCTTATGGTGTGGGACATAGAGCTTGGAGTGTTCTACAGGACTCGGAAGACGGTCGAGGCAGCACTGGCAGCCGCCCGCGCAGTGCTGGCCGCACGACGCTTACCAGGTAATGTGGGCCTTATGGTGTGGGACATAGAGCTTGGAGTGTTCTACAGGACTCGGAAGACGGTCGAGGCAGCACTGGCAGCCGCCCGCGCAGTGCTGGCCGCACGACGCTTACCAGGTAATGTGTGCCTTATGGTGTGGGACATAGAGCTTGGAGTGTTCTACAGGACTCGGAAGACGGTCGAGGCAGCACTGGCAGCCGCCCGCGCAGTGCTGGCCGCACGACGCTTACCAGGTAATGTGGGCCTTATGGTGTGGGACATAGAGCTTGGAGTGTTCTACAGGACTCGGAAGACGGTCGAGGCAGCACTGGCAGCCGCCCGCGCAGTGCTGGCCGCACGACGCTTACCAGGTAATGTGGGCCTTATGGTGTGGGACATAGAGCTTGGAGTGTTCTACAGGACTCGGAAGACGGTCGAGGCAGCACTGGCAGCCGCCCGCGCAGTGCTGGCCGCACGACGCTTACCAGGTAATGTGTGCCTTATGGTGTGGGACATAGAGCTTGGAGTGTTCTACAGGACTCGGAAGACGGTCGAGGCAGCACTGGCAGCCGCCCGCGCAGTGCTGGCCGCACGACGCTTACCAGGTAATGTGTGCCTTATGGTGTGGGACATAGAACTTGGAGTGTTCTACAGGACTCGGAAGACGGTCGAGGCAGCACTGGCAGCCGCCCGCGCAGTGCTGGCCGCACGACGCTTACCAGGTAATGTGTGCCTTATGGTGTGGGACATAGAGCTTGGAGTGTTCTACAGGACTCGGAAGACGGTCGAGGCAGCACTGGCAGCCGCCCGCGCAGTGCTGGCCGCACGACGCTTACCAGGTAATGTGTGCCTTATGGTGTGGGACATAGAGCTTGGAATGTTCTACAGGACTCGGAAGACGGTCGAGGCAGCACTGGCAGCCGCCCGCGCAGTGCTGGCCGCACGACGCTTACCAGGTAATGTGTGCCTTATGGTGTGGGACATAGAGCTTGGAGTGTTCTACAGGACTCGGAAGACGGTCGAGGCAGCACTGGCAGCCGCCCGCGCAGTGCTGGCCGCACGACGCTTACCAGGTAATGTGTGCCTTATGGTGTGGGACATAGAGCTTGGAGTGTTCTACAGGACTCGGAAGACGGTCGAGGCAGCACTGGCAGCCGCCCGCGCAGTGCTGGCCGCACGACGCTTACCAGGTAATGTGTGCCTTATGGTGTGGGACATAGAGCTTGGAGTGTTCTACAGGACTCGGAAGACGGTCGAGGCAGCACTGGCAGCCGCCCGCGCAGTGCTGGCCGCACGACGCTTACCAGGTAATGTGTGCCTTATGGTGTGGGACATAGAGCTTGGAGTGTTCTACAGGACTCGGAAGACGGTCGAGGCAGCACTGGCAGCCGCCCGCGCAGTGCTGGCCGCACGACGCTTACCAGGTAATGTGGGCCTTATGGTGTGGGACATAGAGCTTAAAATGTTCCAGAGTTAAGAATGTTTGTCGAAACGACGAACAAGAAAGAAGACGGCCGAGGGATTTATTGTGTGCTCAAACATAGGCTACGTTTTGGCACGATATATGCGAATACCACGCAGGCGGAGCCCTGAGTAACAGCTAGTGTATGTAGCAACTAAATCAAATTGCATTGAATCAATAAAACTTATCGACTGGCCAATAAAATATTGTGTTTCGTTCTTCGCAGCAAATGTTCCCGAACGGCATGCCCAATATGGGCAACATGGCCAGCATGTCAAACATGGCCAACATGCCAAACATGAGCAATATGCCAAACATGGCCAACATGCCAAACATGGCCGGTATGCCCAATATGGCCAACATGGGCATGATGCCTGGTATGATGGAAATGCCGTCGGACTGGATGCCAGGCAACGAGTTCCCGCCGTTCTGCCAGCCATTCCCGGGGCCACAATCATTTTGCATGCCTCAGCCCAAGTAAGTCTTTATTTTATCATCATCCAAGTACGTTTTTCTCAACTATATTTTGTTAGTTAACTATTTATTTAATTACAAATTTGAATTACAATATAATTCACACAATGAATAATTAACTTTATTATATACTGTTTGTTGTGTCTCTTTCTGGAGATATTCTTCGTTTGGTTCTCAGTGAGGACGATGTAATAAAATCCTACTTCTTACTAATGATAATATTATAAATGCGAAAGTTCGGATGTTTTCCTCAATCACGCTTCAACTGTTGAGCGGATTTGGATGATACTTTGTATGCGGATAGTTTAAGACCCGAGAAAGGCCATCCTGGGTCACTTTTCGTGCGATATTACTAAAAATTAAGCGAGGGGATTAGCGGGCAAAATCGAGTTTCAAATAATTTTTATTTGTTTATACAGTTTTAGGAAGACTTACAGCTATTACACAAGAAACTGGCAACTCAAATACGTGACAAAAAGCCAATTTTACAAAACAATGTTTTTTTTTTCTGTTTTGCAAAGATTTAATCTGTATTGCAGCATGATGAGCATGAGCGGGTTCGGCATGCCAGGGTTTGTGTTCGGGCAGCAGATGCCCAACGCCTTCCCTCCCGGCCAGCCACAGATTGGAGATGCCATGCAGGTTAGTACATTATAAAGAAAAAATATAATATAAGAGTCAAGCCATTTTGACTCGATAAGAAACATTTCTTTAGAAATTTGCCAGCCTGGCGTTTTTAGACTCTCGCTTGGTCTTCAAATATGTATTCCAAATTGGCATACTTACATTAAAAGAGGTCTGATGCTCAATAAATACGGGAGACAGGCGTGATGGTATGTATGTATGTATGTATGTATTATTTCTAGAATCCGCGAGCCAATCGATTTTAAGTCTTATGCCAATACAAATTTTAAGGTTCATGATTATCAACCCAGTGTGTTCTACGTTCTTGCTGAGATACGTTGATAGATAGATATATGTTGACGTTTAGATGTTGCTAGAAACTTCCGCAGTCATAGCTGCTGTTCAACTTTTTTCAGTGGTTGCCAACTATTGGGCCCGCATTATTTTAATTTCGTAACATTATTTTTATTATACTAATGAAAGAATCATAAAACCTTAACTGTCTCCGTGGTCCAGTGGTTAAGGCGTTTGCCTGTAGACCCGTGGGTCGTGGGTTCAAATCCCACGGGAAGCATACTTTGTTTAGTTGTTTCCAGTTTGGTTAGGACATTGTTGGTTTTAATCACCTGATTGTCTGATAATAAAGATGATTCCGTGCTTCGGAAGGCACGTTAAGCCGTTGGTCCCGGCTTCCATCTGGTAGTCGTTAAAGGAACCACGTCAGTGGCCGAGAGGCGGTTCCGAAGAACTCAGACACCAGCGCGTGCATGGTCGATTGACCGTGACGCCTACTCGAAATGATGATGATGATGATAAAACCTTAACAGGTACCGGGAGGCCTGCCACCAGGGCAGACTCCAGAAATGGCTGCCGGCATGCTTCCGAACATGGCGAGCATGGCCAACATGTCAAACATGCCTCAGACGTGTAAACCCGCGACAGTGGCGAATAGTACTGAGGAACCGTTACTGCCGTCCATGTGGCGGAGTGCCATGGACTCGCGGGGCAGGAAGTATTATTACCACGTGAAGCTACGGCAGCCGCAGTGGACTCCGCCCACCCCGCCGCCGCCACCTAGTCCAGGTAACTGCTTACCATGTTTAGAAGGTACAAGTACGTACGGACTTTTAATTAAGACGACTACCGTGGCGTTATTGTTAAGAGCCGCCATCCCCGGTCAGGTCAAAATGTAATGATTTTTCCTGATTGGCTTGGGTCTTTGATGTTTATCAATATGTATTTGTTATAAGATATATTATCATTGAGTTAGTATCCCATTACAATCGAATTTAGTTTTGGACTATCTCAATCTGTGTGATTTGTCCGTATATATTTATTTCTTCTAATTCGGCAAGGAGGGTTGTCGCTTTTTTCAAAAGTGACAGAAGAATTCTTCTACATTTTCAATGAAATACTTTAAGGATGTTTCACATGTGGTTCTAAGTCTAAACAGAAATTTTAGTCAATTTTTTTTTTGATTTTGAGCTAAAATAGATACCTATTTTAACTTTAAATTGTCAATAAAAAAGGCACGTAAAAGCAATCATATAGTGTTAATTTATTGCAGATTTTATTTCACAAAAACAATTGCAATCATTAATTATCATTTAAAAAGTTAAAATGTGCATGTGAATTGCAAAATGTACTGATTACATTTCTAAAAACAATTGCAATGATAAATTTTTTTAAAGTTAAAATGTGCGAGTGAAACAGCAACAACAGCCTTAAAAACTTTATAATTTAAAATACAGATGACAGTTCAGAGGAGGAAGAAGAAGAACAACAGATGAACGCCGTGGACACTTCGGTGGTCAATCGCAAAGGCAAGATGGTCGAAGGCGTCAACGGACTTTATGAAGGTTATTATACTACCAACTTATATACTACCAGCTATTCCCCGCGGCATCGCCCCGCGTGGGATTCGGTTGTTTCGCGCCCAAAAGTAGCCTATGTTTGACCTCAGGTCATTAACTACATCCCTACCAAATTTCATCACAATCGGTCCAGCAGTTTAGCCGTGAAGAGGTGACAGACAGACAGACAGACAGACAGACTTTCGCATTTATAATATTAATATGGATATGGATTATGCATCATCATCATTTCGTGTAGGCGTCACGGTCAATCGACCATGCCCACCCTGGTGTCAGAGTTCTTCGGAACCGCCTCTCGGCCTCTGACGTGATTCCTTTTATTATTCATGTAATTTGTTATCATAATGTTTAATTTAATTAAATTCAATCGCATTGATAATACCCAACTAAAAACTAAAATTAAACTTTAATACAATCTGTTAAGATAGTTTGTTCATAAATCTATACTTAAAAAAGAAATGCTAATATAAAAAATATGTTGGTTTGATTGAACGCTTAAAACTTAAGAACTACTGAGCGTTTTAAAAAATCTGCATGTAGAGACCTGCTACTTAAGGAATAGGCATTTAAAACACAGGCGAATGAATCTTCTGGGCACAGCTAGCTAAAAGCACATTACACAAGATTTCTTAATTTGGACTTTATTTGCAGTGATCAAGGACGAAACTCATAATGGATTGATTCCTGATCACGCGCTGGTCAACGTGAAGCCGAGGAAACGGCGGCCAGGACTCGTGTCCGAAAGACCTATTAGTGTGAGTATTTCAACTTTTTTTAATCATCAACATCCAAGCGTGTTTCCTAGTTGCGTCTTCAGCTTACGCTTCAGAGCCTAGGATACTTTTAATCTGGGCTCAGATTTAGCTATACTGGTTTTTACAATGGAGCGAATGCCGTCTTACCTCCGTTACTTGTCAATAATGATTAATGTTTAAGTTTTGGACTTTTTTCTCTTTTCATTTCAACACATTTCGGCATCGCTACACGTTCACTGTCGACGCGGACAGTGAGCGACTGAGAGTGAAACATGTCAATAAATGAATTAAATATCAAAAATAAATAAAACATCGAGAAAATTAACTATACGAGTAAATATATCTTATTACTTTTTCGATGTCTGAGGGAAGCCCCAATGCATCAAGCATGCATTGACGACCTCCGTGGCGTAATGGTTAACATGCCTGACCGCTACTCAGGAGGTCCCGGGTTCGGCCCCCGGTCAGGTCAAGATGAAAAATGATCTTTTTCTGATTGACCTGGGTCTTGGTTTTTTATCAAGCAGCATTCGTTCATCAATCACTAATACAAGATCGAAGAGTACAATTATTAAAAAAAACGTGTTTTTCCAAGGGTAGTTTTACTCCGCAATTTCCACGCTCGTCTTGTATGTTACGCAACAGAATAAATGCTTTTTCTTAGGCAATTGGAGCCCATGGTACTAGTTTTAGACAAAACAGAGTCGCGGTATTTAAATACAAGAATTAAGTTAAAAAACTATCACCCGACTACGTTAATAGAATCAAATATACGCGGACGAAGTCACGGGCAACAGCTAGTCATATACATTTTTGTAATGTACTCGCGAAGACCTTTCTTTTCATACCAAACACTTGATGCCAATCTCAATTTTTTTTTTGAGGTTAGAATCAGAGGTTAAATTCAGTCAGTTAAAATGTTGATACAATTTATATAGCCTATGTTACCCGCGCCATTTTTACGAATCTTTTGACACCTCATTAATTAAAATCGGTCCTGTAGTTAAGGCGCTACGATGGAACATACATACGACTGCCAAAATCATTACCCTTCCTTTTGGCTTCGTCGTAGTCGGGTAAAAACTAACACTTATAATATATTGTGTGCCAACAGCCGCGTACCGAGGAGGACAAGCTTGCGGGTCGTCTGGAGGTGAAGCGCTACAAGCAAACCAAGGAGAAGCTGCGCCGGCGCCGCGAGCGGCTGCTCCATAAGATGCGGCTCGCTGTCAGCAAGACCGACAAACATCAGCTGCTGCCCGATCTAAAGGTTAGATATTTACCACCGTATTAAGAAACGTTTGTTAAACCCATTTTAACTAAAATATGTTTTGCCTCTTTTTCTCATACCTGACAATTCATGTGAAAGAACGAGACGCAACACATTTTAGCTAACATGGGCTTAACAAACGTTTCTTAATACGGGCTTTATTTATTTATTTATTTAAAACTTTATTGAGCCAAGAGCTACAATAGGTAAACTTAATGCTATAAGCATTCTCTGCCAGTCAACCTTTGGAAATTACAAATAGATAGAGTATATCACTACATATATGAGTATATATATTCACTACATAGTATAAAACAAGGTCGCTTTCTCTTTTGATAGATAGTTCCTTTTAATAGATAGTGATTCCAGAGGAAGGTTTTTATGCCCATGCGAAGCCGGGGCGGGTCGCTAGTATATTATATAGTAGGCCGAGAGGCGGTTCAGAAGAACTCTGACAACGGGGTGTGCATGGGCGATTGTCCGTGTCACCTACACGAATGATCATGACATAGTAGCTGTATGTTTGAAGGTTACTGAACTTCATTACAATAATTTAAAGGTGTGCATATTATCATCTGAGCGTGTTCCCTAGTTGCATCTTCAACTTACGCCTACGAGCCCAGGGTACGCTTTTGATTTATCCTAGATTTGGAGCTACTAGTTTTTAACAGTTGAGGTGATACCTCGGTGAACACTAGCGCCACCGTCATTTAAAAATCATTATTCACTGAAAACAAAAGTTATCAAAAATCCGTGTTATGTAATTAAGGTTCTGGATCTAAAGTTTATTTTAAACTTATTAAATCACTAGCTGTTCCCCGCGGCTTCGCCCCGCGTGGGTCTCGGTTATATGGCGCCCAAAAGGAGCCTATGTTTGACCTCAGGTTGTTAACTACATTCCTACCAAACTTCATCACAATCGGTCCAGCAGTTTAGCCGTGAAGAGGTGACAGACAGACCGACAGACAGACTTTCGCATTTATAATATTAGTATGGATTAAATTATAGTTCTATTTAGTTACAAATTGCAAAAGTGCTAAAAGTGGCCACTTTTAACAGTTTTGCAATTTGTAACTATAAGGAACTATAATTTAATAATTGAATATGTTTTAAATTAACTTCAGATCCAGACCTTTAATTACATA
This sequence comes from Apomyelois bistriatella, assembly GCA_947044815.1. NCBI lineage: Eukaryota > Metazoa > Arthropoda > Insecta > Lepidoptera > Pyralidae > Apomyelois > Apomyelois bistriatella. The sequence continues at coordinate 3,555,882 of OX345688.1, forward strand.
ACACGGATTTATGGTAACTTGTGTTTTCAGTGAATAATGATTTTTAAATGATGATGACTAGTGTTCACCGAGGTATCACCTTAAGCGACTGCCGTCTTACCTCCGTTACCCTTTTTACAGGGAAACCAGACCAATTGGAACTTGATCCGTGTGTGTTAGTGGCTAATATGGTCAGATTTCAGGCTTCCAAAAGGCATCTGAAACAGCCTTACGACTGCCACCTAGCGATAACAGCCGGGATCAACGAAAGATAGAAATACTACTGGCTACACCCATCCAATTCAGTCCACGCTCGCCGTCTTCATCATAGTCATCCACGATCGTTACAAACACAAACGGCCTGGGTCTTGGATGTTTATCTATTTATGTATTTGTTATAAAATATAGTAGATATCGTTGAGTTAGTATCCCATAACACAAGTCTTGAACTTACTTTGGGGCTTACTTGGATCTGTGTGACTTGTCCCTATATATTAAAAAAATATTAAACACGCATGCTCCGCTAAGCTAAGCTAAAGAGCCGGTTACGAATATAGCAAACCAACCTTCCTTTTTCAGATGGTGGATTTAGTTGATTCAGAGACGGATTCCGAAGACGAATCAGACGAAGAGAAAGCTCGAGTTGTCGTCGAAAAATCGCCAGAAATCTCCAGTCCCGTGATCGTGGTCGCTCCAACACCGACCCAGGCGGAATTGGAGGAGATTGCGCGGCGGAAGAAGGAACAGTTCAGGAGCAGCATGGCCAGGGTCATGGTGTCACACCTCAACCCTTATAGACATTCTGATGCACCCGCTGGCAGGATTACTTGTACAGCGGACTTCAAGCATCTCGCAAGAAAGGTTGGGCTTTTAGATGTATTTCAACCAAAATTTTGTAGTGGCATTTTCTTTTTTTTTTAATGTGTCTTAATTTAAGATGGATTTTTGGGTTTGCTCTATCTAATCTCCGTTATTGCATGATGCGGCAAAGTGAGATCTAAAAAGTTATTGTGTGTTAAGACGATACCTTGGTGAACACTAGCGCCACCATCAACCTTAAATCCTTATTGTCTGAAAACACAATTTATCAAAAATCCGTGTTATGTAATTAAGGTTCTGGATCTGAAGTCAATTATCAAATTACAGTTCCATATAGTTACAAATTGCAAAACTGCCAAAAGTGGCCGTTTTAAGCAATATTGCAATTTGTAACGATAGGGAACTTTAATATGTTTAAAATTAACTTCAGATCCAGAACCATAATTAAAGAAGACGGATTTTTGATAACTTGTGTTTTCAGTAAATAATGATTTTTATCTGATGGTGGCGCTAGTGTTCACCAAGGTATCGTCTTAAATATGAGTACTTTTTGTCTACTCTCATTGAACTTATCAGTAAAACTCCATTTATTTTATACATATTCTGGTATCTTTCTACGCCGTAGAGGTCTATTTAGCGACCAGGAGTAGCTAAACCACCAAAATTAAGAGTAATTGTGACCTAATAAAAGAGATTCACCAATAGGAAAGTTAGGTAGTGTCGCACAATGTGTGGTATCTTGATTACTATGTAGACATGATTTTTTACATTTCTAATATTATAAATGCGAAAGTCTGTCTGTCTGTCTGTCACCTCTTCACGGCTAAACTGCTGGACCGATTACTTTGAAATTTGGTATGGATATAGTTATGCACTAGGAGTCAAACATAGCCTACTTTCGGGTGCGATATAACCGAGGCGCACGCGGGTGGAGCCGTGGGCGCCTAGCTAGCTAGATATATATATATATATTAAAATCCATTCCGGTTCGTTAGTCTGGCTTAAGCTTTAGAATGGCCGGGCCGATTTGGCTAATTTTGGTCTTGAAATATTTATGAAAGTTCAGGGAAGGTTTAAAAGATGAGAAAAGTGCATTCAGAGTTCGGAGATATTTATTATGCGAAAATTTGGTTGAGGGCAATAGATTGATATGTTGTATGTTGTTAAGCTAACATGTTTCGCCATATTCTGGCATGCAAAAATTTAGTTTATTATTTGTCATATCATACAAAACATCACAAATTTTAATAAATGCATGTATGTTATGATTGTAAGGAGTGACTGTAATCAAGAATATCCCAGTGAATGATAACAAATTACTACAAATTTTGATCTTGTTCCAGCTCACCCACTTCGTGATGCTGAAAGAACTGAAGCACTGTCAGTCCGTAGAAGAACTAGTTGTCACCGACTCGGTCCGGTCGAAAGCCAAAATGTTTGTCAAGAAATACATGGCCAAGTTCGGGCCTGTGTATAAGAGGCCGCCCGAAGAGGCTGATTAGCACGAAATGAGGCACTTCAGGCTGTCGCTGCTGAAGTTCCTGTGACTTGTGATTTGTGTTGAATATGGTGATTGTTAGTTATTAGTGAAGTGATCTATAAGGGAAATTTTGTTAGACTTTTTAAATAGGTAAATACTTATTGATAAACTATTTCGTAATGATGAATGAATAAACACTTTATTGCACCAATTAACATACAATATTGGATTATACAGGATCGAAAATTAAAATCAGTACATGTTAATAATTATACATGACCCGTTATATGTAAGATATGAACTTAAATTGATGACCTACGGAAAGGGTTGGGGCATAGAAAAATTATCGAAAGATTACTACTTGTAACAAAGACTTGTTTGCCACAAATAGTCTTTTTAGGAGACTGTTTCTAGTGACCTAAACAGCCTCCTTTTCCGTATTGTGTAGTTTCCAAAATAGAGCAATTACCTAATTAGTTATGTTTTGTCAACTTTTTTGTCTTATGTCGTGGAGTAGTCCCGCTTTCCATCAATTTCGATCACACAATTTCTCAATAAGTGTATGAGTAGATCCATTTGAATTTGAAAAAATTATTACGACGCTTATTTTAGAATATCTTTTAAGGGAAATTTTACATGTGTTCAAGCATTTTTATGTAGAAATATCTTATGAATACGAACATTTAGCTAGATCACTATCACATACTGTTTGTCATAAGTCACATTTCATGGTTTAATAGAACTCTGTTGTAAATATTAGGTGATAAGGAATAGTTTTATATGTTGAATTAAGCTGCCCCTCATTTAGTTTTAATGTACTGTAAAAATAGACTATTAAAATTGATTATGTCGCTGAAATATTACAATTGATTCCACGAGTGGTTAATAAGAAGGTATTTATTTATAATGATCTCTAACTTGACTGTATAGATGATCTGGCCAGGCATGTAATGTGTTAAAACTAGTTGTTTGCAACTTCATAGATATCTAAATGGATTCTGATGAATGATGTATCGCATGATATGCCATGCCTCATTTCAAGGGTCATTTATTGCCATCCCCACTTCTCATCCTTCAGAATTCATATGTTGTATGGTCACAAATTGCGAAATACTATACTTGTAAAAAGTTTATCTTACATACAAAGAAACGCGCTAATTTATAGTGTCCTAATAACATACTGCCCAAACTGAATCGTATTAACGCCAAAAATCAATCACTTTAGACACTTGTTTCCAAATTCGATAAATTATTAAAAGCTCTAAAACCAGTTTGTGGTAGGATTACAATAGAGAATACTTAAAAAGGGTTTTTTAATTTACATATTTTGGCTAGGAATAACCGGAATTGACTAAATTGGGAGTGATTCATTAGTAGTGCTACCTATTAGCAAGAAATAGAACACATTCTTATTCTTAGGCAATAGAATAGGATAGGTATGGGTTTGTTTTTCAATAGTAAATAGTGGTGTTTTTGATCTATTTCCTTTTAACTTGTCCACTCATTCACTAGATGGCGATTAGCCTCCCGACCTCCCTCGACGCGACGACACTGTGTTTCTAAGGAAAATATGAATAGGCCAACTCCACTCTATATATCCTCAGTGCTTGCAGCACAAGCAAAAATTACTGTCAGTACTTTTTATGAAACTAGTTCAACAAAAAATTGTGCTATACAACTGTATTTTGTACAATAAAGTTTAAATAAATAAATAAATAAAAAAAAACCAGTCCCAAAGTGTATTGGATAGGATTAACAAGTTAAATTATTTAACTTTACGTTTATGAAGTTGCAGGCAGCCTTGTTTTAAATATAACATAATGTACTATTTACTTTTTTATAAGTTCCTAAGAAAAGATAGATTATTTTTTTGTAATCTGCCTGGCCGGATTGTGTCAATGTGTATGGAACAGGGGTTAGCTCGAATATGAACTACAATGTTTTGAAGTACACAGTATTATAATTATTATAGTTTACAAATAGAACTGTACAAATTATTCTTATTTTTTTTTTGTACAAGATCTAAACGAGTATGATATTTTTTCTTGACTGCAAATTGTTTTTCAATGTTTCCTTTTTTATTTTTGTTTTTAAATATGATGTATTTATTTATTATTCAAGTTCGGACTAAATGTGTATGTATTTCATTTATATTATTATTTAAAAATTATGTTCGTAATAGCTTAATTGCTCGAAAAATACATTATATTACAATATTTATTTATACAATAATTATTTTAGTTTTATATTTTTTGAAGAAAATGATTTAAATTTACCTTCCACATCATTCTACAAATGATACAAAGAGCGGGCGGGTAATGGAGAAGTGTGCATTTTTCTTGGATTTAAATCAAAATAGCGGCTAAGAAATAAAGTAGCATATGAAGAGCCACGTGGATAGGAAAATTTATTAAGAGATTCTTATCTCTATTATTATTGTGTTATTATTAATTTATATAAAAGATTATAATCATATATCAGTAAATTATCGATTAAAAATGAACCCACGTCTTTCGTCAAATAAATATTCAAAGTAACATTGGAACCACGGTTAATTACTGTATATAGCAATAGCTGTAGACGGTTGCATTTTACTTTATTATTATGACATTTTGGCGTGTTACCGCCATCTGTAAAAACCACCTTAGCAGTTACTATTTTAAAACATACCCGCAATTATGAAAGTGTGCAAAATGTTAATCTATATAATCGGAATCATAATAGTTTGCAAAGTATTTATCAAATTTCATTATAAGTAAACGCAGTAATGGTATGTATTATGTTGCCGCGATAATTCTATTTAAGAAGATACCTTGGTGAACACTAGCGCCACCGACATTTAAAAATCATTATTTCCTGAAAACACAAGTTATAAAAAAATCCGTCTTTTGTTCAATCAAATTATTAAATTATAGTTCCTTATAGTTACAAATTGCAATATTGCTTAAAATGGCCACTTTTAGCAGTTTTGCAATTTGTAACTATAGGGAACTATAATTTACACCGAGGTATCACCTTAACAAAACCCCGCCTGGCTGCCACTGTGTGGCATGAACTAAGCGATTCGATCGTAAATTAATGACTTATTACTTCCTAGTAATGGAGATTTTCTGCTATCATATATATTAAGAGAGTACTGAAATTAGAAATTAAATTGACGGATCAAAATTAACTTTTTGGTAGGCCCTATGACTGACACAAACACAGGGGCGGGAAGGTGGTCGTGAAATAAGATTAAATATGTGAGCGCTGCTGAATAAATTAGTATGCAACTTGCTATACGGAAACAATCTAGTTTCAAGTCGATCCCGCTCTTTTGAGTCTGTGTCGCCTAAACGAGCGAGTGTGATGGCAATAAACGAATTGTTCTAGAAGTTGTCGCGTTGACGCAGGATGTTTCGTAAAGATGTAAAACTGAAATCCAAAGATATGCATTTTTGCAACTGCGAAATAACATCTAACAATAAAAAATCAATGATGTTTAGTCTATATTCGAAATGTTAAGTAATAAATCGCGAGATGAACCTCATCATCTTAAGGCTGCGTCCACTGACGCGGACTTGGGCAGAAAGGGGCAGAGAATTGACCAATCACAATGTCGGAAATTTTTATTCGAGCATTCTAATTGGTGTAAATTAACCACTCCGCTCCGCTCAGTTGTGCGTCATCGTTGGAAACACAGTCTAACTAATAAAATAGCTTGTGTAAGCGTAGTTGATTTTTTTGTATTGGCTAAAGACTTTCGGAACATCTTGTATATTCGAACTTAGACTAAGCTGAAGTCTGTAGACCTAGGTACTATGTATAAGAGATTGACCTGTAAATTTTGTACATAAGGCATGTGATTCGCAGATTGGTTTATTCGCGTTGTTAGAGAGGGAGAAGGAGAGGTGTTTATTTTGTGGCGTGGCGTGACTTTCATGTAAGAGATCTAAGCCATTGGAACAAATAAAACGTTATTTCTTTAAATTAATCAGTTTTATTTTTGTAACTTTACACTTAACAATTACCAAAGGCTGAATGATAAGCATTATTCATTTACAGGTTCAACAAATTCTAGTCTTTAGTCTTAGTCAAATACTTAAAATGCGTGTTGAAACTTATATTTACATAGGTGCTCAGCACCCGTAGCCAAGTGACAATTTCAAAACGCTAACGAGTGTCGACAAGGACAAAATGTATGGGATTGACATAGCTGCGGTAAATCACGTGGTCAATCTTATGTCAATCCCATATATTTTGTTCGTGTCGTACCTCGTTAACGTTCTGCGATTGTGACCTTGGCTAAGCCCCCAGGGCCACATATTGTAAACTCACAAAATGGGGGGGGGGGGGGGGGGGATGGGCGGCGTCAATGACAATATATTACATTATACAATCCAAAGTATTTTCGTAATTTTACCAGATGTTGAAGCTGATAAATATAAAGATAGTTAACTAATAGGTTGCTGATGTAAATATTCTCTTTCACAGAAACAATTTAATTCCATTTAGAATAGTAAAGAAATCCTGAAGGCAGTAAGAAGCGACCATAGCACAATTATTCTAAAATTGCGTTTTAGTGGTTTGCTGCTGTCTCCAGAATTCCTCTCTATTCTCCAGAAATCGAATGGCCTCCTCCGCTTGTTTCGTCACTATATCGTTTTTCTTATCGGCTATAGTTAAATCTGGATTTTTTAGGAGATTTTCCAGGTATATCTTGTCGGACATGAGCGGGCCGAGAGCAGGCCGCGTCGGTTTCGAAGTGGCGCGCTTGGCTGGCGGCTTCTTGGAGGCTTTCTTCGCGTCGGGTTTAACTGAACCGATTGTGTTTTCTATGGCTTCCTGAAATATTAATTTTTATGGTTCGTTAGAATATTATACCAATCACACTTACATGTGACCGCTTCCATTATTTACTCATTTGAGAATGTTGCATTTCAAGTTTTATTGCTTCACAGCCCTAGTTTCGGCATTTTTATGAACGGCTATGCTATGCGCGCACCGTTATATCCTAGCGACATTTTTTTTTATACAGCTTTTCGTCTTATGGGCATGCTGACACGTCCTCGCACTAGAATCTAGATGTACGAATTAAAATGCAAAGTATCTACAAACCTGCGCTTTCTGAACACCCAGCCTAAAATGGCTCAAGTCGGGTCTTGCCTTCAAACCTCTATGAAAATGAACCAGACTCAGTTCGAACTCCCCACAATAGTACAATGCTTCAGCTTTCTGTAGCAAGGCTTTAGCGTGTTTGGGGTCGAGTTTCAGGGCAGTTTCAGCGTCTGCAAGTGCCAAACGCGGTTCTCCTAGCAGGAGATAGCATTTGCTGCGAGCCACATATGCCGCTTTCTCTTCCGGGGCCAACTCTATTGCCTGAAACAAAAGATATAGATTAAAGTGAGTTGGTACAAGTAGAATTAGGAAGAAGATATCCGATTTCTATTTTTATTTCTTCCCTTTATGCCATTGCACTGTTCTCAAACACAAGATTTGCTTAAATTAATTAATTCTCGTGCAGGTTCCTAGGGGGCGCTTGTGACACTCTATAACGGTTACCTCTACGGCCGTAGGCAATGTAGGCATATAGAACTCTCTAGAGCAACGCGTAATCTTTTTGTAAAGCGCTTGAAAGAACACTGCTCTATAGTTGTGGTATTTTAGGGTTCCGTATTTCCTGAATAGGTAAGCTTAATACCTACCTGTACTATTTACAAAATTGCACCGTGAGTGACAGACTTGAGAAAATAAATGTACGTATTATACCTTTATGTTTTTCTTTGCTTATATACTACCTTATCAACAAAAGAGATGGCAGTGCGATACCGTTCCCTCATCATCTCTGCTCGCGACATCGCCAGCAAAGTGCCCGCATCGGCTTCTTCTGGCAACGAAAGAGCACTGCTTCGCTCCGCCTTATCCTTCATGTTCAGCGACAGCTTGATATCTTTGGATCCCATTACCACGGCCGCTGCACGGTCCTTGTCTGTATACACTTCTTCTTCTCGACGTCTTCTCTCGCGTTTTGCTTTCCATTCCCTCTTTTTTTTCGGTTTTAAAGAAGCCTTTCTTTCCAACGCTGAGTGTTTGATTTCTTCATCGTCACCATCTCCGTTCTTATCCGCTGTTGGCGCTCTTTTGCTGATAGATGCTTTCTGAACCGGGACTTCATCTTCTTCATCATCCACACCAACCCTGACGAAGCTTTGCAGGAATTCCGCGTCTTTGGTCGGTCCAAGAATGGACCGTGCTTGGGCTGTAGCGTTGTCCATCACTAGGATATGACTCGTAAGAGTGTTACGTAAGTATGTGAAGGGGCAATATTATTGACGCCTCAGCTGTCGTCGTCATGGTGACTGTGAGTGTTTTCTCACCCTCTTACCACTTGCTAACACACTAGTCGCGTATGTTAACACTAGGGGAGTGCATGTCTTCCGGAAATACCAATTTTCTTTTACTTAATACGTACCTATATTAAACAAACTAACTTATTACTAACCTATATTTAAAGGGGAAAGATTTGTATGTTTGTAATGAAACTTAAAAACTACTGTGCCGATTACAAAAATTCTTTCACCATTGGAAAGCTACATTTACACTGAGTGACATAGGCTATGAATGTACCAAGGGCGAAGCCAGGTTGGGCTGCTAGTACTTTATAACCTAGTAGGAATAGGTGAATAAGTAGTAATAAAAGTAGGTGAATAGATCATTTTGTTCCGTGGTTCCAATGCATGGGTTTCTTCACAATATTTAACTAATTTTTTTTTATCATACGCCTAAAAACTGACACCATTGGCTTGAATTAATGAATCATAGACAAATTAATTAGTTGCCTACCTTATGAAGTGCATTGAGAGCTCGATCGTAATTTCCGTTCTGGAAGTGGCCCACTGATTCGTCGCGGTGTTTCTTGGCTTCTACTGGGTTGCTGATAGGTCCTTCAGGTTCCTTATTGCGACCCATTTTCTACAAGACCTGGAAATAAAATATAGGTTTATACACTTTGGTCCTAAACTGCGTGTGAGATTTTAAAAAAATACTTTTTTATTTATTTATTTCACTTCATTATAATGATGTTAAGGGCGGACTTAAAGCCGAAGGCTTCCAGTCAACTAAGTGCTTATGTAAATTATCTAAGTATTAATCGATTAGACTATTTTCAAACGCGTCGAAATTTGAGAAGAAATAAAAAAATATCAAATTCAAAAACCTATTCTGCAAGTTCATCGAGTTTTTAATGTGGTCAAAATTTGAAAGGAAACGTTTTTGCAAGAAATTTCCTAAAAATGTTAGGCAACGTCGCTGAAAAACAAGTAGGGCTCGGCGCAGTAGCTACATAAACATTACCTAAATGCGGACACCCTGACAACATTGTGGATTGTGTAAATGTTAGCAGACATCGTTTATTACCAAAACAAACTTGATTTTGAATGATCAGGCAAAGTGGGCTCCACTGTAATAAATCATGTTATTTTTGTCATCCATTTGTTTTCACAATAAGTATATATTTTTGCATTACCTTTAAGATTATAAGGTACATCATATGTATGTCTTCTATACTTTTGTTACTATGTAGGTAAGTCCATTTTGACTAAGGTGTAAAGTTTGTTGAGGTAGGCCTTGTAGACAGTTAGGGCGTGTAGATATTTTATGTAGAATTTTGGTTCTCTGATAACTTTTTGACACAGTGCAAGTTCTATGGTTCTGTCTTGGCAACATTTTACATGTTAATGTTTTTGATGGGATATTTTTTTAATTCCTAAACTTAAATAGGTACTTAATAAAAAGAGAGCGAGAACTTTGTCAATTATTATGACGTGAAGTAAACTTCTTTTCGTTTGGATTTCTTAGAAAAAATCCTCTTACTGTTAAAAAGTTTAGTAGGTAAGTATTATCGGGACGGGGAAGCCCATCCCGTCGCGTCCCATAAGATAAGTCTTAGCTTGTTTGCCAACTCTACCTAAAATACAGACTTGGTCAAAAAGGAGTACCAATAACTACACCAATTTTCAAACCTTTTGCTCGATTGAGATCTGATAATTTTAATAGCTGGTGCGCTCGCCGGGTTCCGTGAGGAAGTACAATTATTCCTCGGCAGTTTATCTGTGTCATCGGTTGGCAGTAATTTGTTTCGATTCGCTATCTTCGATTGCGGATCGCAGGTTAACCCTTCAGCGAAGACAGGTGGCATGGATAGGGTGCTATTTGTCTCGTAAACTTTATAGTGGCAGCTTCATGTTACTAGGTAAAAACGACTACCTACATTATTAGGGTTCTGCATCTAAGTGGTAAAAACGGCACCCTATTACGAAGACGCCGCTGTCCGTCTGTCGCCAGCCTATATTTCATGAACCGTGATAGATAACTAAGACAGTTGAATTTTTTTTCACAGATTTATTTCATGTGCCGCTAAAACAACAAATAAGTACTAAACAGAATAAAATAAATATTTGTGGGCTCCCATATAATAAATGTGTTTTTTTTTTGTTTTGTAATGGTACGGAACGCACGAGTCCGACTCGCACTTGGCCGGTTTTTTTGCATGTAAGTAAGTACTAAGTCAACAAATAGTTTTTTAACAAAACGACTTAAGTAATCATTTTTTTCGATATGTGGCTTTGTATATTTTATTAGTAACTAGCGACCCGCCCCAGCTTCGCATTGACATAAAAACCTTCCTCATGATTCACTCTATCTATTAAAAAACCGCATCAAAATCCGTTGCGTAGTTTTAAAGATTTAAGCATACATAGGGACAGAGAAAGCGACTTTGTTTTATACTATGTAGTGATGATACATTCAGCCAAATAGTATTAGGTACATATAGGTACGTCAATAAATACTAAGCTAAAAGCTAAGTATTACATTCAATAATCAATCTACTTAAAACCATAGTGCTTAGCACAAAGTGAGCAGTGTTCTCGATCGCGGTACCGCAACCACAAGGGCAGCAGTAAGGCGTAACTCCGGCATCATCGGTTACCCGACCTTATTATCGTGGAAATTATTCATGCAAGCCTGAAGTATCACGCGACACGGCCATCATAATGCAGGAAAAACTCTGGTGCACCGTGTTTGGCTTGTAAACCGTTCGTTTCTTGGCTGAGATATGATTAGTCATTATTTAGAATAATATTATTTTGACAATAAGGGTGGGTATATTTCAATAGATATGTCACTAGCTATATATAGCACTAACCATCTCACTAGATTAGTTTAGTCAGATAAACATATTACTAGATTGCAACCGTATTATAATTATATTCCTAGTAAGATAGTTATTAATCTCTTTCGTATATCTATGTTACGGCATATAATAATATACCTAGGGTTATAACTATATTACGGCTTTATCTATCATACTGCGACAGATATATATCACGGGAGATATCGAAATGTAAAAGCTACATTATTCAAAATGAATCTTACGTCTATCTTATCATCCGAGCGAGTTTCCTAGATACATCTCTACGCTTTAGAGCACAGAGCACGCTTTCAATCATACTTACCTAGTCGTAGATTTGGCGGTACTAGATAATACAATGAGCTACCTGTATTGGCCTCCGTACGTAACCCTTTTTACATGGAAATCAGACAGGACAGGATGATGTTCAGAGTGTTTCAGTTTTAGTGGCCAATACTGTCAGTTTTTTCGGGCTTTTTGAAGACATTCTAATGAATGACTTCTAAGTATCTCGGGATAACAGTCGCACAAGCAAGCACGGAGAAGCTCAAGATAGGTAGAAATTCAAGTTAGTTATCACATTAGCAGTCTGCTAGAAGATATGTCCATAGAAATAAGTACCTAGCACTGGCACTAAACCACGGTAATCTAAACTTACAGTGTGTATTTGACTGTAAATGAAATAAATTCGAACTTATTGAGTCATGGATTATACTTATCATAACAGCACAATATTTGTGCTAATGTTTAGTATCTTCCTAACCTAGAACCGACCTTTATAAAAATGTATTCAATATCTACTATACTACTAATACTGTGATACCACATCAAACTGATTGAATATTTCCGATTGGAGTGAATGATGTCTCCAATGTTTTACTACATTTGCGGTCACGCAAACTCAGAATGTCGTGACTTTACCCCGACTAATGAATTTAGTGGTAAGATACCTATTTCTTAATAAGATAACGTAAAGATAAATACCTAGTTTTATAGCTACAAACACTGACCTAGGTGGATACTTAAGCTTTAAAGAATCGTAGGTATTTATAATTTCTAAGTATCTATTAACGATTTCGCCGATTTCCACTAGTAACAGCTGGATGATTTGGAGTGAGGCCATTTTTGCAGCTTTTCCCTTGAAACAATTTATGCTGGGGCATCTGGGGATAATCATGGATAAGAGAGAGAAGATCGGAATTTGTGCGGATATGACACAAAAGACCTACTTATAGGTACTAACCTCTGTAGGATTACATCGGATTTTTAGAGTGGCATGCCAGTGCTCCAATTGCTTTATGGGTAGAGCACACGCCTATTTTGTCGGCTTTATGATCTAAGGTTGTCGGAACTCTATTAAGTATACACAAGTGACAAGCGCCTTCCTTAAAGAGAAAGTTGGGTGGCTCTTTGCTCTGAGCGGAGATCTTACTATAAGTAGGTATTAACAAACCGCTTTGAAGACCAGCGTTAATTACTTTTTATATACCTAACCGTAACTAACTTTTAAAAGTAATGGTAACCTTAAGGACGAGGTAATAAATACCACAGTCGAAGTTTTAGAGCAATCCATGAAGTATATCTAAAACGAATCTTCATTTTCAGGTAAAGCATGGGTTAGTTTGGCCAGAGTGGTCCAGAGTGGTCTTAATCTTAGACCACATCGCTTAATATAGTGGATTTAACAAAGAAATTAAACAAATTAATATCAAAACTAAAATACTTATATTAAATTTAATGAAATATATTACCATCGATTTGCATTTAACATCAGTTGGAATCGTACTCGATCGCTAGACTTTGTGGATATATTAAAGTAAGTAAATAAACATATATTAAGAATTAATTGTGTAATCACCTTTTCAGGTCCACATAATCCAGTCTCGTAAATTTTCACTTCATTGAGAAATACACAATTATCGCATTTTTTTAAATATATGATTTTAATTAAATATTAATTATATTTATGACACAAATCCCGCGGCATGTTCCGCGAGCGGGGCAGCATAACGACTGAGCAACTGTTGATAGATAGAGTTTCTACTGTACTTGTAATGAAGGGGTTGTTTATACAACCCGTCCTCGTACAAAGTAATATTTTTTACAAATAAAATAAAGCGGCACAAGAATATGCTTATAAAAGTTTTCTTTTTAGTTGCCTCTCTTGACAACCAATGAATAGTTGCTGGTAAACACTTGGCGAACATAAACAAAATATTTTATACGTCAGTAATAATATAACAGGAAGATGTTGTGCAGGCTGAGCTGCGTGCGATGGGCGCTGCAAACTGGCGAGCCATCATCGCCATAAATAGAAAACTATGGCACTCTCTTTTCGGAGGCCAAGATCCACTTCGGGTCGCTAAGCCAGCAAAGTAAGTCATAACATAACATATCCAAATTCAACATCTCGATGTCAGACGCTGGGTGCGGTCTACTTCTCGGTGTCAGACACTGGGGTGTGGTCTACATCTCGGAGTCAGACACTGGGTGTGGATGTCGGGGCGTTTATTTTGCAGTTTGTACTAAGCTTGTAAATAACTAGATGCTATACATTTATTCCGTAGATAAACAAACAGATTTATCACAAGCGTAAATGGTGTACTGCAGCCATCTTACGGGCCGTATGCTTGTTCCAACATAATAAAAAAAAAAAGTTTATAAGTCAGGCAGTGCCATCATATTTTTGTAAAAAATGTGTGCGACTATTAAAACGGTAGATAAGGAAAAATAAATTTGTCTTATGTTTCTTTATAACTCCCCATATTTTTTAGGTCTTACTTTATTAGGTACCTATCTTAAGTTAGAATTTCAGCAAGCATTGAACAAATAAAAGAAAAAATTGTTCATGAAAGTTCCCCAAGCGCCGTTTATTTATTTTTCGCTACATTACGCGGGGTTACGGCAAACAATGATTAGCGTCACGCGAAGTAAATAATGACTCTAATCGGGTAGGTACCTATACCTACCTCTTTGACCTACCTATACCTAGTATACATTTTTTTCTTTATAAAAATCGATATAAAATTTTTATTCCTCTTCAAAAGCCAACCTTAAATGAACACATCTGCTTAGTCTTAGGACTGATCGCAAGACAAGAAAAATCACAAAAAAATATCCGAACGTAGCCTGCAGCTTCGTTAATAACTTTCATTTAAAATCCGGCTAAACTCGCGTCAGGTGCTTAAAATAAATAAATTTTACGTGTCTTCTCACACGTACTTACTCACTTTAATTTTAAAATCGAATTCAAACAAAAGTAGATTAAACAAACATGATTTTTAAGCAGAATATACTCACTAGTTTGTTGCACGCGATGTCGATATTGAATGTAATTAATGTGGTTTCGTTAGGGGAAATAGAACCATAATTATTGTCCCCGACAGTCAACAGAACAAAGGATTATTGCGCAAGTTGGGACTGTATCGAACTAGTCGTTTTTTTGTACTTTTTTTAAAACTTTACTTTTGTTTACGTAATTTACCATGTTAACTTGATTAACATCTGGTGTTGCAGGCGTTTCATAGGTTACGGTAACCGCTTTCCTTCAGGTATGATGTAGGCTTGTTTGCCTACTTAAAAAATATATAAAAAAAAATAATTTCAGCTATATAGTTAAAAACCACGTCAGAGGCCGAGAGGTTTCGAAGAACTCTGACACCAGTTTGCATAGTTGACTCTATACTGCTGGACATAGGCTGGCTCTTAGGCTTTCAGTTTAACCGATTTGCAGCGGCTTCTAGCGTCTTTTTGAATTGGAGCACATAAATAAATAAATATATAGGGACAAATCACACATATTGAGTTAGCCCCAAAGTAAGTTCGAGACTTGTGTTATGGGATACTAACACAACGATACTATATTTTATAACAAATACATATATAGATAAACATCCAAGACCCAGGTCCATCAGGAAAAGATCATTTTTCATCTTGACCTGACCGGGGATCGAACCCGGGACCTCCTGAGTAGCGGTCAGGCATGTTAACCATTACGCCACGGAGGTACACATACAAGGTTCTTTGTTTAGTAGGCAATAATATCTACACAATGATGTGATATTCATTTCTGTTGAGTTTTCATCGTTTTAACTCTTTCAAGTTGTAACATTATAAGAACTTATTGCTCTCTCCTGAGCTGAAGAATTAAGAAAAAAGGGAAGACTTTGGTCCCTAATTTTCTACATTAGTTATTTCTATTAGACATTCTAGGAAATTTAACAATAGGGTTGTTTAATATTGGACTTTCTTATTAAGATATATAATTTATAATATAACTTGACATTTTTTAATTGATTCCTACTTAATTTAATAAATAAAAGACAGTTATTAAAATAAAATCAACATTGAGTGCCGATTATTTATTAAATATAATTTAAAAACTAAAACCGTCACGATGTTATCATTACAAACAATTAAAATATTGCTCTTTTGAGCATTTATAAATTCTTATAAGTAGATACATGAATTGACTAGTTCAACATGTTAGGTATACATTAATACGGCTCATAGCCTATTTATACCATACTGCCTTAGAACATATACTGCGTATAAAACTACTCTCTTGTACATATACAAAAATATTGTTTCATTTCGAAAAAGAGCTTGAAATATAAATAATATACTTAATCCGAAAATTAAAAAAAAATCAGTGTTCACGCGCATGGCTTTGGTATGGTGCCACATTTGGCGCCCAACGTGTAAATGGTAAGCGAAGTAAATACGAAACAAAATGTTAATTAAAGAGTTAAAACGAGGTTCCTATTATATAAACATAAAAAAATATTTAAGTAAAACAGAACACAATAACAGTGTTATTATAATAAATACACTGCAAGCTACATATTATGAAATTCGTTTATTAGGAAGAAGGGTATACTTTGGCTTGATATTACTACGCAAATTTTATAGGTGACCAGGCTTTGCTCGTTTATATATTTATTTTCATAGAACCAAGCAAAGTTCTTATTTTCGTCTCCTTTTCGTCTCCTATACCAAATGTCATCAGAATCTTTAGAAGAAAAATGTCTTATTATATATATTTTTTTCGTTTTAATGGTTTCTAATTATTATTTAAAACTTACTTAGTTGTAAAAAAGTACTGCATATTTGTGTGGGGAAAATTTACAGTACAGTCGTTTAGTGATCACGGCCATTGTAACACGGTTGAAGTGGTTGAAACGTTAGATGTAGGTACGCCCTTATTTCTGTAGTTGTGGTCATATAAAGTAACACGTTTTTTTCTTCTTTCAATATTTCAAAAACGACTTATGCGACCCTATACCAAATTTATTTTGACTAAAAACCTATGTCCTATAAAAATAAGACATCTAGATGTAAGTAGTTAGACAAAACATTAATCATTATGAAATCTTTAATACCGATTAGATCTTTTATAGTAAAAAACATCTAGATATAGGTAATAGAAAAATATTCATAAATATGACCAAATTCTTAATATCCACTGTTTTTTCTTATCTTTAAGGGCAGTCGCTGGAGAGGACAATGGTGGGCACTGGACCACGGCTGGCGGCAGTGGCAGCACTTGCTGTCAATGGCCGCTCATGATGTACCTGTCAATAAGCAAATGAGAATTACATAGTAAGACAATTAAGATCAAAAGACAATTATCTACTGCTTCTAAATGTAATGCGAGAAAACTTTTTCAGGTGGAAAAACTTCGCATTGAAATGAATGTTTTCCATTTTTGGTTGAAACTCCTCTAAAATAGTAAATTTCTGTGGGTTTAAAAAGCCAATTTTATATCCCGTAAATTCAATGTCTTAGAGTCGGGGGACGTCATTATGGAAAGTACGGAAAGGGGATCACTTTTTTTTGCCCCAACTATCACCATCATATGCACGTGTTCACGTAAATGGATTGATTTATTTAGGTTAATTGATGCTTACGCATTTCAATTATAAAGTTTCGGTAAACTTGCATTTTACCTTATTTTCTGAAACGACAGAGAGCCTCCTTTTGTTATGCGAAAGAGTACTAGCGCTCCTGAGCCTCTTCTCGACAGCTTGACTGCTATCGTTACTGCTAGTACTCGATAACCGTCGGTTCCTTAATCCTGAGGTTTCTGAATGGCTGGATTTCTTAGCTTCAAGTATGGCTAGTTTTTGCTTGGCCTGGCGAGCAGCGTTCTGCCTGATAATCTGGTCTGCTCGAAGGCGGAGAACTTGGGCAGCTTCTTTGTGGTATTTGAGAGCAGCTTCTAAGTCGTTGCGTGATAATGCGAAGAGGTTCGAGTAGCCACGGGATCTGAGAACAAATCATGACTATTTGGAATCAGGAAATAAGCATCTTTCTGATTCTAGAGTAAACCGCATGAATAGGTTTCAGTTAACGAGAAAAACCCTACAACTTTTGGCGTGACCTGTAACTGAAGTGTTGGTTTGGTTATCAATTGTAGGTACTAGTTTTAACAAATTTGATTATCACTAAGCATAGATTTTTGCAGACAAGTAAAAGAGAGAATCCGAAAGTAAATATCATCGTTGTCTTTAACTCATAATTTTTGCTTATTGAGCTAGAAATAAGGTGTAGTATCTACCTGACAGTGGCTGTGCGTCGCCGAAGACCTTCGATTCCGAGAAGACTAATTTCTCCAAACACCATGCCTTCTTTAAGAGTTGCTAAAACCTCGTTTCCATCGGGAGACATTACCTAAGAAGATAAGAAAAATGGAATTAAGTCACACACTTTTTTAATAGATTTTATTCGAGGTAAGTATTACTTATCACGTATGTTCTTCACGATTTTTTTAAATGTAAAACAAACTTACGTGAATCCATGCCTTACAAGTCTTATAAATATTTAATAATTTATTTCAAGCAACAAAATTTAAATTATTTAAATTTGTAAGGACATCCTTATGATGTCTGCCGACCCGCACAGCTGCTATATAGTAGCTGTGTGGCACAGAATATATAGGTATTCTGTGCTCGCACACACAACAATTAACAGCGGGAAAACCATAGATAAAAAAAAATTGCGTCACTTGGGAAAACAATCAACAGCGGGAAGGTTGCGTGGTTAGGAGTCTAAGCAGCTAATTTACGTTTGTTATATAAGTAACAAAAAAAGATACTGTTTTTATTTGTGTGGGGAAGATTATTCTGTTTTCTTTTTTCCATTATTTTTGTGCATGCATGTTCTACTCGTACTTAATATACTCACACAACATTCCCCAGACTTGATGATGTACATGTGGTGACCGACGTCCCCCGCGCGTACCACCACGTCTCCCGGCAGGAAGGACACTGGTTTCAGCTGCAGCACCAGGTCTCGAAGCAAGGAATCCGAGCAGTTACTGAACAGTTCCACCTGAAGTATAATAAATTTGGTATTATTTGCTTCCCAGTTATAGCCATGAACTAAATTTGCTTCGCGCTTTTGATTTTTAGACGATATGATTAGGTACCTACTAATATTATAAAGAGCAAAGATTTGATTGTTTGTTTGTATCAAATAGGCTTCGAAACTACTGGACCGATTTGATAAATTCTTTTACTATTGGAAAGCCTCACTATCTCCGAGTGACATAGGCTATGTATGTAGGTACCACGGGCGAAGCCGGGGTGGACTGCTAGTACGTAATCAAACGAAAATAGCATGCAAATAAAGGGGGACCATAATACTTAGCCAAATAATATTAAAATGAAATTAATATTTATACCTTACTCAAAGTAGACATGTGGACAGCAAGTGCAACATCCCTCTTCATATTGAAAGGAAGCGAGTTCAAGATTTTCGATTCATCTGAAAATAATATGATTTTTATAGAATCGATTTTGAAAAGACGCTTGTAATTTTATGTAAAGGATGCTTTTTGTTTCATAAACAACTTCATGAGCTTCTAATTTTGTAATAATTGGAAGATGTATAACATCATGAAAACAAAAATTATGATTGATAAAATAATAGGTACAGTGGGCTATAGAGAAACCTGACCCCTTTTCAATAGCGATACTTGTGGCATGGGGGTCAGATATCTCTGAAGCTCACTGTACAAGTCAAGTACCAACCAAAGCATCTCTGTTGGTTCCATGTGTAGTTGAACCAGCACGTGACCCGACGCTGCAGCGAAGCAGGCATGTTGAGCTGGCGCAGGTAGCGGGTGCAGCCGTCCACTGTCTTGCGATATTCAGTCTAAACAAAATGTTTGTTTAACTTTACTGTATGATCTAAGTCTATTTCAAATAACATGTGTTTGGTCTCATTTTCGTGCGTTCTTAATAAGGTGGTAAAATGTTCTGTAAATTTTAAGAATCAATATTTTGGTCTGTATTGATTAAACTGATACGCAGTCAAACTAAATTTTGACCAATCATAACCATATTTTAAATAAAGAAATAGTACATAACGGTCGTAGATTAAAGCAATGTCTGGGCGACTTATATTGCGAAGTAACTTTGAAAATAAGATGGAAATTACATGGTTATTAAAGCACTTACCCTAGCCCTCGTAGCCGTGGCAATGATATCTCTGATCTGGCCAATCAGAAGCGCAAAGACGAACACTCCCATCAGCCAAGCTGCAGTCATGAACAGATACTCTTCAGTATTTTCTGGCTTCGGGTTCTTTCCTATGGAAGTGGCAGTCTTCGTTGCGAAGTAAAAGCAGCGGATGTAGGCGTTGCCTTTATTGTCGTACACCCAGCCGTTCGAGTCGAGGCCAATGTAGCTGCTCATTGCGTAGTATGCGCAGGCGTTTAGGTGGATTAGATAGAAAATGTAGAAGAGGGTTTTGCCAATTCTGACCTGTCGAAATTACATAGTCCTCAATGAGCCTGTCCTTTTAGATTTACTAACATATTAATTATCCAACTTCAATCTAATATTAATTGGGAAAGTTTGTATTTGATGAATGTTTGATTGTATTCCTTTTCCTAATACTTCTGCTAAGGAAAAGGATTTTTGTAAAAAATAAGTTACAGTTAACTCATTTTCACCACCACAGTATCCCATACCAATTAGAATTTACAACGTCATCATTATGCCTATCATCATTATTCTCTCAATTTCGTCTTTTAGGTTGGTTCAGTAAGTTATGTTATTGACACTCACCACATACGGCGACGAAAGCACTCTGTCCATAGCCTGGTGGAATTCCCAGAAAGTCTGCAGCTTCAGAAGCCGTGGCAATCTGAGTATAACCATGTGAGTGCCGAAATAGATGTAAAGTATGTCAAGAGGTAAAAGCGAGATCACGTCGAACTGAAACAATAAATAATCTCATGAATAAATCCTGAATAATAAAAACCTAAAAAATAAACCCGATATAATTGGACTTTAGCAACTTCACTTCTAGCAAGAAGTGAACCGAAACTAAAGCCTCCCAAAAACAATAAACAAAATAACTTCATCAATTTTCTAAAATAAATTATCATCAAATTCTGATGAATGAAATGTATCTACTTACTTTGTATTGTAGCTTTCTCCTGTAATTTCTCCTGGTTTCCCCTGCGTCATCGACCCAGAAGCCTTCATGAAGGAACATCAGCCTGGGTTTGACGAGAGCCACATCCAATAAGTACACGAGGTCGCACAGGTAGTCTGCTGCCATCCAAAGAGGCGTATTTTCTGGAGTCTGGTAGGGGAAGGTAGCTCTGAGAGCAATACACCAGGCATTGTAGCTGTAGCAGAAGGTTACCAGCATCAGCCAGCTGATGTATCCTCGACCTGGAGATTTAAATAAGGCAATTTTTTGTATACCTAATTGGTAGTCACGACTAGTACCTACGAGTATTCAGTTCATGAAACTCAAGTAGAGATCAGCTATGACGTAAATTGGTTTGCAATAACGCTCTTACTCCTCTTCGAATATGTAATAATATGTATTCCAATTTGAATTTATATCATCATCATTTCGAGTAAGCGTCACGGTCAATCGGCCATGCACACCCTGGTGTCAGAGTTCTTCGGAACCGCCTCTCGGCCTCTGACGTGTTTCCTTTAACGACTACCGGATGGCAGCCAGGACCAACGGCTTAACGTGCCTTCCTTATTATCAGACAATCAGGTGATTCAAGCATGCAATGTCCTAACCAAACTGCAAATAACTAAACAAAGTATGCTTCCCGTGGGAATCGAACCCACGACCCCCGGGTCTACCAGGCAAACGTCTTAACCACTGGAATAAGGAGGCAGTTATTTGGATTTTAAAAAAAAGACTAAATGCTCAATAGTAGACAAAAATAGGGGGGCTTTTATAATGATGATGATAATTTTCCTTTTACGAACTGAATGGGATAAGCGATACGTAGTTAAAATATAAAGAATTAAGTTTATTCTTTGTCTACCAATAAAATTGGTAGTGCAGCTGCTATATTTCAAGTGCAAGTGTTAATTACGGCGTTTCATGTTCAAAGTTAACTTTATAGGCGACTACGTTTTATGTCTGTTAAATTCAAGGTTTACAGTGAAAAAGATAAAATGAACTATTTTACACGATTGAAAAGAAGAGGTGTAATTTTATGTATCTTTATTTCACAATATCTATACAAAGGTTGATCGTGCGTGTCAAGTGATTGCTAGCTTGACCTGATGTGACTGGTCGTCACTAGTGGCATTTCTTTTTTGAGCTCCTCCATTCGGAAAAAAATATTAAGACTTTGGCAGCCGGGCTGTTATAACTATATGAAGTCATTAGTCGAATTCAGATGCTTTAAGACAGCCCTATAAAGTTTTACAGTATTGGGCAGTGCACACCACTCTCGGATTCTGTTGTTCTGGTTCCTTTGTAAAAAATGATTACGAAAAGTTTGGCGAGCTTTTTAAAGAATTATAGCTCTAACAAGTTAGTATGCTTAGGGTGTAACTGCGAAACACGCTCCATTTATGAAAATGATCTTTTCTAATTGGCCTGGGTCTTGGATGTTTATTTATATATAAGTATTTGTTTGGTCTGTTTTTCTTCTAATTTTAATGTATTTCTATCTGTGGGATCCTTTTATTGGCTTCGAAATGTCTACAATGTTTCATATTTTGTATTTTCATAGCTGTTGGTTCTCCATGAATATAACTAAATAAAATAAAAATTTGTTATGAAATATAGAGTTTGTATCCCATAACACAAGTCTCGAACTTACTTTGGAGCTGACCCGAACTGTGTGATTTGTCCCTATATATTTATTTATGATGATCGTAATTTAACAAGTAAGTGTATAAAATGCGTTTTTATTTATTTAATTGTTATGATAGGGGCGTAATTGGCACCCCGAGGCGGACATTTCCACTGGCTATTGATTTCCTTCGTCCATCGAGTTCAATTAATTAAACTAACAGCTGTTTATTGACTTACCTTGTGGGTCAGTCGACGTGAACGGGTCACAATGGCACTTTTTTTTTCTAAATAGGGGGCGATATAGATGGTACAAAAACTTTGTGTGTTTGCAATGTTTTTAAATAAACTTTTATTCTATTCGTTTATTCTAAGCAAAAAAACACTATTAAGATGAAAGAGTATTGTTTATTAACTTACTTTGTCTACAGAAACGAACGGATCGCATAGAGGGAGTAAGCGAAACAGACCCATTAATTTTTCTACCTTTTAATGGGGAGTATGGTACGGGGCGATAGCTTTAAGGTCAGTCTCGAATGACTTACGAATAAGCAGGTGCGATCATTCCCATGTCCCCTTACTTACATTGCCACCACTAGAGGCCAGCTGGAATGATTTATATAATGTACCCCAGTCTCCTAAATATACCGGATGTTTTAACCGAGAGGACACTGTAGATAAAAGAGAGTTGTTTATTAACTTACCTTGTGGGTCAATTGGAACAAACGGATCGCACAGTGGAAGCAATCGGAACAGGCCCTTGCATTTCTTCTCTCTTGATGGGGACGATGGTACGGGACTCTGTGGTATTTCTATGGCGGAAACGGTTTTTTCACGGACCGGTGAAAACCTATGAACATTTACAAGATTTTCTTATCAGTTTAACAATAATTATTTATTTATTTTTCGGGTGTCTTACAGCTTAATGTAGTTTAGTATAGTAAAGAATACAATAATAATGTTGGACTGTGCCAATAATAATAACTCTACTCTCTATTCTTCATCACAGACATACAAAATCCCTTTTTTCTAAATTTTACGCTGTTTATATCCCTCAATGGGATTTAGTCCACCATTGTGTACGTATTTTTTTTTAAACTGCCACTGTTTTGTTTTTATTTAGTAAATTAAGAATGGGTGGTTTTCAGAGCAAAATGTTTTATTCCAAATAAAGAGAGTTTTATAACAAATTCAAAACTATTCACGACTGGTCATTATTCAAAGGTTTCAGGATCTGTAATTTTCAGATAGCTACCGATGCTGTTACACCTGCTTCAACTTATTTAATAGCTAAAGTCAGACCTTTTAATGGAATTATCTCTTGATTGAGGAATCTGGAAATCCTTCAGTTCCGTAGAGGCCTCTTTCACGTCAATTATAGAGCTGTACTTAGGCGGCGGGGAAGACGAAAATAGGCGTACTTTTTGCAGTTGCATAAATACACTGAAAAAATTTTTTTTTTATTTTTCATATCAATAATTCTTATCAATAATTAACAGTTTAAACGCCCAGCGGCCCACCTGAGCTGAGACCGACAAACAATTGAAAAACTATTGTGTCTGCGATTGCGGCACTCAGTGTTCGTGTATTTCATATAGAATAGAACTCCCCTTTTTTTCAGAAGATGTCATCGAAAGCGACTTACGGGTTCACAGAGGCACAAAATTTATTTTCGACAGGCGAATGATTCGCAACATTAGCATTTTCAAGGAGGGTTGAAGTTAGGCGGCCATAAAAATAATGCCGCATCCTATTATATTTTGACATATGCTCTGTTATAATTACTTAAATCAATATGATTCTGATCGAATTAAACTTACTTTTTTGCTGTATTATCTTCCTCTTGAATTTGAGTTTTGCTCTCTATGTTTGAGTTGGTGTGGGTCAATCTGAAAACGTGTTTTAATAATAAAAAAAATACGCAGGAAAAATCTGTTTTACTACAAAACTAATGTGTTTATAAAAGACAAAAAATAATAGTGCCCCCGTTTGTTTTAAGATTGAAGCTAGACATTTTTAGAAAATAGACAAAGATCTTTAAAACAATAGATTATTCCATGCTGGTCTGGGAGAAAAAGAAAAACATAGAATGTACCAGCTGCTTCTCTTCCCGCGCAAGCCGTAAGAGTCGTCTGAGGTAATCGCCGAATGGGGGAATCATGACATAGGCGATGCGGCTAGAAACCCATCACTATTGATTTCCTGTTTCAACTACTATTATGCTAAACGTGGCCTAAGGTCTTATGACCCTAGGCTCTGTCTACCCCGCATGGGAAAAAGACTTGATTATATGTATGTATGTATTATTTCAATTTTTATTGCATTGGTGTGTCTTAATGAATCTAATAATCTTATTTTATACGGTGCATTTTTTTACCCACGTACGTGGTATGCTGTGGTGTAGAGTCCGGGGTACACCATGATCCGTAGGGTCTCTTCGGAAGAGCCTTGCTATGGGTGGTGCTGGCTGAAGACGGGTGCACCGTGTGCTGTTGACAACAGGTGTATGTAAAAAAAATATAAGTACAAACAATCTGTTTGATAGATTAAGCTAGCCTTAAATAAAGATCAAGCCTTGTTATGGGATATTGACGTTACTATATTTTATATTAAATACATATATAGATAAATATCCAAGACCAATCTGAAAAAGATAATTTTCCATATTGACCTGACCGGGCAATTAACCTATGGTGTGTCAGCATGGCAAGGTGACCACTAGGCCACAGGGTTCGTCATGTTTAGTGATTATCATCAAAGTGAAGGACAGAGTAGATGCAGTTTGTGTAGTTTTTATATTAAATTAAATTTTTCTCTAATATCTAGATTTATGACGTTGTTACGAGATATTTTCGTCATAATTCCGTGACCAGATTTCCACCAGCCCGATGGCGAATTTACGTTCATTTTTATTGGAGTTATAAAATATAAACGATGTCCACTCCTTATGATTTCGCGTCATGCTTATTAGTAGCGTACTTATCTAATAGCTATTTCGCTATTATAGGTACTTAGTTATTGAGTACTCTCTTATATATAACCTAGCTGTCACCCGCCCATGTTGCAAGCGTAGCCTAGCTAGCTATAACTTTCACAAAAATCAAGCCATCAGCATGCCAAAAAATATGTCAAATCCGACCAGTGACAAGTTCCAGAGATAAGATCGTACAAACGAATTCATCGACTTTATACCTATACAAGCAATCCAATCCGGCTTCTGGTACTAACATAGCCTATGTCATTCGGGGATAGTATTACTTTACAACAGTGAAAGAATTTTGCAATTCGGTCTAGTAAGTAGTTACGAAGCCAATTCGATCCAAACAAACAATCAAATCTTTATAATATTAGTATAATTAGTAGTTATAGAAGTATAGATTTTTTTTACCACTATACTATAAGTCGTTTCTGAGATGATTTCAGAGTCCAATAGATGTAGTAGAAGAAGATGAATGTTTAGACTTCATTTTTACCATTAAGAAGAAAAATAGTTAGTAATAGAGAGAAATCGCACCGCCAGCCTCAAAAACAAGAATAGTAATTTTGTTGCATTAATCCATCCAGAAATAAAAGGTAGGTGTTTATCGACTGATTATCGAAACATACAACCTAATACTTTATTGCCCTCACATTAGGAAAGCACTTAAAGGCTCGTTGGTATTCAAGCCACGGACACCTAGAGGCTAATGGCTGGCCTTGCGTTCAGAAATGCAGGCAGGTAGCGACTCATTGATTGTTAGAGGAAAATTCGGATTGATATTGGACATCTATTGATTCCCAGCTGTTTTGATGAAAAGCAACCTTTTCCCTACAGCGTCTGAGTGGAGATGGAGATTGCACTAAAGACGGCAATGTTATATGAGATGGAAGGACGATATCAAGAAACAACTGGATTCTCAGTTCAGCCTAGGAAATAGAAAAGTGGCGGGACACCAAATTTTTGATATAAAAGTGTTGAAGTGAAGTAAATTTAATAAAATAAAATAAAAAGATAACAAAAATCATTTTGACTTAACTTGTGTAAAAACACTTGTTTATATTAATTAATAAAGAAGTATAAAATTTTACGAAACTAACTAACCTATCTCTCCTGCGGAGTGAACAATTGATATTATGTTTTTTTTACTCTCTCTCTTTTATCGTTTTGATTATTTATAATCAAAGTTTTATCGTAGCATTGTACCATATGCAGTATGAAGAAAACAGTTTATTCTAAATCCATCAACTACCAATAATAAAGACACAATTAAACTAATACTAGTGGTTCTGTGAACAGTAGACCTCGCGAACCTCATCCGTTAACCCCCTTTTCGTTTTTTTTATTACTCTATGTAGAGTATATATAGGTATTTCTTATTCTGTTAATTTTTTCCCTCGTATATTCTTAAAAGGATTTTTTCTATATTTTTTTATTTTGCCATATTATCCTATTCTGGTCAGACGGTCAAAATAAAATTAAAAATAAATGACCGAAAACGTATTCAAAGCGCAAAGTTGTAAAAGAACAAGTACCATGCGGCCAGTGGTATAAGCAATATAACAAATAGCAAACTTCCCCCATTTTTGCCCCCATTTTCCTTCCAATCAAAAAACGCTCTCGACAAAAAATTGCAAATAAATCAAGGAACACGTGTGTCAAGTTTCATTAAGATCCGTTCGTAAACAACGTCACAGAGAACTTTCCCCCTTTTTTCCCCCCTTTTCCCTCCAATCAAAAAAAAACTCTCGACAAAAAATTGCAAATAAATCAAGGAACACGTGTACCAAGTTTCATTAAGATCCGTTCAGAAATGCGACCTCTAGCCCGGAACAAACAGACAGACAGACATCCGGACAAAAGCAAAATTTGCCAGTCTCGAAATGGAGACTCTCGCTCGCTTCGCTCGCTCGGTCAATTATGCGGAAACCGGGTTCCACCCGGTCGTGAAGGGGTTAAGTTGAAAGTAGAAAGTATTATTGATCGATGGAAAAATAAGAAACTTTGCACCCAATTTAGTAGAGTGTTAGACACACGGTAGCCTGGCTGTTACATTACACGAAATACCGTAAAACTTGGCGGCTTTGCCTATTAGATCTGACTTTGCCCAGTCAAGTGTTTTTGTTTTGTATTCGGAAAACATCGGAAATATTTAACATTTGTTTTTCTTCTATTTAATGGTATATAAAAGATTATGTTTCTGGCAAAACTAAGTTACGGACCAATTACTACGGCACGTCAGTTGCTTGACAGACAGCGTCAAAGTAAGTTGTTTATTTTGCGGGCCAAAACTATGGTGAAAAACTTTGTTTCAAACTCGTTGTTGTCGTCGCAGCAAATAAGTATTTTTTTAACCATTGTTAGCTAGTAAATGGTGAACAATATTGATCGCAAATATAACGAGAAATCGCTCCTAGATTCGGAGTTATGATGGTGGGCAATGTAACCATAGCATGTATGAAGCACTACTTGGCGACTTTGCCCATCTCAGTATTACTGTTAGGGTTGTCACTAAAATCCATACTAATCCATACTAATATTATAAATGCGAAAGTCTGTCTGTCTGTCTGTCTGTCACCTCTTCACGGCTAAACTGCTGGACCGATTGTGATGAAATTTGGTAGGGATGTAGTTAACGACCTGAGGTCAAACATAGGCTACTTTTGGGCGCGATATAACCGAGACCCACGCGAGGCGAAGCCGCGGGGTACAGCTAGTAATATATAGTATTTTATTTAATCATTTCGTTTCTTTCGTGGTTTCATTTTTAGTGGTATTCTGGCTTTCTTACTAATTATTGTATAGCAAAGGCTATTACAGTAATAAAAACTGTTTTTACTTATAAAAATGTATTAATCCTACCTAACAAATAACTTAACTATATTATAAAAGCGAAAGTGTCTAAGTCGGAGTCTCGGGGGATCGACATAAACGCGGGCGGAGCCGCGGCAAAAGTTAGT
The DNA here is from genome assembly GCA_947044815.1 of Apomyelois bistriatella. Classification (NCBI taxonomy): domain Eukaryota; kingdom Metazoa; phylum Arthropoda; class Insecta; order Lepidoptera; family Pyralidae; genus Apomyelois; species Apomyelois bistriatella. Next base: position 3,584,336 of record OX345688.1, read on the forward strand.
CATATTGATATGCGGCACAAACAAATCACATAAAGAGTGACATCCCTAGTTGATTAATTAATTTGTATGAAAAATGCCAAATGCAGCCTGACGACTTTGCCCACTCGATTTTAGGTCCTTATATAAAAACATTGAAGTGCTAAAATCTAATTTTGGGTGTCATTGCCCAGTTTAATAACAAAAGTCTTTATGTCCAATGAATAAGATCGACAATAGCTGAGTTTCAAAACTAAAGTATTAAATGGGCAATTTCGCCAATTGGTCTTAGTTTTTGGCCCACACTCGATAGTTATTTTATTTTCAAATAAATATTGTTTTTTCGCACTTGTTCTTTAATCATGCGAAATAATCAAAAATCAATCTTATTGTAGTGAAAACAAGCTGTTAAAATACATTAATACTTTAATAAATATTTAACCGAACTTAAAAAATAAAGAAAGAAGTGGGCAAAGTTGCCACGTTTTACGGTAATTAAATACAGGGTGCGGCAAATTGGCGAAGTTATCCATCGGCGTCAGACGTTATTCACACCGTAGCCCACAACTGATTGCTACAATTAAGGGCAATCTCCAATTATAAGATTCTATCACACACAACAGATTTAAGGTCTCTTCGGTGCTACCGTTTTTATCTTTCTATGATTGAACCTCTGTCAAGATCTATTATTTTTTTCGATTTCCTGGTCTTATATGCTTATTACAATATATTTAGGTTCTGTACCCAAAGGGTAAAAACGCGACCCTATTACTAAGACTTCATTCTCCGTCTGTGTTTCGTCAGTCGGTCGGTTTATTGTTTGGATTTTCACTCTCCGTTTTTCTGTTTTTGTGTGCCAGTTTGAAGGGCGAGAGAAGTTCTGAACATAGCATATTGCAGCGAAAGATTCTAGCTCATAAATTGGCTACACGCTATAGATTCACACGATATTAAATAACTATTTGTTATCTTATTATAGAAATATATTTAAAAAAAAGAAAAAGAGATTCCTTTCTATAGAGGACTCATAAAAAAAGACATTCCGCCTAGTAGTTACGTCAAATAAGTTCAATGAAGTAAAAAAGACTAGCTATAATCAAAGATCACACGCGATCAAATATCATTAAGCTCTATAAATCTTAAATAAAGATTAAAATTCTTTATTTAAGAATTTGATGTAAACTTTAGGGTTCTAAATTAAAAGCATAATATACAAATTGTTAACGTTATTCTGAAGACCAAAATGCAATAGTAGTTCATGTAATCCGTAGGTAATCATATATCTACGCACTACACGAACATACCATTTAGCATGTCTGGGTAACCAGACCTTACATGTCCTAAATATCACTGAAGGTAAAAAGGGGATGACGAATTCAAACCGTTGTAGTCGAATTCAAGGAAGAATATGAAGAGAGAAAAAACGACGCGGACTTATAGAGTTCTAATACTGATAGTGTACTCGCCATACTAAATCAATACCATAGATATTTGCGTGTTTGGCATAACGCATATGTGGCATGCATGAGTATTGTTTAATTTGCGTATTTGATATTTTGCGTCGAACCGTCGTATTAAGACACGTTTGATAAGCCCATTTTAACTAAAATATGTTTTGGCTCTTTCTGTCTTACCTGACGCATCATGTAAAAGAACGAGACTAAATACATTTTAACCAAAATAGGCTTAACAAACGTGGGTTTGTCTTTCTCATAGAATTACGAAATCGCAGGAAATCTCGTGCGGTCTCTACAGGCAAATATTTTTTTGATCTATGGTCTTTCTTACTTTGAAAACTGAAAACTTACTAAATAATACATCTTACAAGTTTGTAGTAAAATGTTTTTGTATAAGTATATGCTACTTCGGCAAAAATAAGTAGGTTCATTATTAAATTTAAGTGATTCGATTTATGTAGCGCCATACAAAAATGAAAGCACAAAAAAGAACAAATTCTTTTTATTAGGCAATGAGAGTCCATGATGAGGGTAACCCATGAAATGAGTTATAATAGGGCCGAATGGAAAAAGATAAGAAGAGCCGACCCCAATAGCAATGGGAAAGGGCTAGGGTTGATGGTGATGATGATAGGCAAGGCATAGAGCACGAAGTTTTGCTTCAGCAAAAAAATTATATTTATTTATTGCATGAATGCAAAACTCATTGAAATTAATTTTCCGCAGTGCACGTCTCTAGTAGAAATATGTAGATAAATGATTTTTAACCGATTTCAAAAAAAAAGGAGGAGGTTCTCAATTCGTCGGAATCCATACTTCCATACTTCCATACTAATATTATAAATGCGAAAGTCTGTCTGTCTGTCTGTCTGTCTGTCTGTCACCTCTTCACGGCTAAACTGCTGGACCGATTGTGATGAAATTTGGTAGGGATGTAGTTAACGACCTGAGGTCAAACAAAGGCTACTTTTGGGCGCAATATAACCGAGTCCCACGCGGGCGGAGCCGCGGGCAACAGCTAGTGTTTTATAAACGTAAGAGATATTTATTTCTTTCTTTCAGTCAAGTCAAAAACGCTACGCAAAAACGTCCAGTCGGAGTCATGTCGTCGTCTTACTAGTCTACTTACACAGACATGTAAGAATTTCATTAAATTGGAGATTTTGGTTACAAGATTTAAAGTCACTTAAAAGGAAGAGATAGATGGACTGCGTGATGGAAGACCTAAGAAAGATGGGCAAATCTAGAAACTGGAAGTAGGAGGGGAGGGAACGCGATAGGTGAAAAAAACTAGTAGAAGAGGCCAAGACCCACAACGGGTTGTAGCGCCACAGGAATAAGAAGAAGAATTAAGGTTACTTATTCGCCACCACATTCGACACTGTACTACTTCCCAACACTCATGCCTATTCACGAACACTTAGCTAAATAATCCACTATTATTAGGCATAGATACTCGAAACAACACAAATTTAGAAAAAAATACAATGACCCTATCTTGATGGCACTACCTTCCCGCCAAGGGTTTCTAAAAAACTTATAACTAAGACCTTAATTTCAATAAAAGTTTCATTCCCTTGTCATACTTTTTAATCACTTACCACATCCGCCTTTATTTCCATTTTCATTTCGTTTATCACTTAAAACAGTTATCACAAAACAGTCAAAAGTTTCCTATTAATAAAAATTGGAATTCAAAAACTTGTTGACAAATGTTCTGTTTCTAAAACTATAAAGATAAAAAACTTTTCGCGGGAAATATCGCGTCAGCATGAGGAAAAATCGAGCTAAAATACAAAACGATAGTCCAACGCGACGGCCGCCAGCATACTGACCGGCTATTTGGAAAAGGCCTTGAGTCAACTTGAGTTGAGTTATAAGCTATTTTCCGAGGGACAAACTATGCACGTGTATTTACTCGATTTTCAACAAGATTGTGAAGTATCTCTTATATAACGACATGTGTTCGTAACCAAAGGGTCTCAACGGTATTCTATTACTAAATTTATTAATTTTAAGTTAATTTGTCATTAAACGAACGGCTTAGCGTCGTCTAACTGTAGTGTTGAACGTTGTAGTCAACAAGTCGTGTGATTGAATGGCGTTGTTCAGTCAAAGGGCTAGCTGTTTGATTGAACGGCTATTTTAACCAGTTGGCTGCGACATGTATATCTTAAATCGTAATAGGCTAAATGAAAACCTTTACGAAGATGTAAAAGCACCTAATTAAAGAGTAACTTAGAAATATTCGATTTTAATTTCTCAAACTATTTCTCTCCTTTGACTTCAGATTTATTAAAATGTTTGATATGAAGCATGCATAAACAACAATGTACTCATTAATTATTTCATCCTTTTTAGTTGAGTCTGTTTGATTTTTTTGGCATATACAATTATAAGTAACAAATATTATTATTGATTTAGAATCCCATAACACAAGTCTCGAACTTATTTTGAGGCTAGCTCAATCTGTGTAATTTGTTCGTATATATTTATATTTGAAAACAAAAGAACGCTCTAATAATGATGATAAAAACATACTATCCACCTTACTATGCCAAATAAAAACAAATGGAAAGAAAATTGAAAGCAGTATAGTGGAAATTTATGCAGACATAAATGGGCTTACGGCCACTACTGTGGCAAAAATTATAACAATTGGACTCCTAAATCTGCAGGTCCAAATTAACGGTCTTCTTGATTAGAAAGGAATTTTAAATAGGCCATCGAATCGTTAAGAAGATAAATGAGTAAACATCCTATTAAACGCGCAAATTTGTATATCCATACTTCCATACTAATATTATAAATGCGAAAGTCTGTCTGTCTGTCTGTCTGTCACCTCTTCACGGCTAAACTGCTGGACCGATTGTGATGAAATTTAGTAGGGATGTAGTTAACGACCTGAGGTCAAACATAGGCTACTTTTGGTCCCACGCGGGGCGGAGCCGCGGGGAACAGCTAGTATATTATATAAATTTATTTGTACTCGGGGCTTCGAAAACGGCTCTAAAGATATCTTTGAATTTTTAAACATAAGTTCTTACATAGTCAAAAACATAATCTAGCTAGTTTCCTTGTCCGGGAAAAATTAATTTACCCATATTTTCACGCTTGTTTGCCCAGGTAGGTACTGTAAAATAAAATGCAATCGAGTATCGATTTTGATTTGACTGGCGGCGTTAATACATTATCAAGTGTTAATAATTATCCCATTAACACTGATAACTATGAAATAAACTTACCCTTTTAAAAAAAATCCAAGAATCAAACACCATGGTGTTCAGATTTCACTTATCGCCATACAAAATTATCTTCACTGATTAAAAAAGGTAAAATCTGAAAACCTGAAACCTTCGCCGCTATCTCTTGTCAATATGATGGTTACATGACTGAATTCAAAATGTGTTATGCAACTGCGCAGTGCGTGCGTGAAAGAGCTTTTTCATTTGGGTGGATAATCAAAATATTTGGCGCCAAGCTAATATTTGTTGTGATGACATCGGAAGTGGACATCGAGAGCTTTTAGCACAAACAGCGCTTTTTCTTGCAGAAATTTTATTGAATTATACTTATGATTTTCCTGAAATAATAACTTTTCTGTATGGTAAATTAAATTTTACTTGTTTACTGTTGAACTTAACCGCAAAAAAGATTTAGCTATTTGTTTTTAAGAAATCCTTTTATTGCCGATTTCTGTTAAAAAATAAGCCTATGTTAAGTATATATTTTCAAATAAAAGCAGGTTGTACGTATTTTTTTATTGATCATTTTATTTTTTAACTTTATACTTTTTTTTCAGGTTTATCACATATCCCAACTTATATAATAAATGTGACAGTGAGTTAGTTGTTCTTTTATTTATTTATTTGTCTGTTTGTTTGTTTTTTACGCCTTCATCTTTTGAACCGATCTTTCTGAAATTTTGCATTCTCATAGAAGTATTGAGAAGGACATAATGTACCTTTCCCCCCGGAAAAAAGCATAGTTCCCTAGGGAAATCCACGCGGGCGAAGCCGCAGGCAAAAGCTAGTATTTGTATATATAAGAAAGAGCAGTTTTAAGCACTGTTTCAGCGCTGAAAGGTGCTAGTAAATATCGGAATTGATCGCAGGCTGCGCGCGCAATATATTATCTGTCTCGTTCTATGCCAGGCAGCTTTCTCTTGGCTGTCAAATGATATGTGCTTTTGTGATTGAAAAGCTCGATATGACTTCGATATTATTCCGATAAAAGAAATTTGTTAAAATTGTGTAAAATTTGTTGAGAATTATGAACAATATTCATAACAGTGACATATAGATAGATAGAGATGTTTAAAATCTATTGATTAAATAAGGTTAGACATAAATTCCTTTTTTATTTAAAAGTAAAATAATGGAAACTGGTAAGTGCTTTATTTTTACAAGTAGGAATATAATCATTTGTTGGCATAGAACAGTTAGCACTTGCAATGAATCGCAATTCCCAAAGTGGGCTGACAAAGCGTGGAGTAGATAAAAAAAAACCTAGATTCGGAGATATGAGATGCAGAATTAGTATGTGCACTAGCAATTTCTAAGCAAGAATGAGCTTTATATTATTTATATAAAGAAAAAATTAAATCTAGTACAAAATGTAACCGCTGTTATAAAAATAGCAAATAAAAGTTTGCAGTACCTTGCATTATGAAATTTCGTAGCACTTTTTCATAGAAGTGTCGTAGCGGTCGTAGACTTCGTAGCCAGCGGGAGAACATAATTTTAGTAATTGTTTTTAGGGTTCCATATTTAGTTTTACTTCTAGTATAGTATCATTACACATTCTGTGTTTTAATAAGGCTTGTCAGTTTTCCAATTCAATTTTATCTGTTTATCGTTAGAATTAACTCATTCCTTATTATCTTAATGGAACAAAAAAAAAACAGAATTGCTTTGTTATAGATTTCAAGTCTAGAAAACAAGTCAGTTATGATCAACTGAAGGGGCTGATCGATTTTCTGAAAGAACACCCAGAACTGGCCAAGGGGCTGGTTAGAGGCCGGCGGGGCAAACTTCATACCCTGAAGCTTTGGAACCTTTGCGCTAAGAAACTTAACGTCTTCAAAGATGGCGCATCTAAAGATGGAAAGGGGTGGTCGAAGGTAATCTAAACTGGTATTATAAATATAGTTTGTGAGTTTGTTTGTAGGGGTGAGGAATCTTCGGAACTATTAAACCGACTTCAAAAACTCTTTCTGTATATGATAGCCTGATTCTTGAAATATAGTAAAAAAAGAAACTTACAAAATATTTATTATTATATCATGTTGTCTCTACATAAGAATATACATCAATAAAATACTAGTAATTTATTTGTTTTTTTTTTTTATTATTTTGATGTATAGTTTTAAGGTTTTATTATTTGAAATTATAATGTATTGTTAATTATTAAATTCAAAAAATACATAAGAAACTATCTTCGAATTCCAGTACTGGTGTGACTGGAAGTACAGGGTCCGCAGAAGGACTCTGGAGCTAAAGGCAGCAAAGGAAAGCAATCGGCCGCCGCCTGACGGGGTGACCCCACTGACGCATTTGGAGGAGGACATACTGGACATCATCGGGGAGACTAATGTGGAGGGGGTCATCATTAAATGCGACCCCTTGGGCAGTGGCGTAAGATGTTTTTTTATGAACCTGTTGAATGTAGCTAACTTATACTTAGGCTAGAAAAAAAAATCTCGTATTCCAATACAATTTTCGTTTGAAAGTTTAAATTCCGCTTACTATAAATACCATTAACTGATGTAACAAATCAATCTGTGTTAACTATACAGGTTTATTTTAAAACTAGAAATACTTTTATTTTATTTTGGAATATAAGAAAACAAACAGCAAAAGCCTAAAGTTTTTACTCATAATACATAAAAAAAAAAAATCTATTTAAGCATAACCAATAATAATAATAATTTACAACAGACACCTTTACACATCGCAACCATACACACAGATAACAAATATACACCTCTCAATTTAAAAGACCCCAATAAACAGACAAAAGAAGCCATAACCACAACACAACAGAAACTGGACGCATGGATCCAAAAATCTCTGCACGGCAGACATCGCCTCGACTTAAGCAATCCAAACGTTGACAAAATTGCGTCAAACGCCTGGCTTAAGCGAGGTGAGCTGTTCCCAGAGACCGAAGGATTCATGTTAGCTATACAGGACCAAGTAATAGATACAAAAAACTATAGAAAACACATAATTCGGGACGTGAATGCACAAAATGATACATGTCGACACTGTCACAGTAGCCCTGAAACAATACAGCATATTACTGGCGCCTGCAGGTCTATAACGCAAACGGATTACAAACATCGACACGATCAGGTGGCATCTATCATTCATCAATATCTTGCTTATAAATACAAATTAATTAACGAAAAAACTGCATACTATAAATACGTACCACAAGTAGTTCTGGGTTCATCTGAATATAAGCTGTATTGGGACAGGACTATTCTGACAGATAAAACAATTCACCACAATAGACCGGACATAACACTTCACGATAAAGACAAGAAAACCGTTTATCTAATTGATATTGCTGTCCCCAACACTCACAATATTACATCCACCTACACTGAAAAAATAACAAAATACACCGATTTGGCAATAGAACTAAAAACACAGTGGCGTGTAGACATAGTAAAAACAGTTCCCATCATAATTTCATCCACAGGAGTCATACCTAAATCATTGCACACTAGTTTAAAAGTATTAGATATCCATCCACTTACCTTTATCCTCATGCAGAAAGCAGTAATTTTAAACACGTGCCGCACCGTCAGAAAATTTCTCTCTTCATCATCTAATTTATAAAAGCTGCTTTCGTTTGGCCACAAGCCCGCGTAAGCAGACAAATCCCCAAAGTCCATATTTGGGAGAAATTAAACAAAAGAAATATAAATAATAATAATAAGTTTATTGCTCACCAAAATCAATTACAGTTTAGTTAATATGAACAGTATAAAAGCTTATTACTAAGTTAATAGGTAAGAAACAATTCTTATTCGTATTTAAGTGTTAGGCTAATAAAACTGTTATTTCTGAAGAGTCATGGTGGATTGATACCTGAACTAGGACTAGTCCTGTATCTCAGGTTATCAACCCTCCACCCCAATAAAATGATCTAATGTGAAAATTAAAATCACAGTTTCAATAAGTAAATACAAGTACGTCGTGTGCGAACAAAAATAAAAAATAAAAAGAGGGTAAACATAAAAAAAAAAGAAAACAAAAGTTAGATCCGTGCGTGGAACTCGCACCGTTATCATCAACTTCGGTTTACAATAATGCGTCAATGTGTGCACTGTTCGTCCGACCGGAGGCGGTCTAAGTGAAGCGAAATGAGCGTTTTTGATAACAATGCAATTGTAATGCAATTGGCATTGTTTGTGTTATTTTGTCATGTGTTATGTTAAAGGTAGGTTTTATATACTTATCTATACATATACATGTGTAAGGCATTCCTCTGTATGCACACATGCATACTTATTCGTGTAGTTAGGCTGTACGCATGTATGAATGTATGAATGAACACGAATACACCCACACATATATATATATATATACACATACACACATATATATTTATATATACATATATAGATACACAGTCTTGTATTATGTAATTTTTTTGTAGAGTATGACCAAGATATACTAAAACAATGTGAAGCATGCAATGCGTGGACGGATCAAGTAATGCGTTTAAGAATGGCTTCAGTTTCATCATATGATAACGTCTTTAGAGTATTCTTTAGCGTATCCTTAAGTGAAGTCCTGTTCATATTATATATTTGATGTAGGTCATTAAATCTCCTATAGAGCTTTGGTCCAGTGTAATATATTTGGTGACATGTAAGGTTAATATTGAATTCAGGTATGAAAGTGCATATACGTCTTTTATTTGTAGGAAGGACTGAGGGGTCAATTTTTTTATGATGTCGAAGGACATTGTTAAATATAAATAGTTGTCTAACTGTTAGAAGGCCAGATTCTTCATATAATTTAGTCGTCGGATATTTTCTAGGCTTGTTCAGCATAACCTTTATGATAGCTCTTTGGGCTCTTTCTAGTTCAAGGAGATGAGTAGTAGCTGCCCCACCCCAGATAGGTATACAATAGGTCAGGAGAGACTGGCAAAGTGCAAAATATATTTTTGTTATAAGTTTTGTGTCAGCTGACTCCCTAAGATTCTTAAAAACGTGCAGCAATTTACGAACCCTTTTGCTAAGTGCAAATCACAATTATTAAGGTATATGCAAATTTATTAGTAATAAATAAAATTTAAGCAAATTACTCAGAAAATAGTACTTTCATATTTATTTTAACTCTGACCATAGTTGCTCAAACCATGCTACCATCTTTGGCATATACGAATTAATATATTATCCACCATATGCTTCATCATAATATAGTTTATATAGAGAACTATATACCAAATGTATTTTTTATAGGAGAGTGTCGAAGAACTAGACAAAGATGACGTCAATGCATCAATACGTCAGAATTTATGCCCAGAATCGAGTTCCACAAGAAATCGCAAGAGAAGGTACTCTTCAATGGAAATGTTTGAAGAGGAAGACAAGAGAAACACCGGTTTATCTCCTGAAAGAAAACTGAATGATGTGGAAAATGGAGACGCCAATGAAACAGGTAAAATATTAATAGGAATTTCACAAGGGAAATTTTGCGAATTGGTGATTTACCCTCAGATCCAGAAATTTTTACATCAAACTAAAATATACTCTCACTAAAGTTTAAAGTCGAGAGCGTTAGAGATTGGACCTGCTGGGTTGTGACTGAATGGCGTGATGACGTCATTGGTGCCCAATTGGGAAAAAATGTCAAAGCATTCAACAGAAATTTTCTGTTGCGTTGCGATATGCGCTACTTAATGTGCTACTTACAAATGAATATGGAATTACATCAAAAAACACTAAGTATGTACCCAAGTATAGGAGATCCCCATAAAAAATAAAATTTATAGATACTATTAGCGACCCGCCCCGGCTTCGCATGGGCATAAAAAGCTTTCTCCTGAATCACTCTATCAATTAATAAAACCGCATTTTGATGCGGTTTTATTAATTGATAGAGTGATACGGAACCCGTGGTGCACGAATTTGACTCGCACTTGACCAGCTATTCTTAGTAAGTGGTTTAGATATGGAATTTATTATTATATTACCAATTTTGTTTGTTGTAGATATGGATGAAGCTTCGGAGTTCCTACGCTTGGAGCGAGAAAAAATAGATAACAGTAAAAAAATATATGAATCTGTACAAACTATAGCTTCTGAGATGACGCGGCTGACGGACGTCATGACTCATATAAGAGATGTGTTAATTAATGGCAGGATTAATTTGTAAATAAGACGAAGTTAGTACTGAGAAGTCTCTTACTGTTGGCGAATTCCACAAATAATTAAAACTATTCCCGTCAGACGATTTCGACCTTTAATACCACAAACGGAAAATGCCAACTCTACGTTAAATTCCAAATACTCATACTACCACATCCGTGAAATACCAACTTCGCGAAATACCATCATGGCTTTACGGGAAATACCAACTACTGAGAATACAGGTTCTTAAAGAAGACGAATTTTATATATGTTTTAAGCATCTTGTGAAGGTACTCCTTGGCGGATAATGTAAACGGAAAAACGCTGAGATGCTGATAATGAAGTTTTACACCCATATTCTCAAACGTTTCCTCATAGGTCGCCTCCACTCAACCTCATTCGAGGAGGCCTCAAGGAAGTCCTCCAACTTTCCTTGAAAACGGTATTCTTAATTGTTTCCTGAGAAAACTCCAGTGAGGATGAGTCAAGGAATGACGTTCCGTTTCATTTCTGTATGTTGGTAAACCGCTTAACTTTTTGACGTAAAGAGAGTTTTTTCATCATTTCTTTTTTAATTTTAGCTTACTGGTATAGATTTATTAAAAAACAACAAAATACTTAATACACAAAGAACTTATTATAGTAGGTACAAGTTTTTCTTAAATCTGGTCCTCAATAAATGCACCTACCTTTCGTTAAACGAAACGTTCGAGGCTTCCTTATATTTGACAGTTCGTTTCTCACCTCCATTGAGTAATTTCCTTAAGGTGAGGAGGCTAGTGTCAACTATGAATACTTACCATTGAGGTCGAGTGAGGATGAGTCGAGTTTGAGTAAACGTTTGAGAATATGGGTGTTAGAACCGAATAATCATTTCGTGTAGGTATTGTTATAATACGTCAATAAAAACAATAAAAAACAAATTCTGAAACATATTTATTGTATCTTTTCCTTTATTCCAATCTATCAAAATTTATCTCTTTTCTACAAAATATTATAATAGTTTGGAAACGCGCGTGGTCTCCAAATTTTTTTTTATCTTTGTTCAAAACAAACTGAATTCTAGACTTAGCAAGGATCCAAGTAATTAAAATACATCGTACAGTGGGCCACATATAAAATTGTACCACCTTAGATGTAAGTATAAGGGTAAAGCGGTATTAAACTCTATGACCAACTGTACATTTGTACCTACTTCTGTTAGAACCACATAATAAAGCTGTAAAGTTTTATTGAACGTGCCAGTCTCCGGATTATGGGTGGAAAATATTTAAAAAAAAAACTGCATTTAATAGCTCATTTTTTGAAGACGATAGAATACTTTACAGCTGGTTGAAATCGCGGAAAACAGTCGAATAACTTTACTATTAGCCGATCAAGCCTGTGATACAACCCAATGAGGTTGATGCACCTATTAAATTTTATTTCATTCATACAAAAATTTAATAAATGGTGGGGAATTCGATGAGCGTGTCAATAGTGATTAAAACATAACGGGATCACCAGTTCAAATTGATAGCAGTATAGATATGTATGTAACTACGTCTACGATAGCAGCCAGCGACCACAACAATCTCCGAGCCACTGCTTGCCTGACTTGGTCCAGAATATGTGGTGTGACTGGAGAAGCGTAGACTATGAACTCTGTGATAATATGTGTATTCTTTCTAACGGCGAGGTATGTGAAATTACATTTCTAATTTTTGGATTTTACCTAATTGCTCACTCGTAGATTGCTTTCGTGTAACTTAACCTCTACTTAACTAATTGCTAATTAAAGAACAGTTAGGGACCTTTAGATAAATTTATGTAGAAATCTTTGTCTATTTTAAAGCTGATATCTTTTCCTTCGAGAAGAGGAGCTATAGTTTTGATATACCTATATCAATAACAAATAAACATATAGGAACAAAACACACAGATTGAGTTAGCCCAAAAGTAGGGTCGAGACTTGTATTATAATACTTGGATACTGACTCAACGATAGTATAACAAACATCTAAGATCCACGTGAATCAAAAAAAAGATCATTTTTCATCTTGACCTTATACCGGAGATCGGACCTCCAGCGTAGTAAAGAAGTCGTATTTTAGAAAAACTTATTTTCGCATCTGTGTATCTGATGCTATAGAGAGCCTCATCTTGATAGATCTAGATGCCATCATTATTTACCAAGTATTAGTATTTTAAATTGGAAATAACATTTAATAGTATTGACCCTTTTCTATAGTTCATCTCCTATTCGATTATAATTCCTTGACAATTCTCAAGATCATGATGATAATAAATAATTTATAAGTTTTGTATCTTATATGTTCATATTTTCTGGTAGCTTTGTTTTGTGTTTTAAATAAATAAATAAATTCTCATATTATCAATTTTTACAATCTGCTATAGATTATTGCGTGACATGTTTCATGTCTATTTTCTTTTCGTTTCCAGCGTTAAAGAAGAAATTTATTTTATACCTACTAAGTATAATGATATAATAAGATTATATCATTATAGATCAACTCTATTTTCCCACGTTATATTATAAATTATCAAATTAATAACTCATTAGTCTTTATGAAGTTTACTTTAAAAGTAATATAAAGACCGCCAATATATAAGCTATGCTTAATTTCAGAAACTTGTCGTCTCTCGTTTTATTATTTAGACGACCTCCTAGGCGTACCTAACGGTTAACATAGCTACCCGCTACTCAGGAGGTTCCGGGTTTGATCCCCGGTCAGTTGAAGATGAAAATAATATTTTCTGATTGGCCTGCGTCTTGGATGTTTATCTACCTTTTATATGTATTTGTTATAAAATATAGTATTGTTGCGTTAGTACCCCATAACACAAGTCTCGAACTTACTTTGTGGCTAACTCAATCTGTGTGATTTACGTTCATATTTATTTATTAGTTTGAATGATTACACAGGAAACTTAAAGATGATAATTTTCATCAGCTTTTATGTTTACAGTGTTTACGGAAGAGTTGCAGTTATCGAAGACAAATTATCAATATCTGATAATTTAATTATAGATGATAAACTTATAGATATTGATAATAAAACCGAACAAAAAGTATTAGCGAAAGAAAAGAAAACAGACCCTTGCCTTAACCTAAATTCTATTAACAATACTATAAATGAGACTGCAGCGGATCAAATAGCCTGTCTGTATAAGCTATTAAATGAATCTGTACTAAACCCAAAGAAAACTTACAATGGAGTTGCTTTGATACTAACACCTTTAATAAAAGAAGGTCATATAGAAGAGGCTAGAAATGCTAGTAAAGTGGATCCGAAACAATTTTTGGGTCTGGAGAGTTACTCGGGATTTTTGACAGTGAATCAGACGTACAATTCGAATTTGTTCTTTTGGTATTTCCCCGTAGAAAATAAACCAGTTAATGAGACACCATGGATCATATGGCTTCAAGGCGGCCCAGGAGCTTCTAGTTTGACGGGTCTTTTCGATGAGATTGGCCCATTTACAGTACAAAATGGACATTTAATTCGTAAGTATATTTTTCAACGCGAGTTTTGTTTTTATTAAACACTAGCTTTAGCCCGCGGCTTCTCCCGTTTGAGTTTCCCTTAGGAACAGTGCTTTTTCCCGCGATGAGAAACTCTACTCAATACTTTTATCTATGTGTATGCGAGTTTTCAGTTAGATTGGTGCAGTAAATAGGGCGTGAATTGAAACAAACAAACAAACTCACTTTCTCATTTATTCATATTACTAGGATTTAAGTTTTTTTTATTTATATTGAGATCTGTATTGTAGTCTAGATTATTTCTTTATTTCGTTTTAATGAATTATTTAAGGCAACCGCTACTCCTGGCTGCAGAACCACTCACTAGTGTTCATTGACAATCCTGTGGGCACTGGTTTCAGCTTCACCAACCATCCAGATGGATTCACGAAAGACAGCACTACGGTAGGTATAGTAAATTTTAGTCCAATTTTCAAGATTAAATCTATATATGAAATATTTAATTAAGAGTCAATTGAGTTTATTTACATTTTATGAATATACAACATTTGAAATTTAATTAAGTAATAAAAAAATAATAATTAAAAACTAATCTAAATTAAATTTTATGCTAAAAAAAATATATATATATATATATTTACATATAAATGACTAAAATATATTATTAAAAGGAGTCCCTGTAGGCAAGGTTCCGAAGATACTGGCAGCATTCCCCCTTTGAATGGCTAAACTAATTCTTTGTCCGAGGAAGCTGCCAGCTCTTCGGTCTCCAGTGATGTCGACTAACCTTTTAGCAATTTCTTTAAAAAGTCTTATAGCACTAGGACCCCACGGACCAAGGGTCTCGACTCCGAAAGGGACAAAATCATATTCGGAGCCTAGACCCCTGTATTTGCTAGCCTTAAGTTTTTCAGCCGCTTCACAAGCCGCACCAACTCTGTTGTTGGTTCCATGTAGATGGGAAGGGGCCAGCGTGTCTGAACAGGTCGCATCCCATACCAGCACCCGGCCCATCTTCCATGGAATCAAACTCATACCGTCCGGTCTCTTGCCATCGTCTCTTGCAACACCAGTCGGCTCAAGAAGACTTGGCACATTGACGGTGGCAAGGGACCGGCGTATGATATCGTTAAGTGCGGCATGTCTAGAGAAGCGGCCTGCACTTTTTTGGCAAGACAGTCCGTGATGTCCTAGCTTGTCGACATCACTGCCACAGGGACATTTATGAGGAGTGCAGACCGGAACCCCAAGCCGTAGACAGGTTGAGATTCGGAGCGTGTCAGGCTCAAGAAAAGTTCCTGTTTTGGATGACGGGTACGCATGAAGCCAGTAGCCGGCCTCATGTGCACCCACGGCCAAAAGCCTAGCACGCTCCGAACCTGTACTACAGCTCAAAATATTGTCATATGTCAATTTGCAGTTTATGTCGTCCCAGCTCCTCTGTGAATTTGTAGAAACTGGAAAATTTTGACCTGGGCATGCAATTAAGAAAGCGTTTCTAGCTTCTTCCAAGCCAACAATCTCAAAGTTTGAAGGGTTTAAAATTTTACTTATGAGATTTGCTGAACTATGGACAGAAGATAGGAAGGCTGGTAAAGCGACACTAGAAATTTTGCGAATCCCTAAACCACCATAACGGATGGGAAGGGATGCTTGGGTCCAAGATTGCTCGTTAAGCTGCATATTAATAATCGATTCTAAGCTAGTTTTGATTAAGTCATCGACTTGAGTCAAGAGATCTGGGTGATTCCAAAAGGAGCAGCAACGGAGCGCATACGTAAATTTTGGGACGAAAAGACAGAATTTTAAGACGCAGAGTGCATAATGTGGACTAATTTCAAGGAGACGGTTAGCAGAATTTTGAAATTTAGTAATTGAATTATTAATATATTCAGAAACTGATTCATCAAAAATAGGAGAACCTAAAAGGTAAAGGGAATTACTGTTAACTATTTTAATATTTGGAGCCAAACTATTATATTTTTTTTTTACATCATTTAAATTTAAGTTGCAGTTATTTATAAAAAGTTCGCATTTGCTAAAATTAAGCTCCAATCCAATGGCTTCAAATTTATTTTTGATCAAAACAAGATCTGAAAAAACAGTATCTACGTCACCTCCTAGGGTTCCGTCGTCCAAATACCAAACGTTGAATTTAGAATTTAAATTTTTGATTATCGGATTTATAGCCAAACTAAATATTGCAGGCCCAAGGGGATCACCCTGTTGACAACCTACTTCCGAAGACAGTTCATTAGAACGATATAACAATTTTGTTGGGTCAGCGTAACTGAGAAGAAGATAATTGTATATTTCAGGAATTTGTTGTTTTATTTCCGTCAGCAGGGTATCCCTATTTACCGAATTGAATGCATTTTTGACATCAATTTTGAGCAACACGTCAGGCTGTCCGTAAGTTAGGAAAGAGCGTAGGGCATGGACGGCTGCCTCACATCCTCCTTTTACACCGAAGCCTAACTGTACGGGTTCAAATTCCGAATTTAACTTTGGTAAAATATGTCGAACAGCAATTTTTGAGGCCAGACGTCGTAGTGTTGATCCAACAGCAATTGGTCTCACCCCTCCGTCCTTTTTGGTTAGGGCAATGAGGTTCGCGCCGAAAAGAATGGGAACGATTTCAGGATTGACATTACCAGAATACATAAAGTTGATCAATTTAGTTATTGAATTTACAAGTTGCTCGCCTGCATCACCCACAGAATGCGATGTTAAGTCTTTCAAATGTTGGGGTGAGATTCCATCCAAACCTGCAGCCGAACCTGGTTTAAAAGATAAAATGGCATCCGTAACATCTTTTTTTTGAATTTGAAGGCATGCTTGCCCTGCTGTTGGTGGGTCAAGGAAATATGGAATTACTGGGGCTGGGGGATGTTTTGTCCGTAAGGCCTGAAGGGTGTCAGGGGTATCTGGTGATAGCACGTCGTTGGAAAACAAAAGGCGAGCGGCACCTTTGAGATCACCGTCACAGATTTTGTTTTCTATGAGTTTATTACGATTACGAGTGGCATTATGTGTGATTAGAGGTGCGGGAGAAGGCGAGGAGCTTACAGCACAGTTATTTTTAATCTTTTGTGTCAAGGATAAAGGTTCATCAGTTTTTAATATATGTAGTGTGCTGTATGAAAATAAAAATAGGTTCAGCCAGTCTTGAGTACAATTGCTAATGTAACATTTCTGGATTATTTGTGATAAATGAGTAGCAACGGTTATTCGGGCACCTCGAGGGATTCTTTTAACTATGGGTACACTATTTTTCAAATTGCTAAGATATTTGTGGAAAGGAGTTTGATCATTGGCTGCATGAGTAGGCGCATTCGAAATAATGGGATGGATGTCTAAAGGTGAACTGTTTTGGCTAATACATTTCCTGTGTGTTTTCGTAATATGTATGTTGAGGCCTTTCAAAGATTTGAAAGACTTGTTGCACTGTGTACATGTATGGGTCGCATTCGACGTGCCATCACAAGATTGGGTCACGGACTGCATTCACAACACTTAACTACATTCACAAAAAGAATAACTTAAAACAAATTAAAAAACACAATAAATTAACTTAAAAATTACACTGAAAACATAAAAAAGACAATGTCAAAATATGAAGGCTGCTTTGGTAACAAGACGCATGCGTCGTTACGTAGGTGCATCACACGATGGTCTTGCAATTGGACGCTGCAGTGGAAGAGACCTAGCAACGCATGTCGTCGCTAGGACAACCGATGGCGGCCTTAGCAACCGCGTCTTGAAAATATCACATGCGGATTAAAAATTTTTAAAGACTGAACAGACACTGTATTGGGATAACAAAAAATCCCCATGCGCACATATGAAAAATATGTTGAATAAATTTTTGTATGCAGGACTGAGCCGTTCTTAGAGCCGTCTGGCTTAAATATAATTATTTTAAGTAAGAGCCTGCTAGTCACTTTTGTTGACTCAATCCAAAAACAATTAATATATTGTTAGATATGATTGGATGAGGAATTGAGGATAGGATCGTAGCCGTTGTTTTGGGTTAGAATTTTTAAATTCCTAGCAGTTATCTTCTAAAAAACAAAACGTTGATCGACGGAGTAATCCAACAACATTTTTAGTATGTTTTATTTTATTATAGCGATTAGTTTTATCCTATTTACGATTTTATGGTGTTTAATCGCCTAACCGTTGCGCGTTGCTCGCAGTAAAATTAGACATAAAGAATCCTGGCGAAGCCCCATACATCGTTTGTACGAAAAAAAACAAAAAATATAGATAACTTGAAACAAATCGCATTAGCAAGAACACTTAACTAATTACACATTTACCACCACTAAATAATTATAAACCCCGGGGTTTTTTAATTATTCCGTTTTTTAAAAGTCGTCCTTTTGTTTCATTTTCCATCGCCATATTTAAAACAAAACCCACCCAACCACAACTGAACTGAAACATCATGTCACTCTGACAGTTGCTAGCATTGTCAAATCGACATTGACAGTTGATTTAATTGATTATAGTAGAGTACTAGGTTAGGATATTAGGAAAGTCAATATATTTATTGCTTTGCACTTTCTTTATGTAGACCGCAATCTACAGAGTTCAAGTCAGTTTGAATGACAGTGACATTGGCAGTTGTAAGTCGTGGCTCTATGCGAATGTTTCACTTTCTACATTGCCATATTTAAGTTCTGGTAACATAATTTATAATAAAAATCTAGTTTTTTTCCCGGGGGTTTAAAAATATTTTATTTACAGAAATGTATTTCTGGGACTCTTATGATGTTGTAAAAAAAAAATCAACTCATCCGTATTTTTTTTTTTATTCGTAAAAATTCCGCCATCATTCTTTTGAAACAACGGATACATTTTGTTGAATGAATTAAAAAAAAGTTTTTTTTTTTTAATATATTTATTGAAATGCTTATAATTTATCATTACAATTTTATAAAAAAACTTTCCAATATTATTTTAATTACTGTTAACTGGACTTCTGCTTTTATATTTCCGGTCGTTAGTTGACAGTCGTTAATCTGAGGTAGGGAGTTTGATATATTCATCATGACAAAATAAATATGTATACCCGGACAAATCACGCGGAATATTTATACGGTCGAATTGAGAAAACCCTCCTTTTTTTAAGTCGGTTCAAAGACCAGTAACTATTTTCAGTACGGGCATCATCTCTACACCGCCTTTAAGCAGTTCATCCAGCTGTTTCCAGAGCTTAGTTCTGCTCCATTGTTCGTGGCGGGGGAGTCTTACGCTGGGAAGTATGTTCCAGCATTAGCTGCAGAGATTCATACGCACATGGAAGAGCTTGATGGAAAAGTAAAAATGGAAGTAAGTTAATAATAGTAGCTAAGTAAGTATTATTAGCACACCATTTATATCTCTCTCGCAGTGTCCCTAAGGTAAGCTAGACAATGCAATTGCATTAAGTTTTTTTTATTAATCTATAATTGCGTGAAATAAAGTTAAATAAATAAGTTAAAATTAACAAAATGATCTCCCAAATCATTAACATCAAAGCTTAAATTTTTTGTGTTGCACCGACACTCTCGCAACCTTGAAATGTGACCATACATCACACTCGAAAGAGATCTGCCTGAAAGAAGGGTCGCCATGTGAGGATGGGATGTATTGACACAACGGATGTTGCATGAAGACTTTTTATTATTCAGCCTCCTTACAATATATATGTAACTTAATGCTACTTCTACCCTACACTGCATGTCAATTTCTAGCTAATGCTGGTTACGAATCACGACCCTCAGCTATGAGGAAACAAATGATAAATAAACAAACTCGACCAGTTTTTATTAAATGCAGTAGGTAATAAACACTGATTCTAAGAAATGTTATCTATTTGTATCTTTAAATGCATTATCATTTTCATTCGAAAAAGTCCACAACTGGATGTAGCTGACTGGTCGAAAGCAAGCATTCAGATTCTTCTTGCAATTTTAGAAAATAGATTTAAAATTTTAAATTAATTCCAGGGCATGATGATCGGCAATGCGTACGTGGAACCTTCAATGATAGCGCAGTTAGTGAAGCCCTTCTACCACTTCGGGCTACTGGTGACGGAGCAGATGAACATTGTGAGGCCGCTGGTAGATGCCTTCCACGAGGACATTGCTGCTAACAGGAGCATTGAAGCCAAAGAGGTGTTGAAACATTATTGGATTTTTCTAAAACCTTCTTCTTTTTTCGTGGCTCCTAACTGAATAATAGGCCATAACGAGTCACGTCAAAAAGAATAATCAAGCATGATCGTTAAACGAAGCTAATTGTTAATTTGACCATGGCACTCAAGATGCTAACTAAAGATCATTCGCCACGCACCGCCATTTACCGGCATTCATACATGACAGAGCAGAAGCACACGAACTTTGTACAATTATCTACCTCTGTTTTTGGTTACCTTTCACTACTGATGCATGAATATTTAAATGCGATAACCTAGTAAATGAACATCAATATTTATAAAAAAAACAGTGGTAGGTACTCTAGGAGTGCAGACAAAAGTGAAAAAAATACGTGACGCTCAAAGAGCCTTAAGAAGTTTTCATTTAAAACAATCAAATTCTACTCAATCTTCCTTCAGTTTTTGCTTTATAACTTCAGAAATTCACGGGCCTCATCACGATCCTACTGTTCCTCACGCATCAGAAGCAAGGCTACAATTTCCTTAAAGACGACATCTCCGCCGGCCACTACTCCTCGTTCCTGGAGCAAAGTACGGTGAAGAAGGCTCTTCACGTCGGAGACATAAGGTTCAGTTTCGTCAACATGACGGTGAACTCCAGGCTGGCGGCGGACTTCCTGAGCAACGCCCGGCCCCAGTTTGAGATGCTGTTGAATCATTACAGAGTACTTACTTATTGGTAAGTTTAAAATACCTTAATAATATTATCACTTACCTACCAAATTAGTTTGATTTCCGCAAATTAACACCTGAATCTATTAAATATTTTTTGCACAGTTAAACAGTTTGTTCGGCTTACCTGATGAAATCCAGTTAAGTACTAGTACTGTAGCGTATGGACGTGGACGCCTACAGACCTTGCAGACCATGAAAAAATATTTTCTAGCTCTTTTTCTAAGAACCTTTTTACAATCGGATCTGTTATTATTTAGGTATCTTCTCTTTCTACATTGTATGCCCTTGTTACACATTTTTTTCTGTAGATATTTAAACAGCTATGGCTCATCATCATATAAGCCACAAGTTCAATATTATAGGCTTCCCCCACAGATCACCACACCACATCTTGTTCGGAAGCGATAAAAGAAAAGTAAATAGTTCTTCCTCTCATCTTAGCTATTTCCAAGTTGCATTTTTTGCTTTTGTTTTCGGAGCCCAACTGCAAGGACCGCGCTTTCCTGCTTTAAAAAAAGTAAATACATTAAACCTTCTCAATTTCCAGCGGTCAGCTGGACCAGATGCTGCCCTGTGCGTACACGTCGGAGAGCTACAGGAAGTGGAAGTGGGAGCACTCACAGGAGTTTCTTGAGGCCACTCGCTATCCCTACATTTACAACAAGAAGCTGGCTGGGTAAGTATAAGTATCCAATTATTCATTCATTCATGGTATTAAAGTATCCTAGAGTGGACCGAGATTCTATTTTAAAGGACTTAAACAGACTATCATAAGGCACCCATAGAAATAAATAATGGTAATTAAAAAAGCTTAGTAAAGACAGGTTACCCCTTTCGCTGGCCTTGACTCACGACAGCTGCAACTGTTGGTTGGTTTACTGTTGCGAAAATGGTAATCGAATCGGTTCTGTACCCCTAGTATGAGATTTTATAAACGCAGCTGTGCTTCTACCACGCGTTATATTAAACACAGGCGCAAGCGATTGCGTTAGCACCTAGAATAACTCAGTAGTCAATTCTATGTGCTTGCAATTCGAACTTAACCCGTATGTACAGCCCGAGGCAAGCAGGTTGGTTGGTTATGCTTGACTGGTAACTGTCATGTAAAAAAATCATTTTTTTTTTTGTTCTAGTTACCACAAAACAGGTGGTGGGCTGACCGAAGTGCTGATCCGTGGCGCCGGGCACATGGTCCCAATGGACAAGCCAGGAGCCACCCAGGAGCTCGTCTCTCGGTGGACGCGACAGCAGCCTCTGAGCATCGGCTTTGGCGTACTCGAAGGCTCCTTCGTCCAGGAGTTTATCAAGAACTACACAAATTCCATCTATTTATAAATCATACGTCTCTCATCATTGCTACAGAATGGGTAGCATTAGCGATCCAGGTCGAATCAATTTCACATTGATAAGCAAACTGGAGTTTTTAAAAGTCTCTCTGTTTCAGGGATTGTTAACCTGGTTAAAAAATAAACCAGCTTATTTTTCTGCCCACACATTGATGCAGCGACCTTTAATATACGGCTCCGCTCGACCGGTATTTACTTTTTTGGGTAGAGTTGATTTCGATGGTGGGTAGATATGTGCTACATACTCCGCACGCATCTGTCATCTCTGCCAAGCTTTGGAGATGCACCCAACCAGTGTTGCCAGTTGTGGTTGTAGTTAGCCGATTTATTAAACTGCAACTCTTTCCCAAAAAGTTTTTTTTTTCCCTAAAAAGGAACGAAAAGAACGATCAAAAGATAATAACGACAAGGGAACGCACACATCACAAAATAGAACGCAAAATGTTACCTAAGGATTGATCTGGTAACGCTGACCATTACACTTTATCACAATATTATTGCCGGTGAATCAAAGTCAACACAAATGTATCAATTTCTCGCAGATGTTAAATTAAAACTTTAACCTAGACCTACTTAAAATCGCAGTTGCGATTTTCTTTGTTTAAATTACCTAGATAATTCAGCTAAGAAAACAATTGTTACCTTTTATTACCATAAACTGTAATTTATATTTAGTCTAAATAAAATAAGTAATAATAGTAACAACTCGTTTATTTTGTTTTCTCCTTTGTGTGATGAAAACTAAGTTATCAAAAATACCTGTTAAGTATGTAATTAAGGTCCTGGATCTGAAGTTAATTTTAAACATTGAATTATTATATTACCTATAGTTCCATATAGTTGCAAATTGCAAAACTGATAAAAGTGGCCTTTGTTCTCCTACGGATCTCCTCATTTCTGATGCGGTCTCGAAGGGAATCACCGAGCATAGCCCTCTCCATAGCTCTTTTGGCGACCTTGAGCTTTCTTATGAGGCCCATAGTAAGGGACGACGAAGTCTCCCAACAGGTGGTCCCCCTTAAAATGAACAAGGACAAAACCAAGATAATGTTTAACGTCCATGTTGCGCCGTCGCCGGTTTTTGTTGGGAGCTACACTCTTAAAGTTGTGGACCAATATGTCTACTTGTGTCAGTTGATCCAGTTAACAGTTCAAACTTCAAGGATGAGGTCTCTCGTCGAATTCGACTCGGCTGGGCAGCGTTCGGGAAGTTCCGCCATAACTTCTCGTCAAAAATACCTCAGTGCCTTAAAACTAAGGTCTTCAACCAGTGTGTGTTACCAGTGATGACATATGGGTCCGAAACCTTAAATAAGATTGTTAGTATTTTTTTTGTGATTGGAAAACGGTATTTCTGTGAAAAAGAACTTATCTGGCACTAAAAATTCGTCAAACCGTCGATCGATTTATTGAAATTTAAAGAAAAAAAAATTGTGAGATTGATAGTTTACCATTCTCACACTAGGGCCTACTTGATCGATTGACTGTGCAATAGATAAGCAAGCAAACAAAATATAAATAGAATAATACATAGTTGAAAGTTATAATGTTAGAGTGTTATTGAGTTCACACATCACAACATAACCAGCTGCATACTGGCGAAAATGTTCTTAAATGTTATGTCCTCACATCTCCGCCCAGGTGGCCTACTATCATTTCTTAAAACCATGCAAGTTCCAGTGAGTAAGCGAGACAACGCGCTACATGATGTATGGCGACATCCCCCTTACTCACTGGAACTTGCATGGTTTTAAGAGACGGTAGTAACCCCCCAGCTCCGCATCAGTGAAAAGGGACCCTTATATCACAGATTATAGAATGCTGCTTGCTTAACAGACAGCTGCTACCGCTACACTATAGCTACACATACACACAGCCCAGTCAAACTATTGCCAGATATGACGTAAACAGTCTGTTTTTGTACTGACACTAAGTGCACGCGTGTTGTGTTGGTCATTTCTTTCTAATTAATTCTAAGTTTTCCTGTTACGTTATCAAGAAACAACGTTGCTCTTTGAGTGTACGAGAAAGTGCAAGTTTATACTAAGTATTTTTAATAAAATTAGGATCTAAAATGAACTGTGTATTACGTATTCGCTAAAAATGCACATGTTTGGCGTGGGACTTTGTTTGTTTTGTTGGTAAGTTACTTTCAAAATTTTGTTAAAGTATTACTATATAGGTAAATTTCTTCTTAATGTAGTGGTTAATGTTTACATTTGACAAACTTGTGCGATAATGTGAAATGTACCTATAATATCTTGTTTATTTTTAATAAGAGCTGCCATTTGTTGTCATATAGTTACTTACCGGCTATAACAGATAATGAATGTGTTGATGTGTTTATATTTACTCTCGAATATATAGGTAAGTATATATTTTTATTTTGAAATATATCAAAACTGGCGCGAAACCAGTCAAACTAGCAAAAACATAGATAGGTACCTACTATAGATAAAGATACCTTATTTATGGTAGCTAATTAACCTATCACCCCTAAAGATAAATATATGATATTATTTACCTAAAATACGATTCACAATTTATAAAAAAAGTAGGTAGAATGTAAAATTATTAATTTTGGCCCTGAAAGCGAATTTCCAGCGCCTACTTAGAAACCATAACATTTATTTGAGACGTTGCAGAAGTATTAGTTTAGGCGTTAGAAAATGCTATTAAAAGTTTTTTTATAGGATTCGGCCTATTTTTATAACAGGAAGTCCCCTAACTTCAACCTTTCTTGGAAATCATTTGTAAGTGGAATTCGCCGGAAGTAGATAGACTTCTATTTTGGCATATTTATTCCTTTAGATACGTTTGATATAGCAGTCGTGTGTCCACACGACTGCTATAGCAGTTATAACAATAAAACTTATTGTGTTTTTAAAAACGTCCGCGAACATGTTAAGTACGTTACCTAGTACTATTAAGTACGGTTATAGTCGGATTGTAAGCAACCAAATTGTAAAAAAATCGGTTGTCTGTAAAGTCGGTTTACTGACGATAGTTCAACGTGACAACGTCAAAGAAATGGAACGCCTCAGAGCGAGGTAACGCTGCATTGCGTCATGTTTTTCGTGCGTGCAGCCGGCTCCATCGAATTATAAGACGTTGTCACGTCAAAAAAAGATCAAAATAAAATATATGTAAAAATTATGTTATAATTTTTTTTATATAAAAAAAATATTAAATTACTTCTTCGTTATAATTACCCACGTCTGTTCTCGTACCTGGTACCTACCAATATGAGTGCGGCAAATTGAGACCTTGGAAACATTGTATATGCTAGCTTGATAAGATTAACAACACCTGTATTGGAGTCACTTTCTATAATGAAAAAATAGTTCCATTATAATTTAGCGTATAAATTTTTTTTTTTCAATTTTGTCCCCTTGCTGCCTAAAATGGTTTTAATTTTGTTGTAGACTATCTAAGTCGTAGGTAGTAGTCGTAAGGCTATTACGACCTAACCTAAAGCCTAGGCTGTTTATAAAATCGGTTCGAAATAAAAGGTTCAGCCATATTGTTTTAACGTTACTTGCGTTTTCCCGGGACGAAAGGTACCCTTTTCAGCACTCCTAACTATGTGTATGCGAAGTTTCAAGCAGATTGGTTCAGTAGATAGGGCGTGACGAGTTAACAAACAAAGAAATATACAAACCCACTTTCTTGAATTCGATCAAAACATGTGCATATCATTTTTCAGGATCACGCTTGCGTTAACAAGCGTATCACCCATATTCCTCACTCCGTACATCAAGAACAACGCTACGGCCGAAGTCAGGAACCTATCCTTAGTGGATCCCAAGCAGTTCCTTGGTGTCACCAGTTACTCTGGGTATATCACGGTCGATGAAGCAAAAGAGTCAAATCTCTTTTTCTGGTACTTCCCCGTAGCAAATGCTGATGTAGGCACGACTCCGCTCATCATCTGGCTGCAAGGAGGTCCTGGTGGAACAAGCCTGGTGGGCACGTTTCTAGAGATTGGACCATTCTCGATCAATGGCACTGAGTTATATTGTAAGTATCTACATAAATCTCAAATATTGCTAATTAAATATCTACTACACTACGGACCATACGAATTTTGCTGATGCAACTCTTTGCTAACATGGTACTACTATTATCCCAGTGTTTTCCTGTTGCATTTTATTTATCAACGCTTAATCATATCCAAAAATCTATGCTCAAAGCTGTCTTGTATTCTACGACTAGCTTTTGCCCGGGGCTCCGCTCCCATGGGAATTCCGGGATAAAATATAGCCTACGTGTTGTTAGAAATAGAAATATTTATTTTGCGAAAACATAGTAACAAGTGTGTTAAGTGTTCCAAGGTCAAACAATCCTTATTCCAAATTTCAGCCAAATCGGTTCAGCCATTTTCCCGTAAAAGATACACACTCATAAACTTTCGCCCTTATAATAGGTATTATATTGTGATTCTCTGCTTTTTACTTTTTTAACTATTGGGTGTTCTAGCTTCGTCCGTCTTCGGAAATAGAGAAGAAAGTACAAATCAGTCATAGGCGTGTTATTTTAATGGTCTTTATTATTGGTTATATGTTCACGCGTACTATAAAATTATATTGTAATTATTTCAGCTCGACCTTCGTCATGGGGACTGAACCACTCCCTGCTTTTCATAGACAACCCTGTGGGAAGTGGTCTCAGTTTCAGCAAACATTTTCCAGAAGGCTATGTCAAGAATTTAGATAACGTAAGTCAATCTATTCTAATATATCTATTTTATCTATCTATATCTAAAATCAATTGATCTTCGTTAGTTTGGTTAAAACTCGAGAATAGCTGGGCCGATTTGGCTAATTTCGGTCTTGAAATATTTGTGGAAGTTCAGGGAAGGCTTAAAAGGTAAGAAAAGTGCGTTCAGGCGGTACGGAGTTCGCCGGGTCAACTAGTAAATAAATAAACAAAAAAATGTTCTTCTCTGCATCACCGGTTGGTTGACTGGTAGAAAAAGTCCGCGATTTACGTTTGTATGTAATAAAGTTAAATAAATAAATAAGAAGATTTTTTATGTAAATGCGAGACCCAAAAGTTATCACATTTTCTAAGCACATCTTTATGTACAGCCAAGCTTTTAACTCTAAAATGCCTAACTTATCGAACTCTACACCAAAATAACTTAGGTGTAGAGTGTAGAGTCATTCTGCGTGCGGGGTGAGGTGACACAACAAACATTAGCTATGCACACACTTATACATCACAAGAAAAAACACGCACACAAGTACAAGCAGTATGTACGGCGGTCTTTATATAATTTTGGCAGAGTAGGTCGCCTGTTAGTTGGCTACTCTGGTTTGTTTATTTCTCTAAGTTGTCTCGTTTTAGAGTGCTAATGTTGTGAATTTTTATGCATTTGAAACTAAATTTCGGAACTATATATACTGCACAAAAAAAATACCATTTCAAAGCAGGTAACCTTATTTGTATGTACGAGTTATTATCAATATACTTATAAGAGCGTTATGACGTTTCCTTTCAGTGTGCTGATCATCTGTACAGTTTCCTACAACAGTTCCTGACAGTCTTCCCGGAGCTCCGGTCCGCTCCTCTATACATTGCGGGGGAGTCGTACGCCGGTCGATACGTACCGGCCTTTGCCAAAAAGGTATACGATAATAAGGAGTCACATGATGGGAAAAGAAAAATCAACCTACAGGTACAAGCTTTAGGATAACATTTTCCTGTTTTATTTATTTTTATACTATTACGTTGACACCTAACCTTCCACCTCCCATGGCTCTACCAAACTTTCGGTTAAAAGTACGAGCCGAATCTCGGGAGAGTGCGCTTCTTACTTGGCTTTTGCCAGAAGCACGTACCTTCTTAATTCTCTACAAAATTTTTAATGTGTCTTATTACTTACTCAAGCAAGTAAGAAGACACATTAGAGAACTAATCCCCGCAAAAAATGGGGCGCCCAGTCACTGTACCCTTTTTACGCTCGTGTTACTTTGAGGGTGTCACTAGTGCGGTACCGACTCGGTATATTTCGCTACAGGTTGTTTTCCTTCAAACCGGAACATAACAGGGAGCAGAAATATTGATTTTTAATGCGTTGAAATATTTATTTATTAATTTATCTTTATTCAGAAGATTAACAGCGTTATAAAAAAAATATATTTATATCTATTAGCAATTCTATAAGTTCTGATCCTTCTTTTATTCATCGGCATTATATTGTTTTATTAAGTTATCCCTTATAAAGACAGGAAAAAAATGATTTTATTAAAATTCCCTATTATATCTTTTTGTTTCAGGGTTTAATCATGGGTAACCCACTATTCAACTACAGGGATTCGGAAAATATTTCGCAAATATTCTACCAATGGGGTCTCATTGACCAGCAGGGTGTGCGCTCTGTGAAGGAACTGCAAGATGCTTATAATGAAGCAATAAAGAACAATGCCAGCAATGCTCACGAAGTAAGACATAAGACAATATAATACATAATGTAAAGACCGTTATTTTCAAAGAATTTTGAATCGCGCGCGCGAGGCAATTTTTTTTTTAATCTATAGTTATTTTACTCGCAATATTTGGCGCTACAGCAAACCCCAGACATGGCGCATTCGAATCTAGCGCTATGATTGGCTGAAAGGTTTTCACTACAAGCAAAAATTATATTTTCTGCACAGATATCTATATTGGGGTAACTTTGTGGTACTACTTAGTAACTGTATTTAAAATAAATAACAAATGACTTATTTGCAGCTCCGCGACTCCTTACTTGATCGGCTTCAATATCTCTCTAATCATCCTCAATTATATAATGTTCTGCAATACGACCAACTGGACACAAATCAGTTCAGTAATTATGTAAACACCATGAAATTCAAAGATAGTGTCCATGGCATAGACAAAGAGATTCTTGTAGTAGACCGCGAGGTACAGAGAAACCTAATGGGAGATTTTCTTCTGAATATGGATTCGACGATGATGTCGCTGTTGGAACACTACAGAATACTTATATACTGGTAGGTTTTATTGATGCTTAACTCAGTTTCTAGAGGCCATTGAAAAACATTGGCCTTTTTAAAGCTTTGAAAGAAATAAGCATAAGGTGTACTTAGATGAATGATTGAAGAGTTAGACTAGATAACGTTTTTTTACATTAAGAAAAAAGTCAGCCCCTACTTATTCTTTTACATAAAAAAAATCAATACCTAAGTGATGCCAAAATAAGGTCCCTTTAATTGGAAGCCAGCCTCATGAAAGGAGTAGAACTACTACCAGATAAAACACTAGAAAATCATTTTGAGTATTTGGAACTGGCTGTAACGTAACGACGACAGTCGTTCCAATGTTCAAATCTAGATACCCTAAGCTCTAATGAAAAGAAAGATGCAACTGGGCAAGAAACTAATTAACCTGCTTTTGCGGTACCACCAGACTTTAATAATAAACTTGTTAAATTAGATTAGACCATATAAGTTTCACGATTATGGTTTTCAGTGGACAATTGGATTTGACAGAGCCGTGTGTGCCGAACTCAGAGGCGCGTCGTAAGAACTGGCGATGGAGTGGTCGCTCAAAGTTCCTGAGCGCTCATCGCAAGCCCCTGTGGATCTCGGATACCGTTGCTGGGTATACTTACCTTATTAAAGACTTCAACAGAAGGTCTTACTAGCCTAATTTTATTTCGTAATCGAACGTCAATGTGTAAACGGCCTTAATCAAGGATGCTGAAGAACGTGCTGAATTATAAAATAAAAGCGAAAAAGCCAGATAACATGAGTAAATAATGAAATATACTCTCATACTCACTTAGGCTTGTGTGAGTTTACAGGCACCTGAAGCCAAGTCTCAAACGCGATTTCCATGCATTCTTCGCTAACGCTTGGCAGACAGCAAATTGTCGCTGCGAGTATTCGCTATGTGTAACCGAACCTTTATTTCTTTAGCGAAACAAACTAAAATTGTTTCTGAGCATTCGATATTGAATATTCTTTTGTTCCAGATACTTCAAGAGTGGCGGCGGACTTACTGAGGTTTTAGTCAACGGAGCTGGCCATCTAGTCCCCATAGATAAACCTAAAGAGGCGCAAGTTATTATATCCTACTTCGTCAAGGGGGAAGAACTGCCTTCCAATTTTACCAAATTAGACTTCAGTGACGTTCCAGATTTGGAATTTTATATACCAAACTCTAGCACACAAAGTATAGATACTAATACATCGGAACCAAGTCATTTGAGTAGAAATACTTTAATTAGTACTAGCCCTTGGATTACTCTTAGTTGGGTTCTCAACGGGATTTTAATAACTTGCATTATTGTTTGTGGTTTTTTGTATGTCAGACATAAAAGGAAATATCGTGATTATCTTTTAAACGACGAGGACTCTCTCGATAATGCTGTGCTTACTATGTCATAGTGCAACGTACAGTGAAAGTGCATGGGAAAGTATACCATTTTATGTGTAAGATCAAGCGTAAGGTGTTATACTTTTTTATGACCCACTGTACCTTACCTACCGTATGTTACCTTTACTTTAGAGAAAATTTCAAAGGATGCTGAGACCGTTGGGTCAGTTAACCTTGAAACTCAAACGATAAAATGATGTTGATCTACGTTCACTCACTCAGGGCTTATAAATTCAATTAGTTGTATATTTACAATACAACATTATTAGTATCTTCATGACTTCAATTTGAAAACAAAACTAACACTAATAGAAGCAACCTGAAAGAAGTATATTTAATTGTGAAAATCTAGTCTGTCAATATCTGCGCTGCAAACTGAAAAATATAGAATTTTAGTGACACCACTGAATAAATAATAGTGGTATTGTACTAACGTAGTGAAACCAAAGAAAGAATTTTATACACTGGCACTTTGATAAATCAAAGCACTGGCATTACTGTTACGTTCAGTGGCAAATTAAAACTTCGTTTTTTCTATTATTCTTGCTATTCATATTTACTCCTACCCCACATTATTTATATTATAAATGATTATATTACCTTTATTAAAATCAAAGCTATTAATTTAAACTTCATCTCGCCTAAGGTCACGGTTACCGGCGTAACGTTATGGGCTTTTGTTTCTTACTTATTCAAACTGTGCGTACAATTAAATTCTTGTTTATGTAAATAGATAAAATAATTTTCTGTATAGAGACTACATTAAACTTTTATAAATTTATTTTTGTTAAAACAGCATTATTAAGAAAATATGGAAAATGTCAAGTGTTAACATAAACTCGTTTATAGTCAGGCGGACGGTACAACAAGGTCTAGTTATATCACCTTTTGTAGAATGAATTGTAATATAATATAATAATATTGTTTCCATCCTTTGAGTACAAAGCCCTAAAATATACAAAAGGTGGGATTATATGCCAGTCACACCGGCCAATAACAATAGGGTACCAATCATTTAATTAAATATAAATATCAATAAAAAAAAGTATTTTTTTAAAGAATATGTTGTGCAAATTGTTTATTCTATGTTCATAAAAGTCTATATTAAGTATAAGTAAGGTTGTGCCAATTAAAGAAATATTCAAAATTTCATAATTTTTACTTTTTTTAATAAAGAATATTGGCAAGAATACAATGCATTTTCAATTTTAATTACTTAGACCATAGAAACCACAATGCTTTTTTAAGGACTCAAAGAGAGTTGTTTTTCAGATCTTATATTGTTTACAAAAGGTGATGTGCTGTTGATGAACCAGTCTATGATGAACTTGGTGACTGGAGCATTATCTGCAGGCACCATGTGTCCCCCGCCTCTGATCAGCACCTCCGTGAAATTACCGCCGCTTTTCTTATAGCTAAAGACACATGAGTTACACTTATTAGAGTATGTTTAGTTAACCTTAGAGCAACACGGCAAGAGTAGCCTTAGCGAAATTTTACTACCTACTCCAATAAATTGCCGTTTTTTGCGGGGGAAAAATATACACACATGTACAGTACTGCATATCTACATACAAAACTTATACTGTCACCCATAGATAAAAAATTGCCTTAGGGCCGCCAGCGATTCCTAGTTCTATGCTGTCACCTATCTTTTACCACCTATACCTTTAGTATTTCACTGTTTACCACTGTGTTTTTTTTTGCACTGATATTCTTACACATATCATGCAAGGACTTATATTCTTTCTAAATAAGAAATTTTTATCGCCTCAAAAAGATAATTTCTGACCATGTTCTTTTCTGCCAGGTTGCAAATTTCCAATTTTAGATTTTTTTTACATATCATTATCATTTACTGTAGTCAGTAGTTCAAAGTCGATATTACTTTTTACTTTTATCCAAATGTGTTAATATAGAAGACTTACGCAACAACTTCGCCATTGGGACCCCTTATTCGCTTCCGTTTCGCCTTACGAAAGTCCTCACTGCCATTCCATTCAAACAAATCGTAAGCACGTTTGGTCAGACTGTATGGCACGATCAGATCCAGTTGTCCGCTGTGGAGTTACTGTTATTTTATTACTATTATAACATGACATTATTATTTTTACAAAAAAATAAACTTCAGGTTTCCCAAGGAGCTATAAAGAGGGCTGTATGCTCGGTATATTTCCTAACGAGCCCGAAAAAGAAATGAGGACGAACCTCCTCATTTCTAGAGCTAAAACATAGTACAGCACACAGTGGATTAGCTCTTTAAAGTTGCAGTAGGTCACATAAATAGCGCGGAAAATCGACCGAGAACCGATCCGAATATGAGGCAGAAAAGTTCTCTAATTGGTGAACAAGCAGTGGCAAGCGCAGCGTCACACACCCGCCGACCAGGTGGTAAGATGAATTGAAAACTTCTTGAAGAAGACCGTTGGCCGGTTGCAACCGTTCGTCGTTCTGAAAATAGAGAATGGCTTGGGAGAGGCCAGTGTAACAGTGGACTGCCTACAGCTAATATGATGATGATGACTATTATATAATTGCACGTTGAATTATACCTGTAAGCCAATACAGGATAATAGTTCAGCAACTCTTCAACGAAAGGCCGCGTACTGTTCATAATATCAGGTAACATCTTCTCGTACACCAGCTGGTTGTTCAACACAAATGAGGAGTTCCCAACGTGGATCCATCTCCTCACATCTTCTCTTTGGACGAAATGCTCGAATTGGGGCGCCCCTGGAGACGGATCCTTCAGGAAGTTTAATATGTTTACTCCACTTATCTTCTTTATGAACTCTATCGTTTCGTTGAATTTCTATAAAATTAGAAAGAAATAGGTTATAAGAAGAAGTGCACATGGCATGCGGATTTGTGAAAATATAATTTTTACGCCAAATACAAAAAGCAACTATTTTTTACCAGGAATAACTTCTAAGATTACCTATTTATTCAATAAAGGTACCAATTTTGATATTGGTTATAAAAATATAGATATTAATAGTAATCAGTAAGATGATATGCTTCTTAAATTAAAATAAATTCGAATGTTACTTATCTCAACTTACATTAGAAGCTTCAACCATTTTGTTTTGGTCAATCAACTGAACAACACTCTGCTCCAACTCCTCCAATTTGTCCAACTGGCAGTCAGCCAGTATACCTATCTCTCTGCACAGACTGCTGTACTTCATCATGTTTCGGGGGTCCACGAGGGCGTTGCCCATGATACAACCCTGAAAGTTATTTTCGATGAAAGAGTTTGAGATTGATTGGATGCCGTGCCTTGGAGATTGGGATGACCTCTTTTGTGGAATGCCACTTGTGTGGGTACATTGGGCGCAGTCTCACCTCAATCCCCAAGCCCGTCTCAGCTGCGGCGGCTGAAGACTGCCACATACGGCGCAAATATGCACAACTACATTTTAAACTGTTTTGGGGTGGAGACGTTGGGTCCAAGGGGACTTGAGCTCACCAGCTAAAAACACAGTGGCATATTCTTTTGCAGGGCTTACTTACTGCTAAATATATAGGCTGATGGTTGTTCCTTCGTCCGTGTATCTGTATGGCCAGTGCTGGCACATACTTGCCGGCGTATGACTCGCCCGCTACGAACAATGGACTCTTTAGCAACTCCGGGAATAATTCTAGAAATTGCTGCAAGAACTCGTACAATTGAGCACCAACCTGCGAATAAAAGTAGCAGATATGATAATTTTGGTGGAAGGTACCTCTACTGGTTTGTCACCAGTGGTGAAAGCCAGTAGCTTCAACTGGGAAAGTATGTGTTATACGTCGCCACTGGTGACAATCGGGATTATTTTTACCATTTGTCCCCAGTGGCAACAAAGCTAGTGTGATAACAACCGGGAATAGACGGCTGTAAGTATCATGCTGTTGTTTACTGGCAAAGATAAAATATACACTGCTACTGGTAAGTTACTAGCGAAAGTGTACTTCCTTGATAACTCATCGTCAACCTTTGCCTTTGATATTTGGCAGAATACCTATATTATCGCCTGGTCTTTCAACGTTACTACTGAGTTATACAATTGATTTTTCAAAGAGAGCGCATGAAGTATGATAAAGTCAGACATTGTCGACATCAGGGTCGTCAATAAGTGCGAACGCCCTTGGTGAAGTTCACATAGAAAATAGAAATAAAAAGATATCATAACAGTATATCTATTAAAAACTGTGTACGTATTTAAAAATGATAACAATTACATTTCTCTGCATATTTGCATGCATGGTAGGTAGGTATTTATTGAAATATTCTAAGGTATTTTGTCCATAAATTATTCTAATAGGTAAAGCACGATGAATATATTTTTACCTATCAATTTGTTGTTTCTTATGTTAACGATGTTCAACAAATACACATCTCTACAGAAGTCCTTATTAGTCTACCAGGTAATATTCATAAAAGTACTTGAAACTTTTTGCTATTTACAGGACAGGGGCATAGACAAATTCATCATCATCAAATAAGTTTTTTGCCCCTTGCTATGAACTTTGTTACTTACTAGCGACCCTTCCCGGCTTCGCATGGGCATAAAACCTTCCTCTTGAATCACTCTATCTATTAAAAAAACCGCATCAAAATCCGTTGCGTAGTTATAATGATTTAAGCATACAAAGGGATATAGGGACAGAGAAAGCGACTTCGTTTTATACTATGTAATGACAGTGATTCTATACGCC
The DNA here is from genome assembly GCA_947044815.1 of Apomyelois bistriatella. Lineage (NCBI taxonomy): Eukaryota > Metazoa > Arthropoda > Insecta > Lepidoptera > Pyralidae > Apomyelois > Apomyelois bistriatella. Next base: position 3,619,941 of record OX345688.1, read on the forward strand.
AAATTACACCAATTCTTATAATCATGACAATGCCATGGTAAGTGCGTGCTATTCAATTCGGTCACCGCTTGAAGATGTAGGTACCAATTCCGGAAATTTATATCGCAGCCAATAATTTGAGACTCTTTTTACCCTCCACAGGCAAATCAGTGAAAATCGAAATCTGGGGAAAGCCTATGTCATATACATTATATACCTACATATATGTATGCTAGGCGAACGTTATGTAGCTTAAATGTTGATGAGTAGGTATGCTATTATGTTGTATATCTGATGAAGTCTACTTACAGCGTCTTCATCAGATGGGTATCCTCGGTCGTCGCTGGTGAAACTGTACCCAGCGCCAACTGGATTGTCAATAAATAGCAGTGAGTAGCTGCTACTCCAAGTAACATTTCTTAGTTTCACTGAAATATAATAATCACCTTAATTAATCCCCTCCGGCCACATTGACAACTAAGTTTCGAAACCAGTTCCTAAATAAGAATATATGTTCTCTCTACTCATGTAGTTGCCAAAGATTCAGGCTCTTTATATAACTATTTTTTTTTTGTTATATTTCGATATATAATGTAATTAATGGGTCTAGGTTATGTAACACTAGAGGCAGAAATAGGAACTGCGTCTAACTAATTCTATAAGTGTTAGTAGAAAAAATATATACCTTGGCCATCTTCTATCTGCAAAGGCCCAATAATATCAAACAGGCCCTTCAAGGAGGAGTATCCAGGCCCTCCTTGTAGCCAAATGATCCACGGTGTTTTTTCTGTTCTATCAGTTTTTGGAAAGAACCAAAAGAAGATATTTGAAAAATATTTCTCATTTACAGTTATGAAGCCAGAGTGACTTCTAATACAAAAATGTTCTCGTTTTACTACAGATAATGATCTGGCCAATTCCGTTTTCCCTTTTTTTATAAGAGGGGTTAAAAATAAAGGGTTGTTTAGTTCCTCTGATTTGGTTTCATTGTAATCATTACATTTTGTTTGCTGTACAAAACTGAAAATTTAAGTGCATTTTCAGTTGGTAGTTAAATCTTGTATTATTCCTTTCCTTATGTTCTAAACTTAAAGAAGAATAACTTATTCATTCGGTGAAATATACTTATAAAATAAAACTTAATTTACTGTGTAGATTGCAGAATACTACATTTGCAACTTACTCTTAAAAATCTGAAAATTAAAAAATAAAGTCAAGAGTACAAACCAAATCAACAGAAATCCTAAAAATAATTTTGTCAATACTGCCATCTTCATATCATAAATTAAAAAAAAAATTGCCTGGCGGACCGCGCGAATTTTATAGGAACTTCTATGCTCCAAATACTTATAAATAAGTACGGTTAAAGATAGAGACAGATCGAAGACGTCACATAAGTTTTAATTTCCGTTAGCACAAATTTTATAAAGACAAATATAAAAAAAATAAAAAGTAAATAAATTATGATATTTTCAGTAGGTATAATATCTTACAAGAATACACGTTTGACAACGATTCAATAGATTTTAAAAGAAAGTAAAAATGCATAATGGTTTATAGTTAAAAGGTGTGGCACATCTTTTTCTAAACAAGCAAGTGTAAATTAGAAATGCTTTGATAAGCTTTCGTTACGAATGACGTAAGACGATAACATAATATATGTAAAATGCCACTTAGTATTCATAGTATTTAAATCAAAGAAGTTCGAATCGCGCTCTCTGACGCAATTTTTTTTAAATCTATGATTTAAATAGAATTTTGGCGCCATCAGTTGTAATTATTTAGATATTTATAATCCCATAGAATTCTGTATCTAACACTGCAGGATATTGAACTCTTTATTGCACTATCAACAGATTGTTGATCGCAACTAACAGGTTATTTTCTACAAATAGCGAACTTACTCTACACCGTAAATGCTGTATTTACTAGAAATATTTTCCATTTAAATAAGCTCTAATGTTATTTCAAAGTTAAAGTTATGTGTTAAATTAAAATTTTACATGTATACATATAAGTATACATACATACTACAGAATAGTGAGAAGGACATATTTTTCAGGGATAAAAAGTACCTACATCCCGGAAAAAATACTTTTTCCGTGGGATAAACGCGGAAAAAAAAGCTGGTATATATTTGAGACGTTATTTGCTATGCTGGGAAACATATTACTACACCCGTCAGATTTGCGCATACAAAGCAGCGGACATAAGCTAGTAGGTTTTTTGAGTCGTTAATATGACCTGATTCATCCCCATAAATAAACATAATTGATGGGCCCTACAGAGGCGGGAATTCCGACCGAATTTCAAGAGCGTGAGAATATCGGTTACTATTTAAGTTTAGTCGCGTTTGTCGGCTGTTTAGCCATCACGCTCACGTAGCAATTGTAACATCGATGACTGTGAATCGCATATTAAATTGCTGGACAATGTTGATCAAGGTTTTAATGTGTACTATAATCTATTCTATGGCTACAGGAAGAATCTCGTAAGATTTTTTCCACTTTGAACAATGTTTCGCTTGCATTTCAAGCCGTATAGCCATAAAGTCCAGGGTCCGAAAGAAGATTTCTAGATATTTCTCTGTTTGAAATCCTTTTTAAGACTTCTTCTTGTCGAGTCGAAATGGCTTAACTCTTAAATTAGTTTGACCAGTATGTGGCTACGTTAATTGATCTGTCGATGGCCGTTCCTAGATACTCAACTATACAGGCGTCTGAACAGTCAGGAAACTTTTAACACTTAGCCATTCGGCTTGGATATAACCGAAAACTTTTTAGGGCGATAATCCCACATAACCGTGTGAAATTCATTTAACTCTAACCGGCTATTTAGTAATCTCACTCACGTCCTCGGGTATCATCGATGTTTACTACGAACCTCCTAAATATAGAGCAAATCACAACCTGAGCGTGCAAGAATCTATCGCGAATGTCGGAGCGTGGGAGCGCGATTATGCTAAACAGGTCATTGGTACCCCGTACCTGTTCGCATCGGATACAGGGTGATCTGATTTTCTAATTGTTTTTAAGCTCTCTCAAATTAGGATAAGGTTGTAGAGATTATGTTGATCTATTTAGGATTAAAAAAAGATAGTCCTGTGTTGTCGACAGTTTTTTTATAGTGTCGAAAAACTTAGAAGTGGTTTATTTTTAAGAAATTCTTGAATAAGTTTTTAAACTAAAAATTTTGTTTCTCCAGAAACTTGCCAATCATCTATGCTACTTTTTCTATAGTTGATATGAACAGTGAAACTTATTTTAAAAACATGTAACGTAACTGAGTTTTTAATAACTAAACTTTATTTTTAAATACAAATTTATTATTATGGTTGGTCATTATATAATCATGTGATAAGAGTTGGAATACCTCTTTATCTACACTTCTGTGTTTTCTTATCTGATAAATTGAATCACCTGAAGGAGTTTGAAAATTTATGAAGAGGTGTAATGAAACCATCATCGATCACATAAATCATATTAAATATTTATATTTTATTATAATATTATATATATATATTGGTATAAGTATTTATATTTTAGGTAAATATGGTAATTTATTTATTAAAAGCATAAAAAGCCATCCAACAAATTTAGTTTTCATTTATAAAAAAGGATATCAACTGATTTTTTTAATGAAATGTTATTTTAGTTTCGTCCAGTAATAAAACATTCCGACGAATTAAGAACCTCTTCCTTTTTTTGGAGTCCGTCAAAAATAACAAAGTTGTGTGTATGTACTCGAAAAACAGAAAGAAGCAGTAGTAAATATTTTTATACCATCCGGAAGCTCAAAAATAAGACTGTAAGGTACTTAGGTGTGTTCCTAAGAAATATCCTTCAAGCAGGTTGAAAATGCCCAATCATACACAGTAATGTTTAAATAGAGAGAAACAGTATGAGAACGATCAAGAAATCATTGAGAAAAATAGCACATTTCTGTAATCATATCGAATTGACCTAAAATTTAATCTATAAATAAAATAAGACCGTGTGAAAACGAACATCGATAAAACGGAGCACCCTGTTTACAAGATCGAGATAAATCCAAGTTCAAGTGCAGAGCGAGAACCGGCGTAGTATACAAGGCTCCCGAGACTAGCACCCCGGCTCCATTCCGCTGCTGAGGCCCAGGAGCACAGGACCAAAGACGAAATGATGCTCATTTGGATCACTTTGATGTGAGTTCATATTGTTTTTTAATGTTTATGGTATAAATTTAAAGGCCCTTACGATTCCGATTTTAAAATCGTGTGAACAGACATAAAACTAAATTATAGCTCGTTTATGTCGCAAGGTTGAATAAATAAACAAACTTACTTTTTTCACATAAAAAAAATGATTCGCTTTTAATGTTACACAAAACTTTTCTGAGGTAGAGTTCAACATTCTTGATCTTGGTTAACGATTGATAAGTTGGTTTTTGGTGTTATTAACAAACTATTTTATTCTTTTATAGTTAGCATAATTTTTTTTTATAATTCTTTGCGTTCAAAATCACGGCTGTCTGTCTTAAGACATTAATCCAGTTAATGAAATACTGAGACTAGAACAAATAGTGTTTTTTAATATATGTATGTACATACTTGTTGTTTTTTAGATTTTTCATAAGATGTCTAATCTTATGAAAAATCTAAAAAAATAGACAAGCATACGGCCTGCTTAAAATTGGCGCGTGGTCATCCTAGCTTATTAACCCTTGTAAGTCCGTATAGGTAGTATTTTACTAATTTTGAAATGTAATATCACCATCCGCTGTGCAGTTGTTGCAATTTATGTGGGGTTCTAAAATGCCCACTTTCGCTTTTGTTACATTGTTAATGGTCTCCAAAATAAAACTATTCTACTGTTGTAGCGCAGTGGAGTTTGTGGCGCCGCTTCTTCTCCACTTGCGCTTTGGAAGTGGTGGTAAACTTAATTTAAGTAATGATTCACGTCAATAAGAATGTCCTATATTGAGAATGAACAATTTGAATTTGAATTTGTTACCTATAACCCTATAACCTCCGTCAAGAACTCTAAAAAAAATTAAACCGACTAGCGATCCCAGAGATTAGCGAGTTTAAAATAACAAACCCCTATGATTTATAATATTAGTTTAGAAGTATAGTTGTATTAAGTCCTGTTGATTTGATAATAAATGTAATAAAACGGATTGCTATCAACAGATGTGCCCACGCGGTACTTGGTAACCAGAGTCCTCCAGACCTCCCATCAGGGGAAGACCCTGAGCCCATCCTGACCTTCATGGAGCGAACGTACAAACCCGGCAGAGCGAGACAGGCATACGACGCCGGGGAGCCGCTACTCCTCACACCTTTTATCGAGGATAAGAAGCTGGAAGAAGGCAGGAAAGCCGCAGCTGTAGACTCCGACTTTTTGCTTCCTGATATGGAAAGCTATGCTGGATATTTGACTGTACGTTTTATTTTAAACATTAATCATAACGCTACGGTAACCACTCTCCATCAGGTCGTGTGTCTGTTTGCCCCATGAATAGTTTGAACCCGTATAATAATTAGAAGTTCGTTACAAACCATGTCTGAGATATAGTATATTTTTAGGACCTGTACAAAAATGAAAAACGGAACGGTAGAGAAAAAGACATCAACGAATTTATGGATCAGCTTCAAACGAGTATGACACCTAAGAAATATAAGTTATTACATGCAATGATGACAGGACCTTTTTAGGGATGACCTGATAGAAAGCGGTTACCGCAGCCTTCAACACCAGGAACACTAAATTTATGTCGAGCCTTTCAGATAATATGTATTACTATCTTCATTCCGTGTTGATAAAGCTAAAAACAGTCTACATTTTGTTTTGCCTAGTAGTATACCTAGAAATTTCCCATTTTTATGTGGTAGTGTTAATACGTATTGTGCGTGTTTCCTCACCCGCGCGCAATGTTCACGTAGAAATAAGTACGCATGCCGTCTTCTGTTGGTTCAATCTTCTTTAATGTTTTAAACGAAAATTACATATGTTTCATTCCATTATCATATATATATTGTTTCATAATTACAAACAGTATGAAGTTTTGATAATTTTATGTCAATAAAATTAGCGTACCACTGTTCAGTTTCCTTACTCGTAATTATTGATTTTGTTTTTGTTGTTCTTCCCTCAGGTTAACAAGGAGTACAATGCAAACCTCTGGTTTTGGTACTTCCCCGTAGCTGACAAGAATGTATCGGAGACACCCCTGATCCTCTGGCTGCAGGGAGGACCGGGAGCGTCCTCCCTGTACGGGCTGTTCACCGAAATCGGACCTTTCTTCGTCACTGAGGATAAGACCTTAGAGGGTTAGGATTTTTTTTTATGAAAATCCTGTGATTCATAATCATATACCTCTATATATATATTTGATTTCTTTAAATATTGAACAATGAGATTTCAAATTTCACGTAGATTTTTTTCAGTATAAAGCTACCTATCACTATACCGAAATTTGGACACGGAATGAGGAATTTTATACTTGTTCTATATGTAGGGTAAAAGAAGAATAATGTTATAAGTAGTGCGTATTTATGAATAATCATTTTGTCTATGATTGCTTACAGAAATCAAGTATTCCTGGGGCAAAAACCACTCGCTGCTGTTTATCGATAATCCTGTGGGCACCGGGTTCAGTTTCACCGATGACGATCGCGGATACGCCACCAACCAAACTACGGTATGTTATAGACGCTTCAGCCAGAACTGACAAATGACAAGCGATTTACCACCCTACAAATATGTATATAAAAATCATTATAATAAGTTATCGGATTTAGAATCACACTGTCTCAAGTGATCGATAGATGGCATTAATATATCTCAGTATGTGGAGGACCTTATTAGTACACTAAAAATCGGTGCGGTTCGTTGTATGGCAGTTGAATTTCTGTACTTTCTGTAATCTGTGGCAAAAGAGACCTACACTAACACTATGGACAATGGTTGAGGCCTTCTTTTATTAAGAACATTTTCGTGTTATCCCAGATCGGAGAGAACCTTTACGCAGCGCTGCAGCAGTTCATGACGCTGTTTCCCGAGCTTCGGAAGGCGCCTCTGATAGTGGCTGGAGAATCCTACGCCGGCAAACACATCCCGTCCCTCGGGGTGCAGATCCTATGGCACAGACATGAAGACGAACCTATCAATCTCCAGGTAAAGTTTAAAAAAATACATCAACTAAGTACCATACTTAAGGCGAGAATAGAGCCTTTTGGGACATTATTTGGACTCATATTATAATATCTACATTAGGTACTGTAAAATATTATCATGCAGTTTTTAGATTGACACCAGGTTCTGCTGGTTCCATTGATCTTTTAACCTAAACGAATTAATGAAAAAAGTAGCTAACAGTTCAGTACGAATATTTAGTATTTTTTTATGAGTCATCATTCCATGTTTATATATCTTATTACAGGGTTTAGCCATCGGTAATGGTTTCACCGATCCTCTAACGCTGCAGAAGTACAGCCACTTCGCCAGGGAAGTCGGTCTGGTTGACGACAAGGTCGCCGACACCATGAATGTTCTGGAGGGAGCCGTCGTCCAGTTTATCAAGGAAGGAGAGATGCTGAAAGCCTATGCGGTAAGTACTCATCATTTTTTTTTGCGTTTTTCTGTTGGATGGCCTAGTGAACCTTGTCCGGTCAGAAGTTTCAAATATGAATGGATTGAAGAAGTGGAGAGATTTGCGCGAGCTGAAGACAATAGGTGTGGCTAGATTGGCAAGACAGATCGAAGGGGAGGTTTTATTAATGGAGGCCTGGCTGACATCGACCTCCGCTTTGGAGATTAAGTTTTGATGGTTTTTGCTGGAATCCCTACAATAGATGCCATAGCTGGCATCCCTACCGGATTCCCTAGTCCCAGTCGGGGTCAGCTATTTTATAGCCGGAGACTAGAGAAATCATCCAGAAATTTCGAAACCAATTTATTTAAAACACGTGTTTTTTTCAGTACTACAACTATCTATTACAACTGTTCCTGTCAGAATCTCGTCTGTCTAACTTATACAATTACCTGGATGACGACATCAGTCTGGAAGGGGCCTACAACGACTATCTCCAGACCACGGAGGTCCGCAAGGCACTGCACGTCGGCAACACCAACTTCACGTCGATCGGGGTTGTGTATAGGAAACTCGTGCCTGACTTCATGAATAGCGCCAAAATGTGGTTAGAAGAGCTCCTGGAGAATTATAGAGTCATGCTGTACAAGTAAGTGGGGTGAAATTTGTAGGCTTGTTACTCTTTAGTGGTCGCAAGATAGACATATCAAAAATAACTTTAGATTAATATAACGCAAATCAGCTGTAAAGATTAATGATAAACTTAGTCCGTCTATGAATAAGGTAAATCCGTTTTAAACGATAATAAGTACATACTTACATTTGAAGCCAGACCGGTGAAAACCATAGATTTATGAAATGTCAGCGCGGCCTCGATTTCGTATTTCTGTGGTGAAAATGGAACCTTGTCACTTTAGTATGTGTTATATAATATTTCTTTGCTTATTCGGCGAGCGTGTATGATGAGAGTAATAAGTGTGGAGGAAGCGAGGGAGGTATGTAAGGATCTTAGCCAATAAAAATCTCTAGTCTCTGCTTACCCCTACGGGAGACATGCATGATGATATGTATGTATGCTTTATTAATTACTAAAGTAAACCAACTTTATAGGTACCTACTGCTTATGCCCAAATCAGTATGAATTATATTAACAGATACAATTTTCAGTGGCCATCTTGACATCATCGTTGCATATCATCCATCAGTGAACTCCTACAATAGTCTGGCATTTTCCGGCACAGAGGAATTCAAGAAAGTCAAGCGGTTACCATGGCACCACGACGGAACATTGGCTGGGTAAGCATTTTCACTTCTTTCTTTCTGCCTCTTTGCTCGTATAGAATCCCAACTAATATTGTAAATGCGAAAGTGAGTATGTATATTAGTTTGTTAACTCTTCACGTCCTATCTACTGAACCAATCTTCCTGAAATTTCGCATACAAGACTAATAAGAATTTAGACATAGGGTACCATTTCATCACGTTCCTGAGGGAATTTTAGGTACGCGAGCGAACTGCGGGCAAAAGTTACTAAGTTATAATTTAATATGGTAAAGGTACAAAATGGTACAATGCAATTCCGAGAGTTTATATTGCTTATTTATATATGTTTACAGATACTACAAGGTAGCGGGCAACCTAACAGAGGTGATGATCCGCGGCGCCGGGCACATGGTCCCCGCCGACAAGCCGGCCGCGTCCCTCGGCCTCATCTCGGCCTTCGCCCGCGACCTCCCTCTGGACTCCGACACCGGCTCTCTCGTGAACGTTGAAATGACCAGCAGACGACGCCAGTTGAGAGTCTAATAGCTATAGTAGCTGTTTTCAGTCGAAGGGAAATTGCCACTTATTGTACCTTATTTAAAATAAAATTTACATTAAACTTTTATTTCACCAGTAATAAAAGTTTCCGGTGAATTGAGAACCTCCTCCTTTTTTTGAAGTCGGTTAAAATATAAAAGGAATAAAGAACAAATCACAAAGATAGGTAAATGCGGCGTTATCGCATAATTTTATTATGTATGCAATCTCTTCTAGACAACCTAGTAGACAACTCAAATACTTAAGTTGCCTACCTAAAATAAATATTGAACTAAGAAGTATCCTATACCGTATGTAACTTTTTTGCTAACAAGAAACACACTAGGTTGACTGGTAGAAAATTTTCTTAGGTAGCATGTATGTATATCAAATGTATATATAGTTGGTAGTAGTATCTCTCTATCCATACTTCCATACTAGTCCATACTTCCATATCCATACTAATATTATAAATGCGAAAGTCTGTCTGTCTGTCACCTCTTCACGGCTAAACTGCTGGACCGATTGTGATGAAATTTGGTAGGGATGTAGTTAACGACCTGAGGTCAAACATAGGCTACTTTTCGGCGCGATATAACCGAGTCCCACGCGGGACGAAGCCGCGGGGAACAGCTAGTATGTAATAAACTTTGATTATTTATTCTCAATCAAAGGTAATAAAGAATTAATGAATAAATATATTATGTCATTTTGTTGTAGGTGCTACTTATAGCATTCTATAATCTGTAATTGTAAGTCAATAACTAGCCAGTTACCGCCAAAACTAGGACCATGATTTAAAGCGTACCTTGGGCTTTAGCGTAAGCTGAAGATGCTATTTGCAACATGTGTAGTAATGGCGCGAAAATGGACATGGACGTTCACGCAGCAATCCATTCACATGCTGCAGGTCACCCAAAGAGCTATGGTATGGAGCGGGCGATGCTCGGTATCTCCCTCCGGGACAAAATCCGGGACTCAGAGATAAGAAGACGGACGAGACTCACCGACATAGCCAAAGTGGTAGCCGAAAGAAAGTGGCAATGGGCGGGACACATATGCCGCACAAGAGATGATCGTTAGGGAAAGTTAGTGCTTGAGTGGAGACCCAGAACCGGACGTAGAAGTGTCGGTAAACCCCATGCCAGATGGTTCGACGACCTGGTCAAAGTTGCCGGAAGGAGTTGGATGAAGAAAGCACAAGACCGAGAGGAATGGCGTGCATTGCTAGATGCCTACACTCAGCATTGGGTGACGATGGGCTGAAGAGAAGAGAGAAGAGAATTACATTTTTGTTGCCTTTGCCTTTTAAGGTACAAAAAAGGCACCCTAAAAAAGAAAACCTTCGTCAGACTCAGACCTATACGTTACGTACGCATGCAACAACATCTAGCTGGTGGCTTACCATCATCTCTTAAAACCACAGACAAATCTGTGCTTAAATCCATGCAAGCAAGTTCCAGTGAGTAAGCGCGATACAAGATGTAATGCGACATCCCCCTTACTCACTGGATCTTGCATGGTTTTAAGTGATGGTGGTAAGCCACCTGGATCTTGCATGGTTTTAAGAGATGATAGTAACCCCCGGTACAGGGGGGTTAGTAGTGAGTAAGCGAGACAGCGCGATACATGATGTAAGGCGACATCCGCCTTACTCACTGGAGCTTGCATGGTTTTAAGAGACGGTGGTAAGCCACAAATACGCATTTTGACGTATGGTTGTGATGCGGCCTGCCGAGTTGCCTAGCACGGCACGCTGCGGCCCGTCAAAGTCTGCGACTACTTTTAAGGAACTTGTTTCCAGGGCCATAAAAAAGAAAAAATACACTTTTTATTTATGGTAAATGGTGACGTTTCCCGACGAGACGACAGAAATCTAATAAAAATCAGTGAAATTTATTTTGTAGAATTTCGATATCTATTTCTTATTGGATTTGTTTTATTATGTCGGCATCATTTTCTTATGCATACTATTTATGATAGTGTCCGTGAAGAGATTCTAGTTCGCTAATAAAAGACTTCGTCATGGCTCTCGTCTATGCGGTTGGTGCATTTTTGCTTTTGACGCCTTCAGTAGCATTTTATTTACCCGGCTTAGCTCCGGTAAATTATTGTAAAGCTACTGAAGAAAATTCTAAATCCTGCAAGGTAAGAACAATATGATATTGATATTTTGAAACTTGGTAATTTCAGTGTTCATAATAATAGTACGAGGTACCTTGTTGTCAATAAGTACCTATTTTACTTGGCATCGTTTTTATTTCCTCAATCGGTTGTAAAAAATGGTAATTTAGATAAGGATGTGAATATCATACTAAAATATTATGTTAAAATGTAACAGTGATTAATTTTGACTAGTTAAATTATGTGGCAGCATGTATAGATTAGCTCAAGCTCCAATATGTTGATAATTAATGTGATAGCTGTTAACCATTGCTATTAAAAAGTATGTAATCTAATCTTTAATAGCCATTTGTTACACAAAGATGTCCTGTGTGACTAACCACTAAACTAGTAATCATCAATCCATACTAATATTATAAATGCGAAAGACTGTCTGTCTGTCTGTCACCTCTTCACGGCTAAACTGCTTGACCGATTGTGATGAAATTTTGTAGGGATGTAGTTAACGACCTGAGGTCAAACATAGGCTACTTTTGGGCGCGATATAACCGAGTCTCACGCGGGGCGGAGCCGCGGGGAACAGCTAGTAGTTAATAAGTATGGCATATTGGACATAAAAAATTATCATTCAATGTCACTGATATTTCTTTTTCAATTATTTTAATTTCATATCTGGTGGTGTATAAAAATTATTATAAATAGTATATCCATATACTGATATTATAAATGCGAAAATCTGTCTGTCTGTCACCTCTTCACGGCTAAACTGCTGGACTGATTGTGATGAAATTTGGTAGGGATGTAGTTAACGACCTGAGGTCAAACAGGGCATAAACTTTTGTGTCCCACGCGGGGCGAAGCCGCGGGGAACAGCTAGTTCTTACATAAAGTATATTTGGTCAGTGTTTAAAAAGGGTACATAAGTCGAATGCTCGCTTACTTATTTTTGGGGTCGCAAGATAACCGTAAACTAACCTGTGACCCTCCATATAGTAGGATTTGTGTAAAATTCCGCCATCTCCTTAAAAGGGGGGCTTTTGGGTCATCTAAATTGGCAATAGAGTAAAAACCAGTGAAAAAAATAGACTTTTTATTTCAGAATGAGATTCCTCTTTATGTGAATAGGCTGAATACAGAAGAGTCTGTGATTCCATTCGAATATCACCACTTTGACTTCTGTCTTGCTGATGAAGCACAATCTCCAGTTGAAAATCTTGGCCAAGTGGTGTTTGGCGAGAGGATCCGTCCTAGCCCTTATAAAATAAACTTTCTGAAGGATGTACATTGTGAAGCAGTTTGCAATAAGGTGTACAAGCCTCAGGACCCTGAAGCGACGAAGAAACTGAATCTCTTGAAAATGGGAGCAGCTCTCTACTATCAGCACCATTGGATTATGGATAACATGCCGGTCACTTGGTGTTATGTGGTGAATGAAGGAGGCAAGACTTTCTGTAGTACTGGATTCCCAATGGGATGCAAATCTGATGGAGACTCTGTAAGAATATTCTTGATAATTTTTTTCTTTCTTGTAATCTTGCAATCAGCCTTTCTGGCAGATGTGAAAGATTTTATTTCTTTCTCATTTTCTTGATACTATATTTATATATTTATTATTAATATGGCAATATATCTTAATAACTTTTTAATTGAACCAATTTAACAATTTTTAGGACACATCATGTGGCCCAATCGTGTCCCAAAAAAGCAATGAAGTTGACAGCTTTTATCTATTCAACCATGTGGACCTGGAAATCACCTACCACAGCGGTGATAAAGAGGATTGGGGTGTGGATTTCACCAATGGTGGCCGTATCATTTCAGCTAAGGTAAATGAATATTTATCCTATGCATTTTTTTTTTCTTTTGTGAACAAAGGAAGTAGGTACAGAAGATGGTATACAAGAGCGGTTTCTCTATGTTCCACAATAAGGCATACAAATTTTTTCAAATAAGTGTGTAAGTCATTACATTTATGTCTATTTATTTCTAAAACCAGCTTATCACTATATGTGTTAAAGGATTTTCATTTTTCTAAAATCCACTTATTTGATGCTCATTTTTAGTATTTGTCGAACATTTTTCAGTAAGAGTATTTGTTCACAAATGAAAATTATTCAACATCAATTTTAAATTCATTTTTCTAGAATAAATCTAAAAGTATTTAAATTAAAAGTAATAATTTCAGGTTAAACCTGCCAGCATTGACCATCAAAAAGCAGGAAAAGTAGACTGCAGCTTCCAAACACCATTGAAACTGCCAAAGACACTGAAAGAAATGCTTAACATAACTTACACATACAGTGTTACCTTCCACATGAATAACAGCATCAAATGGTCATCCAGATGGGACTACATATTGGAGTCTATGCCTCAGACTAACATTCAGTGGTTCTCGATATTGAACTCTCTAGTAATAGTGTTGTTCCTCAGTGGAATGGTTGCTATGATATTACTAAGAACACTACATAAAGACATAGCGAGATACAATCAGATGGAGTGCGGCGAAGATGCTCAGGTAATTCTGTTATTTTTATCTATTCTTTGTTTAAATGCCTATGTGATCCAGTGGTTAAGGTGTTTGCCTGTAGACCCGGAGATCTTGGGTTTGATTCCCACTGGAAGCATATGTACTTTGTTTAGTTGTTTATTTATTTATTTATTCCACTACAAAATACATTGTGTTGGAAACAAGTTATTTACAATATCATCATAATTAATATAAATTTTTAATAAAAAAAAGGTCTTAAAAAAATTATCGTCACCAGTTTGGTTAGGACATTACATGTTTGAATCACCTGATTGTCTGACAATAAAGATGGTTCCGTACTTCAGAAGGCATGTTAAGCCGTTGGTCCTGGCTGCCAACTGGTAGTTGTTAAAGGAATCACATCAGAAATGGAGACTATTTTTTATCTTACCAGTTATATATTAAAGTTGGGCAATTGTTAATAATCTCTTATTTGTCCAACTGTAGCTATTATTAATCCATTTAGTTATGCTTTCAAATCAAATCGGAAAATTCTAATTTACTTTACTATGGGTGTAAACAGTGACGTGCACAGACATTTTCCTTAGGGTAGGCAAAAACCTACCTAGACCAGAACTATTTCTATTTTAATCTATACTTATAATTTAGGTATAGGTATTTGAGTTACAACTAAAACAATATTATTATATTATATGAATCATGTACCTACTTAGGCCCTGAAAATGTTTAAAAGACGACCGCCTTATCCTACGGTCCCGTGGGAGTTTTGGAAAAGCATAGCAAACATATTAATTTGAAAATAATATTAAATAATGTTGTTGTTAGCTTACCCTTCACTTCAACTAAATCCGATCAATCCCGGTTGATAACGTCCATTTGTTATTATTGCCATTTTTTCGTCAAATGAGAGATTACTTAGCGCGTCATTTTATAGTTTTTGTAAACAAACACTCGGTTTATACAACAATCACATGAAAATTTTACAATTTTAAACTACAGCTGTGTGTTAAAAATAAAAGTGCTATTTTTTCACCTCATTGTAAACAATGCACATTGCAATTATCAATTAATTAAACATTCAAAACAAACAAATGCCTGCAAGCAAAGATTATTGTTGATTTGATTTCGATACGGAAATAAAAATATAACCCTAAGGAATTGGGAATGTCATCTTGTTTATATAAAATCTTCAAGTCTATGCGTTTTTAAATTTGCAGCATTACTCGTTTAATATCCAATAGACAAAGTTATCATGTTGCTGCAATCGATCGTAATATACGTAATCACTAATCAGATTTAAGTATGTGTAACGCGTAACTCTAATTGGCCGTAACAAAAGTGAGAGCGAGATGAAATGTCATCTCATAGCATTTTGTTTCATCTATAGTGGAGGTCTGAAATTCACTCACACAGGCGTGATTTAGCGCATATGTGTCTGTTCATGTAAGTTTTTTACTTGCACTACTACACGAGCAAAAGCACATCTATACATAGTGATTTCTTAGTGAGAGTAGTAAACTTCAGACGATTTACTAAAAAGCTGGCCTGGCCTAGCTAGCTAGCAGCACGTATGGGGCGGCGCGGCGGCGGCGCGACGCGTGTTCGCGCGCATTCATAGATGGCGTTGTTAAGATAATTCGATATCTTGTGTGAAAAAATATTTATTATTTATATGTATTGATTAAATATTTTTTTTATTATTTATTACAAAAGTACAGGGTAGGCAACGTCTAAACGTCTTTATGATATGCACGCCACTGGGTGTAAAGATCAGATAACATGTAAGTTACAACTATGGATTTACCTTGTTACCTTGTATTATTGTTAATATTTTGCTGAAAAATCTAATATTAATATTATTACTATAATATATTTATTGATCGTTTTCAAGTTTTTATTAAAGTAAATTGCAGATTCGTCTGGTCTGGTCACGGAGATGTAGTAGAGTTGTGAATGACCAATACCTGATTCTGATTGTGTCTTTCAGGAGGAATTTGGATGGAAGTTAGTCCATGGGGACGTGTTCCGCCCCCCTCGGCGCGGGATGCTGCTCGCCGTGTTCCTTGGCTCTGGTGCACAGGTATAATATTGTTCTAACTAAATTTAAAATTAAGAAGGTTTGGACCTAAAAATTTTTAATCCAGGGCTTGACCAAAAAATAACGATCTTTAACCTAGTAAATAAATATTGCCGATTTTAGGGTCCTAAAAACTTGGTTAAGACCATTATTTTTAAATATCAATTGAGCGGGATCGTAATACTAGCTGTAAGGTAAATCGCTGAAAAATTTATGGGCAGAAAAACGAGCTGGTTTTCTATTCTAACCAAGTTTCAGAGATATGGTTTATTCTAAAGTAACCTTCATTTTCTAAATAAATGAGAAGGAAGTTAAAATATTTTTTCAAAATGAAAATTCTGTTTTCCCTAAGGTGATTTAGAGAATGTAGCATTAAATCAACCATTACTACATACATATACATAGTTTCAAACAGGGCTTGTTACCCTTACCAAATTAACACTATAAGTAGCGCTAATTAACGTTAATTCCATTATGTTAGTTTTGGTATCGGTAATGTGTGTATCGTTAAAATGCGTAGTAACAAAAAGGTTACCGATACTTTTGTTCGTAGTAACAAAATTTTTAACGATAATTTTGTTGAAAATTAACGTTACCCGAGTTAGCGATACCTTGTGAAGTAACGATACTAGATTTTTACGTTAAAACAAGCGCTGGTTTGAAATAAAAAACAATGAGATGCCGTACAGGTATTCGGCATGACGCTGGTGACGCTGGCGTTCGCGTGCCTGGGCTTCCTGTCGCCGGCCAACCGCGGCGCGCTGATGACGTGCGCGCTGGTGGCGTGGGTGCTGCTGGGCGCCGCCGCCGGCTACGTCAGCGCCAGGGTCTACAAGAGCTTCGGCGGCCGCCGCTGGAAGACCAACATCCTGCTCACCTCCATGGTGTGCCCGGGGTGAGACTTTCACTAGCTGCTGGAATACCGGGATAAATATAGCCTTTGTGTTGTTCTAGAGTGTAAGCAATCTCCGTTCTAAATTTCAGTCAAGTTGGTTCAGCTGCTTTCCGGTAAAAGAGTATCAAACATCCATACAAACTTTCGCGTTTATAATATTAGTACATATATAGTTAATATAGGGGTGTACATAGTTGATTGACTGTGTCACCGACACGAAACGATGATTAAAATGCTATATCGTAAATACATTAAACAGTATTTATTTTCATACATTCTTCAACATTGTGTTTAACAGTCTATTCAATTCCTGAGTATACTGGCTCAAGGGTAATGGTTATTATCACAATTATAGAAAGTGAGTTTGAAAACAGTTCAGTTACATTATACACCCATACCTCACAAACATAAAAATCCTAAATATATTTTGAGAACATTGACCCTCTCAACATATATTTTGTAATGAAGATGTTTAGAAAAACCTTAGTGGGCCTTGACATTATAAAGAAAAAACGTTATCAGTATTTCGCATTTGTAGCTTCAATAGTGTCAACTATGTGCGTTTTCGGAAAATGTTTATATTTAAAGAGAAACATATTCATTTTTTTTTTCTTTTTACAGTATTGCCATATTTATAACTGATTTGTATATATTGTTTTCCAGTGTGGTGTTCGGTTTGTTTTTCATCATGAATTTGGTGCTATGGGGCAAGGGCTCGTCGGCTGCAATACCTTTCTCTACACTCGTGGCTCTGTTGGCACTCTGGTTCGGGGTTTCCGTGCCGTTGACATTCATTGGCGCTTACTTCGGCTTTAGAAAGAGGGTAAGTCGCCATAAAATACTAGTTAATATATTATGCTTTCGCTGTTATTTTTTGAATGCTAAATAGCTATTAATAACTCACCTCTTCACATAAATTTTAAGGTATAAATATAACTTTTGTATTGTACATTTAAATGTACAATTTTATTTGTAACAATTAGATAGATTTTGAGGAAAATTAAAAACATCAAAATTATTATTTGTTCTACTTTACCAGAATGTTTCAGGGGTTTGTGTGGGAAATATTGATCCAACACGAAGATTCTTTTCAGGTTGGTGCTCCAGCCTAAACCATTTCTGGGCTATATCAATGAATGTTATACAATGAGTTAGGTCTCGGCAGTAGGGAAACAATTGTTATTACTGGTTTGGGTTGATTTAAATTGGGCTATTTAAATTAGTCATATGACGCGACTATCTTACTAACCTGTACTTATATGCCGTAATATTTTGGCATGTTTGTTTCTAAAAAGAATTTGTAACTTACTGTACAACATCAGGATGTGAAAATGCAAGCGGAAGATAGAAGTACCTGGAAAAGACTCCACCGACAAGAGCACAGCTTTTAAATTTTAGATAGAACAAAATTTTTACAAGAATCTAATGATTATAATATTCTCCAGACGTTGGATCACCCGGTCCGCACCAACCAGATCCCGAGGCAGATCCCCGAACAATCTCTGTACACTCAACCAGGACCTGGCATCATTATGGGCGGCGTGCTGCCTTTCGGATGCATCTTCATACAACTGTTCTTCATACTCAACTCGCTATGGTCCAGCCAGGTGAGTCATATACCAACTAGAACCAAATAACAAATAACCATTCAAATAACGCATTGTATCGGATCGGATCGAAATTGATACGAAGGGATGTGGCGAAAGCCGATGGCGTCCGATCTTATGTCGACATGTACCTTCAATCGGTTTCAGTAGTCAAATAGATTTTTTATTTTTACTATGTCAGCATGTTCTAAATTTCGAAAACTGGTTGGATAAAAAGGAGAAATAATCACAGAAGAGGGCAATAAGATTTGCCCAGCTACGGCTTCAAGCACACCGAACACAGCCGATAGGATCCGTAGGTCGACCGCCTATCTCGATTCTCTCCTCTCGTAATGGCTACTTGTATCGCTTTCGCCACATTTCGCTCCGTCTTACGCTAAAACGCTTAAAAAAAAATTTTTTTTGTTGAAATTGGAAAAAAAAAAAAATTTTTTTTTAAAGCCTTTTGTGCGTAAAACGGATCGAAATGATACAAGTAGCCATTACGAGAGGAGAGAATCGAGATAGGCGGTCGACCTACCGATCGAACACGACGATAGGCGAACGGAGCCGATCGCATCGCAACAGATACACTCATATTATTAAAAACTAGCAACCCGCCTCTTCTTCGCATGGGCATAAAAACCTTCCTCTTGAATCACTATCTATCAAAAAAGAACAGCATCAAAATCCGTTGCATAGTTTTAAAGATTTAAGCATACACAGGGACAGAGAAAGCGACTTTTATTCCATGTAGTGATGTTGTATTGAAATTGATAAATTTACTTAATTGGATGTTATCTTTCAGATGTACTACATGTTTGGATTCCTATTCCTGGTATTCCTTATTCTGGTGATCACGTGTTCGGAAACCACCATCTTGCTGTGCTATTTCCACCTGTGCGCTGAGGACTATCACTGGTGGTGGCGAGCCTTCCTCAGTTCAGGTATTAATACTACTTCTTATAAAATTAGCTGCAAGTCATGTTCACTCTGGTTATACGGATACCTCTGGTGTACGGACATTACATAATATGTAATGTCAATACCTTACCTATATGCTTTTATTGGTAATGCTAGCTGTAGCCCGCGACTTCGTGCGCGTGGGCGTCACTCCCGTCCCCGTGGGAATCCCGGGAATAGTTCCCGAAATTTCCGCGTGAATTTCCCGGGATTCCGCTTTTTCTTTTATACAAAGTTTGTCATGACATTAACCAATATAAAAAAAATAATTATTGGTACATTCGTTCGACATTGCTATAAATATATTTGCAGGCAAACATGCCTTGAGTTTATTCAAATGACGATAACTTTCTTTTTTATGAATCGATTTTGATGAAACAAACTTTAGATGCTCTTCCGTGTTAAAACAAAATAAATTATACAGACAGATAAAAAATTAAAAAAAAAATTGCTTTCTATTATTCTTTTAAAGTGTCCTGCTAACCATTCAAAATAATGTCAAAATTACTAAATGTACGGACAAAATATTTTTACTGTTTTACTATTATGTATAGATTACATTTAGTTGAGTGGTTAAGGCCTTGTTCTAATGATCCGGGAGTCGTGAATTTGAGTAAATCCTACGAGAGAGAGATACTTTGTGAAGTTTTTTCTAGTTTGATTAGAGCACTGCAGGTTTAAAGGATTTTCGATATCATAGATGGTCCTAGTCAGGCATGGAGTCCAGAAAACTGTTAAATAAAAGCTGCCAGTAGTAGAGTTTGACAACTCAATCTATTAAATATGTACCATCAAAACGTGTGCTTTCCTTTGGTGCTGACATCTACCGTGATTCATTTGAGAAAAGGCTCATTAAAATATCATTCATCATTGCTTTTATTTTTTTAACAGGCTCCACCGCAGGCTACCTGTTCATCTACTGCTGCCACTACTTCTTCACCAAATTGAACATCGAAGGCGCCGCGTCCACTTTCCTCTACTTCGGATACACTCTCATCATGGTCTTTTTATTCTTCCTCCTTACCGGCACTATAGGATTTATGGCGTGTTTCTGGTTCGTGAGGAAAATTTATAGCGTCGTTAAGGTCGATTAAGTTAGTTTAAGTAGATGGCGTTGGTACAGCGGTCGCCTGAACGGCGATAAGCTTCGATCGATCGCTTGAGCCTATAGATACCTGATGTACTTTTCAAAACATTATGAGATAGAGCAGTCCACCCAAATTACACAGATGATTGTCACGCTACAATGAAGTAGAAATATAGGCCTATGTAATTTGTTCGGATTGTAAGACCCTGTACATACAGTGTAAAGCGATCGAGCGAAGCTTTCATCATTTCTACTATGACGCGTGGGCGTGTAATAGGCATCCTCCATGGATGCCGGCAGCGAGGTCGGTAAAGGTTGTGCGTGACTTATACCGCACCGCTTCCACTCAACTAAAACTAAATATTTGAAAATGGGTCTTATGCTG
Organism: Apomyelois bistriatella; assembly: GCA_947044815.1. NCBI lineage: Eukaryota > Metazoa > Arthropoda > Insecta > Lepidoptera > Pyralidae > Apomyelois > Apomyelois bistriatella. Next base: position 3,640,897 of record OX345688.1, read on the forward strand.
TGCGCTGTAGATATATTTTACAATAGACAAACACACCATGTGTTTGTCTATTGTAAAATATATCTACTGTGTGTTTGCTAATTTAGAGAGTATTTACAGATTAAAGTTTCGTCGTTTAAGAGAATGTTTTAATAAACGTTCCTAGTATGCAAATGCCATTGAATATATATCAACACACACAGAACTTTGTAGATAGCAAGTATAAGGCTCAAATTCAAATGTTTTCTTTGCTTCTTGAGTGTAAGATATAAAGTGCGAGACCTTTATGGAGAGCTGTACGCAATGTGATTGATTGTATAAAAAAGTTTATAACTAATTCGATAGTCACATGGATTTTAGTTATGTCCTTTGTTTTCATATTTTATTTGTTAGTTGTTAATTGTAAATAATTTCTACAAAAATATATCTTAATAAAATATTTATTATTTTTCTTTCGATTCGTACTTGCACAATGAAATTAGTAATAGCGAGGTGTGCAGTGAAATTTTTTCTCCAAAAGAGAACAGTCCTGACATTTTGGTACTTAACATATCGAGATATAGGTGTAAATGTCCAAACGAGATCAGTTTGACAAAATATTCATTCCAATATTACCTATTTCAAATTTATTTAGGACTGACCTGGACCCAAATTATTATGTAATGTGTTTTGATAACCACATAAATTATTAAAGCCAAGTGCACAAGATCATAATTGGCGATTTGAAATAACGTATTGGATGATAGCGCTACTTTCAGCTAATTGTTATTATTAGGTTTTATGTTAATTAAGTGGCAACAAAACGTAAAACGGCTTTTAGAATATGATAATCAGTAATTGAGATAAAAATTAATGTAACAATCTACAGGATCATCTGAATGAGGACTGTTAATGTATCAGAGACTATAGGAATAAAAAAAATACAATATTTGTGGCAAGTCGTCTACTGTGCTTCAAGTAAACTGTAGATTTTCATTGTTTACATTAAAAAATATATGTTAAGTATGTCTTTATTTGCTATCATACATTACAATGTCCATTCACCATATTCTTTATACAAGAAGATTTAAAATAAAAACTCGCGTTAGTAATTTAAGGGCATAAATTTTGTGTGGAAAATTATTTATATTTAGTCGATCGACAGTAGATATCAACATAAAAAAATTTACCAGTGTAGCTTTTTTTATAATCTTTTTTTGTACGTAATTTTGGTAGAATACCAGTATTGTTTATGCTAGAAATCATAATAAAATTTAAATTGTTCTATTTTCAAAAAACATTTTAGCGGTATGTGTTAATGATGCATTACCTATTTCTTAAAAGTGTTTATTTTCCCACCCACTTCCCGGTATTAACGATTTCTTAATAAAATAAAGTGAATTGTGGGTATCTATTATACAGTTATTAGTAAGTATATATTTATTTATATATTTTTAAGGGAGACCAGTGTTTTTGAAAAACACGTACCTTGTAAACGCAAGTTACAATAAGTGCAATAGTCTCACTCAATAAAGATCATGGTCTTGGTTGACTGCAATAGATATAAAAGTCCAAGACTGAAAGAAAGAGAAAGAACGACTATGCATATGTGCAAGCACGACACCTTTCGACATGCCATAGATAAAAAATAATTCGTTTAAAAAGTCCTACTCAGAACGACCGGTCTGTATACTGCTTTGAAGGGGTTTTCATTATCCTACCATTTAAGTATTTTTTGTATAGGTGTGTGCATATTATGCGATTTTATTTTAAACTTCTTTACGTTTAAAACTAATTAATTATGCTTATTGAAAAGTTGATAGTAAACAATAAATTGACTATTTTATAAAGGTTTTTTATTATATAACATTTAAAAAAGCTTATTTTTGTAAGTACACTACTAAGATTGTATGGGCAGATTTTTTATCAGATTTATAAATTGAATAAATTAAATGACTCAGTCACTGTCGCTCTCTGAAAGGTCTGCCCTTTCTTTAGGCAAAATCACCCTTCTTTTACTAGTTTTTTTCTTCTGATCTAGTTTTGATTTTCTAAATATTTCTATAGCTTTCATCTTATTCTGCAGCAGGTTTTGTTTATCCTTTTCCCGTTGTGGTATTATTTCTTGGACCCTATCAGTTTTTGGAATAGTTATTTCTATTGTCGACTTTCCATCGCGCACTTTTGATAAAACTTTAACTCCAAGATCATCAAGGACTTTATCCTCACTAGATTTCTTTTGCTTCGCTTTCGAAGGGCCTGCAGTAGATGCACCAGCCATAGGTTCATCACTGTTTTTATCACCCTTAGTTTTTCTTTTCCTTACTGTCTTCTTAGTATTTGGTTCGTCTTCGGGGGTTTCTACAAGTAAAAGATCTTCTGGACCCATTTTATGAACCGCATCTTTTACTCTCTTACTCATGTGTTCTTCGAGAGACTGAAATTCAACTTTTCTTTTAAAATAGTCGTGTATATTTTTTTGACTTCTACGATCTTCTAATCTTTTCAACACTGGTTTGATAATCTCGTCTAATTTGTTTTGTGACCAGCCGAACTTGGCTCTTGTGTAATCCCGTAATACTGTGATGTCAATTTCACCCCATGTAAAATTTTCTTCACTTTTTTCTACATTAGGGTCCAAATACGCTTGCACGACCTATATAAACAAATATTTTTTACGGGATCATGAAATATACTCATATCATTTTACAAATTCCAACATAGACAGTAAAATACTCACCCTTATGCTTGGGAAGTCATCAGCAACATCGACATTTTTCAACTTTTTCTTCAAAGTAGTATTATCAGTTCTTTTCCCAGTTCTCACCCATTTCTTGAATTCCTGTAGTCCTGTGACAATTTCTTGATAACGACCTTGTTTAGAAGCCTCATCGAAGAATTTCTTCTTATTGAAAGGGAATGATGCTAAAATTTCTAAAGCAGTAACTGGACCTACCCCAGTCAACCCTGTGGTGTAATCACTGCCCACTAACAGAGCTAATAATACCAAGTGCTCTCTAGTAAGATCTGTAAAAACATTGTAGGGTTAAAGTGCATAAGTGGTAAAATAATAATAATAGTTACTGGGGAAATTACAGAAGGTAATTTCTTGTTACCTGTGCCTTTTCGTAATAACTTATTTTACCAATATGTAATGTTTTAAATAGGCAAGTCAGTGTAACCCTTAGCAAAAAGTATTTTGGCTTGTTATTAACCAACATTTAAAACCCCCAAAATTTAATGGACGTTCAAATGGCGAAACAAGCTGAAGACTTAACACTGACATTCTAGAGGATGATTTACGAATTGCTACAATAATCAAGATGTAGTTTTGAGCTTTCCCACTGAAAAAAACTCGTAAACTACGATGCAGAAATTTTACAGTCGTCAATATTATGTAGTTATCCCCCGAATTTCTGCCAGGCTTGTATGTAAGAGCCTTCGTGTGTAGATCTTGCTTAGCAGGATATTAAACGTTTGTTGTAAAAGGAAATACTTACTAAAAGATCTTTCTATCCTCTCAGACAAAAATTGCATCACATGCTTTTTTTGATTAAAAAAGTTTTTATAAACTGTTTTTCCGCCAAAAAGCCAGATATCACTGTCGTCTGTAATAGTTCCATCTGTTAATTTGGCAGTTTCGAGAAAAGCACACTGTGCTTCTGCTTCCATTGGAGCCACAATGTAAGGTATGCCAAATATTTGCAATAATTCTTGTGCTTCTTTAGTCATTTGTTCTGTAATATTGCGACCAACTCTATCTAATCTACCTTTTTCTTGTAGTAAATTTTGTTCCACATTTTCCATCTCATTCACCATAGTATTTAACTTTTCTGTACTTATTGTATAAGAAATATCTTTAGGCGGTATATTGTAATCATTAACATTTACTGCTTTTTCAGTAAAAGTGTTTGCTTGGGACACAGCTTTATCATTATTCATATCTTTCTGTATTTCTTCATTTTTATTATGAATAAGTTTGCATGAGCCTTTACTAAATACTTCAGTAGAATCTTGTTTATTATATGCATATTCATTTAAAGTTATTTGAGATCTCTGTACCTTTGAAGTAGATTCAGAATCAAAATCTTTTGTAGAAGAATTTTTACCACTATTAAGTGCTGTAGTGGCATTTACATCAATTATATTTGAAAATTCGCTTTGATTAGAGATATGCAGGAATTTTGATATCGTGGAATCAATGATTGAATGCATTTCGACCCCCTTTTTTATATGTGTATCAGAAGAATTACTTTTATCATTGTTTGAGACAACAGATTTTACTGTACTTGCAGAAACATCTTTATCTTGAGCTTTGTTTACAACTGGACTTGCAATACAAGAATTCTCACCCTCAGACTTTCCACATTCAATTATTTTTGAACTTTTATCCTTATTAGTCGTAAAAACGTCTGCAAATATATCATCTTCTGGTTTCGAGCCCATATTTAAGGTAAGCTCCACAACAGTCTTTTTTGTTGAAATTACTAAGTCTGGTACATCTTCAAATTCTTCATCCTCATCACTATCACTTGATTCGGTTTTTTTGTTAATAACATGTACCATATTACTTGAGCTTTCATTTATGTTATCATCTATACTTTTATCAAGGCATACAATTTCTTCAATAGGATTTTCAATGAACATCACTGAAGACTGTGTAACATCGATATTCTCAGTATCTAGTGCATGCTCATCAGATGAATCTGGTTCTATTTTTAGTATCTTATTTTTAATACTCTCTTCATCACCCGATAAAAGTTCTACTTCCTCGCCTGATGAAAGTTCTACTTCATCGGCAATAATTGATTTTTCTTTGTTGAGTTCTTCAATAATTTGATCCACTTTCTGGCCCTTTTGTTTATTTTGATTATCTTTAGTTCTAGAGTTAACAATTTGATCTATTGCTTTATGTGTGAAATCACTGTACTGCATAATATAAGCTTTAGCGGAAGTCATATCTGATTGCTCAAACCCATCTTCTTCCTCTGAATCATAATGAGATTTGTCAGAGTCTGATAAGTTTGATGTCCAGGAATCATCTGTTTTAGAGGTATAAGCACTGGAATCTAGATCTTTTGAAGTGCTGGCATTTGCATCATGATCATCAATACATTCTAAAGACATTTTTATTGCTTTTTGTAAATCATCTTCTAATTCATCAACTTTCCCTATTTTGGTTTCCTGTGATTCTCTTGAAGTATGTTCAGGAATAGTTTTAATGTCTAGTTTTTTCTTCTTAGCATCTTCTAAAGCTTGTTTAACATTATTAATAAGTACAAAACGTGTTGTATTATTAGAAGCAATTCTCCTAGTTGGAATAGTATCCATTTTGGTGTCTATACCTTCTTCATTTAACAAAGATTCCAGCTCAGTTAAAGACATTCCACCATCACCCATCTCTTTTTCAGTTTCTTCCAAACATTCTTGAACTTTACGCCTTTTCAGTAATCTCTGCATCTGTAAATTTTGTGATTAATATAACCCTGGAATTTTACAAAACGGATTTTTTTCTTATATCATGTTTTATGGACATACTTGAAAGTCTGAAAAGTTATCACTTTTCTTAGGCAACTCGTGGAGCTTTCCCCATGAATTCATTTTCCTTGTTTCTTTTAAATCAATTAGCAAATTATATTTTTCTTTTACTGGCAAATGTTTAAAATTATCTGTTTCAACATCAATTGAATGTAAGTCTATGATAGAACTACTAGAGCTGTCTTCATCTTCGGACCTGAAAAGAAAGCATAGAAATTTTATATGTTAATAAAAAATAATACGGACATTAATTTGGGCACATTCACCAAATATTTTTACGAAAATTCAGCATTGTGACTAATCAAACAAATAAACAAAAAAGCAAAATTAATAATGTAACAAAACAAAATAGTATTTCAAACTGAACTAACTACTTTGTAACTTTAAATTTGAAGTAAATTTTTTTTTTAAGCAAATACATAAAGCAGAAATTTTTTTTTTCAATGCACCTAGATAGCACATTCTGTGTTTTCTATTTCTCTTTCCATAATGAATAACTCTAATATAAAAGGCATTATTTACTCAGATTCACTGTCTTCTTTGGCAGGTAAAGCGGGTAATTTAAATATATCATCTGATGGTTTACTTGTGCCAGAAGTGTTACTCTTTGGAGAAATTTCTTTGCCAAGTAAACTACTTATCGCCGTTTTCTTGCTTAAAATGAGGGCCAGTTCACGTTTGATCCGTTCTGATTCAGAGTTGTATTTGGATTTGTTATCTTGCCTCCTTGCCTGGAAACAGTATTATTTATATTTCTCTTATTTTTTTCATTAATCAGGTAGTTAGGAAACAAAATGACTCACAATCGTCTCCTTTTTCAAATCTGGAAACCCACCATCAAATACAAAAACAGGTTTGACTCTGAAATATAGAAGTTTGCAAAGACGTTGGAACAGGCCCATCAAGTGAGCATTGGGCAAAGGTGCACCTTTCGCATCCTGGTAACCTTTCACCATCTGATGCAACCATATTGAAATATCTGTTGATAAAACAAGACAAAATGAGATCAAACATGCAATCAAAACAAATGTAAGAATATGAAATATCAAGTTTCACATACCCACAGCTAAAACCTTGTTTTCTAAAGTCTCCACAGGCACCGGTTTGCCTGCAGGTTCTATCAGTCTCCACAGTCCGGTGACTCCCATCGCGTGCGATCGAATTCCCGAACAGATTTTTTTGTTTATACTAATTTATATATCAGTGTACATAACAAAGGTCGTTTCCCACGAGATCTCCGGTCAATCGTCGGTCTCTTCCTCACACATCCAACGCATCGCAACCTTTTCGCTTCATGAACTCGATTTATTTATCACGCACACACTCGTACCACCAAATACTGCTACTGGCGGGCGCTGTGTTCGTAAATATGTGTTCAGTTCACTACAACATATCAAATGTTTTACTACGCTCGCGACGCCCACTCTTTCCCACACTTTATTTTCTCACGCCCCATGCGTAACCCCACATCCTATGACCGGCTGTCAGCGGAGCGCCCGGTCTCGCATCACTCGATTGAGTTCGCGCGCGTGTAGTCGACAACACGCTTGCACTATTCTTGTCTATGGTCTGTCTGTCTTTTGACAGTTCGTTCATATTTCTAGCGTTGTCGTATTTATTTCACGAATAAACATAAAAAAGAACAACAATTTCGAAGGATATTTGACATTAAATATTAAATTAGTTATTTGGATGGAAATATATCTATTTGATGTGTAAATTACTAGCATAAACCCGTGGAATGTTGGCTGGACTGTCTGAAAATTGTCTCGTCGAACAGGTGTTTTTGAATGAAGTGTGTTGAGGTTCCCACCGTAATTAATTTGTAGTGTCGTGAATAATACAAAAGTGTATCGATCGTATGAGACCATAATCGGCTCCCCTAACGTTCGTACACATTCGCAGTGGAGTGGCGATAGTGCGTGATAACAAGGGACGCCGCCGAGCCTGCTTGTCCGTGTGAGCAATAGAAAATGCTGTCCCATCGGGATTGATGAATTTATGAGCGTCATGATTGGGCCACCTGTGAGACAAAATATTATGAAGTACGGCAGCAGGTGAGGAGGAGCCGTGGCGAGCATGCCGCACCAGTACGGGGCGGGCGGGATGGCGCAGGGCCCGCCGTCGCCGCCGCCGCAGCACGGCGCGCTGTACCCGCGCTACGCCAACGCGGCCGGGCCCGGCGCCGGCGCCTACCGCCCCGAGGAGCGCCGCCTCACCAGAGAAGCCATGGAGCGGTATCTGCGCGACCGTTCAGACATGGTTGTTGTAATATTACATGCTAAAGTCGCCCAAAAGTCGTATGGTAATGAAAAGAGGTTTTTCTGCCCTCCTCCATGTATCTATTTGTTTGGGGACGGCTGGCGACTGCGGCGTGAGCGCATGCTCCGTGAGGGTGAAACTGAACAGGCTGCTCAGCTGTGTGCCTTCATAGGCATTGGCAACTCTGATCAGGACATGCAGCAACTGGACCTCAACAACGGCAAGCAGTATTGTGCTGCTAAGACATTATACATATCTGATTCTGATAAAAGGAAACACTTTATGCTTTCCGTGAAAATGTTCTATGGGAACGGGCATGATATAGGTATTTTCAATAGCAAAAGAATAAAAGTTATATCAAAGCCATCAAAAAAGAAGCAGTCTCTTAAAAATGCTGATTTATGTATAGCTAGTGGGACTAAAGTGGCTTTGTTCAACCGGTTGCGGTCACAAACAGTGTCAACAAGGTACCTTCATGTTGAGAATGGTAACTTCCATGCATCATCCACCCAGTGGGGAGCGTTTACTATACACCTGCTGGATGACAATGAGAGTGAATCGGAGGAGTTTGCAGTGCGGGATGGTTATGTACACTACGGCTCTACTGTGAAGCTAGTCTGCTCTGTGACAGGAATGGCTCTACCTAGACTGATAATTAGAAAGGTAATTAAAATGAATCGTAATCCCAACTAATATTATAAATGCGAAAGCCAGTTTGTATTATTTGTTTGTTTGTTACCTCTTCACGCTCTATCTACTGAGCCAATCTTTCTGAAGTTTCACAAACACATAGCTAGGAGTATTGAGAAGGACAAAGGGTACCTTTCATCCTGGGAAAAAGCACTGTTACCAAGGGAAATAATGCAAGCGAAGCCGCAGGCAAAAGCTAGTTGTTTATATTCTCAAGAATAGAGGAACAAAATGTAGTTTAGCAATTTGTATATTTATTGTAGTTAGTTACTCTGCTGGCTCAGTAGCCTGAAGAGGATCTTAACCTATAGGTACTTTCTATATTAAAATATACAAATAATCTTGACAATAAATGACAATTTACAATATGTGCAATAGAAGTGTAGCCATAGAGTATCATGTTACAAAAATATAGTTATTCATTTAAACTTAACAAATAACATACTTAGATGGACTTAATGCCATAAGGCCATGTCTGCCAGTCAAACCTAAAAATAATATAAACAGAAATGTATTTTTTTAAATATTCAGTTCATTCCTTGTTACACTTGAAAATGTCTTGTAAAATCAATTGTATTCTGTGACACAATATTATTTTTTAGGTGGATAAACAAATGGCCTTGTTAGAGGCTGACGACCCTGTGTCGCAGCTTCACAAATGTGCATTCTACATGAAGGACACTGAACGGATGTACTTGTGCCTCTCCCAAGAAAGAATCATACAGTTTCAAGCAACACCTTGCCCCAAAGAGCCTAATAAGGAAATGATAAATGACGGAGCGTGCTGGACCATCATATCTACAGATAAAGCGGAATATCAGTTCTATGAGGGAATGGGGCCAGTCAGGTAATTTAACAGATTATAGATATATTAGTCATTTATAAGTAGTCTTAAAAAAATACTTTTGATCTAATCCAACTAATATTATAAATGCGAGTGTATTTAATTGTTTGTTACCTCTTCACGCCCTATTTACTGAAACAATTTTCCTGAAATTACGCATACACATTGCTAGGAGTATTGAGAAGGACATAGGATACCTTTCATCCTGGGAAAAAGCACTGTTCCCGAGGAAAACTCATGCGGGCGAAGACGTGGGCGATAGCTAGTAATATTATATTTTAGGCTAATCTTAGGTATGGGTCCTAAATTAAAGGAAGCATGTCCAATCTTTGGGTCGTTTTGTACTTTAGGCTAAGCAAGTGACGGCGAGATAAAGCAATATGATGTAGGGCGACTTGTGACAACACTTCCTTACTTGTTTTGGGCCTACTACATATTGACAATACCCCCTAGAGATGACAAATTTCGATATTGTTTCGCTAAGAAGTCATGTAGGCATGGCTAAGCTTTCTGATAAAGGTATTGATAATATTAGCTGCTATAACAACAAAACTAATAGTCTCATAGATTTTAATAGTATCAATTTATCATACTGTTGGCCCAGAATGTATGTGGTCTTATATCCGAAATTAAGGTAGTTCAAGAGAAATTATACTACACTTAAATATAAGCATCTTAAATTGACACATCTTGGCAAGTACCACCTCTCTCCCCTATCTCCAAGTGAGTTTGGGTGAGATTTAGTAGAACCCTTAATTTTACATGTCAAATGCATGTTGTTTGAATAAATTACAGTTATAAAGTTTGTATAATTTTTGTTTTATTAAAGTATCGTAGAATTTTTTTAACCTCTTCTCTAATTCCTTCTAAGTAATTGTACTTTTTTTCTAAACTAATAGTTTTTATTTTTAATTGACAGGTCGCCAGTAACCCCGGTACCTCTAGTCCACTCGCTGAATCTCAATGGCGGTGGTGACGTTGCTATGTTGGAGTTAGCGGGCGACAACTTCACACCGTCCCTACAAGTCTGGTTTGGTGACGTGGAAGCTGAGACAATGTATCGATGTGCCGAGTCTATGCTGTGTGTTGTCCCGGACATATCCCAGTTTAGGGGACAGTGGCTTTGGGTTCGGCAGCCCACGCAGGTACTTCAATATTTTTCAAACAAATGAGATCTTAGTCATAATCTTGCTAGAGAATGCGCTCAGCATTAAGTCTACTAATTGTTTATGTAAGCTTACTTGTGGAACAATAAAGTTTAAATTAATAAATATTGTAAAAGGCTGCGAAATATCTAATAGAGATCAAGCAGTCCAATCTATTGGCAGTTACGATTAAAACTTAATTGCGAATTTAAATTATAATGCTCCTGAGACATGTAAACGATCACATAGAATAAGAATCTATTATATGTCCTTTACCAATGCTGATATCCTGTCAGTTTTCTGACCAAAACCTACAGTATACTTTTCCACTGCTGGGACTAAAGTCCCAAGTAATCCTAAATACATAATAGTATCAAAGTACTAGTAGCCTCAAAATTATCGCCGATTGCTTAGAAATTAGATATTTAAAAAGACCGAGTATATAGCAAAAAGAACTACTGCACCATTAGTCCTGTATTGTCTTGGAAAAATTCAAAATACTTTATTTTATGTTACTGTGCAAATCAAAAGAAACATTCAAGCTATGCGGCGTTCACACGCCCTAAGTGCCCCGGCACGTAGTTGTGCGAAAATAGTTAAAAAACGTGAAAATAACTTTATAATAAAGTAGCGCGAGTCTAATAGGAAAAGTTCTTATATTAATATAGCGCCGGTTGCTTTACAAAACCACCACATATTTTATTTAAGGTGATACCTAGGTGAACACTGGCGCCACCGTCATTTAAAAATCATTACTCACTTAAAACACAAATTATCAAAAATCCCTCTGCTGTAATTATGGTTCTGGATCTGAAGTTAATTTTAATCATATTCAATTATTAAATTATAATTCCCTATAGTTACAAATTGCATTATTGCTTAAAACGGCCACTTTTAGCAGTTTTGCAATTTGTAACTATATGGAACTATAATTTAATAATTGAATATGATTAAAATTATCTTCAGATCCAGAACCGTAATTACAGCAGAGGGATTTTTGATAAGTTGTGTTTTCAGTGAGTAATGATTTTTAAATGACGGTGGCGCTAGTGTTCACCGAGGTATCACCTTAACCGTCGGATTTTATATTTTTTTATTTAGTCATCAACATCTGAGCTAGTATAGTATGCTTGGTTGTCAACATTACTGTATAAGAAAAATCATCTCAACGTCATCCCGGTTGCATCGCAATCTAATGTCAATAGCTAGGGAGCCGAAAGTCCGCTTAAATAAATGAATACATTGTGATCTATTCTTAAGACGAATACCACATGACATTTTCATTAAGTATTGCAGTATTAAGAGAATTTTAATTAAATTTATTTTTGGCAATACGATCGTTCGAAAATCCCGCGTCAGACAGGATACAGCTAGTTTATATGCCTTACACACCGCAATCGCCGGCGAGGGAGACTAAGTACGAACATGAGTGCTTTTTTGAAATATATGACAAACGCGAAATCGGTGCGTCGAATGATTACAGTTAGTTTTCGAATGATTTTCATGCGACATAACCAGTGACTCGGACGATACTCATTTGACTCACCGTTTTTGTGTTTGTCATCCATTTCAAAAATAACACTCCAGTAGCTCGCTACGTTACTCGTAAGTACCGCTGTACCAGGGCGCTTCCCGCCGTCCTTACGTCTGGTCAATATGGTCCTTTAAAAAAATTATTTATAGATAAAAGAACGATTATAAATAAAAGGACAAATTTTAGAGCAGTACCCATAGTATGACATTTTATAAACGCTGACGTTAGCGACTGCGTTAGCGATTTTGTATGAAAAACTTGTACAGCGCCCCTGGGCTATAGTAAGGTAACTAAGAAATTAGCTAAAAGCTCTTATTTATTTCGATGTAAAGTAGCGAAACTGTTGCAGTCATAAATATTTATCACTTGGTATCTGCAATTCTAATCCCGGTTATCTCCGATACTTAGCAAAAACAGACCTAGTGGCAAACTAGCATGTTATGAGCCGTGGGAATACAACAGCATATTAAGTAATACCGTTACGTTTTCTACACGATGCGATCAATAAGTAGGCAACATTAGCAGTAGGAGATTGTTATGAAATTTCTTTAATAGTACCACCAACACAAAACTACCGTTTCCACGTAAAACGACAGTTTAATCATATTATTAAACTGCCGTAACGTAACATAACTAAACATATGTTTTCTTATGTTACGTTGAACTCGGGCCTAAGTGCAATAATAATTGACATATATTTTAAATTGCACACACTCCTATCTCTAGGTTTAAAGGGTAGGGTAGGGAGGGATGCATGGAGCTAATCTTTCCAAATGTTCTTTTTTACCTTATCAACTGTTTTACATTAGGTCTGTATAGTTTTACAAAATATATACCTCCTTAATAAAAACTTAATAGTACAGTCAGCTGCAGAGAAATATTACTATATTGATACTTGTGGCATGGGGGTCAGATTTCTCTGCAGCCGACTGTACCAAGGGAGTTCTTGCAGACTGAACAATAAAAAAACAATTGTTGTTTTCGTTGCCATGTCAATTAATTTAATTTGTAAGTAATTAAAACTCAATAGTAAAAGTACTTTATTTTCCTTAAAAAAATAATAATACATCTTTGTCTTCAGGTACCAGTGTCGCTAGTCCGCAACGACGGCATCATATACGCGACAGGGCTCACATTCACGTACACTCCGGAGCCCGGGCCTCGGCCCGTGTGCCCGCCGGTCGATGACGTCATGCGGCCCGACCAGCCCCCTACTTGGCAACACGACGCCCACGGCAGGCTACCCGACAACAGCCTCCAATAGCCAATGGACTGCAGGCTGGAGGAAGACAGTCTGCAGTGAACTTTAATACGAGTGGCGTACAGTTCAAAGTGCCGCGGTGAGTGAAACGAAGATTAGTTTCAATAGTGCCTAATCGTTTCGTCGTGGCGTGATATTGTGATTTCTGTATTAATTACTCAATTTGCTAGAATCTAGATAATTCTGTCTATCAAGTCTTTTGTTCTGTCATTTTTTTTCTATTTCTCTGATTTATAAATAGTTTTCAATCACGATATTTTTCGTTCGATCACATAGTCTTTGCGCCAGGACGGAATGCGTCAAGTTTTCGAGCCATTGGTAATTAGTGGTAGTTAGCCTTCCATCTGAGCATGAGAGTCAATTGTTTTTCTATATGGCACATCGCATAGCGATACAATTTTGTGTGTCTTTAAATTACTCTACCATAATACGTTGTATATTATAAAAAGGTTTGATAAAATAAACTGAGTAAATCTCTGTATAAAGCCACATCCTAAAGTAATGTAGGTTTTAAGTGAGCGAAACTGCGGGCATACTGCTAAGTCTCGTAATCACCAAGGTGACGTGAATACATGAGAGTATAAATACTTTTGTCCTTTAACGATTACAAATCTAAGTCCACTATTCTAAATGAATATTGACCAATCTGTCTAAGGGGGCTCAACAATTCACGGCAAATTAATTTAAAAAAATGAATTAAGGTTCCTCTGACGGTTTTATTAAAAGAATCCTAAGTTTTATATATTTAAGGAATATACAGGGTGGCAGGGTAAACACCGTTATCCTTAATACTGGAGGTTTAGTATCATAGGTAGACTTCAAAATAAGTATAAAATAAAAACAGTATTATATAATAAGTATAGTAAAAATCCACTTCCACAAAAACTTAGTCACCAAAATCGTACCAATAAAAATAATTGCGCGTATTGGAATAGTAGGGCGAATACATTTTAACGAGTTTGTGGGAATAAAACCTCTTAATTTTATAATTAAATTAATTAGATCTTTTATTTGATCAGATATTTTATTATATAGTTACATGTCCTACTATTTTTATGACAACGGTGTTTCCCTGTCACCCTGTATATTCCTTATATGCCACGTGTGAAATAGTTTGCAGCAGCAACTATTCAAAATTGTATACGAGACATTTTATTCAACGACTATAATAAATAGCATATGTACTATTGATCTTGACAGGGTTTTCTGTATCGTATCGTTTCCCTAATTATATCGTAGTGTTATACGGCATAACTAAAGAGATTATGTTAATATGTATGTATCCTTTTGAGATCGCATTATCAATTATGTCAAGGAAAGAGATCTCTCTCCTTAGATTCATTTCTTCGGGGCCAAATAGCTATAAATCCATGACAAGTCATTGTGTTTATATTTTATTACAATTTAGTTTGTTTTAAGTATTATAGTAATATTGGGTTGAGGAATTGAACTCTTATGAGATTGTTTACGCGTGATTTATGTGTAATCTGTACATTTTTAGAGAGTTAAGGTTTTTTGCAATAGGCTGTTTGACATGCTTTTAAGCACCACATTTTAATGACCTTAGAGTCTAATTAAAGATGAGTTTTCAAAAATGACATTGCAGATAACAAAACCTCGGCGTCGAGACTTATAGGTTTCAATGCCTGCTTCCAGGGGCCTATCATCATCTATATTTGCAGGCCCTTAACAAGTGAGTAAGCGAGATGGCGCGCCTAAAAACATTTATGTATTGCAAAGATGATAGTAGGCCCCCTGTGGCTAAAAACTGAACTAAGAAAACATCAAACAACTTTGCGCAACAGACTGGACCACAAGCGTAACTAGCGCCATGGAATTAAAAACTCCCAGTTGGTAAAAGATAACACAATGCATAATCAAGTTTAATATCAGATTTTTGAAAAGTCAACAATAATAGACTGAATTCTCATACTGTCAAACATCCTACTATGTAAGACAAAAGCCAAATAAGCCAAATGGGGTACTTGTATATCTCAGTTGTTTTGCACATTCTCGTCAATTCATTTAGCAATACCCCTTATTTACCTATAAGTTAGCATTTGCTTGCAAGTCGTTCTGGCCTAAATGACCACTCGCCACGTGGTTGTGGGCCATTGTAATGTTCATGTACGTATGTATATTTATAACGGAGATTCGAACAACTTAGATAAGTAGCTAGCTGTAGTGTAGACACATAGTACACTAAACGTTGTTTAAAATTTTGGATTTAAAATTCTATTTATTTTATTCGAGTAATTATTATTATGAAGAATTTATAGTTTTGAAAATTGAATTTGATGTGTATTTTAATAAAAGTGTGATTTCGAACATTCCATTTGGAAAGTGTAATGAGAAGTACAAAATATATCAATATTTTTGTAGCGAAACGTTAAATTACATAAAAGTTATGGAATTGGTATTGTACAGTATTAAAAGGAAATTAGTATTAGATCCCGGTACTAACGTGTACAGAGTTGGACGCCGTCAATTGGTTCGAATAAATGATAGTCACTGTACTGTATATTGATGAGTTAATCATTTTATACGATGTATCTACACGAGAGTGGTCGACGTGAGATGAAATTATGTGAGACACCATATAATTGTCGATATCGATGATAATCGATTTTGATATATGAATATTTTTAATAAAATCGAATTCAAATATGAAAAATGCTTTTATTGCTATTTATCACCCTAGTCAGCGTAAGTAAATTTATTATGCCATCACAGTTTTGTCTAAAGTTAATGTAAAATTTGTTAAATAAGTAGTTACTAACGACAATTTAGTGGTTTGTTATCCTTGCCAATTGAAAAATCATCTAGTGACTATACAAAATGCTATTAAATTATCGCTCATTAGTTAATCAGTAGAAGGCAGCTGAGTTGTTGATTTAATTTCATTATATTTCAACGGGGCGTTGAAATATCATGAACTAATAGCTGAAATGTAAAATTCCAGTCGCACATTCAGTTTCAGTCATTAAAGCGGAAAAAATTCTAAACATCCTTTATGTCATTACGTTAGATTATTGTTCAAAATATAAGTCGCAAATAAGACGATACGGGCGTTTACAACTGTGACCACTGTCTATCTATATTATATTGAAAAAGCTCATAAAAAAGTGAATCTACATTTTTTTTCAAATTCAAATTGTTTATTCTCAATATAGGACATTCTTATCACTTATTGACGTAAGTTTACCACCACTTTCAAAGCGCAAGTGGAGAAGAAGCGGCGCCACAAACTCCACTGCAGCATTTTCTCCAGAACGTCAATTTACAAAACTTGAGTCTAAACAGACAAATTTACATTTGCGTGTTTTGTATGAACAGCCGTGTAAATGTAACCCTTATTTTTCTCACAGCCACGGATCTGACTAAACACAGATCTGATTAGTGATTCTTATTGTCTAATTAAACAGGGGTCAAGTGTAATTAACTAATTATGAATCAGTGTTAATCGAGAAATCAGTTCAGTGTGGGAACGTCTTCAAAAAGTCTTCACATGATAATAACAAGTGTCTTCCCCACATACCGTTCTGCAAGGCTGGGTTTGACCTCAGATAATTATCACAAGTTTATAACCATCCGCCATTGTTCGCGGCTGAGATTTAGAAAAACAAACGGGGCAATAAATATGAAATGTGGATTCGAACCCGGATGCTTCCGTCTTGGTCTAGGGTATGCAAATTGAATTGTTCAACCATTTCTGATGGCTGTCTGGGTGACATGAAAAATGTTTTATTTTTCAATCAACCGTCAATTTATCGTTACACTTTCTTTTTACTAAATGCTCATGTTTTTTTTCACATGGTATTAATGCCCCTGATTATTAAACCTAAATTACACTTAAGTAGGCTAGTATCTAATTAAAAAAGGAATTTTAAATTTCATTTTAAAATCATACATCTGACGTTTCGTTACCACTCAGAATTTAACACAGACAAAATGTCCTGTGTATCAAGGAAGAAATCCCTGCGTAAACACCATATAATTTTAACACATACTTGCTGTTCCCGGCGGTTTCCACCGCCTTTGGTGTGATGCACCAACTATCTATCAAATCCATCCTCGAGACTACCTTAAGGTACCTCACGACGTACCTTACATTTGAGAGTTCGATCCTCACCTCAATTGAGGAATTTCCTAAAGGTGAGGAAGCTAATGTCAACTATGAATACCATTGAGGTCGAGAGAGGTTGAGGAAACGTTTGAAAATACGGGTGTAAGTCCCCTAGAAATCAAAGACAACATAATACAATAAATCTGCCGCCACATAAGTAGTAATGCTTGCATTGTTGTGTTCCGACAGCCGAGAGGCAATAAAATTACCTGAGTACTGAACCTAGGCCACGAGTTAGCTGCACGCTAGTGACACCCTCAAATAGTCTCAAGTGTAAATAGGTTTCGGTGACTGCCACCATGATAGCATAAAAAAAAGATTCACAATATGATAGTACTACCTGGGTTAGCTACGCCAGAGGCGAGTGGACATCATTCCTTTCAGACAAACGTATAATTTTCAACATGCGATGAGTGACGCCCTCTAACTACGTAATGGTTGAACGTGGACATATAATGGCGTTATAATCGCGATATTGAATAAAAAACTGTAGTTCATAATTGGACTTCCCCGTATCCTGTTCGCTTTTAATCTTTTTATATATTAATTAATTTGCAATTAAATATCCGAGATCCTTAGGTTGTCTTAAGGTAGGATCTTTTCAAACGATTAATAGTCTCTTAGTCTTTAGATAACTGCCTCCTTGGTCCAGAACTGCCTCCGTGGTTCAGTGGTTAAGGCGTTTGCCTGTAGACCCGGGGGTCGAGGGTTCAATTCCTACGGGAAGCACACTTTGTTTAGTTGTTTCCAGTTTGGTTAGGACATTGCAGGCTTGAATCACCTGAAAGATGATTCCGTGCTTCGGAAGGCACGTTAAGCCGTTGATCCCGGCTGCCATCTGTTAGTCGTTAAAGGAACCATTTCAGAGGCCGAGAGGCGGTTCCTAAGAACTCTAACACCAGGGTGTGCATGGTCGATTGACCATGACACCTACACGAAATGAATGAATGAGTCTTTAGATACCATTCCACCTTCCGGTAAACGGTAAACCATTTACCTAGTAGTCGAAAAGTATCTCAATAGACTTAGGCCCAGGTCGTAAGTTGTGCAATGCAGGAATGATTTTGCAAAGTAAGTTCTTTCGAACCTTAACTAATGGACGACCTTATGACGAGTTCTCACCTAGTAAACAAATCACCCCTTTACTCGGAACCTTAGTCAAAATTAAATATGTATGTAGGATAGGTAAAGGCGTAATTTACTAGACTTGTCTTTTCACCTGATGAAATAGATGCATATTGTTTAATGAGTTACCCTCTTGTAAGACTATATTAAACAAGAAGCGGTATGTATGCAGTAACTACTTAGTGAAGAAAACATCGCAAATGACCTATAAATAATTCGTAACTAATGACAAGTTGACGTGTTCGAATACTCGTAGAGGTCCCTCCTAGCCTCCTGCAACCTACGACTAATTCGTAGCTAATGACAAGGTAGGTGTCGATGTGTTCGAAAAGTTGTAGAGGTCCCTACGACTAATTCATAGCTAATGACAAGGTAGGTGACGATGTGTTCGAAAAGTTGTAGAGGTCCCTACGACTAATTCGTAGCTAATGAAAAGGGAGGCGTCAATGTGTTTGAAAATTTGTAGAGGCCTCTACGACTAATATGTAGCTAATGACAAGGTAGATGTCGATGTGTTCGAATACTCGTAAATGTCCCTCGTCTTCTGCGTTTACTGACAAATTTTCGCAGCTTTTATAGGGTTTTCACTTCTAGAGAACGCTTAGTTTTATACACAGGTTTATTAGTATCCGTGCATAGAAAAAAAGATAGTATTGGATAGCAGGACTAAATTAAAATTACTTTGGAAGGCAAATTTTTGTGATGTTAGTACCAGTACAAATCGAATCGTGTTAGTATGTTGATGATACGTTGCTGAAACTAAATTACGCATCAGTTAGCAACTGCAGGCATAGGTATATTAAATGCATTACTTCCAATTATTCTTTTCTACGAACAAAAAATACATGTTCTCATGAGTTTCGTTACGGTTGGTTGCACTCCACCTCTTGCTTCGAAAACGATGATTTCTTTTGAAAAAGATTTTAGTACAGTGAAGTGTACCTACCTTCAAAGCGACTATAGCGTACCTAGTCTACTTAGTGGGTATATTTTCTTTGACTAAAGAGCCATCTGGACAAACTTCTCGTAGAATTTTCCGTCCTTTTGCCGTCCTTATTTTTTTAAGCAACTAATATAATATTTACCCCCAAAAGTGAATCCCCCGTTTATTAATTGAATGTAAGTAGGTAAGTACTTCTTAAAGGTATTCCTGTAATATTCTCGGCAATGGCTATTTTTGTTAGTTTTCCAAATTTTCAGGCCCAGTGACATCTGAGATAGAAGGTTCGGAGAAAATAGAATGTGACACAGACACGCACAAGTGATCCCCATGAGGGATTTATTTGGTAATTTTATGTCGGAATCCTATCATGTTTTGTTTATCATACATTAAATAAACACAACTGTTTTTAATAGGTAAGAACTACAAGATTTCCTGAACAAATCTTAAATTTCTTACCTAAGTTTGTGGTAGATTCAAAACTGAGTGAGGCTTGATATGTCATCCTGCCTCCTGGTACTTTTTATACTTAACTGTTCCAAGGAAGTGCATATCCACTTCCATGGAACAGTTACAATAATTATATAATTATTAAGAAGATCTTAATGTGAAGCAGTCAAAAGGAACCTCAGACAGGGTTAGCCTTTCAGTTTTTTCTTTATATTCTACTTGATGTCGTTCCCGTACAGATCAAACTTGTAGCCAAATCCAAGAAGAAAATAAATTATGCTCAGACAAAAAGATGCATATGTTCTAGGTTACCATAAACCCATAAACAACTATGTATTTTACTTTCTCTAATGGTTGTTTGTCTGTGAGAAATATGATAGCCTAACGGTGCCACAGAAAAGATAAAGTACTAACAGCAGTGCATGCGAATCGTCATCGCGTAGGTACTCATGTATTTGGATTGGTCGCCGCTATGGCATGTTAACTTGAGCTTTTCACATAGGTTTTTTTACAAGTACTCTACCACTCTTTCTCGAGAGGCAGTTCCGAAGTACTCTGACACCAGATTGTGCATGGTCGATTGACCGTGAAACCTACACGAGATGATGATTTACATACATAAATACATATCATCTCGCCTGTCTGACCTAGGTTGACGTAATTAGGGTTACAGGAATACGTTGAAAAACTTCAAATGGGTACATGCAACAAAGTTTTAATCTAAACGAGTTGAGTTTCGAACGATTCGAAAACAACAGTTTATCATAAAACGACTATTTATGTGATACTGACGTTTTTAGCGTAAACGGTTGTTTTAAATTTAAACATACGTTGGTGAACTAGGTATAGTAATAAAACCGCAGATTCGAATAGTGAACCCAAATATACAAACCAAAAAGCGTACCCAGTTACCAGCTCTAATACCATCACCTCTTCCAACCATCGCGTGACTTCATCATTTATAAGTGACGTGCAGCTAAATTAATGACGCCAGTCACCACGTAACCATCCATTCATGATCTGAAAAAACTATCATTGTTTCACTAGCAGGATTTTCTATATCCTGATAATGCTAATAATGAATGAAAATCGCCAATTTTCATTTAACATCCGGTCGGAATTACCCGGAACAGTTATTGGTCATTTACCTGCGCTAATTAAGCGAATGATTAAATCTTAGCGAGGGCTGTGAGAAGCTATGTGCACACAATTGGATCATTGTCTACTTTTTATTCGCCACTTGATATATGGAGTTCAGATATGCAGAGTGTGGGAAAAGTGTAGCGAGGCCATGTTTTCCAATGTGTCATCTCCGACCGTGGGAACGAAAACTACCCCCATTTTCAGTTTTGCGGTTGGGTTTGAAGTAGAATCAGACGTTTAGTCCTTATTGCAGATTGTGAGTGATACGAATAAGGTTTAAGTATATCTGAAACTAGCCATGCGCCGCATTTTCACACGTCGTTGATGAAACCGCTAAACTGCTTTTTACCAACAGAATGCCCTACATAGCTAGCATTTTAAAAATCTGACTGGTAATTCCAGATAAGCATTTAACTCTTCGGGATTAAGTATTGCTACACCGTCATACATTTCAAAAAATATTAATCTTGGGCCGCTTGAATTCAAACAGGCTTCAAATATCAACTTCTTTGTTACTAGGTTAGTTTTTGTGTTCTTTGTTAGTAGATAGGCAGTCTTTAGAATTACTGGTCAGATTTGAAAAAATCTTTCTGCATATAAAACCTGATTCTTGGGGCACACCACGCACGAGTGTAACCGCAGGAAACAACAATGTAATGCATGTTTTTATACTTTTATAAAAATGAGGCTGATAGCTGTAGACCTTCTGACGAAGTTTGCAGCGGATGGATTGTGTTTTTTGACATTATAAAAGTAATCGAGAAAAGAAACTGATACATGTTAGGTCGCTTAATATGACATGATTTTATGAAAACAAGCCGCCACACACAGACACACACAGACGTGACTTAAACTATGCGGTTGAAGATGTCGCCTGTAAAATAACTAGTTTATTTTCTAACAACACAAGTTACAACCAGGGAACGCAAAATAAATACATAACAGCCATAAAATTAAAAAACTATACAAATATACCTATTACTTACCTTATGTATAAAAAAGATATATTTCTAAGTGATCTCGAGACAAGAAAATTACTACCCCTGGCTGCGATTAAGCCTCGTGTTTCCTTTACTTGAATGAGAGATCATTGTAAGAATGTAATTATACCGCATGTATGACGCAAGTTTGCTTGATTAAATAGTACTTGTCGCGATTTTTTATACGATTACGTTGACAGACGAGCATAAGGCCAGAGAATACAGAGAAAGTATAGATCAGATAAGGTGTAAACTGTGTACTTTTGCATGTTGTTTTTTAAATAGCAAAATGGGCTGCACAAAACAAGATCTCATGTTTATTTTTTTGAGAATAAATTGTTTTAATTTGAAAGATAAGCGCGTGGTATCTCTACTCAAATATCACTAAAGCGCTTCCAACTAATTCTGGCTAAGGATGATTCGCCATTACTCCTAATTACACAGTAATTTTACTGGCGTTCATCTTGAAATCACAATTCAAATGAATAATATATAAAGAAACATCTGGGATACAGGAAACCCCTGAGTGAAACTTACCACATCACAATTTCAACGTTTTCTGGTTGCATTCCAAGCTTTTTGGCTTAAAAGCCAGGGCTCCGCGTATTTATGTTTCCCTTCATGCGGTACGACCATTCTCCGAATGTACCCGTAAATAATCCCAAAGTTTCTAAATGACAGGAGACTGGGAATAGACTTAGAAATAATTCCAGTAAACTTTGTAAATTTCCTGCGGCTCATTATTAGTACGACAATAAGATTCGGCAGATCTACTTTAAGGAATGGAGTGTCCTCCCAAACCGAAACCGCACGGATAACTCGCTGATTGAAACATACTACGTGTATCTAAAATACTTTAATTTTTTTTCCTCTTTGTAGAGGACTGGCCATCAGTAGTCTGGTATCAAGATTTAGTTCATGCGTAGAGTATGTTCTGTAGACTAGGTACCTAATGAAAATGTGTACATTACTAGGTACCTAGTCTACAGATTTGTTATAATTGAATAATAAATAGGACGTAGGAGGCATGAGCCCAGAAATTACGCAAAATCGTTAAAATGGCGAAAATGTATTGAGGGAGGTTGGCGACCCCGTATAGGTAAAAGGCAAGGAGTGAAGAATTGTTATAAATTATTGTTTTTTTTTTAATAATTTCAAATATTCTACTGTAATTATTATTAATGTGAATATGGATCTTTGTTATCGAAAATAAATGTTTTTTATTTTATAGATATGGAATAGAGTAAAACTATTGGAGACGACAATTCTAAATAGTTAATTATAAAATGTTCTGGCACTGTAGCAGGAAAACAGTTTCTCTAATGACGCTTTGATTGCCTGATGCTATGCGACCATTGTTCAGTGGCTCGAAGAAAGAAATCACCCAATTATTAACAATCTAGTGGTTTGCAATATACTTAATGGCTATGGCGGCGCTGTCTGTTCCCTTGTGTATTTTAATGCAAAAATAGTGCATTATTTTTCTGTTTAAATCTTAGTAGCTTTTACTAGCTACATATATTCTGAATTCCTTAAAAAAATAAGAGAAGTTAAAACAAAGAAAAAAAATATAATACAAGATAATTTAGAGTACTTATAGATCTGAAGCAGTTTCCACGTATAGAAAAAAAAACAAAGGAAGCTCGTAGGCTACCTCTTTCATTAATTCATACTTCAATTAAAAAACATAGTCAATTGACTCTACCTACACAACCAGGTGTTAATTTTTTAAAATCGCCACTCGGACACTGACGTCCTCTTATTAGTTAATAACATGTGCCAAAACTATTTTAACTGGTGATTGTTTCCTAGTTGGAATACTTAACTGTAATACTAACTTTGTAGCCAAAGAAGATCAACATGCTATCTAAACTAAACTATGACGGTTATAAGTATGTATGAATGTTAGAACATCATTATATAGAAACAAACAAAACACCAAATCATCCTCCGAGTTTGTTGACACGCCAGCGCCCCGCCACGTCACCCAAAATTGCACACTTTAGGATGAGAAATCAGACACGAAATTGTTCTAAACACTCATATTCTGATGTTAGATAAATGACTTCCTGCTGGCACAATAGAGGCATCATTATTCGTGGGTCTACAAGAATAGACCGCCGCCGTGGGAGTCTCTCACGACTTTATTACGGATATATATTTTTCTGTTTTATAATTAACAGTTTTTTTCTAATAGCCTGCTTTTACCTTAATTGTTTGTGTTTGTGCCGTTGTTCTCGAAATTTTACCTAATATAAAGAAAGTCAGTTTTCTAGTGTGCAAATTCACTATTGTCATGTTATACAGTCGACATTTTCCACTCGCACCTTCAGTTTCTGAGGTACGTACTATTGTAGAATTCTTTTTGACAAGACATTCGGGCTTCTCCCTCATCTAGTTTTTTCTAATTTCGTCCTTAGCTGGTTTCTCCGAAGCCGAAGGCTCCGGCTCCATTTTCCATTTTCGCCTCCACTTCAACCGGTCTTCGTCATCTCGCGAAATTTATACGCATCCATTGTGACGTCAAGCCAGCACTTTCCTACGTGCCCTTTTTACCAGATTCTGCCGAAGGCGGAATGGCTTGACACTTTGTTACAGATGTATCTTGCTGGTTAATTTTTTTAAGTGGCCGTAACATCGTAAGCGCCCCTGCTGCTAGTCCGCTATGTCACAAGCACGAAGAAAAAATAAATGGCAATAATTTTTCCTTGTTTGAATGTAGAGAATGCTGTAGGAAATAAAGTTTCAAATAAATGAAGGCTCCTTGACTGATGTACATCTTCAT
Organism: Apomyelois bistriatella; assembly: GCA_947044815.1. Classification (NCBI taxonomy): domain Eukaryota; kingdom Metazoa; phylum Arthropoda; class Insecta; order Lepidoptera; family Pyralidae; genus Apomyelois; species Apomyelois bistriatella. Next base: position 3,665,678 of record OX345688.1, read on the forward strand.
AACAAGGTTCGCCCCGTGAATAAGGTCTATGCGTCGTCAATCCAAACTACCTACACGAGTTATTAAAGGTTACTTCCAATTCATACAAAGTGTGTCCGCGAGTTAAATTTTCATCCTCTTTTAAATTTATAATTGCATTTTCTGTCTCATCAGGTTTTTATTTATAAAGCTATGGCATTGATAAAACATTAGGCCGCGGATATAGACAATAATAACCTAAATTTGATCACTTGCTTAAATGAATCTACTTGCTGTTGCCTTGTAATCTTGGTGTGATACTTCCCAGCCGGACCACTTTTAACGTCTTATAAATTCCAAGATGTTATACCATATTTTATTAGTATCTTGGAAGGTAGACACAAGGTAGATTTTTCTAAGCTATAGCACCTGTGAATTAATTTAATGGTTATTGTTATACAGGGTGGCGCGGCTGGGAAGTACTACTTTGTGGCCGGACCACTTTTAATGCTTAATTAATCCTAAATTATTGAGGTACTCTTTTTTTCTTCATAATCAAAAGAAAGAACTGAAAAGGTAGCTGCTATTTTGTGTAAAAGCGTCTGAGTACTGCTTAGTGGCGCGGCCAGGAAGTATTACACGTAATCTTGGGCGTTTTCACTTGCCCGTAGTATAGGTAAGTAGCCTTCCCGAGAATCAGGCTGTCATATGACGGAATATTTTTTCAAATCCGATCAAAAGGTCGAGCTATGAGTGTTCAAATAAACAAACTCTTCAGCTTTATTAATATTGCTAACCAATATGGCATTAAGAGTCAAAACATGCCTACTGCTGAAAGCAGCAACACTTTCATCCCTCCTCGCCTTAACCGGTGTGACCACGAGTACGACACGCGTGGTCTGGTGGTTAGTGTTTGCCTGTAGACCCGGGGGTCATGAATTCGATTACCATAAGAGAAGCATGTTTTGTTTTTTCCAGTTTGATTAAGACATTGCAGACATGAATCACATATGTCTGTAAATAAAGATGTTTCAGTGCTTCGAAGGGTATGTTAAGCCGTGGTCCCGGCTGCCATCTGATAGTCCTTAAAGGAACCTCGTCAGGGACGGTTCCGAAGAACGCTGACATCACGGTGTGCATAGTGCAGGGTGTTTGACCGTGACACCTACACGACATGACGATCAACATCATTTCGTGTAGGTGCAGCATCACCCATTGATCTTCGCTGCTCTAGCATCGAAAAACAGCTATAAGCGACCATAGATCAGGTGCATTTAGGTATCTTGCAAAATTGAACACCAGTCTCTTCCTCAAACTTGAAGAAAGAGAATGAAGAAAAGGAAGGATTTAAATAAAATAAGACACGAAATTCATTGTGACTCATGTTTACAACCACTCACAAATGCAACTTTTGACTTTAAAGCGAAGTAGAACAAAGTATAAATTGTCTCCGAACACATGGCAGAACAGACAATTTTACAATAAGTTCAATCGTATGACTAATAAATAAATACATCTCGATCTCTACATACACAAATAAGTACTTATACTTACGAACTATATGTTATAAAAGGCGATTATTAAAAATATGAATACAAAAATAACCAATATCTTTAGTTTTACGATTCTAATTAGCTACCAGTAACAATTAAGTTTGAAATTCAATATTTCAGATGTATAATAAACAGTTGTTTATTTATAAGTAAAGCACATATGTGTATTATTATATTTTGTTATTTTTCAGCAAATACTTAGAAGTTGCCAAAAAACAAAACGATATATTTAGGCAGTATTTAGCATAATTGCCACAAAGTCACTATCATAACCGTTCACCTAGGTTTAATTAAATATATAATAACAGATCTTTATTAAAAACATGCATTGAATTGAATACGAAATTCCTAATAAGCCCATATATTCATTACAATTTTCCTACACAGTCGCACAACTGTGAAAGAAATTTTTAATTGGAATAAAAAAAAGCTAAAATTTACTATAACTACGGGGTTTTTTTGTATATGAATGAATTTGACGCACTCTTTATACTTTAAAATAAAGTATATATAAATATTAGGGCGTATTATTATAATATCAATTTTATAATTGTACTTAAATAAATAGGTGTTAAACATGCATAAATCTACTTTTTATTTAAAATGAGTATAAACGTTCGGATCTTTTGGACGGATACATTTAAATATTATTTCGTTATGAATATACACAAAATGTAAATAAATAAATGTCATGAGAATAATAAAGAAAAAAGATAGACTTCCATATTTTATTTTTATCTATGCAACTACGAGTACATATATCGTAAGGAAATAATAAAAATAAAGATTAGATCAAATCTCCAATTGATTTGAGAAATTCACTACCCACAAATAGTGATGTGCCGTTCCCTAATTCCCGTTCCCAGGGAATATTCCTCGTTCCCGTTTCCGGGAACATGTCCCGGGCATGTTCCCAGTTTTTGGGAACGTTCCCAACGAAAACAAAATAATACTTTTGAATTGTTTTACTTCTAAAATTTCCATTTTGAGGGAACGTTCCCGGGCACGTTCCCGGGCTTGTGGGAAAGTTTCCGGGAACGAAGGAACGTTCACGGGAACGGCACATCACTACCCACAAATATATAGAGGTTATAATATGAGGACGTTGGGAGAATTAAAAAAAAAACTACCTAGAACAATTCGGAGCTTCAGCGCTGGCAGCTGCTGCTGTCGGTACAAAGACATCTCCTTCCGCATATTCAATCGTTTCGAATCCGTTGTGCTTGTATATTATGTATGACTCATATATTTTTTATACTTCCACTGAATCATATGATGTAAAAAATTATGTAACTTAATCACTTTCCTGTTTCTTCAAAACGCTTAGATGTTTGATCAAATGTATGTTGTTATAATTTTTTGCGACATATATCTCAGTTTTGCTAGTTCCATTGTCATCTCAAATTCAAAACCTACTTTTATATCGTAATATTGTGCATTTATCTCTATTTTTACACAAATGATGTATACTTTATGATTAGTATGCAAAGTTATATGTCTAGCCTTACTGGAATGTTGAGATATGTACTTTATGATTGTGGGCTTCTAAGTAAAATCTCGGATTCGTGCGTACATCACACCATTAATAGATATATCGTCATCATTTGCCTCAAGTAGTTCAATGCATATATTATTTTAAACATAGTCCACATTGATCGATTGAGTGCTTGCCGCTAAATTTCACAGATATAATCAGAAAACAGTCGCATTATACAAGTTTTTTATTTAATATTTGTGCTGCTTTCACCACAAGATTTCAATAAATTTTGGACATAGGTAATTTATAAGTTAAACTTTACGGATTTGGCACACAAAATTGTAATTACACTGTCGCTAGTAGCTGCGTTTAATGGAACTTTATTGTACCAGAAGTAAATAAATACTTTAATAATTGGCGAACTGAATGCTAAAAGCATTATCTCCCAATAATCCATATCTCATGGTAGATGCCAAGGTAGTCGACCCTTTGATACGAACGTTCATAACCGATAAAAAATGTGATCAAATAAAAAAAATAGGACTCACTGTACTAAGTAATGCAATTCAATTTTAAAGTAAGCACTTTTACCAAGATAAAATGCACAGTCCATATAATTACAAATCCTTATTTATCATTTAACACGAACGGACCTCTGTTTGTTCATATTAGTCAACATGAGCGAGATGTATGAAGTAAGAAGATCGTCCATCTTGTAACCTAGTGAGGTTTCACACAACAGCTTGGAACCCCTCACCAAATTGCCGATTGTCATATGGAAATACGTGTTGCCTGATGACCAGTTCGATATTCTTGTGAACGGATGTGTGACCAGGATATCCTAGAAAAAGAAGAAAAAGATTAACATGAAGGTCTTTGTTCTTATTTTCGTGTCGATGGTCCTGGATTGTCAGCCCAAAAACAAGCCAATTGAATAGCTCTGTCAGAAGACCACGTACAAGTCATTCATGGTACAGGTATTTGGACGCCCAGAGCACGATAACAAATGCGCTATATTTTGAGGAGAGAAACCACACTCGCAGTAATTATATGGTCCGCCGTCAATAATAAATGTCCTTTAACATTTTTGTTATCACAAAAACGCATAATATATCTTTATCATTATCAGAGATTGCTAGATTTGGAGGCATGTTTATCATACATTGAACATCAAAAAGCTTTTGTTAAATTATATAAATAGAATAAGATATCAATGATTGCTTACGAAAAAACATTTCTACCTTAAAGGATTACAAAATAGGAAGTACTGATAATTTAAATAAATTAAAAAAATAATCTTCATGCCGTTGTATTTCAAAAAACATTTCATTTACGTTGATTTTGATCCAGAGTGATGGATTCAAAGCTTCTAAGAAAAAATCGTTGTGAAACACTAGTTACCTTAGATTGAGGGTGAATTAAACTGACGCCATGTTTATTGATGGCAATCAACAGTAGCTCGGGGTAGTTTGGCTCTGTCGTCTGCTTGACCTCGAAGAAAGCGGATCCGAAGGTCGGCCATCGGTATATTACTTTGAGGAAAGTAATTTTGGCGTCCTCAGGCGTCATGCCAGCATCCTGGTTGTAAGACGCAACGATCGCTCTCTTCCAGTCGGCGGAACTTTGCAGCTTTATCAGATCAGCAGGGACCAGCTCTCGTAACATTTGCCTGAAATAATATTAATTCACGAACTTAATAGTATTAAATATTCGTATTTATCGTGGACCAGATGGAAAATAAACTAGAATGAAGGTATGATAGTAAAAAAAGCACCGTACCAGAGGAAAAACATGTATCTATCCATGAAGAGATCTTCATTCGAAGGTGGGCAAAGTGAGAGATTTACACAATAGATGACGCATGACGACTGGGTAAAGTAAACGTAATTCTATTTAGTCCGTCAGTTAGGTAATAAAAATATATTACACCCATATTCCTTGTTTTATCAAATTAACAAATAATGATTTATTAAATTGCATAAAAGTTGGGGAGTACGACTACGTCATAGCAAGGTATAAATTTTACCTAGGCGTGACGTCATGCGACATTTCAACTGAACACGTGAAAAAAGAAAAATTACGTGTCCAATACTTTTCAATAATCTACCTGGTGGCTTACTACCATCTCTTAAAACCATGCAAGTTCCAGTAAGCGAGACAGCGCAATACATGATGTAGGGCGACACCTCCCTTACTCACTGGAACTTGCATGGTTTTTATAGATGATAGTAAGCCATCATCATCATCATCATTTCAGCCGCTGGTCGTCCACTGCTGGACGTAGGCCTCCCCCAAGGATTTCCAGAACGACCGGTTGGAATCGGCCTGCATCCAGCGCCTGCGACCTTCTTTAGGTCATCTGACCATCTGGTCGGTGGATGTCCGACGCTGCGCTTGCCGGTGCGTGGTCGCCATTCGAGAACCTTTCTGTCCCATCGGCCATCGGTTCGTCGCGCTATGCCCACTGCCACTTCAAACAGCTAATCCGCTGGGCTATGTCGACAACCTTTGTTCTCCTACGGATCTCCTCATTTCTAATGCGGTCTCGAAGGGAAACACCGAGCATAGCCCTCTCCATAGCTCTTTGGGCGACCTTGAGCTCTCTTATGAGGCCCACAGTAAGGGATCACGTTTCGGACCCATATGTCATCACTGGTAACACACACTGGTTAAAGCCACCTGAAAAAACTTAGTCATCGTCCCTGTTATTAAATGGTTATTGAAATATTGTAACTAACGGTATAGCTTGCAGCTCTTGCTTGTTGTCGCCGAACCTGGCGCGGTAGGCGAGCGCGGCGAGGCGCGCGGCCTCCTCGCGGCCGCAGCGGTGGTACCCGCGCAGCAGCTTCGGCAGCTCCTGGTGGAAGTGGAAGATCACGTCCGCCGCGCGGTCCTTGCCGGGCACTGTGTTCGTCCATAGCTTCTTCATGAAAAATACCTTCAATGACACAATCATCAACGATTAGACACTTACCATTCACCCGTGTTATTTGTAGTGTATTGTTTGAGGCTCCTATTTCGGTCTCGCTGGCGCCACTTCCTAATAGAATTTATCTTTCCTAGCGCAACTTTTTTGCGGAAGTCATTGAAATACACTTTTTAGAAACCTTTACAAAAAGTGTCAAAAGGGACCGTTTTTAGTATTTTTTTGCAAAGTAAACTAAAGCGGATAGTATTTCAATGAATTCCGAGGTTATAATGTAAGTTAGGGATACTAGCACAAAAATTGCGCGAGAAGTTTAGATGAGCTCACTTACAGAAAGAGATTTTTTTTTGAGAAGTGGCGCTACTGAAACCGATGGAACAGCTTTGAGAAATATTTCACTTACCTGATAAGTGAACTGTGGTGTGATGCCGTCACGTGTAGGTCTAGCCTTTTTAATCCAGTCTGTTAGATGCCTCACGAAGTCAAAGAAGAAATCGCCTTCCGGCACAGATATCACCTTATCCGCTATTTTAACAAATAAACTAAAGCCTTCACTTGATCTGAGATTCAGTCTCTGTGCTATATTTTGGCAGAAATCTTTAGCTCTGGTCGATGAGTCAACTTCAAATGCTTCATCCGTGTCATCTGGGAAATATACTTTGTGGAAAATTTGAGTAGTTTTATGTTGTATAGCTTCTACTTCCACTTGATGTGGTGGATACTTCCTCTGTCCGTTTCGTAAGGTTTTTTGAAGTCTTTGTAGAGAATCTTGAGCAATTGGATGCCTTCTGGTTCTTAAAAATAATGTTAACTCTCTGAGTAAGCCTTGACTACAAGCAAACAACCCAGTTGCTAGCCACATCAATTCCCAGCCTCTCTCTTCCGAAAGTCTATTTCTATTGTCAGTCAGTTGTTTCATTATTTGGCAGTAAATTTCGTCTCTCAATATTTCATGCTTTAGGGGTCCGTCAAAAATATGGTCTGTGTATTCATTGCCTATTCTTGGTCGTTTTGAAGGTAAATCGCCCATATACTTCAGCAATGCTGTGAAAGCAAAGCAGGCTTCCTCAGCTAGCTCTTCCTTAGTTTGTAATTTCTTAAGCAATGGTAACTTAATCGGCTCTCTGGAGTGCTTCCACAACTCTTCTGCGCCGCCGCGTTTAGCAGTAGATAACGTGAGAGCTTTAGATACTGTACGTTTTGGAGGGAGCCTAAAGTGATCTAAAGCGTATTCCAGTAAAGTGTATGGTTTATCCCTAGTATCTGTTCCATTAAATGTAGCTGCGGGAATACGTCTTCCATGCTGTGCACCTTCTTGACAGAATAAATTTAAAATGTCAGGTGGTGGCTTAGTTAGTGCCGGCAAAACATAGACAGTTTCCGCAGGAAAATCTCCCCTCTCCATAGATCTTTCGCAGCGTCCGATACACCATCCGTTATTTAACACCGATTCTCCAGTGCTGTCTTCCTCTAAAATAATTAAATCGCCTTTTTGGAAAGTCAAAAAGCTAGAGCCTTCCCCAGGTGCTTTATAATCTTGTAAAGCAATAACAAACTTTGATCTCTTCTTCAAGCCTTCTAAAAAGAAGACTACTAAATCACGGATATCTTCTGCATTAGGACTTTGGAACGTAAACTCTTCGCCTCGAACAGTCGATAAACTGAACGTCTGTGTAAAAACTTTGTTAGTTTTTTGACTTGACACAGTCGTAATTTCTGGAAATGATAATTCCAACAATACTTGTTCTTGATCGTCTACGACATAAACGCCGGTCCAATTGACTGCTATTATAACGTCATTTTTGGGTAAATTGGGGCCTGAATTTCTGTACGCTTCATAGAACCTAGAGAACAATAGCGGCCACTTAAACTTTGCATAACTTACTACATCTTCTTTGACTCTGTAAGCGGGAATTTTTTCTTTAACATAATAACTCTTTTTATAAGCTTGGACTACCAAAGCTCCCCATCTATCTACAGCTTTCTCAACACCAGTTAAGCAATAATCTGGAATGTAATTTGGAAGTAATGTGTAGAGTCGTTCTGTATTCATGTCTTGGCCATACTCGATGTAATATTGTTGAGCAGCAATCATAGCCAAGTCTTCTTCTTTATCACACCTATATTCACCAAATTTAACTCCTCTAACCACTTGCTGATAGATGAGATTTGTTGCTACCTGGTCTTCTGTAGGATCATGCCACGGAGCAAATATTTCTTTTCTAAAGAATAATCTCCACGGCGCATTTCTTTCCTGAGCTCCTTGCTCTTTCGCATACTGTTCACATTGTGATATTGCGTCCATTACGTGATCTCCACCACTGCCCAATGAACTGACTTTATCGAATAATGCAATATATAACGAAAAGCCAAATTGGTCACGTAATCCAATCTTGTCCGACAGCTGATTGCATAGTTCTCTCGCAGTTGTAGCTGAATCAGCTAGTAAAGTTTTAGTATTGCCGTCCATAAACGTAATGGGCAACATTATCGGTTTTTTAGATTTTGTTGCTTGAAGTTCCAACCAAGATGGAGGCTGGTTCCTTGTTCCGTTATTGAAAGTTCTCTTTAGACGATCTTCGCAGTATGGAGCATAGCCTGGAGGTCCTTCTCTTATAAAGGCTCTAAGATAATTTACAAATTTTTCACTAGGAGCGAAACATCCAACACATAGGGACAAGAGAATCCAGCCCCTTGCATGTGAGGATTTAGAAGGGTTTCCTGATAGTTGTTTACATATCTGACAATATATCTCATCCCTTAATTCAGCACGAAGAATTCCATGACCGATGATGAAGTGTAACTTTTCTAAGTTAGACGTCGGTCGAGATTCTAACCACGACTGATAGCTATCAGCCGTATATTCTTCGTCCTGAAAAATATTAAGATAACATAATGAAATACCTTTCATCGGTTATATAATTGTAAAGGAAAATTTGCTTAAAAATTGATTAACTACCTGCAACTTTCTCCTGACGTCTTCTCCAAGCTTGTTTTTTCTTTTTAATGTTAACGAAACCAATTTGTGTCTGATCGACCTTGGCTTTTGTTTGTTGAGATAAGCGTCAGGGTCAACACCCATCATCTGAGCTTCCTGGAACTCTTTGGATCTGATGAAGTTGCGTCCAAGAGTCGCCGTTACCTTGGACATGACAGATGTGTTGTCTCTGTCCATGGTATGAAATCTTGGCTCTGGCAAGTCTCCAGTAAAACGCAGAATTGTTATCCATAATGCTTGTGCAGCCTGAAAGTACATAGTCCAGATTATATTTGTATATTAAAATAATATTTTGATGAGATCAGATAAAAGATAACAGTAATCAATGTAATCAGTGCATTTTTTTTGTAGAACTATCTAGAATTATCTTACCAATTGATCGCCTTGCGTATGCAGTGGCAGTAACGGATGCTTCAGTGGCTTTTTTGAGTATTGATGTGTCACGTTCCCTTGGAAATAAGTAGCTGCGAATTTTTGGAACTTGAACTCCGAAAGATCCTCTTCATCTTCTGATGTAGTTTGCATTGGGGTAACCATCTAAATAGAACGAAATCGTTAACAAAATAATTTAATTGTGATATTATTCGTGTCTAAAATAAAACACCAGCGATAAAAACTACCCGTTGATTAAGAGTTTTCAAGATTTTTTAGTGAAGAACTTCCTACAGATAATAGGATAGAAATTCTGAATAGCTATATTAATAAGACAAAACATTTTCAGTTGCAGTACGTATGTAATCTTACCTCTTGTTGGTCAGCCCTTTGTTGTGGTAGATCACTAAAGACGGAGGTGTCCTTCGGCGCAGCGGCTTCACTGCTCGAGTCTGGCAGAAAGTCGAACATCGCTTCCACCAGTTTGCTATCATCCACTGGTTCCTCCTGCTTCCTAGCCGCCTCTTGAAGCAACGTCCTCTTTGCTTCCAGTTGTCGTTTCTCTTCTAATACCAATTCTGCTTCGCGACGCTCTAATTCGTACATCCGCTCCTGATAAATAAAAATTTTATTGTAAGATTAATAACCGTTGAGTCTGCCAATGTGTATTCTAATTCTCTCCCTGGGTGATCATTTTTTTTCAACGAAGTTAATACAAACGAACAAAGAAATAACAAATAAAAAATAAGAATCAAGACACAAGTCAAAGCGTCGCGAAAATAAGTATTCAAGGCTTAATGAAAAGTTTAATGACTACCTCAGCTTTAAATTAAGAATTTTTGAAATCAAATTTTATTATAAATATAAATATATTTTGCGGGTTAGAAACTTTTATGAGAAGTAACGTCACAAATAATGAAACAACCACCAACAGCAAAATCTTCCAAATTCGACTTTTGGCACTAATAAAGAAAATTTACTTAGCGATATTACTTGGGGTGAGGGTGAAAGGCTTTAAAATAGTCTAACAACCTACAACACAGACATGCTATGATGGCAGTTTGAACAAATAATGTTCATTTACATATCTTTGACGCAATTGAATGTAAGATTGTACGAGTACAATACATAAGCAATATTCAGTCAAGCGGCAAAAGTGTGTATACTAACACTGGCACAATTACATCCACTGTCAACATCATCACTAACACACATCCACCACATATTATTCAATGTATCTGCTTCACTGATTTTATATCTTAAAATCTTGACATTTTTCAACAACACGACTATCAGCACAAACCATGTTACAGTAAATACATATTTGGTTCCAATCTGGTTACCGAGAATTGGTGGTTTGACGGCTTAACCCAACGTATAGCACTACCAGTTGTGCAATGTTCTGCATGCATGATTGAGTGACAGTAAATCATGTTACATAGGTAGGTATGCTTAATTACAAAAATAATTAACACATCGACATGGACCGCAAAAGATTGTAATTATTGAAAAACAATCAGCCTTTTGAATAATTATTATTCAAGCTATTACGAAAACCAAACATTGTAATGAAACAAGTAAACAGAATATCACCTTATGATAGATTTAATGAAAGGCATCCTTATAGTTGGCAACAGAAAAAGTTTTTCCAGAAAACTCGAAATGTAGCCATATCAGCATAGTTTAGTTCAAGCAGTTTAAAGAATGATGGCGGAATTTTTACGAATAAAAAAAAAAATACGGATGAGTTGATTTTTTTTTTACAACATCATAAGAGTCCCAGAAATACATTTCTGTAAATAAAATATTTTTAAACCCCCGGGAAAAAAACTAGATTTTTATTATAAATTATGTTACCAGAACTTAAATATGGCAATGTAGAAAGTGAAACATTCGCATAGAGCCACGACTTACAACTGCCAATGTCACTGTCATTCAAACTGACTTGAACTCTGTAGATTGCGGTCTACATAAAGAAAGTGCAAAGCAATAAATATATTGACTTTCCTAATATCCTAACCTAGTACTCTACTATAATCAATTAAATCAACTGTCAATGTCGATTTGACAATGCTAGCAACTGTCAGAGTGACATGATGTTTCAGTTCAGTTGTGGTTGGGTGGGTTTTGTTTTAAATATGGCGATGGAAAATGAAACAAAAGGACGACTTTTAAAAAACGGAATAATTAAAAAACCCCGGGGTTTATAATTATTTAGTGGTGGTAAATGTGTAATTAGTTAAGTGTTCTTGCTAATGCGATTTGTTTCAAGTTATCTATATTTTTTGTTTTTTTTCGTACAAACGATGTATGGGGCTTCGCCAGGATTCTTTCAATATTCAGGCTGTACTTGATTACATTTGTATTTTACATTCGCTGCTAACATCATACGCAAGGACCGAGACTGACACAATTCCCAGATTTTTTTTTTTACTATTTTAATTAGCAACAAAACTTTTCCACACAAATAAAAAATCTTGCAACTGTCCACACAAGCAACATACACAACTTTTTCTGTAAGTCTAAATTATTTCTTTTGTCCGTATTAGATTATCTGATGAGATAAAATTAATATGCTAAGAGCGTAATTTCAACAATACCTACTGGTTATCAATCAATCAGTGCTTCTTAACAGTTTACATTCTCGATTTGGAGATATGGAAGATAAAACGTGCCGCAATTCTTTATAATTACAAGCACTTTATTACCATAAAATAAAGACTCATTTTAATTAACAACCCAAATATGTGACGTGAAATATGTGACAAAAACGCAACGAATCTGGAGTAAAATAATAATAAAATGATCTATTGTGCTATACAAAGTGTTTTTGTGCTATAAATTAACTATTTTACTTATTTATAGAACGATATATGCAAAAATGTTAAAACAATAATTGAGTTATACATTTACTTAATTGTAGCATTGACAAGCATTGATGAATTCCGTAATACAAAGACCTCATGTAGAGTCAAACTCTATATCATAACTCTATATCTTCAAACTCTACACCTGAGTGAATTATGTGGCTCGTCTTAGCGATTTTTTTTTTGGTGTGGATATAATCCACAATATGGCAATCAAACATAATATAGCTTATTTTTGCCAGAATCAAGTTTAAGATAAATGTTCTTCATTTTGTCGAGTCACAGTCAAGTCAAGTCAGTAGTCATGTCTAGTCAAGTTAGTCAAGGGCTAAGTGAAGCGGTGGAAGTTTCACTTAGCTTGATCTTGGGAGATTTTGGTGACAAGGATTAAAGTCACTTATACGACATTGTACCACATCCCAACACTCACGCTTGTTCACGAACACTTAGCGAATAATAATCCGCCTTTATTATGCACAAATACTCGAAAAAACACAAATATTAGAAAATAAATACAATGACGATAACTGAGCGACTTTAGCTTGGCGCCAAAACTCCTCTTAGCGATTTAGTGACGAACGAACGAAGTAAACTAATTCCAGTATTTTTTTTATTTGTTATTTTTTCAATTGCTTTTTTTTTCTTTTTTTTTACAAATCTCTAGTCTCAAACAAAGTTTTGGCGATAACAGCTTACTGATCTTAATTTAATAAAATGACTCATTAGAACGAAATTCCTAATCGGTTCTATAAATCAGCGGTACTTTTAATACTCAAATTATACAATTCCTTTTTTTTATTTGTAGTGTAGATACTATTGATGTGAGTATTTAATCAATTGACGACTGTTATCAATACGTGTATTGACATCTAATTATTTCTATTTATCTAAGAAAAAATGTAATAATAATTTTTATCTATTGGTATGGTAGTTTATAATATTAAATTTAGGAACAAATTGTTCCTAAATCTCAAGAAACAAGCAAGTATGTTTAGTTATTAAGATGAAAAACTAAATACTAATTTTTTAATAGTAATATTATAAGTAAACTGGCAGTTCGATTGTTTAATAGTAGTAGTTGGTGTTAACGGTTGGCAAAAGCCTTCTGTATATTTTCTTTAAATTGCTATAAATACACATCATTGATCTATGAATAAACCTGTATAAAAAACTATAAAAGCTATGTATCATGTACAATTCGCGGCATATAAGTTGATCATAAACTGAAATGACCTTGAATGCGCACTAGCCGATTTTCATACAAATTTTAAGGTGCGCAATAACTACTGAAACTGGAGTCTGAGTTTGAAATATCTTGTCGTAAGGTGGCTGATTATTATTTAATAATTTTAAATTCTTAAATTTTTGCAACAGGCATGGATTACAGAAAAGTAAAAGTAATTAATTTCTGCATAGTCGAATATGTTATTATCGTAAATAGTGTAATAGTAATAGATTAAGATCGGTATAATATCTCCACATACCCTATAGTTTTGTTCAGCGATCTCCTTAGCGCGCGAGTTGCCCTGGTGTTGCAGCCGCTGCTCCTCCTGTCTCCGCAGCCGCAGCGCCTCGGTGTGAGCCTTGGCTTCCTGCTTCAGTTTCCTGTACCGCCGCATGGCTATCAGACGGCGGACGTGGCTTTGGATCTTAACGATCGCCCACATCTTGTGGCCGTACGAGCGACGGACAAGGTATCCGCGGGCTGCAGCCTGGTAAATATTTTTATTTATTTATCAATAATTCCGCTTAAACAGTTCCTTAAATAAAATACACTGACAGCCAATAACGGATTTACATTGTTTAGGTATAACATAAAACAGGAGAAGAAATTTAAGATAATAAGTTTAGACGTTAAACATGACGCGATAAATAAAACAGATTTGATTTGAGATTTGATTTGATACGATTGATAAATATCATATAATATATAATATAATTAAAGCTACAGTCATTCCGATAGTAGTAGGAACTACCGGTATTTTTGGCAAAAATATATATACAGATACATAGATAAGACGCTCAAATAAACATACATATTAACAAAAACAAGCAGCCCTCCACACTAACACTATTTTATCCAAGGTACTTGGTATAATAGGTACTATAATAGCGGATGCCGACGATCCTTTTCTGTGAGTAACTCAGGGCGGGACGTCGACAAAAAAACCGACAAAGCTTAAACATATTGTACTAGTCATAAATAAATAAATAAATAATATAAGTATAAATATAGATATGAACGATGAAAAGATAAAGGTAGACTACAAATTTGAACGGATTAATATTATTTTCGAAGTTGCTTAGGAATAAGCTTTTTCAAATACTTAAATCCAGACGTTACAGCTAGAGGTGGGTAAGCATACTCGTACATATTTTATGACAAACCATTATTTTCATTAGGCTCAATTTGCAATAAATTTTAAAACAACTTTAATACGCTCATTTACAAATTACATTATTTTTGAAGATAAGTAATCACTTACTTGCAAAGATACTATGTGCCCTCGCAGATGTCTGAATCGGTGCGCCAGGACTCTTGCTCGAATGAGGGCCTGCAGTCTTGAGTACCCGTCTTTCATTTTATTGTAACGAATCCTTTGTAACTTGCCTCGCCAATGACGCTGTACTAAAATCGCCGCTGCCCTCATCTTCAAGAACCTTCTTCGGTAGACCCATCCTCTGATTGATCTTTGCAGGATTAAGATTTTACGTGTAAGTACTCTGTCTCTTTCTTGCTCTAAGAACAAATCATGGGCATCTTTCAGGAAAACTTTGGTGTGGCCCAGTTGATAATCAGATTTGCCCAATACAGTTGCACATATTTTCGAAGTGGCCGCTCGGCAATCTGTTTTATGGGCGGGAGGAACACCCGAAATTAAAAACCGATATCTCTCAACGAACTCCTTGAAACTATGACGGATGGGATAGCCGGCTCGTCGAATTCTAATCGTTTCCATCATACCTGAATATCTGAGCTGTCTACAGCAAAGACCACGGTCAAACATCATCGGTTTCTTGAATTCATTTGGTTTTATGCAACGTATAAAGAAAGGCTGACAAGTGCCCAGGGTCCTCATTAGTAAATCCAATGATTTTTTGAATTGAGTAGATAAAGTTGGTGTACGCTTCCTCGTCTCCGAACCCATGGTAATGTCATCTTGAAAAATATGCTGCAGGAATTTGTTTGTTGATATGTGTATTAGTTGTAACAAATCTGCACTGAAGGTATCCCGATTTTTTTCTAGGAACCCTCTAGTATCATAAAACACTATACCAGCAAAATGATTTAAACCGAAACTAGTATTTATATCTGACTTTGGTTTCAGATAGTTCCTGTGTAATCCATGAGTTTTATGTAGCTTTGCTAACATTGTTTGGTCAGTACCTTTGGGAAATTTAGACTCTTCATCTATCAGAGCCATAATATTTAGCTGCTTCAAAGCAATAAGATCTAAAGCATCTTGATTATCAACAAATTCTATGTGCTGCCAATTTATTCCTTCGTGATTATATTCTTCCTGTTCCAATTTGAAAATGTGTCTAACGAAAAATTGTTGTAAATTTTCATTGGCAAAATTTATACAAAACTGTTCAAAACTATTATAGTCGAAATTTTCGAAACCAAATATATCTAAAACACCGATGGCAGTGCGTGTAGTTGCTTTGGGTTTGTATATAGCTGCATTGATTTTCTTTACTATAGTAACGAATAGGCGACCGTATATGCCTTTGACGAAAGCGTCTCGTATATCTACGGACTGGTCTCGACTCAAAGTGGACACAACCGTTTCGCCATGAGCAAATAGTGTTTTTCTAGTTAGCGCGTTAATCAGCGCCTGCATTGGCACTCCTAACAAGGAAGCCACTCGCCGCACGTTGGCTTGTTCCGTTATTTCAGTTGCATCTAAGTTATCTATGATGGTCGCCTCATACTTTATGTTACCACAATGTAGCACAGCAGCCAATAATTTTAAAATATCCCATATTTCTGATTCTGTGAATAGCAACACTTTCATAGCTGATCTAATATCTGCAAATTCAGCAGCATCATCTCTGCCTTCGCAAGAAAAGCTGCCACCCTGAAAATTATAAAATAACATATCAATCTTCTGAATTTGTTACGAATGAATGACATTAGTTAAATATAGATTACTGTTGAAATCTTACCGCTGATAGATATCTATATTCTGATGCGTCACCCAATTCTAATTTCTTCTTTTCATCTTTTGACAAACCAGCTAATAAGCAATAGAATACATGATAATTTCTCTCCTCTGGTCCCTGAGAGACGATCCTAGACTTTTCTAGGAGATACTGCTCTATCTTAGCGCCTTCGATAACGCCCCCGCTGTTGAAGTGTATATCTATGTATTTGCCGAATCGGGATGAGTTATCGTTCCGCACCGTCTTTGCATTGCCGAAAGCTTCTAGAATCGGATTCGCTTCTAAGATCTGGAAAGACAAAAAAGTAAGTTATAATTACAGAATCACTATACTATCTTTAAATAATAAAAGTATACTATATATCTACATTTTTCACGACTTCATGTTTATGAGGTACTACAATACTAATAATGGGTTAGACTTTTTCTTCGTCCGAGCGTGTTTCCTACTTGCATATATTGAGCTTACGCTTGAGATACCAGGTTACGTTTTAAATTATGGTCCTTTAACCCAAAGTATGATATTTTATAAACGCAGACGCTAGCGACTGCGTTAGCGATTTTGTATGACAAACCTGTACAGCACCCCTGGCGGATAGTAAGTCGACTAAGAAATACCATATAAAATCCTGACGCAGTCGCTAGCGTCTGCGTTAATAAAATCTCATACTAAGGGTATTATTTTAAGGTCCTGGATATTACAATGGAGCGACTGCCGTCTGACCTCACACATTATTCTTAGAAGCAATTGGTAAACAATAAAAATTTTAGTTAACCTGTTGTTCTATCCACGAGTGCTTGCCACTGATAGCGGCCAAATACTGAAGGATCAGCTTGGTCGATTCAGTCTTTCCCGCGCCTGACTCCCCGCTGATGACGATACACTGATCCTGCCCGTACCGGCGCATGTGCGCGTACGCATTGTCGCCTATCGCAAATATGTGCGGTGGTAGTTCCCCGATCTTCCGCTCTTTGTAAAGCTTGATCTGGTCGGCTGTGTAGATCGGGAGGATCTGATATGGATTCACTGCCACTAATATTGAGCCCGTGTATGTCTGAAAAGGAAATTAAGAATATAGATTATTACATTATTTTGTCCTAGGACTTCCTATTTAGAAGTTTTTCAAATTTTATTTAAAATAAAATATGATGTTCACGCATCATATTTTAATTTTTTTAAGTCAGTATATTGATGTTATAAGGTTTTGTAAATTGTTTTTTCCTATTATTCAAATTTTTAACTTGTCACTTGACCACAGTCTCTTCTGTTATAGAAGAACACAAGATTGCTCCTTGTGTCAACTAGGTTTTCTAAATCGGCATACTAAAGTCTAAAGTATTCCGACAGAATAGAAATGTCCTAACCGTAGATTACAGAATAATATAGTAAACTAGCACATAGCATTGACTGTTCAAAGAATTTTACGCATACATACGTTACGTACAGTCTCTTTCCAAGAGATTATCATACAAGTGAAGTTTTTTAAGCGATAGCAGTAATTAGAATATGAAGCTGTGACTTATTCCATTCTTTCATAACCCATTTTCTGGTGAAAATGCTTTTAAGAAGCTTGCTAATTCTGACACCAATATTATCCTTCACACACAATAAACCTCCTCACTACCGTCCGAAGAACTTTGTCACCAGGCTGTGCATAGTCGATTGACCATGACACCTACACGAAATGAATGAATGACTACCGTGAAAGGACTTAAAATTCTTAAGATACAATATACTCACATAAATGAGATTCTCATTATATCTTATAAGGAGATTCCTCAATATGCCGGCTTCATGGAGGTCTCCCAGCGATATCATGTCTTCCACGCCATGCACAGAGGTCGCGTGCATGGCCTTGATGCGGCGCTCCGGCGGCAGCCATTGCTCCTGGCCGTCGTCATCGCGCACTCTGATCCTCCGACCCTCGGCCGCGAGGACACGGGCGCCAATGGCCACATCAAACTCGCGGCCAGACACCGGCTCAATCCATATGTAATCGCCCTGGAATTATATGAAATTTAGATTTAGAAAATTAAAGACATAGGTTTTGAATGTCTATCTGAACATCGAAGCATACTAAAATATAAAGTTAAAGAAATAAATTAATGGTGCTTGCATGCACTAGTCGTATTTGAAAAATTCTTTTTTGCATATGATAGTCAATTCTACAAAATTATTATTAATAAATTATACCCCTTATTCATATAAATTAACAAACGTTTGTTAAGCCCGTTTTAACTAAAATGTGTTTTGGCTTTTTCTTTCACGGTAAATTTCGAAAAGAGAAAAAGAGCCACTAAAACTAAAATATGTTTTATTTTAGCTAAAACTAACATTTCTTAATTTTTCAGAATAAAAGGGGATAAAAATTACAGTACATTAAATATCACGGATGGGTGCGCAATTATTATTGTGTTTTAAATTAAAATTCGTTATTATGAAAGTGACATTAAAAAAGAGCATTCTTAGACTAGGCATGCGTCGTTGATATAAAACAAACTATAGGTGCAGCTTAGATAAAAAATGTGTAATAAATTGAGATACTGCTGCTATTATTTAGTGTCTAAAGTCACTTCATAAAAAGTGAAACGACTCTACATTAATCAGGCATAGACTTAATGGTAGAGCTGACTATGACTATATATTAGCAAAGATTACATCAACATGCCGCCATTATTCTGTCGCTTTTTTAATTTGTATAATTGTTTATATAGTAAAAAAGAGGTTTCGTTAGAATCGTATTTACTGTGAGAGTTGACACTGGATAGTGGATATAATAGAAATAAAAAAAATTGGCGCCAAATTTAAATATTTTACATTCAAATTTTAGGTACCTACCTCCTCTCTACCTCCTTTAAATGCAATCCGTTATTTTGTTTTTAATAATTTACTAACAAGTAAAAATAGTTGACAACCTATTATGTTATTTTGGTTAGATGGTGGACATTACAGTACACTCAAACTGAATATAGAATCGATTCAGTAGAAAGTGTCATCCTTATTCGTCGATGACAAACAATATGTCATTTCGACCGCCGGTATACAGTACTATCCAACCATCTAATAATTGGTGAAAGTACTATTTTATTATTTTATAGTTAACACACACCGTTATTATACAATTAAATGTTTATGATAGAACTAAGTACAAAGATAATCTAAGTCACGAAAGAGTCATAAAAGGTGGTGTTATTTTTATGAGCTCTATGTTTCTATGCAACAATCCAAACTGTTTTAATTAAATTAAGATCGATAAAATCATGACGAAGTACATAGGTAGTATTTTCTTGTGCTCGAATCCTACACATCAAGGTGTTTGTAACCCACACACGAACGAGCTTATTTCTACTGCTGGTTAGAATTCTATAATATATGATTTTGGTTGTTCTGATGTTATCTATCTAGAGTTTACAAGTAAAAATAGTATCAAACTTATTAATTATTTACACCCGAAAATGAACACATAACCTCTTGTTGACATAAATTAATGTTAATGATGCTTTATTAAATAAGTACTTTTTTTTAAATATAAACTGATTTCATCCCCCTATACATCTTGAGATATACTGTTGTAAGTACTTAAATATAAATAACCTATATACGAGTATATTAAGACCTACCTCGAAATACACCAAGTTTCCATCACTCATCACAAACTAAGCAATGATTTAGCTGTTACGTACTAGATATGTTTATCATATCACAGAATTGACCGCCCCTGATGAGGTCGCCACTCGATTGAGTTAATCTACTAACACTTCAATAATTAAGTTATATCAACGCTCTCCATTCATATATTATATGTACGATATCAATTTGTAATAGAAATGCAGTTTTTTATTTTCCATTCTCGTAAAATATATAAATTTTGTTATGCAAGCGCATGATGAGGAAAAGAATTTTTTTTTTAAGTAATCCTCAAATGTTCCACTACTGGGCAAAGTCATTTCCTTTTGTTGTCCACTCATCTCTATTTTTTGTTGTTTATAACCATCGATTCTTTAAAAATGTTTAGTTCACTAAAATGACTATAACACTATATTAGTCGTCAGTAACACAATATAGTAGCAAATTAGTTAAAAGCTGTATTTTTTAATATCAATAAATATCTTCACAACATGGCAAAAGAGCGGGAATCAACCAATACTCAATACTTATAATAGTATTTCCTCCATAGTCTGTGGCGGATTCAACCGACGATTCACTTTTTTATAAATAGTTTTTAGTGGCCAGTATTGTGGCTAGGTAATACAATCGTTTACTCTTAATCCTTTTCATCCTTCAGGTTAATTAATGTTTTTATTCCAATTCTCTACCTTTTGCTCTTCGTCTCTACCTGTGACGATTTATTAGATACAACTCTCTGACAGACGGACAGTGAAGATCAGTTAATCTTTTACCTTTATTAGGTTGTAGTTCATTATGTGCGAAACCCTAAAAAGTACCTACTTACAAAGAGTTTTACGGAGGTTGAAAATAAAACAAAAGATTTAAATACACGAAACTAAAATGCTTTAAAAGATGAAATATTATATTAAATATATTAAATAGCTACTTATGTATTATTTAGAACACTAATTTTCTCTACACTATCAATTTCTCCTTACAATTTATATAATCGGCTATATAATTTATACAATAAGTTGTAAGAAAGCACATGTAATTTACAAGTCAATGCCAACAGTAGACGTCATCTAATCTACTGGCTTCTTGAAAACTTTCGGTACCGGTTTCCGATTACCAATATTTATAGCTTTCTAAATACCTATTTCCTATTATAGATGACTTGAAACATAAATCGTGTTATGTGACACATTGTCATAGTTTTCTCCCGTCGTTTTGCTACACAGTTGCTCATATTTCATGAAACATTGGCTTCGTTTTTATTCGTCTTATCTTTGGAATTATAAAATGATTTACTATTGTTACAGCATTTTTTTACGAGCAACTAGCTTAGCTCTAACCGGTGAAAATCCGTCAAAATCAGTCCATCTGTTTTATTTATTACTAGCGACCCGTCTCGGCTTCGCATGAGCATAAAAACGTTCCTCTTGAATTACTATCTATAAAAAAACCGCATCAAAATCCGTTGCGTAGTTTTAAAGATTTAAGCATACATAGGGATATAGGGACAGAGAATGCGACTTGTTTTATACTATGTAGTGATTATAAATGCATTTGAAACATACCTAGAATTAGGAAATCTCGCGTAGACTTTTAAATCTATAATATAAAAGAGGGAGTAAACAATTGAAAGTTGAAGTATTTTATAACTAAATCTTACAAAGTTTTAAGTACTTAAAACATGATACGATGCTTATCCTAACGTGTTCCTCTTACCTCTTACGACAGCAAACTTCCATACGTGTGTGCTAATTGCTTTGCTAACAATTCGCATATTCACAACAAGCGTCGTGACAAACTTATTTCAATATTGGTCTTTTACTTTGTAAAGGTAAGTGAAATGTTTATATTTCAATATAACATATAGTTACATACCTACTTTAATATTATACATTGATATTAGATTTAACGCGAAAGTCTGTAGGTAGTTATGTTAACACAGCTAAACCTCTGAGCCGATTTTCATTAAAATGGATGTAACAAGAGTTACCTTTTTTTAATTTTAAAACTAGCAATGCATACCGGTCTACGTCATTGTAAGAAAATTCTAAAATCAGAGTACTCTTATTTACTCAAAGAAGTTCGAATCGCGCGCGGTCTCTCTACGCATTTTTTTTTAATCTATGTATTTACTCCTTATTACATCAGCTATCTGCCAATGAAAGTCCTGTCAAAGTTTGTCCAGTCGTTCCGGAGTATACAGACAAAAATTGTAAAAAATACTTTTATACATTTAGATAAAGCTTTTTTTTTTAAATCTACGATGTGTATCAATGAGAATGCCAATAAATGCATAAATGCATTACATACCAAAGTAATTATTTTATTTCGATATCTTCAAATTATCTTTTTAATACCACTATTAGTGAACAGCACTTAGTTTGTAAATTCTTTATTTTGCTTATATTAGCTACTGTCCCAAACATAGGTAATGCTATTATAACGTTATCTAGTATCTGTTTATTCTACGACCGCTCAAGGTAAACATATTGATTAAATATGCATTTTCTCTATTATTTGACTTAAATATGCAAGAAATTGGTGAAATGCAAATAATTCCGGTCTCTATATAATCACGAATTTCTAAGAAACAGTCTACATATGCTGGCTCCAATACGATTTCTCATCTGACATTTAAGCCCAAGGTGAAATCCTTATTCTCGCCGGTTATTGTTAAATTTCTGAAAACCAGATCATTCCTAGTTCCACGCCCACCTCTGTGAGTTACGTTTCATTGTGCTCGGCGCAAGCGCAGGTAAATTCGTTTACACAAATAAACAAAAACGGGCTTTATTGCGTAGATGTAGAGTTTCTTTTGTCATGCTTAATCTCTGGTTGACTGTACGCATGACTCTCGCTCTCATTTCGGTAATGGGAGACTGTTTGCCTTGCGGACACCACCGGTATTGTGTGAACCTAACTATTGTTACGGATATTGCTTGTAAATAATCGTGTAAAAAGATAATCAGCTTTGGGAAGTCGATGACAATGAGCAGTTGTAGTTAAAACCAAAGAAACACGATAGGCTATCGTGAACGTGAAATTTGTTTTCGTTTGTAATTTTTAATTATTTTGATGAATTGCAAATCAAGATGATTTTATAAACATTTCATCACAGGATTTTTATGGAATAGTCTCCTCCTAAGAATAATATTTTACCTAGGCTCTACTTATACAAACAGAGACCGCTCTTTTAAATAAAAACACGTTAATAAGAACCTAGATAGACAATAATAAATTTATACGCTATGCTGTCCCCGCGGAGGATATTGTCCCCAAATCATGTTGGCTATAGCCGAAAAGGTTTATCAATGGTCTAATAAAAAAATCGTAGAAATATTCATACTACTCGTATAATCTATAGATATTTAAAGAAATCTTAAGTTATAGTTGGCCTCGTAGAGGCAAAAATTAATCGAATTCGGGGAACTGATTAATGCCTAGTGGGCTGGACACTGAGGTAAATGCCCTGGTTGGCGGCTGGGTTAATGTGCTGCCAAACACACCTATCGGAACCCGCGAGGAATAGCAGATCTCGGAGCGCAGGTGCCATTTATCACTACACCTGGTTTTAGACACATTTTACTATATTGTTATGAGTGTTTTACACTACATCATCAGATTTCTACGACCTAATGGGCATAAGCTTCCCTCAGTCTGTGCCAACCTTCCTTATTCGGGGCCACCGCAATTCAGTTGTGTCAACAACTTTCCTAATACCATCGATCCACTTGGGGCCCAATTCTCACGCAATCGAAGTTCACTGATTTTCTCCAATTTTTTTCGATGAGTTTATGTCATTACATAATCTAAAAGTTAATTAACCTATATTCCTACTGCTGGGCAAAGGTCCCCCATCTCCTTCTAAACCTCTAAATCCGGCGGCCAGGGGCCCGATTCTCGCGCAATCGAAGTTCACTTCACTTAACTTCGATTGCGCGAGAATCGGACCCCTGGCCGCCGGATGTCCAGCACTTCGCTTTAAGTTTCTAACTAGGGTAACACTCCCTTACTCCACCAATCATTGTTTTTTCTATTCAGGTGTCCTGATCAAGTTCATCGTACGTAACCCTAGAGAGTACGCAATGAACACACATAAACACCTTATAGTTATAAAACTCTTGCGAATGGCAAGATACCTGCGAAGATAATGCAGAACAATTCAATGTGATGGCGCTGATTATTACAAGAGTCATTGCATTTTAATCTTTTAGACAAGAAGGTAATAGATACTTTAGATTTATTCAGGTGTTACTTTACAGATTTTGATATGGTGGGGGAGGACACCGTTATAAAAGGGCCAAAGGGTCCGTCGAAAGATCAGTGATAATGATAATGTTAATGATAATGTCTCCATGTGCCAACGGGCATGCCGGGTCTAACACTAATAGATGGGTACAGAATAGACTAACTGGTTTTAGATAGAAGCCATGCAAGTGATGTCTATTAACTTATCATGCTACCTCTGAACATATTCTATAGTAGTATGAAGATAGTTTGAGTCCCATGGAAGTATATAGGCTACTTTTCGTGGAGATATAATAGACCACGTGAGCAATGTTGTAGATTAAAAGTATCATATAAAAATAATATTTTCTATCAACAAGTGGCAGGGCGTGGCGGAACAGAGAGAGGTTTAGAAGGAGATGGGGGACACCTTTGCTCAGCAGTGGGAATATAGGTTAATTAAAAAAAAAATCTATCATGGTCTTAGAACAGCGAGAGGCTAAAATATCAGCAATATTATTAGATTATCTTAACGTCCCCATGCGTCCTTTGTTGATCGGACTATCAAATGCAAAATAATTTTTCAAATATCTTATTATTCCGTTTTACAAAACCGCGAGTGTAACCAGGTGACTAAAAACTCTATTGGTACTGAATTTCTGGATTAAGAAAATCAGTCTTTAATAACATCTCATTATGCAAGCTAAATTAATGTGTACTTCCAATATACTTCTTTTTTATAATTAATAGCTGCATTTGTAAGCGCTCATAACGTCTCTTATTTAGTGGCAATTCAACCAAATGTATATTTTATTCGAACTAATGACTTCGTTTACATACTTCCTTTAGTTGCCGTTTTACATGCAAACGATCACAACTAGTTAGATCGACACCGGGCTTTTGATATTACTATTTTAACCCCCGACGCTAAAGGTGGTGTATAAAATTTGTTAAGTCTGTCATTGTAGTGCGAAAACTATGTTGTTGTTATATGGATAAACATAACCAGGTCATGCTTGTATCATAGAACTAGGAATCGCGCGCGGCTCTAACTATTTGTTTAATCTATTGGTTGTATTGTATATTAGTTTTATATTTGTTACAAATAAATTAAGTAAAGGAGTTGACGTTTCAGGCAGGATATGAAAAATCTGACAGAAGATAGAATGACATGAATTTAAATGAAAAACATTGTAATTCTTATATTTCTACTTATTAAAGACACTAGCTGTAGCCTGCGACTTCGTGCGCGTGGGCTTCGTTCGCTCCCGTTATCGCAGGAATTGCCCGGGAATCCCGCTTTTCTTTTATACAAAGTTTGTCATCATCTCATTTTTTAAGCTAAGCTGTTTTATGTAATTTTATTATTTTGTGGTGCAATAAAGAGTATTTGTATTTGTAATGACAATAATCAACACAAAAAAATGATTATACCATCAAATGTACCAAGCATTTGTTCAAAATCAAATATGCCTTGAGTTCATTCACTTAATTAATATAACTTTTTTTTAATTAACCGATTTTGCTGAAACATACTTTAGATGTTCTTTAGAGTTAAAACAAAACAATTGGTTTAAGATTTAAGCAAATCGGTTCGGTTCTTTCTGAGATAAGCGTGATCAGATAGTACAGACAGACAGAAAGATAGACAAAAAATTAAAAAAAAAAAATTTGCTTTCTATTATTCATTTTAAATGTCTATCCATTTCAATCAAAACTACTAAATGTACAGACGAAATATTTTTACTATTTTATTATATGTATAGATATGTGGAATTCACTAGTAACATAGTTCCGCCACCCAACTTGACATGCAATGCAAAATAAGTGGGTGGTCTTTACCATTCAACCAATCGCATCCTTATCATACGATTACTATAAAATTAGAAAGAATCAATAAAAAACCTACCCTTGTAACGATCACCATGGTGACAGCGGCATGTGGTCACCGACCCGATCTGCAACAAGATGGAATCCGGTTAATACACGACTTTACATAACATACTTAGTTACCACTTGTCTACCTACCGCACAAACACAAAATTGAAGGTTTTTTTTAAATATACAATTTAGTTGTCAAACAAGCCTATGGGTCACCTGATGAGAAACGTTTGCATCACCAAAACGGACACGAACGTGTTGAAAATGTGAGGTTACTTACCTGAACTTAATAAAAAAATATTGCGGATTTAATTATCTGTTTTGGTTTATAATCCCTCAACTTATCTATTCAAAAAGTCTAAAAGTGTAAAACTGTACTTAGTTAGCCCCTTGGCTCGCTGGAATCCAGACAAAAGAAAAACAATTGTTATGTGACACATGTGTGCGCATCCTGAGTGAACGGGTTAAACTTGATGTTTTGTGTTCAATAGGTGCTTATTGAATAAAAACATATAGCCATTGATGATCTTATTGATCTTAACCTTAGTTTCGCTGTATTTGTTCGCTCATCACAGCATCACTTGCTAACAATAGCATCATGATTTCACGTCCACTATACCTACAGACTGACGAGATTTCTATTGATTTTTTATTAATTTTAGATCAAGTATAACTTTTTGGCATCCTCAACAATATTATAATAAAAACGAATGTCAGATCTCAGTGGCTTCGGGGCCCAGGGGTTAAATATTAGGCATTATTTTTATGAGTTTGTTGCCCGTTGTCCACCTGTCTCGTTCACCTGGGTGGACTACGGGAAATTATTTTTGCCCATAGCTCACCTGGGTGGACCACAGGAAATTATATTTGCCCATAGTTCACCTGGGTGACGACTGGCTGTCTGCATGACGTCAACACTTCTTAGAATTAGAAACGTGAGTGGAATCTGCCGCCAGAATAACAGTTACAAAGAAATTTAGACCTCTATTTATCCCTTTTCTAAAACATACACGGAAAGAGATAAAAGATAATCCCTGATCCACACGGCTATGATATTTGCCTTTGAGAGCAACGTTCAATCTGCCTCCTTTTACCTGTATCTATAACAACTTATGCTAAAATTTAAATTGACCCCATAAATACTTGGTCTGTGCTAATATACTCAAACATGAGGTAAAAACAAAAACGCCCGGTCTGGCCGGTCACGGGGAATGCACTCTCGCCGCCAGCGTCATATTTCGAAACACTATTGTTCGATATGGGTTCTCATTATGAGGTGTATACCGCGTATGCAAGTCTGTTCGTCTGTAGTGCACAAATACAATACTGATACGTTGACCGATACATGTTTGCGTAAAACGATTTTATGTTTCTTCAAATGTTGCGAAGTAAAGAAGAAGTAAAGCTACGCGGCGAAGATTCACGTGATGTACACGTATAAATTCTACGGTAAAAGTGTGTGACAATAAGTAATTAAAAAAGCACAATTTGTTTTTGCCACGGGCAAAACTAATTAAGTAAATAAAGTCAGTAGTATTCAGCACCCTTATATATATTTATTAATTCATATCAAGGTCAATTGATCCTGCACATCCTGGTGTCGGTTTTTCCAAACCTCTTCTCGGCCTCTACTTATATAAAAGAGGAGATATTGCGCAATGGGTACCAAAATATTTTAATGTGTCACTATTACTACACCAGTCACCACATAAGTATGTCCCGTCAAGCAGCAAATCGTGACGGTGGTACTTCCACCAGGGATTACGGAGTCGAGCGTGCACACATCGGCATGGTAATGATCGTGTAAGTGAGCAGCGGAACTGATTCGACGGAAGTCCTTTATCCAAAGGCCGTTCATCTCCGGGCGTGGTTGGTAAGTTGGTAGTAATACGCAGTAACGTTTGAAAATTAAACATTTGACTTGATTTGAAACGATACACCAAAAGTTATATCGCAACTTTCAACAAGATGATGTTTTTAGGGTTTCGTACCTCAAAAGCCAAAAACAGGTTGTCATGATTTTCTTCTTTGGAACGCATTTAAGCATCAAATCGAAATTTATAACAAATACTCAGGATTACGGTTTATTTTGCTATAAAATAATCAAATTTATACGTCAATGCAATTCAGGTACACTTATTTTCAAATTTTTGCGAATTCAAAAGAGAATCAAAACCTGTGGGATACCTCTATTGACCTAGAATTTCGGAAAGAAGTAATGTCACACGTTGTTAATTTTGGGATTAGTAGACTAATTAAAGGATTACCTATGAAAAGTTTGAGTATAAAAATAACTATATATACATACTAGCGACCCGCCCCGGCTTCGTATGGGCATAAAAACTTTCCTCTTGAATCAATCTGTCTATTAAAAAAAACAGCATCAAAATCCGTTGCGTATAGTTTTAAAGATTTAAGCATACAAAGGGACATAGGCACAGAGAAAGCGACTTTGTTTTATACTATGTAGTGGTACATTTTTTAAGCATTTTTTATACAATTACGTTGGCGTATCCAATCAAGCAGACAGCCCGCGAATGATAGCCGCGCGATTACCATAACCTTTTTTCGTGATACTAATTAAATTTTGCGACATTATATCTCTCCAATAGGCTCCATTTGGCTCGGTGTGGCAACAGTTACGGTACTTAACATTATGTTAAGCATTCTAATTTATCCTGTGATAAGCCCCTTTAAGACAAGACCTTGGTGAACACTAGCGCCACCATCAACTAAAATTCATTATTCACTGAAAACACAAGTTATCAAAAATCCCTGTTATGTAATTAAGGTTTTGGATCTGAAGTTAATTTTTATCATATTAAACTATTAAATTATAGTTCTATATAGTTACAAACTGCAACTAAAAGTGGCAGTTTTAAGCAATATTGCAATTTGTAACTTTAAGGAACTATAATTTAATATATTTAAAATTAACTTCAGATCCAGAACCTTTATTACATAACACCTATTTTTGATAACTTGTGTTTTCAGTGAATAATGATTTTTAAATGATGGTGGCGCTAGTGTTCACCGAGGCATCACCTTAAGGTTCAGTTTTAAGTTCATATGCTTCTAATTGTTAAGTTGCCCTTAATACACTAGTTCATCATCACGGGTCAACGTTCGTATAATACTGTAATGTAGGTACATACTTACGAGTAGAATTTAACAACACATAAATAGCGGAAACTCGCCATAAGGTATCAGGGTATCAGCTAATGATGATGTTAAATATTCAAGAATTTGTTAGCAGACTAAATAGTACTATTATATTACATTTCTATAAGGTTACAGTCATAGCTTTAAAAAATAATAATTGCGTCCCGCGTTCCTAGTTCTATGGTTACAGTACATTCAACATGCACATTTCAATTCCGTCTTATTTTTTCTGTATCTCGCATTAAAATCTGTATTGTGCTGTAATTTTATTTTTGTACAAATTGTAAATGGTTGAAAATAAATCATTTATCTATCTATCTATACCTCAGGGCTAAGCTTAAATACGTTAATAAGTAATATTGTACCTATTTAAAGATCAAAAAATAATTAAGGGATAAAATAACCGTAACTGATGAACGCAGCTTTGTATCTAGCAACGGAGCTTTTTATATTCTCAATCTAATATATCGATTTTCATATAAATCGATTCAGCAGTTAAAGCGTGAACAGATAAAAGACAAGGTGTTACAGTGCAGTGAGTTACAAAGTTACTAAAATGTTTATTTAAACTTATTGTCATATGTTTTTTTGTAACTGTTTGTTATTCCTAAATAAAAAATAAAATAAAAAAAAAGGTAAACACAGTTATACGTCCACTCTAAACTCCTCAAGATCGTAGGAATAAATCGATTAGATTGGAAATCTATGAGGAAGGTTTATGTTCAGCACTGGACGTCATGCCTATGAGATAATGATGAGTAAGTTAACCCGAGAAAATTAGTTTTAAACAGTGATTCCTTACACCTCTCCCCTTCTAGGTGCAGTTACTGTTTAGATGTATAGTTACGTTTGTACTTTTAAAATTGTGATTGCAATTAACAACTGTAACAGCCGTACAATTACATTGGGAACAGTGAAGGAATAAATTGACGTGTCTGCATTTATCATAATAATATGTAATTTGTTTAAAATATCGCCATTTATGAGTTTACCGCGTGTTTCGTAACGTCAATGAGACAAGCCGCTATGTAACGGAACGAGACCTTTACGACATGTCAGGCAAGCTGGATGGAAGCCAGCTACCGAGATGAGGTATACTTAGTTGATGTATTAAAAAAGACACTTTTGATTTTCAACCCTTTAACACTTAGACTTTATATAAGTTGTCGTAGGATCGACATGACAAGTTAAAATATACTAGTGTTGTGAGTTGTTACGTTTTCATCCTATGACATCTCACTCACTTATTATTATTTTTTTACTCAACCTATTTAAGTATGTTCCTTACTTATCCCGCAACAAAAATTCATTTACATTTCTTAATCATTCCAGTCAGTATTCTTAGCTTATTCGTTATTTTATACTATAATTCAAATTTTAAAGCAGTAACATATAAAACTAAGTACCGTAATTTGCCATTTTTCTTCTCTTGAAGCTTAAAAGCATAGGGCGTCGAGCCCGAATAAGGGCAGAATTTTTCAATAACTAAGATACCTCTTCCATATACGTAGAGATATACAAACAATTGAATTTACTCTTAGCTACGAAGTTCAGTCAAAATCAACAACTATTTTTGTCACAAATGTCCACGTTCGTTTTATCAGTACGTACCTACTTTATGTTACTGAGTAAAATTGCTCCACGTCTCAACATCAGCATTCCTTCGCAAATTACATATACTGACGCGGACCGACTGGCAAACCGAATGGAATCTCAGTAATTGCCACACTAGTTGCCCAAGCAGTAACTGTTCTATTACACGAGATATCAGGAACTTTTATCGCATAAACTAGTAGTAATTTAGATGCTCTGTTGAATGATCACGCACTTCACTGACGGTGGTCGTCCCTATGTGGGGTGGGAAGTCGAATAGCAGTCGCAGGGGTAGGCTTCCTCCACAAACATCACTCTCGTCATACACGCTTGCAGATTTCGCCTACTCTAATATCTCCCTTCATCAAGAGGTCTGCGATTCGGTCGTTGTATATTTTTGGAGGCCGAACTTACACTCTTGCAGTCAACTCGAATCAAGTCCAGCAGTCGCTCGTTCCTTAGTCTATTGGCATCACTTAGTCTTGTCTCGAAGGTTAAGCAGCGAAACTAATGTTTTAAGGTTATGCGATTTCGGGATGAACCGGATAAAGTATTCTTGCGAAATCGGGTTATACATCCAGTGCACCAATTTCTAACCAATTTCGTTCAACCATAGTCGTATTTTAGTTTGCACAGTTCCAAATTAGCCCAGTTCCAAATCTTCAGATTAGATAAGGTTTACCCAAGACTTCTTTCTTTTTCTTCTTTTACAATATTTATCTTTAATCTTTCGAATTAATAATATAATACGAGTAATACGTAATTACAAGTTTTATTTATAAAAGGACCGTTTGCTAAAGCCGGGCCTCTTTTATTTTATTTATTTAATCTTTTCTGTACAAAACACATTTCTAAGCACCACAGAGTCAAGCAGAGATCTCATTTGTACGTAACATACATTATCAACCATCTAAATACTGGCAAGTGTTGCCTGTAGAAAACAGGTTGTTTCTACATTTTCCAGCCGCTGATGTGTATAATAATGAAGGAAGCTATATTGTGCAACCATCCTGTAGATTGGCAACAGCTGCAGCCGGCAGAAACTGACCGTTACGGATCAACGCGGGTCACTGTTGAACGGTTTGCGAGGGCAGTCTGTAGGTGACACGATAAGTTCCTAGAAAGTCTTTTGTTCTATTTATTGCATACTGCTAGTTGTTAACACCACTGAATAAATAAAAAAACGAAGGTTAACACTAACACAATTTAAAAAAATCTTTATTATTTTATCGCCGAAAGAGACCGTATATTTAGGTAAATCCATACTCCTTACTAATATTATAAATGCGAAAGTCTGTCTGTCTGTCACCTCTTCACGGCTAAACTGCTAGATTGTGATGAAATTTGGTAGGGATGTAGTTAACGACCTGAGGTCAAACATAGGCTATTTTTGGGCGCGATATAACCGAGAAACACGCGGGGCGGAGCCGCGGGGAACAGCTAGTAATAAATAAATAATAAATATATAGGGACAAGTCACACAGATCAAGTTAGCCCCAAAGTAATTCAAGACTTGTGTTATGGGATACTAACTCAACGATCCTATATTTTATAACAAATACATATATAGATAAACATCCAAGACCCAGGCCAATCAGAAAAAGATCATTTTTCATCTTTACCTTACCGGGGATCGAACCCGGGACCTCCTGAGTAGCGGTCAGGCATGTTAACCATTACGACACGGAGGTCGTCTTTGTTAGGTATTTGTTATAAATTTCATATTGATCTGTATGCGTTCTTAAAAAAATATATATTAACAGGTAACAATGTGATTTTAAAAGGTTACATTTTCGCCTTTTGAGGAACGTAACCCTAGAAAAAACTTCAAAAGTTTTACTCCCAGTCAAGCAAAAGGTAAACAGAAAAAAAATTGTGAACGCGGTTGTGACATACCAAAGTTTACGGACCGCATCCGAGAAACGGAAATAAGAGAAAGACGAATACTTGACAGACATAACATTGAATGTAATAAATAGAAATACGATTTCGATTTGGTAGTACCTAAGTATAGTGACGTGAGCACGTCGTAAGAATCGTGCTGAATACACACCGCGTGGAGCGATCGTCGGCGTTGTACGTTGCGCGGCCGTGACCCACGGTCATGGGTGAGCGGAGTCTCTAATGATATTATGCCAACGTGCGTGGAGACAGCATGCAAGGCACATTACTGAGGTTTCAGGAAAAGGTACTTGCACTTCGGATCTGGTTATATGGACCAGAAATAATTTGATTACGCTAAAATTCGCTGAGATAACTAAGCATGTTGTAACAACACTTATTTTTTAATAGCCCAGTCCATCCAAACTTCTCCATAATCCATTTTTAATCAAATCAATAGTCCCACCTCCTGCCTGTACATGGATGTATTCATTTAGGGGAAAACGTGATTTTTCAGAAGTACCCTCATAACATCAGCTTCTCCAAAGGGCCTCTACATGTTAATTACCCCCACGCAAGCCTATCAAAAGTCCGGAGTATAGAGACCAGTGATCCTCAAAGGTGATACAAGTAATAATTATTATTATCATTTATTTCAGGCTACAAAATATATAAAAAGCACTTGTCCCTTTAATAGATAATATAGATGTTGTATTTTCAAGCTTTGAGGAAGTATTCGAAGGTCCGACATCGTCACAGGAGAGCGAGCGGTGATCACTCATGCATGCTGGTCCATCGATACGGAACTACGCTGCGGCGGAGCTATACCTGTTTATTTTTTAACAAATCGATGACGTTTTGTTTGATTTCCCGTTAGTACAATATTTGTTTACACAGCAAATAGTAATTCAACGAAAAAATCTTTGACCGTCTCAAGTGTAGCCATTTCTGATAGTTATCCAACCACGATTCATATAATGTCCATCTTCTCACATTTCATGACTTTTACAAAGACAAGCCTTCGTTAAACATAACGCTCAGGTACTTAGTTTTATTTGCATGACCCATATATCACCCTTATCACTATACACTCATCCATCTCTTTTATTTTGTTATGTAGGTACCTATATGCCGCAATATTTACTGTCATCTTTGTCTACAAATTAAGTACCTTAAATCTATGGTACCTACTTACGTCTCTACATGTCCTCTCACAAACCATTCACATTTTCCTTCTATGTCTGTCTCTCCTTTTTCTTTTCCATCAATTTTTATTTATACATTTTTATAATAATTTCAAAATTAAGCTTCATGTATATTTAAAAATTAAATAAACTGAAAAGCTACGAAAGAAACGATACGTGTAAGACTCTATTGAAATTTTGCTAACAATGAGTCCTGCTAATCAGTGCCCAAGTTTCTTTTAAAGTTCAAGTAAATGACGAATATCCAACGATTTTTTCTCTCTAAAGGGTCAGACGGCGGTCGCTATTGTAAAAACTAATACAGCCGACAGGAGTCAGTATGATAATTAACTTAAGGCGTCTCCAGAAAAAATGGGACAAAATAAACATTATCGTAGACAAGCATAACCCGAGCAATATGATCGTTGAAGCAATAAAAAAAAAGTTTATATAAAACGACTTGATCTTACGATATTTGGAGAAATCGTGTGTAAATAAGATAGGTAACTGTTGTTGTTGATGTTTTTTTTATGTAGTCAATGACCAGCGATTGACCACGATCTCACCTGTGGTTAGTGCAAATGTGGTCTAAGATAGAGCTCGCTGGTTCATTTATACCATTAATACCAAAATGTAAGAGATATTAATGCCTCAAATCAAGTCAAAGTATTATAGGTCATAGAAGTAGGAACGCGCGACGCAATTTTTTTTTAAAAAACCTATGATTATAGGTACTGTTGGGAATTAAGCGTTTGCCGATGCTTTTTTCTAGACAATTTTTTACGAGAGATTCCAAAAGACCGTTCATTTGTTTTTTTCTTGTGTATTTGATTTTTACTCTTTTTTCGGCGAGTGCTGCAAGCTGCCAGTATAATATTTTAATTCTTAACAGTACAAATAGGTACTTTTTCGTAAAGCACGAAAACAGTTGAAAATATCAACTTTTGTATGATAATCGGTGTGGCAAAATGTACCTTAGTATATAGGTTATATAGAGGTCACTGTCAAAAATGTCTTAAACCAAAACTCAATCAAATAAAGATTTTCGAGAAATTTTATGTCTGTTTCTATTTTATGCTAAGTTAATGCTAAAATTCGACAGTATAATAGTTTTGTAGAATCAACTTGAAATGACCAATAACCATATTTCCTTATCTACTGTAAAGAACATATGGTTTAAAAGTAAAAAGGTAAGTATATAATTTTAACATAGGATTAGGAAGTTGTTTCTAACCATTGATTATTTATTCTCTATGCCATTTGGTATACATTTAGTAACATAACCAACAACTGCAAATCGTGCATTGATCAGTTTTAATCTTGGATTATCGTATCATGTCAACATGATGAGTTAACTTTTAATATGTTGCTCGTGGTCTCGCTAAACACTAGAGATTGTCTGTCGGATAAGATTGAACGCTGAACAGTTAACACTAGCCATACGAAAGTGTTTTATTATGCACTACACCGGCTGGCCGCGGATGTGCCCAATGCTCACAGCCTGACCCACATCCACGGGCGAAAACACAAATGCTTACCGAATTTAATTGAATAGAAAAACGACGAATACTTATTTAAGTATAATTAAGAAATGAAATACAAGTTTTATTATATCCAGCAAAGTTTTATATTAGTCGGTAAATAAATATAGATGTATTTAACTACACTACTATAGTGCTCCTGTGTTTAAAAAAGAAAACGTTAAGTGAGTAGCATTCTATCCATACCAATAAGTATTATCCTTTTGTGTGAATCTCTTCCTAATAGTTTTCATTTCTAAATTGATGAACCAATTTCAATGTGTTTAGAGAATCGTAATACAATAACAAGTGAAGAAGTAGGTCAGTATAAGAAGTAAGTATTTATCGCAGAATCCTTTAAATTATTTATTTGGTTATTAAGGAATGAATCTCAGGAATTTTGCCGCAAGTCTTCAAAAATCTTCTTTATTTGCGTAACTATAGGACAGATATTATGAGTTAATAAATTTTATGACGAACCTATGTGTGACGAAAATGTTTCCAAATTAAGATAAGAACAAATGAACTGAGCTGACGTTATCTATATTAAATTACTTAAAAAGCCGACACATTTCACTCTTTAAAAGTGTTATTTTTAAAAAACAAAAGATGGACTTTGCTTCAAATACTTAGGCGAGAAAAGCAAGATTGCAATGGATTTTCATCTTTGCACCTTAATAGTTTGAAAAGAACAATACAGAGATGAGTAGTTATTTTATATTTTCCTCATAGCTCAAGGTCTTAACCATCATAATCCAAATTGGAAGTTATGTTTCTTCTAAACTGATTTATTCTGAGTGTTTATCTATTTTCTAGTCTATATCTCTAATTGGGTATGCAAAATTTTTTTAACACACTAAAATACGAAAAGCATTTCGAGATATTTTGATTTTATACCATATTTTTGTATTTTCGACAAGAAAAGTACATTGATTGCAGTAAAATATTCAAAAATGCCGTGGAAGTTGTAACATTCATTCTACACCTAAATGACGTCATTACGCAAATAAAGCTGCGTCTACGCTTTAATTCGTATCCTAAGTGCGTGCGTGATTCCGACTAGGATTACGACCGTAAAATCGGACAAATTATAAAAAAAAAACTTATGATCTTTCAATGTCATGTCAAGTCAATCGATTGATTTTGATTTGATGTTTCGGAGTAGTTGGCGCGATAAGACGTGTTTCTGGTGGCTTACCACCATCTCTTAAAACCATGCAAGAACGATTGAGTAAGGGAGATGTCGCCTTACGTCATGTATTGCGCTGTCTCGCTTACTCACTGGAACTTGCATGATTTTTAGACCAGAATACAGAAATACCGATCCCGATTATGATAGTAAGGAATAAAAAGATCTGGGGTGTTACCACCATCCCTAAAATCTTGCATGGTTTTAAGAGACTATAGTAACCCCCCTGACAACTGAATAGATGGTAGTATTGCGCTGTCTCGCTTACTCACTAGTCCTTGCATGGTTTTAAGAGATGGTATTAAGCTACCTGACTTTGACTATAGACTTACTTGACTGGGATAGATTACTGACTTGACGTTTTTGACTTGATTAAAGTAGGACTGAAGAAGGTTAAAATTTCAAGAAAGGCCTTAATGGACTTGTTTCCAGGGCCGTAAAATTATTGTACAATAAAAAGCACGTTCGTTTTTATTGTGACCACACTGTGTCACTTTACTATATAATGGTAACATCGTCTAGTAAAATGACGTCATAAACGATAAAACTTTAAAAATTCATATAAAATTAATAATAATAATTTAAGCAAAAAAAAATCAAATTAGTTTCCTAAAATTTTCAGTTAAAAGTATAAAAAAAAATCATTTTTTTTTTAACTTAGCATACCCAATTTCTCATCAGAGCATTTTATTCAGTTGGATCGTCTGGCTTCGTAGATATATCTAGATGTGATATATCGTGTCCTCGGTGCAGTCTAGAGGTGAAATCTTATTATTCTCTGACCAAAAAGTACTTATACGATTTTGCAAAATTATTTTGGACCGTCGTCTATATGACACCGATCTTCTTTGGAATTTATTGTTATTGTTAATGGAATCAGCTAACAATTGGATAGAAGTGAACTCCTGATTCAATTCAAACACAATATTTACTATATCCCCAGGTTTATATCTTGATTACACATTGTCACATATCGTGCTACCGGCCGATATCGATTTTAAGTGCAAAACAAACAGTTTGGAGGTTTCTATGATACGGATTTGTAGACTTACGTGCCTGCAAAGAATATTAAGCAAACATTGTTAAATATTTGATTTCATACAATCTGGCTGTATCTAAGGCTCTATACAATTTTTGCGATAAGCGTTTTTTGTCCGTCAGGAACTTATCTGGTAATATATCGAAAAAAAAAGTAAAATTAAATGTAGTCATTTCAGTAATAATAATTGTCTCAGACAAATAGACATTTGAGTCGGTCATAGCGTTTGGTGTTCTAAAGACAGGTACTTGAGGAGAACACGTTTGAGAGATCAAGTGCATATATGACGGCATCTCCATATGCTTTATACCTGGTTTAAGGAATATCCATCGCGATCCAGAGGAAACTGCGAGTATGCGCATGACCGGCACCAGTTAACAAGTGTAGGATTTTTCACAGAAAAACACGTATGCCTGTTGCCTAATAAGTTGTCTAAAAAAAGATGTTTTTTAACTTTCACTGATGACTTTCTCGCATCGCATATGTATGTATATCGTATACGATGTTCGGTTCGTGTAACATATTTTAATAGGTAATCTATAATAGTAATAGACGAAAGGCGTAGTATACGAAGTCAGGCACATTGTAAACCAAATACATACTGACTCACATTTATTGACAATCTATCTAACGTAAAAGAAGATAATCATTTGCGATATCTGTTTTACGCTGATGCATTAATGAATTTTAAAGATAATTCACACGCGAGAACCAAGTAAAATAAAAACACAAATTGAAAAAACATCGACACTGTCAATCGACAAGACAACTTACTGCTGAGATCTTTGTCATATCACTATTTACGGTGAGAGGAAAAAAAATTGCACAAAATTAATTCATGTCGGTTTTTCTTCGTGTATGTAGGCAGACAAATGCTCAGTAGAGTAAAAAGTACTTATGCATGAACATTATTAGCATGTTCAAGCATCGAACTTTAATATTGTCTTTTACAAGATTTTACGGTATTTCTTACTACCCTACTTGATACAAAAAAAAAAAAAAAACAAAAAAAAAGACAAAATATCGGCCCATAGCGAGGGTTTCCGTTTACTGACCTCCAAACTTCAATTCGAAGATGACACACCGTGATGATGATGAAAGGTACTGGAAGAAAATGCATTTGCGATAACTTACTTTCTTACTTCCTGCGGCGCTACAACCTACAACCCTTTGTGGGTCTTGCCTTTCCTACTAGTTTTTCCCACCTATTATACTCTTCCTAGTGTTCTTCTTCAAGTTTCTAATTTCTTTTGCATGTGCATTTACGATAACACCACCTATTTAACATTTTGTCACTGACAATGTTTTCACATTGTATTTTTTATGGTGCAATATGAGAGTTTTTAGTTTAATTTGTTACGTTTCGCTAAATATCAAGTAGTCTCTCTCTAGTAAACATAAAAGAACTTAAAGTATTATATCAAAAAAGAATGAGAATCTATGGAAAAAACGATTAACTGCCATTAGTTACCAAATTCCAAGTAAAATTAGAGTGTTCATAGAATGAGTGAAATAGAGCTTGGTTTTAATGTTTCGGGTTTACAAATGGATATATTATTATCATAATTTTTAGCCACTTTTAACCCTATGTCGGATAAATGTATCTCCCTTTTTTCATCTTTTGCATATTCTTCTCTGAGTGCCAGCTACTTAATAAAATAATGTCTATGCCAAATTCAACACACTTTAAAATACTTTCATTTTCGCCAGTCATGTTTCTTCCTACCATACATTTACAGCCTATTTTTGGTTAGCGTCTAGAAATATCCAGCCATAGGGTGAATTTTAATGAATTATTTCGCCAGTCGCGTTCACATATAGTATGTTGACCCAGCGTTTACCAACGAGCGCCGACCCTCTTCCAGTGAAAGTCAAGCGCGTCATAAACTAACAAAAACTACTAGTATGCTATCATTATTACATACATTTCTTAAATATGTGGGTTGTTTGTAAGTAGCTTTCGAAATAATTTAAAATATTTTTATAATTTAACTATGAATAAAAGAAATAGTAAACTGATCTTATTTACATCCTCCCGTCTTTTTTCCCCACTTTACATATGTTTAGATATTTCTTTTAAAAATAGATCTACTATTTATAACATAAATATATTGATTTATACCTTTATTTATATTCTTATCCTATATCACAACAGTCAATAGGATTAGAAGCCTCACAAAAGCAATGTCACATTTTTTTTATTAAAATTTCATTAGTAAGAGATCTACGTGCATATGTGCATCTTTGGAAAAATTTAAAATCAACTTAATTTACATCCTTCTAGATCTAATTCACTTCCGCTGCCACCATTTGCTCAGGTCAGTTTATAGTAGATATTTTTTGTTTTTCCTCCAGTTTTTTGACGCACGCCTCATAAATTTACCTAATTTTACAGGACATTATTTATTTGAATTACCGAAGTGCTAGGTGATAAAGAAAGACAAAGGAAAATAGACCTTTGGCTGTGCGATGACACGACCAACCGAGGAAGTAACATGGAAATACGCTAAGATATCAGAGAGAAAATATTATCCATTCCAGTAAGTACATACATATCATCACGCCTGTCTCCCGTAGGGGTAGGTAGGCAGAGACTAGAGATTTCCATTGACTACGATCCTTACATACCTCCCGCTTCCTCCACACTCATGCTCACCAGGAAGATTGCTGGTGCCCAAATCCAGAGGAATAGAAAAAAATCGAATTTGCATGGGCAGAAGACAGTTAATCGTAAACGGATATCCATTGTAATAAATCTATAGATATGATCAAAATAAAAAAAGGTTTTTAATTTGCGCCTGTCATACAGACACCGGCGTGCAATATACTGCAGCGTGCAGTTAAATGGTCCTTTTTTAATTTATTGCTTTGTTCTGTAAAATAAAACGCAAAGGTCAGTCGCGCGGTTGCTACCTTTGAAGTGCTTCAGAAATTATCGCTTCACTTTACTGACAGAAACGTGCAAAATTATTTTTTAAATACATTTCTGCACTATTGCTACGCCAAAATCAAATTATTTTAAGTTAGTGTTCTTATATATTATATACAAAACTTAGTATTCATTGTTCGTCTGATAGAAATCATTCAAATCTTGTGAGACATTTTGAAAGGACAGGTCGCTGTTAGACTCTAGTTTTCTTTCATGTTTCCATTCATCATTTCCTTCTGTCACACATAAACCTTTGATTATTATTCAAAAGTGACAACCTGTATAAATACTTAATTTTGGAATTTTTCATGACCAGAGCCTGTCTGACGTCAACTTATAATGAAAACTTGCTGTAGCACTATTTACAGGGAAAGCTACGTGAGAAGTCCCTGTCCTCACATCTTCATAGAAAAGTCAATTTAAGGTGTCTATGTCTACTAACATAGAAATTAAACTATAAACAATCCCCACTATTTCACTTGCTTTGCTGGTCATATCTACACTTTAGTGCGAATGCGCCAGAAATTTCAGATGTTCTAAACAATGTGCATGAATACACAGAAGATATTATCGTCATCCATTTAAAACTCAGTTTCGACACCGGACGACCAGGCATTGTGTGTGAAATACTGTGCGATCCTAATGTTATCGACATCCCGCACTGCATCTTCTTTCTTACTGTGATCAGCGCAGGAGTGGAATTCTCTACAATTATAGATACCATACTTGTTTCCTAACATGTACTTTGTTTTTTGGAACTAGAGACTCGACTCTTTTTATCATTCATCATGTTTTCACTAAACATCGATAACTGCTTTAGTATTTCACAACGATCTAAAAATATCCACATCCTTGACATTAGACTCGTTTATGTCTTTTATTTGAACAAAAAGAAAACATCAACCTACGAATTCTTCCAAGTGTATTTTATGGTTCTTGCGTGGTTCTTGCATAGAAACTTGTACGCCATTAAATTTCCATAACATACTCGTTTCTTATATTGTGTTTGTAAGATAAGATCGAAGACATAAGGAAAATCGCAGCGAAAATTGATACATCAGAGGATTGAAATGGATGACTGAACCTTAGATATAAAAGGCTGTCGGTGATGATGATAAGAATGTATGGTTTCCTGCTCAACATTTTCATCATCATCATGTATTATAGAAGTTGTGAATCAAAGAGGATGAATTGATTTGGCATCTGACTGTACTACTCTGTTTTTCTCTGTTATCTGGCTAGTTATATGAAATCTTCCACAGTATCCTGAATATAAAGATACCGTGAAAAGGCAGCGGTTTATGTCTTTTCACTTCTGTAAACCTATTTTCTATACCGATAATATTGAAGCGAATTCGAAAAATTTTGATTTAAGCCTTAAAGCCTATTGGAATTTAATATTTTGTCTTGTCTGGCTCTGTGTAGCTTTATAACAAATGGCATTTTCTAATTGGTA
The DNA here is from genome assembly GCA_947044815.1 of Apomyelois bistriatella. Taxonomy (NCBI): domain Eukaryota; kingdom Metazoa; phylum Arthropoda; class Insecta; order Lepidoptera; family Pyralidae; genus Apomyelois; species Apomyelois bistriatella. The sequence goes on from OX345688.1 coordinate 3,707,681, forward strand.
AACGAATTTACGTAACTACTAGCAAGTTTAAAACCGCATCAAGTTCATTGCCTCTAAAGACAAAATTTTAATTATTTTACGAGCATGGTATCCGAAAATCTACTCTCCGTCTAAAGAAAATAAAAGCTAAAACTGATCGTAAAGTAGATTTAGATCAACAAAAACTTCATAAACAAATAGAAAAAAATATACATCTATATGTAAGTAAGTTTAATAGTCTGTATAAAACGTGACCGCAAATCTGTGCTGTAAAAAGACAGTTTGCTCATAGATCGTTATCTCGAATCATTGTCATGCTACAACTGTTTGTAGAACCGCTTTACCATGTCATCATAAATCTAATGAATATTCAGGAATGAGACGCGGACATATTCCCAGTTGGGTGGTGCCTCGATACTGTTTCCATGGTAATTAATGAGTGGCTACGCGGGACTTGTTTACAACTTTCTATGGGAATTTCAAATGCCATTGTTCATGCGTCGAGAATATTTCTCGAGTCGATGATAGAGAAAACTCCGCAGTTTTCTCCGATACCCGTGATCTACTTGCGACAGCTGATAACGCATCCATCTCATCAAATTTAATTCCATTATTACTCACCCAGTGAGTAATAGGCCCTATGAAATAGGAAACCATCTGTTTAATTAGTCTGGAATTTTAAACAATTAGTTAAGTATGTTTAATTACATGTAATCCAATAAGACTCTTAAACGATTCATGCGTTTTTAGAATGTAAGAACCTACATATCTGCTCTTTCTAAACTTTCTTCCGCAACGGTACAGTCTGACGCCGATTCACAGAACTTTACCTAACTCGTGAAAATTAACACAGATGTGGAATAAAACTACATTTTATTATGTTGGTTCACAGATCGCCTGTCGGTCACACGAGACAACGGTGTCATAATTCACGAGTAAACACCAAGGGGCTACGTGGAAGAAAACTGCCTCTTTTGCTTGCGTATGTGGAATTGTGGAACGATGCTGCGCGTGCGATGCACAAATTAATTCAGCTAGATAAACCGCTGGATAGCCAAGCAGGCGGATCACCTGACCACACAGTAAACACATGCAGGTCACAGTGTCATGTTCGAAGAAATTTACCGTTAAGATCCGCTGTCGAGATGTCTCGATCAGATGCTCGTCCTCGACATGTCACAATCACATGCACTTTATAAATCACTATATGGATCACTTCACTGTGTCACCGTTAACGAATCCTCAGACATTTCGTCGGTCGCGGTACGGTTTGCGACAGGGCCGCGTCGAGTGCGCATAGGACCAGCAAATGCGGCGGAGCGTGAATCTTAACCTACCTGTGCCGAAGCGCTTGCGTGTCGCGCCGAGCTCGACCCACCGGACCGGGGCGGCCATTTTACCGACACCTCTCGCCGCCATATTTCATTCCATTCTCCTTACCTGCTTATTGAACCTCCTCTGTACAGTTAATCACTTTGCGAACAGTAAGAAATATGTAAATTTTAAATAGTAATTAATAAACTGATTCATTTGGTTATACGTATTTTTGTTATCTACATATTGAATAGATTTTACTCAAAAAATGTAGCGTAAAAGCCATCTACTCTAAACAACATGACTACTGCCATCTAGTTATGTATATAGGAATTGACAATATAATCCATAAAACATTAACTTATTGTTAACTTAATTAATGATTTATTTCATTTTTGTGTCAGGACTAGAAAAATATATTTTTTATTCTACAGACAAGTTGAGTAATCTATAGTACTAATGAAGTCATTTAGCTTATTTGAGATCGAGATAAATTACCGGTTACAAGCAGCGTCAGCCTCTCTCATTGCCTCTGTTCATAGAATCTTAAATAGATTAAGCAATCTTATAGAGATGGCATTACGTGCCAGATATAGAGCCTTTTCATGATAAGTACATTGTTTACTCTCCAAACCATGGATGATCTATAGCTTCTGCTTTGCTGCCGTATACTGCTTCGTATTTGGAGCTAACCGTTAGTTTAGCTATAGCATCTGATCAATCTTATAATCATCTTCACATAGAAAGCTACGGAACGACATTTTTACAGATCTTTAGATGCATTATTTATAACCTTCTTTACTGATTACCGTTAGACAAACAGTTTTTTAAGCAGTTTTAACTGGCAACTATTTTTATTGAAACCTTCATTTTACCAACTACATTAAGCTGAAATCGACTAAGCTAAATGCTTATATTTTTTCTCGCGTACCTATATGTTAATGAACGAATCCTGGGTCTCAACGGTCTGTTTGTAATAATTGTGATAAATAGATACAATTATTTCACATTGAACGTAAATTGTTGTTGTTTTTGTTTCATAATACTACACACAAACAGATAACAGTCTGCTCACATGATTATGTTACAAAATATTAAGTACTAGCTTTCGCCCGCGGGATGAAAGGTACCATATCCTTTTCAATACTCCTAGCTATGTGTACTTATGCGAAATTTCAGGAAGATTGGTTCAGTAGATAGGGCGTGAAGAGGTAACAAACAAACAAACAAACAAATATACAAAGTCACTTTCGCATTTATAATATTAGTTGGAATCGGGATATAATTTTCGTGATAGATTTAATTTAGTTAGAGCACTCTCTTCAGATATCATTTCTCTGTGCTGCCTTTGCCTGTCACTTAATCATAGACAGGCTACCCTGGGAGAAAGCTGAAGATACAACCGGGAAACACGCTCGGACTAAGACAAGTGTTTTTTAATATAATTATAGGTAAGTTTATAAAACAAGCATATAAGGTTTGACAAACATGGTAACGTCGTCTCAAACACGTTTTTACTCACTTTACTTAACATGGGTCTTAAGTGCCCCAGATGGGGCAGGCTTCTTCATTGTCGCCATCTGGGTTATGTGCTTGTCTTCAGGTCTTCTTCTTTTCGAGTCATAATGGCTTTTTGGACTATATGTTGACTTTGCCCAGTACTTGGCCATCTCTACCGCCCGGCCCGGTCATTTGCCTCGTTCAAATCCCCCATTGTGCAGGAAACAGGGCGTCGATTCTGCTAACGTTAAGACAAAATCGTATCAAAATAGTGTTTCAATAGTAGTGCTTTTTACACACTATTTACAAGAGTTATGACAGTATAATGTGATGTGAATGTAGTGTGTGGTGTGATCTTCAGAAGTGATATAAAAAAATATACATTTCTTGTAACTATTGTGTAAAAAAGCACTACCATTGAAACACTATTTTGACACGATTGTGATTTAACGTTAGCAGAATCGACACCCAGGGCAGCCGCAGGGCACGATAGAAGGTGACCCATAACACAAAATGGGTATATATTCTCTTCAGGTGATGTATTATTAATTTGTGCATGCAAATATCACTGCAATGATACACGAGCGCCGCCGCCAATCTTTAATTGCAATTTCGTACTTATCAAATTACTATGAGATATTTTTTGTTGTTTCCTATCTTGCTACGTCGTAACAACACTAAGCACTTAATTAAACTTGTTTCACTAGCTTTATCTCAGCTTAATATCATAAATCCATACTAATATTATAAATGCGAAAGTCTGTCTGTCTGTCTATCTGTCACCTCTTCACGGCTAATTTAAAAATTTGGTAGGGATGTAGTTAACGACCTGAGGTCAAACATAGGCTACTTTTGGGCGCGATATAACGCGAGTCGCACGCGGGGCGGAGCCGCGGGGAACAGCTAGTACAAACATATAAGTAAAACAAAATATCTGTAATCCGAAGGTAACATGAACTTCTCTGTGGTAACATGCCATTTTTATATCAACACAATCTTTTTGACAGAAATGGTATAATGACATATAATAGTTAGAATAGACTAGAATAAAGCTTAATAATTATGCTAATTCTAGCACAGGTGGCTGTGAGATATAAAATATAGCATATCATGATAGTCGTTTACAATGACCCGATGCACAGTCCAAAATCATATCCTGCAAGATGATTTGCGTGTTTTCGTGAATAATTTGATTTTAAGACGGATATTATTAATAAGATATAAGCTAATAAACATATAAAAATACCTAGATACTCTGAATTATACTCTGTAACAATATGTAAGGTATCAAGTAGACTTATCACTGATATTTATACTATCTATGCCAATAGTACCATACCCTTACAACTAATTAAATATACTTCTTAAAGATGTTAGATGCAATTATGAACTTACCTCTAAAATAATTCACTTAGGGAATTATGAATTATCTTATCTTATTTGGGGTCCTACATTACAGGAAGCACGTCGAACCTTTGGGTCATTTTGAACTTAAATATCAATATAGTTATTGTTCTAGATATTTAATAACTATATTATTACAGTGTAAAACAATCTTACTCGTACATAATTGTATTTTACAATAAAAGAAATCACAAATATTTACCTCTCCGTTAGTTAAATTTGAACTGCCCTTTTTTTATTAAGTTATATTTGCAATAGCAATAATAATATCTCATCCACAGGAGCCACAAAAAAGTGTAATAAAACTAATTCTTGAGAAATAATCTTTAAGATTTCGCTCGTTATCGATTAAAATGTAAATTATTCAACAATTACGAAATAAGAAGCCGGACTCGGCGACGATTACCATTTAAACAAACACACATATGTAAACACTACGTTACGTGTGAACCGGTACGAATCAACGAACTATATTTTTAAACATATATACTAGATAGTGCCCCGGCACTTCTTTCTCGTGGGAATTTTCAATTGAAAATGTAGTTGTGCAGACGAAATCAGGTAAGTACTTACTTAATACATATAATGAAATTTCCGTGGGAATATCGGGAATTGCTCGGGAATCCCCCTTTTTTATACAAAGATAAGGGGAACAAAAGCCCACGCGCACGAAGTCGGGCTACAGCTAGTGCGCAATTAAGGATTTGAGGACACAATGGCTTGCATTTTGATACTCAAGCATAGATTTATTATAAACAAAATATTTGAAATGTTTCTTTGAAATATATATTTATTCAAATATATAGGTATTAGCTATATAATATAAAACTAAATTTAAAAAATAAATTTATGGTACAGAAAAAAATTGCGTGATGTATGTGACCCCCTGTTGCCAAATTGTTAGAGAAAAAGACATCAACTGGTCCTGTTCAAAATATAAATTTTGAGGATACTGATTTGATGTCTTTTTTACTTCTGATACATATATATTTTGAACAACTAATACATATTAAAATTTAACTATATTATTACTAATTTTAAATGACGTTTAAGACAATTTGGTTATAGTTTTGTTTATTTTTCATCTTAATTTTAAGTATATATATAGTATAAAGTAAGTATAAATATAAAGTATTTGCTTGTAGACACGTACTTAAATCAGATAATTTAATTCTACGCTGTCGAGGTAAATTTGGCGTATTGTACATATTGTGAATAATAAAAGAGGATATATTCATTTGGTTAGAGTACACGTCGAACATCCGCAATGGGCGGTGTTACAGAAACCATCTAATTATACTCGTGCGTGTCCCTCGTGGCAAGAGATACGAGCACATATTTACGTGATGAAACTTATGTTTATCTGTTTGTCCCTGATATTTTAAAAAGTTATGGAATCAAAAAAAAGAACATTTATTATGTAAACAAAAAATCTGACATCTATATTTTGCCGGTTCAAATTTGAAGACGTACGAAAAGTCACGATAACACAAAAGCTTATCGTTTCCTTCAAAGAATTTGGAATCGCGCGCGGCTCTAAAGGCAATTTTTTTTTATCTATGGTTTCCTTGGATTACATTAAATTTAAATATCAGTAATTTTGATTCAGTTATTTTGATTCAAAACCATTTAAATGAAGCGATTTTGATTTAATTCTATGGGTTTAACACAAAAAAACCATTAAAACTTTTTTCTAATATATTTTTTTTGTCGTGCATTTAAGAGAGTATTTGTATTTAAACGCGGTTCAGAAATGACGGAGTTATGTTAACCGAATGAAGAACCTCCTTCGAGGTCTGTGTAAAAATTGTTTGTACATCTAGGAACCTATTTGTGTGCTATTAATATAGCATGATATCAAAAATTGGTAGAAGAGAAGATAGTTTGTAGCTAAGAGACGTAAGCTTCTTAGCATGAATTTCGGAAAATTCCCATTAGGGCGGAGTCTTAGACAGGGTAGTTCATAAGTTTGCGTTTTATGAAACTACAAGCAACCCAACCTTGGCTTTTTATATTACTTCGCGTAGTGATATCGCGTAATATTTTCTTTGATATTACTATACTAGCGACCCGCCCCGGCTTCGCATGGGTGCAATGCTATATAATACATGTATTATACAACCTTCCTCTTGAATCACTCTATCTATTAAAAAACCGCATCTAAATCCGTTGCGTAGTCTCAAAGATCTAACCATACATAGGGACAGACAGTGGGAAGCTACTTTGTTTTATACTATGTAGTGAAGTGATAGTGATATTGATATTGCCCTAATCAGAATAGTTTCTCTATATTATAGCAAAAACCGCATTAAAATCCCTTTTTGATGTTTAAAAGAGCTTACAGACTGATAACAACATAAATTCTGTTAAGTATACTATCGGACAGATCGTATAACCATAATTTCTCAGACATAGCAAGAAATATATAATTAGCGCGTGATATCGTCACATAGGAAGTTTTACGTTTGGTAAACCCCAGGCTTGCGGTTTATCGTACAAAATAACCGTTTGACATATTGTCCTTTACATAAATATCAAAAACAAAAGCCTAAGAAAAACCCAAGTACTTGGTTGTTCATTCAAGTAAGAAACAGTTTTCATCAATAGAAGAGTACACCAATCTTATTCAAAGAAATGTAGTTTGGGGTGTTTATACTAATGAGTTTATGAATATTACATCAATGCCCCAGCACTCAAGCGGTCACTGGTGGCCGCGAAACTATTGTTCCTCTGGTAACTCAGGGATAAAATATGTGATCCTGTTTGTTGCTTAAAATTATATTATGTTTACCGTTTTATTTCTTTATTAGCCAGTTTCCGTTTCACTCGCCTTTGATGTATGTACTAGCCTATAAACCTGCCTGGGAGTCAGGCTAGTATATCAGGAAAAAAAATACGACCAGTAGTTTAAAAGTTATAAGCGTTTAAAAAACAAGCTTTATTATACGAGTATTAGTATAGATCAATTAGTATTGTGTACGTATACCAAATACAATATAAACTACAACAGCTCTTAACGTGCCTTCCGAAGCACGCAGTAGCTCAAGATAGAATGCCACTAATGACGACCAATCCTTCGCTTATCCAGTCGGTTGACGTGCGCTATCATTACGAACACGCACGCCCCGCTAGGCTATCGAGCTTCTCCCGATCCTTCGCCTAGCGAAACAGTTCCTCGACTCTATCAAAAGTGTCACATTTGAATATATATCTAAGGATAAAAAGGTGGCATATTTATAACACCGAAGCCCCACGGCACATAATCTATCTTTCTTATTCATTGTTACTTTATGCAGATTTTAATAATGTATGCCTATATGAAGCCTATATGATAGGTAAATGATAAACTCATAGGATATCTTAGGCTGAGGTCACAATATCCGTGTCAAGAGCAAGGCAAAGTTTGCGTATTCATAACCATATCTAATAATATAAAAGGACTTTAGATCTACTGAGACTTACTGCGATCAGATTGACATGTTGAAAAAGGGGGACATCAGATCAGGGCGTCGATTCTGCTAACGTTGAGACAAAATCGTATCAAAATAGTGTTTTAATAGTAGTGCTTTTTACACACTATTTACAAGAGTTATGACAGTATGATGTGATGTGAATTTAGTGAGGGGTGTGATCATCAGAAGTGATATAAAAAATATAAACATTTCTTGTAACTAGTGTGTAAAAAAGCACTACCATTGAAACACTATTTTGACACGATTGTGATTTAACGTTAGCAGAATCGACACCCAGTACCCCTACAAAACGCCAAATCGGGATATACCTATGCAGATATACTGTCTATATATAATCACAGTTATAATATAAATTTAACTTAATTTTAGACTAACAATGTAGCAACAGTTGAGTAAGGTTAGTAAATCATATCAATTAGTTAGATTTTTGATCTAATATTCAAAAGGTCGTACCGGATTTTGTCAGTATAATATTTCCATTTATTAGCAAAATCTAACTAATATAATATAATAATTAATACAAATATGCGGTTATATAAGCGACCTTGAGAAATAATATCATTACCCCCTGTTGTGTCGTAGTTGCTCGATTAATTTTAGTAATAATCATAAAAATACATATTATACATACACCTAGTTAATCAATAATGTCACATAATAAAATTAATATCATAGATAATGCTTAGGAGCTCAATATCCTAGTGTGTATTAGTGATCGTGTGTGTCAAACGACGACGAGCTTTGCTTAACTTGGATTGGTCGCTACTTGTGGGATTGCTATCTTGAGCTCCTCGCGTCTACATACCCGGTTCATGATCATATTGGACTGGTTTCACTCCACTGTCTAGTCTATTCACTCAAACATAATATCCAGTCCATATACCAGTGCATATCTAGGGCTCAAAAGCTCTCTATAACTGAGAGAAACGTTTGTGCGAAAAAAAAATTTTCAGGTACAAACAAGTTTCGATCAAAATTACTAGCATAAATATAGGTATACTATAGTAGTTACACGCAGTTAGCAGATATTGATTTCTGACGGAAACAATACTTAGTAACCTTGAATGCTTTTACTAAAGATATCTGTATTTTAACCCGGATCACAATAGTAACAGTAACTCGGGCGCCACTTACGTCAATTTGATAATAATTATGGGATAGGAATGCGCGCAAAAAGCACTGATCCGCCAAATTAAGAACATCGTCGATAATTACAGTTTCCTAAATGTACCGCGCACGGAATAGATTCAGGATGTGGTCTTTTTGCAAATGGCGTGTGTGGTTGACCACTCCTATTCTTCCCGTTGATATAGGTACTAAACGCGATCTAAACTAAAATTAGGGATCAGCAGACAGAGGTCTAAATGTTTTTTTTTATTCACAGATCGGTGGCAAAGTAACCATTAAAACAGCTTTCTCTAGAAGAGTTGACATCAGGCAAGGGTCAAAAAAGAGACAAAAAGCTTTCCGAAAAGGTAAGTCAACTACCCTTGATTTTCCAGAATCGAATTAAAAATTATTCGGTATATCAATTCAGGTTCCTAAATCTTATTTGTAATTAAATTGTTGAACTATGAAATAAATATCTATAAAGCGAAAGAGAGAGAGAGAAAAATCCTTTATCCAACATGTATCCAACATACGGACGATCGACTCACTACTGCATAGTAACTGGCATTAATAAGTAAATTAACACTATAACAATATTAATAATACTACCAAAATACCTACTACGAGTAATGCTACTATATTTTTGCACCATCTAAATCAGACAAATTGCTATAATTTTCAGGATTCCCCAAGCTCGGGATTTCCAACCAAATACCCAAGATACCTTCTACTCACTTATTAAATGGAGTAGCAAAAATTTATGCGTGAAAAACTGCGATTTCCAATTTAATTGTGACACGATCATTTACGAATTTGTGTTTGCAAAAAATTATGTAAATGTCGGATCCAATTGGTTCTTGCTTGATTTTTAATGTGTACACATTAAAAATCAAGCAAGAACCAATCGTTTTGGGTTTAGGTAAAATAAAAAAAACACTCGTTCGCAAAGATATGCTATGGGAAGTTTTTCCTCCGGTCCGTAGGCCTTCTTGCAAGACTGCAAAACATTTTATGTGTTGGGATACCTAACACACTCATAGTGAAGTTGAAGTAAGTTATTGTGTTGATAATTGATGCTAAACGTGTTGTAACCTCTCTGTAACAACAAACAATTATAATTACGAGTATCAGTCAATCATGTGAGAGATAAGGTATCTACCTATGCAAGTGTGGGTCTAAATTACCTTTTATATACCATTTAATATTTGAGGGATGATACCTTGGTGAACACTAGCGCCACCATCAGTTAAAAATCATTATTCACTGAAAACAACAGTTATCAAAATCCGTCTTATGTCATTAAGGTTCTAGATCTGAAGTTAATTTTAAATATATTAGCTTATAGTTCCCTATAGTTACAAATTGCAATATTGCTTAAAACTGGCAGTCCACCCGGCTTTGCCCCTAGGCCCCTAGTACATACAGGCAGGCCTATGTCACTCGGAGTCGGATGCTTTCCAGTAGTGGATTTTTTTATTTAAATCGGTTCAGTAGTTTTAAAGCCTATTCGATGCAAACAATCAATCAAATCTTTCTTCTTTATAATATTACAATAGATACTTATATTGTAATATTATAAAGTATTTATTTTTTCGTACATGTACTGTATATCCTACATGAAGTAAAATGGAAATAAAGTAGTAAATTGGTTAGATACATATAGTATTTAGTGAACTGTTTGAAATTCATTGTTCGTGTTTATTTACACATCACAAGACGCGGAACTGATCAGCAGTTATTGCCACATATACATCGTATTTGCCTGTATTTTCCTCTTGATCTCTTTAAACATGCTTTAAACCTACAAACGAAAAAGAGTGTAACGGTTTATGTACCTTTGTATCTATTGTACATTTGTAAAAATAAGGTTCAGATGAAGGAATGAAATTAAAATTCTGGTATTTTTAAAGCTCGAATGAAAAAGAGGTGTCTTAAGGTTAACGAGTCTTATATCTGACTGTGGCATAGTAGCGCCCAAACGAAAAGGGTTTAAGTATTATTTAAAAGCTGACTTAATCAAATGATTATTAGCTTTATAGATAAGAACAGATCTTCACAAATTATAATTATACTCATTTCCTATGGACACCAGGGTTTTACCAACTTTCTCGAGTCCGATTGGTATGAAAGGTGTACAGTTACTTCGGTAGTATTTCAAACATGTACCTACCAACTTAAAAACTGATTCTGCAGCATAAACCCTGAACTCCTCTGCAACTTACAGCAGATTTAGCTTATTGGATATAAGAACACGTTATTAGAGATTTGTTTTTGTGGATAAGACAGTTGAAAATTTAAAACTGCTTAATCAAATTTAATTATTTTTGTATTTTCTTATATATCGTGTCACTAGATATCAGTTTTCCTCAGCAGCTATCATTTAGAAGTAACGTATTGAAATCGAAGAATATGTAATTTTCCAATAGAAAAATCTGCTCATCCGGGTTCGATCTCCGGTCGGGTAAATATGAGAAATGGTCTTTTTCTGATTGCCCTGGGTCTTGGTTGTTTATCTATATATGTCTTTGTTATAAAATTTAGTATTTTTGAGTTAGTATCCCTTAACACAAGTCTCGAACTTCCTTTGGGGCTAGCTCAATTTGTGTTATATATCCGTATATATTTATTTATATTTTATCTATTCATCGTCACATCATCGATATTATATCAGGATGAGGAAGAATCCCTCGACATCTCTGATGACGCCGGCACTCTCGGTCAAACCACAGATTATAGAATGCTATACTAGCGTCAAACTAACCGAGGAAGGTATCTCGCACCCATTCATCTTTCGTTTTACTCATACTCATGGCTCCAAAAACATGGTATAATAAAGTATTACTTAAGATACTTTAAAATGCTTAACGGTTTAATACGCAAAATCTAAATTGGGATATTAAATTAAAAAAATATAGGTATTGTTTTAATGATGAAATCTTGTACTCGCTATGTAAGTTATAGGTATGTCGTGTATAGCCGAATAACGCAATTTCCTCCATTATAAATTTACAATCATTATGATTGCCTTTGAGATTTTGATGCGATAGGTGAACGGGTGCGAAACCGACCCAGCGACGCCGATGCGGAACTCAGCCGAGGCTACACATAATTGATACTAGATGCGATGCCGATAAATCGTTAAGTGTTCATCGATTAGGACCCGCTCACATTAGTCATTAGACTGAATGAAATTCCTCTGACATAATTATTTTATCGCCGTTATGCGGATGTGAAAAATACGTTAATGCCGAAATGCGTTTTGTTTATTACTTTGTTCATTATTATAGCGTCAAGATTCTTCTACCTAAAAAAACATGTGATGTATACTATTAAAAATATAATACTATATACTATAATTAATATGTATACTATTTAAAAGTCATCTTATATTGGGAAGTAGTTATTATTAACTTTAAAAAAATTACCACTACAGGCCCCTAGTATGAGCTTTTCTAAACGCAGACGCTAGCGCCTGCGTTAGCGATTTTGTACGACAAACCTGTACAGCGCCTTGGGCGGATAGTAGGAAGGTATTCCATACAAAATGCGTAAGTTCATCGGATTAGATGCCAAGTTCGACGGCATAAAAAAACACATGTGTGATTTAAAGCCCCTTCTTTTTAGTCAGATAAGAACAGAACAGAGCAATAAAGTTGGACTCGTGTGAACTGACCCTTACCACGTGTTAGTCTTATTTATATTTGCATCACTTGTGTAAGTAAGTACCTCACATTCCACAAATTCTTGGTGGCGCTTAATTGAGGATCGTATGATTAACATATCCATCAGTACATACATCCAAGTTGTTGTCAAGAACCTTCTTATTTTTGTAATTTTCTATAAGCGGCGTGAAAATTGACAGCGGATAAATGTTTTAAGGCGTTCCAGACATCACTTACAAGGAAAAACGGGAATCGTATTATTAGATATTTGTCAGTGTTGTAGAGATGAGTCGATTAAGTCACCTTCGCAGCTTAATCCGTGTGATTTTCCTAGGCAAGTATTAATTTATTTACAGTATTATTTCAATACATCGTTCATCATTCGTATACCCATGCAGATTCTCAGATTCCGGTTCGGTACCGCCCATTACGTTACAAAGCGATTATATACGTTCTTTATTTATATTTTTTATAGAATTTTCCCACGGGTACGACGGCGGAATAGTTAATTGACCGACTAGCCTTGCGAAACACCTTTGTAGTCAAAACATAGCACATACGCAATGAATTAGTTCGATCCATGCAGGATGCGGAGCTTCAATTGGCTTTTTACATATTCAGGCTACATAATTTATACTTTGGCACGTACTGTACTAATAGGATACGACTAGTTATTAATGCTTTAATCATATAATTAACTAAGTATTAAAATAAAACTAATCAGGTTTAAATATTATTAAACATAAATAAATGTCATCCTTGCTACTTAATTACATCCTTATTAGTATATACCATAGTGACAAGCTAAAAATATTAATAATTATAATACACCGCCGCCTGAACGTGTCACATCGAATGGCGATCAGCAGCAATCTGTTTCATTCATCATACTCCTTGGTTACATAATTGAGACAAAGTTCATGGTCAGCGAGGCATCAGGTAAATCGATTTTCTCTAGATGTGCGATTGTACAAGGCGCGCCGAGATTCCTAGAGCGGAGGCTGCATCCGGGCCACCGCAGGGATCGAGTTACGCGGGGGCGTGCGAATGTCAAGGAACCCTGGCCGGGCGCTGCGTCACGCGAGCTCGCCTTCAGTCGCAGCCGATATGTCTGCGCGGGCGCCAGCTTCCCTGCGCGCGCTCTTCGCGCTCATGCTGCTCGTAGCCCCGACACGACTCAGTAAGTTATACTCATATATATAAAAAAAATATTTAGATATTAAAATTGATGACATTTCAATTTAATGATTTCATATTTATTCAGAATATTTAGTTAGCATCTAGATGTGTGAACGTGTTATTTCATCGTATGTAAAGGATTTAATATTGTGAATTATAAATAAAATACAGGAAACAATGACTGATGGAATTTCTAGACCCGATATAGGGGTAATATTTAAAAATTGTTTTTTTTTTTTATTTCAGGTGCTGAAACAATTCTGTGTAATAGAGATGGACTCTATGCAGACTATAGCACAAATTGTCGCGAGTACGTGCGGTGCGCAGATGGAGCGATGAAAGGCCGCTACTCGTGCGCGGCAGACAGAGCCTTCAGCGAGGTGGCGGCGGCGTGCGTGCCGCGCCGAAGGCAACCCTGCATCCGGCGGGAGTGCGCCCCCGGGGACGGCCTGGCCTACGCCACCCCCGGCACCGCCTGCCGACAGTACTACCGCTGCGAGAACGCCACTGCTGTAGATCACTCTTGCCCGTCCGGTGCATGGTTCGATTTCGAACTGCAAGCCTGCACCCGAGGAGCCGGCACTTGCTACGAGCCGTTATGTGCTGGACTGACTGACGGGAAATATCCGGACTCGTCCCACGAGTGTCGACGCATGTTGCACTGCCGCGGCGCTGAACTAAAAGGAGTGTTCTCTTGTCCCGGGGGTACCTGCGTTCAGTCCTGCCCGCCCCCGCGATCCGCCGCTATTCCGTTGCCGGCCGGCGATGCCGATTTTTGTTCGGACGAAGCCTGTTCCTCATTGTGTCAACAAGCCGATGACGGTGCATACGCTGATCGTGTAACAGGGTGCCGCGAATATTTTGTGTGTGAATCGCATCGCGTCATACGCAGAGGTGTTTGTGAACCAGGACATTTGTTCTCGGGAAGAGGATGCGAGCCCGCAGAGCGCACCGTGTGCCCTCCGCCAGCGCGGAGTCCGTGCTTCAATCGCCCGGACGGTTTGCACAGAGACTGGCGAGATTGTGCTTCATGGTTCGAATGTCGGCGGGAGCGAGTGGTCACTCGCGGATCGTGTGACCGCGGCCTAGTGTTCAACGGTATCGCGTGCGTTCCACCCGATACATTCGTGTGTGAAGGTCCAGAACCTACAATACAGTGTCAAGGTTTTCCAAGTGGGACTTATCAGGATTTCGAATCAAACTGTACGCGATACTTCCACTGTGAGGGGTCGCTTCGCACCACGTTCGCGTGTGAGGCGGGTTATGTGTATGATGGTGTTCGGTGTTCTCCTGCGGAGACATATTTGTGTCCGAGTCTGGACCGGGACTCGTGTTACGGCCGTCCGGATGGGAGGTACCGTGGTCAGGACACCGGGTGTCGAGGGTACTACGCTTGTGCCGCCGGGGAGAAGGCTACGTACGCGTGTGCAGCGGGCAGCGTGTTCGACGGAGAGTCGTGCGTGGTGCCGCGCCCGGGGCTCTGTCCTGTGGAGGACTACTCCTGTGCGGGCTTGTCGGACGGCTACCACGCCGAAATTAAATCAAGATGTCACAGGTAGGTTTAAGCCTTCAGTCGCATAATGTCCACTGTGTCAAAATGTCCCCTGTAGTCTATAAATTTTTGGGCCATTGTTAGCATGACATTAGTCAATGGAGATATCTAATGTCAATAAAATTATAATATTTAATTATTAGATTTTAAAACTTTATTTTTTATTACCTACTCAACTTTTTGCACCACACAGTATTACTGATACTCTTTGACTAGAAAATAATACTTTAAAGCAAATTTCACCAATGGTATGATTTACTTATGGAACAAAAAGTTTAAACAAATGAATACCTAATACAATTTCAGATACTTCTACTGTGAGGGAGGCGACAGACTGGCCACATTATCCTGCCTCGGCGGCAAGATATTCGACGGGCACGCCTGCGTCGAGCCCTCGCACCACAAGTGCGGCGCGCCACCGCGACAAACCGTCGAAAACGGCGGGAAATTATGCGAAAGAGACGGCTTTTTCGTGCAACTCGGGACCCAATGCCAGCGATACTACTTCTGTGTCACCGGCATAAGGACTTACCTCACGTGCCCAGTCGACAATGTTTTCAACGGCCAAGTGTGTGTTCCTAAATCTCAATATTCATGCCCAGGGTGAACTCGAAACGACCGTGTTCATTGTTGCTTTTATTCGAGGCGAAAAGCCAAGGGATAGTCGAACGAAGACTATACGATGTACCTGAGCTATAGAATAAGGCTGTGAAGTGACACTTGACATTCTGCGACTACTTGTGTTATAACTCATCAACGCTTCCTTTTTATCTACCTCTGTATATAATATAATAATAGACGTTTTATTTTATAGGTTTTATTGGCATATAAACTTTAAGCATCCTATGTAGTATAATGGCTAGTAATTACACAGTGACTATATCTTACATTTACTTACAAACTGATAAGTTACATGCTCCATTAATAGAAAAATAAATTATCTTTTAACGACATAAAAGAATAGTGAAACATAGTTATATAATGTAAGTTATAAGCATTATAAAATATATCACTCCGGTCAAAGAAGTATTTTAATAGACAATAAGTTAATATTTCAATAGAATCGAATACTAAAATTATGTTAAAAATAGTTACATATTACATAAATATATATAACGTAACTGCTTGCTGGAAAATTCTATTCTACTGGAATATTATAGTATTCACACATATTTTTACATTAAAATTAATAAGTCAAATGTAATATTTTAAAATTTAGATTTATAATCGAAAATACTCATAAAATTTAAAAATAAACTATTTATGGGTCGTTGCATATATTCAACGAATAATATAATTTGTTATTATTTGATACAATCTATTTATACATTTTTACATACATTTCAAATATTATAAGTATGAATCTTCCGCTAGCTTGCTCGTTGTATATTTCAACACTAGAGATATACTATATTTTATGTTATAAAGATATTTATAATATGATACACGTTGTTTTAATAAGTCTACGCTAAGAACTTGATGCAACCAAAATTTGATGTTGAATTTAAACAAGAATAAATCAAATAAATAAATATGCAATGGAGATATAGACTCTAGATAAACTAAATTTGAAATTATTGACAACAACTAGTTGTATTGATGTCTTTGGAATGCGTTAAAGTTTTGCCATTGCCAAAATTTGGTAAATAAGTATATTTAATTCATTCAATCCATCCCTATAAATATCGCATTTGTGTAAGCTGTTTTAAAAAATATTTGATTTATGATAATTTAAAAAGAAATCATCTAAGCATACTGCTATTGGGACGAATTAAATAGAACTCAAACTTTCCGTAATTAAATTTAAGGTCATTTCATACATAATTAAATTACTGAAGATCATTACCTAATACTTAAAATTTGAAAATGTTCAACGATGTTGCATTTAGTCTTATCTTCGTCACACAAAAGCTAAATACAAAATTTTCGTTATTGCTTGCCCTGAATTATTGACTTGACCGATTCCCTTTAAAAACCAATTTCAATTTTAATAATCATCAAAACTTAAGTGTGCGGTCGTAATAAAATATCATGTGTTATTAATGTGTTGTCAAATATACTGCATCGAGTCAGATTTTTTTAAAAGGCAAAGATGCCAAACTGAGAATATTGCAACAATAACGAGTCATTATCAAAATGTCACTGACATACGAATGACATACATTCAATAATGTTCAAGAGGTGTGGTGCGGCTGGCCATGAAACCGAATATTCATATCAAGGACAGTACCGTTTTAGGTGGCACAGATATTATCTAGTTTTATCATATTGTTTGGAAACAACTAAATGTCGGCAATCCTCTAATTTATACTATAAAAACACTTTTTATTGCACCGACTCTCCAAAGCCGACTTCCTTTTGCTGGTTATGGGATTCTAACGCCCGAATACTCAAACGCTACTCAATTTTGAGAGCTATTCAATTATTATGCTATCACTGTTATATCGCTGACGTTCGGCGTGAAAGCATGATACTTGAGCAGCACTCAAAATTGAGTAGCGTTTGAGTGTTCGGGCATAAGTCTACTTGCAACTGCTTGAACTTAAGGGCAATAATTGCATACCAAAAATATTGCTATGATAGACGCACGCTTATTTATTCTTTTTGTGCAATTATTGACCGTAAGTCCATACGGTTTTTTTTTATTGTTTTTTTAAATGCGCTCCGATGCGCTTGCGTGGTGTGCTCTGTGTATACGTTAATGAACTATTAGATACATATCAATATCCAAAATCCTGACAATCTGACAAAGCCATTGTCGTATTTATCTGACGGAGGATCGGACACGGGCTGGAAGCAAAAGACTAAATGCATTAGTAATCGCTTATAATTATGTTTATCGTTCTTCAGTAATTTCTAGCAACATTATTTAAATAAAAAACAAAAAATTGAATCAGAGATCTTGTATTAACAATTAATAAAAATATATAAGATAATAATATTGATATCCATATTCTACATTACATGTTTCGATACAAGTTCTTAACGAATCTACAATTACTTGAAGGGATAGGCTCAGTCTTAGTTTACAGCTGACAAACGAAACATTCGTTGAAAAACATTTTAGCGTAAACATATAATACTATATATTAAATAAAGATAAATAAATTTTTAGATCCTATGTTGACTTGAAATTCTTTAGACTCTTCTTGTATACCGCCCGTCACATTAAAATCTCAATAAAATTAATTTCAATATTTTAAAATACAATTCTTAAGATGACGTAGTAAAAAATTATGATTTAGTCCATCGACCACGGGACTGATTAGCGCAACGGGGCAAAATTAAAATACCAGTCAGATCGAGTAAGCATTTAGAAAAAAATTTAAGTTCTTAGTGTTTGAATTTTTCCCCGTTTGCCAAGTATGGACCGATAATGATGAAATGAAAAAGTACTGATTACATAACGTGCTAACACCAATATTCTTTTTAAAAAAGCGTGAAGAAACTGTAAGTGCTAGGTGAAACTTATAAATAGGACACATACCCGTTGGCCTCCACCTAGAGATACCAATGTCCATTAGCGCAGTGTTACTTATCAAAAAATAAGTTGTGACGTATTGTTTTTATTTTGTACGAAAAACAAAAACAACATGAACTCATAATTTTATAGCACAATTAACAAACTGCCACTAAGAATGTTGTCTATCTAAATTATGTACATAGTTCAATCTAACGTTATGTTATAACACGCCTGCGTTTTCGCTAAAAGCATAATCTTATTTTATACTGGCTTGTCGTAAATTTGATAAGTAAAAATTTAATAACGAAAATAGAAAATAATAATATTAATAAGATGCTCCATATTTTATTTTAATGAGTTCCATAAGCGTAAAGCGTAAAGATTAACAAAATAACAATAAACGGATATAATTTATGCAATATAAGGGAAAAACATTAATTTTTGGACAATCCAGTAAGCTGATATAGTTAGCATCTATTGATTTACTAAATGGAGCATCACTATGAATTCTAAAATAAGGCAAAACAACCGTAAATATAACGATTTTTAGGGTCTTCCAAAGCACTTTTCTGCCTATCTGTCTCCTTTAAATATTGACATTGGTAAGTGCATGCTTTTCGCGTCAACTATCACTAATCACGACAGCTAGTAATCGCACATTTCACTTCGACCAATCACAGAAAAATAGATATCAGAGCCTTATTTCTGATTGGCCGAAGGAGTTGTCAAAACGAGAAATGAAATTTTTTTTTGACAAGCGTCTAATATTTATAGTGAAGTAGTACAGTTTTGCACAACTATTGATGTGAACATTCAGTCTGGAAGAGCCCTAAAGGTCTGTACAAGGTGTTATTTTCTTCTTGACATCTACATCATGCACATCAAAATAGTCTTTATTACAACGCTATAAGTATCAATGAAATAACAACCTGCGACAAGAAACCTACCTCCATTGAAATAAAGTCGATTATACTGTGCATTAAGTAGCTTGCCAAATAGAAAAAAAACAACAGGACAAAAAAAGTTAAACGGCGACTCACAGTACCTCAGTTCTCCCGACACTTCTCACGTGGACAGTCGTATCTCCTTGATAAGACCCTGTTTACCCCAAATGGCTAGCTATTGTTCGCTAGTAGAAGGGCTAGTAGGTGGCGCCAGTAACATGCCGATGTCCCACACTTTGATAACTCTATCCTTCCCCGCGGTGCACATTCGCCCTGTCGCCTCGTCCAAGTAAACGGATGTTACCGCATGCTTCATATCGTGGAATGACGCTAGGGATTCGCGGCTAGAACAAATACAAAGTTACCTGTTATAATAATTACTTTGAGATAATTTTTTTTTTTGAGTGTTCTTTATAAATGCTTTTAGCAGGGCGACAAGGAACCTTGTACTTATATCAAAAAATTTGGAACTTATTAGTAATCGAGGGGGGAGATGGATGGAAGAAAAGAGGAGAGGCTTTTGCCCAGCAATGGGACACATACATCTATGAAAAAAAGCTAAGTAATTGAAGTAAGAAATGGTCATATATCCCCCGCTTTCTCCACACTTATCACTCAATGCACATATAGATGTAGGTATGTAAGTATGTAAAAACTTTATTATACAGAAAGAACATTGAATACACAGTATATAACACAACAAAAGGCAGACTTATCCAAATAGGGATCTCTCAGTCAACCTGTATACCAACGAAAAAAAAAAGAATACAAGAGAATCCATACTAATATTATAAATGCGAAAGTCTGTCTTTCTGTCTATCTGTCTGTCACCTCTTCACGGCTAAACTGCTGGACCGATTGTGATGAAATTTGGTAGGGATGTAGTTAACAATTTGAGGTCAAACATAGGCTACTTTTGGTCGCTATATAACCGAGTTCCACGCGGGGCGAAGTAGATAGTAGATAATATAACAAACTCACGGCTCGTGGCGCAGCGTTTCGTAGCAGAGCGTGCACACCCGCTGCGGGAACTCGAACCCCATGACGGGCAGCGGCAGGCGGTGCGGCGAGCACGCCGCGCACACCGCCGCGCCGCACCACCGGCAGTGGTGTTGCCGTAAACCTGCACACGGATACACATTGTCTTCTATATATGGTGAATTTAAATCAACTGCAAATATTTTAAGGGCAGATTCAGACCACTAAACTGAACAACTTTCCCAAATAAACTTATGTCGTAATACGAAAAAAAATTTTTGACCTCCCATACAAATTGAGAATCAGCTGATCTAGTTTAGTATGGAGTGAAAAATAAAATTTGGTATTTCGATATAAGTTTATTTGGAAAAGTTGTTCAGTATCACTATACTATACTATCAACTGCAAATATTTTAAGGGCAGATACAGACCACTGTCTGTATCTGTCCTTAAAATATTTGCAGTTGATTTGTGTCCACCTTGTATAATAAAAAGTAGTAACTATAAGCAAAAAATTTTTTTTTGTCTGTATGTTTGATGATGCTTATCTCCGAAAGTACTGAACTGATTTGCATAAAACTTTCACAAATTGTTTTGTATTAACTCGGAAGAACATCTGAAGTTTATTTCATCAAAATTGGTTCATTAAAAAAAGTTATCGTCATTTGAATGAACTCAAGACATGAATGCCTGCAAATCTATAGCAAATTCGAACGAATGAACTAAATCAGATAATTCTTTTTTCATTGTCATGACAAACTTTGTATGAAAGAAAAGGGATATTCCCGGACAATTCCCGCGCGAATTTCGGGAGCACTTCCAGAAATTCCCACTATAACAGGAACGAATCCCACGCGCACGAAGTCGCGGGCTACACCTAGAATTTTAATATGTTTTACGTCTCTGGACGTCACGCACCAGTAAACGCAGCATTGGACACCCACCGATCAGTTGGTCAAATAAATAAATAAATATATAGGGACAAATCACACAGATTGAGCTAGCCCCAAAGTAAGTTCGAGACTTGTGTTATGGGATACTAACTCAACGATACTATATTTTATAACAAATACATGTATAGATAAACATCCAAGACCCAGGTCAATCAGAAAAAGATCATTTTTCATCTTGACCTGACCGGGGATCGAACCCGGGACCTCCTGAGTAGCGGTCAGGCATGTTAACCATTACGCCACGGAGGTCGTCTTGAAGGTCGCAGGCAGGCGCTGGAGGCAGACCGTTTCCAACCGGTTATTCTGATAATCCCTGAAGGAGGCCTATGTCCAGCAGTGGACAGCCTGCGGCAGAAATGATGACGTCTCTTTATACGAGTCCGTTTAGGTCACAGCCCTTAAGGCTACAAAAAAAAACCTTACTTTTGTCAAGTCAAAAACTTCAAGTCTGTACTGTTGTAACCAGTTGTAACGTAGCTACTGACCTAGCTGCTTCTTCTCCATCATAGCCCGCACGTTCCATATGAACGGCGCTCGGCAGATCTGGCACAGATCGGCCTCCTTCCACGCAGGAGTCTCACTACAAAGACCAGTTATAACCAGAAATAACCGGTTTTAACGTAGCTACTGACCTAGCTGCTTCTTCTCCATCATAGCCCGCACGTTCCATATGAATGGTGCTCGGCAGATCTGGCACAGATCGGCCTCCTTCCACGCGGGAGTTTCGCGACGTTTCACAGCCATCTCCCACACACCAAGAGCACCGTCCTCTCCGGCCGATACTAGCCGCTCGCAGCTTGACACGTACCATAGCCCCGTCACTTTGTTACTGGAGACAATAGATTCTTCATTACTTTTCTATACGGTCTTCAGCATAGTTGAGTATGAGACCATGAAGACCGTAAGAAATATGAAGATCTCTTGTACAGTGGGCTGCATAGAAATTTGACCCCCTTTCAATAGCGATACTTTTGGCATGGGGGTCAGATCTCTCTGCAGCCCACTGTACCTTTGTTCCATATATAAAGAATAAGTTCTTGAATTCGAATTTATACGTTACAAACACTACAACTCAAGATCTACTGAAGCAATCTCTTTGAAATTGGGCATACACATAGAAGTATTGTGAAAGACATATAGGACACCTTTTATTCCGGGAAAAGTCCTGTTGCCGAGGTAAGTTCACGCGAGCGAAGCCCAAGCAAAAGCTAGTTTATTTTAAAAAAAAGAAACAATAACACCTATACAGCTTACATGTCAATGCGATGTTATGTATATATTCTAGCTTTTAAGAATTTGAACATTTAGCATCCATATGTCATCCATAACCCAACTCAGAGAAGTTATGCACAAATTGTTTAAAACTTTTGAATACTATTCTTGTTATGGTAGAACAAAGAGTATATTCATCTATCTAAGAAGTAAATAGGTCTGCTTTTCTTATATATCTCTGGGATCGACGATCTCAGATAGAATCTTATAAGTCGAGCAACAAGTACACCTTACCTATGCCCTTGTAACTCATACGCCGTGCCCTTCTGCCCGCCGATGTCCCATACTATGATAGTCTGGTCGAAGGACCCGCTGAACAGCAACTGACGTATCGGCGCCCAGTTCAGAACTCTTACGGAACTAGAGAGACATAATTTTTGAATTATATATGTTATAAATAAATGATATAATTCATTAAATTTTAAGTTTATATTATTTTCTTTTCAAATTGTCGAAAAACTAATTTTGACCAAAAGTCCTACAGACAGGATTTATTAATAGAAAGATAGTAAGGAGTAATTGTATACTTAATACGAATTACAATAAATGAATTGAAATAAAATTATATGTGAAACGGCAACACAAACTTTTACAGGACTTGCACAGATATACAGATGATATAATAATCACATAGATAGAAAAGATAGTGATAATTAATATTACTGTATCTATGGTCCAGTGGTTAAGGCGTTTGCCTGTAGACCCGGGAGTCGTGGGTTCAAATCCCACAGAAAGCATACTTAGTTTAGTTGTTTCCAGTTTGGCTTAGGACATTGCAGGCTTGAATCACCTGATTGTCTGATAATAAAGATGATTCCGTGCTTCGGGAGGCAGGTTAAGCCGTTGGTCCCGGCTGGCATCTGGTAGTCGTTAAAGGAACCACGACAGAGGCCGAGAGGCGGTTACGAAGAACTCTGACACCAGGGTGTGCATGGTCGATTTACCGTGACGCCTACTCGAAATGATGATGATGAGTATATTTATTCTATTATTATCACAAATCAAATGCATAAAAATATCACATTTTTAATAATTTTGAAAAAAGGAAATAAAATAAAAATTGACTCACCCAGTATGACCTTTTAATGTAGTGACTAGTGTTGCGCCATTATTGTCTAACTTTAACATGGTTATCTGCCCGCTGTAATCTCCCACAAAAGCGTATTTTGATTGGGAGTCAAACCTGACGTAACACTAAGGAAATGATAGGTATAGCAGATTTTATTTAAATAATATTTATATATCAACATAGCTTTTGCAAACATAACAAAATAAAACACCACTATTTATTATTAATAACCTTCAATCACATCAGGTAGATGCATGATGCCTTACAAAATAAATAGGTACATGGAATCCGGCATCAAGTTTTATCTTGTACAAAACTTATTTTTATGATTTGTTGTTTAAGCTGGACATCCGTGACACGTTTTCTGTCGGCGCGGACACTGAGCGACTGAGAATGAAACATGTCAATTTTATCATGTAGTCAAGTGACTCCACTTTACAATCAGCGGCTATTATATTTATGATAGATGTACTCCTTAGAGCATAAGATTTGGCATAATGGAATCCCTTTGGAATGTTGTAACTGTTTGAAAACTTACAATTAAAATATCTACTCTAAATTACCTTGTACCTCAAATTGATGAGGAAGGCTTTTATTCTGAAGTAAAAATCTCATGGGTGTTAACAACAACACAATGCCTTTCATCCTCTCAGGATATAGATGTATAAAGTATCTTTTTTCCTTATTAATTTCATCTGTAATAGGTCCCTAAACTATAAGCGGATAGAATGGTCGGAAATTGAAATGGTGTGTGTATTCTTCATTGTGAACTCCAACTAAAGACTATACCATTCTTTTAAACTAAAACTTGTCGTAAGCCCTGAATGCAGGGTGTGTGCGAAAGCTGAGGAGTCAATGAAACACATTTTATGCCGTTGTGACTCACTGGCTAGCAAGCGAATGGATCTCTTTGGAGCCGAGTATCTTCACGTGTAGGAATATAGGCACTTCTCACCAGGCGATATTCTGAAGCTCATGCAGTCTTTCTTTAGAAAAAACGGTTAGGGTGAGTAAGGTATGGGGTAAGTACAAAAGGACCCGAAGGTACAACATGCTTCCTGTGATTTAGGACACCAAACAAGATAAGATACCATTCTCTAGTTCAATAGTAAATTTGAACCATAAAAAGGATACTGCAGAGCAGTGCACCATGCTTCGAAGGTATAAACGCCAATCCTGCGACCGGTCTCGCTGCAGTGGTAAGCAAACATCTTGTCTCGACTAACAGACAGCACCCATTCGCAACTCAGTGAGAATACTACGGCTGAGACTCGGGCTGTGTGAGCCAAGTACTCTTTAGTCTGTAAAAGAAATTATTGTTTTGACATTTCAAATATACCTTAATAGAATTTGTATGCATATATGATTTCCTAATATTTCAAAGTGGAAAAATAAATCTATACTAATATAATAAAGCTGAAGGGTTTGTTTGTTTTTTGAATGCTTATAACTTGAAAACTACTGGTTGGTTTTGCAAAATTATTTTTGTAAATGAAAGCCTAATTCTTGGTGAAGGTTATAGGCTATTGTACATACACACAAACAAATAAACTTAATATTTTATGCCCTTTGGTGGAAATGACATGGTATTGTATAAATTTTCACATTACCATGTCAACCTATGTTACCTTGTTCACAAAATAAACAAATTTGATTTGAAAATATCTACTAATATATCACATGTATCACATAATGTTAATTCTCACCTGTAATTACAATTTTGTTCTGTAATTCATATTTTTTTATAACACAAAAAAATAGTACTCAGGCATAGGATGAATTTTAATGACTCAAACAATTTGTATCAAACTGATGTCTAGAGTTTTTGTTAGGGAGGTTGGTACACCACAAAATCCCAGATGATTATAGTATCTAAAGTGTACATTAATATATTTTTTTAAATAAAACACAACTAAGAACTTGTGGTCCGTACTTTTTTTTATTTTGTTTTTATTTTATTACTAGCTGTTCCCGCGGCTTCGCCCCGTGTGGGACTCGGTTATATCGCGCCCAAAAGCCTATGTTTGACCACAGGTCGTTAACTACATTCCTACCAAATTTCATCACAATCGGTCCAGCAGTTTAGCCGTAAAGAGGTGACAGACAGATAGACAGACAGACAGACAGACTTTCGCATTTATAATATTAGTATGGATTGTGCTTATACTAGTTCCGTGCAATTAAACATAAAACTTACAGCTATGTTCTCGAAGATTTAATATATATTTTTATAATATTTTGTTTATTTATATTTTTTATTTTTTTTACAAGTGAAAAAATATAAAAACCAACTAAACTGTACTTAAATATTTGATCATGTTACCTTTCTTTATATATATGAATTAGCAACTAGTAGGCTTATATTTTCAACAATCATATCAAATTTTGAAATTATGTATTTTGTCATTTTGGAATATGTAAGACATTATAAAAAAATATGTTAATTCTAATAATAATAACATATACATTTTATTGATAAACCTATGATTATGAAAACTACCATAATGTGTTCTGTAGTGTCGTGAGTTAGTACGTTTTGGCAGTATTCAGAACTCCACATAATTACGTAGTAATAATACAAATAAGATTCTAGTTAGAATTTTTTTAATCCTAAAATTCTTTATCTAGTGATTAAATGATACAGAAAGTTGTATTATCCCTAATAAATCAGAAAAAATATATAACAATTACAATTTAAAAATATTATATAAAAAATACTTACTGGATTTATTCTATTGCAATCAGAAGCAAGTGTGAACTCTGAAATTGTGCCATTCTCCTGTCCGATGAACAGCTGTCGAGTTTCAGGTGTGTAGAACATGGAGGTGCATCCAGAGGGCATGTATTGACAGATGCTGGGCCAGTACTGCCCAGAATCCCGCTTCAGCCATACTCGCACTGTCCTTAAGACAAAACAGGAAACAAATAAATTTGAAATTATTATCCTAAACACATTCAAGCAGCTGCTGAGTGGACAAATCTATGTAGGTAACTTTGTAACTGTGATGTGTGACATAGACGTATTGAAAGATTAGAGGGTACTTAAAAATTGTACCATCGATAAACTAAGACCGATACCGGATATATTGTGAAACCGATATAACACAGAAGAGCTATTAGGGAGTATTAGCAAAATTAAATGAGTCAGAGCTCTCACTTATCGTCGCAAACGCTAATTACACCATCCTCCCCAGGTATCACCACCGCCGCGTTCACATCGTCAGTACAACCCTCCAATTTGTTCAAAAGTGCTGGTTTTTTCGTCGTAGAAAATCTATCATTGGGTGTCCTCGGTGCAGGCTTTATTTCAGCAGCCATTATCTTAGATTTTTAATGCAAAATAAACACGAATATTCGACACTTCACTTTTACAATGTAAAGAAAATCGTCAAGTTTTTGACATCCCGACCAGTAACCACAACTACGGATGACAAAACTGACATTGACAACTGACAAAACAACTAAGTACGATTTTCGTCCGACAGTTCCCCCGTCGAATGTTCTAATGAAAAATAAAATCATATGAAAAATGCAGCAAGTTAGACTACATTTCTAATTTAATATCCTTAAACTTATTAATTTCCCTTTTTTTTTGTATGGAGTTTACTGCCGCTGGTCGCATCGTAGGCGTTCGCTCTCGCTATCCCGGCTCAGCCAATATACTACTTGTCTCATGTCAATTTTGATGCAACAAATGTTTATTTCCAAGGCATAGTTTGTTTCATACCACTTGGCTATATAAATACGAATAATGCCTTTTCAAAGAATTTATACACAACACTAGAATGCTTACGAATAATAGTAATCGCAAAAAAACAACATTTCAAATTAATCCTTATTACTCTTATTGCAAAGTTGATTTTTCTTTAAAGCCTACATACAAATACCTAAAAGAAAAAGGTCCAAAATTTGTAGGTGTCCCTTTTCCTCTTGAATATTATACAACCTACTAGAAAGAGATACCTACAAACTTTAGGTTTTTTTTCGGAACGGCTTTTGTCCTCCGTAAGCATTCTAGTGTTAAATATAAATTCTTTGTGCCTATTTGATCATGTGTGGAAAGTTTACTTGCCAAAACTTTTGCGTTATTTGCCTACTTTGTCAAATATTTTGGCAAATACGCGAATAGCCACATACTGGGTGTGGTGTGGTCTACATCTCGGAGTCAAACACTGGGTGTGGTTTACATCTCAATGTCAGACACTGGGTGTGGTCTACATCTCGGAGTCATACACTGGGTGTGGTCAACATCTCGGAGTCAGACACTGGGTGTGGCTACATCTCGGAGTTAGACACTGGGCGTGGTCAACATCTCGATGTCAGGCACTGGGTGTGGTCTACATCTTGATATCAGACACTAGGTGCGGTCAACATCTCGGAGTCAGACACTGGGTGCGGTCTACATCTCTATGTCAGACACTGGGTGTGGTCAATTTCCCGTAGTCGGACGCTGGGTGTGGTCTACATCTCGGAGTCAGACACTAGGTGTGGTCTACATCTCGATGTCAGACACTAGGTGTAGTCAACATCTCGGTCTCAGACACTCTAGTGTCTACATCTCAATGTCAGACACTGGGTGTGGTCAAAATCTTGGAGTCAGACACTGGGTGTGGTCAAAATTTTGGAGTCAGATACTGGGTGTGGTCTACATCTCGGAGTCAGAGACTGGGTGTGGTCAACATCTCGATGTCGGACACTGGCTGTGGTCAATTTCTCGGAGTCGGACACTGGGTGTGGTCAACATCTCGTAGTCAGAGACTGGGTGTGGTCAACATCTCGGAGTCAGACACTGGGTGTGGCCACATCTCGGAGTCCGACACTGGGTGTGGTCAATATCTTGGAGTCAGACACTGGGTGTGGTCTACATCTCGGAGTTAAACACTGGGCGTGGTCAACATCTCGATGTCAGACACTGGGTGTGGTCTACATCTCGATATCAGACATTAAGTGTGGTCAAACTCTCGGTGTCAGGCACTGGGTGTGGTCTACATCTCGATGTCAGATACTGGGTGTGGCCTACATCTCGGAGTTAGACACCGCATGTGGTCTGCATTTCGTTATCAAATACTGGGTGTGGTCAACATTTCGGAGTCAGACACTGGGTGTGGTCAACATCTCGGAGTCGGACACTGGGTGTGGTCAAAATTTTGGAGTCAGATACTGGGTGTGGTCTACATCTCGGAGTCAGAGACTGGGTGTGGTCAACATCTCGATGTCGGACACTGGCTGTGGTCAATTTCTCGGAGTCGGACACTGGGTGTGGTCAACATCTCGTAGTCAGAGACTGGGTGTGGTCAACATCTCGGAGTCAGACACTGGGTGTGGCCACATCTCGGAGTCCGACACTGGGTGTGGTCAATATCTTGGAGTCAGACACTGGGTGTGGTCTACATCTCGGAGTTAAACACTGGGCGTGGTCAACATCTCGATGTCAGACACTGGGTGTGGTCTACATCTCGATATCAGACATTAAGTGTGGTCAAACTCTCGGTGTCAGGCACTGGGTGTGGTCTACATCTCGATGTCAGATACTGGGTGTGGCCTACATCTCGGAGTTAGACACCGCATGTGGTCTGCATTTCGTTATCAAATACTGGGTGTGGTCAACATTTCGGAGTCAGACACTGGGTGTGGTCAACATCTCGGAGTCGGACACTGGGTGTAGTCAAACTCTCGGTGTCAGACACTGGGTGTGGTCTACATCTCGATGTCAGACACTGGGTGTGGTCTACATCTCGATGTCAGACACTGGGTGTGGCCTACATCTCGGAGTCAGACAATGGGTGTGGTCTACATCTCGATGTCAGACACTAGGTGTAGTCAACATCTCGGTCTCAGACACTCTAGTGTCTACATCTCAATGTCAGACACTGGGTGTGGTCAACATCTTGATGTCAGATCAGACACTGGGTGTTAAGTTGAAAAAGAATTTTATTAGTTATCACTTTTCGTATTTATAAATCACGCGAGCCTGCCCGATCGAGCGCGATTGTTAGTACTGAGATTAGCGGATCTCGGCTCTGCCGATTTCATAGGTCTTACGTACCGCGCGAAGTGAGACAGGCCCAGGCCCGGTGGCTTACCACCGTCTCTTAAAACCATCCAAGATCCAGTGAGTAAGGGGGATGTTGCTTTACATTATGTATTGCGCTGTCTCGCTTACTCACTGGATCTTGGATGGTTTTAAGAGACGGTGGTAAGCCACCGGGCATTAGGTAAAACCCGTACCTGTTCTATCTAATACTAATACCAAAAAATATCCAGATCCAAATACCTAATCCGAATACCTCTTCCTAATCCCTGCCTTTCGCAGCCAATTCCCAACCTTATGTCATACATCGTAAAGTTCAATATTGTTTCTAACACGATAGTATTAGATCTTCAAAGTATTGTTCCTTAATCTGTGTATTAGATAACATTTCTGGATCGAAGCTCCTAATAGTAACACTGCTGCACTAGCGAATCTAATACACCTAATCCCAGTAATTGTTAATACTTTATTTGCAACTGATTTTTGATCTTATTCTTAAAGTGCGTAAAGGTCATTGTTGTTTAGATGAAAATATTTGATAAAAGTGTACCTAATCCATACGTTTAATTCTAGTAGCAAATATTTTTCGCAACCGATTTTTTATCTTATAATAATTAGTTTAAGGGTCAGTGTTCTTTGATGGATGAAAGTATTGGATAGGTACATACCCAATACAAGAGCCGACGAGAATATTCAAAAATCTTCTCAGTCGATTTTGAACTTTACGTCGTATGATTTAAGGATGAATATTGCTTGCATCGAAAAATACCTAATCCGGGGTGCCAAATATTAGGTACGCACTGGTATCGTATACCTAATCCACGCACCTAATCTAATATTTATGCCTCACCTCTAATTTTCAACTTCTTTGACAAGACAGACAGACAGTGGCTGCAAGTGGCTGCTATTCTTTCCAATTTGTGACAGTGGCTTGGCTCTGCGGCCAATTATACAAAAGTACTCTGTGCTCTGCGGCAACCGGCAACGAGCAAGTGCGGTGCGACTGCGATTTGATTAAAGTGGATTTGGTTTACTTCGCCCGGCAGTCAGTAGTGAACTTGTGTCGTTTCGCCTGTCTTGATTGTCTCCTGAATTTTCAAATTTATTGAAATGGCTCAAGCTATGAAAAAGTTAGCTGTACAAGTGCTAAACAAAAATAATAATGTGGAAGTTATTCTAAACTCTACTGCTCTCAGAGCTAACAGGTAGGTTGTGCCGGTATTCAATTGCTTTACGTAATACATTAATTCATTTACAATAGTAAGTTTATTATTCGCTTGCACAAAATTCATAAGTACCTACCTACCTAATTATGGTATCTACGTGGTTGTTTCAATGTATCCAAGCGAAACTTATCTAAAAAGCCTTGTTTCAAAACCAATAATATCAAAATGTTATCACTGTAGGGGCTAAGTTGATCTCATAGATTTACAGTCAGCAGGAGATGAAGGTTACAAATGGTTGTGAAACTACCAAGATCATGCCACAAAATTCTTTCAACTGCGTCCACTGTGGTGTAGACAGGCGCCTGAAGTATTTTCATTCATTTTTTATTTTGTCCTAGCTGTAGCCTGGGGTTCCGCTTCTGTGAGAATTTCAGTGTGTTGTTCCAGGGTCTAAGCAATCTCCATTCCAAATTTAAGCCAATTCCTGTAAAAGAGTAACAAACATTCATCCAAACTTTCACATTTATAATATTAGTAATAATTATGGTCACCCTACAATCTAACTAGAAGTACAATGCAGCTTAACGTGAGCCACCATCAAAAATTACAATAACAATCCGGCTATTAATTGAACTGCTGCATTTCAAAACTGCCCTGTTTTTGATAATAGCTAGTCATAATGTAATATTACATTGCTTTCAATTGAGTTTAGGTATTTTTCTTTCAATGTTTTTGATTATTTAAGTTATTGTAACTTCTGCCTAGATTTCATATGTACATTGAGTGCAATTCAAGACTGGTATGAGGATAGTTTTTTACAAAAGTTTCACAAGTGATAACTGCTTAAGCTCAACCATCCTTTTTGTTGTATAAGATCTGGAACATTTCAGTTTACCTACCTACCTAGTTAAACTTTTTATTTTATATTTACTTTAATTATTAGTATTACTATAATTCTTTTATTTAATTTTATTCTTCTAATGAGAATAAAGTGTTTGCATGTTTCATCCATTGAATGTACCTACATCTTATAAGTTTTTCTATATTCCTTATACTTTAATGTTTGCAAAAATTTAAAGAGAGAATAGTAATTTTTTGTTTTTCTAATGACTTCAAAAGTATCTACTTACTACTTGCTTTCTTTACCAGTCAACCAGTGGAATAACATAATAAATTTATTTTATTAAACAGCCATTGGTGGAGTAATGTACAGATGGGCCCTCCAGATGTGATCCTTGGCATCACGGAGGCATACAAACGGGACACGGACCCAAAGAAGGTCAACCTTGGAGTCGGTGCTTACAGAGATGACGATGGAAAACCATTTGTACTTCCATCAGTTAAAAAGGTTTGTTAATTGACTCATTTTAGTCACAAGAACTCCACCATTATAGTACTTGTAAACCTTTATTTGTTTACTTTAGTACTATTATTATCTATACTGTGGCTAAGGTATGAAAAAGTATGTATGAAGATGTAATTCCCTATTTATTTTTCCTAGGCTGAAGAAATCCTACACAAGAAAGGCTTGAACCACGAATATGCTCCAATCGGCGGAGAGGCCGCATACACTGATCTCGTAGCCAAACTCGCATTCGGAGAAGACTCACAGGTCATCAAGGACAAGACAAACTGCACTGTACAGGTAAAATAACTTTTTCCCCTTTAAATCTGGCAATCAGCCTTTCTTGGAGCAGATGAGTTGGTAAAAATAATTAGGTATGAAGAAAATTTTATAAAAAAGTTCTATATCATGTTAGTCATGCACTAAGTTGATATACGATGCTTTATACAATACTAGCGACCCGCCCCGGCTTCGCATGGGCATAAAAACCTTCCTCTTGAATCACTCTATCTATTTAAAAAAAACCACATCAAAATCCGTTGTGTAGCTTTAAAGATTTAAGCATACAAAGGGACATAGGGACAGAGAAAGCGACTGTTTTATGCTATGTAGTGATACGCTCTTAACATGATCCTGATGTTCCGATTTTGATGTAGTAGGTGAAAATAAAGAGGGGTAAGGTTAAAGAACCTGTAAGTTTGACTATCTATTGGGTTAGAATGTTCGGCGGTATTTTAGCACAATGTTGTATACCTAGGAGCATTATCAGTTATAAAATCGGGATTAGCATAACCGCTTACTAGCTACTCTATTATATCACTCTTGTTTTTCATTGCGTGTATTTTTATCCGACCTTGACTGTGCTGGCGTCAGCCCGCGAGTTGCGGTAGAAATTCCTGCACTCCATATAATGTTGACATGACAACCAATATGCAAGGTCTGTTGATGCACTCTCTAGGCGTTTGTTTACTAATTAACATTATGCAACTTATTGTATGCTAAAAATAGCACGGCGCTGTCTAGTTTGTGCCAGGCGTCACAGCACAGCCCTATATTTATAGAAGACCCTTATCATAGGCCATAATATACGTATAAATAGCCGTGCGTGTGGTAACCGGCTTAAGAATACACCACTCTTTAGCTTCCCGAACGACTAAGGGAAATTTAGATGTTAGCTTCCCTAACGACTAAGGGACTAATAATGGCGGAAACCACCAATAATTGTATTCCCAAATATATATTACTAGCTTTTGCTCGCGGCTTCGCCCGCGTGCGCCATGGATATAAACTAATTCTAAAATGATCAAATAATGTAATAAATGAATATGTTAATTTTTGTACGACGTTATCGCTCATTATTCCATCTTGATTTTCTTAAAAATAAATACATTGTCATATGTACCTAAGAGATTATATGCTCTTTGACCTAGGTTAGGTGTCTAACTGTCATGTCTTCTTAATATAAGCTTTATTTAATTGTAACAAATATCAATAAAAAAACAGCAAAAAATAACTGCATAAGAAAGTATTGATTTAACTCAAGATCACCTTGTGACTAGTTGTCACTGTCGTTTCTACTTTTAGTATCAGTGTTTTACCATGTACCTATCTTTGCAAACTCCCTAGTTAAAAGTGCAAAGGGGGGAAAGGGGTGACTTCGATTTCTGTACACAAAACTTCGTAGCTAGATAAGATTTTATGTAGCGCATATTATAAAGAGCTACAAAAAGTACAGTGCTGAACATATACTATATTTTGCAAAATTATTAATGACTATCTACCATTAGGTGACTTTGATTTCTATACACAAAACCACGTGGTAGAGGTAAATATTATATGTAATCCATCATCGTTATGACAGTATACAAAAATACAGTGCTCGCAATGAGATTGACTTACTTTAAAGTATTTTACCATATAAACCCCGCTCGGCAAACGTGTTAGCGAGCAAAGTTATGTTTCCAATTCCAATGCTTTTCACAACATTTTGCACTACAACCTTTTCGAGAATATTTAAGTATTTACTCAGCTGTATATCGATGATATATTTGCATAATTGTTGCAGGCTTCCATAGGCTACGGTACCCGCTTCCCATCAGGTAGGCCGTATGCCTATTTGCCTACTAAATTGCCTATACTTATATTATAAAGAGAAGATTTGATTGTTATGTTTGCATCTAGGCTTTGAAACTACTGGACCGATATGAAAAATTCTTTTACTGCTGCAAAGCCACTCTATCCCCTAGTGACATCTGTGATATAGGCTATGTATGTACCACGGCCGAAACCAGGGTTGACTGCTAGTATAAAATAAATGCAGTCGGCCATTTGTTAATAAATTCTTTGTTTCTAGACCCTGTCAGGCACCGGTGCGCTACGTCTCGGCCTAGAGTTCATCTCAAAGCACTATGCCAAGAACAAGGAGATCTGGCTGCCCACGCCCACGTGGGGCAACCACCCACAGATCTGCAACATGCTCGGCCTGTCCCACAAGAAGTACCGTTACTACGACCCTAAAACCCACGGGTTTGACGTCAAGGGTGCCATTGAAGACATCAGCGTAAGTACATAACAAGTACATAATAAGTACAAAACAACAGTCAAATACTTTTACTATGTTAGTATTGGTACTAGAGCTACCTTAAAATATCGTTTGCATATGTATACATATTTAAGGAAACCTTCATTTTAGTCTCCAGTTACTTACTTCCTACCAGTACTTTGCTCTAGTAACAGTGCTTGTATTTATTTATTTATTTAAAC
The DNA here is from genome assembly GCA_947044815.1 of Apomyelois bistriatella. Classification (NCBI taxonomy): domain Eukaryota; kingdom Metazoa; phylum Arthropoda; class Insecta; order Lepidoptera; family Pyralidae; genus Apomyelois; species Apomyelois bistriatella. Next base: position 3,742,838 of record OX345688.1, read on the forward strand.
TTTATTGTACAAAATACAGTTGTATAGCACAATAGGCGAACTTAATGCTAAAAGCATTATCTAACAGTCAACCTTTAGGTCAAGCAGAGATCGTAATGTGGGTTTAATATAATAGTAATATAAATTTACATAAACTTACATACATATACTTACATATATACCTAGATATATAAATACATAAATAACAATATACATATATATATATATATATATGACAAAAATATTTACGAGATAAAGCAGCAACTCAAAATGTATTGTTCTGGTACATATAAGTATTGGTAGTTAAGGTAAGTGAGACTATCCCTCGTATTAAGAAACGTTTTTTAAGCCTACTTTAGCTAAAATGTGTTTCGTCTCGTTCTTTCACGTGAAGTGTAAGTAAGAGAGAAAGAGCCAAAACATATTTTAGCTAAAATGGGCTTATCAAACGTTTCTTAATACGGGGGAATGAAATTACCCGTTAAGTAAATAATGAAATCCTGATCATCGGACTATTACACCACATGCAATAAAGGCCGCATCCTAACCAGTTCAAACCATGGTTTAACAAATAGAGACACGAATACTCTCTCTACTTATATGTAGAAATGTGCAAATTTTATCTTTATGTATATACCGCTAGCTTTTATATTGCAAGTAGTTATTAAATATTCTCAAGGGCGTTTGATAACATCGTGCACATAAAATGTTTTGATGCAATTTAATCATTTAGTTATTAACTTACTTCAGCGGACCCTGGGCTTCGAGGCAGTCAGCCAAAGAAGCCAAGGGAAAGAGAGGTATTAACATACTTCGAAAAAGGTGGTCGTTCTTGATTCGGCGTAATTCAATTTTTTTCGTGAAGTACCTCCGGTATCAGATCTTTCAAAGTACAGTCGCGGACAGTTAAAGTGACCCCTTACCGTAGTGACCGAGGGGTCAGTTTATCTGCCCCGGACTGTTCTTTACAGGATGTAACATAAGTATTTTATTCATAAAATCAAGCCAATTGAGAACAAATTGATAAACATTTATTTGTTTCATTGACTTGATCAATCGCGGTATTGCCCGCGGTCTCACGGATCATTGTACGTACGTGTACAGTGTTAAAAATAAAATATGAATCTATAATATAAAAGCTAAAGGTCACTCACTAAAGACGGAATCTCGAAAACTACTTCAGTTGTAAAGATGAATATTGTCAAGTAAATAATTTATAGTTAAAAAAATTAATATTTCCTGTAATTCCTGTGTAGCCGCTAGTAAACATTTTAGGGAGACAAACCGCGTGTAACACCGCGGTTTATTCATTCAAACTACAATCTATGCCTAACTATTAGGCTCATCAATGGCGTTTATACAAACCACGTAATATTTGGCAACAAAATTAGCAAAAGTTGTGATTACTTAGCAACAATAAATAAGTATGGCAGACCAGTGTCAAAATTTGCATCATATAAAGATAATTATAAATGTAATATTACTAAAAAGTTGTCAATAAGATAAACTAAGACAAACAGTATGTTATTTACTGCACAATAGCACGAGATGGGTGCGTGAACGATATCCGTTGATAACGTGAAAATCGTCAGTAGATATGGCCACATGACGTCAGTACTTTATCATATTTTGTTCACGGAAAGTTCAGGGTCAAATGCATTAGATCTTCTTGTCTTGTCTTTAACTGGTTTAAGATTTGAATAGTGCCCTTAATTTTCATAATTTTATGTTTTTGTGTTGACTATGATTGTGCCTCGTTTATATGAGTAAAGTTATTTCTGTAATATTTTTGTTTTGTTGTGCAATAAAGATTGTTCGTATTTTATTGTTTGACATTGGGTTACTTGTTGTTCAATAATAAAATTATTTTTATGCTTCTATCTTGAGAACTTCTCTCAAGTAAGCGTAACGATTATTAAAAAAAAAATATACTAATTAAAGAGTATGTTTGTTTTAATGCTTATTAGTGATAACTTTCGGAAATTGAAACATTATTTCTGGATATTATTGCCTAATGTTTGGGGAAGGTTATAGGCTAGTAGATACACACCACGGGCTGGTGGAACCGCGCGGAACAGCTAGTTGTTAATATTTATGACAATAAATCGGCGATCGAAAACCAGTTTATGTAGGTACAATAAACACCGCCTCAAATATCTTATTTGCCTCGTTAACCTCCATATCTGTTACCATAACATTATCTAGTTATTTTCAGTACCGACACCAATTTTATCAAAGGAATATCTTTGAAGTTCTCGTTACATAGAAATAAAGATATTTCTTGTTATCTTTTTTATATATAAGATATCTTTATTTTTAGATATACGATTTAGATTTCATAATACTTAATTACTTTTGTTGCTAACAAAGCAAGTTATCCAACAGATTTATAGACATAAAAAAAGAAATCAATTTGTTTTTTTTTTTTGTTTCATTTTATTTAGTTAATTATTTTTAGGATTGTTAGGTGAGGTGATAAAGTAAAGGACTTCGCTTGCTGTTTATTATGAAGATGCGGCGCCAAATAGACCGGAGTGGAGATTCTTAATAAAGGAGGCCAAGATAGTGGTCGCATTACCATCTTAGTTAGTCAATTCTATAATAAAGTAATAGACCGTATGTGCGACATGTCTATGTTTCAACAATAGCAAAATTTGCTTTCATCATTTTTAGACCGTAGCGAATTTTTTTTTAGTTAGTTTTTCGAGCTAGACTGAACATGACACTTAGTAAACTTCAAGTTTAGATGTTTTATTTTTTTTTGTTTTATAGTTATTACTTAGATAGTTAGGAGTTTGAAGAAGTAGATTGGAAGTTTAGTTTTTATATACTCACTAATTATTATTTGTTTTCAGAAAATCCCAGAGGGCTCGATTATCTTGCTACATGCGTGTGCGCACAATCCCACAGGCGTGGACCCAAGGCCCGCCGATTGGGCACAGCTGTCTGGCGTAAGTGCATTACATTTATCTATTTTTACATACAAGTGTAAAGTTGTTATAAGCACATATTTATGTAATAGCGGTGCTGGACTTAGCTTCCCTCGTCTTCCTAATCTCAATGAGGAAACGGCGTGCATTTTAGTAATCAATAATTTAATTTTAATCTGGAAACAGCAATATATTGAGAAACCTACTCCGTACATGACGGCGTTACCTTTATTTATCTAGAGGTGATCGTGACTTCATAGGAGGATACTTTGTATCCAGTTGTTTCTAAGTGTTTAATACGTTGAAAGCTTGAATCACCTGATTGTCTAATAAAATGATGATTTCGTTCATCGGTAGGCACGTTAAGCCGTTGGTCCCGGCTACCATCAGGAGCGTTGCAGGAACCAAATCAGAGACCGAATGGCGGTTCCTGAAAACCTGACACCACATAATTAAGAAATAATAGCAAGAAGTGGCATAGCGCACGAAAAACGTGTCACTAGTTTGGCTTGCAAGCCAACGTTTCACACAGAAAAAATGGGCGGGGAATTGGATTGCGTCATTTATTGCAACTGTTAGTGGTCAATACTATTAGGTGGATTTGTTGTTAACTATGTAATACATTTCTAATAAGGTGTGGTGTGGTTTACATGGGTTTACCTACCTTACCTATTTATTAATTGAAGATAATACGCTGCCCCACTAATCCTGGAACTAAATCCGCGTCAAAACATTTCTATTCGGATAATTTCTCTGTTCTGTGCCTGACACTAATGTGTCTTAAGTCAATATAACTTGGAATTCACATGATATGAATGAATCCAATGACTGTTATCTAAAGTGATCATATCTCCAGGTCATCAAAGAGAAGAAACTATTTCCATTCTTCGACATGGCGTACCAGGGCTTCGCGACCGGCGATGTGGACAACGACGCAGCGGCCGTACGCTTTTTCGTCAAAGATGGCCACCAGGTCATGCTCGCGCAGAGCTTCGCCAAGAATATGGGTGAGAACCTTAATACTACCACAGATTATAAAATACTTTACTAGTAGCAACATCTCTTAAAACCATGCAAGAACCAGTGAGTAAGGGAGATATTGCCTTACATCATGTATTGCGCTGTCTCGCTTACTCACTGGATAGAGAAGATACGCGCCGATTTTTAGTGTACCGATAGTCCTCCCCATACTGAGACATATTAACGCCATCTATCGATCACTTGTGAAACTGTGATTCTAATCTAATAACTTATATATCTAATAAAGTATTAAATCAGTTTGTGGTGGTCTGTTTTTAGGCCGGATTACACGCGGCAAAAAATAAATAAATAAATATATAGGGACAAATCACACATATTGAGCTAGCCCCAAAGTAAGTTCGAGACTTGTGTTATGGGATACTAACTCATCGATACTATATTTTATAACAAATACATATATAGATAAACATCCAAGACCCAGGTCAATCAGAAAAAGATCATTTTTCATCTTGACCTGACCGGGGATCGAAAACACGATCGAAAGGGAGTTCCACGCAGGCAAGAAACGCAAATATAATTTATTATAATCATGAATTTCATAACTTATAAACTGTACACAATATCTTATCAGGCCACAATGAGACGTGATATAAGTAATATATCTATTACAACCGTTCTTGTTCGTGAGGTTATATCGCTTTATCCTTATTTAGTCCGCCGTCGAGTCGGGGGGCTAATCTTATCTCTAAAATGTATTTTAATGCGAAATTTCAATGCATTTTAAAAAAACAGTGATCTTTTTATGGTGAATGTGAAAATTATGGTTTAAGTCCTCCATGCCCTTCACTAGTAGCCTGGTATATAAAATAAATAATATGTATGTATTATCTATGTGCCGGAAGAAACCTAGCTACTTTGTACTTAAATGATAAACCACAAGATCGAACTAGTAACGGCAAGTCAACAAGTTGAATTAAACCTATATGGCATGCTATTTAAAGATAACTGGCGATAAGATCGCCGGCCTTGTCTACTACAGTTCTGTTGTTGTTTTTACTCATTTCTTGAACTATGTAAGCCAACCTATATAAAGTATGTAAGTAAAAGGACACAAATTAAAAATTTGTATTTTACCAATTTTAAAGTTAATTTTTTCATCAATTGTAATACATGTGGTATTTGATGTTTAGTTGGTTTCACTAACCTTTGAGTTCGTTTATTTGTTGTATGTTCGGTATCATTTCCCTTTTTTGTCTTAAAAAGTAGCCTATATCTTTCTCCAAGTTTCTCTAACATACAATCTATGAGCCAAATTTTTATTATAATCTGTTTAATCGTTTTTGCCGCAAAACCGTTACTTAGACACTTGCAGTTTATAATATTTTAAAGAATAGTATTACATGCTCGCCGATTTCGAGTACTCCTAATGTCTCAGCTTATGTCTGCGATTTGGTCAGAGTATGTTCAGCAATGTACCCGAAATCGGCGAGCGTCTAAGTCGAGTGACGAGTGTGGAGGAAGCGAGGGAGGTTTATAAGGATTGCCGCATGTAAAAATCATTAGTCTCTACCCACCCTTACGGGAAACAGGCGTGATGAAATTTTATATGTAAGAATAGTTGTGTCGGTTTCGTACACTCGTGTTCCGTTACGATGTGGGCAGTTCTCTTAGTTTCTCCTGCTTTATGAAATATCTACCGTACCGCCTTAATGCATACTACTTGATCAGACTTATGAAGTGATAGCAACCGGGATAAAACAATTTACGAAATGTGCTTACAAATTTTAATGTACCTACACTTACCTAAGGCTTATACGGCGAGCGTGCTGGAGCCCTCACGTTCCTCTGCGGCGACCCTGACTCTGCCGCGAAGATGATGTCTCAGGTGAAGATCATGATCCGAACAATGTACTCCAACCCACCACTGTACGGCGCCCGCCTGGTCACTGAGATCCTATCCAATCCGGACCTCAAGAAACAATGGTCAGTAATCTCTTCCATACCACCATTAATTTTAACCAGATATATCATCGAACCATTCATCCTGCAATAGTACGGTCACGTTTTAAGGCAACCGGCGATTACTTAGAGAACTAGTATCTGATTATGCCGCCTTCGATTAGGTCCAATAGAAGGAACAAACCCTTAAAATGCTAGCCAGACGTCCCAGTGAAGGACAAAAGTGTAAATGGTTTCAAAACAAGGGATGCGAAGACCGGCAAGAAAAGCGGACACCTGGGTTCCCATTAGTTTCGAAGCAATCAGGTAAGGGCACAACCGAAAATAATTCTAAGGTGAGAGAGAGATGTGATGAGGTAAAAGGTGACTGAATGCATAACTTGACATCATAATGAATGTGTTAGTATATTTTGTTATTTCATAACTGGCCGCATTATCGATAAGCGGGAGCACGTTTTCATATGTCTACAATTATAGAGTGCAATAAAATAAAAATTCTATAGGTCCCCCTAAAGGTCCCGGTTCACTCCCGGGTTTCGGCACCACTTACTTTCGTGGGAGAATAACACTTTATTGGCTACTGCGCGCAAAACGTGCAATTTCAAAGAAATACAGCCACAGACAATATTCCTATGTTTTTAATTTTAATGTGTGCATTGATAAAAGAATAGAAAAATCACCCATTCCAGGTTGGGAGACGTGAAATTGATGGCCGACCGCATCATCTCGATGCGCACGCAACTGCGCGCTGGAATCGAAGGCGCCGGAAATAAGCACAACTGGCAGCACATCACCGACCAGATCGGCATGTTCTGCTTCACCGGCCTCAAGCCCGAACAGGTATTTTTTTTCAACTTTCATTCGAATGTCGATGAACCAAGTTTATTTTCAAGTGGCAACAAAAATAAGTGGTCGCTGCCTCTCTGTGCTTTATTACACTGAACCAAGCAAGTAATTAGTCCCTCTGCGTGTTAGATACACCAATTTGAAAGGATTAGTTTTTTTTTTAATTTAATGGGTATACTACGGTTTTTAATTTAATGAGTGGGCGTGGCAAGTCTATATGCTCATCCCTGTCCAGTTCGGCATGTTATGTTTTAATGGCTTCAAGCCCAAACAGATGAATTGTTTTTACTCTTCGGCTCGAAGGACCAAGTACACACACAGATAGATGGTAACAAAAATAACTAGTTGCTTTATCACTGCCCAATTTGGCATGCTTTTATCCCTCATGAGCGCGACTGCCGACCTTAAGTAACGTAATACTATTTTTATGGAATCGGTCACTAGCCAACAAATTAATTTGAGCCTTGTTGATCCCTAATCCCTATCATCTTTTATGATATCCAATTTTCCACGAAAAGAAACGGTGCTGTCTATATAATAATTTTATGAATTTTAATTTAATTTTACTTTGGTTTTATTTTGATTTAATTTTTATTTTATGTTGAAATTATTTTGACTATTTTCATTTTATTTGCTTCTATTTAATTTTATTGTGATTTGTTTTTTTTATATATATTTTGACTTTATTTTGATTCTATTTTTTACTTTTATTTTGATTTAATTAAATGTTATTTTGAGTTTTCTTAATTTAATGGATGGATCTCGTTATCTGAAATAAACAATTATTATTATATACTCAAACTTCAAACTGCTAACGAACGTGAAGCCTTTGTGAACACAACTTTCCCCTTTTCCAGGTCGAAAAGATCACCAAGGACTTCCACATTTACCTGACGAAGGACGGCCGTATCTCAGTCGCCGGTATTTCTTCCAAGAACGTGAACTACGTCGCAGAAGCCATGCACAAAGTCACCTCCTAAGCCGCATATCATACAACTCCACTGCCATCAGTATCTTCGAAGCACCAAATAATGTTACGATGGAGCACAGTATTTATTTTATATTTCTTATAAATGTACGTATAAATCATAATTATGAGTCGTTAAGAGCAATGTTTTAGAAACAAGATTTTTTGTAGAAATAAAATTTCTATATATTTTTGTTTTTACATCGTTGTTTTCGTTCACACTTTACAGAGGGTATATTTACATAAAACAAAGTGATATGATTAAACTTTTATTGTTAAAATAAGTAGATAAAATAAACTTGATGCCAAAACACAGAAATTGTATTAACTTGTTTCAGTGATCTACGACGGTACTAAGTGTATGCAAGATATTTACAGCCGACAAACAAATCAACTTACCTTCTAGTTAAAAACGGATGCAGGTCAATCGTTAACATTGCTTAATATAATAAAGTTTAATTTGTATAATTTATACAAGAGTATAATGTCCTTAGAGGACGACTTACAAATAATGGGAACACATCACTCCACGATCGTGGCAACAATTTAACCTTATTCACCTGCATCTACATCAAAAATCGATGTAACCCGATGAAACATTATACTACTACACTAAATCAGTTTATTGTAGGGTATAGATACACGTCCAAAATGCGTCGCATACAATTTATTAGACATTATTATACAAAATATACTAATACATAAGTCGACAGTTCTCATTGATATTTCAATAAAAATAGTAATAATATATGTACATTTTTCCATAGAATTACATGGCACTATTTCTTTAGAATGCAATCATTCGTTTTAAAGCAAGAAATATGTACCATTGAAAACACGAGTTTCTTCCGTTGTAGTTTTACTTTTTACTTAAAGCTGCCTATGCATTGATATAAAGTCCTGCACAAATGAGATTTAATGTTAAAACTAATCAAAATACGCGTTTTTTCTGAACCAAACCATACACACGCATTTCTTAATTTTTATAAAACAAAATTGAGTAATTTTTGTCAGCGATTGAGATCTCTTTATTTCAGAACACTTACAATTTAACAATTTATGAACCAAGTACAAACATTCGTACAGCTTTTTTTTCAATATATTGCTAATAAAGACAATTGCACTTGGGGAAGCACTCACGTAAATAACAAAAAGTACATACTTAGAAAAATATTATTATGATCGATTGTTTTACGGTATTGGGGTTTTCATCCAGTAGCATTGTACATTGAATATATTACTATAATATAAATAATAAATTATATGTCTTTATTTTTATCAGTTGTTTATTCTGGATTGTTAATATTTAATTTATATTGATCGCGCAAGATACTTTATTTACTATAAAGTTAAAATTACCGGACAGCCGTGTAAGGGAAATTTCCAAAATACTTAAATACACTCTTAACACTTGAGATTATCTAATATTGCGATATCTATTAGATAAAGGTTAATAAATAAATATAAAATATTGGCTACGTCAATAAACAAATAATTCAAAATATTAACTGTAAACTAAAATGGATATCTTGTAGATATATCTGTCACTAGCTGTTGCCTGCGACACTCCCAGTTATATCGCGCTAAAAGTAGCCTATATCGTTACCAAAAGACCGGGCGAAGTGGAGGAAAAAGCAACAGGGAAAGCGCTAAGATGAGAGAGAGATTATTACCAAATCTATTATCCTAAGGCTTGAAAAGTCACTATACTAGTTATTTACGCCTAATGGATTGCTATAAAGCGGGCCGATCGTGAATCAACAGCGGACAAATATAAGTTAATGCTCACAAAAATATCCAACTGAACAAACAAATAACAGACCTACTCGTCAATGGATAACTATTTTTCAAGATACTAGTTACAGTAGTTCGCTAAAAAACGCCAAAATTGTTCCAGCAGTAATACACGTTTTCCTTATGGAACAACTGGTGTGCACAATGTGAAGACCTATTATTGGCTTTTTGTTATACAATCTGTTACCTATGTAAATTTATTTGCTGTTGGTCATCCAAATGTATAAAATAAAAATAAATAAAACAATTAGTTGTAATACATAAGCCGGCATGGCGCTAGCCATTCGATTAGTGGCCGACATAACATTTTCTATTTTCATATTATTTATTAGAATGGTATCACGTTTATAAGTAGCATCGACAATTTTCTGAGGGCGCAGAACAGCGCCTATTCGAGAACTTAAATTAACATAAGATTTAAAATCCAAAAACATTATAAGACTCGTGCTATCTCCTTATTGTATATTTTTAAAGAATTTTTGTCTTGTCTATCTCTCTCATAAGCATGGCGCATACGAATCAGCCTATAAGCGCATGTACATAATGGCGCGCTATGATTGGTAGAAATACTGTCTGGAAATGCGAGAATTTAATTTCTGTGCAAGCACATCGATGTAACTTATAAAAGTGATAAGCACTATACGAGAGCCATTTTTTATAAACATGCATGCCTTTTATTCATGCAAGTTTCATGATTTTAGAATTGAAGAAGAAAATATTTAAATATAGTTGCATTTACATAATAAATAAATATACATAACTAATTTGTGCGTCGCAGCTACTGTACTCAAGGTATTTCATATATATTCAAAAACTGTACGTGGAACTTGATATTCACTAAAATAAAGGTCACACATTAACTAAAGGCAAAAAATTTCACCACAATCATTTGCAGACTTTATTTAAACTAAAATTAGATCTGCCTAATCTCGCTTATTTAAATTAACGTAAAAGCGAAAAACATTTTAGTTCAAATAGGTAATTATTTTAATGAATAAGAACGCTTAGGCGATACGAGTTTACGTAACAAATCCTACAAATATAAAGTGTTTGTGGTTGTATTTAATTATTACGTTTTTAATGACCGTAATTTCAGAAAATAGTGCGCATAACAAAGAAATTATTCAGCTTTAGGTATTTACTTTAAAAAACTTATTTGTGGCAATATTTTTACTGCAAATACATTCTTAATTGTATAAATGTTGGAACATATTAACTTACGTAATTTGAATCAGTTCTACATAAAATATAAATTGTTTAGTCTTATAACCAGCATGACTACATGCCATTTCGTTAAGACGAGACCTTGGTGAACACTAGCGCCACCATCAACTAAAAATCTAATATTAAATTATAGTTCCATATAGTTACAAATTGTAAAACTGCTAAAAGTGGCCGTTTTAAGCAATATTGCAATTTGTAACTATAGGGAACTATAATTTAAAGTGTTTAAAATTAACTTCAGATCCAGAACCATAATTACAGAAGACGGATTTTTGATAACTTGTGTTTTCAGTGAATAATGATTTTTAACTGATGGTGGCGCTAGTATTCACCAAGGTATCGTTTTAAGCAGTTATGCCAAACCATAAGCATTTATACACATTATAAGTGTGGTAGAAGTTTTTGCTTGCTTAAAGAGCGTAATAATATCAACCAACCTATCCTTTATTATCTCTTTCCTACTAAAAGTACTAAGTACAGTTAATAAAAACTAAAAATAACTTTAGAAAACACTTCTTAGTAGTAACGAGTCGTGACCTAACAGCTAAGGATAGTTTGAAATTGGCAGCTAATATAATTCGTATTTTTTGTGAACTCTGAGCCCTTATTTTCAAGGTGCAATGTCTTTAGTACGCAGTTACGTGCTTGGTACGCTGACGCCAAACTGAATGACCGTTACGCATTAGAATTTAAGTTTTATTGTAGCATGATGACGAAAAACTGACACGAGCTACATAAAAAAGCCCTGCGATTTGAGAGGCACCCCTAATGTATTTGCTAAACTAAATGGCAAGGTTCACTATTAGGCAGAATCATTTTCATTTTAAGAATAATGTTGGTTTGGTTGTATTTCGAGTATATTTAAATGGGTAAAACGATGATACGCGTTTACATAGGTAAGATTCACTTGGAGCAAAGAGAATATACGCTACGCTGGTCTATTTTAACGTAGAATTAAGATGTCAAATTAAATTGGTCTTTTAAATTTCTCACAGAAGATTTAAAAGATTCTGTGTATCCTGCCAGCATTTTCACCAGTTCGCTCTCATTGGCGCTTTTATACTTATTTTGCTACGTTTGAACTAAGTGTAGATATTTAACTAATATAAGTAGTATTTACTATTATGAAATGCACCAAAGATGAAATACAGTGTTAAGTAACACTGATTTTATAATTCTAAGACATTATAAAACAACGTCAATTGGTTCCCCAAGTATGTACAACAAATCAAAAAAGTACAAACATCCGTTATTTTATTGCATTTTAACACTAAACTGAACGAAACATCACCATGTCACTTCACATTATATGTCCCACCTTAATATAGTGCCATTACATTTTAAAGAAACGCTTTAACCATGTTTTAAAACTAGTTTATTGCTCATTTATTTAAAGGCAAACTTTCACTTACAGTCTGTGAGTCTGTAGAATTGGCGGAATCTTCGCCTAGCAGTCTACTAAGTTGGTCGTCGAGGTTATCTGTCCGTCGCGACTCTCGCTTGGCTTCCTCACTCGCGAACACGTCATCGCCAACCATTAACCCCTCTTCTAAATACGAGAAAGACTCCAGATTGATGTCTGACGTACTGATTGCTGTACTATATATATCTATCCGTTTTTGTTGTGACTTCGCTTCAGCCACTTTTTCTGACAGCTTTTCTTTAGCCTTCGTAAGCGCGTCTGATTCGGATTTGTCGATTTTGGAGTCTGTGTCTTTCAGTTTGTCTAGCGATTTGGATTTGAGCGCGAAGGATGAGTCGTTGCTGGAAGAGCCCTCGTCCTGAAGTTGGCTAAGCAGCGTCCGCGTCGCGAGCGACAGCCCGCTTGAACTGCTGTATATTTCTCCGCTGTCACCTATAAATGATGCAAAACTATTTTAGATAGATAAATCATTCATTTATAATATCTGTAAATTGCTAATTGGCTAGTCCACTAAAATATTATAGTAATTTTCATAACATCAAATATCCAAAAACAAGGTATTTTTCGATTTAATAGACAATAACAATTTTAGAAACGAAAATATTTCACTATCATTACTTACACAGTATAAAATAAAACAAAGTGCTTAGATCTTTGAAACTACGCAACGGATTTTGATGCGGTTTTTTTAATAGATAGTGGTACAAGAGGAAGGTTTTTATGTATAACCCAAATACTGCACCCGTGCTAAGCCGGTGCGGGTCGCTAGTTGTACATAATTTTTAATTTAATTTTATACATTTTACAGTGATGACGTCACGCCATGTTGAAATACTTTTGATTAAAAAAAAAAATATGTCAGACCTTGAAAAGTGGACATTTTCGTTGTCAGAGTTTACTTCATATAACAATTTTAACAAGAGCAGTTAACTATCCTATTTCTCGATAGCTATTGAAAATTGGCTTGTTTATTGGTGTCATAACAGAGCAGTCTAAAACAAAATAGTAAGATTATGTTTACTCAAACAGATTGGATAGATTATGAAAATTTGACCAACTTGTGCTTACATCTCATCGCCAAACAAAGAATATCGAGTAGAGTATCCACATGCTGCCAACTTATAGAAAAAAATTAAGAAGCCGGCTACGTCACAGGTTGACCTTGGAATATGAAGGTTGTTGAGTTTTTTGAGATTATCTCAAAAAAATTGTGCATTATTTGATTAATGGCAACTAGTTCTTAAAAGTGGACTAGCCAATTGCTAAATTATTAACTTTGTTGGTCTACAATAATATATTAGTGCCAAAAAGAGGTTTGTCTTGTATGTCTACATATATTGAGCAAAATAGAAAAAATACATAAAGGGGAAAGAAATTAAACAATACATTAAAAAATAAAATACAAATAAATAAGCTTTTAGAATGCTAATTTAAGCTAAAGCTTTCTCAAAAAAGAAAGTTTAATCAATCTTCTAATGTGACATTGAGAAAAAAAAACTTGCACAATTAGTATTTCGTACCACAAAAAAAAGCATCAACCTTAAATATCTTAATAGGACTTACCACTAGGTGTCGCCCGTTGTATGCTGTCTTGTGAAGAGTGTTTGCTGTCTTGTTTGTGGGCATCCACCATGAACTCATTCTCGCTATCACTAGACATACCCAAATCCAAATGCAAGGAGTTTAATTTATCATCGTCGTCCTTATCCTTTCGCGAGACAGTATCCAATTCCATCTCCCAATCTGTCACACTAGAGGAATCCTTAACTCCTTCAGAGTCTTTGGTAAAACTCGATTTCGCCTCATCGTCTTTGTCTAATAAAGGTAGAGTCGTGTCGTCTAAAGGAACTATACCACTTATGCTCTCTGTAGTGGAGTCTAAACTACTGGGGTCATTGATTTGGCTTTCGAATAATACTGGTGTGTCTTGCGTGATCATTTTTTTGGCATCGTCCCCGCGTACCCGACTGTCGAGTATTTCCGACATTGTTGTGGCTCGCGCGCTTTGCTCGTTATTCAACTCCAGAACTATCACATTACCAGCGGATTTCACATCAGCCTCAGATTTTGACGCTTGTAACAACTGATTTACATTCTTACCCATGATTATTTTTGACATGTCATTACTGTTTTTTGTGAATGTCAGCGCTTTGCCTATTGTCGCCCCTTTTTGCACTACTATAACCCCCTTACTACTCGTCGGCCTGACGATCGGATTCGTCAGTTTGGGAGTTGTGACTGGCGTGCCTTTAGCTGGTACTATATCAGCTAAATTTGCCGTTTTGATTGGTTCGACTCCAAGAATTTTAGTATTTGGTTTTGGCGTCGCGCTGACCATTGTCGGTTTCGACATTACCGTCACGGCCGGTTTCGGGGCCTGAGCGATCGACTGCGAACTAACAGGTACGAGTTTCATAGCCGTAGAGAGACCTTTAAAATGCAGTAATGGTAATTGGCCCTCGCCTGCCGGTTTCGTCCGCGCTTTAGCCGGTAACACAACCATTTTTTGTCCAGATCTGGGGTTAAGGACGACCGCCTTCGCGGAAACTTTTAAATCTGTCGCCGGGATTCCTTTAGGAGTGAGTGTTTCTGGTGTTTTGGGAGATATGCTGTTTGTACTGACTGACACTCCATCCTTTCCCTGCGTGCCGACGGACGATGTGATGATGTATTTTGAGTTTGGTGTACTCCTGCTCTCAGTAGAAGAGGGTTTCGACACGACTATCATTTTTTCGGACAAAACTTGAGTGGTTTGCGGGCGCGCCTTGGGCAGCGACCCGATGACTTTTGTCGCGATAATTTTGCCGCCTGCGAGCGGTTTCTGAGCGGAGCTGGACGCGACTACAAACGGTCTGTTTGACAGCACCTTGATGCCGCCGCCTTCTGTAGGTTTCTGTAGTATTTTCAGTTCGGGTATTTGTACTTTTTTGTCATCTCCGCGTTTTTTGATGATAAGATGGCACGGTTTCCCGCTGGCTGTTTTGGAGGGTGGGGTCTGAGCTTGAAGCGTGCTGGGATCGTCTGGATGTGGAGTTTCGGGAACGCCCAGCTCGTGTGGAACTGTCGCTGGTTGAGTTAGAAGCTGCATTGTAGGAGAATCCGACATCATACTAGGCGAAGACATCACTTTAGGCTTGATGTCGTCCATGTAGTCCGGCTTGTGCTTAGCGCCTAATATAGATTGAGCATAACTGGCTTGGAAAGTGTTAGGTGGGCCGGAGTACTCTAGTTGTAAGCTCGTAGGGTTGTACTGCTTGCTAGGGGAGGGTGGAATCTCTCTCTCCTTTTCTCTCTTTTGAGCTTTAGCCTGTGCTGCTCTGCCCTTCTGTGCTCGAGGTTTCTGTGGCGTAGAGCGCGGTGTGTGAGTTTGATTTGATTTACTAGTAGATACTTTGCTCACTTGATTGTATGAATGCTTCGACTGTCCCGATGGTTTACCTGTTTAACAGATATTTTATTATTTTTTATATTCCTGTTCAATTTAATTTTACCCTACTAAATTATGTTAAATTAGTCTCATGCTGTCTACTATTAGATCTAAAGGAAACAAAAGAGTAACAAGTTAATCTATTGATATTTGATTTAGAACAATGGATGCAATTTCCATAAAAATTCCCTAGTGTTGACGTTCTTAAAATTAAAGCCGAATTTGACGTCTTAAGCATCTCATAGAGGGGACCTAATGCCGTATAGCCTGTGATGCAATCAGCAAAACACTGGAATGATTATTCAACAGTCTCACTTGTAGCGGGCTGCGAGAACTTGGAGTATATCTGTGAGAGGTTCAGGTGTTTCTGGCTAGTGTTGACCGGGATGTTCCTCATGTTCTTCACGGGCGTCACCCCGTCCTCTGGTATTGCACCACCCTCTGGCATTTTCCTCTTCCGACTTGACAGCTCTGATTCCCATATCTAAAGTAATTATTTTACAAATAATTATTTATATTCAAAACTTAGAAATTTGTTTGTTTGTTGAAGGAAGAAAAGGAAATTAAAATATGTGTAAATAAACAAAAAAAATTCGGCACACATGTTCAGAATCTGGTATTAGATAAACAAAAATGCCAATATTACATAAGTTCAGGTTAAATTGATAACCTTTTAAAATAAAACAAATTAAACTGAAACTCGACAACACTAACTTTGCTAGTCTGATCTTCCATAGCCACGGGTGGGTACAACATCTCGTCCATCGCCTCGCTGGACTGAACAGCCTCAGCCGTCTGTCCCTCAGCATCGGCCATTTCCTCTTCGTTGGTCTTGGGAGCCACAAGTTTTTCAGCTTCTAACTTTTTCTGCAGCTCTTTGTTTTCCGCCGCAGTCGTCTCGGCGACTTTGTCGGCGATGTCTGTGTACATTGACTGCGGGACCCCGCGGGGTAACAGCGGCACCCGCCTGCGGCCTTCGCTGATCCATGCTAGTCCGGTGTTAGGGCCAGCCAATCTGATTTAAAGAATGAACTTGTTGATTCATCGTAATACTTTTTTAGGGTTTCTTACTTCAATAGGCAAAAACGAAACCCGATCCAGTTCACAATTTTTGTAATGTAGGTAATTGTAGGTATGCTAAATACCAAAAAATTGATTCTTTATAGCTAAATATAATTATTTTATGTTAAATATTAATAATACCATAACACATGGGCCATTTAGTGGCCTTGAAAATTAACTTTACAATCAATTCATTTTTTAAATTTTTTTATTTTAAATAGAAAACTATGTTATAATGAAAGTCTAACTATTATGTATGTTTGTATGTATGCCTAAATTAAGGGAGAAGGGATTCTCAATCTCTTGCTAATTAAAGCATCAAGCCAAAAAAGTGCTGGCTCGACGTAGCAGTACATGTTATGCATGCTAAGGGTCTCCCGAATTATGGAGTTTTGGAGCGAAGCCCTCTGACTAACTACAAATAAATAAATAAATATATTGGGGCAAATCACAAAGATTGAGTTAGCCCCAAAGTAAGTTCGAGACTTGTGTTATGGGATACTAACTCAACAATACTATATTTTATGACAAATACATATATAGATAAACATCCAAGACCCAGGTCAATCAGAAAAAGATCATTTTTCATCTTGACCAGACTGGCGATTGAACCCAGTACCTCCTGAGTGGCGGTCAGGCATGTTAACCATTATGCCACGGAGGTTGTCAAACTAACTTCACTAGACATGACTACTGACTTGACTTGACTCTGTGGCTATATCTAAAATAAGGAAATTCAAATAAAACTTGATACTGGCTAAAAGAAGCCATGTTAGATTGCCATATTGTGGATTAATTCCACAACAAAATAAAATATGGGTCTCCCAACTAAGGATGCCGAGGACCTGGTGAAGTGGAGGAGAAAAAGCAGGAAACAGCGTGGCGCTGAAGCAATCAACTGAGGAAGAAACTGGGAAAGCTCTAAAATGAGAGAGAGAGACTGCTACAACAAAAAAATACCTATTTATAAACCTAGTAGTAAGCAAAACCAGGCTATACAAGGCCTGAAATACAAAATAGATGCAGATGTAGCTGCAAGGAACTTCTAAATTATATAAAAAAAACAAGTGACCAAATTGTAGTAAAAACTGCAAAATTTGAGAACAGCTGAATGAATTATTATTTTTGAAAGAAAAATCATCTAAATAATTCAAGAATGTAGCCTAGGCAATAGCTAGTACAAAATGAATATTCTGGATTAAAGTTCAGATTTTTATCTGGTAAAATATTAAGAACATTTATTTGATGCTTCTAAAATGTTGTAATAACAGCCACACAAGCAAGTTTTCAAAAATTTATAGCTGAAGAGCACTTGTTCATATCACTGGCTTTTGGCATTTGCCTATACCAAAGAAAAAAAATAAAAACTGACATTTAAAATATTTAGGTTATCTGTCAAATGGTCAAAATTTTATAATAGTAAAATTTGTAAAACAAAATAAAATAATAACTTATTATTAGTATGACAATACAATAGGGTGGTAACAAGACTATTAAATGGCATGCACATCTAAAGGGCTAAGACAACTAACAGAACAATAGAAATCAAAACAAAGTATTAAAATTATAATCATTACTTACCATCTTATGAGAACTGTATTTAACTATTAACACAAGCCAAGCTTGTTGTTTGTTTGATAGGTACTTAGAAGTCTTTAACTTTACATACTCTCAGCCATCTTTGACTTTTGGTAGCAGTGTTTAAAAATAAATCAACAACCCTAGGTACTAAGTATTTATCAAATGTACACTTACTGCTCTGCTATTGTAGCTAATAATTCATCATTAGACACGCGGCGTGCCTCGGCGCTGTGCCGATCATGGCTTATATGCAAAACGGCGCGCAGTTCCTCAAGTAACTTTTTTCTGTTGTCTTCCAATGCTCCTTGTGCTCTTAACACACTGATCATATTCGAGTAGGCTTCCAATTCTACAAACAAAAAAAAGTCAGATATTTTTACGCTTATTTTTCAATCCCAAATATCATTATTTATGAAATGAATTAGGAATACTAGAAGAAAAATATAGGAGGGAAAATGTATGCCATTTCTATGACTAAATATATACCGAGTCTACGGAGCGTACGGCGACATTCGTCGCGGGTTAAGTTAAGGAGCATGGGCCACATTTTTTAACGTTTTTATTTAACACTAATAATACACTGTGATTATATGAATTCAATCATATTTAAAAAATACCAAATTGGCAAATATCCATACTGTTTACTTCAAACGACAATTCGTTCATTTTTGACATTTCAAGTGAAGACGGCTTGAGTATTGTCTATGATTTAGGGTGACCATTTACGGCTTATAATTTATACAAAAAAAATTAAGTAAAAAAAAATAGCCCGACTACGTGATGTCTAAAAAGGATGAAAAAAGGAAATTATTGAGATAGAAATCCAGAAATGCATAGGTACAAAATAGTCATTGGAAAGCCGTGGTCGCACCCACTGTATAGTGTACACCAACAATGTTCGTTTAAAGGTGTTCCCATCATCCATTTATACTTATTGGGTGCGACCACGGCTTTACAATGACCATTTTTTACCTATGCATTTCTGGATTTCTATCTCAATTATTTCCTTGTTTCATCCTTTTTAGACACCACATAGTCGGATTATAGTTTTTTGACTTAATTTTTATTTAATACTTTTTCGTTTCCCCAGCGGAAATGACTGGACCGCGTGAAATATACCACTTTCTACCTTTATTTTCACTAAAACAATATGAATTATATATACATATTTGTAAAGTGCTCGTCAAGACCTTTCCTTTGATACCAAACACGTGATGTCAATCTCAGTTTAATATTTTTTGAGGTTAGAATCTGAGGTTCAAATTCCGTCAGTTAAAAATTTTATACAATTCATATAGCCTATGTTACCCGCGCTATTTTTAGGAACCATTTGACACCTCATTCATTAAAATCGGTCCAGTAGTTTAGGCGCTACGGTGGAATATACATACATACATATATACATACATACATACAGATATACATACATACATACATAGACTGCCAAAATCATTACCCTTCCTTTTGGCTTCGCCGTAGTCGGGTAAATATACACTTAAAATATTGAGCTGTTGGTTTGAGAAAATAATTACATGTTATTTTCAATAAAACTTAAGTTGTTAATAACTCGAAAAAACGATAATTATTTCTAGATATAATTTTAGTAAGTTTTGTTTATTTATTGTTATTAAATAAATTTTTGACAAATAATGAAAATAAAAACTTGTTCGTTGAATAGGGTAGGAGTGAAAATTTTTATTTATGACAATTTTTCAATTGACAATCATTTATGACAACCAAAACCAACATGACAATGACATTCATGACTACCAAAACCAACATGACAATGAAATTTGTTTTTTTTTTACCGAACGAAGCAAAGGAATAGACTGCAAAGGCCGTAGCGACGCCATTAATTCGTCATTAAAATGAAATATTTTATTTAAAATAATTGGCTTGGCTGGTTCTAAAAATCCGAGATTTATTTCTGGTATCAAGGAAACTTATTTCTACCAACAGAAAAAAATTCAAGCATTTTAAAAATTTTCACTCCTACCCTATTATTTATTACACAATGATATGTATAAGAACGCGCGGCACTCTTGCTAGCTGCTAGTTGTGAACTGATTTGTAATGTTTACTACAATAGAGAAACTATTGTTCGAACTCTTTGACCCTTTTTAAAGGAAAATCGAACAAATAAAATAATGATTCGGGTCGACTGTGTATTATGGGTCACCGTCACCTGCTTACCGCTGCAACTATATTTTAGGCTACTGTATATATTTAAGAAAATTATTATAATATGTACCTATAAATTGCAATTTGACCCGTTTCTATGTATACTAATTTTCCGCACCACCTTTCTACATTATTTTTGTCAACAATCACTTTATTATTTAGGTTGTCTGGAAGAGATTGCATTAGCAATAAGGCCGCCTTTTGTAATATCCTTACTGTATTTTTACTGGTGCAATAAAGAATTTTTGTCTTGTCTACTCTACCTAGAGGCAACTGATTGACTAATATAACTTAGACTACTGCCACTGTCATAACAGCCAGATCTAATGTGTCTAAATTTTACCCGAGTTTAGGATCATTTGTCATCGATCGAGCAACACTTGTAGAAATTTGACCATAGACAAGTTGGCGTATGAAGCTTGTATTGTATGAAGCTTTGAAGAGTATCCAGTTTGCGAAGATAGTTTTGAATATTAACTTTATGATTATTTATAGGCTAATACTTTATGTAATATAGATGACACTACTTTATAGTAGTTGCGATTATAATCAGTAATAGTTTAGTAAATTAACTAATAAATGTTATGACTTATGAATGTTTAAAAATATTTTTATTTACGGTATTTCTTTGAGTTTCCGAATAAAGTACTAGTATAACATTAGCTCTGTAAGCCTGTAAGCTATCCTTACAAATTGCGGTTTAGTGTCTCTGTTTAGTGTGTGAAAATAACTTAGATCCAAAGAATTTATATACAACACTAGAATGCTTACGAATAAAAATAATCGCAAAAAACAACATTCAAAATTAATCCTTATTACTCTATGGCAAAGTTGATTTTTCTTTATAGCCTACATACAAATACCTAACGTTACAGAAAAAGGTCCAAAATTTGTAGGTGTCCCTTTTCCTCTTGAATATTATACAACCTACTAGAAAGAGACACCTACAAACTTTAGGTTTTATTTCGGAACGGCTTTTGTCCTCCGTAAGCATTCTATTCTAGTGTTATATATAAATTCTTTGCTTAGATCATATACCCATAGATTTATAAATAGCGTTCCCTCACTCGGGCCAAATATCACAATCCACAAGTGCACGAATACTAATCAAACTATTTAAAACGAGTATTTTTCTTTAAAACACATATATTACAAAACACAAAGAATTTCACTGTTTGTTTGTCCTAAAGTTTTTGTATGGCGTTCAAGTAGGGTAGGCCAAACAATGAAAAACGGGCACGCTGACAAAGGCAGAAAATGTATCTTTGGTCTTTATCGTTTTCATGGGCTTTCCTATTTTGCCATCTCATTTTTGCACTAAATGTCAAATCGTATATACATCTTCTAAATTATAAATCTATGGAAAATAATATTAAAAAAACCGGCCAACTGCGAAATTATTTCTCGTATTGAGGGTCCCGTACAAGCTCCGTACAATGCCAAAATCACGTTAACTATTTTAAGTAAGTAAAAGTAACACTATATAAAATGTAAGGAATTTAAAGTTCGTCGGGTCAGCTATGTTAAAATAACCTACAAAACATAAATATATTTGAGATTTTCCTATAATTTTAATGTTTTTATGATTTGTGATTTTAATTTAAAATTGTATGAACGTACTTGATTCATTATGTTTTATCGATCACTACATCATTATCACTACATAGTATAAAAGAAAGTCGCTTTCTCTGTCCCTATATCCCTATGTATGCTTAAATCTTTAAAACTACGCAACGGATTTTGATGCGGATTTTTTTAATAGATGGAGTGATTCAAGAGGAAGGTTTTTATGCTCATGCGAAGCTGGGGTGGGTCACTAGTTTAACAATAATACACAGTTCATGGTAACCCCCTTGGTACGTAGAAACGTAGGTATAGCGCGTGCACAAATGCGAAAAACAAAGCGCAATGAAGGGTAGCAGTACGGTACGGCCATGGTGGCTTACCACCATCTCTTAGGACCATGCAAGAACGATTGAGTAAGGGAGATGTCGCCTTATATCATGTATTTACTCACTTGATCGTGCATGGTTTTAAGAGACGGTGGTAACCCCTATGGGCTTAGGAAAATAGTCTCCTTGGGTTCGGCCGCGGCGGCGGTGGTACCACCCATAGATGTAGAAAAACTTCCTACTTCTGTCATTGTCAATAGATTGACGTGATATTTCTGTCAAACTACACCAAGCCATTCATTCATTTGTCATGTTAGTCAACGTATTTTGATTTTGAATTTTGTTTACCTATTTTGTGTTTGTGTTATACGTGATATAGGTAGTTTTATAGTTAATTATCCATTTAGTTACTTATAAACAATTGTAATGACTGACGTCGAAGAAATTATTGACTACATAAAGTCTCTTAAAAAAGGCTTTGACAAGGAATTATTCCAGAGTAAGATTGATGAACTGGCGTATGCAGTTGATACCACAGGGTTGTATCATGATGACTTTCACACTCTGTTTAGACTCTGGCTTAACTTGTCCATACGTAAGTATGTTGTACTTGGCTTATTTTGATACTTGCTGTTCCCGGTGGTTTCACTCGACGGTGGTGTGTAGGTACTAGAGCCTATAACCTTCCCCTAGAATCAAACCGCATTGTAGTTCTTTTCGTCAATGTTGTTTTTGTCCACTCTTGGTGTAGGTACCTACTGCATAACATAATTAAATAATTTCTTCACATATGAATTTTTTTTATATTATTTTAGCTATTTCAAAATGGGTAAGTCTGGGCGCTTGTTTAGTGCCTCAAGACATAGTAGAGGAGCGAACGATAGAATATGCTTTACGATGGATACTTGCCAATTACAGCAACCAGACGAGTTTTTCAAGATTAGGCTTTGTCCTTGACTGGTTAACAGGTAAAAGCATATTTGATAACTATTTCTTCTCTAGGGCACTAATACTTCTGTGAGAATTTTTTGAAAATCTCTTTCAAACTGTATGTTAACTTTATACCAAACTAGCTGCACCTGCTGTGTTCCCTACCGTTTAACATACTAGCTATCGCCCACGGCTTCACCTGCATGAATTTCCCTCCGGAACATGGCATTTTCTCGGGATGAAAAGTCCATTAAGGAATATGTCCTGCTCAATACTCCTAGCTATGTGTATGCGAAATTTCGGAAAGATTGATTCAGTAGATAGGGTGTGAAGAGGTAACAAACAAACAAATATACCTACAAACTCACTTTGGCATTTATAATATTAGTTGGAATATACTATGTGGGATTTAATTTTCTATCAATAAGCCCACTATATAAAAGTGGACTACATAGAAAACTTTACCATCTTAGGTCTGAGTTTAAGGGTAAAGGGGTATTCTTTTATACTGTGGCCAACAAGGGGAGGCAACAAGAAGCTTTTTTGAAAATCTGTTTTCAACCGCCTACCAAAAAAAAAGTTCTTAAATTTGGCTGAATATTTTTTTTATGTTTTTTTATTTATTTACTTAACTTAATTGCAAAAACACAATAGGCGGACCGGAGTGTTACCTCATATGTCCGTCATTTGTTAAACTATTTTGAAAATTCTTTTTTTGTTTGAATGGACATACATTCAATTTGGTCCCATTGAAATTTTATCAAAATCAATCTATATTTCTTATATATTTGTAGTCCATGTAGCACACCTAGGTGCTTGTTTTTCTATTCTGCCAAAGTTAAACTAGGCCACTGTAAACAAATAGAGGTTGGTTGTTGTTTTTTTTTTGGAACAAAGATTATGGTGCAATAGAATTTTTTAAATAATTATTTTGCCGCATATTCTTAGTTTTTTTTATATTTCTAGCTGCAATGGACTGTGAATGTGTTGACATGCCCGCATTGGATTCTGGATATGAATTGTTTTACGCCATGCTACCTTATGAAGTTTTGGTAAGCTATAGACTTGTCAATAGGGAGATTGTCTTTTGTTTAACACCCACACCCACAAGACGAAGATGAAGCCCCCATATGTTAGAATTCAAAAAGGATTTAAAAAGATTCTTTCTGGGACACTCCTGGTGTTGCAGGCGTCCATAAAAGGCTACAGTAACCACTTTGCCTGCCCATTAGTATAATCACTTTTGTGTCACTTACATTTTTTTTTATATAGGGTCAAGTCACACAGATCAAGTTAGCCCCAGAGTAAGTTCAAGACTTGTGTTATGGGATACTAACTCAACGATACATCTTCTTTTCCTTTAACTTATCCCACTTTCCTGCCATTTAGATCTATTTTCAGCCATTTCCTGCATCACACCTCTCCTGGTCATATCCTCCTCACACATAAATGTACATATTATTATTATGGCAGAGTAGAATATGATATACAAACTAGGCTGGGTGTTGCAAATCTGGATGGTGAAATACAATTTTATACATAGGTACTTACATACATATGATCACGTCTTTATCCCATATGGGGTAGACAAAGCCTAGGGCCATAAGACTAAGACTACTTTTAGTTTGATGAAATAATAGGAAATCAATAGTGATGGGTTTCTAGCTGCATCACCATTTTATGATTCCCCCATTCCGCTATTCCCTCGGTTGAGTTTTCGACCCTACGAGGGAAGGGGAGCAGCTGATACATTTTGTGTGTGTTTTTTTCCCAGACCAACATAGAAGAAATACATAGGTGCCTCTTAAAAAATTTTGTGATTTCTTATTATCAATTTTCAGACTGCTCATGCTATGAAGCTGGTATACACACTGACTAAACCCGTTGACGTCACAAGAAAGAGGGTGGTTGAGCTACTTGACTATGCTAAAAAGAGAGAGGGCAAAAAGGTAAATCTTAATTTATATCTTTTAATTTGCCATTTATTGTTCATTTTCCATCCTAAGGTATAAATATTAATAAATTAATATACTGGGTGAACTGGAAGGGATTGCTTTATCAGTTAGTTTGCCTTTGCACCTAACCTTTTTTTGTTAGGTTGGTTCTGTAATTACTATAAATCTACACTATATAAAATATCTGTTAAGCCCATTTAATTAAAATATGTTGTCCCTTTCTATCTTATCGATATATAAAATAAAAGAAATGCCAAAAATATTTTAGTTAAAAATGGCTTAACAAACACGTGTTGTTTTTTAAGAATAAGACATTATCACTCCTATCTTGAGTAGCTCGATAGCCTAGCGCGGCGCGCGTGTTCGTAACGATAGCACGCTTCAAGCGACGGCGACGGCGAGTGTTCGGCCATGATTGGATTGGTCTCCATTAGTGGCATTTCTATCTCGAGCTCCTTCGTGCTTCGGAAGGCACGTTAAGCCGTTGGTCCCGGCTGTTATCGGTAGATGGCAGTCGTTAGGCTATGTCAGATGCCTTTAGGCAGCCTAAAAAATCTGACAGTGTTGGCCACTAACACACCTGGGTCATGTTCTTGTGGGTCCGGTTTTCTGAAGCATAAGCTGTAGGTGTAGCCGGGAAACATGCTCGGATGAAGAGTATTTGTAAAGACTGATCATATAAACATTTATTATTTTACAGAATCTATACAAACAAATACAAGTCCTATTGGGCTTATTCAAATCATACAAACCGGAGTGTGTACCTGAAGCTGTGCCTGCCATATCAATATACACTGCCTTCAAAAAAATTAATTTGAACTTGCTAGCAAGATTCAAAAGAAATCAGGTACGTATTTTATTTGTTTAAGTATTGATTTTGCAATCTAACTAAATATTAAAGTTGAATGTGTTGGTACTTGGTAGGTAAGTATTTCTTAATTGAGTCGGATCAGAAAATATTTATCTTACTATTTTCACACACGCATTGACGCGTGTAGTCGTAGTAGTAGGGGTGAATATATATATCTTAGTTCAGAGCTTTTATGTAAACTGTCAAATATAGCTCCTGCCAAAATCTGTCCTCCAATAATCAATAGATGCTAAATACATGAATATCAACATGTATTGTGCATTTTTTTCAATAAAAAAAAATATTTTGTAATTTTCAGGAAAGCAGGAACAGCCTTAGCAAGGAAAGACATCATTTGTTGTGGATTAATCCATTGAATTCTGTAAGTAAAATTTAAATACACATTAAAATAAATTGCTTCGAATTCGCATATTTGTCGCGGGCTAAATAAATATTATAATGCTGGAGTGTTGTGAGTTGTTAGTTTGTGCTGATTTCGCTAGATGGCAGTTCGCTCTAAATCAAAATCAGAAAATTATCAGGGTGAGAGCCTTTTATAAAAGTATAATCCTATAGTACCTTAGTAATATTCCATATTCACAACAGTGGTGAAAGTGGCCATATATTGGTTGAAACATATATAAAGCAAAACCATTTTGACTCTAAAATAATGAGTTTTACTTTCATATGGCATTTTATAGGGGCAACTCACAAGACAACTTCTAATCTTTGTCCAAATGTCACTTAATGAAATTAACCATTCCTAAAGTTGATAAACTTACATTATTTGCTGTATTCATATTTTTGATTACCAGGACCGAGGCAGAAATAAGAAAGTTGAACCATTAGTGCCCAACATGGAGTTTCTCAATGTGGGCTCCAGGCAGTATGCAGAAAAGGAACCGCAAAAGAATTACCTTGACTTCTCAGAGTAAGTAATTTTAAAACTATTTTGTCTCTTGTTGTTAGGTCTATCAAATAATTAATTACCCCATCTCATCTAAGACAAGACAAGGCAAAAATCCTTTATTTCACCAGTAAAAATGTACAATTAGGAAATTACAAACATAGATAATTCAAGACAACTTAAATATAAAGTGATTATAGATCTAACTCCTAGTACGGCGGGGACTTCTCTACTTTTATCACCGAGATCCAACCCCATTTCTATCACTGAGACTCAGCCTGATGCTTACCAGTCTCTCGTCTGTGCTATCTATGTCACTTACAGTCAATTTATTGTTATGTAAGTTAGTATTTATAAATGCAAAATTTATTAATGCAACAACACGTATTGCAGTGAGAGGCTTATCAAGAAAGAAAGAAAAAACGTTTATTTGGTACAATAATTACAAAAATAACAATAACGCTGGGACTTTGCACCAAAATGGTCCCCACTCAGCATTAGTTGTGGTATATGAACCACGACGCTGGTCTTCTGCCTTACACTTATATACAAAAAGTAAAAAAAATCCTATTAAAATAAATTGCATTAGAACAGCAATAAGTCCGTCTTTGTACATATTGTTTGAATATGATCAACAATAATTTTGGTGGTAATCTTACAATAAAGTGTTTTTTCTATGTAATGGATTGTTATTGTCAGACCAGTATCGCTGCTGCACTACAGCCTGCAGCAGCGCATGTCGCGGCCGAGCCGCCTGCGCGCGTTGCTCTGCAACCCGACGGGCGTCACTCTCCTCTGCGTGGCTTCGGACGACGACCACGCTTATTTGTCTCACGACCTCCAACATTTGCTCACTGCTTGTAAGTAGTTATGTTGTGACCACAGTGATTTTATAAACGAAGGCGATAGCGACCGCCTTAGCGATTTTTTATATGACTAACATGTGTTGGAGGTTTTGTCACCGGAGATGTAGCGATTAGAATATTTATTTTGAAAATCATACACAAATCACTACATAGTATAAAACAAAGTGGCTTTCTTTGTCCCTTTATCCCTTTGTATGCTTAAATCTAAAACTACGCAACGGATTTTGATGCGGTTTTTTTTTATAAGGTAGAGTGATTCAAGTGGAAGGTTTTTATGCCCATGCGAAGCCGGGGCGGGTCGCTAGTATATTATAAAATATAAGTCAAAAAGTACAACATTCAAGTTTTGGAAATAACCAATCGACAATAATCATCAGCCAACATTTTTAAGACGCAACCGGTAAAATGCAAGAACGATGAATTATTCTAAATCGTTACGTTATTTCCCGACAGGTTTCTTAGAAGGATCGTCTCATAGTTATAAAGAAAAGCAGGATCTCTTGTATCGTCTGTCCATACTACAAAGAACGATTCTACAGGGATTGCCTGTTATCACACGCTTCCTGGCACAGTATCTACCGCTCTGGAATGAAAAGGATTATTTTCCGGAGGTAAGTGGAAAATAAAACTGTGTAAACATAACAAGTAATTATATTATATTAGTATATTTGTATTTTTGTGTACATAAAGAAATAAATAAATAAATAAATAAATAAGTAAAAATGTTATTGTAAAGTGATAAAAAGTTAAGAGTTATTTATAATGTATCACCCAAAATTTATTTTTGTTGTATTCCTAATTTCTCAACTGAATTGACTATCGTCTTAGAGCATCAAAACAACCAATGTGCCACTGACAGGCGACCATTTCTGCAGTATAAGACCACCGGTCATACTGCTTATAGTGTGCCTTCCGAATTCCGTGCACGGAATCATCGATAGATTCGAGCCAGCAATGTCCTAACCAAACAAAGTTTGCTTCCCGTGGGAATCGAACTCACTACCCCCGGGTCTATAGGCAAACGCCTTAACCACTTAACCACGGAGGCAGTTAGACTAATTATAAGATTGATAATATAATAGCCCTTGTACATTTGTAGCTTATTAGCAACTGTTGCTATATAATTAACTAGCTATCGCCCGCGGTTTCGCCCGCGTGAATTTCCCACGGGAACAGTGCTTTTTTCCGGGATAAAAGGTATCCTAGGTCCTTCTCGATTCTTCTACCTATGCGTATGCGAAATTTCAGAAGGATTGGTGCAGTAGATAGAGCGTGAAAGCGTAACAAACAAACTCACTTTCGCATTTATAGATAGAATAGAAAAACTCTTTATTGCACCAAACAAATTTATACATAACTAGCTGTTCCCCGCGGCTTCGCCCCGCGTGGGACTCGGTTATATCGCGCCCAAAAGTAGCCTATGTTTGACCTCAGGTCGTTAACTACATCCATACCAAATTTCATCACAATCGGTCCAGCAGTTTAGCCGTGAAGCGGTGACAGACAGACAGACAGATAGACAGACAGACAGACTTTCGCATTTATAATATTAGTATGGATTTTGTTAAAAACTAGGTAAGGTACAAAGGCGGACTTATCGCTAATGTAATCTCTTCCAGTCAACCTTAGGGTGGATGGAAAACTTATAATATTTTAAAAATTTATAATATTGGTCAGGATTAGGAAGTTAGGTTTTTAGCAAATAATGTAATATAATTTGTTGTAGATACTGGATCTAGCGGAATGGGTGAGCGTGGAGAGTCCCGAGCAGGTGGCGTGTGTAGTGACGTCACTGTCCTGTGTGTACCGCCGAGCGCAGCCCATGGAGCAGTGTGCCGTGCTGGCTGCTCTCGCTAACATGTACTCTAACATGGTAAGTGCGTTATATTAATCACTAGCTGACCCGGCAGACGTTGTCCTGCCCTTTTTTTCTACCTCTACCCTACCCAACACCTACCCTACATATACCCTACACCTGCCGCACACCTACGGTACACATACCCTACACCTATCTTACACCCTAGTTACAGCCCACGGACATTTTGTATGAGAAAATGTTTTCTATATTTTTTTTATCTTGTTCCAATGTTTTTAAGATGTATTCTGCTATTCGGGGCGGAGACAAATCCAACGAATCAATAACCACGAAAATTGGTTCAACAGATCTCGAGTTATAAGTGTTGTAACAAACCCGTCTTGTTTTATATATATAGATTTGGGCTCCTAAAATCTAGACACAAAAGAAAAACTACTGTAATGTGTAAATTTTGTTCGCTACCTTAACGACGTATTAATCATATTATCTACTAGCGACCCGCCCCGGCTTCGCATGGGCATAAAAACCTTCCTCTTGAATCACTCTATCTATTAAAAAAAACTCCATCAAAATCCGTTGCGTAGTTTTAAGGATTTAAGCATACATAGGGACATAGGAAGAGAGAAAACGACTTTGTTTTATACTATGGAGTAATAGTGATAGTGATTTGGCTCGTTAAATCTAGACACAAAACAAAAACTACTGTTATGTGTAAATTTTGTTCGCTACCTAAACGAGGTATTAATAATAAATAAATAAATTTTTTTAGTTCTTTTTTTTATTTTTCCCATTCTCTATTGTTTTTTTAAATACTCTACTTTTTTTTCTCCACAAAGGACTAGAAATAAAGTTGTTTAGGTACTAATTAACAATTTTTAAGTACAAAAGGACCCGAAGGTTCGACGTGATTCTTATAATTCAGGACCCCATAAAAAGATAATTAATAATTCCTTTTAAAATCAACAACATTTTTTTATATCCATTTAATTACCAGCTGCATGGCTGACGTCAAATCCCTTGAAATGACAATTTTCAATAATATTATTGTTGGTATTTATTATTTATTAAGGTGTACGCGAGCGTGAGGACTCGTCAGCATTTCATGAGTATGAAACTGTCTGAAGAGAACCATGCCCTAGTCCTGCCCAGTGTCGCTGACAGCATTAGCGACCTGTGCAACAAGGCGTTGCAAGTCAACCCAGGTTCAAATTCAAATTCTTTATTTTCAATATAGGACATTCTTATCACTTATTGACGTCAATTGTTACTTATTTTAAGTTTACCACCACTATGGTATATTATGCATACCAGGTATGTTTTATGCTACCACCACACTTGGCTATTGGTGTATTTGTCAAAATATTTGACGAATAGGCAAAGTAGGCAAATAACGCAAAAGTTTTGACAAGACAAGACATACCGTCCACACATGGTCAAATAGGCAAATATTTTTATACCAATAGCCAAGTGTGGTGGTAGGGTTACATTTGGAAAATCGTTGGTTTTATACAGGGTGGCAGGGTGAACACAGGTTATCCTTTATACTGGAGGCTCAACATGAGTAGACTTCAAAATAAATATAAAATATTAACACTATCTTTTACGTAAGTTGATTTAAAAAAACCGCCTCTTCGCAAAGTTACAGACACTAAATAACTAATTAACACTGTACCAATAATAACAAGAACGCATAGCTTCGTATAAGAATAAGCTTATACGCAGGTAACATAACATAAATATACACTAAATTCTCCTGTAACAAAACCGATTCTTATTAAATTTTGTTTGTATATTCAGTAGGGCTCTTCGTTAATTATTTTATAACTCATTACTAAAAAACCTATGTATTTCGAAACGTTTTTACCTATTTATAAAAAAACGTATTTTTCTCGAGACAGAAGACATGCGGGTAGTGTACACAACAGCGATGGCCGCCGAGCGCATGGCACGATCCGAGGTTCGCAACAGCGCGGCTCTAGGCGCCTTGCCTCGAACACTGTCGCTGTCGCTGCCGCTGATGACGTCATCCGCCGCGCTCGTCGACAAGATGGCGGCGCTTATGTTGCTGTGAGTATCATCTGTAAAAATAAACCTTATTTCGTGTGACTTAAGATACACTGTAAACTCTCAGAGGTTCGGAACAATGCAGCTTTTTACTCTGCCTCTCAGTCTGTCGCTTGGGTCTTCTGCAGCGCTTGTTCATAAGATGGCTGCTCATCATAAGGTATGGGTGGGTATCATTTGTAAAAATGAAACTTATTACGTGAGATATAGGATACACTATTGCAAACTATCTGATGGCGGGAAAATGTAGTATAGTAGTAGTAGCGCATTGTCGACAAGATGGCGGCGCTCATGATGTTGTTAAACTATACGAGTTAGTGAGTTATTTTTATTCCGTGCAACAGCCGGTTAGGTACGGAAAAGTGCAGCTTTTAAAACGTTTTATAGTCAAGTTCCTTCTGTATGAAGTTATTGTGTTTTCTGACGTCAACACACTTATCTTATTTCTTTATTTTATTTTGAACAGGTATAAAAAGATATTCAGCCTTATGAAAGCGGCGAAGAAAATCCAGAAAGACCAACAGTACATAGAACAAATCCAAACACTGAAGAGTTATACTTGCGATTTCATCAACTGTCTCTATAGCGAAGAAGCGCTGAGCAGTCGACAAAACGGGCTCGTATTTAACAAACTACCCCCACTACTCGTCGACAAACTCAGCAGTCTGTTACCAGATGTAGATGCCAAATTCAGTATAAGAAACCATATCGCTTTCGCGCCGTACACCCACATGCAGTTACAGGCCATAGATCACAGAGACGCTGACAATAAATTGTGGTTCGACGCGGTCCTGAACGACGAGTTTGCAAACTTGGGAGAGTTTTTGAGGAAAGCGGTGCCCCAATTGAGATAAGTTTTTTTTTTATGTATTGTATAGGGTTGCATTTGTGCCGGATTTAGGTAACTTTACGTTGATTCATTTACCAATAAAATCAAATGAAGGAAGAAGAAAGAATGACTGCGTGATTTTTATCATCAGTATGATAATGTTACTTGTTTCATGAACAGTATCGCCATGTCAAATTATTGTTATCGATTTCAAATTGTGTCGAAAAATCGGTGAGCACTCGAAGTATGAATCAAGTGTGTAATCAAAGCCTATAATTCAATGTATTCTCTCAATATTCTCTAGATAGAGCCATACTGTACACTGGTTTGTACTGACGGATTCGAATTATTTAATACATCCAGGCGTTACTTTGCGGAAGTCAAAGTTACAAGTACTTACCATATTACTTAGCGTGCTTCCGCCACCAGCTAGTCCATGCATCCTACTGCCGGACGCCGCCCACCCACTACTGTTAGTCTCAGCATGCCCGCCACCTTTAGTTTGCACACACATTCGAGACTTCA
Organism: Apomyelois bistriatella; assembly: GCA_947044815.1. Classification (NCBI taxonomy): domain Eukaryota; kingdom Metazoa; phylum Arthropoda; class Insecta; order Lepidoptera; family Pyralidae; genus Apomyelois; species Apomyelois bistriatella. The sequence continues at coordinate 3,775,826 of OX345688.1, forward strand.
GGCACCAGGTAGTGGGTGGGTGCCGGCCGGCAGTAGTTTGCAAGAACTAACTGGTGGCGGAAGCACGCAAAGTAATTTGGTAAGGACTTGGATTCGAATTAAGTACATATTATAAGGTTTGTAAGTTTTTTTATAATGACGAAGAGCGCCTCGATCCAAACAAACGTTAGTGCGATTGTACGAGTATATTACATTAATATCTCATTGTGTAGTGTAACTTTGCAGTTATAGTACGTAAAAAAATTTGGTAAATTTTTGTTTACGTACAAAATTTGGGGCCTTTATAAAGTGCTTAGGATAATATACTGAATCAAAGTAGTGAAAGTATTTAACAATATAATATTTTTGATAACAATTTACTGTAATTCGTCTCAATTTGCTTAAAAGAAAAATGACTGAAAGGTTTTGTATTTGAAAGCTTTAATTATGAAATGAAGCTTATTCTTGCCGTCAGATGGCACTGAATACAGTTATCCTTACGGGTATAACAAAACAATAAAGAACAATATTTACGTACGTACTTTAGTTTTAGACGTAATAAAAAACAATTGATTAACTTAGTTTTTACCTTTTATTTTTTAAAGTACTCTAATTATAGACAATCATGAATAATTTAATCACTTTAGGCCTTGGGTGTTGCCTTATTTGTGATTAAAATTTCTGCCATAAGTTGTAATAAATAAACTAAGAACTAACTTGTGTTTTCCTGTTTCTCTTCCTACTTCATTGTTAGGGAGCAACTCATCTTCCAGTTTAAGGAGTAGGCAGTGTGAAGTATTTCTTAACTATAACCTATCATATCCGCGCCTAGTTTTCAGAATTGGTTGCTTTCTTATAATATACTTTAAGTATATTTTTGTCCGATTAGAAAGATTTTAAAGGTATTTTGTACTATGTAGGTCAAAGAATTTCGAATGGCGCTGGGCGCGGCAATTTTTTTTTAAATCTATGATATATGTATTATGTATATTTTCTCTGACGTCAAATTACTGGGATTGTTTGGTCAAATTTGTATGTGAATTTTTTTTTAAATCTAACATCCTTATTCATACAATAATTTCCAATAAAAAATCTTACAAAGTTAACCCCTGTTTAATAATTCCTACAGCAAAATAAATACTTTACGGCAATTAAACATTTAATTGCAGCCCGCCTACTAAGCGACAAATTAGCATGATATTCGCCTAATTCAATCCTACGCAGTCGTCTGTTTTCGCGGGAAATCTCCCTTTTAGAACAGTGTTTTCAGAAGCGTGGCAGGTCGAATAAAAAATATTTGGGCACCCTTAATTTCTCTCCGAAATTGATTAAATTATCCTCCCGTCGAGCTGTCCATCGGGCCGGGGCACCAAAGAAAACAAGGAATCAAAATAGGCGGGGTACTTGGTACCCCATTAATTACTTCTTAAAAAGTTGGGCCTCCCCTGTGGCGTTCGTCGGATTAATACAATATCATAATGTATAATGTATCGCATTGTACTTACGCTGATCTGCTCTGTTTGGCCCCATATAGGGTGACTATCAATTATTTAGAATATTTTAAAGAATCATTTTTTTATATGATTTATGGTCACCGTAGCTGGGATGTATTGTAGTACGCTAGATTTAGTTCACATAGGTCGAACCACTTACCATCAGGCGAGTTGTCCTATGTCTGTTTATCTACTAGATCGTATTTACTTATAAAGAACTTACTTTATTTTACTTTATTCATAACTAGCTGTTGCCCGCGGCTCCGCCCGCGTGTAGGTCGCTTTTCGCGTAACCTGTGGAAACTACAACTATCCAGACCTATAGTTAATTCTATTGTATCCTTTTCCCGTGCCAATTTTATAAAGCCATTACATTGCTACAATATCATTAAATATTAGGGCCACTTCTTTCTCAAATACCGTTTTTAAAATCAATAGGAATCAGTATTAAACAGTCGTAAAATTCTGAAAAAAATATATGTTTTTAGTTGAGGATATAGCAGAGTGATATTCGCTTACAGTAACAGTACCAATATCAGACAAAATTCGCTCGATAGAAAAATCTAAGTTGCCTCCTTTGGAAGTTTATTTTCAATACTATGCCTAAAATAATAAACTTATTGTCCTGCTTTTTATACCAACCTTTAGATAAAGTATTTATATAGTGAAAATAGCTGAAGTAGATTTTGTAGTGTTATTTTCCCAAATATGATGTCTTAATGCCTACAAAATGAGTGAGCGCCGCGACTACGCGGCTTACGGACAACGGACCTTCAGAAGAAGGAGCCCTTAACATTCATACTATCAATCTTTGTCTCTAAAAGAGTAGACGCAGCCTATTACAGAGTCATTAGGACCTAAAATTCACTCCCAAAGTTTTAGTGGGCGTGAAAATTGGAGAAAAGCTCAATAAATAGTGATAAGTCAGATAAATTTGTCCTTACGACACGACCGTATTATTCCGTCAAACACTGATTTGATTATTTTTTAAACCAAAGCCAAACCAAACCAACCAATCAATTCAAATAGCTTACAATACAACACAACAAACGACCGATAAAAAAACCAACCAATAGTACTAAATCAACAGCCAAATTTTTTTTTAATAATTAGAATGAATTGCTGCCGTAAGGAAAAATTTCAATCTGCTATTAAAATAAAGTCAGCGCCATCTATTGATATTTTATGTAACTAAATCATACGCCCACAAACATTCAATGTGTTATTTTATTAAAATTTAATAGAGACTGCAGTGTGTTTTTGTCTTTATTGATATAAGTAGAAATTCTAGCTTTATCTAAATTAAATACGTTTATGTAAATCGCATTCAACTGTTTAAAAGTTTTGAAGCAGTGCTTGTAGTAAACTTTAAATGGCCATAACTTCTATTTCCCTTAACCGATTTTGATGGAACAAAGATTTTACAACGCTCCTAATTATATGTAATTCACCTGTGAAAACAGCGTTCAAATCTGTTGAGTAGTTTTGAAATTATAACGCACCACACAGACAGAAAGACAGACAGACAAAAAGTGCAAATATTGTTTTTGTTTTTTTGTTTTTATTACTCTTCTTTAATTGCCCCGTAGAGGTTTTTTAGAAAAATATTTAATGTACAGACACTCGATTTTTACTGTCTTATTATATGTATAGATAGATAAGTACAAAATGCTTTTATATTAATGGAATTAACGCTAAGAGCTTTCTCTAAGTAACAAAATAATTCTAGAAAACAAATAAAAAACGAAAACAGAAACTTCCAGCTACTTTCTCGAAACATTTCTTTACTAAAATATTTAAAAAAATAGACTTCTAAAAAACTAATACAAAACAAAAAAAGGGTAAAAACAAAAGAAGTGATGTCTAGCAGGATTCGAACCCTCTACTTAAAGATATGATCCGCTACCTCTACCGATAGGCCAACATGCTTTGCTTGTTACTGCCGAAATTTCAAATGGGTTTTGTCTATAAGTTTTAAAGCAGTGTTTGAAGTAAATTTTCAATCGACCATAACTTCTTTTTCCCTTAACCGATTTTGACGAAACAAAGTTTTGACAACGCTCCTAATTATATGTAATCCAACTGTAAAAACCGCGTTTAAATCCGTTGAGTATTTTCGAAGTTATAACGTACCAGACAGACATACATACATACATACATACATACAGACAGACAAAAATTCCAAAAACTGTCTTTTTGGTTTCTGTTACTCTTTTTTAATCGCAATCAATCAGTTTTTTTGAAATATATTAAATGTACAGACACTCGCATTTTAGTGTCTTATTATATGTATTGATAAAACTTGCTGTGTCCGCGACTTCGTCCGCGTAGCATTCGAATTTTAATTATTTTAGATTTTTAACTAAATTCTTGTAATAAAATGAAATAAACAATATAAAAATTCATAAATGACCTAAAAGCAAAAAAGTCTGCGTTATTTCTGAATTTAGGACCATTCGTGACATATTTTTATCTGATCTTATTTTTAATCGGTGCTAATTCTATTTTCGTCAATAATATAAATTGCCAAAATAACACCGATGGACCAAACAATTCGAACTTGCAAGATAAACTGAGTAATAAAGAATTTATTGACCTATTTCCGTATCAAATATAGATAAAACTTTGAAACTTTGCCTATAATCTTTTCCGTACTAAGTACGTGATAAATAATAGCACAATTCCATGGGAAAGTGTAAGTTGGGTGGACGTTTGTTTCAGCTTCACGCAAGGGAACAATTATAAAAATAGTTATTGAATACTCTTTACTTTGGAGGGTTGATGATTTTGAAATTTTATGAAACCTTCAGGTTACATAAGTAAGTACCTACATCCACATACATCAGCCAGATGGGCTAAGTGTAAGTAACGCACCTTACACTCAATCACTTAAGAAAATAGGTTGCTGCTAGTGAGTTACTTTTCCATTTCCTCTTGTTACTGGCGCTCATTTATTTTTCGTGGTCCGCGCGCAAGCATAAATTATGGAAACCCTGGCTGGAGACTGCCACGTCGCGGCTTCGCTGGAGTGGGGCCCCCCTCGCCCTCGGCTCAATGAGAAATGTTTCAGGGCCTTTGTCCCTTATGCCCCTTTTTGTAAGCGACATCTTCAAGGATACTGTGTTAATCGGACCCGGCCATACTTTTTGCGTGGAGGCTGAGTGGAAAAACTGTATTTTTTTGCGAAAGTCATGACGTTTTTGTATTGTTACGGTTGATGGGATATAGGATAAGATTAAATGTCATTTCTGCTGGATAGCTTTTTATACCTAATAGTGATCGTCTATCATAATAATTAAGATAAAAAATGTTTATAATAACGATTGTAAGTAACCGATTGTTGAAAACGTTGAAAACGAAATGTTTCTAAGTTAGTATTAAATTTATGTGAAGTAGATGGAAAGAAGGTAAGTATAAAAGTAGTCGATTTATTTGTCTACCAAATTATATTAAAACCATTTTGAAAAAGCTTCAGCGACACGGCTTTACGGCAGCCGTGTTGCTCGTCTAAACAAACTTTGAAGATCTAGTTTCAGTGAGCATTTCAAAATATTTGCACTAGGATTCCATTATATCGCGCTAAAATTACCTATTGTTCAATTTTAGGGTTCCGTACAAAGATGTAAAAACGGAACCCTTATAGGATCACTCGTGCGTCTGTATGTCCGTCCGTTCGTCTGCCACAGCCAATTTTCTCCGAACCTTCTGGACCAAAATAGATGAAATTTGGTAGGATGACGTCATCCTGTGACCCAAACACAGATGTGCAAAGTAAATAAATATATTTTGTTTAAATAATAATAATAATAACATTTCGAGGCACAATTTAGAAACTTAAAAAAATAGTTTTGCAAACCTTACCGTGTTATATATCAAATGAAAGGGCTTGTTATGAGGATATCAAATAAATTTTTGTTGTTATTGTAACATAAATAGTTTTGATTTTATTCATGAAAGAAGACGGTAATTCACCATTCAAAAATTCTATTATTTGGAAAAAACTACAAAATATGGTTAATTGCCTGTAGACTACAGGAAAACCTACAAGAATTCTATCAATTTACAATTAAGTGGTAAATTCAATATAAAACGTTCACTTACGAAAAATAGTTCACTAAAACACCTCTAGATAGCGATAGTAACCACAATTGAATATAAAAACTAACATTGGCATTGTACGGAACCCTCTCTACGCGAGTTCAACTCGCACTTGACCGGTTTTTCTTAAGCAAATGATTAGTAGTAGGTCCAATTTATCTACAAGTATCTATATCTTTACTGGAAAAGTAGATAGAATTACTTCCACTTTATAATCTTGGGTGTAAATTTTACTAACAATTTAACTCTGTATCATAAATATACAGTTATTTATCGAGACCATTCGCGTGAGATTTAACAAGGCATGGCGCATTCTCACGGCCTGGGTTTTGCGGGCAAAAATATGCGCAACTGGTAACAATTGATAGGGGAGTGTGAGGGTGCCGGGTGCTGGGCGCCGTAGCTCAAACTCTGAGAACCCTTTGAGCATAAATTAAAAAGGGTCAAAACACGTGCCTTTGATACGTACAAACTACTAAGTGATTTGACAAAAACAGTTAAATAATAATGAGAAAACAAAAAACATTGCTAAGTCTGATTTTCGTAAGCCGATATTATATTGCGAACGTACAGTCGAGGGCAGGGCGGATAGATAGATGACAATATTAGTTTTAAGTTGCATGCAGGTTCTTTGTACTATACCTTTGTTCCCTAAATATTTTGTGTTCAGGGCCCCCACTTACTTTTTATCCCTACTATAATCCCCAGTTGTTTCGCTTCGAGGTAACTATTGCTCCTATTCTCGTCAAATAGAAGTTTGGGGTGGGTCTGATTTGCATAATATTTTTGGTTTTAGCGTTCGAGGTCTGTAGGTGAAAAGCGGTGAATTGGAAGTTAGAGGTCTGTTATTGCGCTCGATTTGTTTTATTTTTTTTTGGAGTTGTCGGTGGGGAATTATGGTTCACTCATATTGCCGTAACATGGTTTATCTCCTTCATAGATAAAAAAAAATTGCCTCGCGATTGCCTAATTCTATGATCTGCGTGGTCTCATTCATGTACTAAACATTTGTATTTTGTACAATAAGGGTTAAATAAATGGTCGACTCTACATCCTATATTTCCCGAAGTGCCGCAACTTAGTTTGAGCCACGTGACCACAAGGCTTGGGTACACAACTGTCATAAGTATGGCACCACCGGCACTACACTAGGTAGTACTATTACTAATTCTATGACACTAGTGTAAAATGGCCAAGAGGAACCCATATTGGAACGATATGATTTCTTTTTGTTCATATTTGCAAAGGATCACCTGTTTTTTTGCCTGTTTGTGTGTTACAGCATATTTTTGATAGACATATAAATAGTTCAAATTAAGTCATAAAAGAAAAACAAGAAAAGTAAACGAGATTCCGAAATAAAATTTTGAAAAAATGGTCCTATGTATTAGACCCCACCCGATGCAGGTTCTACTTGCCTTTGCCCTCTTTTATATGTTTTATTATTCTACACTTTTACTCTACAAGATATCTGGCGATAGCACTCTGGGCACTGAACTTAACTACCAATAGTGGCGGCAACCAATCTGAGTAACGACCTTGCCTTAACTGCTTAACACGGGTATATAGCGGTTATAATTCATATTTCTAAATACCTAGCTTCGATTCTCACAGTATAAACAATTACTTGTTATATGAGTTTGATAGAGTGTCCTCGCGTTTAATTCATCCTAACTATTAACAGTTACGGGCTCATTTACGAAGTAATTTCTCCAACTATAACTCCCCTCTACGTCGCGTCGCGACTCCCTCACCATATTTACGCAATTTGCTCCGACCGGCGTTATGAGAGAGTTGGAATTGCCTTCGTGATGAGTTTTCATTCGCGTACACATGACTGACCTTGACTCACAATTGATTACCCTGTTGGAAAACAAAGGAATATTTAAGATATAGTTTTTAAAACCAAAATTAAGTTTAATTTAATAATTAGAAATGATGATGTGGAGAAGAAAGATCAAAAAGGCAGAACAGCGCTTCGATGTAACAGCTGAGGATATTACATGGATGGACCATAATAGCGAGACTTGACCATAATTTGTCATTCAAACAAGACTTGAAGCATTTCCCAGAAAATGAGTCTTGACTACGTAATAGCTATTTAAACAGCGTACGTGTTTCCAAATGTCAAAGCCCTTCTAAACCTCGGAGATCTGCAAACACGGGCGTTGAATCGTGTTACTGTAGGCGAAAGCTTGCCCGGCTGCTGTCTGTACCCGAATCGATAAAATTCGGGTCCGCGCCCCCGTGCGTCGTCATGGCAACGCGCCCCGAGAGCTCGCCACCCCACCGCATCTCCGAGAACACCGATGTTGACTTAGACGGATAGGGTAAGAGGCTTATTAATGGTTTTATGTTACTTCTGCGTCACCTTCAAAGAAAGCCCTCAAAACCCATTCATTTTTTCTTAAAAATGTTCACCTTCCCTCAGTTACATAAATGAAGTGAAAGCAATTCGAATATAACGTTTATGATTCAAAATGGAACCTCGATTTTTATTTTTCCATCTGGAAGGTCAGTGGAAAGTGGGAAACGAGGTTTTGCAAATAATAGCTTAGTATTTTCTCGCTTTGAACGTGGCATCCGCCATCTTGTCAGACCGCGTGACGCCATTTCAAATTGTGTGCGTTCACGGACCCGTCACCGTCAGCATTGCTTTTATCTCGGAATCACACTCGCTTCGTAATCCCTATTTGATTGTAAACCTACTATTTGTAGATTTATTGTCCATTCATGTATGGGTTGATTGTGTTAAGTGGCTAACATGAAAAATACCATAGGTAAATATATCTAATTTATTAACAAAAATGAATAAATGATACATTATTTAATTGTGCTCTCCTGTAGCTAAAATCTGCTGCTAGCCACTAAATACATCTATGTCATACTCGTAAAAGATGTGTAATGTCCAAATATGAACTTGTTCATTAAAAAATTAATATCGGAAATCAATTATAAAAAAATATAATGTAATTAACTAGCTCTACATACATGAAATATTAACTACTTAACACGTTAGCGGACGCACGACGTTATAACAATTTCACTTCTATTGTGTTTTCAAAACGTCCGCCAACATAAGTACGTAATCGTCAAAATAAATATAATTGCAATCTTGAGCTCTAGCAAACAAAAAATTTATTTAAATCGAATGTAAGAAACCCCTTGAACATCCCAACATCGCCGCCATTATTTATCATGCAATGAGTCTGAGTAATGTCGTATCAGTAGGTGACGTGGGTCGTCATCTCCCCAGCAGCGTTGCGTTGCGAGCACCCTGTATTCGGGACCACAGGGAGCCCGGGTGTTTGTCCAGGGAGGGCGCAAACTTTGTCCTATCCGTAAAACTGTTTACCCAATGCGAGCTTAAACATTTCTTTGTGGGTCGGGATTACTTAGGGATGAATAAGTAAATTACATTTGAAGTGAAAGCGATTTTATTTATTCCACGCAGATCTTTAAAAATTCGTGCTTTGTTGAGTGTAGCCTTATGAATTTTCCCTCAAAAGCGTGCCGTGACGAAGTCGATACGGAAGCTCGAGATAAGTTCTTATTAATATTCCCGAGGTGCAGTTTTAGTTCTTTTGTCTTTCACGGCGGCAGAACAAAGAAAATACGTAGATATAGAAAAACAGCATTTGTTGCGCGAACAGTAGCATAAGATAATTTAGGAAGGTTGAAAATTAAAAATTACAGCGCCGTGCAAGTCATTTTTTTTACTCCAAATTCACGATAAATGGTGATAGTAGTAGCTAGTAGTTTATTCTCAATGAAGGTTGACGGCAGGCAGGTCATTAAAATAATGATAAATCAAATTTTGAGCATAAACGGCTTGATAACGAGCATTAATATGTCTTATTTTTGTTGAGAGTGGGTATTTAAAAGCAGTCTTGGTTTTGCCTTTTTTTTCAATTAATCTATTTCAACACACACAATGCCTTATTTTCTTTAAAGATAGATTATGGGGACAAAGCGACGATTAATGTGATGTTAACTTAATAGATAATGATTCTGCAATGGTTTTTGTGTAACAGAAAAAAAGTATTGAAATATTTATGTTTATAACATTATCTGTCGAGCTTGTAAAGACATCAAGATAAATGCGTTTTTTTTCGAAAGAATACTGAAATTATAATGATTTTTAAAGAAATTTACAGTGGGCCACATATAAAACTATACCTTACCTTAACAATTATAACACTAGGGAGTATAGGTTCTATTCTATGTTAGCTAGAACTGTACTTTAAAAGTTGGCGTATTTTCTGTGTATGTTTGTACACCTGTTTGCTTTCAAAGCTTCCTATCTGCACTCGCCTTGTTCTGTCTGTCACGACAAGCAATAAAGAGGCGAAGCAGAGATGCCTGGCAACGTGCTGCATATAGGTACAGGTTTAGTTCAGCCACGTGAGTAGTTATCTTAGCAGAGCGGTTCATTTGACTGATTTGAGCTGCTCTTCATACCAGATACGAGTTTTAAAAAAAATACATTTTTACTGCAATTTACGGCTCCTTTCGACCGGTATTTATCCAAAAACAATGGCCTTTATCGGTTTTTAGTTCGCTGAAATCGACCTTTATACCAAGTTAAAAATTTAATTGCAATCGTCATTTGCTTCAATCACACCGCATACAAACGATCTTGAAGATCATGAATCTATGCTGCAGTACTAACTACATCATAGATAATTCGTGTGGTCGTCTCAGTCTCAGTTGTAATAGCTTTCTCTCTATTCTCGTTATCTACTCATGTGGTTCAGCGCCGCCTAACGCTTCGTGCTTTATTTTCCTCTCCTCTTCTTTGCAGGCTCCTTTATTGCTGTGAGTTAACACTAACAAGGTTTTTAATTATTTCCTTTATGCCACTTTCAGGCGTATCACAAACGGTTTGTTTTCTACTCGGTTGCTTCAAAAAGTTAAATTCTAATCAGTTGTTTCCTGTTTATATTGAATTGATTTTCATAATTTTAATACGAAAAAGAAAATCGTAAATAGGTATTTTGCGAACGCCAAACATGGTTTAGAACAAAGAGTTTAGTTGACTCTTTATTGCACCAAAACAAAATACAGGAGATATTTCCTAAAAGTAAAACCAATGAGAAGGAATGAAAAATTTAAGTATGCAATGATTTAAATTTTTGTAGGGAGACATTTAAATAACAACTACTTATTTGAAATTTCGTCAAAGAACTTCATCATGTCAGCTACATCCAAAGACAATCATTGTTTTAACTTTTTTATTTTACAACTTTCGTACAAAAGATCGTAATTGCAACGCAGGCGCGACATGGTAAATAGACATGAATCTTGTTGCTGATTTATCGGGCATTCTCCAGCGCTGCCGCCTGCGATCGGAAGGAGGTGATAACACTTGAAGTTCCAGATTTTATATCAGTATAAGAATTATATTAGATTTTATATTAAGAGTAGTATTGTCAGAGAAGATGTTAGAGTAAGGTTAATTTAGTAGATGTACAAAAAAAACCCGAAGGTTCGAAGTGCTTTCTATAACTTAGAACTTAGATCACGATACATTATATTGCCCACACAAAAATTTTATATTAACATACAATATTAAATTTTCCCCTAAAGTCGGTTAAAAAGGTTTGCAATATAATGTGATAGTATAAAATCGTGGTTTTTTGAGATTGACAAAGGTAGGGTGCAGGCTATCCCTAATCTCGTATAGCCCGACTGGGGACAATAAATCTTACTGAATCATGCAGGAATTGTGAGGACTGGTGTTAAAATATACGAGTATGTACACATTAGTAATGGACAGTGATTTTTTATGCCAAAAATTATTAATATGAGCAGCTTTTATTTACTAAATTAATGTACACAATAAATATTATATAGAATTATCCTTTTGTTTAAGAATTTTGTATTGAAAAGAACATGAGAACAGGAGTGTTGGTTATTTGTGAAAAATATATCTTTCAGCTTACTTTAAGACAAAAGACTGCTTCTTTTTGTGTCGACTAATAACGGTCTACATGTTGTTTTTTCGGAGACTTGCCACTTCCATGCCACTTTCTGTGGCTGATATAAGGTCTAGTTTTGTGCAGCCCACAGGGAAAAAATGGTAGCTGGGTAGGTACATCGCATAAAATTAGGAACTGTCCCAAACACTTGTTTGGGGCAATTGTTCTATGGTAAATGGTTAGACATAAGCATTAAGCCTTTGATTATTTATTCAAGAATGTCGATCGCACGCTGTCAACTTTTGACCTAATCACAGTACCAGTAATTTTATTGCCTCAACCGAAAAACGACAGTGCAAAAATTTGTGAGGGCAAATATTTGTGAGAGTAAGTTAAGGTATTCATTTTTAATAAATAATAATAATTACAACACCTTTATTGTTTAGACAGGAAACATTTATGTTCCACCAAGTTCTGTGTATAAAAATTTCGATATAATATTACGGTTAATATTTTCTGGAAAAAAGGACGCACCTAAAACAATAGAAAACCTGTCACCGCCGGCAAATAGGCTTCGGAAATATCCGGGATTTCGGGACATCTTCCCGACATAAGCTATTAGAGGGTATTTGTTTAGCGCGTGGAAATGACACGATCGTATTTGATCAAACCAAAAAGAAATATTGCCACCTCCACACTTACCTGTGCAAACATTGCTGAGCGAGTCCGTGTAGCTCTTGTGCTACGAGCTACGAAAGTGCTACGGAGCTACGCCGTTGAAAATATAACTTGTTGAGCTACGATTTTGTACTAGTGTAATGGTAAGAGTAAAGGGGTATATTTTCTTTGTGGTCCACTTTCTTTTTGTATGAAGTGCTCCTTAATCTGATACAGAGTATAAAATGAAGTAAAGCAAAACTATAAAACTAATAAAAGGATATTCATGCGGTTTTCACTAATATATAAGGTGATTCCCAGAGAAGGCTGGGTATATAATACATATAAGGTTTATATAATATTCTAGCGCGGTACGAAGTTCACGGTGTATTATAAGAATGATTGTATTTTATGTCTAACTGCCATTGTAAACCCTTGTGATTGCTGTTGTTGGAATCTGAACTCTTAAAGAAAAAAAATGCAAACAAATTAAGGACCCTTTATTGTACACATACCACACCGTTATTTTTTACAATTATAGCATATTCTATGTTAGATAATATAAAATAATTACGACAAACTATTTCACTACATAGGCAATTGTTTTCTCCTGTAAAGCTGTATTGCCTCGAAAGGCATGTGTAGAAATAAAGAAAATATTCAATCAAGTTTTTAGTGGCGATCCCTCCCAGATCAGCGGGCGACGGTGTTTTATCCCGGTCAACGGCTTCAAGCCTCATTTGGGCTCCGTAATGGTCAATAAGGCTGTATAACAGTTGGTGCTGTGCCCCCATAGTTGTGGTAAAGCCGTACTTACACCGGCCATTATGTTTCATAAGGTCTGCTGGAGAGTAGGAAGGTAGGTTATTTATAGTCTAGAGATTCTATAAGCTTTAGTTTTTCACATCCCGATTTAAGGAATACAATTGTATTCGTAGAATATATAATTGAATCAATATTAGACCCTTTGATTATTTATTCTTAATCAAAGATTAGACCCAAATACCTGAAGCATTGACATTATATTAGCAAGTGTGTTGAAAAAGTATATAATTTATTTACACAACGTTTAATTGATCAGGTACTGTGTTGACATTATTCACTAAAATTACGCATTTCTTCCAGCATAGAAACATAACCTGCTAAAGGCCTGGCTAAAATGAACATGAAAAGCCGGAATAGCGGACCCTTATTTTACCCTGGGTGTGGTACAACTACTTATAACTTACGTTGATTTTAATAAGATTAAACAATACTTTTGTACCCAAACAGTCAATTTCGTCATTTTTTACGTCAAAATTATCATCGGGGATGCTTTTGTTAGTGGAATTCACCACCACTCGGATAGAGGGACAAGTAAATAGAGACCCTATTAATTTACTTTTTAATTAAAGTAAATTCCCCCCTTTGTTCCCGTTGAGTTACACCACTTTGTGTTACACCCCCTAGTCGCCTATTATGACACTCACGGGAAGAAAATGAGTTGTGTTCTTAAGTCACAGACCACGATACTCGTATTAATGTAAAATAAAATCAAGAGTTACAGAAACAAAGTCCATAATAACAAAGAAAAAATACATAAAATCTCATTCCCGGGACAAAGAAAATGTAACTTATCCCTGCACACACTAGCTAGACCGAGATGAATCAATACACGAACGTTATTAAAATAAAACACGAAGCTCCTGATGAAGCCGTTCCGTGTCCGAATAATAATAATGATTTTTCAGAGCTAGCATTATTGATTCGTCGGCCCGGGAATCGGGGAGCACTCAGCTAAATATAAATAGGTATTCTCTGAACATCCCTAGTCAAATATTAACTCAATATAGAGCATGCACACGCGCAGAGTTCGGGAAGCCCGGATGGAACCATTGGCATCTGTGAGCCTGACGTTTGCATCCAGTGCCTGAGGGTCTCCGCCTCCCCTTCGACCCATTTTCGCTATAAACTCAATAAGAATACGGCCTGATATTGCTTGTTAAACATGAATTTGTAGGCGAGTTGCATCACCTCTGCTGTTACCTGGCTCTCCCGGTCCCGCGAGGCTGTTTGCCGCTCGCCTTTGCTTTGTCGCGGCTTGTCGGCGAGTGCACACGACAGCGTCGACGTGTAGTAATTACTTCGAAAGTACACTCAATACGTTCTCTACTATATATCACTGTCGAGCACACTATAGTCACCCTTCACCAAGAAATAATAGTGATCATTATCGCGTGTTCGAACCAGCAAATAGGTATGTGGTTGCGTATATCGATACTTTTGTATGGAACGGATTCAATATCGGACTCGTTAATTAATGTTACCTTTGTGACGGGCTCGCGTTCGGCAGACATTGACAGACGCGGGATGGAATCCTAATTGAGGGATTTTGGAAAAGCCGAGGGAAAGAATTTGTCTGCTGAACAAAGGAGCTTACGTAAAACTAAAACGAGACGTGGGGTGACATTCAATGTGTTGCTCGAGTTAGTAAGTATATGTATTGATGATATGATGGAGAATTAAATGAATTTTTATGGCTACATTTTGAACTTTAAGTGCGTAGGTGTCAGACGTCTGGAGCTATGGCAACGGCTTCGAATCCTAAGGACGGCGACGTGGGTGCTCTGCCCTGCCCTGCTTTTATGACGTGACATATCATCGGCGAGCTGTAGGTAGTGCTCCGCAATATTTCACAGATGCCGAGGCTACAAAATATATAGGAAACAGAATATTATATTTCGGTTTTAATATTATTTAAATATTTAATTTTCGACTTAACCTAAAAAATACTACTACCACCCACAAAATATGCAGTAACTTACGTGAAAGCACTTTCCTCAAAAACAAAATGATAAATATAACTAGCTGTTGTGATGTTACGTGATTTAACCTGAGACTGTTGTGTAAAGACTTGATGTCGTATGTAGTATTTCGGCAAAGATGATAATGTAACCTTATTGTAGCTAAGGACAGGGGTCGTAGAACGTAGATGTTGAATTCCTACGTATGAGTACTTGGAAAGTATTAATAAAAAGTTAATGTAAGGTCTTATCAAAAAATATTTAAGCCAATATCAGTCTTGTTGGCAAATATATAATGAAAAACGTCTGTATTTTCGTTAGTTATGCCAACGTGATGTCCGCATACTTTACGACCTATAATATCTCACGCCGCGAGCTCGGAGCGCGACAGATGAGCCCCGAGCGCCTTCAAAATGAAATAGGGAACAATACACTCTATCTTGATACATATTTTAGAACACATCTTGAGGGAGAAAATTATGATAACCTTTAGTTTTCGGTTTAAGTTTTACGACGTTATGACAACGTTTTTTGAATTAGTAGCATTTTAGTACATATATTATACGTAGCATCTCTGCAGACTTCGTAGCACTTTCGTAGCATCTTTTTGATTCTAAACTAATCTATATGAACATCGTAGCATCTTGTAACGTTCTCATAAACTTCGTAGCACTTTTGTAGCGTCTTCATGAACATTGTAGCGTCCACATTAACTTTGTAGTACCTTGATAAGGTCTTCATAATAGTCGTAGCATATTTATGGCGTCATCGTAATGCCATACTGCAAAATTTAACTTTTAATTATCCCGTCATTGCTTTCCAATAAAAATACTACTGGCAAAAGTTTTCACAGTGAAACTAGCTAGTTGCATTATGAAATAGGAAAGCGACGCAAAACAAGCGTACCGTGCCAGTGCTGCGAGTAACTTTATGTCTCTACGACAGAAATAAAGTAAAGACGCGCTAGTTACAAACTAATGATATGTTAATTGCAGCTGTAGCCATAGTCTCTACTTGTGTGTGTCGTAAGGGAATAACAGAGGTATTGAAAGAGATCTCAAATTATTTTTAGTCAATGACATGCCTCTTGTTGTCCGATTGCGTTGCTCTAATGGACAGTTGAGGGTTTGAAAGAGAATAACCACAGAACAGTGAACGAGCACTGAATGTTACAATATTGGAACAGGTATATTAAATTTTTACCTAAAGTACTATTATTATACTAAGGCCTAGATGTCTCTAGGTCCCCGTTTACAATGTCTACGAAGAAAGTTTTTACGAGGCCTTTTTACCAGCCATCAGTCTCAACTTTTTAGATAGTCTTGAGCTTACTACCTACAAACATTCACGTAACGCCTGTCTGCGTACAGAATAGTTTCCAACCAAAATATAAATTTGTTTGTCAAACAAATCGTTATGGTTGTACAAAATGTCGAGTGAAAATTTTCTCAGATATGTATTCTGAATATACAAAATAAGTGAATTTTCTGAAGTTCTTGAAGATTCCTCGCGGAATGTTCGTAACAAGCATTATGAGAAAAAAGCCTTCAACATAAACGATGTACAGTAGGCAACAAAGAAAAGTATACCTACTTACGTGTAAATTTAAGGGTAAGGTATTGTACAGAGCCTATAGAAAGTATGGTATACTTTCTATAGGCTCACTGTACAATACGCCCACCAGTGTGACGTAATTACATACATCTGTTCAAAATTTCCACTTCCTCGCAAATATCCTCACTAACACTCTTAATGTCTTCTTATTTTAAATCAAGCGCGGATTTCCTTTTCTTCGGAAAACAAATGAAATACCCTTGTACAACTTATATGCTTCTTCTTCTATGGTGCCTCTACATTGGATGTTAGCGATTAATTTAACTATTTATGTCTTTGGTACTTTAATTATTGCTATATATAATATGATCAATAAAAATAGTACATTACTTGTTCATGCATCCTATACTTAATAGTTCTCCCTCGCTTCTTTTTTCTACACTTATTTGCTTTTACCTACGTTGTTTACCGAGTAAGAGTTGTACAAAATTCGTCACTTTTTTGCTCAATGACTCAATGACTTAGATCATTTATTCTGATTAATATAGAATACACCAAAAAACATAACACATTAAAAGTATACACTGTAAAAGGCAAATCCTTCAAAAATGTCTTCTAAGAATGCCATACACATAAACATAATATATAATTACAATAAATATTATGATTCCGAGTGTCTTCATTGTGAATTCCCGCAATCGCTGACTCCCCCGGCACAATGGAAAACTTTCATCCCGGCCCAATTTGATTGTTCTGAATATTATCGCGGCTTCGCTTCCGTTCCCTTCAAACTTGAATACTTTGGAATTATGTAACACCCTATGTTTGGAGGCTCGCATTTTTATGGAAATTACACAAAGATGACGGAATTTTGTTTTGGATTTCCATTCTTCACGAATCGGTTTCAGGTTTTACAGAAAAATAGTAAGTGGCTTCCGAAGACTGTGCGAAGTGGAGATTATAAATCAGGAAAACGGACCCTTTTCACATTGATAAGCTTAGAATGCAACCAGGAAGTAGAGAGTATGGGGCTTCCTTTCGAAAATAGTTACGTGTATGCATATATAGTATATAATTCTAATAATACCCTCGCAAATAAATGAATATATTTATAAAATAAAATTAATGTCTGTTATTTGTCAAACTCGTATCATTTAAATCGCGCTTATACAACGGCATGTACACGGCGTGCTTGTGTATAAAGTTATAAAGAATATCGCGCAACATTTTTCATATAAAGCGTGTTCCAAAACTCGTAACATGTATTGTAGCGAGAGACACGTCGCTGCACATGCACCCCGCGACACGCGGCATGCCGGTCGCGCGGCCATTATTGCATTTCTCGTTCACTACGGAATTTCAAAGGTGTTCTTTGTGACATTTCAACTATTTCGTTTAGTACATTTCTGCTTTATTTGCTTGTTTAGTTTTACAGCATAGTTATTAGGGCGGAGGTATCACTTCACTACATAGTATAAAACAAAGTCGCTTTCTTTGTCCCTATGTCCCTATGTATGCTTAAATCTTTAAAACTACGCAACGGATTTTGATACGGTTTTTTTAATAGATAGAGTGATTCAAGAGGAAGGATTTTACGCCCATGCGAAGCTGGGGCAGGTCGCTAGTATTTTAATAAAACATAACTGTTCTAGTATGAAAATGGTATTCCATTATTTATATGCTTCCGCGAAATTCCTCAATCCCCAATAATAATATTAGATAGAGTGATTCAAGAGGAAGGATTTTACGCCCATGCGAAGCTGGGGCAGGTCGCTAGTATTTTAATGAAACATAACTGTTCTAGTATGAAAATGTTATTCCATTATTTATAATGCTTCCGCGAAATTCCTCAATCCCCAATAATAATATGATGAACCAGCAAGCGAGCGGGTCGTGCCCCGCGGCGCTCGCTCCGGATAAGCGCAGATACGTACAAATACAGCTCCTACTTAAACACAGCCTTAATTATGTTTGCTCAGCTTCGCCCGAAAGGATTCCAGGCATGACTCGTTCTTATTAAATTTCCTGAATTTTTTCTCCGCCATTGTCTTCCGCTGATGTCGATCCTAGAGTTCAATATAAATTTAAATAAAACCAGTTTCGCCTTAATACATTTCGGTGAGTCGGCATAAAAACGCCCGCAACGAAACTAATAGCGTCATAATCTGTGGGCGAACAGAGCGGACGAATTGAATTGAATCATCTCTTCAGAGATTACATCAAAACGGTCTCACCTAGAGCGAACTTAAACAAAAAACTGTGTGCCGGTGCGAGCGAGGGCGGGCGGCGCGCGGTGCTGCCATCTCGCGCGTTGCTAGGAGACGCGCCGATCAATACAGCCTCCGCCGGGCCGCCTAATTACCCCCTCCCCCGCACTCCCCGCCCGAGCCCGAGGAGCTTCTCGCCGCCCGCCCGACCGCACCGCCCTGCCACCTTTAAATATCGAATGATAGAATTCACATTCAAAATATTTTTTGTTTTGAACACTGTTCGGTTGTTGATTGAGACGGAAGTTTTTTTTAATACTCCCTTTGTGATAACAATACTTGTTTATTTTACGGCGCTTTATGTGAGGCATATATTGTTGTTTGATCGCGTTTCAAACATAGCTTTAATGGCAGGTCGGTGATAATTTGTGAAATACTACGCAAAATCAAAGGCCTTTGTTTGATATCGATATTTAGGACTTACAATCAGATTAAATGTAAATCAGCGATACTTTCTAGCTCATCTCAAGTTGGCAAAAGAGAAATATTCGCTAAGCCAGGCTTTTGATTCCAGTCCGGCAAGGATTATCTAATTACCTTACAATGTTTTATCTGGCGACCAGGTGCCTGCAGGATAATATATCAGACCTAATGCCTCACTTTGATATATTGTTATATAATATGGGTCGGCATCTGCGCCTGGCTTGTGGAATAAGTTTCCGGGTTATTCAATTTCGCTGCTCACTTATGTTATGCCATTACATTATCTCGTTGCGTGTACAAGTTAATTAATGAAGATGGATCACCCTTATCTATTTGCTTTGTTTTATAATATGCGTTTTGAAGACTGCCTTAACTAAATACTAGATTTTCAAATATGCAGTAATAAATAAATAAAAGTAAATCCGGAGATATTCATACTTAGATTGAGTTGAACTTGAAAGTACTTTGTATTATGGTAAGAAATGGTGTGATAGCTGAACCATATTTTTAACTAGCAGTTACCGACCGTTTCGCCCGCGTTGTGCCCGGTTATATCGCTTTAGCGGTTTAGCATAGAAAGCGTAAAGGCAGACAGACAGATATTTGACGGAATCCTTGATATTTAAAGACAATATTAAAATTTATCGTATAAACATTAAATTGATTGATTTTGATAATAAATATAATTTGCGATTCCACATAAAACAGCATTGGCACAGAATACTTAATAGTACAAACGTAGCATTAAGTATATGGGTGTCTTCTTTGCTCTTAACTTCGTCCGCTTTTAAAGTACTGACCCACAAACGCAAAATTGCCTATTTGATGTGTGCATAGACGTATATAGGAACTGGTATTTTCGTTTCTTTGCCCAGTTTCCCGATTAGACACCCACTCACGTCTCGCTTTGATCGGGAGGGGAGATAGCCGATAAAATCTGATCACACAACCGAACGCCTCTACTGGATACACCAAATTGACCTGAAATTCAGTCTGGTTATTTGCCTACCTTTAAGGCCAATTTTCTTTGAGAATACTCTGCCTTGTCAAAAATGGTATAAATAATTATTTACATCCAGTTTAAGTAAAGTAGTAGTAAAATAATATATTACATAATTGAGTAAAGCAGACTCAACTCAAATAAGTGAAACTCAAACAAGCTAGTTGTTTTTTTTTGTGTGAGTTAGATCAGACTCCGGTATTACTTTATTTGAGTTTTATCAGTGGTGATACACTAGAAAAACTTTCCCCAGGGAATAAATAGATAAATGTTATAAAGATTGGGCATCCAATTTGTTTTGGTATCGCTTTTTTCCACATTATATACATCTACTCAACAGTTTTCAGAATAAGTAGTGACACTTCGATGTACACGTCGTCTACAGACGACCAAGTAATCAGTTTATCTTAGTTTCTATGGAAAGTATTTTTGCAGTATAAATCACTCCAATACAATCTTGCCTTCTTCTTTTCTTCTTGTCGAGTGAAAATGGTTAAAAGAGAGAAATATCGAGTGAAAGAGACTTCACTGTATTGTATTTGCCTAAGACATGGCCATCTCTAATTGTCCTGTGATTCGAGTGAAAACTTTGCTCCCTTTGAGTTTAATATTGTAGCATTTTTTTCAGTTCTTTTTTTGTTTTTTTTTTTCGCCCCACTGCTGCGCAAAGGCCTCCCCCCTCCTTCTCCACTCATCCCTATTCATGGAAACCTCTGGCCACTTGTCCAAAAAGTTGTCGAATTCGTCACGTCACTTCTTTGTCTACCTCTATTTGGTCGACCGTCCGGTATCCAAAAAAAAAAAATAAATAAATTTATTTCACATTTTCATCCATATTGTGTTAGTGATAGTTAATGTTACTTCAAAATTTAATATTCAGCTCCAGAGCATATTTAGACAGTAATGCAGTTTGAAAGCAGGAACACTTATTGATGTATATTGAGTTAGGAGCACCGAAGACGGCGCGATGCGATCTTGTGGAAAGATTTTGTACAGGCGACTCAACATAAAGTCGCTTCACATTGACCCTTTTTGAAAGGTTCTTGTAAAAAAAATGTATTATATGTTAATCTATTCCTTGTGTTTTACAGTATGGCTGTAGCTTATGATGCCATGATCCCAAGGTACGATTTAATCATGGTCATATGATTGGTACTGGTTATTACTATGAAGCGACTGCCATTTGATTTCCGTTCTCCTTTTTGACAGGGAAACCAGACTAATAGGATTATGATCCGTGTGTGTTGGTGACCAACATTGTCAGATTGTTCAGGTTACTTAAAGGCATATAGGTATCTAACAGCCAAGTGACTAATATTTAGCGAGAACAGCCGGATTGTTACGGTGGAGCTCAAGATCGAAATGCCACTAGTGGTGAAAGTCAGGCACGTATGCCCCGCTAATAAGCTATCAAGCTTGTCTCTCTCTCTTTTCTTAGAGTTTGCACACTAAGTTGGTCGCTGTGGAGTCGAGTTTGTCCGAGCGTATTTTTCCCGGTTGTATCTTCAGCTTACGCTTCAGACCTATTAATCATGGTCCTGATTTGGCGGTACTGGTTATTACAACGAAGCGACTACCGTCTGTAGGTCGACCGCCGATCTCGATTCTCTCCTCTCGTAATGGCTACTTGTATCGCTATCGCGACATTTCGCTCGGCCTAACACACAAAACGCTTTAAAAAAATGTTTTTGTTTACATTGTAGAATGCGTTGTCACTAACAAAAAAAAAAGCGTTTTGTGTATTGGGCGGATCGAAATGTGGAGATAGCGATACAAGTAGCCATTATGAGAGGAGAGAATCGAGATAGGCGGTCGACCTACTGATCTCCGTAACCCTTTTATACAGAGAAACCAGCCGACAGGAACATAATCCGAGTGTGTTAGTGGCTAACACTGTCAGATTTTTCAGGCTGCCTAAAGGAATCTGACATAGCCATTAGCCATCTACCGATAACATCCGGGCCCAGCACGCAGGAGTTCAAGATAGAAATGCAACTAACGGCGATCAATCCCAACATGGCCGCACACTCGCCATCGCTTGACGCGCGCTACCGTTACGAACACGCGCGCCGTGCTCGTCTATCTCGATAGACGAGATTCCTTGATGTGGAGTCTCCTTTTATTTTACATTACTGCAACTCTGTAAACCATAAGCTGATAAAGTAAGACACAGACATATGCCATCGTTTGAACACGGCACACACAAGTATAATCGGATCTGCGCTCTAAACAGTTCCGCTTTGTAGAACAGTACGTTCCAATTCCAGCGTACATTGAAATTGCGTTCATTTGCGAGCATTGGGAACTCCTGAGCGTTTATTTGCGAATCCATTTTGCTACCTTTGACTCGGGTAAAAGGTCTGCTTTGACGGTGGAGGTCTTGCGCGTGGGAAGGTTTGGAAGTAAGTAAATAAAAATGTTGGTTTTCGTTCATCTACATTAAATGAGTAACGAATTTTTTTTAATGAATCTCCAAAGTAACTAAGTGAAGTATATTGTTTCAAAATTTACACATCATCATCGTCATTAGCCGCAGCGGCTAAACAAGCCTCCCCCAAGGATTTCCAGATTGTCCGGTTGGAAACTGCCTGCATCCAGCTGTTGCCTGCGACCTTCAGGTGACGTAAACATTATGGTCGGTGTGTGTGTAAATTTACACAGTCTACGGTAAATGGTAAAGTATATTACTAAAACAAAGTTATGAACATAAGACAGGTTGTAAGCTCGCTAAAGGCTAATTCTCGAGACTTGGTGAGGCAGCAAAGTAGGTTTCCAATATCGCTCCCTTTCTGGTACAATAAAAAGCCAATAAACTTACCTATATCAATATCAAATTTCATATTAATGAGTAAATGTAATCAAAAAATTACGTAATAAATTTACTGACTTCAAAGTTACTCGTATGTTAATGTCGCAGGTTGTGTGCTCTCTGAAGGCGTTTTCAAGATTCTCATCGATGCAGAGAAGCGAGGGCTGTATGCCGCTCCTTATCTGGTACAATATAATGTCAATTTTTATATCAATATCTAAATCGAATTTTAAACTTGAGTAATGTAATCAATAAATTATGTAATAAAATTATTGATAGCAAAGTTGTTAATATGTCGCAAGTTGTGTGCTCGCTGAAGGCGGGACTTCTCGAGACTCTCAGCGATGCAGCGAAGCGAGGGCTGTATGGCGCTCTCTTTGAGCCAAACATCAGTGTAATTGGATTGCCTCGCCAGTAAACAAGGAATCGGGACGAGCTATCCGCTGTACGAGCGTCTATTCACTGGTACTTACTCGATTTAATGACGTATTTCTTTTAGTTCTATGAGGAAAACGTTTACCGATCTGTAAATAGGTATGTATTCTTAGGGTTTGTCATTTGCAGGGACTTTGCAGTTGATTATTTTATTTACAGATTAGCTTTTGCCCGCGGCTACGCCCATGTGAACTGCCCTCGGGAACTTTTTCCCGGGTTGAAATTAATTCTCCTAGTTCTAATATACCTCCCCACCAATTTTCAGCCAAATCAGTTCAGCTGTTCTTGGGTTATAAATAGTGTAACTAGCACGACTTTCTTTTATATATATTTTTATTTTTCTATATTATGGGTCCCTTGCTACTAAAGTGTTAAAGTATTAATTTGATACAATTTATAAAAATTTGGTGCAATTGAGTTGATTAATATTTTTTTAGTCCTCATCCAACATCTAAGGCGGATATATAGGCATAATAAATTAAACAATTTATTGTATGTGATTGTTCATCCATGTTTATTATTATTTATTGCACCAACTTACGAAAAAGTACTGCATAGTTATTTTTGTAGTTTATAGATTTAAAATTAAATTCTAAAATAATGACAAGATAGCAGCCAAGTCCATCACCTATTCACTCAGAATCGTATCCCATAAAAAAATAAGAAATGCTTCTCTTTCCCACGCGAACGATGAAGTAAAGTAAAAACTGGGATTATATTGAAACTTTGATAAAATGTTAAAGGTAACGAGTGCCCTCGTTCGAAACTTGGCAGCAATAAGGTTTTATTTTTCGCGTCGAGCACTCCGTCTAATGGTAAACTTGAAAGGATATTTTTCTTAGAACCAAACGCTATTTTCGTTCCACGCTGTCGCCTCCTCGTAAATTGCCTTTAGAAACAACTGACGATATACTGAGCTCTGAGTATATATAGTACTGAGTGGAAAGTACTGGAACAGCACTGAGCTGTTGCTTTTAACATTTCCGCAAAGTTTTTCCAATAAACTCTGTGAGTACTTCGGAACGTGACTGTTTTTTTTTTTTAATTTAAGTACCTAAGATTCCTTTTGGTACAATCAGGTTTAGTGTTTCTTATATTTTGGTCTATGAAAGCTTTTAAAAATATTGAGGTTTTTGACAAAAACGACGAGATGTGTTGGGTACTTATGCATTCTATCTGCAAAAGGCGCAAATAATATATTCGTATATATAGATATCTAATATTGAGCTTGTCTCATTACGCATCATTTGATTGTGGAATTCTACAAAACGTCCTTTGTCCGCCATTTTTCCTGCGGTCATATTTACTAACTTAACCTAATCACTCACTCATTATCCTCAAGCATCATTTCGATTGCATCTCAGGCTGTATGACTTTCCCTAATACACGATGTCTTATTTTTTGGGCGCATTTTCTCTTTTATACATGAGATCATTAATATTTAAAAGATTCGGCATTATTTCTATAAACGGCCAAGCATTTTTGAAGAAGGAAGTTTCACGTCCGAAACACATTGTAAACATAAACTGTAAAAAATACCTGTATAAGCTCTATAAACATCATTATGGTATCATCAAAACAGCCCTATTTTTGTCCACTATTGAGCATTGGGCCACTCTTCATGTACTTATGCCAAATTAGTATAGTAATTTTAATTTAACCTTTCCGCGTCCAACGGTGCCGAATCATGCTCTGGATTTTTTACTGGAATTTTTTCCATTGTCCTTTTTAACTGACACTCCCTCAAGCGATTTAAGTCGTTACATATTGGCAAGTTCGTCCTGACACGTTTGCCTGAACTAAACAATTGAACATTGTAGATTTGTAGAATCTATAAAAATGTTAAAATAAGTTTTGGGTTTTTGCGTTAGGAAGCGTGAACTCGGAATTAGTATCACTTTGACATACAATAAAGTGTCAAAAGAATTAGCTGCACTCCCTTTTCCCCTTGAGATTCTCTCCTCTCTCTTAAAACATCTTCACCCTTTTTAGAGACGAAGAAAAAGATAAACTATTGTAAATAAAACATTTTTTATTGGACATAATAGATTTAGGTATTTAAGTACTAAAAAATAAGGTAAAGACCCTCCAACATAATAAAACTAAATAAAACCGTTCAGAAATATATAAACAGACAATCACAATGTGTATGTATTAAAATAGTGACATGGTGAAAATATACAATTCCGTCATATTAAATTTATTATAAACATATCGAATTTGATTAAGAGCTCAAATAAAGCCGAATACTTAAAGATTTTTCTCATCATAGGGTGTTACCGTTTAAGTAGTGTTTATGTACTTTCTCAGGTGGGTTTGGAAAGGTAAAATTATGAAAAGGAACTTCTTGAAGTAGTTATAATAAAAAAACTGAATTTTTGAAAGGAGATTATGCGCAGATACTTACTGAATTCGTGAACTTCCTGTTCGTGTCTGTAATATAAGCCTAAAAGGAACAGCAACTTAATGGATTTCCCTTTCTTTAAATAATAAATTTGAAGTTGGTGGTCTACTGTACACATAATTAATTTGCGTAAGATGAAAGGCAAGACAATTATCAAATTCGATATGTTTTTTCTAGTTGTGAGTCTAAACTTTAATAACAACTAACAACTTTTTTCATACTTTGCCAAATTATTTAGGTATGTACCCTATTGTAAAAATATGCATGGTTAGGAATCAAATATTATAAAATAATTATACATGTTTTTATGTTCATAACATCAAGAACGGAATAATAAATATCAAAGTACCTATTAAATATTTGGCATAAATAGGCATATCTCTAAATAGAATTTTGTTAATTAAACAACATTAAAACAATTTTTCAACTTCTCAAAACCTAAATAAATAGTATGTTATAATATTTTTCTATACTAACTTAAGAGATCAAAACTTAAATCAGGTAACAAACATATTTTAGGTAAGTTTTGTAATTTAAATTTATACAGTCGAACTGACTTAGATCATAATTACTACTATTATATACGTATTATTTAAATTATTTTAAAATAATTATCATCATTATTTATTTATCAAAGAAAAAAATAATAAAATATGCTGAAAAGTTTGTAAGTAAGTATTTGCAGAATACAAAATATTAAGAACTAAATCAGCTCGATTTTAAAATAGCCTTAAGGCTATATATTTTTTTAAACGATTAACATTATGTACCAATAATATCTAACCTTTTCCCACTAATATCACCGTTCACCCTATCACATACGTTTCACATCTTTATCCCGATTCCATACCTTACTAACAAACCACTAAAAAAAACATTTTGTGCATTTACTTTTTCGTGCAGTAGTGGACAGCCTGCGGCTGAAATGATCATGATGACAGAATTTTAAGATCATCACATGCCTGCTATTTATTATTCGTTTTGGTGACTTACAGTAAATCATCAGATTGTACTTTTTCACTAAGGATGTTTCGTTTGTTAGGTAGCACCTATATATCTTTCTTGATGGCTTAAAAAAGCACATGTGTAGATAGATGTAGCTGATACTTCAATAGACAGGTATTTTTAAATCAAGTGAAAAAGTCTAGAATTTAACAGCCAGAGAGTGATAAAAATAAGCACAGAAACATATAGAATGTAGAGTTTTATAGGCGACGTCCATAAGTAATATTACAAATCCTATACAAATATATACTTTTTTTGTACTAGGTATAATAATAATTTGCTTACACGAGATGCCATTGTTACGCAATGAGTTTTTATAAAATTATAAAAGTGTGTATAAAAACTACGTTACCATTCGCATTTCAGGCCTCTAAGGGGCTCTGGTATAACAATAGCATCTTTCCGATTGAACAATAGTACCTTCACAGGCTCTATAGGAAACTCTGCCTTATTGACGCAAACGACAACATAAGTATGTCATTGTCGGAATAGTGGGTCGTCTTCTTCAATGTCATATGGACGGCGCCTCTTGTGATGTACCTAACATTTTCGTACACTCCAATATACTATGTTTATATTTATTTTAATGCCAGCTACCATTACTTTTTACTAGATTTATTTGTTTTTGCACTTTTGTCGATACTTCGTTGTAAATGTGTGTTAGATTTTTCATACATTGAGTTTCATTATAAATATTGTGATACCATAGAAATAGGAATCGCGCCAGGCATTTTTTTAATCTACATAGAATTCTTCACCTATAAATAATATAGAGTCAAAACTCTATATTATTTATAGTGGTGTTGACTTTGACCGTCAATAGATAAAATTCTGTCGTAATGTGAACAATGTCATTTAGATGAGCATGCATTGAAAACATTGAAACCGTGATTGAAATGAAGCAGCGTAATAAATAATATTCTATGTTTGCATTTATGTCAAAAACGGCAGCCTAGCCGCTGTGAATTTAATTATATATGTTTCATTAAATATGTTATAAATTATAGTAAAATTTGCATTTTTTATAATATAACTTTTTTGTGCAAATAGTTTTTCGCTATATGTTAATGTTTACAAGTATTTAAGTAAAACGAGACGGCAGTCGATATGATCCATAAAAATACTCCTTTCTCTATTATCACAGCCCTTAATTTTAGCAAGTCGTTCATACTAATAAACAACAAGATTTAAAATATTAATAGGAATTAACAAACATTTTTTTTTTTATAATTTGTGACACTTTATGTAAATAAGTACTCAATAGTTGGCAGCTGCATTGCAACTGTTACCGATCAAGAGAACAAAAAAATATGATATAATAACTTGTAATTTGAGCTTTGCCCTTACGTTAGTCTACATTTAAGAATTTTAAACTCTCATAAATCAATTTTAACTATGATCCAAACTATGTCCATTTTAATCCACAACTTGTGTGTAAAAATTATGCAGTGCACTCTTCAACTAACAATAATTGTGAAGAAACCTTTTGTAAAAAGTTCATAGTTTAGAACCTTTATAAATTTTCAGTATCTCATGAATGCTCCACAACATTAGGACTCACAGTCATGACAGCTGGAACATGAAGTGGTAGAACTGGTCAAAGTTTACCGGCTCCATCTCTCGCTCCTTCTCCGATTTCTCCAACAACTCCGGGTTCCTTTTCAGGAAGTTCCTTACCCAGTCTTCACCCGCCATTCTACTGTTTACATCGAATGGATGATTTAGATTGTTATCTTCTGCATACTGGAAGGCTAGCTCTCTAATATCTCGGCGGGAAACTCCCATAAAATACTTTTCCATACTCTTGATGTAACCAACTAAATCTTTCTCTTGACTATCTGTGAAGACTCTTCTGTAATGCCCCATAAGGGGCTTCGGTTCATCAGGTTGCGTGTACCTGATTTTGCTGGCCCGCCTCTGTAGCGTGGACCTCGGGATGTGGAAAGTTCTGGCAGCCAGCTTGTAGCCCATCTTACCTGACACGACGGCAGCGACGGCTCTCGCCATGTCCTCTTCACTCCATGATTGTCGTCCACTCATTCTTTCATACTTTCTAACCATTGTGTCCTGAAATTGTTAAAAATATAACGTAAGATTTTAAAAACATTACATTATTCATTAGCTTTGTGTGGGTTACCTAACAGTTTCATAGCTAAGGGCAAACATTGAGCAGTGTGCTTGTATTATGTCAATTGTATGTATGTAGCAGTGTTCTGTACAGTTTGACTGTTCGGCGAAGGGCAACCGCAGTCTACCGGTTTTGTGGACCACGATCAGTCGATCAATGCCGAGTCGAGGTGAAAAAAACACGTCTAAAGACGCTGTAGAGGTTACTTAGTCTGTTGCCCTGTTAGTTGCCAGTATCATTTTAACTTCATAAATGTTGTGCAATTAAAAATAGGCGAGATATGCGACATCCGTAAAAAAGTAATTAGTAGTGTTAAGAACATCGAAATGTGTTGGTTTATTAATGTTAGAATGGTATCTACTCAAGAAATAGTATCGAGTCTAAATTATAATTGTGCCAGATCGACAAAAAAAAGATATGTGTCCTTCCACAAAACTGTCAATGCAGTCGAAAAAAGTTTATTATCAGAAATCGCGGAAACACAAGTTTCGCGTGATAATAAAACTGGTCCACTTTGCGAGTACTTTCGATTTTTATTGTTGACTAGCTGTTGCCCGCGGCTCCGCCCGCGTGTAGTTCGCTTTTCGCTTAACCTGTGGAAACTACAACTATCCAGACCTATAGTTAAATCTATAAGTAGTATCCTATTCCCGTGCCAATTTTATAAAGCCATTAGCCATTGCTACGATATCAAACTAAAAATATTAACATTCATACTATCACATCTTTTTCTCTAAAAGAGTAGACGCAGCCTATTACAGGGTCATTAGAACCTAACTCAATAAATAGTGTTATGTTAGTTAAATTAGACCTTACGACACGACCGTATGTTCCGTCGAACAACAACTGAACTGACTTGCTGGTTTGATTATTTTTTAAACCAAAGCCAAACCAACCAACTAATCAATTCAAATAGCTTACAATACAATACAACAAACGACCGATAAACAAACCAACCAATAGAACTAAATAAACAACCAAAATTTTTTTTGAAATAATTAGAATTAATTGCTGGAAAAATTTTAATCTGCTATAATACCATATGAGAAAAAAATAATTAAATTAACTTCAGCGCCATCTATTGATATTTTATGTAACTAAATTATACGCCCACACACATTCAATGTGTTAATTTTTTAAAATTTAATAGAGACTGCAGTGTGTTTTTGTCTTCATTGATATCGATAAAACAAAGTAGAAATTGTAGCTTTATCTATATTAAATACGTTTATGTAAACCGGATTCAACTCTGTAAAAGTTTTGAAACAGTGCTAGAAGTAAACTTCAATTGACCATAACTTCTTTTTCCCTTAACCGATTTTGACGAAACAAAGTTTTGACAAAACTGTTGAACGTATATGTAATCCACCTGTGAAAACCGCGTTCGAATCTGTTGAGTAGTTTTGAAGTTATAACGTACCAGACATACAGAAAGACAGACAGACAAAAATTCCAAAAATTGTTTTTTTTGGTTTCTGTTACACGTCTTTCTTTAATCGCCCCGTATCAGTTTTTTAGAAAAATATTTAATGTACAGACATTCAATTTTTACTGTCCGATTATATGTAAAGATAGATAGATAAGTACAAAATCCATATCCATACTAATACTATAAATGCGAAAGTATGTCTGTAACCTCTTCACGGCTAAACTGCTGGACCGATTGTGATGAAATTTGGTAGGGATGTAGTTAACGACCTGAGGTCAAACATAAACTTTTGGGCGCGATATAACCGATTCCCACGCGGGGCGGAGCCGCGGGGAACAGCTAGTACTTATATATTAACGGACTTAACGCTAAGAGCGTTCTCTACCAGTCAACCATTTGATTAATCTTCTTTTTCAATGTCGTCAATGACAAACTATTAGATATGATTTGTAAGGGGTTGCGATATCGTTTATCCTGAAATAAATTTGCAAATGAATTTATTTGTTTCTTTTCAAAATTATAAAAAAAAGTAAGAAAATAATTCTAGAAAACAAATAAAACACGAAATCATAAAATTATTGTTTGTGACAGGATTCGATCCAGGTACTTTCTTGAATCATTTCTTTACTAAAGTATTAAAAAATTCTTAAAAATTAATACAAAACGAAAAAAAAAGTAAATAAAAAAAAGTAAGTAAAAAAAAAAGTCATCTATAGCAGGATTCGAACCCTCGACTTAAAAATATGATCTACGACCTCTACCGATAGGCCAACATACGTTGCTAGAGATTGGCGAAATTTCAAATGGGATTTGTCTATAGGTACGCAAATTCGCGCCATCTATTGAGATTTTATGTTACTAAATTTACGATCAAATTCAATGTGTTATTTTATTAAAATTAATAGGTGCAGTGCGTGTTTTCGTCTTTATTGATATGGATAATAAAAAGTAGAAATCCTAGCCTTATCTAAATTAAATTAAACGTAAGTAAACGCATTAAAAGTTTAGAAGCAGTGTTTGAAGTAAATTTTCAATCGACCATAACTTCTTTTTCCCTTAACCGATTTTGACGAAACAAAGTTTTGACAACGCTCCTAATCATATGTAATCCAACTGTGAAAACCGCGTTTAAATCCGTTGAGTATTTTCGAAGTTATAACGTACCAGACAGACATACATACATACATACATACATACAGACAGACAAAAATTCCAAAAACTGTTTTTTTGGTTTCTGTTACTCCTTTTTAATCGCACTCAATCAGTTTTTTTGAAAAATATTAAATGTACAGACACTCGCATTTTAGTGTCTTATTATATGTATTGATAAGCGGAAGAGGCCCTTGGTCTTGTGGTTGCCAACGAGTTGTACCTACGAGTACGAGGCCGATAGCAATGCGATGCGATAAAGCATAGGTTTTCGACGTGATAACTCGGCACACGAGGCCGCTTTGTTACAAGCGTTCAGTCCTATCTCGTCTGCAATGTCCAAATGTGAATCATCTCAACAGACATTTAATTTTAGTCTCTATATACTTAGAAATAAGAGGGCGATCACAATATGTTTACGTCTACGATCAAGCCGATTTGGACTTTATACGCTTTATGCTAACCGTGTTGTTTACAATTTTAATGTAGCTCTTCCACCATAATAGGTACCTATGCTGCCTTATACAATATCTCAGGAATAAACAAAGTTTATAATAACCCAAGTTAAGCAAGTATAGCATTGAACTATTGAGTGAGATTTATTTCCATTGCTTTGTTTTTTAATAGGCAAAAGTGACCTTTATGTTTGGCACGAGGTGCGCGCTGTGACAACAAGATATTTATGTCTACTCTGTCTGTTGCTTTTTGTGGCTAGGTAGGCTAGCGCTTGAATTTGTCTTGATTTTGATCAATTAGTTCGGTATACATTTATTGTTCACGTTGTAGGTATGTACACTATACATACGAGTATACTATGTGAATCACCGTTACCAGAAAAAAGTTAAACTTCTCCGAATATTTTATTTACACAACAATTTTAAATAAATTAACTTCTACTAATGAAATGTTCTAAATTCCATTCGCTAATAGCCTCTGTCGTTTGCGTGGACGTCACCATGCGCCATTTCGTGGTCTAAAAACGGGGAATACTCGTGCAATAATCGACCATCGTCCGTCCTTGAGTGACCCCGTCACATTTTTTATCTGTCAAAAAGAAGAACGTAGACTGCGGTCAGCTGTTTGTGTTTGTTCCATCGCGTCTATCAACACATATCTTCACCATTATACATTTTACTACACGACATAACATTAATATTACTCGAACATTGCTGGACAATTATCATCACTAATATGAGACTACTGGGCCCCGACAAGCAATGGAAAGCGAAACAGCGAGCGAGACGCACCGAGAGAGATCGCAGTAACGGCGCGAGTACGCCGTGAGGCGAGGTTACTCCGACGCGTGACTTGCAAGGTCTCCGCTGCATTGCACGATGCGCCAAGGTTGATTCGATATAGAAACCTAAAGGGCTATTAGATAAAAAATAAACTAATAAAAATCTCTAAAATACCACTCAAGTAACATATGCATTAGAAGTTTCCTCCCGGTGCAATGGCTGGAGGTGAAATCTGCATCGGTCGTTATCGCAGTGCATCGTTGCAATTAGACAATAGGTTGAGTACATGGGTACGTGTAGAGTTAGTTATATGTAATGTACTCACTATATAGCTATATTAGATGCGGAGCTGTGTCGGCGGTGGCGGGCGGGGTTGTGGAGGCGCAGACAGGTGGCGCGGGTGCTGCTGCTGCGGAGGCGGTGGCGTGCGACCAGACGGACGGCGCGCGCGGCACTGGCGGCGGGGCCCGTCTTGCCCCGCCGCCGGCCCTGGCGCGTGACGTCACCTGGCCCAGGGCCCGGCTGCGACGTCTATTTTTGTCCACAACTAATTATCTAGATCCTTTGTTCAACTCGAGCGAATATGACTGAAAAGGAAATCTGGTTATCTTTATCCACTAACACGTCAGCACCAAACGCACGTCACCAGCCGGTAGGTACACACATACCTATGTAGACCTATTTACCTGCAACCGAGTGCCAACTGTGCGGATTCTGATATTGTGAATCATTGGTACTTTTGTTTCACTTTTACTAGTTTAAGGTTTAGCTAACACAACATAATACCTAAGCATAATACATACTATTGTTAAAACTCATCAAAATTACACTTAGGTACATATTACATAGAGATAAAACCTATGGAAGAATATGTTATGTACCTTTAATAGAAAGAAAATATAATTTATGAGCGATTAAAGAAGACAGAAGTACCTGCAAGAGACTCCACGAACCAAAGCATAGCTCTTAAATTTTAGATAGAAATGACAATAACTTATTTAATTTTGGTAAATAACATATCATTGTTAAATTTTAAAAATAGTTCTCTCATCTAGATATTTAGTTTTTTCTCTTAATTTCAAAGTACTGTAAATGTATAATTGATTACAAAAATCATAGACTCATACACTGAGACACTATGCAATCTTCCCAGGAAACATAAATTAGTGGTAGTTTCAGTAAAGAAATAAGGCTATGTTAAAAAAAGATTATTTATTTAAATTACAAATACATTTACTACTGTGCGATACATTTGTTTAGCTAACTACTAGCTTTCGCCCGCGTGAATTTCCCATGGAAACAGATTTTTTTTTCCGGTTATCCTATGTCCTTTTTGCTTCTATCTATGTGTATGCAAAATTTCAGGAAGATTGATGCAGAAGATAGGGCGTGAAAGCGTATCAAACAAATAAACAAACTCACTTTCGCATTTATAATATTAGTTAGGATACACAGGAAGATTTATAACATAACACGAGAAAGTAAAAAACCATTAATTCAGTCCGTAAACGGCTGAACAACTGGGAAATGATCACTATAACCAAGACCAAATTAAGCAAACAGCTGTTCTACGTTCTATGAAAAGTATTTTTTTTTACACTCCTGTCTCTATTATGTTCACTGGGAAAATTTTCTCAGTACCTATCCAGTATCTTAGAACGAGTCAATACTTTAATTTCTAATTGTAGTTGCACAATGTAAAAATAAAAAAAAGAAAGAAAAAGAAGTAGAGATCACCCACTCATTAGCGTTTCCGGGGCAAAGGTGCCCAAAACACGGCGGCATTTCCACGTTGAATTGCTAAGGTAATCCTCTGTACCAGAAACGAATGCACAATGTTAATAGTTTTAACATATACCTCCAGTTCAGTTTTTGTGTAGGTATGTGATGCAGTTTATTAAATACAGCCTATATCTATCTATTCGTTCTATTTTCACAAACTTGCACATTTATCATTCTTCGTCCTCATCCTAGCTCTTTCTCGGTTGCTTCTAAGTTCAGGGTCCGCTTTCCTACTTTTTCTACTCCACTTTGCCCGGTCAACCATCCATGGTTGTCATTAGCAGGCAAAGTATATAAAATTTGCACGTATATCATATTTCTATATAAGTATACCTAACCTATCCAATGCATATAGGAAAGGTACTTAAATATTTCTAGTTGTAGTGAGTGCTCCAGAGATAGGATTATGTAGTCTTGATGTGGATAGAGCTGTGTAGTGTTGGAAAAAAACTGAGCGAGAAACTCCATATTTTGATTAAAAGATTATGAAGATTAGAGCCTCTTTCGTGATACATCAGGTTTGCACAAAATAAAAGTCGTCCAAGTTGACACAAATCCGTCCTAAAAAATGTCGGCCATGTGGCCTGCTATGGGGGCGAAGAAAGAGCCATCATCATCGCGAGGAGAGGCATGAACATATTCTCACATCTGCTAACTGGAGAGGACAAGTGGACCTTAGGCTATGAAGCAACCTGCTAAGGAAAACGTGCTCTACATGAAGAAGTTACTCAGTCCTATAACCTGATTTTTAAGTATTGTCGGAATTTGCAGTTGTAAATTATGTATGTAGTCTATACTAAATCTAAACAAATGTGCCAAGTTTTTAAAAGTATATTAAAAAAAAATATATTAAGCGTAAATAAATTTAAGTGAACTCGGTATAGTTGCTCTTAGTTCCACTTTGTGTAAATACAATTTTCACATAGCAATAGTTTTACTATTGTTACTAGATTCTAAAAGCCAAATCATCAAAATCATCAAATCAAAATCTGTTCTGTCGTTTTTAAGATAGAGATTAGAATAAAATTTGCTGTGACTCTACAGAATGTTTTTAACACATGTTCATGTTTAATATAATTACAATTTTGTAATTTTTTAAATTATTCTTTTTATAAGTTACTAGCGACCCGCCCCGGCTTTGGACGGGCATAAAAAACTTTCTCTTGAATCACTCTATCTATTTAAAAAACGCATCAAAATCCGTTGCGTAGCTTTAAAGATTTAAGCATACAAAGGGACATAGGGACAGAGAAAGCGACTTTGTTTTGTACTATGTAGTAGTAATATTTTTGTAAGTAATCTTATTTTTTTTAAAGAAGATCTTTTTTTGAATAATAAATCTTGATAACTAATTAGTAAAAATCTAAAGTTTCACAAATAATGAATGCAAAAACTTGCTGCGATGTTTGTTCAACATCAAGAGAGTCGTTTAGAAATAGACAAAATAATGGCAAATCTATTAGTCAACAGACCACCACAACACACCTCGTTTGTAAGGCTTGCCGATCTTGTAATTTGTTGCAAGCGATTTATTGATTAACCAAAACGTAATGACGCAAATTCTTAGTACTCAAATTAGCACCGAAAAAGCGATTATTTCAGAACATAGTATCTTTGAACATCGGAATGAAATAAATGCAAGCGTATATTGTAAGTGTGGTATTAGAACATTTTATATTTCTAATTAATATTGATCGTTTTATACTTTTGCGGAGACCCATAGTAAGTATTAACTTCTTTCAATGGTATGGACTCATATGAGAGGAGAGGTGATTAATAAATACATGATTTTTACTAGTGTATTAAACTATTTATTGTATATTGGTTTAACTTTCTATGTTTATATATGTTTTTATACAATAAAGATATTACAAACAAACAAACAAACTATTTCTTAATTGCCTTCAAGGTCAGTAGTTAAGGCGTTTGCCTGTAGACCCGGGAGTCGTGGGTTCGAATCCCACGGAAAGCATACTTTCTTAAGTTGTTTCCAGTTTGGTTAGGACATTGCAGGCTTGAATCACCTGATTGTCTGATAATAAATATGATTTCGTGCTTCGGAAGACACGTTAAGCCGTTGGTCCCGGCTGCCATCTGGTAGTCGTTAAAGGAACCACGTCAGAGGCCGAGAGGTGGTACCGAAGAACTCTGATTCACCGTGACGCCGACTCGAAATGATGATGATGATGACTAGTGTATTTAATGAATGAATTATAAAATATTGTTCACATAATGACGCTGATAACTCGTAAACCAATCAATTCTGCTCAGGTCGGGAAATTACACAAACCCGAAGTAACGTCACCTCAGCGGGTTTTGTTCAATAACATTAAACTATCTCGTTAAATACAGAAACCTTCAAAAACTATTGATCACAGGGTCGATTGACCTTCTCAAAGAATATGGGTCCTATGGAGCAAACTGTCGGTAGAGTTATATTATTATTTCGTGTAGGTGTCACGGTCAATCGACCATGCACATCCTGGTATCGGTGGAGTAACCTTCCTGTTATGGAATACTTACTTACCAATCTTTTCTAAGGTAAGTGGGGATTTTCTAATGACGGCAGGTGTACCAGCTGCTGTGTAGGAGCCACCTCTCATAGATGTCGTAAAAGGCGAATAAGGAAATAATAGAGACATTTTACTTCTACGCCTGTTGTTATGTGGTAGATTCCACCATCGAAAGTATGCTTTTGATGGTGATTAATACCTTAGGAAGGTTGATGTCAGACAGGCGTAGGTCATGAAAGTAAAATTTATTTGGCTCTTTATGCAAGAAAAAATATTGGTGGATTTGGGTTGGCATTAAGAGTCACTTTAGGAGCAATCGAAAAATATTTTTATTTTCATTAATCAAAATACATTTTTTAGGTACAAATTACACAAATTAAGTCAGCTCCAAAGTAAGTTCGAGACTTGTGTTATGGGATACTGACAACTATATTTTACAACAAATACATATATAGATAAACATCCAAGACCCAGGACAATCAGAAAAATACAATTCATCTTGACCTGACCGAGGATCAAACCCGGGACCTCCGGTCAGGCATGTGAACCATTACGCCACGGAGGTCGTCATTAAAATAATACAAATAAATTCTTATTTTAAACAGACCTCTGACTGATCCAAAGAAATTGAACTATAGGCTTGATCCAACTACTGTGAAAGATAATACTCTTAGTATTAGTATTAACACTTTCGCGGACAGTAAACGATATAACAATAACATTTAATTGTTATTGTTAAATATCGTTAAATATAAAACAAAATAAATAAAATGTAAAGTTTACATTATTGATAGTTTTCACCGACTTAATAGTTATATTAAGGGAGACAAGCGGAGACGAGATACTATGTAGTATAATGTAACATTCGCAAATGATATGTTTATTTGTCTTGTTTGCAAAATGTGAAGGTTTATAGTCCGGTTGTCCGATGAATCATTCGATGCTCCGGGTTTGTCCATTGCCGTAGATGATGTGTTATGCGGATTAAGGCTGAGCAATAAAAATGTTTCATTTAAGAGTTGTATGAAGCAATTATTGTTAAATTGTAACATGTTTAGATGCGTTTATTGGTAAAAAAAAACTTTTTAGAGTGGTAAAAAACTCCATTTTAATTAAGTTTACCTGTCCTGGTGTCTGTGATAAAATATTGCAGACCTTTTTCCGCTTGTCCTACAAAGTAAGTTTTATTGTATGGATAATATATTTTACAAAGACAATGATGCCTCCAGAATCGGCTCCCAACGAGGGTACTCCTTAACGGACTGCGCGGACATTTAATTTTTGTTTTTAACGAAGGCTTAATTCAAGCGCCTGAAAACTTTTGTTTGCAACACGAGGATAGGGAAATATAGTTGGTATCAACTGCTAAGTTTCGCAGGCAACCACTATCAATCTCTAAATATTATTTCTTTTTAATATGAGTGAACTAAAGGTAGACCTTTGTACTGAAATAGTCTTCTTGGATTCTTCACTTTTACCTATTAAAGCCGCCAACCCGCTTATTTTGGTCTTTTCAGCTGAATTAGCATTCAGCTGAGCTAATTTTATTATCTACTATCCTAAAGGTAGCCTGAAAGAGAGTGCACTATAGTAATGAGTAAGGCCGCCTATTGTAGGTAGATCTTGTCACATAAAATAATTTTATGTATAGTGGTCCACAAATAAAAGTAAACCACTTTACCCTAACACACATCTTAAAATGGTATACTTTTTTAAGTGGCCCACTGTACTTATTAATGTTAGAAAATACATTAATAAGTACAGTGGGCCACTAAAAAAGTATACCATTTTAAAGTGCAATAAAGTGTGTGTGCTTCTTAAGTAGGTAAGTAATAACATACATTTTTGACTACCAATTTAAGTCAGCATATCAGCCAGTTATCAGCAAAGCAGTCAGTTATCAGCAAAAAAAAAATGTAATTAATAAATATAATGTTAGAAGGGGTTAAGGTTTTTATAAATAAGACCACGTGTGATCGATACAGGGTCTATATTCAGACTACTCACACAACATAAGTCGCTTACTCTCTATGGTTAGTTGTTTACATTATTTTATAGCTTATATCTATTTCGACCTATATATATGGAGGTGGCTGTCACGGATACATTTTAAAAGTGAAAAATATCATTATGTATAAATCATGATTTTCCCAGAGGTAGAAATTTATTTGTACCTTTCTGACTGTTGGCTCGGTCGACTCTATCTAAAGTAGGTACATACAATTCCCAATGGATCTTTTGAATAAGGGAAAACACTGGGATATCGTTTTATAGTAGACCTCACGCTCCAAAGCCAGACTTGGGATGTAAACGGGATGACGTTTAATATGTCGTTGAACGCCGCGTCGGTCTCCGGTGACCGACAAACAATTGAAAAACGATTGTGTCAAAACATTTTCCCAATCAAGTATAGGTAAACTGTTCTCTGCTTGACCCAAAGGTTGACTGTTAGATAATGCTTTAAGCATTCAGTCCGCCTTTTGTATGTTTGCAATGAAGTTAAATAAATGAAATAAACAAATATAGGTATGTATCCTACCTAATGCTTATTTAGTCATTCATATCGTATATTCATTTTCATTATAACCTGTGGGTTATAAGGTCAATTGACTCTGCACAACGTAGTGTCAGAATTTTTTTAAACAGACGTAACCACAATAGAAACTTCTTTAACGACCACCAGCCGACTAAACGTGCCTTCAGAAACACGGAATCAACTTTCTTATCAGATAATAGTGATACTATAACACAACATACAGACGGATAAAACAATTTTATCTAAACAAAGTGATATAGAATCAAGCGTTGATCACGTTCCGTACGTGCCTCGCGGTGCATCGCTAGTTTCGCTGCAATAAAACTGCATCTGATGCAAATAGACGATTTATCCCTTTTCCCGTACTATCAAAATAATTACAAACTAGAAAAATCCCCTGGTAAGTTTTTTCTGCCTCCGACTGTACAAGACTTTGGAAGGTTTTTATGCCCATGCGAAGACGGGGCGGGCCGCTAGTTTTATACATAAATTAATTGTCGTTCGTTAGTCTGGCTAAAACTCGAAAAAAAACTGATTTTGATCTTGAAATATTTGTAGAAGTTCTGGGAAGGTTATTTAAACCTTTCTTGAACTTCCAACTGGTGAGAAAAGTGCATTCAGGCGGCACAAAGATCGCCGGGTCAGCTAGTACTGGATAAAATACAAAACATCCCACGCAAGCCTCTCAAAAATTCGAGTTTTAAAGAGCCATGTCGTTGGAGTTGAAATAAAAATAATCAACATACTTTATAATATTTTTCGTATCACAAAATGTTGACTTTTTCTATCTAAAATGTTCTGTAATATTATCTATACAAAACGGTTATTAAATAACGTTTGTTTTACGGAAGCTCCACTTAAATATTTATTTTATTCTGTATTTAGTATTTGTTGTTATAGTGGCAACAGAAAAAAACATCATATTCTGTGAAAATTTTAACGGTTCATGGTCCCATTTTTACTCTTTGGGTACGGAAACCTAATAAAAAAATCGGCCAAGTGTGAGTCAGACTGGCGTCCTGAGGGTTCGGTACCACCACAATACTAAAAGACAATATGGTTATTTCACGACTTTTGTTTTCCTTATTTGTTTGTAAATATTAATTATCATTATTTATTTATTTTCTTAAAATTTTAGAACAAATTTAGTATTTAGATTTATTCCTAAACAAGTGATATTTGATATCGCTTCCTACCAAATTCCATGATTCTAGTACAACGCCAAGTACCCCATAAGTTTTGATTCCCATCCGACAGACAATAAAATGATCTTATAAGGGTTCCGTTTTGCCTTTTGATGTACGAAACCCTAATTAACAGTTTGTGACACAAAACAATGGAATCTTCTTAATTTTTTCTTCATAAGAATCTTCTTTCTTGAGTCAGCACCTAGGCAAGTCTTCAAGAGTAGTATGAGTCCGCTCTTGGCATTCACCGCGTGCCTTATGATATACTATAACACATAATGGCGCCGGCAGTGAACGCGAGGAGGAGGACTGGTTCTTCTTTCTTCTATGCTTTTTTTCAATAACTCTTCAATATGCTTCTAGCAGTCTTCATATACAAGTAATCTTAACACTCAAGTGCCGTAAAGATTACAGTCACGAATAAACAGGAACCACGGTAAAGACCGAGAGGCGCGGTTTCGAAGATCTCTGACACCAGGGTGTGCGTGCATGGTCGATTTACCCTGTAACCCACATGATATTATGATGGTGATGACGAATAAACTATAAAATATACACACACAGCTAAAACAATGCTGAGAATTTGTATATTAGTTTTTCGTTACGTTTTTACGCACATCACGCAAAAACTATTGAATGCAATCCGAAAAACATAAAATTATTATATACTTGATTTTAAATTTCACGTCTATATAGTTTTAGACCCACCATACCACCAGTGGTATGGCCGGTGGCATGAAAGGTCCGCAACGTACAAAAGCTGGTATGCAAAAAGCAAAGTTTTTTGATAGAAATCTGCCTTTACATATTCATAAACCTAGTATGAGATACAATGTAGGTGTCTTCGATTTTAAGATTAAAAGATATCTGAATATTATGACATGAAATAATTTGTGTCATTAACAATTTATAATACAGGCATATAAATTTAACTGGGAATAACTAATAGATTTTTTTAAACATACACAGTTGTTTCATAAGTGAGTGAATATAGGCATTCCACATTAAAGTCACATCCACAATGTTTATTTAATTTAATTTACATTGGTTTAAGATGAGTTTATACTTGCATTTTTTAAACAGGACAAAAAGAAGAAACTACACAAGATGGAGATGAAATATTAACATTTTATTCATGAAGTGTGAGAAAATAATGAACGTAGTAAAAGTATGAGGGCTTTGTCCTTGACCCCGCTTAATGACCCCGTTTTCACATGAACCGTCAACCGTTATGGCTCCATTGAATCGTGATCGTAAACCCTATGGGTAACTGGGTTATGACGGTTACGCTGACAAAAATCATACACATATTAGTAGTTTTGTATCCCGACTAATATTATAAATGCGAAATTGAGTTTGTTTATTTTCATCCTATCTACTGATCCAATTTTTATGAAATTCCGCATGTATATAGCTAGAACTATTGAAGAGGATATAGGGAACCTTTATTTCCGGGAAAAAGCACTGTTCCCGAGGGAAATTCAAGCGGGCGAAGCCACGAGCAAAAGCTTGTTAAGTTTAAGCTGAAGATACTTATGTATTTTTGTTATGGAATTCATCGTAGTTTAGGATGAAATTGTAATAACTAATATATTTTTATGCGATTGCCCTAGCCGTTTGGCCAAGACACATATTTTTTGAATAAGGTAAGGTATAGTAAGGGCGTGGAGGTAGAAGCTGGGCTCTGGGATCTCTACATGAGATCTGATAACTTTGTGACAGTGCGAGTTATACGGTTTTATTTTGGCAACATTTTAAATGAAAATGTTTTTTGAATCGATATATCATTCTTATGATATGTCCTAACTTCCCTGACTCCTAAACAGCTGAGGATCTGGGAGCGGCCAACGACAGAGCAATCAACGTAGCCACATACTGGTCAAAAATAATAAGAGTCAAGCTATTTCGACTCAACAAGAAGAAGAAGAATGATTCGATACATTTAGAAAGCTTAAAAGCAACAAAATGCTTCATTAACGAATTAAGCATGTTACTAACATTTAACACAATATGTAAACAAACCAAGAAAACATTAAGTTACAAGAATCTTCTAATTAAATAATATTAGCTTATAATTAACACGTTCACGGACATTTTTAAAAACACAAAATAGGTTTTATTGTTATAACTGTTATAGCAGTCGTGTGACCACTAACGTGTTAAAGACATAATCATGATTTATTAAATGCATACGTTGAATTTAGATCAGATAGCAGAGAGAGAGTATAGTCCAAGAATAAAAATCGGCTAAGTTCGAGTCGTAATCACACCCTGAGGATTCCGTACCACCACACAACACTAAAAGTTAACTGGTTTACGCTTTTGCTTTTATTTGTTTGTAAAAATAATTCTCTATTTATTTTCTTAAAATTTGACAATAAATAAACTTATAGTTTTTGGATTTATTCCTACATAAGTCATTTATGTTAATGCTTTTTACAAAATTTAATAATTATAGTTCAAAAGGAAGTACCCGATAGGGTTTGACACCCATCTAAAAACGCAAAATTTACGAAATTTTTTAACATTTACGGTCATATCTTTTGATTACGTTTTGCCTTTTGAGGTACGGATCCCTAATAAAAATACAAATACCGCACACATTTATTGAAAAAAAAGTGATAGCAGAACAAGAGGACTAGAACTAGTGTA
The DNA here is from genome assembly GCA_947044815.1 of Apomyelois bistriatella. Classification (NCBI taxonomy): domain Eukaryota; kingdom Metazoa; phylum Arthropoda; class Insecta; order Lepidoptera; family Pyralidae; genus Apomyelois; species Apomyelois bistriatella. The sequence continues at coordinate 3,819,268 of OX345688.1, forward strand.
GACCAGGGGAGCATTGTCCGCGAGACAATAGATGGGGGATGCAGCTGGCGGTGCAGTCGGGGGGTGACGCGATAGAGCGTTAGAACCCGCTGTTAGATATTTTGCTGCTGGTAAATGGTGTTTAACACGGATTTATAATAAGCTATTATTTAAAAAATATAAGAACATGTCTGATGACAATACAAATAAACTCGTTATTCCATATCCATTTAATCATATGTGGAATACATTTTTCAATCTCCTTTTAAACTCCTTCATTTGATACCCCACTCGATTAGATTGATCCATTTTTTTTGTATGTTAGTTATTGTGTATACAATCTGCCATTTTGCGTATGTTGACGTCACATGTAGCCGAAATCCGATGACGGTCGAGGGAAACTGTTAAGATTACACTTTTTATTTAGTACAAGGTACCGCTAAGACAGTACGCTCTACATTTTTATTTGAAATTATAAATTTACAGATTGCTTTTATGTTGTATTTTTAAATATTCTTACAAATCTGTCACTTAGCCGCGCTCAGGTGATACTATTATAGGTCCACGTAAAGCTTATCAAAAGGAGCTAAATAGAGGTAAAACGTAACTAACCTAGTAATAAGGTATAGACCCTGGTGTTAAGATAGCTAAAATATGTTTTGTCCCTCTCTCTTACCGTGAAAAACTACACAAAACACAATTTAGCTAAATTGGACTTAAGAACGTTTATATATATACGAGAGTAATTGTTTTTATTCTACTAATACTAAACTGTTAACTTGTACAGTTAGAATTATATTGTTTTGAAGTAATTTGATATCACTCTAATCAAAATATAACAAATATAACATCAAATTGAAGTTTTGAAGTAATTTGATATCACCTCGGGACTATGAAATGATTCGATCTGTGTATGTCATGTGAAGGTCGATAATACTACTAAAATATTAAATGAAATCACTTTTGTTTGCAGTAAATGAGTTTACGACACAGAACTGTAAATTTATTCGGATAATTTGGCTGCCAGTGACGCAAATGGATTAACCATGCATGTAGGACGTCAGTCAAGTGCCTAGCTGTGCTGAAGAGTCAACCGCCAACAAGTCCTGACTTAGCGTGAGCTCGGAAAGTGATAAAAAGTGATTTGATTTGAATCTTGCCATCTTGACGATCTCCGTGGCGTAATGGTTAATGCCTGCACGCTACTCAGAAGGTTTCAGGTTCGATCCCCGGTCAGGTCAAGATGAAAAATTATATTTTACTATTTGTTATATAATATTTACTATACATTATCTGTCTTATTAATAAAATAACCCTAATCCAAGCATACACCGAGGTTACGCTTGGAATAGTTAAACTAGGAATAAGGATGTTTCAACCAAGTTTTAATATCCTTATTATTAAACTTAGGTTAGCGACGTTTTAGCTATACTAGTTACACCTCGGTTTAAGGCGCTGTATCCCCAACTCTTAGGTATTTAAGAGAAGTGAAGTGCGATTATAGTACGTACTCGTAATGAAATAAGGTTGAAAGTGGCGATACTGGGTTGGCCTGTCACTAGTCTCCGTTCAATGCCATTTCGGGTGAAATTTTTCAGTTTTAATTTAATATTTCAATAATTATGACTAAATATTGTAATTTTTTTAGGTATCCCTCTGGGTCAATATCTTATTCTTTTTATAGACGTAAAAAAATTGGTAGTTGTCGCTGAAGATATTAAGTAATTCGCGACGAAACCTTTTCTGGATATAGCTTTTTTGCTATTTTATTTAGCTAGGTTTTAATTTTTTTTTTTTAATATTTTGACGTAATCATTTATTTTGATCCTTGAACTATACTTCATATTTTTTTCATGCTTGTATTCCATGAAGAATAAAGCTAACTGCGCGACGAAAAAATAGACGTTTTACGGTATTCCCCTGACGCACAGCGCCTTAAGGTAGAAAGTTGCAACACTGACCTTTTTACCATAATAAGAAAACGAATATTTTGTTTCTTTTTTCCATTTTGGACTTTTATGTCACATTGTTGACAGAAGTGATATATCAAAACCAGATTAATAAATTCAAGAAATCCTTAAAAGACTCGTTTCCAGGTAAATACAAAATAAATAAATAAAAATAATCTTATTTGTTAAAATTGGTTTGTAATGTATAGTAATGTTTAATATGTTTATTGTGTTTTTGTTGTTCACGCTCGGCTGGTGGATACGGCTTTAAACGAAACGTGCCGGATAATAACAGAAGATGAAGAAGAATTTATTGTGTTTTGAGCAAAAGAAGCAGGCAGAGTTCCAGATGATTACTGCTCAATATAATATGGAGGCTGCAAAATCAAAAAGTGATAAATGAAATATATATTTATTTTCTCTTGAAAGCATTTTATTTTTAACATGTGTTATCAAAAATTTCCTATGAATGCAGCTCAAATAATAGTCTCTTACCATCTTGTAGCACTTATGAATTGTAATGCTGGTACCACACATGGCTATATGGTACTACCATCTCTTAAAACCATTCAAGAACGATTGAGTAAGGCAGATGTCGTCTTACATCATGTATTGCGCTGTCTCGCTTACTCACTCGTACTTGCATGGTTTTTAAGAGATGGTAGATAGTAGGCCACCTTATTTGCCTATTCGGAGCGCGTATTCGTAACAATAGCACGTGTCAAGCAACAATGACGGAGAGTGCGCGCCCATGTTTGGATTGGTCGCCATTAGTGGCATTTCTATCTTGAGCTCCGCCGTGCTTAGGAAGAAACGTTAAGCCGTTGGTTCCCGGTTGTTATCGGTAGATGGCAGTCGTTAGGCTATGTCAGAGATGCCTTTAGGCAGCCTGAAAAATCTGACAGTGTTGGCCACTAACACATCCGGATCATGTTCCTGTGGGTCTGGATTCCCTGTAAAAAGGGTTACGGATGTCAGACGGCAGTCGCTCCATTGTTGGTAATAACCAGTTCCGCTAAACCAAGACCATGATTAATAGCGTACTTTGGGTTATGAAGCGCGAACTAAAGATGCAACCGAAAAACACGCTCGGACGAAGAAGATACCAGACTTGTCACCAAAATTTTAGGTTAAATTGTCCTTAATCTGTCGCTAAACCTAATGGTTGCTAGGTATATCTTTACACCAAGGTTGAACCTAGGTTTAAGTTATTCTATCCTTAAACTGGGTTTATTAATAAGTATTTTTACTAAAACTGCTTTAAACCTTGGTTTAAAGTTAAGCGGACCTTATAACTGGTTTATTAATAAGACAGTATATGTACTGAGTGATTTTTACCTATTTATTCATTTATTTCTATAAAAATTTGTAAAACTGAAGTTAGATTGTTTGGATGCTTTAATGGTCTGGTTTGAAAAACAAATCTATACTATCTAAAATATAATAATACTGAAAAGTTTGTTTGTTTGAACGTTAAAAACTAAAAACTTCTGGTCTGTTTTAAAAGAATATATCCTGTATATAAGTGCCCAATTCAAAGGAAATGTTATAACAGGCACTACACTCAACTAAGTACACTCAACTTTGCAAAATTTTCTAAACAGAGGAGTTTTTTGTACAAAATAATCACAAGTTGAAACCTACATACCAAAATTATAACAAAGTCGTAATTTTTTCATTATACTTTTATTAAAAAAAGTTGAACGCCTAATTGGAGATAGAAACACTTATATAGGAGTCCATAATTGTAAAAGACGTAGTAGACGGAGTGCGAAATAGGCTGATTACTAAGTAGGAAATTTGCGAAGTTGTCTCCACGAAAAGTAGTCAAAATGAGAAATAGACAGTTTGAGAAGTAGACCCCTGGCGCCTGATCGCGAAGAAAAAGACCTGATTACGGACAACCTAATATATCATAGACATATAGATACACTAATAAAAAATATTCTCTTGCCAAACAAATACACGATCCTTGTGATTGGTCTAGTCAATCGGATACAGGAAAAAACAGCATATTAATATTCACTAAGAAACACAATACATGTGTCAAAAGTATAATAGCCCCACTTTTTGCAACTTGGGTTAAACTAAAGCGAGGGTAGATAAAAGATATTTGTACGTGGACATTGCGTATAGTTCGTGAATTGGTTATCGATCGATACGCGATAGCATCAAGCATGCCACACTCATGTCATTCATTGAATTACACGTAGTTGAAAATTTTTACGTTCTACATCTGACAAATGTTTAATTTTTTTTTAACATAACTTCACTTAAGATTAAGGCATAAAAGTCTGTCAGTTTTATTAATTAAACACACCCGGATCAAGATTTTCCCTGTAAAAATGACAGTGATTACACTGTCGTCTAACCTTCGTAATCATTTTTACATGGTCGTATGTATAAGTATATGACGGCACTGGTACGACCATGATTGACCCTGGGCTCTGAAGCGTAAGCAGTTGAAACAATTTAAGATGAAAATAATACTCGTTTAGATATTTTAAATGAAATGGTTGTTATGAGTGTCTGGTATTTAACATGTACTCAAATATAAAACCAAAACTCGAGCATTGGGTATTGACATTTTGATTTTAATAAAAGGGCCGCAAACGAGAAGAAATATAGAAAAGGCAAGTAAAATGTCGAAGGAGTGCATAATATCGGAACGCTCCCAAGAATAGGGTTTTAGAGCGACTAATATTATATATTTTAAGACATAGCTACGAAGATTTCCGATTTTAGTCGGCGATTGCTATTTGGATAGGAAGAAATAATAATGTTCTTCGAAACCGTCCTTCGGTCTTTGACGTGTTTAAAATGCCTAAGATAACAAACCCAAGATAGCTACGAAAAAATGATGTTACCTAAATGAGTTCTATTGGATACAAATAATATTCAAGGCAACATAATATTACTTACTATTAGTGTATATTAGTAAAAATACAAAGCTCGAATTAAGTGTTGATATAAATAGACACGTCACGCAGCAGTGTTGTATCGTTCGTGAATCATTTATCGATCGTATGATAACGTCGCGGCCCGGTCGTTCACTTGTGTTATTGTGTTGCACTACACTATAATATATTAATGCATAAATATCGTACAACTTTACCTCGACATTTTCGCTGTCAATGTTTGAGAATGCTTTGTTTTATGTATCGCGACGTAAGGTGTCAACTGCACGGCTATACGTTCTATTCAACAAGTGTGCAGTTATTAAAATTTCCATAGATTAATTATTATTTACTAGTTCGTTACTTAGAACTAATTCATTATTATATTACAGTAACCAAAACTTCTGTTAAAATAGTTGTGACAATTTGGCATACAATTATAACTATTTACTTTTTGCTAGTTGGCCCGCGGTTTCACCCATCAGTGATGTAAATAAATAAATAATAAAGTGTTTAAATTTATACATAAATATATAAACACACATATTATATACACATATGCGTACATACATGCTCATACATACCTTCACACACACATACACACATGATGTGTGTATGTATACGTAGCTTTTCAGAAATATTTGTTGCTTCTGTTCTTTAGCTCTATACAGCGATGTCCAGACATCGCTTGGAGAAGTAGCGTAATTACTTTCATATTAATAATATTACTTAGTCCAGAAGCTACAAAGGAATATACAAGATTAATGATAAAGAAGATTGGCGATCATGCCGACAGAAATGTATAATATGACAAGATAAATTTAAAAGGAATAAGTAGGAATATAAAAAAGTATACAGAAATGTAGGCCAATCCCAAAGTGGGATAATGTGGATTGCCAATGATGAGATGTGCTTTGCAAATGTGCGAAAAATAGCAAAAAATATATTTACCGGACGGTAATTCACTATGCATAAATAAAACGATATCGTTATTTGACACTAACCTTCTATTGACGTCATCTCCACGCTGCTAAACGGCAATTTATTTAATTATCAACTCTATTGTTAAAGCAATAAACGTTATATAGAGGGCATTAATGACTTTGTTCGGTGCGCCCCCTAAGGGGTGCAATGCAAAACGGAAGCCTTATTAGTGAAGTACGGTGTTGGGGTAATTACCGCTGAGGTGGCCAATTGCTGGGAAAATTGTGACCGATTAACAAGATTCCATACATATCGTTACTGAAACGGATATTACTTGGAGTTACACATGAGCTCAATTCATAAAAAAATATGGAGAACGATAGAAGAAACGGTTTGTAACAGGCAAAAGTGCGACGAAAAATGTTTGATTATGGGAACCAAGGTGGCAGGAATGGACTGGTTGGAAAAGGTGAGAGATAGGAAGAAATTGGAGGAGGCCTATACTCTAAAAGGGGTTTCTACAAATCCATACTTCCATACTAATATTATAAATGCGAAAGTCTGTCTGTCTGTCTGTCTGTCTGTCTGTCTGTCTGTCTGTCTGTCTGTCTGTCTGTCTGTCTGTCTGTCTGTCTGTCTGTCTGTCTGTCTGTCTGTCTGTCTGTCTGTCTGTCTGTCTGTCTGTCTGTCTGTCTGTCACCTCTTCACGGCTAAACTGCTGGACCGATTGTGATGAAATTTGGTAGGGATGTAGTTAACGACCTGAGGTCAAACAAAGGCTACTTTTGGGCGCGATATAACCGAGTCCCACGCGGGGCGAAGCCGCGGGGAACAGCTAGTAAGCTATAAATGCTTTGTGTAAATTTTTACAGTATGTACAATTTGCAAGAAATTAAAGGCTTTTTTTATTTATGGGAACCAAACTGCACAATATAACAATAACACTACTTGTTCCTTTATTATGACTATCTATTCACAATATAAGGCGAATGGCATTTTGCATTAAGCAAAAACAAACAATATAACATCACTGATGAATTAACAAGCAGGTCATTCTTTAAGCAATGGTTCCACAAACCTCTTCGAATATACACATAGAGCAATGGCGTTCAAATTCCACTACCCCACTAATATTAAAAAGGCGAAAGTGTATGTTTATTAATTCTTCACGCACAAACGGCCCTGGGCCAACTTTTATGAAATTTGGTAGGTACCCTTGGAGGTACCTTGGATTAACACAAAGGGTACTTTTTATCCGCGATTCCCGTTGGTTTGGTCAAAAAGATTTATAGTCAATGGTGCTTTATAAATATTTATAATAGGTATAATTAAAAGTATCTATAATTAACCGCAGGTAACATCGCGGGGTGCAGCTAGTAGTTATATATTTGCAATAAAAAAACTTGAAAGAAAATCGTCAGTCGTCGATCCAAGGCCGAATGATACAGAAAAATATACACTAGAGGTACACATATATTGTATATATTCGTGTTTGATTTCGAGGATGGTACGGCCGTCTTCCGACCGGTAACATCGTACGCCCATACTATTAATACTAAATGAGGTACTTAATGTATACTTAGAAATAGATTTTGTGCTATAAAAGTAATTAAAACATTAATGATGTTTAGAACAACTATCAATTTGTATTCACTATTTTATTTTCAATCACAAGCCCATCTACTTCTAGATTAAACAAATTTTGTTCTCTATCTGAATGTTAATATTTCAAAAATGTTTGCATTAATGTTGAGAAATGGTAAATTATACTGATTTAAAATAATTACTTGTATATTTGAATGCTGTGTAAACTTGAACTAAAGCACTGGCACTATAGGGGAAGCTAACATCTTATGAAACCTATTGGAAAATGCCTCAGCGCCCAAGCGGTCACTGGTGGCCGCGAATGTTAAAGTTTTTATTGTTCCCTCCGGCAGCTTAAGGATTAAGATATCTTCGAATAAACTATGTTTAATTGTATACTTAATATACACAATGTTTAGCGCTTCTTAAAGAATATGGACCAATAAACGTATTATGTTCATTTGACAACCAGTGGCGTAATGGTAAACATGCCTGCCTGCTACTCAGATCCCACTTCGATCTCCGGTCAGGTCAAGATGGAAATTATTTTTTCTGATAGACCTGTGTCTTGGATGTTCAACTATATATATATATGTATATGTTATAAAATATAGTACCGTTTGAGTTAGTATCCCTTAACACAAGTCTCGAACTTACTTTGAGGCTAACTCAATTTGTGTGATTTTACCCTAAGAATGTACTTATGTATTTACTTTACAAGCATGGGCTTCGTGATCAGCTGTTTGGAAAATGTGAGGGCATAGAAAAACAAGGTTTATTTTAGCGCTACTAATGAAAATATCTATAATTATAATGGGGAGGCAGATATAAATATCTAGCCCGACGGAATGAGGGCTTCGGCACTGATCAGCTGTTTCAGTGTATACTGAAATTTTAATTTTACGTAGAATCTGGACAAAAATACGTTAAGAAAAGTAATAAAAACACGCTTTTACACAACAACCGTACAATAATCGGAAAATTAAGCAAATAGTTTTGACATATCCTATACTTATAATTACGTAATCGCGCTCGGTCTCTAACAAGGCAATGTTTTTTATTTTTAATTTCTGTAGATAAATGTTTGACACGCTTTAATTTACGACCGTTCTTCATTATTTATGATTTGGTAATATATATTGTGTATACACTCACATTCAAGCCTTAAGTTAGATAATTCTTTTAGCATTAAGTCCGCCTATTCCGCTATACAGTTTGTATATTGTATACAAATGTATAAACTAATAAATAAATATCATAAAAGTGTTTTATTACACCACTGCGTGTCTGGAAAAAAAATGTTCGTTATGGAAGGAAAGGATTCGGAGGACTAACTACGACTAATGGCCATCTACTCGTCGAAAGAACATTTAATAAAAAAGCCATTTCGACTTAAAAGGAAAAGAGAAAAAAGAAAGGACGTGTACACAATGTAGAGGCGCCCTTAGTCAGCGCCGGTAACACCCGGCACGGCGGTATCGGCCGATCAGCTGCGCGGTAAACGTGGTAGTTAACCATTATTATTGTTCAAAGCTTGTAGCCAATAGTTCAATGACTATTTGGTTCGAAGTTTTAGTTTTAACTAAGAGTTCCTTTTTTGTAGAGGTGAATGTAAAAATTATTCTGCAGTCATAGTTTGTAGCGACGTAGCAGCTATTCGTAGCCTTGTCGTAGCACTTGTGAGAACTTTGGTCACAGTACATGAAATGTGGGATTTTAAGTTAAACAATATTTTCTATGTCTTAATATTAAAAACCATTTCAAATTAAACCTTTGTTTGTATGTTAATCTCAGGAACGCATAGAAGTATAAGTAATAATTTAAAAAGCAAACGTGTTTAAAATGTAAAAATACGGTAGTGTTTGCTTCTATAAAAGCGACTATCACTTTAACGATAGGAATAGATAGAGTTACTAAAGACAAAAGCAATTCAAAGACCTTTACTGAAGTATAAAGGTGATCTTAGATAAGTTTATTAAGTTAGCATGCCAAGTATTCAAAATTAATCATTGAAAAAACTAGTTGGCATCGATATCCTAACAACTATATATAAACAATGCCAGTCACAGACCTTCCATCACTTGATCGGTAAACACTCGATTATCAAATAAATTACCAATGAAAAGTGTCAAAACGGCTTTGAATTCAAATCAGCGGTGGTCAAACACGCTATAGCTTGATTGATCGCACGCCCCCTCAAGTGGGCAGTGCATTCTCCATGGTGAAGGAATGTAAACAAAGCCACGGCCGACTTGAGGGCTCGCACTAAAAAAAAAATTACTTTACTACTTTGGCTATTTGAGAAATAACCAAAGTTTGACAAGATAATAATGAAGTTGATTTAACAAAAGTGATTTACAAAAAAGACAAGGTTTGGTTACATATTGCAAAGAGTTATGTGGTCACATTTTTGTTCTATAGATTGACGAAAGTTGGGTTGTGTATAAGTAAGTATTTTTTCCCCCCACCTGTACTGGGTAATCTTTGGTTGTTTGTAAATGTAAACCTAGTCATATTTGGTTGGTGTAGGTATATTGGCTTTTTAATATTTATAAAAAAATATCATCGTTCAGGTAGCGATTACAATTTTTCACATAACAATCGTTTTTCTACTCTATTTAGTTTTCTGAAACTTGTGGACGGCGACGGATCGCTAGAAATAGGTAAGTAAATATATTATACTAATACCAACGATGAAACATTGAAGTATAATTGATATATTGATTAAATAGTCATACCAAAAAAATCAAACTCCTAATTTGACCCAAAATTTAATATAAAATTTCTAGTCACTTACACTCATTTATATAGTTGCGTGAAAATAGCGTGTTGGTATCGCCTTGGAAACGATTTGTTGCAACATACCAACGTAGGTAGTTTAATCAGTGATACGATTTTTGACAATCTACAATGATAATTAAACTATTTTCTTGTGAAAACACTCGAATGTTATTAAGGTTATGACTGTAAAGACTTATTATTAAATAACATAAACAACATATAAAAGATTTTTAAATAATAATAGGGAGGATAAAAAAATAATACTATATCGATCGCTGACAGCAATTTCTCTTGACGTAGTTAGACTTGTAAAAAAACTGCTTTTGTGGTCTCAGTAACTAAAATTGATGTTGGCTGTTTACAAATCCAAGAACCTAACAAGCTTTTTTCGGAATGCGGTAATAATAAAAAATTTATATTTACATTTTGTTATTCTCCTTTAAGAGTATAATACTCCTACAATTTTTTTCATATTTGGGTAAGTTATGCTTTACAGATGTGATTATTTTACAAACCTGTGCCCCTAGTATGAGTTTTTCTTAACGCAGACGCTAGCGACTGCGTTAGCAATTTAGTATGGCAAACCTGTACAGCGCCTCTGGTGGATAATAAGGCAACTAAGAAATTCCATACAAAATCCTAACGCAGTCGCTAGCGTCTGCGTTAAGAAAATCTCATAATAGGGGCACTGTTTCTCTTACTAATATATTGTAAAGCTCCTTAATTTATAGCAAAAAAATAAGCAAACAAAATAGTGCGTTCGTAATAGTGAATAGAGGGTTATCTCCCAATGCTGGCCGTGTCATTGGAGCGGAGTTCGGAGGGTCGTCGAGAGGGAAGTCCCCTGTTTCCTCCGATGACAAAAGTGCCCCTCTCTACCCCTGATCATTGTCCTACAGGCCGTCAGATTTTATTCATACTTTTTTTTTGTAGACCACGGGTCTTTGGTCGTCCGATTTTTTCGAAATTTACTACTATTTTTATTGTAATCAAGTGTTGTTATGCTGTTGGATTTCTAAATAAATAAATAAATATGTAGAGGCCCTTTGGAAAAATTCATGTTATGTGGTACTCCTGCCAAAACCTGTTCCAGGTTAAATCATTTAATTATTATAGATAATCGGATACCTACCATAATCATGATAACTATTTGTGCTAGGCGGAGACTCGCTACTCCACATTGGTCGAGACACTTACATTTTTATTATTCATGCAATAAAATTATTACCGATTTTTTATAAATTTTATTTTAACAAATTAACATGCCTATATTACAATTTCACCTAGAATAGTTACTAATCCTGTGAGTTTAACAATAAATCTGAGTGAGTAACTAACATACTACTACAAATTGTATTATTTTCAAAGATATTTTATATATGTCGAGAACAGGATAATAAATATTTAAAATATGTTCCGACTAAACATACTGTTAAATCTGTTTTTAGAGTGACCAATGGTAAATAAGTGATTTTTCATATTTATAAGCATTTAATTATTTTTGTTTACGCCGCGCTGGAGTAAATTAAATCGGATAGGTACATTACAAAGTTAAATTAAATAGAATATTTTCATATAAAGAGCTTCTAAATCCTGTTACAATCAATTCTTTAAAGAATAAATTACAGTGTCGCGAACAGCCGTCAAATTCACGTCACACACACCCTCTATACCCAGACCCCATATCCAATTGCCATCCAATAAAATCATACATCCAAACTATTTTAATACAAATTCTATAGAACCCTTCCTTTTATGCAACTCTGGACGACCTTAGCACACTTTAGTTTTTTTTTGAGGTAATAATAATACTTAGTACGTGGAATCGAAGGGGTAGCCCGAGTCGAGTCGCGTGGCGCCTACAGGACGTTGAACCGAAGGTACCTTACTTGATGTACGTACTTCGATCTATCTTTAATTACGTAATGGATCGGTGGTATGTATTAAAAAGAAATGTTTTTTATATATTATGTAAGTAATGTTTAAGGCAAGATGAGATTCGTCATATTATAAATTGATTATCCTTTTAGAAATAATATCGATTAATTAATGGATTACTTTCTTTTTATAATATTTTGAACTTTTGGTGTACATTTGAGCTTTTTTAAAGAAGTTTTTGTTACAAAGTTTATTTGTTTTAAGTACTAAAATAACTGTTTAGTCATTATGTATTGATATATATTTTACTTTACACAAATCAAATATAAAAAGTGATTGCATAATTGGTTTTTTATGAAAGTTAATAGATATGAAAAAAGGCATACCAAATCTTAGTATTTCTATGTTAAAAATTGTAAAGGTAGGGACAGAAACAGACAATACAAACAAACTTATTTTAAAGATATAATTAATAATGCAATGTTTAAAATGTTAAATTAAAAAAATGAAACGGGAGCATTCGTACAAAGCATAACAGAAAGATTTCTCTACTTAATCAAGAATTTTGAAGGCCCTTCGTATACAAAACTAGTGTCGCAGTATCGCACTATACTCGCGGCACCACAATAGCTGGTACCGTGGGAGACGGGCCTTGTCACGACTTCCAGCCCGGCAGGCCGCCCCGCGCAGCTGTCGCGTACGTAATATATGACGATCGATTATGATTCTCGATTCCCATTGTTCCTATTCGATTGTTCCTGATCGACTTCGTCCCCGCGGGAAATGTGAATGGAGCGTTGTATCTAGTATTATTATTACTTTTTATGGTAAACGGATAAGTTTGATTATATTCTAAGTTAATACTGCATTTTAATTATTGTGATTTTCTAATAAGTGCAATGTTAGTAGACGCTATTACCTACGCTATAACTTCGTCCATGCGGAATTTAAATATACATTTATTAATTTTGTTATTTATTTTTTATTGCGAGGAACTAATTATTTTGTTGAAATAAATTAAATATTGTTAGTTCAGGTTACTTAGACACACTTTATTACATTGATTTTAATTAATGAAGCTATAGTTACGCCTTATAACATAAGCTATCTATCAGCTAGTAAAAATGCCTGCCATATAGGTCTATCCGTTTGATAGTAGATTGGAAACAGAATAGTCAGGTACAGAATTGATTGCTTCTTTCTGTTATAGTATCGTACTTAAGAATAAGAAATATTTATTAACTAAAAATGTCACAAACAAGGTTTATTAAACTGTCATATATGCATTTACTAAAAAGCTATATTTTGGTATTACAATCAGACACTAGAATTTTATTTATCTGTATCCCACGTTTTAATATGAATAGGGTACAAAAATGTTGATTTGAAGATGTTATCCATAACATTTTATTAACGCTAGTCTCACTGTGTCGTGTTGCTAGTATTTGGTTGGTCTAAGTGATCATTAACACTTTGATATGCACAGGCCTTATAGGATAAATATATAACGATGTCACGTATTAAAAAAAAAGAACTCATTACTAAACAGCCATGACTGTACGTTCTAACTTTTTTTTTCGTTCTAAAAATGGAAATTACCTTGTTTTTTAAAATTAAACGAGATAGAAAGTGACCGATGGAATTAAAATATTAATTATTCAGTTTATGTGCAACCGGTTGTTGGATTATTCAATGCCCGCTGCATATGTCTACTCTGCCGCGCATACAATAGACTCGTTTTAATGCATTCTATTACTTATGCAGATAGGTTACGCGTGCAAATAATGTACGAAGGTTTCGGCTAGACAAAGCGAGTTGGATTAATCACCCAAAATACGGGGTGTGTTTTTTGGGTGTAGAGTTGAATGGAGTTGGGGTCGATGCTCGCAGCTGCAGCGGGCGGATCAAATTGATATGTCCGCGGGTCACACATGGCGCTGCGCGTGTGCCGCTTGCAATATGGTGGCGCTCGCGAGCCGCACGCGTGACCGTTATAATGATTCGCCAAGTTTTATACTGTTATTAGGTGTTTGTCTTTATTCGCGTTGCGTTACAATTATTTATTTAAAGAATTTGTTTAATGACATTATATTATGTATTAGCTGATCCGACATTTTTTGGGTCACACATCACTTATGGTTATGGAAAAGAGGTTTCGTTCTATTCTCAAATCAACTGAATAAAAATGAAAACAAATGTATATATCTAACAGGGGTTTTGTTAAAAACACACATTGTGGAACGAAAATTTTATGGGTTTATTAGAGATAAATATTTCTTGTATTTTTTTAGATTAATTGATTTAACTTATTATTTTAAACTTAATTATGCATAGCAACAATATGAAGTTCGAGTTTTCTGACTTGAAACTATCACAACCATTTATTTATTTAATTTTATCCCATTATTTTTATGAAATATCACTTTATTGTTGTTTATTACGTTATATTTCTGTATTATCTGACATCGATAATTGTTATATTTTAAGACGCAGTTTGTATGATATACAAAAGCTTCCCTTTATGCTAGTAATTATAATATGAAGACGATCTTTGGTCTATATGAAATGTGTACTTTGTGATATTTGGCAATTCTAATATCTTGACCTAATACTACCCCCCTAAAACCTCAGTAGGTCAGCCATAAATTATCAAGCACGGGCCACGTCTAATTGTAATAATGTTTGGTTGTTAAAAACATAATTTATTCAAACAACTATTAAAATTTTTAAAACTTTTAATTAAAATAAGAATTTGATTATATTGTGTTTGTTTTAAAATTATTCATATCAATAAAGAAAAAAATCTCTCATTATTATTAGTAATACAATAACGTTTAAGTTGAAAAAGAAATATAAAACATACCGACGAATTGAGAACCTCCTCCTTTTTTTTGAAGTCGGTTAAAAAGTAAATGAAAATGCATACTCGTTCATTGTTATGAGCAACTCAGTATAACTGTCAACGCCATTATATATGATACCATTATCACGATATGTTATCGAGCTTTAGAAGGTTACTACCAATAGGCGATACTATTATTAGTATCGCCTAATTCAATCAAGCTAGAAATTGTACTTATACTTATGTATAAGTACAATTTCTAGCTTGATTTTTTATTTTAGCTAAACTAGATTTGTTATTAGGAGTACCCGAAATCGGCGAGCGTGATGACGAGAGTGATGAGTGTGGAGGAAGCGAGAGAGGTCTATAAGGATCGTAGCCAATGGAAATCTCTAGTCTCTGCCTACCGCTACGGGAGACAGGCGTGATGATATGTATGTATGTATGTAGATTTGTTATCCTAGTATGTTTGTTATTAACATATTGAACTTAATTTTATTCAATTATAATGAATGTATTAATATGAAATAATTTAATATTTATTAAATATTTTATCTTTAATAATATATCTTAAACTTTTAAATATGAAGAATGTCTAATGATTTTTTTTTATATTTATTCAATCATAAAAAACTATAAATGTTTTAAGTTATTTACTTTCAAAGTTATTGTTGTATTTCTCTTGCATAACATTTACGCGGACTTGTTGACAATATGCAAAGGATATATTTATGAAGTTTTTTGACAACAACAAACCGAAAACGTAAATAAATTTGCTACACAAATTCACTTTTTTTTTATTGCCTAGTTTGTAACTGTACTTGTTTGGTCTGACGCGTAAGCTGATGAAGTAACTGGGGAAACACTTTCGAACGAAGTACATTTTTATCATAAAATTAATACTTGACCATATAAACTTAATAATTGATTTTAAATTATGCGCTACGCCACGCGGCGGCGGTTTGGGCGGCGCGAGCGTCTACGACGCGGTGCTCGTAGCAACTGCTACGCGATACTGCTACGGAGCTACAGACGTGATTAATATCTACTATAAGTCTATATACCTGTATTTATAAAAATATACGTATGTAAAATACTTATTGCCATGCGAAGTGATTTTATTGATGTACTTTAAGCATATAGAAGAAGTTGGCATATTACGCCATTTCGCTATTCTGGCAAGAAATCTTGTTTTTGCCAGAATGAATTTATAACTTATACGTTTTGGTATATTTGAGTTTTTCTATGAGTTAACAACCTACTAGATAAATCCGACCTTTATAAAAAGCTGTATTAAACACAACGCACTTTCGAATAATTCTTGACTTCGACGTAGACTTGACTTAGCGTAAGAAGTTCTAATAAATTAGTTAGACAAATATTTAAGGCGCTTAATATTTAAAAAAGCACTTAACAAGCAGTGGTGTACATAACATAATTAGACATTTAGACATCATCACACTGTGAATGAATGAATAGACACTTTATTGCACCAATTACATAAATACATCATTGGATTGTACAGGATCAAAGATAAGAATTAGTACAAAGGCGGACTTATCGCTAATGCAATTTCTTCCAGCCAACCTTAGGGTAGAGAGAAACTGTGCAGTCAATAGTATGTTTTTTTTCCGTACAAAAATATCGCGGTGAGACGTTTGACAAATCTCTGTGCGTACACGTCACTAAATAAATAACAGAAGTACTTAAACCACTCATTATTCTAAATTCAAATCATCCAATGATGCAGACGGGCGTTTAAAATTAATCTTAATTTGAAATTGGAATAAGTCGCGACGGCCGGCGGCGCATATACACAACACAAAGCACACCGCTGCAACATAGAGCTGTGTCGAACGCGTGGGGTGGCTGCCGGGGCCGGTACTGGCGCGCTGCCAGACGCAAGGTGAAGTAGCGGCGTCAGTGAAAGTCTCCTATCGCTAGATACTGCCTGTCTTTGTTATATACATTGCCTACTCTATGATATATAGGTGATATATCTACTTATTTCGCGTCTTTGTTTAAGTCAGAGCCAACTTGCCGATCAAGAGATTTTACCTGCCATCGCTATATGTATTGCCTTCTCTTTGATAGGTGGGTTGTCTAACCTTACTTAATCAGCTTATTTCTTATGGGAACTAATTTAAAGATTTAATAATTTTCTGCCAGACGCAAGGTAAAGTTGTGGAGTAGGTGATTGGGATTGCTAGATGTTGCCTATGATAATGTACCTACTTGCTTCGTTTTTTTGCTACAACAGATTGATGTTAGACATGTACAAGTTGTTTTTACTTTATTTAGAACATTTTTTGTTAATTTGAAAATACAGGTCCAAAGTTCAGTTGTATTACAGTTACATAGTACTCTCCAATTGTTCTACGAGTTCGCGTAATATTTAAACTTCATCTTTATGTATTCAGCCAAAGTACGATTTATATTTAAACTTTAAAATGCATTCGCAAAAAAGTCACTACCAAATTTTAATCCTAAAATATTAAAACAATCTCGAAGTAACTAATTTAGGATTTAATAATTTTCCTCTAATGCCTAAACATAGATAGGCATAACAATCACGATATAATATTTAAAAAATAATGTCTCATAATCTCTCTAGTGTCAATGTAATAAATTCCTTATAGCAATCTCCTTTGGTCGAAGGGTCGGCCAATGAATGCTCAGCACAGATCTGCGAGATCCCGCCCGCCTTTCGCCGCCCACAATCTATGACCCTACACTATTAAACAACTAATGACTTGAGCCAGCTTCGCCTGGATTTTATTATAATAGCGCGTTGAAAAAGAAGCTACGTGAAACTTTACTTTTTATATAATTAATACAAATGAATATTTGAGGATTAAAACCTGAGTTTAAACGTGTTTTATTAGATACTTAATTTGTTAATTGTTTCGTTGTTTTATTTTTTATATTTAAATTTTATTTGATTACATATTTATACAAGGTTACTTGTACAGTTACATGAAAAATAAGAACAAAAAACATTTAAAGCTTAGTTTTAGTCACATAAACATGCAGATCACAAAAATAGTGCAATAAGTTTATTTATTGTTACTAATTTGAAAGACCACAATTAGATTATAAATTTCTAATGAATTATCAATTTTTTGTATTATAACAAAAGTCATAATTTAAGAAATATCACGTATTATAAGTGAATATAAAAACACCGCGGATATTTAAACACTATAAAAAAATATAGCCAAAAACACGTGGGTCGTAAGTACTTATTTCATGTCACGGAAACTAAGTTCGTAGTGCGTTTGCAGCGGACACATAAAATTAATCGCATTATAAGAGCGTTGTTGAGTGCATGCGTACGTACCGGGCTTCAGCGGCGGCGGCGGCGGCGGTGGAGCGGTGGAGCGGCGGCGGCAGCGGCACAACCAACACTCACAGCACGACTGACACTCGCGGGAGCGCGCGCGACCAACGGTACGTGCAAACACCAAAAGCAAAATGGACATACCTGAGGGTGGCGGCTGGCACGGGGCGCGCTCGCTACTTGAATGAGCTCCCGGGGCGTAGCGGCGCGCGCAGGGGGCGCGGCCAGCCCGCGTGGCTCCGGCCGCCCCGCCCCCCGCGCACGCCGCACCACACCCCGCGCCCTGCACCGCTCAGCTGAGCCCTGATTAGCCCCGGCCGGGCTATTCAATTAAGGGTTGCTCGGTGCATCGCCGATGCCGGCCCGGCCAGAGTCGCGCCCGGCAACCGCACCGACCTGCCTTTGAGTGCTCTTCATTATGAACTCTATCGGCGACCCGTCATTCTTATTGGGCTCTCGGGCAGCTTCGAAATAGAAAATTAAATTTCAATTTCACTGTGAGATGAATTGGAGCAAGTAAATATTGGTTGACTCGCCTCCCGACAAAGAGCACAATATTGCTTGAGATTTTTACAAAAAAACGGAAGTGTTTCTTTTATAATACAAGAAATTAAATTTAGATTAAACGAGCTTTTGATTGTTCATGAGAAAAGGGAAAATTGGGAAAAGCAAAGAAAGAAAAAAATAGATTACGCCTTTGAGACTTAACAATTGTTTGTCTTTAGCATTTAATTAAAACTAATTAACCCTTCCCTTATAGCCTTTATGCTATGATTTACATAAACCCACATTTGATCTACGTGCTCTCCAAGACTGAATTCACTTTGAACATCCAAGGAACGATCTCGAGCCAAATGTTTATTGCGAAAGAATGCTTTTCTCCATACTAAACAACGATTTACTCCGCTCACGCCATACATTTTATGCAGCAGACCGCCAGAACTAGGTTCGAGTACCCGCACTTATTTGAATTGAAAATTAAGCAACAGTGTTCTCGCAAGTGGTCCCGCGGGCGGGGCGGGGGGAGGGGTCGTTACGTCGTCCTTTGAGGCCCGACAACGACATTATCGTTTAATTCCATAGTCTTCAGTAATTGGATTGTGTGATGAAGGAAATCTTAAATTGAATTGAGATGTTATGTGACGTATAGTTTACACAAAGGAAACTGGGCTTTGAGACGATATGCTGCTTTCATATTATTACACAATGACAAATTAATGGAAAACAGTTGGAAAGTAAATGTTTGTGTTAAATCCCACGTAAATCTAGTTATATTCGATTAGAAGTGGTGTTACTTAACGTTTTGGACGATAAGATTGAGTGTATATTAGATGTGAGCTTTTTATTACCCTAGGCAAGGCACATATATTAAACTTTTATTCTTGTAAGACAGATTCTGAAATTTCTGGAGACAGATTTGTGACACCACCGATTGATGATACACCAAAGATAGTTTTTTTGTTCGAAAATTATAATATTATTATATCAATGTCCCGAATGCAACATAAGCCGTAGCCTAGAAAAACTAGGGTCTGCGCAGCATTTGGATGTCATATTTTTTTCCACTAACATGAGGTACTAGCATATTAATCATAATCCTCCTAGGGTCGTTAAAACCTTTCAGTCAGAGAATCAGATCTAAAAGGCAATTCAGAGCTGTGAAAGTACCTTAATCGCTTTTAACGACATTCACGATAAGAGGGAGTGGTCTATTACTAAGCACCATAAAATGTATAACAGATCGATAAACAATCTTCTTGGTGCCAATATGTGTGTCAATATCTCTAGCGAGCTTTTGAGTCAGTATCAATATAACTCCAGTGGAGGCAAAGCCTACGTGCTACGAATTCATTGCTACGAGCGCTACGAGCTACGACTGAATGCTTCTACGATACATATTGTAGGGGACATAATTAATGGCTACTGTACGAGTGTGTTTTGTATCTATAGAATACATATTATGTATGATGTACCTTATATCCAAACTAAGTTGTATGTAATTAATTTATACCCAGATGTGATAAAATCTACTTAAATACAATAACATTGTAACTGGCTATGTCTATACATAGAGAAAAACTTATATGGTTTTGCAAGCAGATTGCTGAACTGATTTGTGGATATTTCTAATAGGTATATTTGAAAGACTGCCCAGAGAAAAGAATATACTCGTAATACTCGTATATGGGATTACGATTGGACACAAGATAATCCTCGCTTTATGCGAAGGGTAGGGTAGTGGTATTTTTGTTTTTTTACGGTTTTGTTGTTGAGACCACATTGACTTGATACCTTTAGAGGTATACCCTTAGTAGCTTTTTCAATTATTATTGTAAGCATGTTACTTATAATGGAACATATCTAAATTATTTAAAATACTAGCAATAAATTAATTTAATAAAAAAAATATCTGTTTTTACAACAAAGAATAAACATTTCAAATTTCCGATATTTTGCGAGAAAACCTTAATGTTACGACACGATCCGGATTAATGGTTCCCGGTAAAACAGCTGTAAATCTCCCGCGGTCGCTCCTGAATTTCCCGGGAGGCACCCTCTTCACGTTAAATCTTAATACCTATCAGCGAGTCTACCTTCTAAACATTTTTTTCTGGTAAGAGATTAGTTTCGTCTTGTCTTATCATAACAGTCACGTTGATAGAAACTTGCCTACATATTACCGTGTTCTGCTTATTTTTTTTATGTAAAACCAAAATGGAAGCTTATCTCCAGATGGCTATTAAGTTAGATGAAAATGGAAAAACCTTTGACAGTTTTCATATTCTCAAATAATTGTTGTTAATTCAAAAGAAATGTATCAATCTAAATGTTAAAACATACCCGCAGTCATCTTTACTTGAAGCGTCTCGAATACAGCAGGTCTCGTGCCGCTGGCACTGGGCCAATGTTTTCAAACGACCGTCTTAACATTTCACGATAACTACATTCATAGCCAGCGGAGCGTCTAAAGGAACTTTCCACCATCGTGCACAAAAGCGCAGAGCGGGCGCGACGACTCGTAAACCCATTCGAATCGAATTTCCACGTTCGAAAGCTTTGAGCGAAGTCGGAAACTAGCGGCGAACGAAATGCCTAAAACTGGCAGAAATTCCAGTCCGCGGGGTGCGAGCAATCCCCAAGGTGACTGGTTCGCTTCCGATGCAGTTACAGTCGGCTGCAGCCGGGTTTAACGAGTGTTTCCCTAGCCAGCGCCCGGGCCGCCAGCCTTCCTGTTGCTACGGCTACGTGTGTGTACTTTGCTCAGCTTGAAGTCTCAACCCCGCAATAATCACAACTCTACAAGACTTTTAATAGAGCTGGATATTGCGTGCGTCGAGCAGATGCAGGCTGTCATGTAAGTGCATACAAGCATATAATTCGGGCGGTGTATGAGTGGCGGTCGGCAGGTGAGCGAGGCTGTGTGCGTGAGAGACAGGTGAATTAGCGCAGCGTCCCGGGTTCCCGGGCGCGGAGCCCGGCTGAGCTGCGTCGCCATGGCGACAGCCGGGATCTAATACTGATAAAAACAAATATAAAAGCAAAAATGATACACATAATGTTTCTGACAAATTCCGCATTTAAAATTTATGTTGCATATCGATGGTACGGGCTCAAAATGTAGTTCAATTTATTGTTTAAATTCTCTTTTCTGTCTGAGAAAATCAACTTGTTAAATTCATGAACGTTTTCTTTTGTTCTTAATACGGTTATTGTATAATGTGCTTACAGAATAGAATAAAATTTCTTTTTGATATTTGCAGATAATCTGTCTGTAAATAGCTGGGTGATAAATTAACACAACAAAAAAATAATGAAAAAGGAAACTTGCTCAGGGAAGATAAAAAAAGTGGGATAAACATTTTACAGGTAAAAGGTACGAGGTGGGGAAAACAACAGTGTACATTATATTGTCAGTAGGATAATAAATCATTGATTGTGAGCGTGCTGTATCTCGCGGCTGCTGCAAACATATCTCGGTAGAGACCAACCGCGCCCCTCTCTCGGTTTGCTATCATGTACTGTGTGGATTATTTTCCGTGAAATTAAAAGCGTTTATCGCACAGCAGTACGCGTACCTGAATAAATGAGTTGAGAGAGCTGCATGTAAGCCTATTTATTAAAAGTCGTGGGCGGAGCGAATAAATTGATAGAAACTTCTCATTATTAAAAGTATATATTAATTATTTCGCGCAAACTTAGTGTAGAGATTAATGGCGTTAGGTAGTACGTACTGAAACGAAAAACATTCCTCATAGTGTGACTGGTTTTATTTCCCCTTAGCTGATGGGAACAACAAGTAATGATACTATATATATTAGTATGTATCATGTTATTGCTTTTGGTGATGCAAGTGTCTATTAGGCTGTGAGGATTATACTGTCTGTCAATTGAGCTAAAGGTGGATTTTCATCTACGGATCAACATGTGTTATTGCCGTTATTTCAAAAATTATTCGCGAAAGAAGAAATAAACCAGTTTATTAAATAATCATAAATTAGGAAACTGTACAGTGAGCCACAGATACGTATACAATTTAACCTTACACTTACCAAGGGTTGTATACATTATTTCCATTTGGCCCACTGTACCTCTACCTTAAATGTGTATAGAAATGCAATAATCAGTTTCCATCAAGTCGTGTTCCTCATAGATGAGGGACGTGACTACCATAATCCAAAGTGGCAGCTACTTTCTTCCACTCAGAATTATTCTGGGCATCCGGTGTATGGCCTCTAATGACCTAATTGCCACAGTAGTATAAAAAAATTACTTCTTAAATTGCTTTTTAATTATCTTTAATATTTGAGCTTAATCTGATTTAGCAATTAATGGAAAGAGATTCGTAATAACAAATTATGTACAAATCGGTAGCATTGAATTTGATTCGTTTGAAGTCCGTTTAATTTGCCACCCCGACCCCTACCCCAGGACTCCGTTTTTATGAACACCCGGCAGGCCGGCAGGTACTTGCTCATGAAAAATATTGTTTAATTTGATCGCAT
The DNA here is from genome assembly GCA_947044815.1 of Apomyelois bistriatella. Classification (NCBI taxonomy): domain Eukaryota; kingdom Metazoa; phylum Arthropoda; class Insecta; order Lepidoptera; family Pyralidae; genus Apomyelois; species Apomyelois bistriatella. Next base: position 3,842,445 of record OX345688.1, read on the forward strand.
TCAAAAAATAATTACTAACTTAATTGAAATGAACTAATTGATAGAAAAAAATCCTTTATTGTATTGTGATTTTGCTGGTGCAGATTTTAATGGAACTATTCAAAAGTAACTAATCTATATAAGATTAGAATAAAAAGAATCAAGCGCCATCCATAGCGATTCTTGGGACGTTTTTGCCCATCCTAAATTAAAAAAATATAGGTATCTTCTAATAAATTACATATTTTTAAGCACTTGTTTACATTAATTAACATAATCAGATTATTTCTCTGCGATTTTGTAATTACTTTGCAAAGTTTATGCAGTGTTCAGGAATGAGGATCTTATTTTTAATAAGTATATGAAGAAGGTTTTTTACATCCTTAGTTAAAGGAGCCAGTGAATAATATTGATGAAAATCTCTTCTAGAGAACTTTCAAGAAATAGTCCTTCAATTCGATGGCTTCGATTCAATGGAGCGGAACGTAAGTCAGAAGGAACCTTAAGAGCTTCTGTGAAGGTGCATTCACACGTGAACGCTGAAGAGCGATATATCTTCAGTAGAATTGAAACGAAGATGTCTTCACAAATAGATAACTAATGTGAAGCAAGCACTGTATCGCCTTCATAACGGTTTTTCTTTACATAATTAGAGTAGCCTGGAAGAGATTTCTTAGGCGGAAAGTTTTAATTATAGAAAGAACCTATGGCTTTAAGTTCGCAATTTACATGTTATGAACACTGTGATAATCGTTTGACCGCGGCTATGTAACAAAGCGAATGCTGGCAATGCCTTAATGTTCAAATTATAAATTTCCGATTTAGTAGTACGCAAGAAAGTGTAAATGAAACAAATAAGAAGAAAATAGTAAATTTATTCTAGTAATTCTATAGTTTGGTAACCACTTGACCGCGGCCATGTGACAGAGCGAATGCTGGCAACATCGATCGGGATGGGAGCTCGGTGAGCCGCGGGAAATGGAGACGTCACTCAAATAAATGACCGGTGAGGCTGGCCGACTGGTTTTCAGGGACGAAAATAGAACAAAAAAAAATTTGTTTCACGGACCGAACGGCCGAATCGTTAGTGATTTGCACTGAATCTTTGCTGAAAAAAATTTGTGTTATCACCACTTGTGATTATATTTAGTGGACGGTCCAAATCAAAGTAATAACATGTAACTGTAGGTAATTCCTAATCGAATACCTGAGATGCGCTCATTATCAAATGTAGAACCCCAACCAATACACCCTACAAATAGGTACCTACTCGTAATGAGAGTCGAGTGCAGCGGGGCCGCAATATTTCCTAGCTCCGTATCGGGTGCCACAAAGGCCCAAAGCTGCCCCAAAGGATTAATTTGGATGTTGTAGGTAAGTCTATTTGCATTTTGCTCTGCTGGGTTTTAATTCACCGCTCTGTGTATCGCCGAAATTAAATATCGATATACAATCTGTCTGGCCTGGGCTCTTTTGGCCGTTGTACGATTTCATAGTATTATTTACACATAATGAGACTTCATAATTGCTTTGCTATTGAAAAGAATTGATTTAACTGGTGTCTGATTCTTATATCTTGTGACTCAAAAGCGAGATGTTTACGTCTTTTTTTCGCGTCCGACTCCTTTACACTGCTTTATTTCCGCGCTTCGACCAACGTAACACAAAATTCAAAATTTTTTGACATCAAATAAAATTCTAAAAGTTAAGTATCATCATAGAAAAACAATAGTTGATATGGTTTATATGCATGATGGTTTACCTCCATGTATTTTATTTGAAGAGAATAATAGTCATTTGATTAACTTTATTATTTTGTAGAGACTAAAGATTTCCATTGGCTACGATCCTTACATACCTCTCTCGCCTCCTCCACACTCATCACTCTCTTCATACACGCTCGCCGATTTCGGGTACTCCTAATGTCTCCCTTTTTCAAAAGGTCTGCGATTTGGTCGCAGTATGTTTTATGAGGCCGACCCTGACCGCCGCTCCCAGCCAACTCTGCTTTGTATATACTTTTCGTCAGTCTCCTTTCATCCATCCTCTCTACATGTCCAAACCATCTCAACATCCCTTTTTCTATCTTTGTCACTACATCCTCATTTACACCGCATCTTTTTCTAATCTCACTATTTCTTATTTTATCGCTCAAGCATAAACCACACATACTCCTTAAAGCTCTCATTTCAACCGCATTCACTCTACTTTCATTATTTTTTTGCCATACCCAACTTTCACTACCATACATAAGGGTCGGTATTAACACTGCCCCATGAACAGCGAGACGTGCTTTTTTGGACACAACTCTACTGCTCATAAAGGAATGTAATGCCCCATTTACCTGATTACCAGCAGCCACTCTTTTTTCAATATAACTCTCATGCTTGCCATTTCTAGTAAACTTACAACCCAGATATACAAATTCATTCACTTGTTCAACACTCTCTCCATTTATACTTACATTACATACTGTTCTACTTTCATCCTTTTCAAACACCATTATTTTCGTCTATTATATTTATCTTTAGTCTCTGCCTACCCCTACGGGAGACAGGCGTGATGATATGTATGTATGTATGTATGTATTGTTTTGCTTTTCTTTGATATTTTATAAATGCCATCATACTCGTATTTGTAAAATGTCATACACTGTAATAAAATATTTCACAGAAAGGATGTCATTTTATTCACTGTTGCAGTTTTGCTTTGAAGAGTTCTGAGAAATCGCACTCATGTTCGTGCATTGAAATGAGATTTTTTCATAAAGAGAAGAAATATGAGTTGTTCAATCTCGCATATTTTATATTAAAAGCGCATTTTAAATACACAAAACATTATCTTTAATCTACATCTATGAACACACAAACCTAAATATTGAGTACCTTGTTGACTTTCGTATATAAAGTTAAGACTATGCAGTCAAGATGCTTGCAACAAATTTCCCATTAAGTACTTGTTTGCGCTGCACTGCACTACATGTTACGTAATAAAACTTGTAGTAATTTGAGCGGAGCGCTGCGAGCGAACAAACAGAGCTTTTGTTGAAGTTCGCCCGCGCGGTGCTAACTTGTGACAAATATGCCAACTTGCTGCATTTTATGATGCATTAAACTTCTTGTATATGAAGTGCGGTATTTTCTATTTTAATAAGCCAAACAATCACTACATAGTTGTCCCTATATCCCTATGTATGCTTTAAATCTTTAAAACTACGCAACGGATTTTGATGCGGTTTTTAAATAGATAGAGTGATTCAAGAGGATGGTTTTTATGCCTATTAGAAGCCGGGCGGGTCGCTAGTAAGGAATAAATTGAAACTGAAAGGTGAATTTGGATTTGGAACTATTGGATACTATTGGATGTAGCTGATAGCTTTATGCCATGTCGCTGTATAAACTCACATCTTGAAAAAAAAAGACCTGTAAAACTTTAATATCGAAAAATTTCATAACTACAGGTCCATATCGTTTTGCCATTGAAATCCGCAACCCCGAAAATTTGTATAACTACCAAACATCGTACCTTTTCCCTTTAAATAGAGCGATGTATATAAAATAGTAACGTTCGAAATTAGTCAAAAGCCTATCCGGGAGCGATGCGGGCGACACTAGTAATATCAAAAGGCCGACGGCGCGGCGGCGGGGCACAAAAGTTGACGGACGTCCGGCGTGATTGAGTGGGAGCCCCTCGATACAGCCTCTCATGGTTCTCGATGAGGGGGCCTCAGGGCAGGGGGAGGATTCAATAGAGGTTTGCGTAAGGCACACGCTGAGACCTTACTGTAAACGCCGCCTGGGGACAGCTTGATTGCTGATGTTGGCGCAAATATTAACGAATTTTTCATTTAGAGTAAATTGTCAATATGATATTTTATTATTTATAATTTTTATAGGAACGCATTATTTCAGCGACGGCTTAGTCGGGACAAAACAAGCTAAAATAAACCGAAATAAATGCTAGAAGCTAGAATGTTATGATTAGTTTTCCTATCATCGTGTCCGAGTATTTTAGTCAGGTGTTGATATCAGCACTGCTCTTATATAAAATATCTATGCTTCTATTCCTGCATAAATAAGGTATATTTTTATCATAAAAGAGAGATATTTTACCTTTTATCTTCCACTCCAGTAAATCGGATAACCATACACAACTGGAATGGAGGCAGTAATTTGATTGAACTGTACGATTAGGTATCCATCGTCTGCCCAATTGTTTGATGTATTTGTAGCGACAAATTTAATTTACTACAATTTGATGGTTAATAAAAAAGAATATTGTGAATTTCGCCATATTTCGTTCTGAAAGATACGACAGTGTCATAACTTTTCTAAATTAATCAAAAAGACGAGGCAAGAAGAAGATATTAAAACATCTATGAAGGCTATATTTATATTTTCATTAGACGATACATGTAACAATATCGTAACATACTCTTTGTAGTTTATGTCGGAGCCGAGAAAACTGAACAAAGGCATTCTTCATAAGCGACGATGCATTAAGAATGTTATACGTAAGAATCTATATTAAGTATAGAACGGTAAATATACCCAAATGGTAATTAAGTTCGTAAAAAAATTATAAGTACTTACTTTCAATAGCTTATGATTGAGAGTTATATTTTAGAAATACGGTATATTTTTTGTTAAAAACCTACAGCAAGACCTATTTTTATCGCATATGTATTACAAAAGAATTATTTCAATTTATTGTGCAGATTCAAGCAGTTGATTTCACATAATTTATGCAATGGTATTATAAAAGAAAAGCCGTCTTTTGTTTACAATTTACTTTCTAAATACGCAATATTTCGCAGCGAAGCGAACGCCACTCGAGGCAGGGCTTTGGCGGCGATGAAATTAAAATCAAGGACCCGCTGGAGCGCTCCAATTTCCCTGAAACATTCGCTCAAAGCCTTTGTTCTGCCTCTTATTTGTATGTTTGAATGTTTTTCGAAAATTCGCTGTTATAAGCTTATTTTGTGATGAATGAATTGTGGATTGCTTTCGAGAACGTTTACCCGTGGTGCGACTCATTTTACGTAAAGATGGCGTATTTTAAGTTGTAGATTAAATAAAAAGCCGGCTAAGTGCGATTGGGAATCGCGCACGCAGGTATCCGTACCAAAATCTTACAAAAAGGCAAAAAAATAACGTTTGCTGTATGAAAGTCCTACTTAATTAATTATTTTATTGTTTTTTTATAATTATAGTATATTTTGTTATAGCGGTAATATAAATACATCATTTGTGAAAATTCCAACTGTCTAGCTATCACGGTTCATAAGATATAGGAGTGGACGGACGACGGACGGACTGAATGCGGAGTCTAAGTAATAGGGACCTGTTTTTACATACATATAACCACTAGTTATACTAATTCCTTTTAATTTGGTGTTCTCTCTTTAACATTGTTTGTTGCCCTAACCTTTCAAATATATACAAAACAAAGTATTTTTTTATCTGTAAATTGTTCGTTTATCAATATACATATAATAAGACACAAAAATGCGAGTGTCTGTACATTTAATATTTTTCAAAAAAACTGATTGAGTGCGATTAAAAAAGAGTAACAGAAACCAAAAAGACAGTTTTTGGAATTTTTGTCTGTCTGTATGTATGTCTGTCTGGTACGTTATAACTTCGAAAATACTTAACGGATTTAAACGCGGTTTTCACAGTTGGATTACATATAATTAGGAGCGTTGTCAAAACTTTGTTTCGTCAAAATCGGTTAAGGGAAAAAGAAGTTATGGTCGATTGAAAATTTACTTCAAACACTGCTTCAAAACTTTTAATGCGTTTACTTACGTTTAATTTAATTTAGATAAGGCTAGGATTTAATATTATCCATATCAATAAAGACGAAAACACGCACTGTACCTATTAATTTTAATAAAATAACACATTGAATTTGATCGTAAATTTAGTAACATAAAATCTCAATAGATGGCGCTGACTATAGCTAGAACTGTTATTGTACAACATGAAATGCAACAAATAAATTGAATTGACTTACTTTACAACTCGCTATGGTTACGTTTTCGCATTATGGTATAGCAGATTGAAATTAACCCTAGCAAATTAAAAAAAATTATGGCCTTTGTCTTTGTGGTTCATTTGGTTTGGTTCTTTGGTTGTTGTCTATTGATTGGTTTGGTAAATGAACGGTTCGGTTTGCTATTGTTAGTTGTCTTGCTTGAATTGAAAATTGAATTTGTTGTTTGACGGAACATACGATCGTGTCCTATATAAGGTGGACACAAATCAACTGCAAATATTTTAAGGGCAGATACAGACCACTATACTGAACTACTTTTCCAAATAAACTTATATCGAAATTTTATTTTTCAGTCTCCATACTAAACTAGATCAGCTGATTCTCAATTTGTATGGGAGGTCAAAAAAATTTTTTCGTATTTCGACATGTTTATTCAAGAAAGTTGTTCAGTTGAGTGGTCTGAATCTGCCCTTAAAATATTTGCAGTTGATTTAAATTCACCTTATATAAAGAATTTTAATTATTTTAAATAATGCCTAGGAGGAAACGATCTAATCTGTCGCATCATTCCAGAATAGCTAAAAGCAGAAGGTTAGCTAGATCTCTAGAATCGAATGCGGATAGACAGATGCGACTCGATGAAGATAGGCAACGCCATGCATTGTCTCGGTCTTTAGAAACTTCTTCTGACAGAGAGACTCGGTTGTCCGCTGACCGCGAGCGTCATGCGTCATCTCGGGCTTCGGAAACGTTTACCGAAACTCAAGGTTTTGGCGGAAATTGTCGGGGATGAAGTGATTTAGGTACACGTCATATAACCGTGTTGTGCATCAGGATGATGCTACCACCTACCCTATCGAGTTTTTGAGTTCATTGGCTGCAAGTGGTCTTCCTGGTCATAACATTACCCTTAAAGTCGGCGTTCCCATTATGCTCCTAAGAAATCTTTCTCCGCCAAAACTATGCAACGGGACCCGACTCAAAGTAACGGTTTTGCAGCGCAACTTAATACAGGCCGAAATTCTCACAGGGTGTGGTTCAGGCGAAACGATGTACATACCTCGAATACCACTCATCCCCAACAATTACCCCTTTCAATTTCCACGCACCCAGTTTCCAGTTGCTGTATGCTTTGCCATGACGATAAATAAGTCGAAGGGACCAACCATAAAAGCAGCTGGCATCGACCTAAGAACAAGTCAACAAGATGTTTCTCGCATGGACAACTGTATGTGGCTTGTTCGCGGGTCAGTAGCGCCGAAAATCTATTTTTATTAGCCTCTGAGGAAAGAACTGCTAATGTTGTCTACAAAGAGATTCTTTGAACTTAACTCTGAAACATGATATTTGTTTATATTTGAAAAATGTCCTGGCTACTTCGATTGCGTCATTTCATTTCAATGTAACACAGGTTACGCGAAAAGCGACCTATACGCGGGCGGAGCCGCGGGTAACAGCTAGTCTATTATAAATTCATAATAGCCCAACCAAAAAAAATAAAACTATCTAATAACCCACGGCGCAAAAAGAAGTAATACTAAATAAATTCCAGATTTTTCGGCCCCCAATACCTATTTTACCTCCCAAAAACGCATGTACATCTGAATAGAGTTAAACGCGGAAATAAAGCACGTTCGCGTAGTAGTAGCGCCTGAAACGTTGATATATGAGGGTTATGATCGGAAAGTACAACCAAATGGAGTATGCACTCATACAAGAATAAAATACAATTCTTTTTACAGCACAAAACAAGATTACATATTTTTCAAACTAAGTTACATTATCTCAGCTAAGTACTTAGGCTTGCAGTGCTTTCAAAATCCTTAGAAATGAAAATTACTCTTTTCCAAAGAAAGTCGAAGACAGCATCACATCGCCACTTTGACATCAAAGGTGTTTATTGATATAGAGATAATAATTTTGTTCCTATTGTGAATTTTTTCACTTGCTTTTTGAAAGGAAAGCCGACATTATATGATTGTCAATTTCTCCAAAAGGCCTCTTCATATCGAATCAAAATCCACACGCAAGCCTCTCAAAAGATCGAGAGAGGAATATGATTCAAAAAGAGCTTACTCGACACACTCGACAAACAACGTGTTCGAAGGTGAAAAAATATGTTTAATCCAAAGACGCTTTTTTTTAAATCTTTGGTTTAAATCCTTAAAACTCCCATAATAATTGCGCCAAAATTTCTTGTTGAAAAAGGATTAAAAATCAATTTGCATGCAATTTTATTTTATGAACTCATTCCATTCAAAGGCAAATAAAATATTAGCATAACTCTATTTGGTTGTAAGTTCCACGGTTATGATTCAGGACGGTGTCGCGGTCACAGCGACCGTGCGCGCCGCGGCTCAAAGGAGAGGAAATCTCATTTCGCGACCCACGCCCCCCTCCCTTCCACCCTCTCACCTCACTCCCCACCTCACCGGACATCTATTAAAATTATTTGAGAAAACCCGACACTCGTCCGAGCGCCCTTCAGACCGGCATATTTTATATTCCTTTAAAAACAGCCCCTTTGTTGTTCAGTATCGAACGGCATAGTGATTAATTATGCTCCTTTGATTTTTACTTCGTTTTACTCATGATGGAACTTTTTCAGCTTCGGGAAATTCTTTGTACAGAATGGCACAAAGATTTTTCTCGGTACCTGCTTTCCTTTGACTTGTGACATTGTTGCTAAACATTTTTTTGTATAAAATATTGCTTGGATGGAAAAAACCTTTTAAATCCTTTCTCAAAGGACTCAATACTCACGCTTTTAATTATTACATATTTATGTGTAATATGATGTTATTTTGATTTTAGAAGTTTCATCTTTATGGATTAATTTCATCATTATCATCCATGAGTTTTTCTGGTATGACTATAGCTCGGGATACTCTTAAATGTAATGCATTTTTCCCTTCACAAGATGCTTAAGAAATGAAAAAAACATTGGTATGTATAAGACTATGAGCATAATATATATATGTTGTACATAATATGTTGTCGTTTATCATGAGCAGACATTTAACATTATATTCAATTTCCTATTAACTCCTAATAAAAGATTAGTCATTTACAATCCATCTTGATGTTTTATACAGACAGCCTCATAGGATCCTAATAATGGGACTGCAATTCAACCACCACGATCCTTTAGATCCGTGGTTTCAATTTATATAAATAATAGCTCTCAATAACATTAAGAGAGACTTATTCAACTAACAAAATATACTAAGCTAGTGAAAGCACTCATAAAATAAAACGCGCACTGTATCTAAGTATGAAGGAATTAAAAATACATAGTAACAGTTAGAGCGCTATAAAACCGCAATCTCCAGCTGGTAATGTACCGCTAGTAATATTACTACAGCGAGAGCACTTAATTAAAAAGCTCGCGTAGCTCAGCAACCTATCCGTAATGGAAATAAACTGAGATACGGCGTAGCCTCGTAGCTCGTAGCTAGCTACGAGGCTACGCCGTAGCACATTGTAGACACATCAGTCACAAGTGTACTTCATGAAATTACGAATATTTGTGCGATGTAAGTCGTTATTCTATTCGTGAGTTCGGGTTAATTGTAAAGGTGGAATTTTTGAATTTGTGGTACTTTGTATCAACTCCGATAGAAAAATAGGGCTACATATTGTGTTAATTAAAAAGAATCTAAATAAATTCATATTTTTTAAAAATGTGCCAGTCTATCTTTTCTGAATAAGTTTTTTTATATATCTGTAAATAAGACTTGTATAGTTATTGATCTTCCTTCTTTACATACATTACAAATTGAATATTACCTCTATATTCTAATCAAAGTAGATAACCATTTTTGATGTCTCATCATAAAAACAAAAGTTGATGTCACACGATGAAGCTCGATGCAGGCTGCTTCCTACCGCTTAGTGTGAAGATTCATGGTAGAGGCCTATGTCCAGCTGTGGACTCTTTGTATCTGAAAAATAAATGGTACTGAAATAACAGCTTACCAACTTCATGAAGTTTTTCAGTCATATTTTTCAATCTCGTCAATATTTTCCTTGCATTAGGGATCAATCTCGAAAACCGAGAAGTTGTAAATTTCAAATACAATGTCAACAGCGTTCGCGGTTAACAGAATTTTTATACAGTATAAAATCGTCAACATCGACTCGTTTAGACATTGTTACTGAAACTCATCCGAGCGTTTTTCCTAGTTGCATCTTTAGTGACTGGTTATTACAGTGTAGCGACTGCCGTCCGACCTCCGTAACCCTTTTTTACAGGGAATTCAGACCAATTGCGTCATGATCCGAGTGTGTTAGTGGCTAACGCTGTGAAATTTTTCAAGCTGCCTTAAGGCACATCTGGCACAGCCTAAGTCTGCCATCTAGCGTTAACAACAGGACCAACGGCTTAAGGTACCTTCCTAAAAGCTCAAGATAGGAATGCCACCACTAGAGACCACCAATCCACGTTTTGCCGCGCTCGCCGTCGCTTGACGCGCGCTATCGTAACGAGCACGCATGCCCGCTAGGCTATCGAGCTCCTCAAACATTGTATCTGAATACAATGTACTTTATGGTGATCCATCAAACTCGCGCTTTGACGATCAACATTACTAGGCGACCGCGAAACAAATGATTACAAATGAATCGGGCGAGAACGCGTGGGGAGGGGGTGCGTAGTCATGGCGACGCGAGACGATCGATGCGCCGCCCCCGCACCCCGCACCCTTCAATTAAACAATGATTCACACATTAGCGATGATGAACAAGTTTTATGCGGAATGGATCGTGATTTTCAGGCACATGTGCTTCTCCCGGGAGTCGATGGCTTCGGTCTTATGAAAACGTGATTGAAAGTGTTAGGATATATTGACGATTCTCTCTCATCTCAGTAGTGATCTCCTGGCCTGCAAAGGTCTACTTTTCTGTTCTTTTTCACATTTCATTACCTTTTCCGTTTACATTTGATCTATACTAATTTAACATTTTAATTTGGCATGAATGAAATGGCCAAAATTTCATGATTGGTATTTTTCATGTGGTATTAAATGACGAAATAAAACAAAATATTCAAATTAACATAACAATGCAAAATAAAACATACTAATGTCCTGATATCGACGAATGATCACCGATAGAGTAGATCACTGAAGGAGGCGACGACCAAGCGGTGGAGGTGGGCAAATACTGGGCAAAGTCAATATAAATTTCATATAGCCATAATGACTTAAAAAAACTCCATAAGGTACATTGGTCTAGATAGATATTTTACATATAAGGGTAAGATGGTATACCTTTCTATGAAACCCACTGTACTTAAGACATAAAATAAGATTTGTTATTATTTTTATGCCTAGCTACATTTATTAAATCATTCCCTAAGTCGCCTCTTACGATACTCACGGTAAGATAGAGAGCGGTTTATACTTAATCCAGATACCAAACGGCCATTATGTAAGAAAATCTAGGTCCCTTTATAATAGTCATGAAAAGTTTATATTAATGTTCGAAACATCCGAGGTCATTAGGAAGCAGTTAATCTTAAAGTTTGAAAGAGAACATGGCTACCATTTGGATCGTTCCAATTAGAAACTGCAAAGAACACGAAAGGAGTTGTGTCAAGACTTTACGTAATGAGTTAGCACGTCATTTGCACTGCAGTACGTATAAGTAGCTACGAGTAGTTAGTATTTACACTAGCTGTTAGCCCGCGGTTTCGCCCGCACCTAGTATACAACTATCAAGGCTATCATATAGAAAAACGATTTTTTGAAACAGTTCCGAATAATCTTCTTCTTAGTCGGTATACTCTTGCTAGAGTGGTCATGGTCATCATTGTGAATTACGGTGAGTGATGTTTCTTGTGATACGGCTCCATTCTTCGCGGACTGCAGCTTTCCGGGTACATTCGCTAACTGAGCACTTAGTTGCAGCCTTGATCTGGTCTGTCCATCTCATTGGTGATCTACCACGTGGTCTGGTGCCTTCAACATTTCCCTGCACTACGAGACGCTCTATGGAGTCATTACCGCGATGAGATATATGGCAGAAGGTCAAAATGCGTGACTGAACTGTGGTTGATAGGCGCTGCCTGATGCAGTTCATTTAATATGGATTTATTTGTATGAAACTCGGTCCGAGATACTCTTAGCATCCGTCTCCAGCACCACATCTCCAGTTCCGAATATTATCCCTCTACAAACAAACTTACAAACACTTATTAAATATTTACGAATGCAATAACATTCATATAAAAATCACTTTTTCGGCACTAAACAAATTTCTCCCCTCTTCAGTTTGAGCACACAAAATAATAAGCTCATTTGAAGCGTATTCGCTCATTACATTTGTCGTTTGTGGTTCAATGGGTTTCGCAAAGGAATTTATTTTTCCTGCGAGCTCTTATGAGAGGATTTTTCGCTGCTTCATTTTTTTTGATATCTCAAAAGGAAAATTAATGCCTGATAAATAATTTCTTACTGCTCAATGAGTGAACGTAAGCTTTTTTGTATGAAAATTATTTGATCTACCCATGAAGGTAATATCTTTACTCATATGATCATCAACTCATTACTAATATAATAAAGCTGAATAGTTTGTTGCTTGTATTTTAGAATTATTAGTTTGTTTTGTTGTGTAATCATTAGATCTTAGAATAGGCTTGTGTCCATTAAGAATAAATATAATGGATAGGGGTTTATAATGATTAATTATATTATGGAGAAAATAACAAACAATTTTAATTATTAAAAGCGTTAAAGATTAATAATATTTTTAAAAATAAATTTCGTAAAATGAAACCTTTAGTCACGTGACAGTGAACACCAATCAGAAAGCGTTACGTCACGCCGTGCGAAACTCCAATCTTGTCTTTGACGTTTCGAGTATCACTACCGGTTTTTGATAAAATTTTGGTTTTTAACAACTAATATCAAGTTGATACAGTTTTTGCTAATTATAATTTGAAAGAATTAACCATGGAATCTGGATTCAGCAAAGCAGACAGTAATTATTGCTCAGAATCGATGCCGTTATGCTTGGAAATTTTTTCGCGTCGAACAGTAACTTTTGCCCATCTGAATTTCGCAATGTTAAAACTTCCTTGTAAGTATAAAATATTTATTATAAGCTTAAATGCTATGTGATATTTCAGTTCGGTACACAAGAACTTAATGTTGTGACGTACATTTTGCAAGATACTGTTTACTATTTTACTGTTCCTTTCATATGATACTCCATATAATTAGTCATATCATTTGGCAACTAGAATAATAAAAAGAGTATGTTTGTAACATTAATTTGAAAACTAAAATGAAACGTTCACTCCTAAAAGTGAAACAACTTAACCTGAACTCATGTATTTATTATTTAGAAAATAGGGATTCTACAAAACACATCTAGTTTGCTCGAATTAAGTAATAGATTGTATTGTGTGAAATACTTAATCAAAATGATCTTCACAAAAATACATTCTTGAACCTGTTGATAAAGTTTGTTTGTTTGTAATATCTTTATTGCTTTAAAATACATAGTAAAAGGAACATGATTAAAATCAGAAGACAATGGCGGACTTATCCCAGGAAGGGATCTCTTAGCATAAAGTATGATCTCTAAAGTATGAGCATCATCTATTCTTGCAAGTTTTAGCCTCTTTTTCCGTAGTTCTCCATTGTTTGGAACATATATAAATAACTTGTTTGGTGTTTTTATAGTCGTGCTATCACACTGGGGCACTATACAGAACTTATAATATGAGAAATTTATTTTTAAACGATTAAAACTAGCTATAACGTACGAAAACACGATCGCTCTTTGGTTTGTTTCGCACGGCGTGACGTCATTCAAGACGCCATGACAGTCTTGTGCGTTTTGGAACCAAATTGAAAAATGGTTTTTTAAAACGCGAAATTTATAATGAAAACGCTCGATTAAAAATAAATAAACCTTTTTTTTTCGATAAAATGCCTAATAAGCTAAAATAATAAGCAGTTATTGTAATTTTGTCAACTAGCCTATTACTGGTCGGTATTTCAAAAAATGTTTTGCATATCATAGCCCGCTTTGGAGATAGATAAAGGCTATATAGTACATAAACACCACAAGTGAGTGAAACCGTGGGGAACAGCAAGCATATTATATACATAAAGGGTAAAAATGAGTTTCATAAAATAAATTAATTTCACAGAACATTATATATTTTTTTAAATTTGAATTCAAAGCCACGTTTTCCGACTCAACGAGCTTTTTAATTACAGCAGATCAACCGCAACTCTCATTACACAGTTAAAAAGCAATATTTATTCGAAATTGGATGGCGAGCGGATGTTTGAACTAAGCGGCGGCGCGGTGCGATACGGTGCGGGGCGGTGCGATACGGTGCGGGGCGGTGCGATACGGCGCGGGGCGGAGCGAACGCAGCGCAAATTATCAGTTAGTTTTTATAACACCAACTTTATTCCATATGTTTTCCGGCTCATGAATGTTTGGATTAAGCGTTATAAAGTTATGTTTTAAAAATAAAAAATAGATTATCAAAATATTTTCTTCAAATCCGATTAGAAAGTATTTTCAGAGGATACGCGTTCGGAATCTCTTTAAGTAAGTATATAGTTAAACAATAAATTATAAATTCACTATAAAAATAAACTTTAAACTCGATATCTTAAAAAATTTAAAAAAAAATTAAGCTTCCCTTTTGCATAAATTAAAACTTATCCGAATTTATACAAAGGTAAATACTCGCAGTCGTCATCGGTAGTACTTATTATTAGTTGAGCAGATCAAAATTGGAATGCCTCCGAATCTACCAGCCGCGTTCGAAAGGCTCTGCTTCCACTCCCAATAACCAATCGGCCGCTTATAAAGCCGTTAGAGCCCGGCTACAAACCCTAACCAACCACCCAAAATAGCTCGTTTAAATACAGATCCGGGTACGAGCTTTTATCGGATCAGACAGTCTAAACTTTGACCAGCTAACTCCCTTCGTAATACTCCCCAGAAAATTACATGGGGCTGTGCAATTTTATACGGAAGCTTCTGAAGTTCTGATTATTTTAATATTTGAATAATTTCGATACCTAGACTTCGAGAAGGTTCAGATATAATTTTCTTTCTTTTAATTGGATTTTGAGACAGTTAATTCTTATCCGACCAATTAAACGCAACATGAAAACGGATCAATAACTTTTTTCAAAATGGCTTATCTGTTCATTTAGCCGTAAGTGGTAGAGACAAGGTGTTCATCGATTAAATTATTGGGCAGCATGGTCAAATGCTAAAAATAATGCATAAATGCGTCAATGGAAAATCTCTTTTGCTAACTGCACAGCAATGTATAAAGAAATGTACTGGATTCTGTTGACATTGCGTGGGGTAGCCAACTAAGAGTGTGAATGCTATATTTTAATTAAATTCTGCCGTGAAATGACGTGTTGAGAGACAGGCGACATTTTAAAACTGCCCTGAAAAATTCAAGCAAACTCCACAACGTTCGCGACTCCCATGCTGATGATAATGCCCGCCTGCATTTTAATACGAGTATAACAGCTTCTCGTAGGCACTCGACCAACGAAAGTAAGCTCAAAATTTTATCCACCAAGCAGTAAATTTTTCAAGTTAAATATGTAAAGCAAACATAAATAAAGGGGTTTAACAAACGTAGGATCCGACAGCACGTATCACTGTGCTGTTGACACAACGTATTACTCTCACGGGTTAAAACACATTCACTCTCTGTGTATTCAACGATTCTCATAATTGAAAATACATTTGTTATACATTGAATATTATTCGAATTGTATGTAGATAATTTGGATAGATACAGAATTTAATTGGCGCTCGATACATGCGTGGTACGAGTGGTGGGTGTCGATGGCAAATTCGCAACACAAAAGGTTTGTTGTAGCGGAACGTTGGATCTCGTTTGAATAGATCGTCTCTCACCATAGCAACATAGAAATTAGAGAATAAACCTGTGAGAGCGTTACCAGTAACGGGCGATGGTGTGGGGTGGCGGAACAATACACAAAAACCGTATTACATTTTATAAAACACGACTTAAATAATTGCTGGCGATATAACAAAAAGAATCTGTGAATACCTTTCACATCCGTGTGTTGCGCCACCTATGATATATTCGCATTTTAAGTTTAGCCTTAGCCGTACCGGATCAAGAATATGACTTAAGAAAGAACTACTCTATGTTATGCCATGGATAGTTCGATATCTAGTGTATTCATGCACCTGCAACAGTTTATATAACAAATAAATAAATAAAAATTAATGTAAGGTTTATAACATTTAGCGGACCCTGCGGTTTCCGAAGCAACACAGCTTGAAATGCATCTGTAAAAGCGATATGATGAAAAAGAGATAGTTTAACATACACGTTTAGTCATGTCATTAACTACTAATCGCTCTAATCCGGTATTATAACGTGGTAGAGAAACAGATAACAGAGGTGCATGAAGCAAGACGCATTGAACTAAATATTAGACTTAAGGAAGCACTAGCGCATCCTTCCATACCAGGACAGACATACATATATAGACGTATTTCTACTTTTACTTCCACATAAATTGTATTACCGGGATGTCCTGCATTCTACACGCGGTATAATGCACTCTCCACCCGACAGATTCAATTAGCAGCTCGCTACTCATGCACGAAGCTATTTTGTAACTTTAATGCGAGTGAACACAATAATTAGAGTGGCACCTAGACTCCAGCTAAATTATATGTGCAAACATCAGAAAATGCAATCTGACATATTTTAAAATAAATTGTAGAAATGTGCGCACATAATTTTAAAATTAAGTTAAACATACGAGTAGCGTAGTGCATCTCATTTCAATCAAGCAAACCGAGCAGATTTGCGTGGTACTTCACTACGAGTGAATTTTTTCATCGGATTATGTGTAGTATGTAGTGTGAAATGTAATAAGTATTTGCGAGGGGGTAGCGGTGGGTCGGTGGTGGCAGCGGTCGAGCGGCAGAATCAAGGGCGCGCGTATGGGGGGCGCGGGCGGGATGCTGCGCGGGGCGGCGCGCGCAGATCAATATCTCGCGTTGCCGGGGCGACGCCGCGCCAGACCGAGTGCCTCCCGTACTACGCCCCCCTGCGCCTGGCGGGTAGGCGACCCACTACTCGCTTATTTAATACATGCCGTATCTGGGATGCGAGCTTTTTCATGCTAAATGACGGGCAGTGTAATGCGCCGAAAAGCGGAGTCACCGCACTCGTAACGTTGACGAGTAACGACGGCTGGGGTCCCTTCGCCAAATATAAAACTGCGGACGCCGTTGACATTGACCTCGTTCCTGGGATAAATTGCCATTTTCTTTTTACTTCAATCCTGTTTTCAGAAAGTTACACTCATATACATAGAAAGACATGTCGTTGCTATATAGGACTATAGCTGAACTAGAGCTGCCTATTTGATTGCTTTCTTACAAGTAAAACTTACAGCTTGTATTTAAAATAAACAAAATAGCAAACAAGCAGACTGTAAGCTACGTAGTTAGTTACTTCAATTCTCAAGTTTCGGAAATTGTACAGATATTGGGACTCTGCGATGACAACGGAACATTAAAAAGATTTAATTGAATTACCTACTCATACGGTTTGTACGTTACCGTACCACGGGCAAAGAGTGTTTCGATCACATCTACTACATTAGTCATCAATCCCGCATCACCGCAATACACTTCAGAAACCAGGTTTTTGGCGGTACCCAATTGCAATAGAGGCGCATTATATTTTAAATTAATATACAGGGCGTCGATTCTGCTAACGTTAAGACAAAATCGTATCAAAATAGTGTTTCAATAGTAGTGCTTTTTACACACTATTTACAAGAGTTATGACAGTATGATGTGATGTGAATTTAGTGTGTGGTGTGAACATCAGAAGTGATATAAAAAATATACATTTCTTGTAACTAGTGTGTAAAAAAGTTTCGTCTACTAGGATCCTATATATATATATATATCGGGTCAGGGGATCCTAGTGGACGAAACGGTAAAAAAGCACTACCATTGAAACACTATTTTGACACGATTGTGATTTAACGTTAGCAGAATCGACACCCAGGGCCAAATCACAGAGATTGTCACTCACACAAGTCTCGAACTTATTACTAAACGTTATGGGCTTACTAACTTAATGATATTGAAGTAATACGATGACGGTGATCGGGTTTGTCAGGGGACAACTTAGATTTTTTCACGGTGACTAAATCTATTACAAACGACTGCTATCGGCTGCATTAAAAACAGGTGGACAAAATATCTGTTATTACTCATACATAGCTAATCCAATCATACTCAATACTTTAATGCACCTTAAATTACATACAGATTATATTACACTATACAGTAGATATAATATAATTACTCTACACTCCTTCAAGGACCCTATTGGGTGCTGCAAAGTAGAGAAGAGGCAGTCATATCTTATGCACATGGGATAGACTATCTCAGAGACTATCATCATTTTATTCGTTATGGTAATAATTATTAAGTTTTACGAGTAAAACCAAGAGAATAATAAACACAAAATAACAGATGGGCACATTGAAAAATAAACTAAGATACTGTACTGTTGATTGTACTAAGGGGAAAAATATATATTAAGTAAAACAAAAAGAAAACGGAATCGAATTAAAACTATCTTCTTCCTTTTTCCCACTGATATCCTAATATCATTTAACAACTAGAGCCAATTTAACCACATGCTTATTTTATCAAAATATTTACGATAAAAATTGAAACAATGATTTTTTTAATTTAATAACTTTTATTGACAACTAGTTGAAAATTATAAAGAACATTGAATAAAACTAGGAATATAATCATAGGTTGTTAAATAAGTTAAAATTAAATTATACAGTTAAAATGACTAGATTCAAACGAAACTAAAAATAAATTATTTTATGTAGGCACACGTAGAAGTTCTAGGTTTAAATTAATAATAGATTTTTTAAAACCAATATTGTATATTTTAATACGTAGTTGATAACATCTATTTTATATAATAAGTTTAGGGCAAGTATGAGATAACTTATTTTCGTATAAAAGATTAGTTATCAAATCCGAGATTTTATGGATTATGCTCAGTTAGTGTATATTTTCTTTGGCTCAAGTTAAGTAAAACGGTTATAAAGGTACTAAAGTAATACAGCATTCAGAATTGCAATAAAAATACGTTGAACTCTATACCAATCAAGTAAGCGCTAACTACTCGTATTCTTTACATCTAGTGTGATATAGTGAAATTGTGCTATGAAATATTTTAAGTTTTGATTACTTTCTTAAAAATTTATTAACAGAGAAATTGTTGCGAAAACATATTTTTCATACTCTCATTTGATTCTTAAATTACAACAGTGAAATTTAAAAAAGTTATATAGTTTTCCTCGCGGTCTAGAGAGTACATTTTTCGGGACGAAAGGTAATCTATGTTCTCTTCAGTACGTCTATGTATATGCAAAATTTCAAGTAAATTGTTTTAGTAAATAAGTCGTGAAACTAACAAATATACAATCTAATATAATATTAGTTGGGATTGGGATTTACTCCATATAGTTTGATAGAGGTATAAATGATGATAAAAATAATAAATTAGAATGGCAGTTGTGTCAGTAAAGCGACTCCCCTCATGATCCAGTGGTCTGGTTCCTCAATGGTGGGCAGCCGCATGAAAAGAATATAGTTGGTGGAATGACCAGTCGTAGACAAAACGCCTCGCCGGTCACCCGTCTTGTATAGGGGACAATTGTAAAACACGTCCTGTGGGATATCATCCCGCTTCAGTGGGATCAGCCATACCTGCAGATATAAGTATTCAGTTTTTTGTTTATATCTGATATTAAGAGTTTTTTGATTGTGTGCGTATTTTTGTTAGCAATTATATATTCAATTAATATCATATTAAGTTCAGTCAGTCCTGCGTGCATGGCGTTATTATAAAAAATATAGTCACACGTGTATTGGTGTTGCAAGTGGCTCTGTGTATAATATTATAATAGTGCAATTTATATTGTTTTAAGACTAAAGCGAAAACTTAAGAAAGTATTACAGCAATTCGTATATTGCCTAGCAGATCTACCTCATAATCTCATAGCAAATACATTCATAAATAAGTGAACAATATGCGTTTGGCTGTTACATTTTATTTTATTGCTTGTAATTTCCTAATTCTATATTTTTACTTGTGCAATAAAGAACTTTCGTCTTGTTTTGTCAAAATAATATTTTAAGTGTATCCTCTCAAGCTTTTGACTTCATATCATAGTGGAGCAAACCAGTCTTAGTTTGTTGAAAATATGGGTAAGGCAACTGAAAGTTATGCAAATTTTAAGACATTTGAAGTAAAACGTTTGGTTTTTCGGACACCAGGGAGCAAATACGATAGTTAGTATAAAATGTATGATAATGTCAGAAAATTGGCAACGACTGACAACGTGTGACGTGATCTTAGAGCACAGGACGTGATGAGAGATCTCAATGAAATAGGACATTTTACTCTGAATACAATTCAAAACGTGAATCATCGTAACGTGACGAAAAGAAAATATGAACTTTGATATATTTTCACAACTCCATATAAGGCCTGGAAGAAATCACTTTCATGAACATACTTTTGACTGTTGTTGAGAAAGGTATACAGCCTAATACGAGAAAATGTAAAATATAAATACTAAAAGGAATTGTTCGTTTATTCAAAGTAAAATTAAGACAACTCGTTGATGCAACCTACTTTAATAAATCCACAGACCGAATGAAACATCCATAGCTATTCCCAGCAGTGCCTGCTATTTCCAGGTGCATATGCAGCCCGGCTACACATGACTAGATATTGTAATTAGATGAGATAGATACATAAAGGGAATTAAAGTGAAATTTTTCTATTCGTCAGAAAAAAACAGCCTTTATATTGAAATGATTAGAATGTGTCTTAAATCAAGCTTAAAGCATAGTAGGATTTTTAATTTATACTCTCGATATCTAAATTATGCTTATCGATACATTTTGGTCACAAGTCCACTGCTGGACATATGCAGATACTTACCGGCGGAAACTCATCGTACAAAATCTTTGGGAAGGACTCGTCGATACAGTATGAGTCATTGTTCCATCGAGCTCCCTCCATAAACAGGCCCTTGATGTACACGCCTTCCGGTGGTGGTTCTGTGAAGTCCCATACGCGTTGCACCTAGTACACGTTGTCATTTGGTAAATAATGAAATAAAAATCATCTGCATAGGCACGTATAAAGATGCAATCAAGCTGGTATTTTGTAATTGTTTGAAGTGTAAAAAGCTAGTGGATATAGTCGGCAATCAATAATTAAACTAGAGAATGTAATGATGATGCCTTTGTTTGGAAAACCTTTTGATCAGGGAAACCTTTAACAATGTTTTATCAGACCTAAGTCTGATAATGGTGTACGGGTGGCCAATTTCGGGCGTCAAAAGGTATATGAGGTAAACGTCGACACTGTAAGGTATAATTTATTTTAAGAAAAATCGCAAAAGCTATCAGATTTTACAGCTAATTCTTACCTCATAATGAAAAGCAAGCTGGTCAATGGGTATCTTGTACTTCCTGGCATAGCTCTGCTGCGCGGCTGTGAGGAAGGCTTGCGGGAAGTAGAAGCCGGACAGCCAAAACACGATAGGGGGTCCATGCTGATGCCAATGCTGGTCATATAAATAATAAACTTAGTATAACGATGCAATTTAATTTCTAATACCATCCCTACAAAAATTAATAATGAGAACATAAAAAATAATATTTTCCATATATCAAAGTATATTACAAATGCAGTGTAACCTGAATGAATGAATGAATGATACTTTATTGCTTAAAATGTGGTACATAACAATGTTGGAAAATATAATAATCATTTGTTTCACACATTAGTCATTTCTGACATGCAATAGACAATACAATGTCAAATATAGTTATAATGAGTAATGTTGCTCAGTGCGCTGTATTAGTATTATTAGGCATTATTAGTTCTGTGCTATTACATGCATACAAATTGATTACTTTTTAAAATAGTCGTTAATACTGTAAAAACATTTTTGGACCAACCAGTTGAATAAATTACGTTTGAATGATGTAAATTTATGTATTTCCTTAATTTCTTTTGGTAAGTTATTATAAATTCTTATTGCCATGGCATAACAGTTTGTGCTAAACATGTGGGTTCTCATAGAAGGTACCAGCAGCCTTTGGGGATTTCTCCTAGTATATTTACTTGGCAAGTCACCACTGGTTTTAAACAAGTCAGGGTTCGATTTAACAAATATACACATTTCATATATGTACATACATGGTAAGGTTAGCAAATTCAGCTTTTGAAACAACGGTCTGCAACTTGTTAAGGATGATACTCCAAAGATTGCGCGTACACATTGCTTTTGTGATATGAAAGCCTTGTTAATTGTAGAGGCGTTACCCCATAAGGGTAAACCATACCTTAGACGGGATGCCACATAACCATGATACGCAAGAATGGCCGTTTTCTTGTTTGCTACTTCTGTCAACCTTCTAAGTGCGTACGAAAACCTATTTATTCTATTACAAACACTTTCAATATGGTTATTTCAAGAACAGTTGTTGTCTAAATTTATTCCCAAAAAAGTTATACACTTTGTTTCGTCAATGATTTCGTCTTTATATGTTACATTTAAATTTCTTTTAGAATTACTACGTATATTATGGAATTGAATAAATTTTGTTTTAGCGATATTAAATTTTAAATTGTTATTTGTCAACCAATCTATTATGTCACTAACAGTATCATTTACGTCCTTATTATATCTATTCAAATCATTATTTTTGTCAGAGATTATTACAGCTATATCATCTGCAAAGAGTGTACAATAAAAATTGGTGACTTTAGGTAAATCATTTATATAAATCAAGAAATAGCTTCTTGCCGGCCCTGCAAGAAGGCGACAGGTCGTTGAAGTATGCGGCAAGCGGCTTGAGCCACGGGTAGATATTGCTGGCCCACAGTGCGGAGTTGCGCCCGCGCACTATGCTCGTCAGAACTTTCTTATGTCTTTTAATACGCTCATGTCAAAATAATATACAATTGAAGTGTAACCTGCAAGAAGGCGAGCCGCGCCAGCAGGTCGTTGAAGTATGCGGCGAGCGGCTTGAGCGACGGGTAGCTCTTGCCGGCCCACAGCGCGGGGATGCGCCCGCGCACCATGCTCGTCAGCACCTCCTCCGTTATGTCGTTCAATACGCTCACGCCTTTTGCATACACACAATTTATTTACAACAAATTCTATTCTTAACGATTTGTACAATTTATGTAATAGTTTCCATACTATTAAATTGTTCAACTCAGTCAAACGTGACAGGAAGAACTCGTCCACACCTAATGCCAGACTTAAAATGGCATCGTGGCATTTTTATACTAATTCCTTTTCTAATATGTGTACGACTTTCTTTGTACTGCCAGGAAAGGGCCATAAGTTTTTTTGGACATATAATGCAATCACCTAGGCATTGTCTGAAGGAAACTCATAATACTGGGCAGAACAGAGGGAAAACGCGCCAAAAAGGAAAGTCTCTAGCGAGATGTGTAGATAGCGTGAGGAGAGCTGCTGGAGGCAGCATATATAAATTATATCTTCTATATATATAAAAGAAAGTCGTGTTAGTTACTTCACTTATAACTCAAGAACGGCTGAACCGATTTAGCTAAAAATTGTCAGGGAGGTAGTTTAGAGCCAGGAGAAGGACATAGGATACTTTTTATCCCGGGAAAAAGATCCCGAGGGAAGTTCACGCGGGCGAAGCCGCGGGCAAAAGCTAGTTACATATAAAAATAATGCGGTTCGTAATACTGCAGATCTCGTACTATGGAAACACATATTATGTGATCACGATCCTCAGCATGAAGGGGCCGATGATGAAGAAGAAAATGTGTGCTTACCTATTTAGCATACATAAAAAAAGAGATACCCAATGATCAGTTGTGACAAAAATATTAGGCTAATTTGAATGAATGTATTACATAAGTTCAGACTTGCATGACCATAATTAGAAAAATTAGCTTTCCTATATCTCACCTTGCACAGCACCAATAACAGCCCTAGCGCTGCTCCGCACTATGTTGACGAGCCGGTCGTATCTGGCGGCCTCCTGTATCACGACGATCGACATGGGCGTCATGTCCGCCGGCTTTATGTCGCCCTCGTGCGACGGCCCCGACAGGATCTTGGCCGGAAGACGTCTCAATATGTCTTCCGCGATCTCCATCGCTTGCTGTTCCGGAGTGGCACCGGCGCCGCCGGCAGACATTGTGTCCTGTATAATGGTACATTAGATATGAACACAATTTCAAAAACGACAACATAGAAAGCCACCAACCGACCCTACAATCTTTAAAGCTACATAACAACATATGATAAGACGGAAAAAGTAAGCAATATGCAAGTGTTCAATAAAGAAATACGTTGAAACACAAAATCGGGACATGAATGCGACAAGACACTTAGAAAGAACAAGGATTTATGATCACATGCATTCAGTTGGAACAATATAAGTAACACAATACAAAGCAAAGATTTATATTATATTGTAAAAGTAAAAATCAATGTTTCTCAAACAACGAAAGACGCAAACATTCATTCTCATTTTACTTACCAAATGGTCCTTCAACAGATCCTTGAAGCATAAAAAATTAA
Organism: Apomyelois bistriatella; assembly: GCA_947044815.1. Taxonomy (NCBI): domain Eukaryota; kingdom Metazoa; phylum Arthropoda; class Insecta; order Lepidoptera; family Pyralidae; genus Apomyelois; species Apomyelois bistriatella. Next base: position 3,867,113 of record OX345688.1, read on the forward strand.
ATGAATAAATACGGTGACATTAAAATCGATAATTAGTTGTATAGCACTTCATGACATTTAATTACATTACTTACCATGCGATCCTAGCAGTCCATTAGTCCAAGTGTAGATGAAACAAAAAAGATCAACTATATAGTAATATACATTGACTATACTATACATACTTTAACTAGACTATATACATACCTAGCTAAATCTAAGATATTATTAAAAAAATATAAGTACAAGAAATCGTACCGTACCAACTATCTTCACAAGAAAAAATAAAAGTAACTTATCACATTCTCTACTCTCTCTCTCTTGCTCTATCCACATTTGTACCTGGTATATCCTATAGCTGTATTTGACCAATTTATGTATGTGTTACTATACTACATACACACCTACAACTAAAATATCAAAAATATCTTCAAAACATAAGAACAAGAAGAAATCGTATCTCTAACAGTATTTTAAAAGAGATAATCTCATTCTCTACTTCGATATGACTCCATCTAAGCATACCTGTGTCAGTAAAGCAGTGTTGAGCAATTCTTCTGACTCGCGGAAGTGCTTGGTGATGTCTGCGTTGGGGTGGAATCCGAACACCCCGGGCGGAGTGGCCACAGGTAGAGATCTTGCGAAATTTATAAAGTCTCCATGTTCCCGCAGGGTAGGGATGTAGTACACACCTGTGATGACGTTATAAGCATGCTTATTTGGTATAATCAACATGAGAATTATTTCAGAAGCAGTACTTGTTCTTAGCTGGTTGACTAGAAAATTAGAGGTATAGTTATTTGTAAGGAAGGCTGACAAGACATTGTCGGCGGGCGCTTGCAGGCTCCTGAGTTTACACAGTATATAACTAGTGCGGTATCACATGGTATAATTTTTGAGTTATAGAATACTGTTATTCTTTAAAACAATATTGATTATATCTTCGAAGACGAGAAGCCATATACAGAAAAGGTTGTTCTTCAAACTGCTCTTTAAAGGATAAGTTTATAAAATTACCTGTTGGATCTAAGGTATACTTCTCGTCGTAAATGGTTCGGGGGTTGTAGAACTTGAAAAGGATAGTGTTGAGACAGCGACGGTCCCAGTCGTCGGTGACTCGCCCGCCGTAGTTACACTCGCCGGTCAGATAGCGAAGTGCCACGAATTGCACGTCCTGCCAATCATTATCTCGGTGTTCATCAGCGTATTTCCTAGTAGCATCTTTAGCTATGGCTTCAAAGCAAAAAGTTAGGTAAACGTACATTACAACGTGCATAGGTGGATACCGATTAAATATGACTAAATACTTAATCATATTTAAGATCCTCGCTACCGTTTTAGTCCAACATCCTTTTTGTAGCTGGTGTCTCCTACGTAAACTACCTGCCTGAATATTTTAGCAAGCAATTTTGATATTTCGTGTTTACTACATGAGTGAGTCAGTAGCCCATCTCTTTTTACATTATCTATTGTCAGCTTGATCACAGCTGTCTCGACCAAGAAGATATTACTTTTAAGATAAGTTTCATTCCAAAGCTTACTTATCACATCATCATTTTCTATTCATAGGAACAATCCTATGAATAGAAAAAGACAGACTTAAGCCATGATACAAATATATCATGGCTGAAGACGAGTGATGAGTGCTTAGTGGCGAGTCTGATACTCGTCACTTAGCTCTCATCACTAGTCTTCAAATTTTATGAAGACTTGTCATTTCTATTTACCGAAATATAGATAGCATAGGAGAGATATGCCTATTTACCGCTTCAACTGTAAAATCACTTCATACTCACGTCATATTCGTTAAGGAACATATACAACTGCGTCACTGATATCTTTAAGTCAGTCTCGTTGAACTCGTATCTGATGTTCCACCCTAGAGGTCCGAACTGCCGCCGCTCCTGCACCACCGCGTGGAAGAAACAAAGGGCAAAGAGAAGCTTCTTGAATATTTCGGGCTGCTTGTTCCCTTCGAACCACTCGGCATCATTTATCGGATCGCTTTGGTATGAACGGGCTATGTTAGCGCGTAGACCTAGAACGCAAAGGGTACTCATAATTAAATCTTTAAATAGTAGATTGTATCACAAGGGAGCAAAATAATATTTTTACGGCGAGGGATTCTTTAATAGAATCCTGAACGGAGAGAGGGATTCAAAGTACATCGCCCGAGCCAAAAATATGTTTGCGCCCGAATGATACACTCTACTTTTCATCTCGCTCTATGAAAAATTTATTTCATCCGATGATTGCGTTTATTCTTACCAGCCAGTGTTTTATTTTTCATAATATGTGCACTCGGCATGACCGTATTGTTTTGTTCCAAATTTGAAACTCATTATTGCCCGCTAAAAACCCTATCGGAAAAGACTTACTTTGGTCCCCCTTTTGGGGCAGCAGTTGAACATTTCGAATAGAAGGGATGAAAATAATCTTTTAGGTGCCGGTCTGCTTAATTGAAAATTTGAAATGGCTAAGCTTTAAAGGAGAAAACAGGAATGCGAAACCTTGATGTAATCAATAATTCTGTATATTACTCGTACAATCGCTCGGAGTCGCAGTTGTTCGCTTTCTCCGGGAGACGATTTTAAAGGTAGATAGCGATATTGACTCCAATTACCTATTCAATCCTCTGAAAGGGATCTTACCTTGCGGTGGTTCGTTGGTCATTTTGACTCCGTTCTGTAGAACGTACACCGGAAAATGGTCCGCTGGATATGACGTCAGCCAAAGACGGAAATCTGGATGCGTGGAGTCTGGTGTCAAACCCTCGCAAATCTATAAGTTAATTTGCATTAGATATTTAGTGAGTGTCTTTAAGCAAAATATGCTGAATCCTATCAAGGATTGATAAATCACAATTGTTTGTATAATTTAAATTGATATTTGCCAAATGTTGTATATGCCTATATTAGTATTTACATCAGAACAAATTTTGAGGTGTGTTGAGTTGAAAGCTACTTTAGTGCTCGTTTAGCGTAGCCACCTCAATAAAAATGGATGTTATGCGATTTGTTCATGTTCATATTGCATGATGATTACCTTTTCACTACTTACTGTATTCTTACCTTTTCAAGCATGGGCATCCAACTCTTGGCCAGATGGCAGTTCTGCAGCACGACCCACGTCCCGCTTCGCACGCCCTCGTCTATCAGCTTCACTGCTATCGGGCCCTGCCCTTGACCCAGGGATAGCGAGAACAGCCGAGATGCACCGAAACCCTATACAGATTGATTGTCATGATATAGTTACATCGAACCGAACCGACACCGTCTTTTTCAGGTCGCAAGCTATCCCAGATACTAAATTTCATCAAACCTCACAAACAGCTAAACTTTCGCAATTTTAATATCAAATTATTATCATGTGATCTTTTCTGGCACGGCCATGGTTTATTTTTATTTTATATTTTGGTACATTTTCACGAAATAAGTTTATTTTATAATCTAATTATTAAAAGTTGAATAGGTACTACTCATTATTATCGAGTTCTCATCTCTGCCTGATTGCTTTCGATGATCTACAATGGATCTACATCCTTAACGTTCGTAGGCGCGTATTACGAAGAACACAAGTATGAATCACTATGTAGAAAAAAGTTAGGCACTCCAACTGACGTACCTGGTCATCTGCGAATTTAAGTAGCGTGCCCATAGGATCTGAGCCAGGAGTCAGCACGAACAATAGCGGGATGCAGCAATGAGAGTCCGCGTACGACGACGCCAGGTCGAACAGTGGCGGCTCCACGAACGGACGGCCCATTTGTGCTGCACGCAAATTTTAATGAATAAACAAACATGTTATTGCAAACATTTTGATCGTTTAAAGTTGCAAAGAAAATACCTTCTACAAAGTTTTGGACAGCGGGTACCATCATGTCCAGACGAAGACACCGAAGCACCATCATTTTCTAAAACAATGCACGTGAATTTATTTTTAGCTTATATTTTTTATTGAGTTGAGTATTAACATCGATAAAATATTACTAAAGTATAGATGATTATCCTCCATACATCAAAGTGTGCCTGAATTTTACTTTCTCCTTGATTAACTAGATGTCGCTACCAGTATCAATCTTACTATTTTTGCCAATTTTTCGTAAAAATGAGAACCATCAAAGCAAACCTCGTGTGACCACAAAGTAAATATGATAGTAGCTTCGCACAAATTCACTAGATGGCGCAATTCTTAGAATTAATTTTCTATGTTTCGTTTTATGCATATCAATATATCTTGCAAATGCTAAGAAACAGAATATTTTAATAATCCATTGTAAGAATTATTAAATATTTTGTTTGGTATTTGATGTATTTCTAAGACATAAGTTAATTTGTTATATGTTGTAAATCTAACATTAGATTGCAAAATATAAATATACAAAAAAAAATATATTGGATGATGACCAAACTACATAAACCGGAGCGCATATCTGAAGTCAAGTTTGAGAGATGTATGTGTGAGTGAGCGATGTGTTCACAGCTAGGTAGGTTGTAGCTTGTAGCGTTGTTGGTGTTCTTTCTTTCCGTGTTGCGTTCTCGTATTTTTATACTCATTGATTTTATTAACGACCCCTGCATATTCCCCGGACTTCGATTACGCCTTAACGTTGATCCTAGCAAGTTATTTCTTGATTTTTCGTATGTTTACAAGTTGATTGCTTGATAATGAAATAATTTTCAAGGTCAATCGACCCTGTATGCCCCGGTATTAACTTTTTAAAATCCCCACGGCCCCTGTGACGGTTTTTTTACTTAACGTTCGATTTCCTTTGGTATTAATTCATGTTGTTAAGGCGATACCTCAAATGTTATGTACCTAGTAAATGGGCGGCGCTAGACCCCAGGCGCGGGGTGTCAGTCCCCGGCGCCCCCGCCGCCCCTCTGTCTGTTTACGCGCGATTCCACGCACAGCGATTTATAATATTCTGCAACATTTACGATTGCCACGTGATCTCGTTCCGGAGGTTAGAATGCATGGAGTTTGCATGCCATTTTTCTCTTCTTACGTTATTATAATTTCAGATATTTTTATATTTGAATATGTAATGGGAAATATTAGTAATTTAAAAGACAAAATATTTTTTTAAACTTTATTTTAACTTAAAAAAAGAAATCACAATAGAACAAAAAAGCAGAGGGTTCCGCACAATGACAATGTCAGTTTAAATATTCAATTGTCGTATGTTAATGTGAATTTTTAATCTACTATTTCTTTCAACTGTCTCTTTGTCCTTTTAACTACTACTATCGCTATCTAGTGGTGTTTTAATGAACTATTTTCCGTAAGTGAACGTTTTATATTGAACTAGCTGTTGCCCGTGGCTCTGTCCACGTGCGCCTCGGTTATATCGCGCCCGAAAGTAGGTTATGTTTGACTCCTAGTGCATAACTATATCCATACCAAATTTCTTCACAATCGGTCCAGCAGCTTAGCCGTAAAAAGGTGACAGACAGACAGACAAACAAACAGACAGATTTTTGCATTTATAATATTAGTATGGTTTTACCACTTAATCGTTAATTGATAGAATTCTTGTAGGTTTTCCTGTAAATGAATTTTTTTTATATTTTTTTCAAAATTTTAGGCTCAGTAGTTTTGTAAATGAGGGGGGGATGATCAATTTTCGTCTTCTTACATTAATAAATAAATTAATTGGAGAATAAGACGTCGTCCTTACTACATTCCTTCTTTAGGGTTGGGGAATACTTCGAGCGTTCGGACTCGAGTTGATTTATAGTATAGGATAAGTAACTTTTGTGTTGTAATTAGTTTATAATTTCATATGTGTATCTTTGCGATGTATCCTTTTTAATGCCCATGTACTCTTTTTCCTTTTTTATACAGGTGACTGGAAGAGATCCCTGTTAGGGATAAGTCCGCCTTTTTTGTGTTCTATGTTGTATGATCAATATTCTTCCTGTACAATAACGTTTTTACATACATATATACATACGTAGTTAAATCAAAATCATTTATGTTACAATAATAACGAAAATATACTTGAGATCCTCATAACGAGCCCTTTTATCACCACTACATAGTATAAAATAAAGTAGCTTTCTCTTTCCTTATATCCCTATGTATGCTTAAATCTTTAAAACTACGCAACGGATTTGAATGCGGTTTTTTTTAATGGATAGAGTGATTTAAGAGGAAGGTTTTTATGCCAATACAAAGTCGGGGCGGGTCGCTAGTTTGATATATAACATGGTAAGGGTTGCAAAACTTTTTTTATTCCTAATTTGTCACCCGAAATGGTAATTTAAAAAAATATTTATTTACGACGGACAGACAAACGCACGAGTGATCCTATAAGGGTTCCGTTTTTAGGGTTCCGTACAAAAATTCAAAAACGAAACCCTTATAGGATCACTTGTGCGTCTGTCTGTCCGACCGTCCGTCTGTCACAGTCAATTTTCTCCGAACCTATTGTACCAAAACAGATGAAATTCGGTAGGATGGCGGCGTAATCCTGTGACCCAAACACAGATGTGCAAAGTAAATATATTTTTAAAAAAAGGTTCATTTTCGGGGGACAACTGAGGAGTTTTGCAAACCTTACCGTGTTATATATCAAATGAAAGGGCTTGTTATGAGGATCTCAAATATATTTTTGTTATTATTGTAACATAAAAAGTTTTGATTTTATTCATGAAAAAAGACGAAAATTGACCATTCTCCCTCCTCTAATCTCCGGAACGTTCACTTACGGAAAATAGTTCACGAAAACACCACTAGATAGCGATAGTAGTAGTTAAATAGGTACCATAATTGAATATAAAAACTAATATTGACATTGTACGGAACCCTCTCCACGCAAGTTCAACACGCACTTGACCGGTTTTTTACATTTTTGTACGGAAGCCTAAAAACTAAGTTACTGTCATTATTATACGTTTGTTTGTTTGTATAAACTTTATTGTACTAAAAAATTACTTTTTCCGAAAAATCAAAAACCAACCTCCATTCGTTTACCCGGGCCAACTTGAACATTCAACAAATTAGAAAACTCAGACGCCTAGGTGTGCAGGGTCAACTGACCTTGTACCCTAGTACTCCAATAGTTTACAAGTAAACGATAACAGTGGCAGTGCCTCAAATTTGAAACAATGATACCAAGGCCATTGGCCATTGGCCACAGGGTCGATTGACCATTTTGACATCACACTGTGTAGGGTCAATTGAACTTGTTATTAACATTCATATAAGTAAATACCTAGGGAAATCCAACTTCAAGTTCAACTGTCACAGTGGCCGTACAGAGATTTTAAATAGCTAATACCAGGATTACGGGGGAATAAAGGTCGAGTGACCTTGCAAATTTCCATTATCAAACGAGCTACTTGTAAACATTCGAAAAGTAAAAAAATGCTCTTTTTCTACCGACTTCTAAAAAGGAAGAGGTTCTTAATTCGGCTAAATTATTTTTAAATGTTTGTTCCCTCTAATCTCCGTCATTTCTGAAAGTTTATTTTTTGTTTGAACAGATATAGTTTCAATTTAGTCGTAGTAGTTTAAAGTTTATCAAAATCGGGTCAGTAGTTTTGTTTTAAAATCAAAATAACCGGTAAACGTAAATCGGTTGTCGAATAAAATGAACATTTTTTATTTTTCGAATGTTTACAAGTTGTTTGTTTGATAATGAAGTAATTTGCAAGGTCTATCGACCCTGCATGCCCCGGTATTGGCTTTTTAGAGCCCTCTAACATAAGTACTCTTAAAACTTACTTTGTATATAATAATGGTGAATTATTATTCGCTAAGTGTTCATAAATAAGAATGAGTGTTGGGAAGTAGTACAGTGTCGAATAAGTGACTTTAATCCTTGTTACTAAAATTTCTGAGATACTTAATGCTATAAGGAACCTTTCACCGATTCACTTGACTAGATATAACTAATCAAATCAAATCATTTTATTTGCGTAAATGTGGTTACAAAGGTTGTTATAATAAATTAGCCTAATTAAGGCATGAAAATTAATCATTATAAACATTTTAAATTATGTCTTGTCATGTTCTAACTATCTTATTTAAATATCTTGATCTTGTCGTTCCAGAAGTACACTAAAAAAGAGCATTCCAATAAAACTTGATACTGCCAAAACAAAAATAATCTTTAGGTTTGATTATGATCCATGTTGTAAATTCATTGAATCTGCTTAGAATCCAGAACATTTCTTTGACATAATATTTAAAATATGAAATCCACACTGATATAATTAAATTAGGACTTTTTTTGTTTCTTGAAAAAGTTGTTGATATCGACAATACGGTGCCCAGTAACATCAGCATTTGGTTCCACCTGAAACAATCCCATACGTATATAATCGAATATGTCTTCAGATTTTTAATGTAAGATCGTTAAACATATTTCATTAAAGACCAGAAGATCAAACATAGTAACATGTCGTAGGCAATAGCTAGTACAATCATATTAGGTACTAACCGTTTTACATTTCGTGATGCTGGCGGTATAATATTTTGTCCATTCAAAACAAAAGTTTGTAAATCCGACTCCATATTTGTTACACCTCCCTGTTCTGGCAGTCGCAACAGCAGCGGCGGCGCCGTCGGCAGCGTGGACACAAAGACCTCAAATTGTTGTTGGTCCTGAAAACAATAGGTATTTTGATATTAGCCATTTTATATTTATCTTATATGTAAATTGTTACTTCCACACTTACCTATACCAACCTATCAAATTGTTTGTATAAAAATGACGAATTAGTTTCAAAGCCAAAATACTTAGATACCTAGGTATCCAATTTGATATAAATATTAAATAAATATAAAGGTACCTAAGTATAGAATGATCGATCAGTACTAGTTTTCCATAACAAATATTTTTTTTTACGGAGGCACTTGGTAGACTAAATAAGACTTAATATGATAGGATAGATGGGTAGGTACTTACCATCTGTTTACTCTCATTAGCTAGGCTTTCTCCTTGTAATCGGGTACTCTTTTAGTATTTTTGCTCAATTACCTATGATAATACGAATATAAAAAAATCACAATTACGTAACAAAACCATAGCTAATATTACACTATTTTACATAACAAATACTATTTACAGTCAAGAAAAACACTAAAATAAAAACTAGGTTGGGATATAAATTTTAACAATAAATTTGAATATATATTATAAAATGCCATAAAAACTCGCGAGATTTGATTTTTAATAAAAAATGCGCGCGTCTTTTGCTCGGCAAATGCAGACGCAGACTGGCCGGGAGAGCGCGCAAGGGATAGCGCTTGGCGGTAAAGCCCGTGAACGATGAGACAGGTATAGTCTCGAGGCGCTCAAACAAATAGGGCGTAAGCGCCAAATTTGTTTTTATTAATTTATAAAAAAACAGACCAGTTCATTACATTTTCCTATACCTCTTATGATGAATTACTAACGACCTATATTTTAGTTTAAAAATCATTTTTTTAAACTGAATCGTCGATCTATAATTTAGAAATATCGGTAAGCAAATACTATTTTTCAAAAAATATTTCTATCGAGAAAATTTTATCAAAACGTGTTTCCATCTGATACATAAGGAGATAAAATACTCAAAAATCATATACTAAGATTTGAAACCAATAGTAAAAGAACTTTGCGAGATAAATGATGTTAAAGACCACCTTGTTTAGCAGTGGTATCGTCTTAACAAGCTTATTTGACCCTGCACTCTGTGGTGTCAGAGTGGTCAATCGACCCTGTATGCTTTGGTAGGTATCATTGTTTCAAAAATGAGGCATTGCACTTTATTTATTGTCCCTCTGAGTACTTGGTCAGTTGACCCTGCACACCTAGGTGCTTAAGTTTTAAAATTTATCAAAGTTCAAATCGGCCTCAGTAAAGAAATGGAAATCGGTTTTTGTTTTTGGGGAAAAAGATTAACAAAACAGCCCCTTGACCTGCATCACTCGACCTGCTGCGGCCTCGCAAAAGTTACTCTGCTTTCGCCATCGTGAAGCTAAACACCTTCGGCCTTAGGCACCAAGTTACTTATGGGACCATAATGGTATATGGGTTTTGGATTTTTTTAATACCTGCTTTGTTACTAAGGTACCCCTTTCAATTTGTCTAACATTTAAAATTAATAAAAGTGGTAACTTAGTAACACAGCAGGCAGGTAGGCTAAGTAACTTGGCGCCTAAGGCCGAAGGCGTAGCTAGCCCTTCGCAAGGGCGAAGGCAGAGTAATACGGGCTCGCAGCGAAAGAACCCCACCAAGAGTCTGTTTTGTTAATCTTTTTCCCAAAAAACAAAAACCAATATGCCCAGCAATCTCTATACCCAAGTGTTGAGCCAAGACCCAAGCCGTACCCTTCCCACATCAAATAGGTATCCACAATCTTTCATCATCGACTTCATTCAGATTTATTAAAATGTTTGTTATGATTATGAAGCATTTTTAAACAACAATGTATTAATTATTTCATCCTTTTTAGTTAAGTACCTATCTAATTGAAGTCGGTTTCGTTTTTTTGGCAAAAACAATCATGTCTCGAACGTGGTCGGGTAGTGTAGGTATATTTTCATGCTGTGGCTAAATCACTGACGCTAAATGTATCTTGTACCTGTACCTACCTACAAGAAAAATAATAGTCGATGCGTGTGCGTGGACATGGTTAGTGGTGGTTTGCGTATAGTTCAATTTCTTTGAGGTGGTTAGTCGGTTTGTGTATGTGGGAGTGGTTACGGTGCGCAAGCCGCAGACGAAGCGTGAGATAGTGGTGCCATCTATGGTTTCTGGAAATAAACTAACTCGTATGTTATTCAAGTTACGACTGCAGCGACACTTTTCATTTTTACGGAATTTTTATGGAAACCTATAACAAACACTTCTCAGTAGCGCCATCTAGAAATAAGCCGAATTTGGCGAGGTACAGATTCAATGTACGTGAGTAGCCATCTATTGTAATATTTTATCGATGGTATTAACTATTATTTTATCGACTAGGTTAGAACTATTTTAAAGTACCTACTTTCAAAATATCAATTACATAATATACTCTTATATGAATGAAAGTCATGACAATAGAAAAGGTATCTTATAGTTAAATCATTTTTCTACATTTTATTTAAACGGTAGAAAATGCTTGTGCATTTAGTTCACCAATTGTATAAGTATTATTTACTTGTGGAACAATAAAGTTACAAATAAATTAATTAATCATCTTCTAAAGAAAACAGTCTGCTAACCTCAAAGGTAGTCAGCTTGGTATTAAATGGCTCCGGCAGCGGCTGATTGTGGGGGTCTGGAGTATCGCAATACGCCTCCCATATAGGCAAATTTGTTGTAAAGTGATCGACTATGCCGTGGAACCTATCGAATTCGTCTAGCCTGTAAAGATTTTAAATATTTATTATAGATAGTCAAACATAACAAGTTATACTTACTACTTAAGTCATTTTATCTACTAGTTGCGCCCCGCGGTTACACCCACTCGTGGTGTGTATTGTGTATGTTTTAAGACCTTAACCTTTGGTTAGAACTGGGCTAATAAATGCAAATACAATATTTCAGATCTGATCGGTAGTTCCAGAGTCAAAAGTATGTTAACAAAGAATAAACTCTTTAGCTTTATTTTTAAATAATTGATTAATCAATAAACGCATGTCGGATTCGTGCAGCAAGCACCAAGGCTTCACGACCAAGCGCCACTAGCCTAAGACAGGTAAAATGGAAAAGGGGTCCAGGTAGACCAAGGAATATTAGTAACATTAGACAAATAAAGTAAAAACCAGTAGTACAGGTCACGTCATGTTAGATAAACACTGGCAATTAAGCTGCGCAATAGGCAATTTATTGATGTATGCGGTGAGCGCGGTGCGGGTGAGTGTCGTCTGGCGCACGCGATTGGTTCGTTGGCTTCCAGTGTTTTAACTGTATTGTCTCCGCTCTCCTCCAGCGTTCTTTTTATATGACGCGATCTGTACCTAGGAATCAAATGTTTCTCAAACTTTCGTTAAAACATACCCGTTGAACTCCGTCCAGGCCTGCGGGCTGAGGAAGGCTACCGGATTGGGCGGCACGTGGTGCGGGCGCGCGCCGCCCAGCAGGAACAGCACGTCAGATTGGTTAAGTCGACCTTCCGCCACCATGATCGTGATCGTCAGTAGCAAAGAGAATACCATCTTATCCTAAAAAGAACTGGGGCTTTTGGTTTTCCGTTTACTTTTCGCCTTTATGATCTAATTCTTCTGTTGGCATTAATATCAGTTCAGGTACTGAAAGTATTTAGCTGGAAAAGCTATCTCTCAAGAAATGTTCACAACATTGTGTTAAAAGTGGACCGCATTAGCTTATTTACTTATATTATATGTTAGCTGGCGGAAAAGAAGCAATGAAGGCAATTGAGTATTTTTAGCGTAAAGACTGAACGGCAGTAAGTAAGTATAATTACAAAAAACCTGGTACGTTTAAAATAAAGTAGATACGCATCAGAATAATGCCATCGGTGGTATTTTTAGTAAGGTAGGTACACACACAAGATACGTACACGTTGTATTTAATAATCAGCCTCCACAAATTTTTCCAGTAATTCTTACCTTCTCAAACAGACTCCTGCAGATATTAGCATATAGCGAATATGTGAAGTAAGCACGCAGTATAGCAAGTCGCTCGGGAATCTCTTCCACCTTTTCAGTGTTATCTATAGCTGCCGTGAATAGGCCCTCAAACCAGCCCAAAGAGTACTGGTACATTGGGTCGATGTTGGCCAACGACGCTGAAATAGGGACATTTTTTTCAACTTTTCATATGTGCGTAATTAGAATGTTTGCTAAAATAAAAAGGACAAAAAGATGTAGAGATAACAGCAGGTTTTTTTTTTATTAAATGTGACATAGACCAAATAATATAAGTAAATATTTCGTTCAATATTGCCCAGAATGCTTACCGATTAGGAAGAAAAGATTGGTAGAGTGTACAGCGATTGGCACATAATCGTCTCGCGCCGTGTCGATCGCCTTCTCGGTCACCAAGGCTACTACTTGCTTTTCTTTGATTTCGTTAGCAGTATCTTTTGCAGAGTTTAGAATCTATACAAAACAAGTTTTAAAAACAAAGGGTACGTGTGTCATGGAACTCGTCATTATTTACTTATCTTCTATAAATTGAATGGTGTCAAAAACGTTTCTTTATTTATCCGAATTACTGCCTTTTCTTTGTATTTATCTTTATCTCTCGCGGGTTGATGATATGCCTTGTTGGCTGCATCTTCAGGCATATTTCGTTCATGAACAATAATGAAAAATCAATCCCTACACCACGGGAGCGGTACCACGGGTTCAGTGAACACTGTTGTATTTATTTTTTTAACTTCTTTATAATGATTTAAAAGGCGCACGAAATGGTCGGAGAAAATAAAGTGTACAACTATCTCCATGCTTTACCTAGATAAATCTAAAACTGTATACCAAAACCAATATTATCATGTTGTAAAACCTACCTACCTCTAAGAATATTAAAGACTTTTCTAAACAGTACCCTACCTGCACTGCTTCTTCATCTTCTAACAGATGTTCGGAAGTGGACAGCACATTCAGAATCTTCTTCTCAATGTCCTGCAGCAGCCGCCTGTGCTCGGCGCCCTGCGTGGTGAGGTCAGACTTGGCCTGCTGCAAGTCGGGACGCTCGCGAGCCACCACTCGCGCTAACAGCTGGGCTTCCAGACCGTCCTTGGCTAACATGAAATTGACGAGGGTGACCCGGACACCTACTTCTGGTAGGTAGTGAGGATTTGCTAGCTTCGTGCTAATGTATAATCTGTATTAAATAAGTAAGTACATTAAGCTATATAAATATTAATAATTAAATTATAAAACTTTTAAGACAAGCTTTTATTGCAGTATACTTCTAGAACCAGATTCCTTGTCAAAACAAATTAAATAACATTAAATGAAATTTGGAATGAAATCAACTAGGTATAATATTTATTATTATCATCATCATCATCATGATGATTATAATACTTGAAACCAGGAAGTGTAATGAATTCAACTTGCACGGTCCAAATCTTTAAGTTACCTAAATCCCTATTAAGAATTAAGAAGTAATTAACATACCAATGATTACTTATTATCTTACTTGAATTCCTTGTTGTACTCAACGATGGTGTCTCCAATTTTGATACAAAGCGCGCCGCCTTGTCGGAATGTCTGTTGCTGTAGTAGAGGTTCCAACATGGGGTCCAATTCTTCTAGAACATTTTCTAGCAATACCTGCAGTAAAAGAATATTTGGAGGTAGGAACTACTACGGTTGGGAAAGGTAATCTATATTTTTGTTTTTTTTTCAGACCTTATTCTTTTATCGTGTCAATGGCTAAAAACTATACTAATTTGGCCCAGGAGAATTAAACATTGACGGCGGAGGCCACAGCCAGATCACCCTTTGTACATAAGAAAGAGCAGCTGAGGCAATGCAGTAGGTGGTCCATCGTTTGTACTACTTAGTTAGTACTTTTCATATCATTCTTTGAGACCTCATGTTTAATCACCCGCCTAGCGAGGAGGGTCCTCGCTATCCAACAGGGTCCGCTTTCCTAACTACTTACACTTCGTACTATAATAGAAGTCGTTTCTGTTGACCTCAAAGCCGCCGAGGTATTATCTGTCCTTGATAAATACAAAATATTACCGGTTGTCCAAACTGCACAGCGTTCTCCAGCACTCTGCCAAGATCGGCTTGCGTCATCCGCACGATGCACAGGTTGTTGGGTTTCTCCATGTTCTTGATCCAGCGGTTGGCCTGGCCTTGAGGGTCTATCATTAGTGGCCATCGGCGAGCCGTCCTGTGTAAAATTACACATGTTACCGAATATTTTCCAATTAACCAAATTTAGGAAAACAATAGGTACCTACTGATTCCCATCGTATAAACTTTACCATAGGGATTCTAGATTTTTGGTGACCCGAAAATATAGTCTTTAATAAATGAAAATAGAGGTCAATTTAAAGGATCTAAGTCAATAGCTGTTTAAGACCATTATTTTTACGACCGACCGGAACCGCAATGAAAAACCTCGCTGTAAAAATGTTTGGGCCGAAAAATTTTCTCCAAACCTTGCTTTACAATTTTACTAGTAAGCAAGGCGAGATTTGTGTATAATTAATAAGTTATATATTAAGTTTCTGATAAAATATCATTTAAAAATTAAAATTTTATCTCTTACTTGATGATAATAGCGCTCTCAACACTGAAGTCGTCTGCCGGCAGCCCGTTGATATTCCAGTCCTGGATAGTGACAGGTTCACCCAGAACCTTGATAATGCTGAAATCCAGTGTGCACACGATACCGCAATCGTGACATGCACGAGCCCATTTCTTTATCTACACAATACAAATTGAAGGTTAATGCATGAAACCTTATGCACCTAAATTAAATACGAGTGCATTTAACCTGCAAACTTACTTGATCAAACCTGAATACAGCTGTGAAAGGCCCGAGGTATGCAATCACACCGGCCGCAATCAAAATGTCACCTGTAATTGTAAAAAAAACATGATATTATTAAATTGCCTATTGTATGGATCTGAGTTAAGAGATAATCAAAATGGCAACGGTTTGTCCAATAATAGTGTGGCGACACTAGCGCCACAACAATATCTACAAAGACGCACCACAGATGGCGTTAAAAGCAACAATCTCAGAATTGCATACAAGATGGCAAATTACTATGAAAGTCTAAATCGCGCTTGCAAAGTTTCTACGGATTGGAGCATAAATACAACCTCCGACAAGACATCGTCGGAGCCGCGGTTACCCAGGCATAACACCCTAGCCTGGCGGGAAGATCTTCCCTTTGTGGCGGTCGAGCATATAAACACTATCGCTCCCGTCACATACTCCAAACTGGTGACCCCGACGTGATTGGAAGCAGCCTTCTCCATCAACATTCTCCGATCCATCATCTCGCTACCTCTCAAGCCTCAGCAGCCAGCAGTCTCACAGCAAGCCAACAACAATGGGGTATCTACAGGTCCAACGCAGCCGACGTACCGAGCTTCCTGGTCCTGCAACCACACCCTCACTTTCAATGACTTCAGCGACCGGCACAACCACCGCAGCCCACGTCTGGTATTCATCGGCCGGCCAACCGCACCAGCGTGGCAGTTCTGCAGGACATCTACCGGCGCCAACAGGTCTACATCGCTCACTACAGTCTCGACTCACCGCAGACTACGAGCAAGCAGCAACAACGTACCCGACTCACTGGGACGTCAAGTCAAGCAACTGGCACTTGCAAGCTAACATCATTAGCACAGACTGCACATGAAGATTTATCAGACCTTCGGTCTTGGAAGGGAGTCCTGTGGCGACACTAGCGCCACAACAATATCTACAAAGACGCACCACAGATGGCGTTAAAAGCAACAATCTCAGAATTGCATACAAGATGGCAAATTACTATGAAAGTCTAAATCGCGCTTGCAAAGTTTCTACGGATTGGAGCATAAATACAACCTCCGACAAGACATCGTCGGAGCCGCGGTTACCCAGGCATAACACCCTAGCCTGGCGGGAAGATCTTCCCTTTGTGGCGGTCGAGCATATAAACACTATCGCTCCCGTCACATACTCCAAAATAGCATTGGTTGGCAACATGAACATCATATAGCCCCCTATCCTCGTCTCAGTCTTGACTTAAAGCAAACAGGCTGCCTCTTGTTGATACTTGTACACAGCTTAACACTTGTACACAAAGTCTTCTTAGTGTCAGTTTCGGAACTTCTAATTTATACTCGCTACTGTTCATTTATTTGCTCATGTGCCTGGACTTCATCATCTATTACCTTACACTAATGATAGTGTTCTACTAAAGCAATCAAAACAATTTACCTGTGAGAGAGTTGTACGTCGCTCTCAAATCCTTCGCGATCTGAGTCCACCTGGTCTTTTCGCCGCCAAGTCCCGAGATCAGCATTTCCGCTCGCTTGAGCTTGTTGCTGCAGTCCAGTACCTCGTCATCCAGCAGTTTCTGCTGACGGCTCTGTTCAGCCAACGCATCTTCTAACCCTTTCAATTTCAATTGAACCTGGAATATTTATATTGTTAAAAATAGGACTAAGTAGACAACACATGTAGGGTTGGTGTCGCTGCAGACTTTTCAGTAGAAACCATACACTTTTCTCTTTAGATATCATGGATTAAAGTATGGTTCTATCCAATGGATTTAGAAAAGATCTAGGGATTTTTTTTGTTCCACATTATTTCTGTTGATCCGTGATTTTAGATAAATATCATTTTAGTTGCTTCTTGCTAGTAAACTATGTGTGGCGCTGATAAGTGACGCCGCACTCTTCTTCTTCTTCATGTAGAGTCGAAATGGGTAACTCGTCATCGATAAAAAGAAAAGAAGAAAAGCCTATATCATTTAAGATGAACAATGGCAGTTAAGCTGCGCAATATGCGATTTATCGATGTATGCGGTGAACGCGGTGCGGGCGATTGGTTTGTTGGTTTCCCGTGTTGCGCAACAGTAAAGTTGCTCTTCTATAGCGATCTTTTTATATGACGCGACCTGTATCCAGATATTGACATACTTCTCTGAGCTGCGCTTGCTTCACGGCCAGGGCAGCCATGGCCTTGTCGTAGACGGCCTGCGCGGCCGCGAGGCGCTCCTTCTTGGGCGCCACTACTTTCGCCACTTTGTCGTATTTCGTCATCGCAATCACCCATTTGCACATGCCTGGCGAAGATGTGAAAACAAATATGTTTTTTATTATTTTTGGTAACCAACAGACTACACTGTTGATACGCCATTATTAGAGCTAATAAAAAAACGCTAGACATATCAGAGATCTGTTTGCACCTAAAAAAAAATATGTATACAACAAAAAAGGTTTAGGGAAGACGTATAAAGGGCAACAGTAATCATTTATTATAGCAGCTATCTTTATATAACGAGCTGTGTTTCAAATATTCTAAACTGCTTTCAAAATTACTCACCTTCTGCGGCTACGGACACCGCCCGAATCTTCTCCGGCACAAAACCCTCGTCCTGCATGACGGTCGCCTGCAGCTTCTTCATCACGGGAGGCGGAATGTTGTCCTTGTCATAGTTTTGTAATCCTTCCAGGAACTTGATATCGTTGAGCAACTTCTTTGATGGACCCCAATAGTCCTCAATTGTTCCTACTCCGGAGGGATTGGGTATCTTATCCGGTTTCATTTCCTGAATTGAGAATTCAAAATATATTCAAATACATATAGTTCCTCAAAGGAAATTTCTTTGTTAGATTGTGTTTTTTTTGTATATGTGATGTTAAATTAATATGCACAATACTGAAGACATGATAAGCTGTCGGTATTAGGCGCATAATAGCGCCAAGTTAATAGAAGTTTGAAGACATTGATCCGATTAAAGAAGATCGCCAATGATGATTATAAAATAACGTATGTATATATGGTAGGTTATTTACTATTACTTAATTAATTATATGTTGTTAATGTAAAAAAAAAAACATTTTTATCAAAATATCGATTTTAAAAAAGGATACACTACATGCATAAGCTGAAGCTACTTACCGGATCGTCGTTTTCCTTGTGTTAAGCGTAATAAAGAGTAAAAATGTATGATATCTGTCATTCTTATTACAAAATGATAACAAAGTAACAAATTAATAAAATATATGCCAAGCCAAGGCCATTAATCGGTATTTCGGTCCATAAAACAAGACAGACTGTGTCTTCTCAATTCTTAGCAATAATAAATTAATATGCCTTGAAAGTAATTTACATTATCTATTCCAGCTCAAGTATACATCTACAGCAGTATAAATTGTACTTTAAAATACTGCGAATTATACAAACAAAATATACTCAGATCGGCTTCGCTTAACTAAAATGGGCACTGAGTAGAGTATATTATCTATCAAACGAAACTGTTTTTTTAATTATTGTTACCTTCAAAATACAAATGGCCTCCATGACCAACTTGATGCCTCTCGGTGGACTCTTCATGGTCTTGATGAAGGTGATGTCCTGCGGAGTGAGGGTATCCAGCGCCGCTAAAGCAGAGTTCAGGATCGGCATTGCCTCTGCCAAGTCTGCGTCGCATTCATCTTTGATGGCTTGGGCTGCTGCTGCCTAAGTATATACATGATATGGTTTATCTGCTTAGCTTATGTGGTGATTCATAGGGATAGCTCTTATTCCTTATATAATATAGAAATCATAATTCTCCCAGTTAGGGTCCCGTCTTGCTACAAGGTCCACTCTCCTAGCTACTCGTTTCCATTCGCTCTATCATAGACGTTGTTTCTGTTCAACCCACAGCTGCTAAGGTAATTAATAAGAATACTATGCCATCTTAATTTTTATACTTGTAATGTAAAATCTTCTGAATAAAGTTTAAGCTTTGTGAGGCTGGTATTTATTTTTGACAGGTATAGGTACCTATATAGGCTTGTAATTAGAATAGTTTAAAAGATTTCAAAATATGGAGTAAAATTTAGGTTCCAAAAAAAAAACGACACACAAAACGCGTCACATTATATTGGTAAACTCGTGATGCAGTCCCTTTACATTTAAAAAGAATAGGTAGTAATTATAAACCTACCTGCTCTTCGGCTGCAGCCTGATCGACCAACACATCAGCCTCCACCAATGCCACTCCTTCTTTCTCCTTCTCTACTTTAGCAGTAGTCTCCGCAACCGCTGCAGCACCAGCAGCCAACTTGGGCTGCAATATCTCCAGTGCTTGCTGAAGGGCAGCCACTGATTTGGCGGCAATGGCGAGTTGGTCTAAACCGGTGATGTAGCGTTTTTCACCCGTCAGTAGTTCTCTATTTAATGTAATAATTATAGAGTTTCATAAACATTTGCAGAATATATAAATCTGCTCGGTGTAACAAGGTTTAAATTGTTTGATTTTTGTTCTCGACAAATATTTCTAACCTTTACATAAAATAGCGTTATTACTTAAGAAGTGTATATTATTAAAACTGCTAAAGGCTCTCCTTTATGAAGTGTTTTCACATTCCACGGTGAAACATTTAACTCGCCATGGTCGTCGTTATATCGGATACTCCGCCCGGGGATTATCACCCTCTTTTGCCGGGCACTGAGGGTTTTCTTTGTTTTTACCGTTATGCTGATTTACTAGGGAGGGATAGTGCAGTGGTTTCCCGCTGCCTTCTGCATCAGACTTTTAGGAAGGGTATTTAATTTCCAAGGCCGCTGAGGCCTCTTCTGGACTTAGATACAACCAACTGTAAATAGCGGCCCATAGCCGCGAGGGTTTCCGTTTGCTGACCTCCAAACTTCAATTCGAAGATGGCACCTAATGATGATGATGAAGGCTCTCCTATTCTTACATATTCTCCTGGCAGTCGATTGCTTGGAATAGAAAATTTAAACTTAGGTTTGTGCATTTCATTGTCATTCATTATATTCGTACTTACGTTCGTTTCTTTCCTAACAGCGCTTTGAACATGTTGATGAGTTCTAGGTATGCAGTCGGTGTTACGTAATTGTATCTCTTCAGCCGCAACAGAAACTGGCGAGTCAACTCTTGCGTGTCAGTGTGGAAAATCTGACACAACTTGATGGCGGTATCCCGTTCTAGGTCTGTGAGCTCCACGTCTTTGAGGAAACGGGTCGCTACTGCCAGCAACGCATCTGAAGGCCATTCCTATTGGAAATTTTGTAACTTTGTGATCTTTTATTATGATTTATTATTTGTATAAATCTTTACTCGAGATCGTAAGAAGAATGCAGGGTTTCCAGGGTTAAAAGTTTGAATATTTTCGGGTGTCTAGGTGACTTTCCTAAGTAGTATTTCTTAATTCAAATGTAAAGCAAAACAGGCGGACTTAATGCTAAAAGCATTATCTAACAGGCAACCTTTGGGTAAAGCAGAGAGCTTGGATGTGGGTGTACCTAAAATAGAAAGTTGTGTTAATTTTCATCAATTTACAATACACACGACATAAGAAGCGTGTACATTGATGAAAATTTATTAGTGAACCAATTAATATATTGAAATATTAAGAATCCTATTTACCCCAAAAATAGCAAGTCAGTGACGTCAATTCTTAAATTCATACTTTCATAAAAAGCAAATCATATAATAGCAAAGCTTTATAACCTGGAACCAATCTATAGTACAGCAGTTGACCAACGCTGGAAACTTGCGGATGCGAGTTCTCAACGAGGTGCCAGCCGGCGACATGGCCAGCACTATATGAAGCTGGTCGCGCACTATGGACACGAAGTACGCGTACAGAGCAGTCGGGCTGCCGTCCGTCTGCAGCGACTTGTCGCGCTGTCTGTCAATCTGTACATTTTTTTTTATTAGAGAATGTATGTAACATTCAATCATGAAAATAAAGAGATTTGGTTTGAAGTCTGTTTTCATCGTCTTCATCATTCAGTTATCTTCAATCGCACGAGAAAGGCAGTGTAGCAGTTACAATGACCGAGATCGTCATCACCAAGTCCAAAAGAGAGACCCTAAGACCATTACTCTCCACATCATTGTCTTCGAGTCTCCTTTTTGGCTTCATAATGTTGAAATAAATAACGAGTGACATGTATTGAGACATTTGGCCCAGCCGTGGGAAGTTGAGAGCAGTTATAGTCTGTATTTATATTCTGAAGTTTAATATCACATCATCACATTGACATTATATAATGTGACATTTTACATACATACTAGACAAAATTTGCAAATAAAAGAATAATAATTACAAATTCAGAGGTTTTAGATCACAATTCAATACATTTACTTACAACTCTCATTTTCTCACACAGTTCTGCCTTTTCGTCTGCCCCGAATATATTCGGTACTTCACCAGAATTCAGCATATTGTTGACGTCTTCTAAAAATCCTTCTTCTTTTATCTAAAATTCATAATAATTTCTCTCATTATAATAATGTAAGATTTTTTATACTATTCTCTGTAGTTTAATGTACCTACCTGTGATTCGATGAACAAGAACACCATGTGTAAATCTGGTGTGCTAGATTTTTTAAGAAGAGTCTTCAGATCTTCACGCCATTCATTCTTGCCATAAGTTCGTGACATTTCCACCTGTAATTTGTACTAACTTAGTAGGTACAGTTTAAAAGCATTCATTTTTGCAATAAAAAAAGAGAAAGAATATGGAAAAGATGTCAAGTCAAAACACAAAACCCAGAACAATTCGAAAAGTGCCATTTTGCAACTTGCCCCGCCTGGAGATCTAACCCAGATTTTCAAGATTAGCAGACTAGCATGTTACTAAGTTCATCATAAAAGGGCAGATATCAGGTTTTTTTCCGAATGTCTCAAAAAGTTCTTTATTTGAATATTAATTTTATAGATTTCTTACTCTCTTTATCAGTTTTAGAGTTCTCTTATAATCTAACCTGGAAGAGATCGTACTCGTTGATGTGAGCAGCAAGCCTGGTGAGGGACTGTCTTCCAGAACCACCAAGCCCCACCAGCAAAGCGTGCGAACGAGGCTGAGTCAGCACTCGGCAGATACGAGACACGTGCTCGATCGCGAACCTTAGATTTATTTTTAGAAACATAATATTGAGAATATAAAATAAACAGTTGTTTTAAACCTACTTCAATTGATTCAGGTAAGTAGGTATTGTAAAAATCATTTTAATTAAATGATCCAAATTTAAATATGTAAATATTATTAGTGATATAACAAAAGACAACATTAACGTTGATCGATTTTGTCTTAGGGAGCTTCCGTTCGTTAATTAATTTCATACCAACCATTACAGGTTTACTCTAAATTCAAGAGTTTTGAAATAGTTATATAAGTAAATAGTGAAATGAATACAGAAAGATGCTGGATATATATTGCTTTTTAAATTATTCAGAAAGGTTAAATTCCCACAGCTGAAATGATGCGGAGAATGAAATAGACTCAAACACAGAATGCGATTATAACTTTACTGTGATATTTCTTCTAATGTGTACATTACCTGAAAAGTACGAGGTTCATAGGTTTCTTGGACATATTGTTAAATTCCACAAGGAATGCATCTACAGTGGAATTGAGATGCTCCATATTCACTGTCTCCATGTAGAAACGTGTGTCCACTTTAGGATTTGCAAAGTCACAGTAGATCAGATTACGTAAATGCAAATCTGTTATCTGAAAACGCATTTTAGTTTGAAGCCGAGGAGACTTTATTCTGATGACTTTATTCCTACAATTACTGAACTGAACTAACATAAAAAGAAACAAGTTTAATAACATTTAGTTCGTATATTTTTAGCATATCAAAAGCAATTTGGGAAACCATCAATATCTAAATAAAAGTTAAATAGCAATGAGGATGTCAATTTACCTTGTCTTTGGGACCGTTCAATAGACGAGAAAGCATTTTGTCGAAGTCATCATTGAGGAACGCAGCTGTGGATTCCCTCAGACATTGCACTAGCCATTGTCTATCGGCTTCCTCTACCAGGCGATCAGAAAACACACGGAGGCACTCGTGAACCCATAGACGTTTTATAGATTGTAGATCTGGCGTCACCTCTGGTACTGATAGGAGTACACCCTATAATATAACTTTTCTGTCAATTATACTTAAATTTTTGCTTTGTTTCACACCTAAACAGATAGCATCTTAAACAGATATACCTATTACAATTTTACTTACCAAAATGACTCTGGAGAAATCTCGTAAGTTAAACGTGTAGTGAGATTTAGAGGGTGTAGGTAGCAAGTTGAGTCTGCATTGCTTGTACACTTCTAGTGTACCTGACACAATTTCTTCGATGCATGGATCAAAGTCTTTAGAAAATCCTCTGCAAGAAGATCACTTGTTTGATAAAGGAACTATAGTTAGTTTACAAGTCGACTTGTGATACTGATACATATTCAACAAAGAAATTAACTAAAATCCAGAGCAATCAAACCATGCAATAGTTGGGTTATTAATGCTGGAGCACGACCACGAAATTCCTTATTAAAATATTTGCATTTTAAAGTGAAAAAGGTACCTGGTGTCAAGATGCCATAGCATAATCCTTCCAAAGATAGTCCTCAAGGTATCATCATCAAACTCGTCGATGCAAAAGAATGAGAAGTGACGTGAAAATCTCGGAGTCACAAGCTTAGCGCCGGGCGTCGGTTTACCCATAGCGCACATGAACTGAAATATAATTTTAAATACAATAATAATAGATGGCTTCAGTAAATACAATGAAAGGTATCGCTTTTAACTCGCGTACATATGGATCAAACATCTTTTTTAAAAGTATTTCCTAGTCATAAATTATCTCTTTCGTACAATGTCTCATTCCAAAAAACCGGCCAAGTGCGAGTCGGACTCGCGCACCGAGGGTTCCGTACAAACCTGCAAGGTTTACAAAGTTCGTTCATTACGACAATCGAGTCATAACTATGGTATTTTTATTGCAAAATGAAATTCATAACATTACAATGGGGAAAGATGGAGGAGCATAAATTTAAGACAAAGATCTCTTTATCGTTTAAGTAATCCTTTATTTTAAGTAACTAAAAATTTAAGGTTTTCGGAATTTTTCCTTTATGTGTGCTATAAAACGTTGCTTCATGCCAAATTTCAAGATTCTAGGTCGACTGGAAGTACCCTTTAGGTTTTGATTCCCTTGCGAGTACTTGCGAGTTTCAAAATATGCAGCTTAAATTGCTGTTTCTTTTGATTGCGTTGACATAGAAGTTTTATTTTGCTACAGCTTAAAGGTATTATAGACCTGAGTATTTGGTATGAATTTCAATTTAATACCTCTACGCGTTTATGAGGAAATGGGTAGTAAGTTTAAAATTATTTAAAAAAAATATATTATGTGATGTAACTAAAAATTTATGGTTTTCGTAATTTTTCCTTTATCTATGCTATAAGACGTTGCTTCGTACCAAATTTCAAGATTCTGAGTTCACGGGAAGCACCCTGTAGGTTTTGATTCCCTTGCAAGTGTCGAAAATTTGCGGCATAAACGGCTGTATCTTTTGATTGCGTTGGCTTAGAAGTTTGATTTTTTCACAGCTTCAAGGGACAGTAGACCTGAGTAATTGATATAAATTTCAGCTTCATACCTCCACGCGTTCCTGAGAAAAAGGGTCTTGACAGACGGACGGACGGACGGACGGACAGACGGACAACAAAGTGATCCTATAAGGGTTCCGTTTTTTCCTTTTGAGGTACGGAACCCTAAAAATGACGAAAGTTCGGTTTATGTAGAATCTAATGCTCGTCGTTTCGCTCTTCGCAACCAACCCCTATTTTTGTGCACAATCTCTAAGTGGGTTATTTTTAAAGATGTACGAAGCTAGATATTTCCGCGAAAAAAGAACAACATCATATTTCTGATATTAATTTTCATCCTTTAATTTATCACTTTTTCAACTATTCTGAATCGCAGCTCCCTGATAATCTAGAGGTAAAGTACCTGGACGTCAATGAGATGCATCGCGACGTTGGTCTTGCGGTCGTACCACAGGCCCAGATCGATGCCCTGCCGCAGCACCTCGATGGGCGGCTGGGCGCCGTACGTCTCCGCTTGGGGCATGCTCACGTCGTCAACAAACACTACGCTGTAGCAGCCAATTGGAGGACCAAAAACACCTATCGAAATAACTTCATTTGTTCCACTGTGTATGTTTAAATTTCTTTAAGGTATTCTGATACAGTCTCTAGTTGGGGAAGTTCACTTTAAGGGAATTTCTTTCTGTGTAAGTTTTTACAAAGAAAAAATTAAGTGTAGGTACACTAAAATACAAAACCACAGGTTGACTGGTAGATAATTTAAGTCCGCCAATTGTAAATGTGTATTGTACTTATGGAGTTTTAATAAAAAAAAAATGACAGGGGTACTACTTATTCCTATTGGAGTCTCTTCCAGTAGACCCTTGAGAATAGAGGTGATTAATAGCCGCAAACTGACAAACCTTATATCGAAAACGATATTAATAGGAAGAAAGGGAGTTTTTTTCCACTCATCCCAGACCAGCAATATAAATAATTGTGTTAAATTTTAAAAATAATTTACAATGTTATGAAAAAGATTCAGTCGTATAGAGTTGAAATTTTCAAAAGAAAATTTCCTACTTCAGTGTTTTCTTACAAAAATGCCTTTTACATCGAGTTGCGTCATTAAAACACTTGGACATTACGACGGAAAGCCACGATACATGCAAAAGAGGTATCTATTACTGTACCTTTTCTTCTCTTGTCGAGTTTTCCCATAATGATATCTTGAGTTTGGTTGCAATTAGTTTGCGCTGAGAATGCCATTATAAGAGCTTTGTATATTTTTGTATCAACTCTCTTCACTAGGTAATCCTGAAAAATGGTAAAACGTTTCTCTATTTGAGTATTACGGTATTACTTTTTCAGGTCGAGTCTGTGTCAGTATCACATGGACACGCAATTATCGTTGCCTACAACTTCTTACTTTGTCTGTACTGTAGCCTATAAACACTAACCTTTGATAACGATTTTTTTCTTAATACGACTGACTTGTGACATAGCAAGGCCATGTGCGTAGGATATATTTCCCCACAAATACCTCGATACTTTTATCTATTATGTAATGTACCACCGTACTCATTAGATAGTTCTTCAATATCACCTTTTTAACGAGATCATAACAATCGCGCTTGCGATTCCGATCGATCAACAGATAAAGCGACGCAAGTGGAATTGAATCGGCCACACCCTCCGAAGTGTCCCTGACCACATACCTAAACATGCGATGGACTGGAGTCCTTAAGAAAAGCACTGTGGATGCCTTCTGCCCTATCTGTGGAATAGGACTATAAGTCATAACAATACAAGCACTGTTGTCTGAAGAAATAAGTGCTTGCGATGTGGCCAGGGCAGACTCATAAAAATAAAACTCACAATAATATATGAAGATTTCCCAGTCCCCGTGGGTCCGACCATCATGACAGCCTTGTGATGGGTGACCAACAACTTGAACAACGCCAGGTATCGAACGCTGTCCAGCGTCGTCACTAGGATCTGGTTGGGAGGAGTGTCCCTGCTGATCGGCGGCGCTGACACTACGTCGTCATTCCATGGCTTCCATTTGCCTTTACCCTTTCAAAATCGAAATATTCGCTTTAATTACAAAAGTATTAATATTATAACTCAGTCATCTTGTAAATATACTATTTGCATATTCACGTTTCTTTATCGTGGAATTTGTGTTTTTGTACACGTTTGACCAGGAATAGGAAACCTGGGTAAAATAATGAACCAGCCAATTTTTCTGCCCATACATCCTATAGCATCCGCTAAACCTATATATTTGGGGAAATACTTCCCCAAAAATAACGGTTTTAATTAAGAATTCAACTTACTAGTCTTGAAGGGTATTTAAGGACCCTAAAATGGACCAGTATTTTAATTTACCTGGTTAAAGAACGTTATTTGCGGGCCTTAAAAATTCTGGCTTGATTTCTTTTAATGCCGGTAAACCGTTCAGAAAAAGCTTATGAAAAAGTCCCAAAGATTTAAGTGATAATCACTTGCTTTCCCGTAAAAACATTTGCTCATCAGATAGCTACTGGTGAGTGAAAATTATTAATCACAATATGAAAACTGAATTTAAAAATACAATTAGTTTCTAAACTTGGCTTCGTCGTACATACCTCTTTAATATAGCGATAGTCATAAACCGACCCTTCTTTGGGTATTGCAAATATGTACTGTTTCTCTGGCTTCGCAATTTCTTTCGGGTATCCTAGTGTTTCGATGACCTGTAACGAAGATCTGAGAATATCAAGTAACTATAGAAACTGGTGTCATTGTTCTATAGGTAAACATAGATATAACTAAAAATTTCTAAGACACTACAAGAAAGTCTATCAATTATATATTAGTTCTATTCGAAAAGAAGAACAAGAAATAAATTATTATTATGTCTTGTTTTTGCTTACACGTGTTTACTTACAAACCTTTTCTGGGAACTCCTTTTCCAATAATCCTCTGAACAACATATCGAATTTAAGCCGACTGTCGGCTTCCAACGTCGCTCCAATTGACCAAATTGTTGAAAAGAAAAATACTCCCTGAAATACAAGAAACAAATAAATAGACGAGGACAAGTGGCACAGGTTTAACTAGCCACATAATAAGTTATAAACTTGTGTTATTATTCTGAGCTACTATTAACAATATAACCATATTTCACAAAAATTCCATACAATATACAAACCCCAGGACAATTTAAAAAGTCGATTTCCAACTTGTCCTTACTGGGGATCAAACCAAACAATAAAATAAAAAAATCTCGATATGTATATGATTTACCTCTAACTGTGCTCTTATATCTAGATCTGATATCGCCTCCACATATTTTTCATCATAAAAGTCGTCCATAAAGCAGTCATATAAATTCATGCAAGCAACCAACAGATTACTACGGGATGTCACATACATTTGCTGAAATAAATTCAGATGGTGTAAAATATATCAAGCCAACAACTTAGATATGAAAGCAATTATAAACTAAAATTTAATGATAAATCATCAATTATGATAAGGATCCTACTAACAATATGGTTTGAAGAATAAAAATTGTCCAATTCAAAAACAAAGAATAATACTTATTAGTGCAGAATCGAACCAACTATCGTTCTCTCGTTTTGAAGGCCAAGATCCACTTCCAATCAGAGAGCCAGCTAACGAAGTAATAAGTATGGTATGCTAAATAATAATGTATATTTTTAAAGCGAATTTTAAAAGCATGGGAACCTTTCCCTTTCCAGACAGTTCAGGTAGCCAAAGTAACGGAAGCATGAATATGTTAAAAACTATTCGTATGAGGCTCCTGTTCACGCCGCTAAGGAAATTCGGCATCAATGCGTTGATTCATAACTCCATCAAACACTTCAATAATACTAAAAAATAAACTATAACACTACGAAAGATTTCAAGCGAACCTTTGTCTTCCCAGACAGTTCAACAAGCCAAAGCAACGGCGGCATGAATCTGTTGAACAATGTTCGGATAAGGTTCTTGTTTACACTGTGAAAGCTTGGCGGCAATGTGTTGAGCCAAGATTCCAACAAACACTTCCATCCGAGACCCTTTGGCTCCATGTAGATCATACCGCAACGAGACACCTGCGACCAAAATTAATTGAGTTTTTAACTGTCATACAAGCTATATGTGTAAAGAAGAAATTGACAGGATTGGGTGTGTATTGAATGAAATGATAAGAATAAATAAATATAATCGGTTATTACCTGTGTACCTGATACCCTCTATGCTAGTTCGAAAGTTTTGGTATCAAAAGTCTTCTATGGGGTTTTCACTAGAAGAATTTTCTATTTTTAAATTTTTGAAATAGCATGTTCGCAACGACATCTTTCGTTGCCGCAGTTTTCGTTTCAATAAGTGTTCGACCGAATTGTAAACCGTTGGCGTTTGAATTGATTAGACCTGTTTAATATAAGAAGTACTTATGTTGCTTCTACTCACAGTAGCGGGCGAGGCAGCCTCAAGGTCCATAGGCTCGAACACCAAGTTAGTAGTCGGTGCCAGCTGAATGATCTCGCCGCTCATAAGGCACAGCTTCTTATTGTCGTCCAATACAGTGTTCAAATTCTCGATCCATATCGCATCCACAGGACCGTCGAAAACAAGCCATTTTCTTTAAAAAAATATTGACTGTTGAATCAGTTGCAATTTTACCAGAAATGTAGCTAAATCCCCAAATATGGCGAAAAAGTATTAGGAAGGCCGACACCGTATAGAGATAAAGGCAAGGAGAAAGAAGAATAATCAATTGCAATTTTAAAAGTTCGCTTGGAGTATAGCTTGATTGTTATAAAGTTTTGGATCAAAACTTTTATAAGACACTGAAAATTGCCGAATAAACCATAGGCACGATAGATACTTGTTGCTCACATATACTAAACACTGCCTGGGAGCGACCGTAATCTCAACAAGAAATCATCTTATCTATAAAGGTTATTCAAGCCTAAATTGCCAAAACCGCTAGATTGCCGGGATCTACGGCTAACGTGCCTTCGATAGCACGAAATTTATTTCTTATCTGACAATTAGATTCACCAATAAAAATATTAACACCTGTTATCATTGGTAGAGACTGCGAAGGCTCGATAGCTTACGGCCAAGATGCCATCAGACCATTCGTGTGAGACCGGGTCGAACTGACCGTACAGCTGGCCCATCGTGATAGATTTTGGGTTTATCACAGTCCACTCGACGGCATTTTCGTCCATAAGACCCTGGAAATATTTTAGTACTTCACATGCTAGAAAAAAAGTTACGATGGAAAATAAGATTTCGATTCGGAATAGTGACCTAAATAAATATAAAGTAGAACTCCATCACCTCACTCATTCATACAATCTGGATATATGGGGACTTAGCCAAAGTCACAACCCCAAACGTTAACGAAGTACGACAAGAACAAATGGGGTTGACATAAGATTGACCACGTGATTTACCGTAGCTTATTTCAATCCTATAGGTAATTTTGTTTCAAGACTATGAAATGAACAAGAAAAAAGAGAAGACCTAGACAAAAAAAAAGACTTAAGTACCTTTTCAGAAACGAGTGCTAAAGCGTGCCCGAGAGCATGGTAGCATTTAGTCTTCCCGGAGAACGGGAATCCTACCAACATGAGGCCGTGCCGGACGAGAATCATCTCGTACAACTGAAGAACCTGTCACAAACATACGAAATATTAAATTACGTCCATAGACTAAATAAGTTTATCGCATTTTTCAGCCCAGAAGCTTTTTTGAATTCAAATAGGATCAGAATTAAAATTAATAGGAATTATTTACATGAAAACCTGATCAAAGGACACAAAAGAATGGACGTGATTTGGTTAGATTAATATAACAATTACTAGATACATAGATATAAGTATACAATTTTCCGAAAGGTGATGATTTTGAATGGATGAAACTACATAATGCAATTTTTTTAGAAAAATTTACACCTTATTATATTGTATTGTACCTTTTCAATAAAGAATTCATTGGCTTGCAAGTTCAACGGCACGCACACCTCCTTCAGACAAGCCACCAAGTGCGGCAGTCCAGCCAGCGGCAGCGGCAGACCAGGGAACAAGTCACCAATGATGCCCTGTAAATTATGCAAGAGCTGCGTGTCACAGAGATGAAGGTGCTGTGCTGGAATGTTGAGTGAGGCGAAAAGACCGCGTATGAAACTCCCGCATTCGAGCTTATGTCCGAGACATAGAGGACAAAATTGATCATAACCACCATACACTGCTGTATAGACTGGCGAAGAGAATCTTGCTCATTAATCTAACAAACCTAAAACAGCAAACTAGTAAATTATTTATCGAAAACTAACCATGAATAATGGCACGTCGTGTTCTAAAAACTTGGGCAAGTTGACGTCCTTGATGGAACGCAGAAGAATCACATCCTCGTCTTCGTCGGGATAGCGCAACTTCAACGCCCCGGCCGCACGAAGTACTGACTTCACGGCTCGCATACCTATAATTTATATTTTACATGTATTAATAAATAATAACAGTATGTAACAATTAATTAAATAAATAATAAAAACCCATGGAGGTTCAAGGCAAAGAGATACTCGTATACAGACCCTTCGGTTATACGAGCAGAATCTAGAAAGAGTGTGCTGTATTTGCTTTACTCTTTCCAGTCGTACCTTCTTAATCTCCCTACAAGTTATCCACTGTGTCTACTTATCTGCCATCTAGCATTGATGACTCTTCCCCATTATTAGAGGGCTCTAGATATAAAAGCAATTCATTTGGAAAAAAAAATTAATTCATCGTCTATCTAATACCTATTCATTGAAACCAGTGTTATATGAGGCCAACGAACAGCAAGACATATCAGCTTAAAGTTGATATGTCTTAGAAATATCACCAAAGTAATTGCACGCCCAACTACACTACCCCCGTACTTAGAAGAAAACGAGCTCGATCATCTTCAAACGGCTGAGCCGATCGTGATAAAACATGACAAATGACCACTACTAGAAAACCTGTTTTCAAACTAAAGGAAAAAAATCACGGTTTCATAAACGTCGAGGGTTAGAAAAGCGTGCAAGTCTGAATAATTTCAATAGGTGATAAATAGCATACCGTAATCGTAATGACTCTGGGAAGACAACTGTTCCGAACACAGCCTGTAAGTAGCGACAATCTTTACGGCTAACGGCTTCGCGTTCAGGTAGCCAAAGGCGTACAGTTCTATCTCGGAGATCAGGACATAGTCCGGCACCATCATGGCCACCGAACGGAAAAGTGCCTGCAAGAATCAAATGTAATTAATAGCTTCATTAACTTGTACAATCCTCACTTTCTGTTTTTCTATTATTCCTAACTCATATCACATTTTCTATGATTTCTACTTAAGGTGATACCTCGGTGAACACTAGCGCCACCATCATTTAAAAATCATTATTCACTCAAAATACAAGTTATCAAAAATCCGTGTTATGTAATTAAGGTTCTGGATCTGAAGTTAATTTTAATAATATTATATTATTTAATTATGGTTCCCTATAGTTACAAATTGCAATATTGCTAAAAAAGGCCACTTAAGGAAGAAAGAAAGAAAAGCTGTTTATTTGGTACCACAGAATCAGCACAACAACATACATTAATACTACACTAGCACTTTTGCAATGTGTGTTCCATATGGAACTATAATTTATAAATTTAATATGATTAAATTAACTTCAGATCCAGAACCTTAATTACATAACACGGATTTTTGATAACTTGTTTTTTCAGTGAATAATGATTTTAAATGATGGTGGCGCTAGTGTTCACCGAGGTATCACCTTAAGAATGAATATCTCTCATTTTAGCTTTATCCAGCTGCATCCTCACAATACTTTATATTTATATAAGGTGGACAAATCAACTGCAAATATTTAAGGGTAGATTCAGACCACTATACTGAACAACTTTTCCATATAAACTTATGTCAAAATATGAAATAATTTTTTTCACTCTCCATACTTAACCAGATCAGCTGATTATCAATTTGTATGGGAGGTCAAAAAATTTTTTTCGTATTTCGATATAAGTTTATTTGGAAAAGTTGTTCAGTTTAGTGGTCTGAACCTGCCCTTAAATATTTGCAGTTGATTTGAGTCCTTATATAAAGGATTCAAAAAAATAAATAACAACGACTCGAAGCATGTCTATTAGCTACATATTTTTTTATTTTAGCAAAGTGATCTTTCTCTTATTAATTTCTTCTTTTCTTTCTAAAATATCTAAAGTTCTTTACAAATCAATATAAGTACCTTTAGATTATCAGGCAGCTCAGATCTTCCAGCATAACCAGGGTTCATGGTAATGAAGACAGCACAAGATTTATTCAGCTGTAGCAGTGTGCCTTCAAACAACAGTTCCGAGGCGCCGGAGTTGATGCCTCGCTGGATGGAGAGGATTTGCTGGGCTACCACAGATAACACTTCGAGGTCGATTCGGTTGAACTCGTCGAAGCAAGACCATGCACCGCAGGAAGCCAAACCCTGAGAGATGACGATACATATAACAGCATCTCTAGGATTGCTTGTTATTTACGTAAGAGAAACAATGGGGTTGTACACCCTGAAAGAACACAGATCCTTTCTCTTTTATTTGTCTCTTTAATCTCTATAGCTAATAATAGTAGCCACCCAGTGCTTCGTTCCTGAATCTGTTTTTAAGATGACGTTTTCTAACTACAAACTACCTACCAACCAAATTTCAACTACACAGGTCAGCTAGTTCTTGAGATTTCATGTTCCCTACGTAAGTGAAATATAACCGCACTACGTAAAATTTTTGCTATACATTAAACAAAAATGTCGTTGGGGAACTTTTGTTCATAACCTTGTATCGTTGTGATGAAGTTAAATAAATACACCAAAGGCATAATAATGGATCTAAGTACTCTCAAATAGAATTGAAGAGAACCTTGAAGAACTTTCCAAGGGCAATGTAGTCGAGACCGTCAGAGCAATTGAACACGACACACTGCTTGGCAACGGCCTTCGCCAAATCTTTAGTTGTCTCCGTCTTACCCGTTCCAGCTGGGCCTTCTGGAGCACCTCCTGAATTTAAAAAATGTGGTAATTGGTTATAGAATCAAAACAAAGATTAAGCTACATCGACTTCGGTGTTTTTTAAGTTAGTCACTATCAATACCCCAAAAATTTGATCAGGTACAGGTGTCTCTTTAAAACTACAACAGATTAATATAAGCAAATTGTCCTGAGCGATCATCATAAATTTAAGATCAGGATTCATGTCGGTACATTTCCTACACTTCATGCTCTAAATGTCATTATTATAGAGAATCCAGACAATAAAGTTACCTAAATTCAGATGTAGAGCCCCAAACAGAGTCCTGAAGCAGCGATCCGTAAGGGGTGTGACAACAAGACGTCCAGTGTTTCCGAGGTATTCATAGCCATACATGAGCTGAGAGTTGATCATACGGGTAGCAATCTGCATTGTGTTGTCTTCTTCTTGTAGCTGTAATAAAATCCTTATTTCTTTTACATGAATTGTAACATTACTTAAAAATATCTCAGTTATTTTCATTAACAAGTTTAGTTTAGGCAAGTTATTATACCGATAGAGATTACCCATGTTTCAATCATATCAAAAGCCATAAACTAAACTTATTAAGACAAATAAGTTTAATACTAGTTTATTAAGACAAATAAGTTTACCTCCCAATAATACCGAATCTGCGACAGCCAGTTGAAGTCATTATCTTGCTGGACGCCACACTCTATCAACAACATGAGCACATCTCTTGCGTGGACATCCAACACCACAAGAGCTCCTGAAAGATTATTAAGGTATTAATTTATTTTAAATTTAGTGCACAAATTACATAAAAATAAAGTGAATAAATGGAATTCCATATGGCATTAAGTCAATGTCATATGGCATTAAGATAATGTATGCATCGTCTTACCTAAAGTTATTCTATTCTGTAAGCTAAGTTCTCCTCTCACTAAGTCGACAATCTTGGAAATCTGGTAGTTACACTTGTCCCAGTAAGCTCTCATTGCAGCTAAATTGATGTGGATGGCCTCTGTTACTTCTAAAGTCCAGAAAGTCATTGCGATGCATTGTACCTGCAATCAAAATAATTACTTCGAGTGCGTAATAATTGCTCTCTCTACACTATGTGAAATAGTATGAAATCACTACAGAACAAAAACCTACAGAGTCGCTTTATCGAGCTTGCAAAGTTTCTTGCGAATCAAAGTTCGACCACGCTCCCCGTCGCTTGACGCAAACAATTGTTACAAACACGCATTTTCGCTATGCCTTAAGTATCTCATAGAGGGAAAAAAATAAGGCAGGACCCTGAGTTTAGCAAAATGCTGGGAAGAAGACATGCCATGGGATATGACAAAAGCACTCAAAAGGTAACGAGATTTCCTGGAGTATACCTAATAAATAAAATTTTGTAAACGATTAAAAACGAATGATTAACTACCTATCACTTAAAAGCTTTAATTACTATGGGACTTACCGCTTGTCCTGGCCATACAAGTACCCACTTTTCTCTGGGTATTTCCGAGTAGTCATCGTATGATAGAGACACTTCATGATGCACAGATGATAACATTGACTTTTCTAGCTCTAAAAGCCATTTCTCCACCTGAAAATTATTGAGCGTTATTATTACTTGACTTTTTTAAACCTCGAATTTGGTAACTAGCGTCCACTTCATCCTAGTCGTAAAGTAAAATTAATTAACATGCACGTTTTTATTGCAAGAAACGTTGCAGTTCTTTGATGAGTGTCCCTTTTGATATTATACCTTTACCCAGTAGATGTGAATAAACCTTTTGTTTGTTTGTCAAAATAATATTTCAAAACTACTCATTTAAAATTTGGTGGCTCTACAACACTCTACATTCTAAATATTTATGACAAACCGGAATCATCAAAAATAGTAAGCAACATAGTATGTACGTAGTACGTACCTGTCCTCTCGCAGCCACAGTGTTGATGGTCATAGTGAGCTGGACGATCTCTCCTTCTGATGACTTCATGTGGGTAACTTCCATATCGTCTGTGAAAGTTAGCTTCGCAATGCCTTCGAAACACTTCTTGAGATGTGGCTGCACACTATTAACAAATTACTTACATCATTTTCAGAACATATTGGCAAAACCTTAAATTCAAAAGTAGATGTCGTATCGGGAAGTTGTCATGTCGGGAAGTGATCATCACCAACCGAAAGGAACAATTCATTTGTATACCTCGTATTCATGTGCAAGCATAAAAACGTAACTTAACAGCAATAAATAGGTACACTATTTTACGAGTATTCTTGGTAGCTAGAGCAACAGCGCACTAGAAAAATTACAAAACCGACTAAAGAATGAAGACGCTGATATAATCTAATCTTGGCGGAAAAATAAATGGTTAAAATTCTATATATCGTTACCAGCCTCATTTACTAGGTCCTTAAATGCCTATGCAATAAGTTAAGATAATTATACATACATACATACATACATATCATCACGCCTGTCTCCCGTAGGGGTAGGCAGAGACTAGAGATTTCCATTGGCTACGATCCTTACATACCTCTCTCGCCTCCTCCACACTCATCACTCTCTTCATACACGCTCGCCGATTTCGGGTACTCCTAATGTCTCCCTTTTTCAAAAGACCTGCGATTTGGTCGCAGTATGTTTTACGAGGCCGACCCTGACCGCCGCTCCCAGCCAACTCTGCTATGTATATACTTTTCGTCATTCTCCTTTCATCCATCCTCTCTACATGTCCAAACCATCTCAACATCCCTTTTTCTATCTTTGTCACTACATCCTCATTTACACCGCATCTTTAGAAATTAAGATAATTATATCAGAAGAAATACACAAAGAAAATAAATAAGAAAAATTACCGCATCGGATCTTTGGTTTCGGATAGGATCTCGAGCAGTTCGTCGTTGGACAAGAAGAAGAATCTCGGGAAATACAGCCGCTTTTTTTCCAAGTAAGCATTGAGCCCGCGCTGCACCATCTCAAGCAAGTTGTTGGACTTCTTCAGCCGATCAAGCATCTTCTCTATCATAATCACGTCTAGAACCCGTGGCTCCGTGAATGCTGCTTTCATGATTTCTCGCCACATCTATTTGTGATGAAAAGTGATATGCACTTTAGAAATCAAAATTTTTTTTCTTTATGGTTTATAAACTTAGAGTTCATGTTATCAAGAATTTATGTTGTGTGAGACAAGACTAAACTTTTTATATGTTTAAATAAGTTTACCTACCGAGTACGGTAGTACATGATGCCAAAGCTACAATCTAAGGTAGCATACATATATAACACATGTTACCTATATCTCTCTCATCTTTTATCGTTTTCCCTGTTGCGTTTTAAGCCGGATACTTCGGAGCCTATGGTCCGCTTTCGCTGGTTTTTCTTCTTCTCTTTGCCCGATCTTCAGCATTCTTTGTTGTATGAAAATGTTTACACATATCCTCTACTGTGACGATCACGGCAATCTACACAACCATCGCATTATCTTCATCTCCGTAACTGGCAAGGCTTGCAACATTCGCTGGTGCCTCTAAAGC
Organism: Apomyelois bistriatella; assembly: GCA_947044815.1. Lineage (NCBI taxonomy): Eukaryota > Metazoa > Arthropoda > Insecta > Lepidoptera > Pyralidae > Apomyelois > Apomyelois bistriatella. Next base: position 3,904,648 of record OX345688.1, read on the forward strand.
ATGAACCAGGCATCACTACCGTGTAGAAGGAAAGGGGCCAAATCATGGATTTATTGTAATCATACCTTGTCAACTGCGCTGAACCGACGACCTTCTTCTGGTATCTGTTGCTGGATATCAGGAGACGAGAAGATCGGCTCTAAATACATCCAAGTGGCTTGCACCTTAAGCCATTCATCCAGAATCTCTTGTAGCAGTATTAATTTGCCTTCCCAGTCACTGAAATATCAAATGTGATTATTAATATTTTAAATAAATCTAATGGTACCCAAATTTTTCTTAAACGAAGTTACTTACATAATGATTTCCTCGAATGGTTTTATGTATGGTGAGTTCTTCATTGTCTGAGTTTTAACAATGTGATCGTCTAATAACAGCTGGATTTCATCAACACTCGATAAAATGTAAGTTCCAGTATCCCTAAATAAAAATATATTTCATTAACAATAAAATTACTTGCTCGTGTAATCTAATGGGCTGGGCATAATGTTTTTTACGTGAGGCGCAATATTCGCGAACTTTGTTTTTATTGTTTAATACCTATGTAAAAAGCTAATGAATGATAAAACTTGCACAAATCTTTTGCTCGGAAACAACTTTTTTTCTTTATTTATATGAAGTCATTTTTGTTTCTCATTGCTTTAGTCAGAAGTAATGTACAGTCAAAAATATTTATACCTATGTAGGTATATTTCAATGAACCCAGAAGAGATAAATTCTTTAAAAAATTTCGTTATTTTTAGTTTTTGAATTATCTTTAACTTTAAAATAGAGATCGGTATAGATATCTTTATGGTTAACTTTACACTGTTATTGACTATATACTTAAGACTCGTTTGAGTCAAGGACGTAGGTGAAGAATAAACGCACTTGTAAGGCAAAATGTCAAATTTAAGATCGGCCCATTCTTTCATCATCTTGTCCAAGGATTTCTCCAAATTGTTCTCCTTAGTGGCGGCTTCTGATATACTCTCAAACTTCTCGATATAATCCACCAAATTGAAATCAATAACTTTCTCCAGTGAAAGTTCTTCATCTACCACGATGGGGAAGCCAACAATTTCAGATATTTTCTCCCAGTGTCGAGGTTTCATACCAGGATTGCCCAGTGTCTGTATAATTGGCATATTTGTCTTAAATTCGTCCATTTTTTCTCTGTAATCACAAATTTAATTTTCTACAATCTGTATATAGCTATAATTAACAAATTTATATAATCGTCATCTACTTTCTCAATTTACATTATTTTACCTGACCGAACACGCAAGACGATATGTGTCAGGTACCTCTTGAAACTGTTTCTCTAGTTTGTACACGATTTTGTAATAGTACCCGACATCACCTTCGATGTCTTCAGGATCAAAACTTCCAACCTTTAAATATGTTTTAAGCATAAAAATATTGCTAATTAAATGTATTAGTTTACTTTTAATTATTATTGTTATCAAGCTTTGCATGTAAGTATACGGACAGAAATTTGATAAGGCAAAAGCAGATAGTTATACCGTTAAGTGAAGCAATAATGCAAGCATAAGTGTACCTTAGACGACATCCAATTGTGATGTTTTTCGAGGAAATCATATCCAGCATCAAACAGTTTTTTGAATGGAACTAGTCGGTCGTATACCATCTTTCGTTTAGGGTACTGTGATAATTCCCAACCAAAGGAAGTTTCTTCTTCGTTAAATTGATCTATTCTCGCCAGAGCTGTAGCTAATCTAAAATAAGTATATATAATCGAAATGGTAACAAACTAGTAATTGCACAATTACTTTTTATTTAACATTATATTTTTCAGTAAAATTTCAATTGTTACGTGTACAGGGTGAGTTATCGAACTTCTTCATTTATTCATTACTTACTTTTCATCTAAATGACGTGCTCGCATTACATATTTAGGTAGCTCATTAATCTCTCCCCAATATTGCACTTCATTGCATTGTAACTCGTAAACATCTAAATCATCAATAAACTTGGCAATGCGAACCTAAAACATAAATATTAAGTTGTTAAATAGCGTTACTGGTAAATTGTCGTGAATCACGTTGGCCCTTGAATACTTCCTTGAGGCGTACCTTGAGGAGCTCTTGATATTCGATTTTCTTTTGATCGCATATAACTTTGCTTTCTTCAATTACTCCTGGTAGACGTGAATACCTAAAAATAAGGAAAATATTGCTTTAGCGTCCTTGTTTAAATCAAAATAAAATTATTAATACCTATCAAATTCTTGTAAACATCAAAGTTTTACAAACTTAAATGATATTTATCAGCACAATCTTAAAATATTGTATTCAAGACATTATAGTGAGAAGTAATTGTACCAATGGAATGTTTGATTGTTGGCCTTCATCTCTAAAGGTGTGAACGTTGTATAGTCTCCCAAGAACATGATGTATCTCAAAACGTTTCTCAATTTATCCTCCATCTCTGTAATTAATACATCCTCAGCCTTTTTGCTGTACGCGATCAATTCCATCAAAGCAGCAGTATCTGGCGGCGGAGTTAGCAAAGTGTTGGCTATAAACGAGTACTCGTCGTAGATCCTGAGGAAATAACTATGTTTTACTACGTTGTTGTTATTCTCTACAACATGTAGCTACCTACTAGCTGGTTGCGGAGTCCGACGCGTTGATTACTTGTGTCAATGGATATGCTTTTGCCCACAGCTTCGCATGCTTAAATTCCATCGGAAACAGTGCGTGCGTGCCCTTTGTTCTTCTCAATACTTGTAGTATGTGTATGCAAAATTTCACTAAATTTGGTTCAGTAGATAAAGCGTAAAGAGCAAATAAACCAACTCACTTTCGCATTAATAGTATCAGTTAGTATAGGAATAGGATGTCTTACTAATGCAGTTTAAGCCTGTTGACAAATAGCGGACGAAAGTTTAGTAAGTAGCCAATTTTTCGAATCTGGTCACCTTTTAAAAGAATTGAACTAAATTTATTTTAATGATACTAACGCTTTAATCTGATTTTGGTAATCCTCCGTCATCCTCCTTAGCAAAGTATTAGCCATTCTCGTAGCAGCTCCCCTCAACGAGGTAATAAGATCTCCCCTTTGCATCCGAAACATGCCAATGACAATAGTACCCTCCAGCTTCGAAGGGATCTCCCTGGCAAGTTCCACGTACTTGACGGCCTCTACGCAGTATTCCTCGAAAGTTTTCTCCGGCACAGCATTTAAAAATCTTTCTACTTTAGATTGGGACTGAAACATTTACAGTAATAAAAGCCTACTCTCATTCACTCCTTTTGGTATTATTGTGATCAATAAATAACTAATATTAACTGCCTCCGTGGCCCAATAGTTAAAGCGTTTGCCTGTAGACCTAGGGTTCGATTCCCACGGGATCCCATACTTTGTTTAGTTGTTTCCAGTTTGGTAAGGATTTTGCATGCAAGCTTGAATCACCTGATTGTCTTATAATAAAGATGATTCCGTTCTTCGGAAGGCACGTTAAGCCGTTGGTTCCGTCTGCCATGGTAGTCTTTAAATTAAAGCAATCACGTCAGACGCCGAAAGGCGGTTCCGATGAACTCTGACACCAGGGTGTCCATGGTCGATTGATCATGTCAATACGAAATGATGACGATGACCTATACGTATACACTAAGATAGGTCGATGCTCAGCATCTCGATGCTGAGATGGTGACCTAAACCGTTTAAAATTTATTTCCATACTAAACTTACATCTCCATTGAGCAAGCAGACATAATCGTCAAAATCTTGCACCCGTAGCTCAGGTCCAATCCTTTGTTCACTAATTAAATCAGATACTATTTTCTTATAATTGTCTACAAGTTCGCCGTCTATTATTGGCTGCAATGAAGGTATTTCATTTAATATTTATAAAACCTAAATTAGGGATCATCGTTCGTGGTTATGATTCATAATATAAAACTATTAAAAAATATACCTTCAGCCTGGATCTAGTATTGATGACGTAATCCTGATAAAGCATTATCTCCAAACGTGGACTTTGCCGACAAGCATCTATCAAAAAATCATACAACAGGCATAGTTGATCTTTGAACTGTTTGAATGATGGTTCAAATTCTATGCCGTCGTTAGCAAAAGTCAAGTTTACCACAAAACCCTGATTCGTGCCCTACAAAATAATTTATCGATTAGTGTCATTATTCAACTGGGTGTATAAATATAATAGAAACATCATTGGCGAACTAGGTATGTGCTTAGGCAGCTGATAATTCATCGATTGGCTACAGTCTTTGTTTACATAAAAATAAATGAACTGATTTCGTAAGATGTTTGTTTATTAACCAAGTTGAATTGATAATGCTGCAACTTACGTAAAGCCTTTAGGTAGTTAACGACCATTTCCTTATTTGTCATTTTCTAGATTTGACTATTTCCGGATTTGACAACATTTTGCTGTGACCAGGTGGTAAGAGGCCCATTTCCTGTTATGACCACTTTTTTATCCGTCCACTCTTAGTACAGTATACAAACTAGGTAATTCTAAAAAAATATTAATTGTTAATTATTTAAAAATTTAAATTTTTGTTTTCACCAGACACAATATGTTACCCACATTTCTTTTGTTTACCTTTGTTTAATAAATTATTTTAAGTACTTAACTACTTTTTTTAACCACTAGTAGCATAGTAGGTTAGCCACTTAAGGAAATGGTCGTTAACTACCTAAAGGTTGCGAAGTAAATTTAACTTTAAACTTATTTAAATAATTAACAATTAATATTTTTTTAGAATTACCTAGTTTGTATACTGTACTAAGAGTGGACGGATAAAAAAGTGGTCATAACAGGAAATGGGCCTCTTACCACCTGGTCACAGCAAAATGTTGTCAAATCCGGAAATAGTCAAATCTAGAAAATGACAAATAAGGAAATGGTCGTTAACTACCTAAAGGCGTAAAGTTTCTTGGAAATACTTACTCCAACGTCCATAATATAATCTGTAAATTCTTTCATAGACTTCAAACACAAAGTTTGAAGATTGTACGTCATTATGCAGGCTAGGCAGTTGTAGAAATGCTTCATTTTAGAGACTTGCTTTGATTCAGGTATTTGACGCTTTTTACTACCCTGGGAATCAATTTAAATGATCAATCAAGTAAATTATTCAAATCTTGGTTATAGTAATAGCAAATATCTACTAAGATGCAAAAAAGCTGTCACAATTGATGAAAATATCAGTTTTGATGGCGGCCAAAGGGTACATAAATGCGACATTGAATTTCAAGAACTAGTCTATAGCCAAATAGACTGCAGTCTACAGTACCCACCAAAGGCAAACGATTTCGCTTGGACTACAAAGTCTTTTACATAATCGTCATGACTAAACACTAACAATAAGCAGTGTTTCGAACCTGTAGAAATACAGCCTGTAACGTAGGTATCCACTGCATGGACAACACATTGCCCGCCGCGTCGATGTGACGCTTGCAAACAAAACAGAAGTCTTGCAACTCGTACGCTTCATTACTTTGCATGATGTCCTTCATGCTAATTAACCTCAAGTCACTAAAAAATTCGCTTGGTTTAATAAAGAAATGGAAAAATAATAAGTAACTGAAAATCGGTATGCTGTCAAAAAACGTGTAAACCTATATGGCATGATTTTTCCATGAGTTCGCATGGGACGTCATTGGAATGGGTTATGGGACAACTTCAAGCGCTATGTAAGTTTTTCCACAAAGTAAGTAGAACCACAATAATGTTCCTTACTTGAACTGCTTGAACCAAATCTGCAGCACTTGCGCGATGCAAGGGTTTACGCTATGGAGGTTCTTGGTTAGGTACTTCCTCGCCAATGCGTAGCGGTTCCTCCAGGCGTCGTCTTTCTTCGAGAGCTCTTGTTTGAGCGGCGTGTCTTCTTCTTCTAATGATTCCTCCTATAGTTCGTGATTGTTACTGTCAGTTGAATTCATCATGCATTTAAAGAATAAAAACGACAAAAAAATAAAACTTCTGTCACTACTTATCGTTGGTGTTGGTGAAAAAGTTATGTGCATCCGCAGATTTGCATGGAATAAGTATACCAGACCTACACCCACCAAGCTGTTGGTTAAAAGTTATCGTTATAAATATAGTTAAAGAAAAAAATAAAAGTTTTAATGCTACCGTGTTGGGATCTTTCAGCACGAAGTCTACTATAGCTTTCTTCATACTCATCATGAAGTCTTCGCGCATTTCATCGGTGCAAACGAAAAGTGTGTCTTTCCACTTCTTCAGTTTCATCGATATCAAATTGTGAACTCTGTAAATAAGACAGTGACTACCTTATAAACCACATTATAAAGACGGTTGGTGTAAGTTAGGCAGATAACTTAAGTTATTGGCGTTTAGCGTGCGCTCGTCTTTTACCTATCACTTTCACGTCTCCCTATGTCCAGAGGACGCTTCTCTATCTCTTCTCTACATAGTTTATAAGAAAGTAGCTTTCTCTGTCCCTCCCTATGTGTGCTTAAATCTTTAAAACTACGCAACGGATTTTGATGCGGCTTTTTTTAATAGATAGAGTGATTCAAGAGGAAGGTTTTTATGCCCATGCGAAGCCGGGGCGGGTCGCTAGCATTTTTTAAATAGATCTTAAGTTATGAGAAAACTGACAAAAAGAAGTTTGTTTTTGTGTTAGCAAATAAATGATTTGATTTAAATAAATGAATTGATTGACTTTGATTTGATTATTAACCTTCGGTGTACTAAAAAGACTTATATTAAATACTAAACTCACCGTAAAATAATTTTATTATCCAAAGGCGCGACATGTATGGTATCTATACCGTAACGGAGATAATAGTAATATCTCAACATGTTCTGTTCTTCGCCAGTAGGTATCGCGTCGCCATCTTCTCCGGGAGGCGATTGGCAGATCAGATTCATCAGTTTGGCGCGGAACTCTTCCCGGGCCTTTCTCATCGCTGTGAAACTTTGCATCACTGTAAAATACATACTAATGAGCTGATGGAGAATGTTTTATTTAGAGTTACCTATCTAAAAAGACGTAAATTGTATGCAGATGACGGGCAGCAGTATCAAGTCCTAGCGTATCTTCGAAAATTCCTCTTGGAATGTAAATATATGTTCTTATATTATAACTAACTAACTCTTATATAAAACTGAATACGTACCTATACTTGACTATGTTCAATATAAGAATAAATACCAAACTCTCGATGGTGAATTGTTGAAAAAATTGATGCAACAACCGGAATAATCGAGAAAAGGCTAAAATGAGAGTAAGTAGGTATACAGATAGCTAGCTGTAGCCCGCGACTTCGTGCGCGTGGGCTTTGTTCCCCTTATTGTGGGAATTTCAGGAATTCATGGGAATCGCCCGGAAATCCCCCTTTTCTCATATACAAAGTTTGGCATGACAATAACCAACACAAAAACCTATCCAATTTAATGCATTAGTTCGAAGTTGCTACATATTTGCAGGCAAACATGCCTTGAGTTCATTTAAATGACGATAACTCTTTTTTAGATACTGTTTTATTATATGTATAGATATAGATAGATAAAAGCTGTGTGAACAGAATGTTTAACGCTGATACAGTCGGCAGCAACTGTGCCCAGGCCAACTACAATATCTACTTCTTACCTCTATCATTAGCTCAGCCATAACAAATGTACTGTTGGACCTGGGCTTCTCCACGTACATATTAGACACGTAAGTAAATAGCATATGTTTACCACTTGATCTTCTTCTAGGACCACTGGAACCACCAGCTTTAGCTGCCTGTATTCTTGCTGCCTTAGTGGTAGGTGGTGGTAGCTTGAGAACTTCCTCAGGCAATGAAAATAACGGTCGTGTCCTTATTTTAAAATCTTCTGGCATTTGTATTTTTGGCAACTTAGGCAGCCTTGCTTCTGAAGATGTTCCAGGGGAACTTTTTCCTTTGCTAGGTTTGCTTCTCTTCATTTTGTGACTTAAGAAAATTAAGAATTAGCTATCTCGATGAAGACCCGTAGGAAAACAAGCTCTTTGAAGTGGCAATGGGCAGTGCACATAGCACAAAGAAAGAACCAATGGCTGATGGGGCAGAAAGGTTCTCGAATGGCGACCACGCAGCGACAAGCGCAGCATCGGACACCCAGCGACCAGATGGTCGGATTACCTGAAGAAGGTCGCAGGCAAACACGGGATGCAGGCCGCTTCCAACTGGTCATTCTGGAAATCCTTAGGGGATGCCTATGTCCAGCAGTGGACAACCTACAGCTGAAATGATGATGATGATTATAATAAAGCTGAAGAGTTTGTTTGAACGCTTATAACTTGAAAACTACTGGTCGGCTTTGCAAAATTCTTTTTCTATATGAAAGCCTGATTCTTGGGGAATGGGGGTTATGGGCTATTATAGTACATACACACTTATGGCGAGTGAAACCGCGGAGAACAACTAGTAAACTATATACATCCTGTAAACAAGGCTTTCCCTCGAGTCTATCTCTTAAAATCTGACAGTGTTGACCACTAACACACCCGGACAGTTTCCCTATTAAAAGGTTTACGGGAGTCGGGCAGCAGTCGCACCTTCTACAATATCCAGTATCCTACTGCCGAATCTAGGACCTTAAAAGCGTTCCTAGGGCTCTGAAGCGTATTTGAAGGAGCAAGAAACATACTCTGATAAAGATTAAAGATTTGAAAGGCCGCCTGCCTGCCTGATGTCAACCCTCCTTGGGCATGCTGTTATTAGTATAGAATCGGCCATTACTTTTAGACGCCGATTCTTTGACGAAGCAACAGACGGATAGACAGTGAAGACTGATTACCTGAAGGTTTCGTTTTATACTTTAGGTATGTGGGGAACCTTCAAAGTAGGTATCCTATTCTTCCAATAAAATAATATTGAAAATGAATTTTCCAAGTTAATAATTTTTTGCCTAATAAGAAACTTTTATCTATCAACGTCATTTTGACAGATTTGACATCTCTTAAATGTACCTCAAATTGATTTGACAGATTTTGATGAGATTACGAAAGGTTAATGAATTCTTAATAATATAAAAAAATAACAAAAGTACATAACTAAAACACCTAATTACTAACCACTTTGTAGTCCGCCAAACCTCTTACCTTTTAAACAATCACTAAAGAAAAAGTTGTGGCATAATAGGTGTCTACAAGGTAAATATTTTATTCTATATCACTATTTCTTAGTCCTAAACATTCGTATTTTACAAATTATTCTACTTTAAATAACAAGTTCTAATTATTTATGATTATATAAAGTTTACTAAGAAGTAAAAAAATTGTTATTGATAAATTCCATGTCAGCCGTAAGTATGCAGTTGTTTTCTGTTACCATGGTAGATTTTTTTTTACAAGTGGCCAGTATATTTCCTTGTCAGTTTTTCTATTGCCTATGCAACCCTGTTTATTTTTTAACAAACAAAAAGTCTAGGATTCATTCGTTTATTTTGTCATTTGACTCTATTTTTGTAGGTTATAATTTCTTTATGAAGCAAAAAATTGAATATTATTCAGAGGTAAATAACAGCTGAGAAATAGTAAAAGTAGTGGCGAGCCAAGCCTCAACGTAATCTGCTATAGTGGTATTAATCTGAGTGCTTTAAATAGTTTGGTGTTGACCTTGAATTTACTATACAAAGCTACTTTGCTAGATAGAAATGATGTCATGGCCCGTGGTCATGGATTACAGTCAGTGTGCTCACATTAATTTAGCAGTAAACAGCCTTTAAAGTTTATGCTTTTATTAATAGTGACATTTTAATATAGAATTTGTGAGTTTTGTGTCCGTAACTGCATTGTAAATAGCATCATACAATATGTTTTGATCAAAGATGACAGAGATTGTTTACATGGTACAATCACTACATTTTCAGATGATATTCCAGTTGGTGCGAAGGCTCCACTTCAGTCCTGTATGCCAAGCGGCTGAGACCTCACTTCTTGCCAAACTGAGAAAAAAGACCGGTTATACTATTGCCAATTGCAAGAAAGCTTTAGAGATGTACAATAATGATACGGACAAGGTAACAAGTTCACTTTTCTTTCAATCATAAAAATTTTACACACACAAATGATTTTAATACCTTTGGCATCCTTGTGATTTAAAGCACATATCAAAACTTAGTCTTAATAGGTAATTATAAATTATATGATAGATATGAAGTTGGTTAGAAGCATTGAATTGTTGAAAAAGTTGAATTTAGAAAATTAGCATCTTAGGTGGAAGGTAGCTCCAGTTGATATCTGATTTTTTGTGACATATTAGGATTTAATAAAAACTGAACATATATTTGCAGTGTAAATATTAAAAATAAAGCTTTTTTTTGTGAAATAAAAAAATAATATATTTTTCAAACATATTTTTTCTTTCTTGCTAGGCCGAGGCATGGTTGAATGAACAAGCCCAAGCTATGGGTTGGGCAAAGGCCACTAAATTGGCCGGCCGGACAGCTTTACAAGGGCTTGTGGCTGTCAAGTTTGATGCCAGCCATGGAGCTCTGGTGGAGCTTAACTGTGAAACAGACTTTGTGGCCAAGAATGACAAGTTCCACAAGATGATGGAAGATGCCACGGCTGCTTGCTTCAAGTTCTGTCATACTAGTTTACAGTCTAAAGGACCAGTGACAAAGGTAAACAAACTTATTTCTAAAAAGTACTAGCTTTTCCCTTGGGCTTTATTTCCTTGAAGATCCAGTTCTTTTGACCTTTACCACTTTTCAAATATTGTTGATAAAAATTGGTTCCGTCATAATTGCCTAGATTGGCATGTGATTAGCAAAACATTTAAGGCTTACACGAATAGGGACGCCATGGCAAGGCAAGGGATTAAAACTGTTTACAAAAAGTCATTCAATATAGAATTAAAATCGGTCCAGAAATCACATATATGAGGTAACAAACTTATAAATATATATGTATATATATATATATTTAGCCAAACTGTTAACCTCCTCCTGCTTTTTTTAAGGTCGGATGAAAATTCATAAATATAAAAGCATTCAATTGAATTTTTTATATAAATTAATGTTAAAACATTTTGATTTTCAGATGGAGTTAGACAGTGAGCAGTTAGGAAACTTGTCAGTCGAAGGCGGCAAAAAGCTGTCTGAAGTGCTGGCCTTATTTATCGGCTCCGTTGGCGAAAACGCCGTCCTCCGACGAGCTGAATGCTGGAAGGCGAACAACAAAGACATAAAAATATCCGGCTACACGCATCCTGCGCCTGCAACACTCTCAGAATACTCAGCTGGCAAATATGGCGCTTTGCTTGCCTACAAACAAGCCAACGATCATGAAGACGTCGGTCGGCAGCTGTGCCAACACATCGTCGGCTGCGGTCCGAGAAAAATCGGAAACAAGGAAACGGACAAACCAGCGAAGAATTCCGATGACGAAACTTGTCTCATATACCAAGAATACTTACTAGACCCTACCTTAACCGTAGAAGAAGTATGTGAACAGAATAAAGTTGAAATCTTAGATTACATTAGATTCTCGTGTGGTGAAGCAGTCGAAAACAACATGCCGGGTGTAGAGAAGCAACCATTAGAGACTGTACAAACATTGCAGTGAGTGTAAAAAGTATATGATACTATTTTGAATTTTTTCGCTGTTAAAATTATATTAGTAATTTATTTCGCATTTAAGCAATAAAATGCTATGAAATCTTTAGTAGTTTTTATATAAATAATAGTGTAAATGATAAACACCGCTTAATATTAGTTTTTACGGGGCTCTGCAACTATGACGTTCTTCGTTTTGGCTTTTCCTTTCCAAAGGAACATCCTGCAGTCTTTTTTCCAGAACATGGCGATCTGTGCGGGCTCGAAGGAGTACCCGTGGTGGTGCAGCACGTCGGGCGCCACCACGAGCAGCGCCAGCGTGCGCTGCTCGCGCGTGCGGAACGGGCCTCCCGTGGCCGGCCGCAGCAGGCACCCGCACGGACATATCGTACTTATTTTCGGGGCTGATATAACATTCATTCTATTACACAAATTCATTCTCTGGAAGTTCCCACATGTTCGCAACTCTTCTACCGCTCCTGTGAACGACTGCGTCGCGCGCAGGGCGAGCGGCCTGGCCGTCAGATTTTCCGTGTTGTTTCTAAAGCCGACTGTCGATAATGATTTCTTGGTAATATTTGGACTGTCATCCGTCCTCTCTTCGACTTCGCTCTCTTTGTCGGAATTGTCTTCTGTGTACATTATTCGGTCCCAAAATTAATTTCCTAATTTCAATCAAATGTACAAAACGTGAAATTTAAAATACGAGCTCGTCATTTCGACCAATACTTGCGGTAAATGTCAACTGTCAAATTTAATATCATAAAGACATAAACTTCTTCATTACTCTCAAAGGTTTTATCCAAAAAAAGGAGGTGCAATATCTTGCCGCAACCTGAGGCGCAACCCCCTTCGAACTTCGAGCTATAATATTAATATAAGCTATACGTAACCTAATATGATTCTATAGTCGCCTTATCTTTTATCTGTAATTTTTTATTACCATAGATTTATTCTAGGTTTATTTGATACCATCATTATTTATGTAATAAATTGTGTTTCTGTATGAAATCCAGGCTTATAAACTTCATGTTGTACAACATATCTACGAATAAGTATTTAAATTCAAATTTCAATAAATCGTTCAAGTGCGAGTCGGACTCGCGCGCTGAGGGTTCCGTACCTCTACAAAATACTGAAAGATTTACCAACTTAAGATCGTTTATTGTACGGGATTTGTTTGTTTGTTGTTTTACTTCATTATTAACTTTGAAAAAAATTTCAAAGTTAATATAAAACTATATTCTGTTATTATTTTAAGCGGTAACCGTTATTAATATTGAGCTAAAAACACAAAAAAATCACGTTTGTTTAAATAGGAGCCCCACTCAAATATAAATTTTTTGTTTATCTTATAAATTTCAAATATCTAGCAGCTTGGTAACACAGTGAAGTCGATGTAATAGGGTCCCGTACGGAATCCTAAAAATCAATACTTATATGGAAAACAATAGATTCAAAAAAATTGCCCGGCATCAAACCGCGCGCGATTTTATTATGTTTAGAAAAAAAGTAAAAATATACCATTCTGGCGTTTCCTAAGTACCTAGTTCTGTTTTTTTATTTGTCCGGTATAGAGGCTTGTAAAAAAAGGAACAGGTCTAAAATCTGTATTAACTGAAACGAACAAAAACATGTTTTCTAAACTTATGCTCAAAGGTAAAAAAAACAATTAAGTATTATTTATAACTTAAATTTAAATAGGTATTACTTGACCACGACGAATCAGTACTTTATTACGCTTAGGTTCTCATTGTCGTGGCTAGGCCGAAAGATTTTTAACGGTAGTTAATCTAGGTCACGTTGAAAAATAACTGAAACTACAAATACCTAAATATTATTTGGATTCCAGCAAGGTTGCGCATGCTGCTACATGTATCATAGAACAACCCAGACTAGTTGAAAGTTGTCGGTCTATGATATACATAGATTAAAAAATTAAAAAAATACGGATGTATACTAGCTGTGCTCCACGATTTTACCCGTGCGTGGTTTGTTTATGACTGCTAGGTGCTGTTACCTTTGCTTCATCCGCCCTTAGAAAATACTACTGAGTATTAGGTAGCCTTCCCCTAGAACCAGTTTTCACCCGTTAGATACGGATCCCTAACTCACCATAATTATGTCATTGTTTCCAGACGTCCAGTGAATTTGATCCTTTCGGTCAGGTGCCTATCGGTTTCAAAAACTTTGACACCAGGCTGCACAGGTAGTTGTTCACGATATAAATAAATCCTTTTCCTTTATCAGTCACGTAAAGTTGACCCACCAGTCTAATAGATCTTTTTGGTCCTTCGAGCCAGATTTTCAAGAAAAACATCTTTTTCCATAAGTACATTTATCAATTTTAAGTTGTCATACAGTCCCGTTATTGGGACTACCTACTTATTGATTGCATTATTTTGAAACTAACAATAGTTCCTCATTGTAAGTACTTGCATAATTTGAATATTTAGAAATTTTGTAAAATATATGTTAACCCCAGCGCCCGCTGCTCACTTATAGATAAAGAAAGTTAATTTGCATAAATAGCTATCTCCTTCAGACGTACTTATAGGCACCTACAGAACAAATGCCTATTTAGTTATTTCTGCCAAAAAATAACCGTCTTGTACTATTACTTGTATTTACTTTAGTGAACGTTTAGATTTACTAAAAAATCTTGCCAACTTGCATCCAGCCTAAGTAACGTCTAGTATAACATACTAGCGTCCTGTGTCGAATGAGGCTCACGGTTACCGCAATGTTTACGGACATATCACGCGTGTGTCCAAATGACAAATAAAAGTGAACGTGGAAATAATGCCGAATGTAACAAAGAGCGCGTTGGACCGTACTTCCTGCAGGCAGATCTAGCGAAATCGCCAATTGCGCCGCAGTCCTGCATCAGGTCTAGCCCAGCCGGTCTGTGCCCACTCGTGAAAGTAACATAAGCACGGTTGATGGACGAATATCAGGTGCATCTTACATTCCACGCATTTTAATTAGAATTTATGGTTTATAACTTTTGATTTATTTGTTTTATGTTCATATTTATCTACATGGGTAGGTACAAGTTTAAAAACATAAATTTAAAGCAAATGCCAAAATAGTGTAAAAGTATATATTTTTTCCCAAAAAATATAACAAATCGTTATTTCTATCTAATTTGCCCATCTAGTACACTTTTCAATTAAGCAGTCACAAACTGAAGCGAGATGAAAACGCGATAGCCGCCCGCGAACCATCAATCGGCGTACGACGGACGCCGCCTAGACTTTCGCGGGAATTAATTTATTCGTCTCCGTCTTATTAAAATTTGTAAGCGCAAGAAGCGTGAAACAATTTTCTTTTTTTCGCATCGTTCCGCCGGCCGACTGGCAGACCATACCGACTCAGTCTGTGCGGAGTGCATGGGCGTCGCGGTCGTCGCCAGTCCCAGTGTTGTACAGTCGCGAAGGAGTCTAGAGACCGGCGGACCACAGGCGGCAACAGCCCCTGATCACAAACATGCATGTCCTCGAGATCGGAGCTGACCAAGTAATGTGTTTTGTATACAAACAGTGAATGGAAAGTGCTCTGTAATCTGATAGTGTGGTCACTTTCGGAATTAATTGCTTTTGTTTATGTTTTTGTTTATCTGTGATTATACTAGTACCCTCATGTTCTTTTAATATTAAACGAATTGTTTTGTAATTGGTGAAAGTTAACTAACTTTGTTTACCTACATCTGTAATAATATGAACACGAGTAGATAGATAGTTATGTTTGCTTCTAAGATTCTATATTTTTAAATTACAGAAAAAAAGTAAGTACCTATTTTTCAACAATATCACAACACTGAATGTATAAAAGATGCTAAATCACTTTAATTAAACAAACCTATAAAGATAAGACTTAAATAAAGAAATAAAGACCTGTTTTTTCGCACAAGAAAATGAAACTAATTAAAAAAAACTTAACCACATCTACATTTAACATCTGGTGGGATCGTGGTCAATCCCTGGACATGTGAATAATGACAAAGAAAGCATTGTTGAAAATAGTACTTACTAACTAGGTAATCAAAGACCTACACTTTGTCGTCTACATTAAGTAAGTAAGATAAAAGTTAACTTTGTGCAAAACTTATAAAAATTAATAAATCATTAAATTTTCATTTAACGAAGAGTATAATTTAACTGAATTTACTGGGTGACATGTTACTTATCTTTATAAATCTAGACCAACAAAAACGTAATCTAGACGTACAGATAGTGACGTCACCATCTCCAGCCGCTCCCAGAACCATTATGGAGTGTCCACGATCATGGCCATTATATTACGCTGGACAATTGTTTAGCTGGTTATATATGTAGAACTACATAGCTAGCCTTGAGACGCGCCCAAGCCCGCCCTATTATAGTTAATGTTAATGTCCGATGTTGGGTCTGGTCGAAATCAGGTTAACGTAAAAGTATTGGATTGAGCATGACAAACGACGCAAATAACTTGCTTTGCGTGTATCATGCTTTGAAAAGTCAAATTAAGTACATATGTACTCTACTTCAAATTTATTTCTTGATGTAGAAAAATCTTTAGAGCGTGAGGTCTCCGACTGAAGAACAGTCTAGCCCTTCTCTTTCCGTGGTTGTCGTTAGAGGCGACTATGGAAATAACAGAGGTTTAATTAGACTTGCACCATTGTTGGACTGGTAACGAATCCACTACAACAGTATTCCAACGGGTGCTGGGAGCTGATGTCAGGGACGAGACCTAAATAATGCGAAATTTTAAATACCACAGATTAAAGAATACTAGTATTTTAGTAATGGTAGTGGTACTTCTTATATATTTTAGAGTACTATTAAGTATTATGTGGTTTAAGTTTAAACTTATGATAATTATAAATAAATTTTATTATTATCAGTCATTCTATATTATTTAAGTATTTTTTAAATAAATTAACACTCAAATTTTTACAAACATAGGAAAATTAAAATTAAGAAAAATTTCAAAAGATCTGCGATGGGATTATTATTGTAATACTTTAAAAAATATAATAAATAATACTTATAAACATATGTACTACTAACAATAGCATTAAATCGTTATTTATTTATGAAATCTAAATTTAAAACAAACCACATACGAACTTACATTATTTTACTATGCTCGTGCTCACATTATTGTTTTAGATTTGCAAACATATTTTAGATGAGTCTAGCTATGTACACATATGAATTATATAATCTACTATAATAGCATAACATGTATTGTTTACAGGAGGAAGATGGAGGCTGCGCACGCGCCGCGGACGCTGCCTTCCGCACCGTGCCGAAGGACCATACCACTTTCCTCGTATGGAAAGTCGCGGTAAGTAAAATAAACCTTACAGACAATATAAATCGTAATACCTACGCAGAAATCTGAAATGTTGTCATGCTTACATTTCGCACAATATTGTAGCCTTGAGTTGGACGCACTTGTTTGATCTGGGCGAAACTTTCAGGGAGCCTCTAATTTGTGTTAATCAAGTGCAGTTCGTTTCAGTATTTTTTATTAAACTACAGTTTTGTTTGGATACCTATATCGACATAAAATAGATAAGGACCTAGTACTAGTATCGGGTACTACTTATTATGTATTCCGTAGTATCGGTGAGTGTTTTAGAAACACAAGAATCCTAGCTATTCTCAATCAACCCAAAATTTAATTCTAAATCAAAACTGACTTCTGTCACCACATAAGTAGGTACTTTTGTCAATAGATAAGCCTATTATTAACTGATTTCAAAATGATATGAGGGGACAGAGAGAGAAATCATGTATGCAGGTACTTTGGCTGGGCCAAATTTTATGAAACTTGTTATGGAGGTTTAGCTGTTACTTTGGATTATCTGATAGGTAGTAAGTATAGATATTTATCTGATAGTCAATGGCGCTTTATAAAGAAGATGGTGCTTCTGCATTTATATGATAAACTGCGGGTAACACCGCGGGGTGCAGCTAGTTCAAAATAAAAGCTGTACCACAGACATACGAACAGATAAGTAGGTACATTCAATCTCAATCGTATCACGCGCACGCACTGCACGTCAACAATTCGCACTGACCTATCACGCAAGGCGACATGCATTATCATTACTGATGATCATTACGGTCTCCTCGTCTGTAATTTTTAAAAACGATCTCACTTTCGCGTTACGATTGATCATTGGTAGTTTTATTAGCAGATTCGGTTTCGAAATTATTATCTAAGTTAAACTGTCTCGCTCGAGATCTATCAAGTCAGTCCAACTTTTTCAAGAAATCTAGCTTATCTATTTATTTATTTATTTTATTGTATAAGGTACACATTACAGACAGTTTACAAATATGCGTTAAATACTAATACAAACAATGATCTAGTAAATTGTCCAATATACAGTGTACACAACATGATCAAACTAGGTAAGCTATTAATAAAAACGAAAGTCATTAGACAATGTTGATTACCAAATAATACAATTGTTACATACAAAATCTTGAAAATTCTGATTTTAAACTTTATTTTAGTTTAAACTCTATGCTTTTGTATTAACGTTTATTAAGATACAAAAATAAAAAGTACAATAAAGTTATTACAAACAAACAATAAGTATATTTGGAAGAATATGACATGACATATCTACAAAATCTAAGATAGGAATAATTTGATAACAGAAGTTCTAAATTGCCTATAGCTAAGACCAAATATGTCTAATCCGTCGAGTTTAGCATGATTATTAAATGATCTGGTCATGACAGATAAAGGATTGTTGAAGGAGACGTTATTTTTAAATGATGACACTGAAAACGTATTAGGATTGCGAATCCGATAGTTAGTGTTGAATTTGATTTGCATCAATAGCTCCGGACAATCAATCGAAGAATGTACTAACTTGTGCAGAATGAGAAGTTCATTTCTTTTACGTCTCGAGATCAAAGACGATACCTTAAAAAAATTTAACTTAGTATGATACGTATTCAGTTTTCGCTTAAGCCCAAATCTACCACATATAGAAGTCAAATAGCGTTTCTGAATTCTTTCTATGTTGTCCTGGTGCACTTTGTAAAATGGCGACCATATCACTGAGCCGTACTCAAGTATGGGGCGAACAATAGCTGAAAATAAATACAAAAAAGTGGAAGCTTTTTTGAAATTCTTAGAAATACGAAACAGAAATCCATTTAATTGATTACACTTGGCAATAATCTGATTGTAATGAGAACGGAAAGAAAGCTGATAATCAAATAGAACGCCCAGATCTTTGGCTTCTTCCCTACGCTCCAGAATCTGGCCGTCGATACTATAATTATATAGGAATTTAGGATTCTTAGTACAAAATGATATAGCAAAACACTTTTTCACATTGAGTGACATACAATTAGATTCACACCATTTGCTAATTGTGTTCAAGTCATTCTGTAAAACAGAGCAGTCAGTGTCGTCTGAAATGGAGCAAAATACTTTTAAATCATCTGCATACAGTAGACAGTTACTATTAATGTTATCAATCAAATCGTTAATGAAAACTATAAAGAGTAAGGGTCCCAAAATCGAGCCCTGAGGCACGCCAGAAGTTACGTTTATAGAACTGGACATAAAACCCTTAATAGTAACTATCTGACTCCGGTTAGAAATATAGGATTTAATCCATCTTAAAAGTGATCCGTGGATTCCGTAGCTAGATAATTTCTTTATAAGACGTAAATGTTGAACCTTATCGAATGCTTTCGAAAAGTCAGTATATATAGAATCTACCTGTAAATGCTTGTCAAAAGCATCACAAATGTAAGATTTATATATTAATAAGTTACTAACAGTAGAGCGACCAGGCATAAAACCATGCTGAAATTGAGAGATGCATTGTTTAAAATGACTAAAAAGAAAAGGATACACTAGCGATTCAAAGAGCTTGGCCATGCATGAGAGTATGCTTATTGGGCGATAATTTTCACACATCGATTTATCACCAGATTTGAAAATCGGGACTACAAAGCTATTTTTCCAATAATCGGGAAAGCGACCAGATTTAATCGACTTATTAAATAATATTTCCAAAGGAATACTTAATTCATTAGCGCAAGCTATGATGAATCTTGCTGGTATTGTATCAGGGCCTGCGCCTTTATTGGGATCGAGCTTTTCAATTTCATCAATGATGTTCTGCCTAGTGATACGAATGTCACTTAGAGTTTCGCGGTGACATATATAATCGGTATCACTTGAACAATCAGTAGGCAATTCGTATACAGATTTGAAATAGTTAGCAATCAATTCGCACACACTCTGCGCATCTGAGCTAGAATCGGACTGGTGTGACATGTTCTGAGGGATAGAATTAGTTGTTTTTTTACTGTTTACATAATGCCAAAAAACTTTTAAATTATCTCGCATACCCTTCTCTGTAGATTCAACAAACTGCTTATAACATTCATTTATCATTCTTTTGCTCCTGTAACGTAAAAGATCAAAAGTATCGTAATCTCTGGGATTGCCATATTTTTTAAACTTCCGGTGATACTTATATTTTTCCTTTAAACAATTAATCAAAGCTTTACTGTACCAATGTGGGTAGAGGGAGGATTTAGTTCTATGGGTGGGAGTGTATCGGTGTATAATTTCATTTAATTTGGAATAAAAAATCATTAGTGCTGCATCGATGTCCAAATTAGATAGAAGTTTCAACCAGTCAATAGCCGATAAGCATTCTTTAATTTTATTATAATGACATTTCCAATAATTAAGTTTTTGAGAATTGGGATTATGATTAACAGTTGCAGGTGATTTTGATACACCGACATCTATCGACATTGAGGGGTGGTGTCCTTCCAACTTAAGTAGTGAGTTAGTATGATATACTTTTATGTTACTATGATTATAAAGCACAAGATCAAGTAGTCTACCATTGGTGTTGAACAAGTAATTATATTGCAGTAAGTTACAAACAGCCATAGTTTCCAACAGTATCGGCCCGCGAGCATGATTAACTTCATAGGGCTCCAAGTAATCGCAAGAGTGTTTCCTTTTCCAAGATATTTTGGGAACGTTAAAATCACCCAACAGCAAAAAGGAATCAAACAGATCATTACCAGTAATTATATTTTGAGAATGTTCAAAAAAGCTTGTAACGCTGTCCAACCCCATGTCAGGGGGTAGATAACATAGACAGATATTTAAAGGAGGTTGTTCCTTAGACTGCGGAAGAACAGTAAGCCAGATGTCTTCATAAGAACTGTCCCAACTAAACCTACGCAAAACATTCAGATGTTTCTTTACGGCCACTATAATACCGCCTCCTTCAACTTTCGTACTAGCTGGACAATTTGAGCGATCTCTTCGGAATATGGTGTAACGCTCATCAAAAAGTTCTGCATCAAATACACTGGAGTTAAGGTTAGTTTCATTTAAGCAAATAATGTCATAATCATTACTTAACACATTAAGGTAAAGCTCAGTTGTTTTAGATCTCATACGATTTACATTTTGGTAATAAATTAACATGTTTTATAACTATAACAAGTTTTTAAAATAAGTAGAAAGAAAAGGAAATTTGTTAAACATAAAGTACTGAAACAAAATTAAACTAATTTACTCAAGCTGTCTATGTCTCGGACCAAAATGGCAGGACATTGTTCATTCTTTCTTACATATATTTGGCCAAATTTAACCCATACAAACTTGTAAGACCTTTCTTTAGCCGCTTTTCGTGCTGCAGCATACATTTTTTTGCATTCAGGTGACAAGTGCTCCACCACGTAAATTTTTTGTTTATTGCCGGCAATATCCAAATGAGACGAGTTTAGAGGATCCAAAGAGTTAGTTTTATTGTAACGCCTGACAGCAGACAAGATGCCGTCACGATGACGCGGCGAAGGGAGGGTGACTAAAAGATTGCGAGGTCGACTTGAACTGTTATCAAACTTGGCTATCCTACGGCAGGCATGAATGTCGGAATCTGCAATTGAGTAACCAACTACATCACAAATTTTATTAAAAATATTAACAACATTCTCATTCCGCTTCTCTGGCACAGCCTGAATTTCCAAATTCGAGCTGCGAGATGACACTTCATAAGACTTAATGCGGCGGTCCATATCACTGAGATCATTTTTGAATTTTATACTTTGGCTGTCCAACTCCTGAATCCTTGTGCTAACCGATGTCAAGTCTGATTCAATTTGTTTCTGTCCCTCCTCTAAATGAACCGTAGTTGCATTGAATTCACTTCGCAAATTTGAGATTGCAGATTGTACCTCTGTCTTAACAACAGCTTTTATCTCAGAAAAAATATCCTGCTTGAAGCTCAGAAACTTGGAATCCAGTAAGAGGCTGATTTGGCGAAGCGTTATAGTATCGTGCTCCGAATTTAAATCGCTCTGATCGATCGAGTTATCACAAGACATCGATGACTCATTAAGCCCTTGTCGTCGAACCGGAGTATTTGTGTTGTCGCCCTTGCGTCTCGTAATATTTGTGCAAGTCGGGCAGCTCCACGAATTGTTGTTATTTATAATAGCTTTAAATGTCATTGCATCCATGTTTAAGCATTTATGGTGATAAGCCCCTTTGCAGGGCCCACAGTGAAGGGCCTCTATTGATTTTACACCAGAGTTGCAAGCCAAACACTTCTCCATCATTAAAGATAGTAAATAAATCTCAGCTGGTTCGATATTATTGTGCGAGTAGGTAACTATTGAGCAGTAACAGAAAAATAATAAAGAACCAGGCGCGCAGTGGGTAGGTATGATTCACAGCTGTGTCGCTAAACGTCAGCTAGGTAATTATGATCAAATATGCACGATTTAATTCACTTATTAACAGCACGAAAACCTTGTTTTAATGGGTATTGATTGTCAAAACTGATTGAACACTATATTATCTGCACTATAATATACATTTTGGTCGAGAACTTGTGAAATTTACATAATTTTGGAATTTAAATCAACGGAGTATAAAAAGTTACTGCTTACGGAACGCACCGCGCAATTATCATTAGGCAGGTACTTAAATACTTAATGCATTTATACAGAGGTAGACATTTCTACTTTATAAATGAAGTATGTCCAGTTGTATGTATAGGTACGAGTGCAACAAATTATTATAGAAATCGATTCTTTACAGAACTTAGTACTATACTTATGTCCGCATGTGTAACTATTCTATGCCTAACTGTAGTTTTTTGAAACTCCGGTATCCACTTTCGATTTTTTCTTATTCCTACCAAACAACGTCTCGATCTCGACCATCCATTTCACATGTTGATATTTTTTTTTATTAAGCTACCATCTCTCCTTTTACGACATAAGGAAAGATATGAATTTGTCTTTATTAAACCGGAAGCCGCCTAGTTATATTTGCTTAACAACAATTGTTTTGATCGATGTAAAGTGTGAGAAATTTCCGTTGGGAGTTTGGGTAACTCAGTTTAAAAACAAAAAAAAACATTGTTTGATTATTTGAGAGGTCATGTGAAAGTTCAAGTGCTAAATCGAAATGTTCTCACCGCTGCGTGATGTTTGTGTGGTTTCATAAATTACTTGCAAATTGCGGAAAACACTGTTTTATTTTACTGTACAGACAGCTTCGTCTTAACCATTCAGAGGTCTGTTTATAAAAGCAGGACGGGCATATGTTTTATAAGTGTTCGCTGTTTGTTAAAATTTTAATGGTGTGTTTATTTAATACTAGCGACCCGCCCCGGCTTCGCATGCGCATATAAACCTTCCACTTGAATCACTCTATCTATTTAAAAAAAAAACGCATCAAAATCCTTTGCGTAGTTTTAAAGATTTAAGCATACAAAGGGACAGACAAAGCGTTTTATACTATGTACCTATATATATAATATACCTACTAAAGAAAATAACCTAGGCGAAATTCAAATGCAACCACGTAGAGGTGAAATAGTTGGCCTATGCCCGTCCCAAGAAGTCAAACTATCTCAATACCAAACTTCACCAGTTTCATTGAAATCGGTTTACTTAGCGTAGATACTAAGTATTAAGCGTGAAGATGTAACAAACATGACTACAGTCAGACAATGATTTTGTAACATTGGTGAAGAATAACCACAGAATAAATTTGTGAAATCTAAGGTACAACTTATCAGTCTTTCTTTGCCTGTGCCTAAAGTTTTAAGAAAATATTTGGAGTGAAAAAAAAAACTACTAAAAGGTAAAAAAAGCTATTCAACTGCACCATGTGATTCACAAAACCCTTTCGAAAGTTAACCACGAATATAATAGAACCTACAAGTTACAAATAAACCAGTTGTGAACTGACATTCTATTACAATTTCTATAATTGCAATCACAATATGAGAGAAAGTGTACAGTTAGTCCAACGTACTAGCACTAAATTGCATCTCTGAGATGCATTCCCAGCTTGGCTGGCTGGCCGTCTGCTATGCAGCATGCAGTGAGGTTCGCCCATCATTTGCAAGCCATTGAAGCTAAACTATCGTTATAAATGAGTTATAGCCAGCAATCCAATATAAATCATGAAACTTTTCAAAGATGACAACGTGATTGTTGCCTTTGAAACCCACGCAACTTGCATATATATATTTATGCTAAAGATACTCGAAGAGTTTCTTATTCAACTGTTCCTTGATGAAATTATAGCAGTTAAATATATTTAAATAATGTATTTTAATTAGGATTAACCTCTGCATATCTAGCATAGGTTTAACCTGTAAGGTTCCTTTGGCGCTATGTAGGGACTGTAATAATATTTACCTATAACTCGTAGCCTACTTATCATTTATTTAAATATTTCTGCATAGGTAGACATTTTAGTGTTCCAAATTTTTCAATAAACGTCTGACTGAATCTATCAATACTATCTACTCTTTTGCCACTTGTAACCATCTAGTACTTGCTATGCTAGTACTATAATATCTACTTACTCATATATTCAAAAGGCATTGTTGTTACTGTTAACTAGTATAATAAGTATACAATTCTTTTTTGCACCAAGAATTCTTGCAAATTTTTTTGGAAATTTTATATTGAGAAATTTTATTATACTTATTTTAATTGCGTGTGAACCTCTCGCGCTCACACAAAACAAACAAATCGCCTCGACATTGCATGATATCGAATATCACGCAAGTAAACGGTCTAATCCACGAATTAAGTTAAACTTCACGTTTTCAATATGTACAGTCAACAGAACCATTATGACCGGTTCGATAATAAATAAGATTAGATGTATCTATAAAAAGTTATAGGATTTACATTCTTATTCAAGTAGTAAACAACCAATAAAATAAACTTATAATTTGTATATACATATAACTTCACTCTTTTTTAATAGCGCTTTCCCATTGCGTCCTTAGTAAGTGCCTAGGTGAATACAATTCTTATATATTCTAAAATTTATGGTACAATTGCATCGGAGCTCAGGTTTATTTTTTCTCTATTGATGACTGCGGTACCAGCTCAACCGTCTTATGGAATGGTCAATGGTGTGTTGATGAAGGGAATAGTTTTTTTTCCCGGTTAGTAATTATATTTAGTACTATGATCATCATGTCGGCCGTGCCACTACCACTTTAGAAAAAAACGGAGATGAACATTTGCCGATAATGTCGATAGGCGATAATACATCTGTCTGTCGATGAGCTAAATATTTGTGCACCATGAAATGAAACAAATGCTTGGTGTGGGCGATTGTGAGCGAGTCCATTGTAATCGTAACGGCAGGCGGACTGTGATTCATTCTGCAGCAGTACCGCTAGGCGGCTGCGCGGGCGCCGGACCGAGACTGAACGATTTTAACTCAAGATCAATAAAGAATATTACTTAGTTAATAATTAGTTAGATATTACTGACTTCTAATATGTTCGACACGCCACTATTTTAGCTTTGTATCACCATTATACGCATCATGTTCATACTGCACGGCAAACTGACGGTGATACTACTTTTTTTATTATTCTATAAAAAAATGCTTAAAAAAACAGGCTGTTGGAATAAAGAGTTTTGTTATGTGTGTACATAATAGGTATACGACTCATAAATACGGTCATATGGCTAAAACATAAAAATATTGCACTGTTTGTTTGTGCTCGAATAAAATCTAAACTATAATGAAATCGAACCTGAAAATACGTAATAGAAATATAGAAATAATACTCGTACCTATCTATCGAAGTTCAATTTCAAATTTTGAAAGTCTAATTTTAACAATCTCATGTAGGTACCTAAAATAGATCAATCTTACAAGAAATCATGCTGTATTCTGAACGCGAGAGCAGTGCAGTACAAAGAGCAAAACGTTAATGTTGGTCTTGAAATATTTGAATGTTTAAACGGTGAAAAAAGTGCCTTCAGTTCAGGCGGTACGGAGTTCGCCGGGTCAGCTAGTTATGTACTTAATAAGAACTTATGTAACTTTCTAACTTGTGGTATGCTACTACTCTAAGATTGCTCGTATACCATGGACTACAAATATTTCACTAAGCTAGCTATCTCTCAGATTACCGATAGTAATTGCAAGCCAAAAGCTTTCTCTCAAATGAGATACATATCTTCTTTATATATGCACTTAACCCCGTCTTGGAAAATGTTAATAACGGCGCGTACAAAGCAAGATATCAAGTTGCTTTTCTTTATACAATAAAGTTTAAAAGCTAAAGTTATAGGTTAACTCGAAGAGATTTTAAGGCGATAAGGGGGCGAACTATTATTTCTAGTCTAGACATAAATTAAAAAAAAATTGTAGAGACCGCGCGCGATTCAAAAACTATTGTAAGCCTGTAAGCGAGATGCTGCCTTAAATCATGTATTGCGCTATCTTGTACTTAGGTAAAGGTAAAGGAGTGGTTAGTCACTCCTTTTTTGGGTCGATTTTTTGATGAGACTCAAATTGGCACAGAATTAGTAATAACTTTTGGTCAAGGTTGTAAATAAAAATGAAATTAGTTAGGTAGCTACCTAGGTAGGGAGGTAGGTACTTGCGTTATACCATTTTATTTTGTTATTACTAAGACGCTCTCACTCAATAAGCTACGTACCTACTTATGTGCTTGAAGTTTCGTAACCTTTTCATTGCTAATTTCATAGAATTAAGATGTTCGTGCACTAGCTAAATCGTGATGTCGCGTCGACATAGACATAACGTACCTAATATTCACATAGCTTTTTTTAATCCATATAATGCCCTCGATCTTTGTCGTCGGGCTTTGTGCCATTTCTGGTTACTTTCACGACGACATGAGTAGGTACATTACTCACAGTCAATCACAGTTAAATAAGTACGTACCTCTACACTCAATTATATTAATTGACTAGCTTTCGCCCGCGGCTTCACCCGCATGAATTTCCCTCGGGAACAGTGCTTTTTCTCGTGATAAAAGGTACCCTATGTCCTTCTCAATACTCCTAGCTATGTGTATGCGAAATTTAAGGAAAATTGGTTCAGTAGATAGGACGTGAAGAGCTCACTTTCGCATTTATAATATTACTAGCGACCCGCCCCGGCTTCGCATGTGCATAAACTACTTTATCTATTAAAAACCACATCAAAATCCGTTGCGTAGTTTTAAAGATTTAAGCATACATAGGGACATAGGCACAGTAAAAGCGACTTTATTTTATACTATGTAGATAGTGATAATGATAGTTGGGATTGGGGTTACTTGGGATTGGAACACGCGCATATTGTGCATAGTAAGTACCTACTTACCTATATAGAGCAAGGAATTTTCATGCGCTACGCAACAAGCAAAAATTTTCCTTGCTCTGTATTACCTACTATCCGCCACATATCCGCATAATATCACATCCTTCTTTTGTATTGTCAGCTTGCAGATCAGACTATTAGGTGACAATTTCGGGCGCGAACCGATCGAAAACATTAATTATATTCTCTTTGATCAAAAAGACGTTAAACTAGAATGGCGCTGTTGTTATTGCAAACATAATTTTCGAAAAAAGATGACTTACAATACAAAGTTATGATAAATTTATTCGTTATACTTTTTTGCGGACCTTACTTTTAAATAAATCAATGGGACGAATTGCACTCAGCAATATATACTTTTTTGTGTGCGTTTTGGCCCAGTGCGATTGGGACGTAAACTTCATGGGAGGAAACGCACAACGGCTGAAAATATTGAGGACTTTAATGAAATAAATGTTTTTTTAAAGATAATGATTTACTAATCGTGTACGGCATGCGTGTAAGTAGTTGGTTTTCGCTTTCAGCATTTAAGATATTTTGTAATGGAGTGTTTATAGATACAGTCAAAGTCAGCAGCACAACTGGTCAATTTTACAAGTAATAACTAGATGCATAGTTAATTTATTTAATTGAACTGGTATAGCGGTTGAGATACATAACTACCTAATTATTCATAAAGTATTGAATTTCTTCAGTTTTTTTGTTACTCACCTACTTTTGACTCGCTGAAACTAAAAGCACCTAAAAAGTGGATTAAAAAAAGTAAGTAGGTAAGTCAGATTCTTCAAGGTAACTGAACAGTGTTAGACACTAACATACCTTATATACCTATACTTAAGTAGGAACCTACGTTGTCAGCGACGGACTTTAATAATATATAAAATTTTATGTATTTAAGGTAGATTATGTACTAGGTAGGCAAATAAATCATGGTAGTTTTATTTCCCATAGTAATAAGGCTGATTATTTACATAGTTAGGTATAGATGCCAATATTGTATTATTTTAAGTGTCTTTTTATACATATTGATTCGTAGCATAAGTGTAGTAGTCGCTACGAAATATACCTACAAGTAAAGATCATGTAAATAATTAGTTTGTATATAAAAATGTAAGTTGAATAGTCTCCACTAAGCAAAACTGTAAATATTGTACATAAAACTAAGGCAAATGTAAATCTCAAGTGAATGTATGAGATTTCCCCCACCACTCATAAGTGTACATGTCAATAATTGGACACAATTTTGTATGAAGAGTTCATTGTAAGTATGCAACTGCCCCCACTCTTCGGAAGTGTACTCGTCAATGATTTGACGAATTTCGTGTCGGGGAATTTGCATATAATAAAGGCCAATTTTAAATGAAGTGTGTTCCAGAGCTAATAAGTGTTCCAGTGCTATTATAAGTGTGCCAATATCATCGAATTGTGAATCAGCTCGAAAATAAAAGGAAAAACAAGTGCTATCAAGAACATTGTGGTTTTAATAAGAGGAATCCCTGCAAGTGCGACCTCTGGTCTAAAAACGCCAATCGGAATACGTCGTGTGATATAGTGGCAGCCTGTTCCACATCCCGCCAGCCCGGCTCATCGAACCAAACATCGTCACCCAGCCAATACTACAGTCCACTCGCTCGCTAGTCGACCACATTTTCGTGGTCCTTCGAGCCGGATCGTGGGGAAACGCGATGCCTACTACGAGATCGACGTCCGCAACAGGGAAGACCACCACTACAGATTGGAGCCTGGAAACACCGGCAGAAACCGAAACGGACATTTCCAGCCGGTCGACGATGACGCGACGCACGCCGCCATTGCCTGGGTCCCCCGACCGCGCCGTGGGGAACCCTACCGTGTCCGCGCCTCCTACTCGCGCCGCAGGAGAGCGCACCGCGACCGTGTCCGCGCTGCCTGATCGCACCGTTGCAGCCGCGGAACAACGCGACCGTTCGATGTCTCCTATTCGCGCCACACAAGGAGACCGTGTTGCGGAAGGGGAAACTGCCGCTCGCGCCGCCCCCCCGCCCCCCGCACCCGCTGAAAGAGGGCACGCCGCGTCACGCTCCGGTACCGCTGCCGTTAGAGCTGAATCACCCGCGCTTCATGTAACACGTTCGATAGCTAAGGATCCGGAATTATTAGCGCGTATCACCGAAGCGGAAGAGCGAAGGATATCAAGGAAGGTTGAAGAAGAACGATCTGCGATGGAGTCAAGACTGGGTGCTCGTCCGAAGGCGACAAGATTCGACAAGCCGCATGATGTACGCTCCATACGTTCATCAAAAAGGGCAGAAGTGGAAGCAAGAATGCAAATCGCCAAAAGGGAACTGGAAGTAGCTGAGGCCAGATCGAAGATAGCACAAGCCGAGCTGGAGCTGCTGCAGTTGGATTCGGACGAGGACGAATTTGAAGACATGCAAGACCATCGAGATCAAGTGGAGCGATGGCTGGACAAGGCTGCACCTGTGGAAAAGAGTGCCGCGCCGCCGACGCCGACCCCTCCACAAGTAGAAGAAAAGAAGAGCGACATACAAGAATTGGCTCTGATCATAACGAAGATGTCTCAGAAATCTACTGAACATAGTATCTCAAAGCACATGATCGAGCTACCTAACTTCAACGGTGCCAGTGAAGAATGGTTGGCGTTCAGAAGATCCTTTGAAGATACCGAGCGCTCGTTCACGCATACACAGAACTTGGCTCGGCTAAGAAGAGCACTTCAAGGGAGAGCAAAGGATGCCGTGAAGAGTTTATTATTCACCGCCGAGACACCACAGGAAGTGATGAAGGGTTTAGAAGCTCGCTTTGGGAGACCAGGGGCCATCGCATTAGCAGAGTTGGAGAAATTGAAGAGTCTACAAAGGGTACAAGAATCTCCAAGTGATATCTGCGCGTTCGCCAGCCATGTCAAGAACTCAGTAGCAACAATAAAGGCGCTTGGGAAGAGCCAGTATTTAAGTTCGCCAGAAACAATGAAGAGTTTGATCGAAAGGATGCCATCAAACATGAAATACAGATGGTTCATATATTATAGAAGCCGCCGAGAGGAAGAGAAACCGGAATTGGAACTCATCAGTGAATTTTTGGAAGTGGAAGCTGATATGTGTGGTGATTTTGCTCCCCCTGAAGTGTCATGGGAGCCGAAGAAAACTGTGACAAAGAAAAGTGTTCATACTGTGCAAAAAGTGGAAGCTGATATGTGTAGTGATTTTGCTCCCCTTGAAGTGTCCTGGGAGCCGAAGAAATCTGTTTCGAAGAAATGTGTTCATAATGTGCAAGAAGCGGAAGCTCAACAGCAACCTAAGAAGGCGGAATGTCCTGTGTGTCAAGGTGAACATTGGATCTACGAATGCAAGACATTTAAGGATGGAAACATAGACAAGAAGTGGGAAATGGCCAAGAAAGCTAGGCTGTGTTTCAAGTGTCTTCGCTATCGCCATTCAAGAAGAACATGCAGAGCTCCACCTTGCAAGAAGTGTACAAGATGGCACCACATAAGCCTCCACACTGATGTGCCGCCGGCTGCGACTTCAAATAAAGAGCAAGAGAATCCCTGCTGTAATACTCTAAAGTGTGAGAAATCTACTGACATCATATCTTCAGTATGCACCTCTACAGATGGAAGGGCTTATCTTAAAGTGATTCCTGTGGATTTATATGGCCCAAAAGGAACAGTGCGAGTGTTAGCATTAATGGATGAAGGATCGACTGTGACACTCTTAGATTCGTCCATCGCTAAGAAGATTGGAGCAGAGGGAATTACAGAACCAATCACAATTGAAACAATTGGAGGAAATGCATTCAAGAAAGGGAATTCTCAGAAGTTGAATATTAAAATCAAAGGAGCTCATCGCAAAGATAAGAGGACAATCGCAGTCAGAACAATTGACGAGTTGAGACTTGCGAAGCAAGAAGTGAAAGACGGAATCATTGAAAGATGTGAGCATCTCCGGCCTTTAAAGAATCAGCTTGTATTCAAGAAAGAAGAGCCACGTTTGCTGATTGGGCAAGATAATTGGGGACTCATCGTAACGAGAAGACTGAAGAAGGGCAAGAAGTCAGAGCCAGTTGCTTCACTTACGAGTCTAGGCTGGGTTCTTCATGGATGTGAAGACGGAAGCAACACACCAGTCAACTTCGTCAATCATAGCCGTCTGGTAGAAGATGAAACCGAAGCTCTAGTGCGACGTCACTTCGACATCGACGCCATGGGAGTGATGCCGAACCGCCCAAGCAACGACGCCGACAAGAGAGCCTTGGATGTCTTGGAACAAACCACAAAGAGACTACCAGATGGAAGATTTGAAACGGGGCTGCTGTGGAAGAGCGAAGCAGAGACGCTGCCAAACAACTATCATCAAGCGTACAAGCGTCTCATGAATATAGAGAAGAAGCTCGACAAGGACCCAGAGTTGAAGACATCATATGAAAATCAGATAAGCCAGCTATTGGAGAAGGGCTACGCGGAGAAGGCGCCAGCTGAAACAACGCAGGGGAGGACCTTCTATCTGCCTCACTTTGCTGTGGTACACCCTATCAAGAAGAAGCCGAGAATAGTCCTGGACGCTGCAGCTAAATTTGAAGGGAAGAGCCTGAACGACGTCTTGCTGCCTGGACCTGATCTTTTGCAATCACTTTTTGGAGTCCTAATAAGATTCAGAGAGGGACCGGTTGCTGTGGTGGCTGATGTAAAGGAAATGTTTTTGCGTATCCAAATGCGAGAAGAAGACAGAGACAGCCTTAGATTCCTGTGGAGAGGAAGTGACAGAGTTAAGAAGCCAGAGGAATACAGGATGAAGTCTGTCATATTTGGAGCAGCATCGTCGCCATCAACTGCAATCTTCGTCATGAACAAAAATGCAGAAGACTTCAAAGAAGAATATTCTGAGGCGGTGAGAGCAATCAAGTCTAACCACTACATGGACGATTATCTGCAGAGCTTTTCGACGATTGAAGAGGCAAGAAAAACAGCAAGAGAGGTGCAATTAATCCACGCCAAAGCTGGTCTTCATTTAAAAGAGTGAGGAAGCAACAAACCGGAAGTACTGAAGAGCATCCAGGATGAGTCAAAAGAAGACGTCAAGGAGTTCTCCTCAGAAGAGAAAACTCTAGGACTCAGATGGCTCATTAATGAAGACGCCCTAGCCTTCAATGTGGGATTCCGCAACACATCTCCACAAATACTCAGTGGGGAAAAGACACCGACAAAGAGAGAAGTGGCAAGTGCAGTGATGTCAACATTCGACCCCATGGGATTCGCAGCGCCAGTACTCATCCAGGGGAAGAAACTAATTCAAGACATCTGGCGTTCGAAGATTGGATGGGACGAGAAGATCTTACCTGAACAAGAAGAAGCCTGGGCAAAATACCTCAAAGAAGTCACCGTTTTGAAGAACCTGAAGATCCCTAGATGCCTGTCTCCACATCATAAAAAAGGAGAACTTCACACCTTCACGGATGCTAGTGAAGAAGCCTACGCCGCCGCAGTCTACTGGAGGATAATGGATCAAGACGGAGTAGTAAACATAGCTTTGGTTGCTGGGAAAGCGCAAGTAACTCCAACGAAGCCGATCTCAATACCACGGCTCGAGCTTCAAGCTGCGTTATTGGGAAGTAGACTGGCATCAACCGTCGAAAGGGAAATGGATCTGGAAGTCACAGGAAAAGTATTTTGGACAGACTCAAGCACGGTTCTTCAGTGGTTAAAGTCAGACCCAAGAAAATTTAAGACCTTCGTAGCACACCGTTTGGCTGCGATAGAGGAGCTGACGAGTCACCAAAATTGGAGATGGGTGCCAACAAAGGAAAACCCTGCAGACGACGCCACTCGAGGGACACCAAGGGAGTTTGACCACACGGCGAGATGGTTCAGGGGCCCTACCTTTCTATACGAAGAGGAGGAGAGATGGCCGGAAAAGCGTTTCGACATTCAAGCCATCGAAACCGGAGAAGAAAAGACAGTCCAGACAGTTGCACTAACATACGAAGTGCCACTACACACGCCAGATCCAGAGAGGTTTTCCAGCTGGACACGCCTACTTCGCAGCACAGCGCGCGTATGTCAATTTATCGACATACTGAAGAGAAGACGTCAAGAGAAAAAGCACGTCAACGCTGCTGAAGATAGCGACTGGAAACCATATAAGCGTACAGCGAAAAAGAAGACGAAGACTGAACTTCTTCCAACAAGAGAAGGGAAAATATTTGAGCCCATAGAAGAGGTCCACTTCAAAAGAGCCAAAGAAGAGTTGATTAAGTTGAGTCAAAGGGTAAGTTTCGCAAAAGAAATCAGCTGCTTGAAAAATAATAAGTGCCTGGAAAATTCAAGCAGACTTCGTAAGGTCGACGTGTACATCAACTCAGAAGGGATCCTCAAGCTAAGAACTCGTGCAAAGAAGATTCAGATTGAGAATCAAGAGAAGAATCCAGTTATTCTAGATGGGAAAAATAGAATATGTCGCCTCATCATAGACCATTATCACCGCAAGTTCTTCCATGGAAATACAGAAACAGTGATCAACGAAATCAGACAAAGGTATTGGATCCTGCGCCTGCGAACCACAACAAGAGGGATTCTACATAAGTGTCAGTGGTGTAAGGTCCATAAAGGCACTCCTCAAATACCGCCTTTAGGAGACCATCCTGTAGAACGCCTGCAACATCATCAGCATCCCTTCACCTGCACGGCTGTTGACAACTTTGGGCCAATGCAAGTCTCCATCGGAAGAAGAATAGAGAAGCGCTGGGGGGTACTCTTCACCTGCTTGACCACTAGGGCGGTGCATTTGGAACTGTCTAACTCACTCAGCACCAGCTCTATGATCATGGCATTAAGGAGGATGGCAGCCAGAAGAGGAACACCCAAAGTCATGTTCAGTGATAATGGGACGAATTTCATAGGGGCCAACAAGGAGCTAGAAGAGGCAGCCGCCAAAGAAAACATCAGATGGAAATTCATTCCAGCTGGAAGTCCAAGCATGGGAGGAGCTTGGGAAAGAATGGTGCGCACCGTCAAAAGCGCACTGATGGTCGTCCTGCAAACACGAACTCCACCTGAAGAAGTCCTGCAAACATTATTAGTAGAAGTGGAGCACATAGTCAACTCACGTCCACTCACACACATAAGTATGGACGCGAATGACGAAGAAGGCCTGACACCCAACCATTTTCTACTCGGAAGGTCCTGTGGGGTAGCATCACCAGGCGAGTTCGAGGATCGAGATCTCATTGGCAAGGCGAACTGGAAGACGGTGCAGCGGCTGACTGACCACTTCTGGCAAAGGTGGATAAAAGAGTATCTGCCAACTCTGAAACCGCGGAAGATCAGCGGACGACACTCCGATGACCCACAAGTCGGAGATATCGTCCTTATAGTCGACGCGACATCACCCCGCAACACATGGCCTCGTGGAGAAGTCCTGAAGGTGTATCCAGGACCAGACGGCAGAGTGCGCATCCTGGACGTAAGGACACCGGGAGGAGTACTAAGAAGGTCTACACGTCGAGTCGTCATCCTGGTGCCAGCAGCCACGTCGCTACCACAGGGAGAAGAGCTTCGCACTGCGGGGGAGAATGTCAGCGACGGACTTTAATAATATATAAAATTTTATGTATTTAAGGTAGATTATGTACTAGGTAGGCAAATAAATCATGGTAGTTTTATTTCCCATAGTAATAAGGCTGATTATTTACATAGTTAGGTATAGATGCCAATATTGTATTATTTTAAGTGTCTTTTTATACATATTGATTCGTAGCATAAGTGTAGTAGTCGCTACGAAATATACCTACAAGTAAAGATCATGTAAATAATTAGTTTGTATATAAAAATGTAAGTTGAATAGTCTCCACTAAGCAAAACTGTAAATATTGTACATAAAACTAAGGCAAATGTAAATCTCAAGTGAATGTATGAGATTTCCCCCACCACTCATAAGTGTACATGTCAATAATTGGACACAGTTTTGTATGAAGAGTTCATTGTAAGTATGCAACTGCCCCCACTCTTCGGAAGTGTACTCGTCAATGATTTGACGAATTGCGTGTCGGGGAATTTGCATATAATAAAGGCCAATTTTAAATGAAGTGTGTTCCAGAGCTAATAAGTGTTCCAGTGCTATTATAAGTGTGCCAATATCATCGAATTGTGAATCAGCTCGAAAATAAAAGGAAAAACAAGTGCTATCAAGAACATTGTGGTTTTAATAAGAGGAATCCCTGCAAGTGCGACCTCTGGTCTAAAAACGCCAATCGGAATACGTCGTGTGATATAGTGGCAGCCTGTTCCACATCCCGCCAGACCGGCTCATCGAACCAAACATTGTCACCCAGCCAATACTACAGTCCACTCGCTCGCTAGTCGACCACATACGTACTTATTTATTCTGTTTCTAAACTAAAAGGAATAGTACCTAATAGGTTTTGTGGAAATCCATACTTCCATACTAATCCATACTTCCATACTAATATTATAAATGCGAAAGTCTGTCTGTCTGTCTGTCTGTCTGTCACCTCTTCACGGCTAAACGGATGGACCGATTGTGATGAAATTTGGTAGGGATGTAGTTAACGACCTGAGGTCAAACATAGGCTACTTTTGGGCGCGATATAACCGAGTCCCACGCGGGCGGAGCCGCGGGGAACAGCTAGTTTGTATATAAATATTGGATAAAAAGACTAAAGATAGTAACTCCCTATTTCTTGAATTTAAGGAATCCGGTACAGAGATGCTGCCTCGGACACACTACGGCACATTCTACGACGCCGAAGCTTACTTGGTGTACTCCTGCTCCATCACCGGCCAGCCGGCAGGTCCCGACGTTATCGTAAGTTCAATCATTTCTTATCATTTCAGCAAAAAAACCTTCTGCTGGAATCTTTCCTTCCTCATAGTTGTCCATTCTACTAAAGTTCATAATTGTCCATTCTACTAAAGCATTTAAAGCAGCTTACATTTATTAGCGTCTTCCTACGACCTTTAGAAAATCGTTTTACCAAAATAGGAGGTGGATATTCCACTCTTCTTTGCCTGTAAAACCTGACATCCATTTCAGAACCTTGTTCTGTCTCACCATACTTTGCTTAATCTATGGCTTTTCGTGTTCGTTTTGAACAGCACCTGGATGGATAACTTTACTCGGTCATTTGAGCTTTCCCAAAACGTCCCCAAAAGCCTATTTTTACGATTTCCAAGATAAAAACTTGAATAAATGTACATACAAAAATTGAAAGTTGTTCAATATACGAGTTTTCTGTTACCAGCGACGAGAAATAAAAGAGAATGGTAGCGGAGAGTTCGCGGAGCGCCACATCCACGCGTGGGCTGGCGAGCGCAGTGGAAACCTTGCAGCTTTAGCACTACGTCGGGGAACTCAGCTGGCAGCGCACCTGGGCGTGCCAGTCGTCATCCATCGCGAAGCAGCCACAAAGGAGACACCGCGATTGCTCTCCTACTTCCGCGATGGTATCAGGTTAGTGGGGAATTTGATGTTTAGTAAGCTGATGAGAATTCTCTGAAAATGTCAAATTCGTTAATCCATTAGGTACCTTTGTGAGGATCATTATTTTTCATTTATTTTAACTGCAATAAGTCCACTGCTAGCATACACATTGAAATTTAAAATAGCTACTTATTACACTAAAAAATTCAGATCACCACAAATTTTTGCAGGATCCTCCGAAGCGGTACCCTTAATGGAGGCGCGCGTTTATATAGAGTGAAAGGCCGCCGTCCCGTCCTGCTGCAACTCGAGCCCGTGTCCTGGTCACATCTTTCAGCTGATGGGGTCTTTGTCCTTGACACTTCATCCTTAATCCTGTTGTGGCTGGGGCGCGCTGCTAATTTAGTGGAGAAGATATTCGGTGCTAAGGTACTCACCTCTATATTTAAGTACTTACTTAGGTGCTAAGGAATTTTGCATGGTGATGACTTTGATTGTTTAAAATAACCAAAGGGTGATTATTAGCTTTTTTATTCACAAAATATGTTTCTTTATTTCCACTCTCACAGATCGCATATCGCATGGCACGAGGAGCGGAGAAGGGCATGACCGCACGCCGCATCGCGATCGCTCATGATGGATATGAGCAGACCTTGCCGGCCTCAGACCGCGGCCTGCTCGACACGCTGCTAGAGCTCAGAGCGCGCGCGGTCCGACCGGCTGCACCACCAGCCGATCCGCCGAGACCGGCGCGACTGTACAGGGCCACACAGCCGCCAAGAGTGGCGGTGACTGTACCGTCGCAACGACCAGCGGCCAGACTGGAGGAAGTGAAGAGAGCACCATTGCATAGGGATGATTTGAGTGAGGATGTGAGTATCTGACAAATCTTAGGTTATCCTTATTAGCCCAAAATAAAAAGCCACAGAAATTCCAAGATATTAGAATACTGTATAATTGTAGATGTCTTCTTCAGCCTGGTGTCACTCATATAGTCATTTTCATGGGTTTTCCATTTTTCCCGGTCTTTTGCTACACGCAGTTAGGTTTTACTTATAACTTTATAATGATCATCAGCCCAACTGTTTACATTTTACATTACTGTCAACGTCAGGGCGTCTACATAATAGACAGTGGCAACCGTGGAGTCTGGGCCTGGGTGGGTCCCAACGCCTCCAATTCCGCTGCCAGAGGGGCCCTAGCAGCGGCCCGAGGACTGGCGCGCGCCAAACGGCTGGTGGTGCCCGTGTCGGTGGTGGAGGCGGGCCGGGAGCCGCTGGAGTTTGCAGCGCTGTTCCGCGGGTGGCGCTGGTGTGACGCTCGCCGCGACAGCAGGCTTCGTGCTGCTAGATCCGCTACTACAAAGCTGGATGCGGTCAGTCTGGCCGCCAACTCGTGGCTTGCGGCAGAGGTGGGCTAACTTTCAATAATTTGCGGTTTGTCCACAGTAGGAAAATTACCTACGATTTAGCTTACCTACCTATTTTATGTATTTATTTTATTTATTTAATTTCCAAATTCATGTACACAGAAAAATATACAAAAGAAAAGAACATAGAATAAAGAACATTAGTACAAGGGTGCTGCTTATTTCTAAAGAAATCTCTTCCAGCAGACCCAAGAGAGGAAACGAGAATTTTATTTATTATTAATTTTTATTTTATTTTACACTGATTGACACACTATTTGAAACTGAATACAATGTACTAAAACGGAGTGAAGAAAAGAGTTAAGTTTTAGAAATTTCTTTCTTAAAAAATTGTACCCAAAGGCTCAACTTCCGGACGACGGATCTGGTGCCCTGCGCGTGTGGCGCGTGAAGTACATCTCGGAAGACGAGAGCACGCTGACAGAAGTGGAGCGCCCCCAGGCGGCCGTATTCTACGACCAGGATTGTTACATCGCGCTCTACACCTACCACGCGCCCACTGGAGACCAGTCCATTTTGTACTACTGGATGGTAAAGTCACCTTCTTATTAAGACTTCCGAATTACCCCCAAGCGCTTGGGTTCTAAGAAGTTAACCTTTAACTTAAGTAGATATTTTTTTTTAATTTAAGGTTGAGATGTCATTTATTTTGACGCCTAATTTGGTTATTCATCTTAGGTAGGCTTTGCTAGCTCGATATCTTTAGGGATATAAGGGATATATGTACTCTTTATTCCATTAGTTACACAAAAAGTAGTTACTTAAAAATTTTACTATTAGTTTTAACCAAAAGAATGTTAAAAAATATAGTTTTCTGATGGCATTAGATAAAATCTACATATTTGAGCAACAGCTGCAATAAATAATGTAAATTCCTAGATAATATGGTCGTTGTCGCTACATTTTATTATTTCCCAGAATCTAACCATGGCCTGGGTTGGTAGACTTGGACTAAGTACCAATGAGAAAGGGCTTTCTTTTCCTTCAATTAAAATGTCCAAATAAATGATGAAAATCGTGCATTTAATTCCAGGGTGGCTCTTCGCCAAATGATTTGAGGAATTTGGGTGCAAAAGAAGCCAAAGACCTCTACACAAAATTGGGGCGTCTTCCTGTCCAGGTAAGAACTAAAATATCTACTAATTTTAAATTAAAAGAAACCGTAATAAAATGTTCTTGGCCATTTGTATTTCTAAAACAAAAGTATTTAAATAAAATCAATATGTCGTTAAGCAGGCATGGGTGTACCAAGGAAAAGAACCGGCACACTTCCTCCAGATCTTCAAAGGCCGAATGATCACATATGTGGGCAGCGCCGCAGATTATGACCGTATGTATTGCTTTAAATTTTATTGAAAACGTTTTTTATTGTCGTTTTACCTATAGACTGATTTAATGCTGTATTCTATAAGTTACCGGATTCAAACTCACAGTGAGTCCATGCGATTCAGTATGGGCAGTACATTACGAATCAGCGTGTTTCTTTGTATGTTGTTTGAGCATCTGTACTAGTATAGTATTATCTTATCTGTGCTCTAACTGCCTGTAGACCCGGGGGTCGTGGGTTCGATTCGCACTGGAAGCATACTTTGTTTAGTCGAATTTAGTTAGGTCATTGCAGGGATGAATCACATCTGATGTCTGATAATAATGATGATGATTCCGTGCTTCGGCACGTTAAGCCGTTGGTCCCGGCTGCCCTCTCATAGTCGTTAAAGTAACCACGTCAGAGGGCGACAGGCGGTTCCGAAGAACTCTGACCAGGGTGTGCATGGTCGATTGACCGTCTAACCTACACGAAACGATGATGATCTTATCTGTGCTCCCAGCCAGCGGCCGTCGCGTGGTGGCTCCGTCGCGCGCCCTGATCCGCGTGTCGGGCCAGTACGCGCGCGAGGCTCGCGGCGTGGAGGTGGGCGCGGGCGGCGCGGGCGGCGCGGGCGCCTGCTTCGTGCTGCGGGAGGCGGCCCGCGTGTGGGTGTGGTGCGCCGCCTCCGCCAGCGGCGACGAGCGGGAGGTCGCCAAGAACATGGCCGCTGCCGACCATGTGCTGGTCATGCAAGGTATTACGACGTTTCGACATCATTTCCGCAATAACGATGTATTCGTAGTATCAACATCATTTCCGCCTGACCGCTATTCTAGAGGTCCCGGGCTCGATCCCCGGCCGGGTCAAGATGAAAAATTGTGTTTTTCTGATTGGCTTGGGTTTTGGATGTTTATCTGTTTTCTCCAAGCCATTTGAACATCGTCGGATTTCCCAATTTCTCTGCAATTTGATAATAATTACTACCTTCGTAAAATTAAATTAATATTAAACTCATGTATGTCATGTATCATTTATACGTTGTACCTAAACCATAACCGACCAAAGAAACGCAATGGCAATTCTATGTGAGCTATCATGAATCACATACTACTATGGGAAGCTCCCGCAAGCTTTACCGACCCCATCAACACACTTGTTTTTGGTTGACTTTTAGTCAACTAAAAATCTATAATCGTTTTGTAGGCAAGGAGAAGCCAGATTTCTGGACAGCTCTTGGAGACCGGCGACCCTTGCTCGTGGTGTCTCCATTGAAGGAGGTCGAGCGTCCGCTGCCACCGCGTCTGTTTTATGTCTCTCTTGGAGTCCCAGGACAATACTCATGTAAGTTGCCATAATGTTTATATAACTACAATAAGTTATTTATTTATTTATTTCTTTATGTACACAAAAATACAAATATAGGATACAATATAAAACACAATAAGTACAAAGGTACTACTTATTTCAATAGAAATCTCTTCCAGTAGACCCGTGAGAAGTAGTAAGAGTAAGTTGTTTAGCATAAAGCATTTTGAACCCCATATTACATTTTTATATTTCAAATCACCATACTAACTTATTATGATAGCTACCCATAGATGATCTCGGCTTTCGACACTAGTTATACCATGTACCTTGTCTCAGCATCACCTCTTGCCTCTCTTTGGAGCTGACTGTAACTTTCATCCTATCAAACCAACACCAACTGACAACCTCGAACAGAATTTAATTACAAGTAAAGATAACGGCAAACAAGTTGACGCAAAAAATGAGAGCAGGACAAGTATACTTTTCCTCACATAATTGTGGTTTTGTCTCGCCCCGTGTAAACTGAGCTCAACCTATATTCCGTGCATTATAATAGTTTTACTTCCTGGAACGAAGTGATCAACCAGTACAAGCTGTTGACGGAAATGAAGTGTGTGCTGCCCGTGCGCGCAGGACGACGGCGCTGACCAACGCTTACCTTTTGAATTGGCATTGTATGTGCAGTCGAAGAGATCGTGTCGTTCAGCCAGTACGAGCTGTCGCCGGAGATGGCGTGCGTGCTGGACGCGCACGGCGCGGTGTTCGTGTGGCTCGGCGCGCACTGCTGCCCGCGCGCGAAGGACGACGCGAGAGCTTTGGCCAACGCTTATCTTGCTAATGGTAGGTTAATTTTTGATCCATTTCAGAATCCTGAACTGAATAGAGTGAAATGGGATATTCTGCCTTCGCGGTCCATCGGTTCAGCAGCATCATATCATTTTTTTCCCCGCTCAATTTTGGAATCCAGTACTCAATAGGGGGAAATGGGATATTCTGCCTGTCAGTTTATTTATCAGCATAATCATATCATTTTTTTTAAATAAAACAATTCTACTCATACGTAAGTACTTGATAGAACTTTGTTGTCGAAAAATATCTTCTTTTTCCCTGCAAACTTTTTAGTAGTTATATAGCTACTTAGGTCAGTCGAGTTTCACGTGATAAGGGGTAAAGCATGGAATTCTCATATCGCTCGGACGCTACGCGAGCAAAATTCTTCCATGCTCTGTGAGTAAGAGAAACTTGACTTATAGTAAGAGTACCTACTAAAATAAGTAGAGTAATAGTTATCAATGTGGCCCACTGTACACTTTAAAATATTTCAATGAATCATGCCTGAGCTACTTCGTGAGCAAATTTTGTCTGTAGATTAAAACGATTCGCTTATTGTATAGATCCAGCGGCACGTGATCCCGAGACGCCAGTCCTCGTCATCAGCCAGGGTCGCGAGCCGCCACACTTCACAGGTTTCTTCCCGCATTGGAAGCAGTCTATGTGGAAGGTAAATGTTAAACTATCTTATCAATTTTACCAGTGTTTACACCGCTACGTACCACTAGCCTGACATTCTAAGTGCAAACGTAGAAAATACAACACTAGAAATAACGAGGATTCCATACTGCAGATGGCGCTAGTTACGATTAGGATTAGGCCTACCAAATGATACAAAAGTTATACGTCAAGTTTTATTAGACAACTACCGGGTGACACTTAAAATTAAGGTAACATCGATTTATACTTGCGAAAACATATATTTCTCCTCAGTCGGTATGAAGTGGTCTATAAAGATATTCCAAAATCTTAATTCTATCTACAGGGTCACAAGACATTCGCCGCAATAGTCAGTGCTCTGGAAGGAAAATCTATCGTTCAGTGCGGCAACAACGCCATCCAGAGCGGCAACAGCGCGACACGCTTTGACCAGTACGAGAAATATCCTCTGACGGTCTTGCGAGGACCTAAGGAGCACTTACCTCCGGATGTAGACCCTCTTGCTAAAGAGGTAAATATCTAAACCGTAAATTACTTAAATTAGCAGGGTTAACGCTTTTTCTTCGTTGGGTGCCATCTTTATTGAAAATCGGCAACCATCAAACGACCTGGCGCGATAGCAGTGTGTATTGATTGTACCGTTGATGTATTGTACCATCGGCATGAGTTTTTCAGCAAAGAAATTAATCGTTCAGGAGTGTTAATAGACTTGTTTAAGCAAGCCCGAAACGAGTTAGGAAGCAGATGTCGCCTTACATCATGTATAATGCCATCTCGCTTACTCACTCGTTTCGGGCCTGCTAAAATAGATAATGGTTGCCCCTGGCTGCGCGGTCACCTTAGCCATTCTCGTAACACCTTGAAGTCTTAGTCAAAGAACTACTAGCCAGTTAAAAAATATATATTAGATAGATAAATAAAATATATATGTATATTTTTAACCTCCGATGAGGGGTTATACCATAGTCTGGTGCAATCTGTTTGAGGCAGTTTTCTGATATATTTTTTTACACCGTTACAGTTGTATCTAACTCATGACGACTTCGTGTCCACTTTCCACGTCACGTACAGCGAGTTCCGCTCACTCCCCGCATGGAAGCAGAAGGACCTCAAGAAATCTGTGGGCTTGTTCTGAACATTTCATCAATTTAGTATATTTTTTTAACTAAGGAAATACCAGAGAAATGGAGGAGAAAAACGGAATTGAACTAAAAAATTAAAAATATATTGTTGTGATAAAGATCCACCTTTTGGATACTAAAATCACTTCGCTTCCCTTGTATTAACTACTTTTATGTTCATGTATGTTATATGTGTGCATACATGTGTAGAAAACAAATGGGGAGTCTGTTACTACTGGCAACACTTGTTATCAACCGAATAAACAACAATTAATTTATGTGAAATAAAAACACAATCCGTTAACACCATTGCGATGTGTTCTCTGAATGAATACATACAGTTCTAAAAAAAACCTTCATTATTTGCTTGTAATTATTCTTTTGTAAGCAATTTTTACGAGTAATGTTGCACAACCTGCTGGTCGCTAACTTTTTGGTTTTAATTAAGAGTATAGAAAAGTAATTGTATGTTAGTTTATTTATATTTCAGTATTCTTGTTATAAGTTATTTATTTGTTATTTATTGTCATTATTTTATTGATAGTCACTTGTTTGTTTGTCACACATTTACTAAAATTATGATTATTAAAACGTTTGAAGAATACTTAATAAGTGTATTTAACTTTCTAAAAGTTAATTATTTTAATTGTCGTTAGTATTACGTAATGGTTATATTTACGAGAGTAACAAATGTAACTTTGCAAAGCATTTGATAAATAAAACAATAAGATTGTTGTAATGTTATTTATTTTCCATGAATGTAGCACTTATTAGCTAGGCATTAATTTTATGATAAAATTAATTAAAATCTTTACAATATACAAATTCCTTAAAAAATCCATAAAATATCGGTTTATTCAAAACATATTTACATTATAATAACTATCGATACATATAACATAGTATGCCCAAATGATATGGGTGTGGGCCATAGCTAAGGCACGTGGTTTAGTATATTGCATGACACAAACGTATTTATAATTTATAATTATAGTATAATGAGAAACCCGGCCGTGCGTCGTCAGCACGGCGGAGACGATATTATTATACTAACCATGAAATATAGATTTATCAGGATTAATATAGCATAAAGCTTGCTCACTAATAATAAACGGTTATACCAAATGATCTACGTCAGCGAAAGAGCTTGGCGGAGTAATGTATACAAATGAGGAGCTAGCTAAGTTAGGAACTTACAATTTTAGCATGATAAATAAAATGTTACAATAAGACGAATATAAAACGTAGCAATAATAAATAATTTACATAATCATGACAATTATTTCCATATAAATATATATTTATTTATAAGACAATTTGGGAGTATTTCTTGAATAACCACCGTTTTCAGCGATGGTGGAAAAATACTCCCTAAAAATGTCACGCGAATAAAATCAGGTTAATTCTCATT
Source organism: Apomyelois bistriatella (assembly GCA_947044815.1). Classification (NCBI taxonomy): domain Eukaryota; kingdom Metazoa; phylum Arthropoda; class Insecta; order Lepidoptera; family Pyralidae; genus Apomyelois; species Apomyelois bistriatella. Next base: position 3,949,356 of record OX345688.1, read on the forward strand.
ATGCATAGTAAATAACAGTACAATTAATTATTAAGTTGAAATATATTTATTTCAAACAAAACTCGACGACGAAACCCAAATGAAATAATAACGGTAATGCGTTAAGTGCGATTTTAATTTCTTTGGCAATATAACCATTTCCGAAAGTGAACACGAAATATTAATACATGATACAATATGGAATGAAATGACACGGACGACAATAGCTGCCCTAATAAAATTTAAAAATGCATCTCAAAAATAAGCGTAACTAAAAGATCTATCGCTGAAACTTAAGTACGTAAATTTAACATTTTCAGTACATGGATGAAAGAGCGTACTTACTACTAACAAAACATACAATACTCAATAACTGAACATAGCGACAGAGATGAACCTGAGTCAGTATAAACTAAAAGACAAACAAAACTCAACAGAGCATTCGTTGCAGGAATGTAAAGTAGAGCAATAATAAAACAGTGCTATAACCTTTAACAAGAAGCACTATAACAACAATGCGTCGGAGGCCTGCTTCCACTTAGCACCACGAGTGGTCAGACAAGTCTGTTCCATCACAGCAGTAGCGAGTCAGCTTGCTCGCTGCTAAATACAATTTTATTTATAAACCCTGTTTTCTTCAGACAACGTGACGTTAAAACGCCAAAATTGATTTCATTGGTTAAGCAATTCAATATGACGGTAGATACATTAAGTTGGTATCAGATATATTTTTCTCTTAAATACACACTGGCGAATTAAACAAGCTTGGAGAGTAGACTCGTAAACACTAGGTTTCACTGGCTGACGTAAAGATTGCCGAGAGAAAATATTGACTGCTTGTTGACGTAAAGTTTAATGAATAAAGAAAACGAAACTATAGTCAACTGAAAATTCTACAAGTGATCATTTACGTTTTCACCAAACTTTAAGACCAACATCTACAAGTTGGGAACTAGACGCGAGCCAACGACTCGCTTTGTACTTTCAAATCACAACTAAAATATATTTAAACATTGATCAGCTTCATTGGTACTTTAAACATTGCTTAGATTGCAGGAAAGGCGAATAACATTGGTGTTAATTCACACAACCATGATTCTTGTGAAATTTACAAACAGAACAATTTCAATTTTATACATACTTATGCACATTCACATGGTACATTTTTTCCGAAATAAAAAAAATATATTTGGCACCAATTTTCTACAAATAAGAAATGACACCTTACACATACACTATTGCGTTTTAATAAGACACTGTTAAATGTATTGCTTCAGAGGCCTACACAGCAATATACAGATAATAGTTAATACAAACTAACTACAACGTATGATAAATTGACAGCTAAACACGTTTGTAAATATCAAATAGCATAATTTCTTATGATACAAAACGTCCTTTAGCATAAATTTCGAATTTGTACAGTTTTAGGCATTTATAAAACTTATTAAAAATAATTAAATTTGCTATATGGTACCTAGTTAAGCTCAAAATTCTAATAAAAATTGTTCCTTTGACACGAGGAAGCCCGTCTGAGTCTTACGTAGTTAAGTATCGCGCTGGCAAGGACGAGGTTGAGCAACTATAAGTACTGGAGATGAATTAATCACGTTATGGCACGGTTTTCGTTAATTTGCAAATGCGTAGCGACGCGATCACGCTATGTAGACTACTGCCTTATACTAGGTTCGTAAGACTTCCTGTTAAATGGATTGAGGACTATGGTTATGTACTTTAGCCCGTCTCAAGACACTGACAATTATCGAGGACGAATATCTAAATATGGACTAACTATTCAACTGTATGTGCTTATTTTTAATTGATTATGTAAATTCACTTCAGTGTTCAAAAACTATTATAACTCTAAACAGCAGTATTAAAGAGAATATAATTGAATATTTAGGTCAATTGATATATTTAATGATTAACATGTAAAAATTGATTTTATGACCTGACTCTACATGTAATAAAGTACTTATTGAAGAAGGTAAATGCGAAAGTAAAAAAATATCAACCTGTATGTTTGAATTACAACTTCCGTCAAAATATGAATAAATTAAAACCAGACTCCGTATAAAAAAAAAAGGTTTCTACGATAAAATACAAAGCCCCAGATTAAAAAAATATAAGAACATCATACTATTGCAACGACTTCTGTCAAACTCATCGAATTCAGCCTGCTGACAATGTCGTGTTTACGTCGTACAAGGCAAAACTCTAAAACCGCTACTTTTTATACGACTAGGTTAGCAAACAGGCATAAGGCTCCTGTAAGACGAGCCGCACGGACACTGTAGCTTTTAGATGGTCACTACACCTTGAAAATACGACTCGTGCGCTGCCAACCGTGTGGAATAGGATCTTTTGCCACAGTTCCTGGTAATACCACATTACTGACGTTCACCCTATTGAGAACCACCGAAACATTAAACGAACGAGATAAAAGAAGAAAAACATTAAAAAAAAACAACGCGCGTAAGGTACAGGCGAAATAAAAATCATAATATCAACACATTATCGTAACTAATATATTTACATAACCAAATATTCGAAGCTTTATTAATTGTTGGACTACAATTTTTATTAATTTAAATGACGATTATTACTGGCGACGAAACACTTTTAAGCAACATGTATGTAAATAACTGCAATTATTTTATATACATATCATAATTCATCTGAAATTGTTTGTATAAAACAGAGAGCATTAATTTATAAGACGTCATAGGTGTTCACTAAACTTGTAAAAATCGGAACACATTTCTTTCGACTACAACTGTGTTACGTCGTTATATTTTTGAATCGGCACTCTGTACGAAATGTCTATTCACGAATCCCAGAGCATTATTCAGAGCTTATTGCGTCAGCGCATCGCAAAATCTATGCTAAACTGAGCCGTATCTCTAAGTACATAATATTAACATAAATATTATTCAATAACTATCACAGCAATGACGCTGAAACCATGTAAATAATAATTTTGATAAACTTCCTAAATATTATTAGAAGACTAGCTAATTTTTACATCGAATTGAGGTACAAAATTTAGAAGCAGTTGGTGTCTCGGGTGTAAAAATGTCTTAATATCAACAACCTAACCAATGGACCTGCAAGAAAGGGACACGAGACGGATATGTTTACTATAAATGTGGTGACCTCTTTTCAAAAATGGCCGAATGTGTAGAAATGCACTTAATTGACGTTAAAAAATTATTAACATTTCGAAAAATGCTTTAACCTGCAAAAACAGTAACTCCCAAAAATATAGGAGTTGGTACATTTTCGGCCATTTCCAAGTAAAGGAATGCTAGTACGAACGTGGTAGGGCTCAATTCCATACGCTAGGTCAACTCGGGGCTCACTGGCGCGGCACGGACGCATTGGCGGGCAGCGTCGAGCTGCGCTGCGATGCGTTCATGTACGACGCCTTGAGGTTTGAACGCATGGAGTCCCTAGGAAATAGTTATGATCACATTATAATGTATTCATACTAAAACGTGTATGAAAGCATTATTTTCTGACAATTATTGATTATTGAGATAAGGAATATCGAAGGACCTAACAGAACGCCCTGTGGGGCACCTAATGTAATTAAAAAGTACTTGAATTTTCAGCATCTAAAAACGACTCTTTGATCTCAACTCTTATTTTACTTATACACAAAAAACCGGGCGGTGTTACCTGGGCGACAGCTTGGTGTGGTCGTGGTTGGCGGGTGGCGGGGCGGTGTTACCTGGGCGACAGCTTGGTGTGGTCGTGGTTGGCGGGTGGCGGGCGGTGTTACCTGGGCGACAGCTTGGTGTGGTCGTGGTTGGCGGGCGGTGTTACCTGGGCGACAGCTTGGTGTGGTCGTGGTTGGCGGGTGGCGGGGCGGTGTTACCTGGGCGACAGCTTGGTGTGGTCGTGGTTGGCGGGTGGCGGGCGGTGTTACCTGGGCGACAGCTTGGTGTGGTCGTGGTTGGCGGGCGGTGTTACCTGGGCGACAGCTTGGTGTGGTCGTGGTTGGCGGGTGGCGGGCGGTGTTACCTGGGCGACAGTTTGGTGTGGTCGTGGTTGGCGGGTGGCGGGTGGCGGGTGGCGGGCGGTGTTACCTGGGCGACAGCTTGGTGTGGTCGTGGTTGGCGGGTGGCGGGTGGCGGGTGGCGGGCGGTGTTACCTGGGCGACAGCTTGGTGTGGTCGTGGTTGGCGGGTGGCGGGTGGCGGGTGGCGGGTGGCGGGCAGTGTTACCTGGGCGACAGCTTGGTGTGGTCGTGGTTGGCGGGTGGCGGGTGGCGGGCGGTGTTACCTGGGCGACAGCTTGGTGTGGTCGTGGTTGGCGGGTGGCGGGTGGCGGGTGGCGGGCGGTGTTACCTGGGCGACAGCTTGGTGTGGTCGTGGTTGGCGGGTGGCGGGTGGCGGGTGGCGGGTGCCGGGTGGCGGGTGGCGGGCGGTGTTACCTGGGCGACAGCTTGGTGTGGTCGTGGTTGGCGGGTGGCGGGTGGCGGGTGGCGGGTGGCGGGCGGTGTTACCTGGGCGACAGCTTGGTGTGGTCGTGGTTGGCGGGTGGCGGGTGGCGGGCGGTGTTACCTGGGCGACAGCTTGGTGTGGTCGTGGTTGGCGGGTGGCGGGCGGTGTTACCTGGGCGACAGCTTGGTGTGGTCGTGGTTGGCGGGTGGCGGGCGGTGTTACCTGGGCGACAGCTTGGTGTGGTCGTGGTTGGCGGGTGGCGGGCGGTGTTACCTGGGCGACAGCTTGGTGTGGTCGTGGTTGGCGGGTGGCGGGCGGTGTTACCTGGGCGACAGCTTGGTGTGGTCGTGGTTGGCGGGTGGCGGGTGGCGGGTGGCGGGCGGTGTTACCTGGGCGACAGCTTGGTGTGGTCGTGGTTGGCGGGTGGCGGGCGGTGTTACCTGGGCGACAGCTTGGTGTGGTCGTGGTTGGCGGGTGGCGGGTGGCGGGTGGCGGGCGGTGTTACCTGGGCGACAGCTTGGTGTGGTCGTGGTTGGCGGGTGGCGGGTGGCGGGTGGCGGGCGGTGTTACCTGGGCGACAGCTTGGTGTGGTCGTGGTTGGCGGGTGGCGGGTGGCGGGTGGCGGGCGGTGTTACCTGGGCGACAGCTTGGTGTGGTCGTGGTTGGCGGGGTGGTGCGCGGCGCGGTACCCGTACCGCTGCACGCGGCGCGCCAGCCGCGCCACCCAGCGCCGCTGCTCGCCCGCGCCGCCCGCCAGCAGCAGCAGCTCGCGCGCGCGGTCCGCCTGCAGCTTGCACGCCGCCACGCCCGACACGCCCGACACGTCCCCGTCCGACACGTGCTCCGCGTGCACCTTCATGCGGCAACCTGGACGTAAACGAACCAACAACTCAATATTTGGGTAAACGAAGACTAGGAAAACCAAGACGTGAAAAAAAGCAGATGGATTGACAACCAAGACGACTGAGTAGAGGCCAGCGAGGTGTTACTGTATTTGTTGAACTGATAATGGAGAGTCATTAATGCTAAATAGCAGATAATAAGACACATTAGAGTACTTGTAAGGTGATCAAAAAGGTGCGATTGGATAGATCCAAGCAAGTACAGCGCACTCCATGTGTAGATGCGCTAGCGTAGAGCCATTTGACGCAAGACAAAAGCTGACACCGATCGCGTAACGGCGCATGACGCAAACCCAACTAGACTTCCGCGCTACATACTTCTTTATACATTTTTAAATATCAATAGTACATTACTGTCCAGGCCAGAAATAAAGCAAATTACGGCAGAGTTATATTGCAAGGCCGAAGCGCAGCTGAGGCTTTGCCAAGTTCTTTTAAAAGGACGAGGCGAAGCCGAGGCCGAGGCCGAGGCCGAGGCTTGTATAGTACTTTACTTTCTCTGAAATCCTCTTGAGACGAAACAACATCAAATCGTATTAAATTTTAAAATGGCGTCAACAACAAGCCAGCATTTGCTATGTTCTTTTTTTGAGACTTTTTGAAATGTTCATACATATTTTTAAACGACAAAAGAATTAATGTTTAGTACCAACCTAACAAAAGTGTCCAGCAATTTACATTAACGACCGCTAGAATTTTAGACTACGTAGTCATTTTAAGAATCGGTCGTTATTCGACTAAACCTTTTTTTGGTAGGCTGGCCAGAGTGAAACTAAAAAACTTAATGTATGAAAACGTGTACTTTAAAAGCCTCCATTAGCGGCCAGCAATGATTTTTTTTTATTACAATGTTGTCTTAGGCCAGCAATGAGTATACTGACGTATTGTTTTTTTTAAATAATGAAGCTATTTCCGAGCAAGAGGAAGTAAAATATATTACTTCAGCTTTGATGTACAAAGGCGGCCTTATCGCCAGAGCAATTTCTTCCAGGCGACAGGTAGAACTACATAGAAGGAGTCAGGAAGGAAGGGTGAAGTTTGTTAATAGTTTCGGTCGACTTTTGGGCTGGGGATTTGTTATTTTTTAAAAACAATGAAGCGTCTGTTTTTACTCAAAGAATGATGGCGGAATTTGTACGAATAAAAAAATAAAATATAGAGAACTTAAAATAAATCGCATTAGTAAGAATACTTCACTAGTAACATGTTTACCACCTCAAAAAAAATTTAAACCCCGGGGTTATTTTAATATTCCATTTTATAAAAGTCGACCTTTAGTTTCGTTTTCATTCGCCATTTTTAACGCAACTGAAACAATATGTCACCTTGACAGTTGTTAGCATTGTCAAAGCGATATTGACAGTTCATTATGGTAGCTTAGATTCATCGATTTAGTATCTGGGGGGTATACCATCTCTTAAAACCATGCAAGATCCAGTGAGTGAATGAGATGTCACCGTACATGATGTATTGCGCTGTCCCGCTTTCTCACTGGATCTTGCGTGTTTTTAAGAGATGGTAAGTAAGCCACCGGGGGGTTACCATCAACTTTTTAAGTAGCAGGCTCACTATCAAATGGTTTACTACCATCTCTTAAAACCATACAAGAACGAGTGAGTAGGCGAGACAGAGTGACACAGTAAGACGTCATCACCTTTCATCATGTATTACGCTTTAAGAGATGGTGCCTACTACCATCTCCAATAACCATGCAAGAACGACTGAGTAAGGGAGATGTCGCCTTACATCATGTATTGCGCTGTCTCACTTACTCACTGGATCTTGCATGGTTTTAAGAGACTGTTTATAGTAACCCCCCTGGGGGCTTACTACCATCTCTTAAAACCATGCAAGAACGATTGAGTAAGAGAGATGTGGCCTAAAATCATATATTACGCTGTCCAGATCCAATGAGTAAGTGAGACAGCCCAATACATGATGTAAGGCGACATCTCGCTTACTCACTGGATCTTGCATGGTTTTAAGAGATGGTGGTAGGCACCCTGGAATGTGTTCCTGAGCCACACAATTTATGTAACAAATGCCCTTATTTTTTGTATATCTTTCGTACAAATTCTACTACTTAAAATGAATATTTTTCTGAATACAAAAAATAAATAATTTCACTGTTAGTTTGGTGTAAGATTTTGTTTGGCGTCGAATTGGCCAAACAAAGAATAAATTGCCACGTTGACAGAGACAAAAATATAAAAAATATCGTTGGTCCTTTTCTTACTCATGGACTTCCCTATTTCGCCATTTCACTTTTCCACCAAGTAAAAATTAATTGCTTAATCACAGGTACAACTACTTAATCTATGAACCTAACCTACCATAATGAACTATCAATACCGTTTTGACAATGCTAACAACTGTCAGGATGACATAATGTTTCAGTTGCGACAATAATGGCGAATGAAAACGAAGCTAAAGGTCGACTTTAAAAAAATTAAATATTAAAAAAACCCCAGGGTTTAAAATTTTTTTGTGGTGGTAAACATGTTACTAGTTATGTATTCTTACTAATTCGATTTATTTTATGTTATCTGTATTTCAATTTTTTATTCGTACAAACGATGTATGGAGTTTCGCCATGACTCTTTTGTGAATTGACGTCTTTGTAGAAAATGCTGTAATGAAGTTTGTGGCGCCGCTTCTTCTCCACTTGCGTTTTGGAAGTGGTGGTTAACTTAAAATAAGTAACAATTGACGTCAATAAGTAATAAAAATATCCTATATAGAAAAAAATATATTAGAATTTTTGAATTTGGTACAAAAGTGTTGCAACTCACGTCTACACTCGTAGGCCTGCGGCGGACGGAACATGTGCCAGAGCGGGCGCGGACACACCTCGCACGCGGTCGGCATGTGGTACGTGATGCTCACCAGGTCGTGACCCTTGTGCTGCACCGTGTTACCTGCACCACGACACACATCACAAAATGTTAGTACCATAGACAACAGTCATTTGTTATTTAAGTGACCAATGAATGGTTGTCGGCGCCGATCTGTCAATGCTTATCGGTACTGATAGCAAGCTTTCTACGTGTATACGCACTTATTGTCGAAGCCTGAAATAAATTTAAAATGGCGGTTATGACAAGTGTTTAATATGTATACAGAAAAAAGCTTATTTTAGCGGCCAGCAATATTTATTTACTGGCCGCTAGAATAGGTTGTCTTTTTACTAGTTAGACCAAAATGAAACTATAGTATGAATGAAAATGCCTGCGAAAAATGTGTACTAAACTACAAAAAATCTCCCTTACCATATAGTATAAGTTGGCCTAGACTCGCCGTCAGTTTATTAAAGTATTTCTTTTTAACAAAGTTATTACGGAGCCCAAGGAAGAAATAGTATAATATAGATAGCCGTAGATTTCTTTATTTCAGGCCTCGACAAGGCCTGAAATAAAGAAATCTACGGCCGAATGGAACACCTTGTTGCACAGACACAGTGTTCTCACCCTGATGGTCCTGGTCCCCGGCGGCCTCGCTCGAGGCGTCCCCGGGCCTGCGTGCCTCGCCCTCGCCGGCGTACAGCAGCTGGAAGATCCGCGGGATGTCCTTGTTGCACAGACACAGTGTTCTCACCCTGATGGTCCTGGTCCCCGGCGGCCTCGCTCGAGGCGTCCCCGGGCCTGCGTGCCTCGCCCTCGCCGGCGTACAGCAGCTGGAAGATCCGCGGGATGTCCTTGTTGCACAGACACAGTGTTCTCACCCTGATGGTCCTGGTCCCCGGCGGCCTCGCTCGAGGCGTCCCCGGGCCTGCGTGCCTCGCCCTCGCCGGCGTACAGCAGCTGGAAGATCCGCGGGATGTCCTTGTTGCACAGACACAGTGTTCTCACCCTGATGGTCCTGGTCCCCGGCGGCCTCGCTCGAGGCGTCCCCGGGCCTGCGTGCCTCGCCCTCGCCGGCGTACAGCAGCTGGAAGATCCGCGGGATGTCCTTGTTGCACAGACACAGTGTTCTCACCCTGATGGTCCTGGTCCCCGGCGGCCTCGCTCGAGGCGTCCCCGGGCCTGCGTGCCTCGCCCTCGCCGGCGTACAGCAGCTGGAAGATCCGCGGGATGTCCTTGGCGTCCGCGCGGATCACGTCGCCCTGCGTCACCGACCGCACGTGGAACACCTTGCTGCACAAGGACGGACAGACAGAATGTTAACAAAACATGCATTCACATCCTCACTACTAATATCATAACCGCAAAGGTTATTTGGATGTTTTTTTACTCTTTCGCAGGAAAATATCTGAACCAATTTGGCTGAAATTTGGATTGGAAATTGCTTAGACCTATATTTATATTACAACACATTCCTAAGGAGCGAAGCCCTGGGCAACAGCTAGTTTATGTATATTACTACTGGCTATTCCCCGCGGTTTCACCCACTTGGTACGTATTTTCTATAGCATTATAATTTTCCCCAAGAATCAGTCTATAACAAACTCTTCAGCTTTATTATATTAGTACTAGCTGACCCGGCGAACTTCGTACCGCCTTTCTTAATATTTTTTTCCGTAAGAACCTTGTACAGAGTATTAGAAAACTACAAAAAAAAAAAAAACAGCCAAATCGGTCAAGCCGTTTTCATGCTATGTCGTGACAACGGAAAACGGGTTTCATTTTTATATATATATATAGATAGATTAGCGGAGAGACACGACCAACAGTTCAATGAAATGGCCCGATTTAAGTTCCAAAATGTTAGTATTGAGACCGAAACGACCTGTGACCAACTGTGTTTTAATAAATCAACAGTTTAATAATGCAGAATAGCACATCTTGCTGACTAAATATTAAACATAAAAAAAATCACCTCAAATCTAATATCATGACGGGATCTGTTTTCTTTTGGTTTAGTTCTCGCTGTTGTTAAATATGATGATGGAAGAAACCACCACATATTATTTCTTCCAGACGTGACGACGTATTTCTGTATTTAAACCACGATACCAGGCTTCAAACGTCAATAAGCAAACAAAAACACAATCTTACCTCAAATCTAATATTAAAACTGGGTCTATTGTGTTTTGTTTGACATTCTCGCTGTTGTAAAATATGATTTTCTTGGAAGTAACCACCATGTATTGGTTTTTCCAGCCGTAGCGACGTTATTTCTGTTTGGAAGGCACTGAGAGCCAGCCTTCTAGCATCTACTATTGAAAAAAAAAAACTAACCTCAAATCTAATATCATAACGGGGTCCGTTGTGTTCTGTTTGTCATTCTCGCTGTTGTAAAATATGATCTTCTTGGAAGAAACAACCACGTATTGCTTTTTCCAGCCGTGGCGGCGTATGTTCTGCTTGAAGGGCACCGAGAGCCAGCCCTCGAGCGTTTGTTCCGTCTCGCCGTCCTCGGCGTCGGCTGAAGATTGCGAGGCGGTCTCGCTGGTTAGAGCCGCGAGTTTCTCTTTCAGCTGCTCGATTTCTACGTCTTTGCTGTCGACCTGGCATAAATACAAATATTTTAAAAAAATACCACTAATAAAATATTATTTGAATATTTTTTTTACTTTTATAGATAATTAAAAAATAAATACGAATAAAAAAATAGATTAAGTATAAGATAAAGATAAAAATAATTTTATTTGCCAAAAACATATGTGTACAATATAGCATAAGTGCATTTGTGGTGTTTAAATATTACAGTTTCAACATGTTTTACCATCACATACAGTATGCAAGTACAAGTATGCATCAAATATAGGCTGCAATAAAGTTAATACTACAAATATATTTTTCTAAGAGCTTCAAAATAGTGTATGCAGATGTATATGTGCACTCTGTGCCCCTAGTATGTGTTTTTCTTAACACAGACGCTAGCGACTGCGTTAGGATTTTGTATGGAATTTCTTAGTTGCCTTACTATCCGCCAGAGGCGCTGTACAGGTTTGCCATACTAAATCGCTAACGCAGTCGCTAGCGTCTGCTTTAAGAAAAACTCATACTAAGGGCACTGTATCAGTAAACATAATTAACGTTACATAGAAGATGATCAAAAAGACAGTCAGCAAAAGATACATCTATTATCAGTTTCGAAATAAATTGATGTAAATGTTCTAATAGTCACATTATTTTACAGCTATTAAAAATTGAGTTAAAAGAAAATATAACTATTATGTTGTTATAAAGGTTAAATAAACAATATACTACCTCCATAGCGAGCCTCAGCCTGGTCTGTTGTTCTTCGACCACCTGTTGTTGCGTGTCCTGCAAGTCTCGCTGTAGTTTAGCAACCAGTTGGTCGAACTTCTCCTTTTCGCGGGTCAACTCTTGTTGTAGCTTGCGGTAGTCCTTGTCTTTGCGGACCGACATCTTGCTCTTAGTCTTCACGTTGGTTGGATTCATGTCTTTCCTGAATGACAAACAGAAATTCTTAAAATCAATAACTTTTATTATATGCGACACCTGAACAAATGTAAATTAATATGACTTTTTCTTTGATAATTTAAGTATTTTTTCACAAAATGAATATTACAGAAATTCGCTCTCAAATTTGCTGCGGAGCCTAGGGTTTGCTCACAGAAATTATTAATGTAATAGGCCGAACAAGAAAATAAAATCCGGCTTTTCAAAATAAACTCTTCAAAATGATTGTCATTCTTAATTTAACGTTTCTCATTGTTTTGACAGAACATATATTCGAGTAGCATTATTTCGGCAGAACATGCTTAGACCATTCACACCTAGGAAAACCACTTTTACAAACATTGTAGCTTGTAGGGTTGCCACGCGTTCCGGAATTCAAAAGTTTATGCAAATCAAACTTGCCTGTTCATGATCTCGGCCAGCTTGTTAACGGCTTGCTGCTTGAGCATGATCTCTGAGTTGAGCTTCTTGTTGAGGCGGTCCACTTCTTCCTGCAAACGCTGCAGGGTTGCCACGCGTTCTGCTAGAGCGGTGCCGTTGCGACGCAACTCGTCCACCTCCTGGTAATAACAATGTATTCATATCAGAAATGGTAATCTCTTTAGATTCATAAATAACGTTCTTTAATCTGGTAAACGATTTAGTAAATTTTAGGAAACTAAATAACGTTATTTTTAGTAAATACCAGTTGCTGTAAAATGTATGGGGCAGTAAAATGAGCTGGTTTATTATTTGAACCAGGTTTCCGATCACTTCTTTATATACACAACACAAGTAAGTACATATAGGAACAAATTTTAACGCCATAGGAAAATAGTTTAAATTGAAAAGAAATTAAAACGTACATAAAGCTCATCTATTTGGGTAGAAAATAATAATGTAGTTATTGGTATTTCTCCATAATTTAATCGAGAAAATGTTTTAATACCATAAGAGTACATTACACAAGTTCTACATATATTTGCTGTTTTCAAGCAAAAATTTTCAAATTGATATCATAAGCGCAAATTATAGTGCAGTACCTACACCTACTTAGGCCATGTTAAAATCTATCATAATTATACAATTCCATAACAGCCTTGTTTGCTATGCTATAAATCGGAAGTGAGATCTCGATTGCAATCATAGACATCCCGGATTCAATGCGGCAATCAATCGAACGCGACGATGTAGATTATTGAGATCAAAGAGGAGCGCGTGCGATTCAATAACTCACACCCACCGGCGAGCCCACGCTGCGTAAGCGCCGGTAAAATTACCAAAATAGAACGCGTCTCTATTCTACATCTGTTGACAATATTATTACACGGATGCCGTGGAATATTCTAAATATTTTCTATTAATAAAATTGGAATAGTTCTTCCTGATTTTGAAGCTGCATTTCCATCGTGTTGTTTTTACTTTATAGACTTTTTTTACAAGATTTTAAAAATCAGCATTATAAATTATGATAATAAACTTGCGATGGCTAAAAAAGGCTAAAAGTTGATAATGAACAAGCTACAGTGCACTATAAGTATTCAATTAGTTCAGATTCTAGTCATGTTGGTTACAATCATACCTAATGTTTATGTAGTTATATGCAGCTGGAGTTATTCAATGAACCATTGTGATACATTTCTATAAAAGAAAATTTATCAAGCCACTGCAAAATTGCACCGGACTATCACGCTACGCAGTGTGATTTGCGTCTTGTCTAGATTTATTTCTAATTCAAATAACATACATACTCGTACTACGACATATTAAGGGAAATATACTCCCTGATTTATTTTATTTATTCTCGTCAGCTCAAAATTGCTATAATAGACTGCACTTTATTGAATTTGCCCATTACATGGCCAACTCTATTGACAGCGGTGATTCGCCATATTTAAATCCTCTATAGTGCAAGAGGTAGGACTATTTATTTATTTAATTACAGACATGAAGCTATTACATCTATCTGCGTCTATATCAATTACTTTACACTTCACAGATCACCTTTTACCCAGTTTGTACCATGAAGTTTAATGCAGAACATGCTTTTCGCAATGTCTTTATTTAAGTGCATTAGTAGTCAAACATAGGGCCCACATTGACTTCTGGCGGCTGAAATGACGTCTAGCTGCTTACCTTTCTCTGCAAGTCGATGGTGGCCCGGTTCTCATGATCGCGGTCCCTCAGTCCCTGTACCACGGCATCTCGCGCCGCCAGCTCGCTACGATGCTGCGCCATCGCGTCGCGCATTTCCAACTCTTTCATCGTCTTCTCCTTTTCCAGTTCCGCCACTGTCTCTTCGGCTATCGACCTGGAAAATAAATAGTCTTTGTTTTAGGACAATATGTTTATAAACATAGGACTGCACTAAAAATATATATTTTTAGGGATGTCCTATAATAAGTGGGATAAGCATTTTCATAGAGCGTTTGTTATTTTTTATACTATTTATTAGGCAAACCTGATGGTATGTGGTCACTGTAGCCCATGGACGCCTGCAACATCAGGAGTGTCACATACGCTGACCCATGATGATCTTTTCACACCCTATTTAAAGACGGAGCACATTTCATTCTACGATAAAAAAAATCATACCCATTAGTATTATGTTTTACCTGGCGATGGCCTCCGAGTCAGCCCTGGCGATGGCCAGCTGCAGCTGATGCATGAGTCCGGCGCGCTCCTGCTCGAGGTCGCGTGTGGACCGCGAGTTCTCGTCCACCTGCCTTTGCAGCTCGTTCACTTGCGTGCGGTATATGATGCAGAAGTGCTGCTCGTTCTCGAACTGCTTGCGGAGCTCCTCGCACTGTCGACAATTTACTTTCAATGTTATGAAATTCATAAATAGGAGTGTCAAGTGTGACGTATTGAACTTCGGATAGTCAGCACGAAGCTTGATAATGATCTACGCCAAAAACCTAGCTACTCTAGACAAATCCTCGTATATAACCCATGGTCTAGAGAAATGGTGAAGTTAGTAAATAAATGTCAGGCGATTATTAAAAATCACTTTTTACGGAAACCGGCTTGTTACGTTAGCCATGCCGCCTCCGCCAGGGCCGAGGAAAAGGGACAAACTTAAAAAATGCTGACTCGACGTCGTAGTAAGTAAACGATATGCGTGCTAGTGGTCTCACAACTAAAATGCCGAAGACCGGGAAATGTAAAGGAGAAAAAAAAGGAAACCCTGGGCTCCGAAGAAGCCGAGGAAGCAACCAGAAAATCGCTAAGATGAGAGAGAGGAGTAGAGCTCTGTATAGTGTACTTAGATGAGCTATTTCACATGAGTTTGTCCCTGAGTTTTTGTAAATTAGTTCTTAGGGGACCACTTATAATCCTACCTATAAATGATCTACCTGATAAATATCAGCGTTCTATGTAAAAAATAGCATTGATAGAATCGGTTAGTACGAATCAACAACCAGTTGTAGTAGATTTAAAAATAGTACATCTGACATTTTCGGAATCACAAAAGTAACAAAAGTGCGCATGAGATATAAACAAAGATAAAGCATGTAGAATTTTAATCAATAATCGTGACATGACTAATGGACATTTGAATATGACAGTGAACATTGAACTCCTAAATATTTACTTTGTGGTTGGTTACATGGTTACTATAAGTACTGTTTAATTAATTCGTGAGATAACAATTACTGGGATATTAAAAATAGTAAACAAATTATTTGCATCGTCAGATTTTCAAAGGTCTTTTTTTGTACAATGTACGATAGTTAGACATATTTTTTAATGAAAATTGACATTTAAAGACGAGTAACTTGTCTGATGGAGATATGTTTTATTGTAAAACAGCAGTACTTTGTCAGTAGCATTTCATTTCCATAGTGACCGATTGAAATTGAAAGGCGCATGTACCTATCTATATAGCTAGCTTTATTTATCCATACTATCCATACTAATATTATAAATACGAAAAGCTGTCTGTCTGTCACCTCTTCACGGCTAAACTGCTGGACCGATTGTGATGAAATTTGGTAGGGATGTAGTTAACGACCTGAGGTCAAACATAGGCTACTTTTGGGCGAGATATAACCGAGTACCACGCGGGGCGAAGCCGCGGGGAACAGCTAGTATGTTATAAATTTAGCTTCTTCCTACAGCCTCTACACACACTTACTTTTTAATATCAAATAGAAAATCAGTTATTAATTGTATGTGTTCTTAATGGATTATGAAACAAAATAAATACAAAGGACTATGAGTACCTTGACTAATCAGCATCGTACATATAGAATAGACTGCTACAACCATACATTCATTAACATACAAAACCCTACCATCCATGTGACAAGGAGAATGCAGAAAGAATTGCGTACTCTTAGAGTGTCATAAAATAATATTATCATAACGCAATTCAAACAAGATCATTAATAGCTTTAATAAGTAATACTTATATACTGAAGATGATCAGGAAATAGTGCGTCTTACATTCTAGCATATCAAAGTGCAGTAGCGCAAGTGTTTTATAGGCCAGCCTCCAATGTCGACATTGTTTGCTCAGCGTTCGTATTAAATAAATTCATACTGCCGCGATATTGAAATGTTCATGGATTAATTCTAAAGTGGGTAGGTATGTTTGTACCTATAGCGTTAGCGACATTTGTACTGAAGAGGGATTTAGAACAACAGGTCAAACACATAACCCTCCTTTTTTGGCTTAGCTGAAGTTATATAGAATACTTTACATGCATTAATGTAAAACAGTATTCCTATTTCTTTTTCTATTCATAGTTCTTTCACTTTAAATATCGAAAAGGGACTATATATATTTTAGTTAAAATGGGCTTAACAAACAGTTGTCAATTTCAATGAATAAGGGGTATATGATAAATGATAAACCAAACATAACTAGAACATTTTGTATCATAGCGTAGTTTATTTATTTTTCTTATTCTCCTATGCCATAGAAGATACCAGTTATTCAGTTCTAAACAGTATAAAGTATAAGTATAGTAAAGCCGCGGGACACAGCGAGTTATTTTATATATTGCTTGCAACTACGACACCAATTTTGCATTTCATTACCTTTGAATGTGAATACGTGTAATGGGCATAATAATTTAACAAAAGCAGGTCTAACATAATACCTTAGCACTCGCAGCGTTCCTAGAATGGATATCAAACTTCGAATACTAGCTGTGGACTTCCTGCGAAATGATCCGTATAGCAATCTCCATTTTATTGTTAGCTAAACACGTTACTGTTATTTCTCTATTCGTGGGCCTATTAAAATTCCAATTACTTTTCTCCGAAAAATTGGCTTCAATCAAACTTTTTCTACTATCCTAACTCCCTTAACTACTATGGGGTATGAAGGTAAATATGCAAAGATAAGATAACCATAATAAATATTAAGGTGAAAAAAGGGAACAGATACGTTTTTTTTTCGAAGTAACGTTACCGTTTTTTTTAACGTTTTGTGAATGTACAAAAACAGGATGCATAAAATAATCAGATATTGAAATTTTTTAAAGAAATATACGAGACCGAATTGGATATAGATAGACATAGTTTATCGAAAAAAACATAATCATCACAATATTTTGCATTCGTCAAAGAATCGACGAATCGAACATTATAGAATTCTATTTTACATCACGGAATATTTTGTGCACGAGCAAACGTTCACAGGAGTACTATAGCAGCTACAGCGTTACGAAAACATTTGTCTGATACTTATAATTGAATATTTTAATGAAAACAGCTGCACGGTGGGGTGAAAGGAGAATAAACTAAAGCACGAATAACTGTATGCGGACGCCTTACTAAGTTATAATCAAGAGAAGCGATCTCAAAGTTCGTGTCATAAATATCAAGGTTAACAATGGATACCTATTCAAGCGGTACCAATGTGCAAAAATATGTTCTTTTGCCAAGTACGGAAACGCGTAGGGTATAAACAAGGTGCAAAATGATCCACTGAATTATTCGTGTGGTTAGAACAATTTGAGTTGAAGGTACAACTAGTTGTACTGTAATAATTGTTGATAATCGGTACTTAATAATAGACTAAATGCGTAGATACCATCTTCATCTATTTAACAAATGTAGCAAAATAGGTTAAAATTATGCTGCACTATTAAAACTATACCCTATTATCAGCTTTTTTTTTGTAATAAGGATTATAACGCTTATGACTCATAAATTATGAAAGTGTGCTAAGTCAACGATACGCCATTATCTTAAACTTAAATCTATTTATTTTAGCATATTTTGGTCCTGCTATTTTATTTTAAAACGAAAGAAGATTGTGGTTTTCCGTCCTTTATAACATTTATATCATTTACATAATGATAAGATGAATTTTATTTCATATTACTTTTTTTATGACAATTCTATTGGCTTCACTGCAGTCTGGTAATAACAAAAATGAACCCGAAACTAACACACTTACAATTAGAATAAAGCTATGTCATGCAACACGAATTATGTACTCATAGAAATTTATGTTTTGTCTTAAATTAATTACTTTATTATTAAATTATATATTCGTTCCATTTTATGCCCATAACGCGTAAATTATCATGTCCGTAAAGATAAACAGTCCTGATTATTCACTTTTGTGCGAAACCTAGTTAGGGAGTATGGCCGGAATAAACACTAAGTAAGGCAAAATACACCTAAATACATGCACTTTCTAAATGCATTTTACAATAACATCGCATCGGGCGCGACGTCTTGCTTATACAATATAAAATACGAGTTCAAACTAATTTAACAGTTTTAATGTGATTGTCCTAATATTGTTTCAAAGCAGTACCTTAACTTTATAAAGATATCTAATAAATTGTTATTCTACAAGACGAGTTTGCAATTATCATAGATGTAGCTGACAGGTCTTTTTATTTCACAATTATTTAACAACTTTATTAATATTACAATGACAATAATATTGCAAAAGCTTCCGAGAAGTCTAATGAATAAAATTCACATAATTCATACAGCTATCCATGAGTAAGATAGAAAAACCGCGTCGAAATAATCACTTGTTTATTTATTTCGCGACGCACACAGGTCCCGTACAAAGCAAAAGCTGTGCATGTATGTTTGTTCACGACAATGACTCACAGTGTCGTAATCATAGGACACTATTTCGGCGCGATGATATGTTAACTTGCGAGAAACCACAACTGAAGATTTTTAAAGTATTTTATTTTACTTAAATGGATTGAATGGCCATAATAGTATCTATGTTGTGTTGTCCGTTAATATATATCTTGTTCGTCTGAGTTTATCTTACTAAAAATATATTCTAATGGTAAAAAAATTGCTTCATAATAAGCGACGTAAGTCACCAAATGTAAAAAATACAAACCAAGTTTGTGAGTCATAATCATCAAGCCCGTATGTTTAAAATTTAATAAAATTTTAGCATACAGGTGACAGATTTTACTAGGCCATAGTGGTATAAGACGCCTATATTAACCACCTAAATCGGTTCAAATTAATACAGACTGATATTAATTATAGAAGAAAAAAAAGTATTCTTGTAACAGATAAATAGTACGTGTTTACTAAAATAAGATGACATAAGCCTCTCGGTCAGTTCCGCTGCTGTGCGCATACGCAATATTTATTACTTAGAACGACGTCAGATCATCAAGACGTGCGATGACAATGAACTCGGCCGCAGAAAACGTCGACAGAGGAACTGGCCGTCAAAATATGACGTCATCATTACACTTCAATAAATTATTTCTTAGGCATATTTTAAAGTAGACATTACTGAAGTAAAAGGAAAAAAAATAGCGCACGTTTTGACGAAACTACTGAGCATTGAACAGGGAAATTTTGAATCTAAATAAAGTAAAAGATATTTTTATCAAAAAATCGAACATTGCATAATAAGAGGTCTCTCTATCTATTTATTTATTTATACAGTTTTAGGAACAATGAACTTTAATAATAAATGTCTGTCTGTGTCTGGTTATAACCAATGTCTCTCAAACTTATTCCCTTACTGCAAATACAGGATTCCATCCTGTAGGATAGGAGTCGCAGCTAACTATAGAAGAGAAAGATAAACAAAGAAACGACATCAACATAAAGATTCAAGAAAACATTTAAATTACTAATGAGCATTTCTATAAAGGCCCCATCAAAGACAAGCTTATTGAATTTAATCAATTTTAATTATTCATTATGGATTAAGTACATATCCATACTAATATTATAAATGCGAAAGTCTGTCTGTCTGTCACCTCTTCACGGCTAAACTGCTGGACCGATTGTGATGAAATTTGGTAGGGATGTAGTTAAAGACCTGAGGTCAAACATAGGCTACTTTTGGGCGCGATATAACCAAGTCCCACGCGGGGCGAAGCCGCGGGGAACAGCTAGTTAAGTATAGATATGTGTATAATTTCTTATAGTGTTGTCCTCCTAAATTTACACCTGTAATTTCATACTGTTATTATTAATTAAATGAGTCAGTGAACCACTCGGGACTGCCGTTTTACAAATAACTGAAGTGCCATGACCTAGTTTTCATTATGAAAATAATTAATCTGCAATTTAATGCCGATTAATTAATTAAAAGAGAGATTTTCTCTAGTCACCTATCAAGTCTTTTGATATATGACAATATAACTCAGTTTAGTTAGTACATTCATAGGTCAAATATAACAAAAAACAAAACACTAAGAATCGCTCATAAACATTATACACTTTAACAAAGTAACATCTAAATGTTTGTTTTGCTATTTTTTTCTCTATTTCGAGCAAGGTGGAGTCTCTCGCGTCATTAGCAACGCCTTCCCACTGTCTTAGAGCCTAGCTCTTATGTTATAAACACTATAGACTACAACATAAAGTCCAAATTGTAAACTCACCCTGGCATAGTGCATGTCCCTCTCGGCACTGGCCGCGGCCAACTTCTCCTCCACTTCATGCAACGCGGAGCGCACGTCCTGCAAGTCACGTGCTCTCGCATCGCACTCGGCGGTTGCCGCGCGGGCGGACGCTTCAGCCGCGGCCGCCTCCCCGCTGGCTTGGAGTCTAGCCGCCCGCTCTTGTTCTAAAGCCGCTGCCAATCCAATGACCTGATGGAAAGGTATTATCTAACTAATTTAATTTTTTTTTCAGGTGCTCTTTCATATTAGAATAATCTAATTGAGGTTGATAAGAACATATTGATATTCAATATAGGTATGGGAACTCTTATTTTTAATAGCTATTACATATTTTTTATTACATTTTATCTTAACATTTTATCTACTTATCCCAAAAAAAAATGTTCTTTATTCATCTACATCTATTTTAATTACAGTTAGACAACCTGTGATGATGTCAGTTTACCTTCTCGCTCTCCTGCCGGTGTTCCCCCTCCAGTTTCTGCAGCCGCTGCTGCATCTGGCGGTAGTCGACGCTCAGCATTGACATCTGACGGTCCTTCTCCTGGCACTGCGACTCGGAGCGCTGCCGCGCAGTCTTCTCTTCGTTCAGCTTGCTTTGCAGCGCTGGCGGGGAACAAACATCACCTGACACCAAACTTTCATGCAAACAAATTTGCCACAGAAATGGTTGTGTTTAGACAAAAAATGCATTAAATAAAAAAAAAATTGACAATGCTGCTGAATAATAACGCGATATACCAACTTCAGTCGGAAATAGAATAAATAGCTTAAAATTAAGTTTGCATCAGTTACCATGCGCTTGCAATAACAAACTCTTGGGCTAAACACATCCAATACATGATTTTTTTATTAGAACCAAAATCTATATAGGTACTATATAATATAGAATATAAAAAAACCACATCAGGAATAAAGAACAACAAAGAAACTAGAACAAATAAGTATCTAGCATAAAACTATATAGGTACTAGGAATTATATTAGCAAACTCAACAATACCTTTAAATATTACTTCCAATGTTCCTGAGGCATGCAAAAATGAATTGTATGTATAAATATGTCAGGGTAGTGTTAACAACATAGCTCCATCAACACGAAAGGAAAATAGCATGAAGGCTTTTGGGGCAGAGACTTAGAGCAATAAATAAACTTACCTTTGACAATTTCCAGGTTAGCTTCCTGTTTAGAAAGCATCTGCGAACGCTGCGTGTCCTGATGGGCTCGGACTTCTTGCTGGTACATGTGCTGAGCGGCTCGCAGCTCATGGGCTAACGAAGCATACTCCTTCTCCAAGGACGATAATCGCTCTGACAGCTGCTGATTATCAGCCAACGTTTGTGTTAGCTTGGTCGACGCACGCTCTAATTCAGCTTGAGCTGCATTCCATCGGCTAATGGCGTCGGCAGATTGTGCGACAGCTCGTTGTTTAGCTACCTTAGCCGCTTCCAATTCATAAGATAGAGCACTGCGCTCACGTTCTAAGATATCTCGTTGAGCTCGCAAATTCGCAACAGTGCCATCGCTAAGCGCAGCGGCGGCGGCCTGTGCTGCTGATTGTTCGGCGGCTTGTTTCCTAGACTTTGCGGCCGCATCAGATTCCTGTTTTAATTTTTCACGTACCTCAGACAGCTGTTTCTCGAGAGCATTAATTTTATCATTATAACTTTGTAAATTACTAAATTCCTTGGCTCTTTTACTTTGCTCCTCTTCAAGCCTTCGTTTTGCTTCTTGGAAGTTGGCTTCAGCTTTCTTCTTTGATTCAGCTTCCACCTCAACTTTCCTTTGAAATTCTTTTATATTATGTCTTAATAAAGCCAGTTCTTTATCAGTTTCGGTTATTATTTTTTTGTTTCTAGATTCTCTATCAGCTAATTCTTCAACTTGAGCACACAGAAGCTCTTGCCTATCTTCCAACTTACGCCTAATATCTCTTTCCCTTTCAAGGAGTTTTTCTAGCTGCAATATAGATTCAGATCCTACATTATTAAAATGATTATTGGAGATTGTGTCCACCACGTCAACTTGTTTGCCCCTGCCTCCACACAACTGATAGTCACCATTGTATGTAAATCCCACAAATGGTAAATGATTTCCTACAAATGCTTTAGGCACAGGAAATGATTCATCCAAAGCATCCGATTTCTCAATATCATCAAAATTTCTTGTATCATCATCACTAGATAATTCAGGCACAACTGGAGGTACAGAATCCCTAAGATTATCAAAACGCCATTGGTCATTAATAAAGAATGGGTGTTGCTTTATCTCATCCACACTGTTCTTTCCCAGTCTTTTAACCCTGTCTGTTAACAAACCTCGAATGAGTGATTTAGCTTCTTTAGAAATTTCTACATCATCAGGAAACTGTAAGGAGTTTCTGTGATCCATAATTTTCCCATAAGTGCCAACTAAGCTGTCAGCATAAAAAGGTGGATCTCCTATTAACATTTCATATAAAAATATTCCAACAGCCCACCAATCACATTCTCGGCCATAGACCCCTTCACCATTCTGTGACTGTAAGACTTCAGGTGAGATGTAGTCTGGAGTTCCTACAGCATTACTGGCACGCACAAGTCCATCAGGTCCCATACGCATACAAGTGCCAAAGTCAGCAAGTTTTAAATGGCCATACTTGTCAATCAACATGTTATCGGGCTTTACATCCCTGTGTACAAAGCCCATGCCATGTATGACATCCAGTGCTAGAACGATTTCCATAGTGTAAAACTTTGCCCACTTCTCTGGTATATCATAATTGGACATAAGACTAACAAGATCACCACCAGGCATGTAGTCCATCACCATATAAAGATATTTGTGATCTTGGAAAGCAAAGTGCAATTTTAATATCCATTCTGAGTTTGCATGAGCCATAATGTGTCTCTCTTCCCAAAAAAATGTGGAATCTGACCTCTTGATCATCTCCACTTTACTGAGGAGCTTCATGGCGTAAACTTGGTGTGTAGATTTATGCCTGACTAGTTGTACTTCACCAAACGCTCCGCGGCCTATTACTTTGATTAAATCAAAGTCAGCTGCTTTCATGCGCAAGTCCACTACTTCTGAAGCAAATTCCTCATCTAAAACAAATAAAACATTACTTTGGCTTAAATCTAAAATTACAACTGGCTCTTTAAAATAGCCAAATATGTATGTACTTAATGTGTTCGATGATACTCATTAATTTGTTTAAATTGACAATATTTATTAGCAGTTTTAGTTTCACCTGTCCTGCTGTCGCATGGTCCTATGTTTGTTGAGAAGTCATACATGTTCCTACCTAACCATTGTATATTTCCCACTGATTTTAGAAATGACTAAAAGAATGAAAAAGAGAGATCCCTTATGAAGCTTGCCTTGCTATCTGCAGGTAAAACTGTATTTAGGGCTTTATGCATAAAAATGTCAAAATATAACATTCAACATAACAATACAACAATAATATTATGACAGACAAGTCAGAAAACCTCAAAAAAAATTATATGCAATGAATTGAGGATCATGATTAAGAAATCCAGTTTATTTGTAAAAAAAATTAGTGTGTTTTAAAGGAAACAAAAATAAAGAGATTAGTATACAACAATTGAACAATGAAAGTTTGAATATACTTAAAGATCCAAAACAAGCCACAAAAAAGCTGAAAGATAGTTATTTTTAAAAAAACATTATATTATAGACACTGTGTATAACCGCCGTATTAAGAAACTTTGATAAGCCCATTTTAACTTAAATATGTTTTGGCTCTTTCTCTCTTACCTGACACTTGTGAAAGAACGAGACGAAACACATTTTAACTAAAATAGGCTTAACAAATGTTTCTTAATACGGGCAAGACTTTACTTTTTACCAATAGGGGGTAAGACTTTACTTTTTTATTCTTGAGTTAGGTACTTATTAAGGTAGGTTCTTCTTAAAGAACTCTTTCACTTTTAGCCAGGCTAATTCGCCTCTTTTACCTTCATCAGCATAGTAAAAAAATAGGTTTCGGGACAGATCATATAATATATTTAAAAGGTTACACAAAATAAATCAAGAAACAAATTTAATCAATACTTGATATAATTAGGCCACAATAAAATATAATTGGTCCTATTAAAGATGCCATGCATTCCTGTCAATCATGACTTATCATAATAATGTGTCCCCAATAACTTTGCAACCAACATTCAAATTAAGGGCAACATCCTATAAAGGGCTTATAATTTATACCTAGCAGTAGTTTTGGAGTGTATGCTTAAATTATAGATTTATTTGAAAATACGACTAGTGCAATTGTTAATTTTTCATGAAGTATTTTAAAGTAATATAATAGTAATAAATAGTACTAAATAGTATAAAGAACAAGTATAATTTTTACAAATTTGTTACAAACCCAAACAAAATGGAAGTTTGGTTTAAACGGTGGAGAATTAAGGCAAATGAAAGTACCTAAATCTGTTCAAGTAACATATACCCTTAGGAGAGATACTTGTCCACACGTCAAAATAAATATTAAATAATGTTTTATATTCCATGTTTTTTTTCTTGTATATTTTTCTGTGCACATGAATTTGAAAATAAATAAAGAAATACATTAGGATGATAGTGCAAAATACTTAGGAATTCATCTTGACAGAAAAATCACATGGCAAAAGCAGATATGAACCAAGAGAAAGCAGCTGGATGGGAAGCTCCAAAGCCTGGATTAACTGGTTAATTGGAGTAAGTTGCAACTTAATAAATTATTTTTAAGAGCAAGATGCTGTATACAAAGCAGCATTGAAGCCCATCTGGACTTATGGTATTCAGTTGGGGGAACTGCCAGCAATAGCAACATTGAAATACTGGAAAGATTACAGAACAAAGCTCTCAGAACAATGTTTGGCATTCCTTATTGCATATGGCATTTCCTAAAGTTAGTAATAAACACCATAAGACAGGAATTATAGTCCATGGTAGCCAGAAATATCAGGAAAAACTGTCAACACATACAACCATACCAAGACGAGTACGAGATACCAGAATGTCCGGCTGAACAGACACAATATTAGTAATCTCAGAAACATATTTCTGAACTGAGACAGAAAGTTTGAATTAGTTGGAGATAAATTCTCCAACAAGTAAACTCTTGTTAACAACAAAAAAAAAGTTACTAAACAGGCATAATAACTTATTATTCCTGACAGATTGTCATAAAGCAAAATAGAAAAAACAAAGAAGAAATTAAAAAAAAACATACTGCAAGGCAATAAAGATTTTAAGTAGGTATACATTAGAAAATAAAACTGATCGGGATCTTGAATTGCAGAATCTTAGCCCAAATTTTTGTAAATTATGTATAGTTAAAAAATATAAAATGGGACAATTTTGTGTACCAGAACCATCACTCGGAGGATGGTAATCTGGCAAATGGCTGTCCCGTTCAAAACGGGATGTATGGTCAGTTTATGTATAAATAAAGCTTTTTTAGTTTAAAACTAAAAACATTTATATGGGCAGGTAACAATTATATGGACAGAGTTATATGTATGAAATTTGGATTTTTAAGTCGGAATCATAACAACCTGTTAAAAAAATTGAGAAATAGATGTGTTGTTTGATATTTGATTATAATATTAGGTACTTGTGAAGTTTTAAGACACATGCATGGGTTTATAATATTGGTAGTATAGTTAATGGAACAATATTTTGTTCCACTAAATAAACACTGAATTGAGTACCTAGTAGATAAGATAATAAAGATAGATCATGAATAGTTTCTACATAACAATATACATTGAGGTATAACTTACAGATGTAAAAAGAAAATATAGATAGCTACTTATTAGAATAACATATAGTTGATAAAACATCTGTTGCAAAATAACAATAGGTGTCCATGGACATTTAATATGTTGCTAGTATGCTAGATAGAAACTTTTAATATTGTTCATAAGGCAACTTACATCTGCTTGTGTAGGCTTCGACATTTTTCATGCGACGTATTGCCGGGTGGTCGCAATCAGAAACCAGCGCAGTCACAGTGTCGAGCAGGCAATCTACATTGCCGGCGGAGCGAGGGTCGCACAGCCGCTCCTCCAGCAAACGTAGCCTCCGCAGCCGCTCCTCGTCCTTCACTGTCTCCATTCTCAAATTATTCTGACGTCCTTTGCCACAGGGGCTAAACGCCACCGCACATTCTCCCTGTTGCTGCTCCGATCGAAACTACTGCTCTCATCACGGCACTCAACTGTAGGGTACTGCTTAATGACCCCGGCACGGTCATCCGTTTACGAAACTACCATTCCCAACAAAACTTATGTTTCATTATCAAAAAAATTGTCACAAAGCTCAGAATGACAGCAGTTATAGGTGGTTCTCACAACAAAGCATATGCACGTTTGCAAGCGTAAATGTCTAAATAATTGCATTGAGAGCTTTTAGCTGACTATTGATAAATTATGAACACTTCATTATAATAATTATTGGCACAATATTGAAATATAAACGTAAACTATGAAATAACCGCTTGATTGATGAACGATGGATGATCGAACAGTATAAAGAGTGAAGTTAGGAATAGGTTGAAAAGTTCGCAATGGCGACTGCCTGTGCCTGCAATGCAAAGCAACTTTTTAAGTTTTTATAGAATCTAGATGGGCAAAGAAAAAAAAATATTATTACCGCCTTGGTGGTTACCATGATGTGTTTAAGCAGGGCCGGATAGTATCTCTATTAAGTTTGTGGCCGGAAGAGTGACGCACAAACGGCACAAACAACGATACCACCTGGGGGGTTACTACCGTCTCTAAAACCATGCAAGATCCAGTGAGTAAGCGAGACAGCGCCATACAAGATGTAAGGCGACATCTCCCTCACTCAAGGTCAATTGGCCAAATACTCCAATAGACTCATCATATCGAGTAGGGGGTCACGGTCAATCGACCATGCACACCCTGGTGTCAGAGTTCATCGGAACCGCCTCTTGGCCTCGGACGTGGTTCCTTTAACGACTACCAGATGGCAGCCGGGACCAACGGCTTAACGTGCCTTCCGAAGCACGGAGTCATCTTTATTATCAGACAATCAGGTGATTCTAACCTGCAATGTCCTAACCAAACTGGAAACATCTAAACAAAATATGCTTCCCGTTGGATTCGAACCCACGACCCCTGGGTCTACAGGCAAACGCCTTAACCACTGGACCACGGAGGCAGTTGACTCCAATAGACTACAAATAATCGATAACTGACACCACAGTGTGCAGGGTCACGTGAGTTTGTTGTAAACATATGCGCTCCTAGACCCCGGAGCTAATATTTTTAGGTTTATAACTACATAGTATCACTATCACTTCATCACTTCACTATCACTACATAGTATAAAACAAAGCCGCTTTCTCTGTCCCTTTATCCTTTTGTATGCTTTAATCTTTAAAACTACACAACGGATTTTGATGCGGTTTTTTTTTATAGATAGAGTGATTCAATAGAAAGGTTTTTATGCCCATGCGAAGCCGAGGCGGGTCACTAGTAGCTTATACGATCAATGTTTATAATAGTTATACTATAGTGACAAACAGTTTTTAAGATGCCAACACCAAAATAAACTTGGTAACACTAAGGGATTTCACAAAACTTCTTGCTCTACCTTTCAACACCGCAATGTCCACTATCTATACACTGTGCAATACACAAAAGTGGTGGTACAAATATTTGGTAGGTGTCTGTGGGAAAATCCCTAAGACGTTTGACGTTGACGGAAACCTAGTCCTTTTTCCGTCGCCGTTATTCTTTGTATATACGCACTTTCTTTTTATTAATCTTCTTCAGTCCTACTTTAGTCAGTCAAGTCAGTGGTCTAAATCCACAGGTGGCTTACCACCATCTCTTAAAACCATGCAAGTTCCAGTGAGTAAGCGGAACAGCGCAATACATGATGTAAGGCGACATCTCCCTTACTCACTGGATCTTGCGTGGTTTTAAGAGATGGTACTAGGCCACCTGCGCAATACATGATGTTAGGCGACATCTCCCTTACTCACTGGATTTTGCATGGTTTTAAGGCGCACCCTGGACGCTCATGCGTGCATGATAGAAAACCATCAAACAAAGGGATGGTACTCGAAAGTTAAATTGAATCGACTGATTTCCAAACAAATCAATTTAATTTATATCAGGAATTTTTCGATGATTTGTTTGGAAATCAGTTGATTTAATTGTTCCATCGTAAATCATCGCAAAATTGTTGTATTAAACTAAAAAATTTAGGATTTTTATTTTGAAATCAGTCGATTCAATTCACCTTTCGAGTACCATCCCTTTGTTTGATGGAAAACCATCATGCTTGCATGAGCATGTAATGTGTGCCTTATACAGGTTATGGTAGCCCTAGCTTTTAGCCAAACAAAGACTATAGACCATGGGTATCGACAAAATGAACCCAATGAATCCATCCATTCCATAGATCAAAGCATAGATAATAGATATATAGATAGGATAGTTCATTCTTTTTCATTCACTATTATCCCGTTCTGTCTAGTCTATTCTCTGTGGTGGATGGATGTAACATGGCGGTCGGTGCTAGGCAGGATGTGCATAAGTTTTTTTGATTTTGATGATTGACGAATTAAAGATTATTGGTTTTTCAAAAGATTTGTTTGTCTAACAATACATTGTGAGTTTAAATCATAAGTTTTGATATCGACATTCCCACATAGGGGGTATTTTTGGACTTAAAATTTTGCAATGAAAATTATTTCTTCGTTGCTGGTGTAAAAATAATTGTGACAAATATACGGCAGAGACCCAGGTAAATGTACTATTCAATAATATTTCATGATAATTAACTTGAGATATTTATAATAACCATCAACAGACAGAATCCAATCCCATAAGAATATGCCCCATTTTGGTTCAAGTTCACTCAGTTATTTTACTAATTTGTAGGCAGTAACACTTTATTCACTACCTTACTCACTAAAAAGTCCATTATTTCAGTTTATGTTGTATGCCAGAATATTTTTTCTTTGTTCTTCAATCACGTGTGGTTTAGGTCGTTATGGGGTCAATAACTGCTAAATTCCCTGATACTCCGTACATTTAGCAGAAGGCAAAAAAAATGTTGCTAATAATACGTAGGCCTACGTACGTCAAAAATTGATTTTATATACGATTCTTTGGTTAAATTTCAATATAAATATATCAGAATTTTAAGGATGAAAATCGGTGCATTTCGCATGTGCAAGTGCATGTTAAGCCAGGCGTAGGGCGCAGGGCGAGGTGAGTTGAGTGGGCGCTGGAAGGGGAAGACGGAGTGCGGTGCGGGCGGGGCTCGTCCGGCAGTCAGCTGTGCGAGTGTCATGTCGCGATGCGTCGCGCCGTCGTGGGAACTGGCATAAATCGTGTCCTCCATTCATTCCTCACGAAATTTGACGCTTTTTGATCTTTTTATTTCGATTGTTTTAAGCTTTGAAACAGTGATACACTATCATGTTATATTGATTTTAGCAACTGTATATCCAGGTGTGTATATTTACTGATATAACATTGAATGAAGACCATAAGTCCCTGATTTTCATTGTCTTCTTGTCCAACAATATTTCAAAATTTTAAGCCATTACATTTCATATTTTATGTATCTTATCTAGTGAAATCTTTGATTCTCACAATGATCAATACTTAAAATTACTTTGTGGATTAGATGACATTGATGTGGGATACCATTCCTAGTCTGTGCCTTTTTTACTGGCCTATGATTCATTCTTATTGATGAAGGTATATTTTTCTTCCTAAATATTTGTAATTTTATTAGTATCCACACAATAGATCAGTATAATATAGAAGAATCTGTCATTAATATATTTAAGGAGTAGCCGTTTAATACTTATTTGGTTTAATAGATTTAGTTAGTGTACTCTCATCTTAAAAAAGCCGTTATGTTATACATTACAACTTCATTGTATAATAATGCCGTTATGTATATATAAGGCTTTCAAAGATTGAAACTCAAAAGGGGGTGAATTGTAACCATAATGTGCCATTGCATAATGAGTCTAGAACTTAATCTTACTAGAAGTCTGTGTATACATGTTTACATTGTTTTATGTGTGCATGTTTGGCATTGGCCATTGTTGTGCAATCAGCAATTTTCAATAAAGTTCTCTTTATGGTTTGTGTTCAGATCTTTGATAACGTGGATATAAACACTTGCTGAATTTTAAATTAATAATTTCTTCCTATAGCTAACATGTTATTTTTTTGCATGTAACATATTTTTACTAACATTTTCTTGGTGGAACTTCTATGGCAATAATAAATCTATAATAGAAACTTCTGAATTAAAAACTGAAAATCTTAGTTTATTTTTAATCTATTTGTTTAATTGTACAGAAAGATTCGCCCACTATCTGGTGCATTTTTGGATAATAGATTGTAGATGACTAATTAATCAAACAAAATTATGCTTTTATAGGGATTTTATCATTTGACCATGGTTGTAAGAAAACATTTTCAGAAATTTCATCCACTGGTTTAAATTACTTTACCGATATTCTAAGTACCTAGCTGGGCAAAGATTGTTTCTTTCTATGAATGCAGGGGCTTTGTTTAAGCCAATATCTCAGTCCTCCTGCTGGGCAAAAGTCTCTTCTTTTTGTTTCCATACCTCTCGATTTGGTGATGTTACTCTTCAGTCTTTATCAAAATCCCTCAAATCATCTGAGCTTTTGTTTCTAGGTCATTCACTTTGTAGCAATATATGTCACTCTTAAGGATGCATTCTTTTGATGTGTCAAGCCCAATCCTACTTCAACTTGGCTGCTTTCATTACTACACCTATTATTTAGTTGGTGGATTGCAGTGTGATATTTCTAACGCAATCTATTCACATTACATCTAAAATGCTACTCTCAATCCCTATAAAAAAAATTCAATACTTAATAATTTCTTATGTAGTTTCATGTTACTGTCCATGTGTGTGCAAAGTTAACCTAAACAGAATTTTGAATAATATTTCTTAACCGCGAGTCTAGCACACCAAGTGTGCTGCACCAGCAGCCAGCAGAAAAAATGTGTTTGTTGAAAGGGTAGATATATATATATCTAAAGAACAATAGACACTTTAAACTTTCATAGCTTATTACATTATGTATTAATATTATAATGACAAACAGACTAACAGTTGAGACACTTTGTGTATGATCATATTCAAGTATGACATGAATGTTCATTTCTTAAGAAAATCCAATTGTTTGATGTTGATAACCTTTCCTGAAAATTATACCTAATCTATTATTAGAAGAGACATGTTGTTTTAATATTTAAACCATGTTTTTGTCTATGTATGTTCATACTTTATTTTATGAATATTATTATTCATTTGGGAAATCCATTTTGTTGTAAGAGATACATTGAGTATACCTATTAAAGTATTCCTTTCTTATTTTGACACTATTTAGTACTTATGCTAGCTGCTACCCCTCTTATGATGATGGTTATTTTATTTATTATTGTTTATTAATATTGCGTAAATAAATTATCAACAGAAACACTGTTTATATAGGTACTTACCGATTGAAATTTGTGGCAAACATTTTTTGCCTGTATAAAAGGGAAATTGCAAACAGATGCAATTTAAAATTAATTGTTGTCCAGAGTGTTAAAATGAGTTCTATCTTACTCTAGCAACCATTACTAAAAGGGATAGATACACTGATTTCTGAGTCATACATCCGCATATTAAACCAGTAACAATAGTAAACACATAATTTTGTTGATTTCAGCACGCCGTGGCGGTCATGGCTACGCTCATCCAAGAGAATGGTATCAAGGAGTTGAGCAAAGGCACGCAGGGGGTGGTGCCTATCCATGGCATATCCGCGCACAGCGTCCCCAGCCACATGGTGCCCGACCACGAGTACTGCGAGGCGGGCACCACCGGGCCGGCGCCGCAGCCCTGCTCCGACATGGCCGAGGCGGCCGCCACGGCCAGCATCGCCGACGACGAAGAAGAAACCCCGGAAATAGATATCATGATAAACAATGTCGTGTGCAGTTTTAGTGTTAAGTGCCACCTGAACTTGAGACAGATAGCTTTGAACGGTGTTAACGTGGAGTTTCGCCGCGAGAATGGCATGGTGACCATGAAGTTGCGTCGGCCTTACACGACCGCTTCCATTTGGTCGTCGGGCCGCATCACGTGTACCGGCGCGACTAGCGAAGACCAAGCGAAGATCGCCGCGCGGCGGTATGCCCGTGCCCTGCAGAAGTTGGGCTTCCAAGTCCGTTTTCAGAATTTCCGCGTAGTCAATGTATTAGGAACATGTCGAATGCCTTTCGGCATCCGTATCATAGCATTCTCTAATAAATATAAAGAAGCAGAGTAAGTATTCTTTAAAATTTTTAATTATCTTTCAAAATAGTAGAATTACAGCTAACAAAGTCCATTCTGGGTTTATTATTACATACATTTTTGTACTAATTTTCACAATTTGTCTACAGTTATTTTTGTTCTATTATCAGATGTATTTTGACCATTTAATTACGTCAGTCAAACTTATGTGCCTTTTCTATAGATATGAAAACAGGATTATCATTACCATATGTTTTAGAAACATCCTGAATTGTAAATAAGAATAGAAAATAAATTTGCTTCTTATCTTTTTAATGACTGAATTTGTATCACTTCCCAATGTGAATACTGAGTTAATACCTACCCTTTATTGTTTTGTTAAACCCAGTAAATTGATAATTACAAAGTATCTTTGTTTGGCTATTGGGACATTGGCTTATGGTTAATTATAGTATAAGTAAATTGATACTTTAATGACTGCATATTGTGTATCAAAAAGCAATGAGATAAACTTAATGAAATATATATTTTTGACAGTCTACAAAACAAAATAATGATGAATTTACTTGTTCATGGCAAAATGTATATTTTGGAGATTAACATTAAAACTCCATTGCAACAATGATAAAGAATAGGTAATAGTACCCATGGTACTCCATTATATGAAAGCATTAATAAATATTTATTGGCAAGTTGAATTAATTACTTATTACTTATGAAATTATTTCCATGAACTATATTTCCTATAAAAAATTTGCTGGCAATTAAAAGTCATGGTTACTTTGTATGTGTATGGTCCCAGATACTTTTTATTGCATTGTTGGCATTCCGCCAAATTGCGTCGAAATCATGCTCTGACTCATACAGTTTTATCAGCAATATGTTATAAGGCTCAGGAAATGAATGGAGCCATAATCAGTCTTGTTTTAATTGTTGTGTTCATTTCGGGACCCATTCATATTAAATGATTTTGATAAACAACATAAATGGTGACCAATAAAAATTTAATTTGGTACTTATTGAAACAAAATTTCTGTGTTAAATAATAAAACTGTCACAAACAGAGTCCAATCGTCATATATAAATTGACAAGACTAAAATGTGCACATTTTAGTCTTCAGGCTCGCGGGAATCCAGACACAATAGAAAAACAATTGTTATGTGACACATGTGTAGATCCTGAGCGGACAGGTTAAGTTCTAAACTAAGATAGCAACACACTGAGAATAAGTTGCAGGGTCTTTTTTTACAAGATTGGCACTTTTTAAAGTATGGCCTGCAATTTGACATCACCTTTATTTGATATGTTGTTACTGATGGAACCATCTATACATGGGAGTGGAATGTTATGCCAGAACCCACACCCTTCATATCTGCAAAATAGCTAATGTTTGTATTTAGCTTCTCTTCATGTGTTTACACTTTTTTTATTAAATGTCTTTGACCTTCAGCCATGTCCCAGCGTGCCCATTAGTTTACACAGACACAAACCCTTGCAGCACAGCACATATTTCAGCCTAACACAAATTCATGATTTAAAATGGGCCCATAAATAGTATAAAATGTATGCTGAAATCTTTTTATTTATTGCTTTTTTTTCCTTTTCAGCTATGAACCAGAGTTACATCCAGGAGTAACATACAAACTATATAATCCTAAAGCCACACTTAAGATATTCTCAACTGGCGGTGTCACAATCACAGGTGAGATGGGAAAATAAATAGTCTCTAGTGACACATTGATGACCAAAATTGATAAAAATTTACATAAAATGTTATTCTATTAAATGAAAAGGCCCAGATGTGTAGTTAGTTACATAAAATATGTGTTTCATACACAAAATCACAATTTGGATTTGATAATTTACTTTCTACAACCAAGGCTTGAAATACCGGTATTTATGGGAACCAGTACCAGACTGGTACCTCCTGCACTTGCCAGTACCGGTACTATGTCGGTTCTAATCAAATATTTTTATTGATATATTATATGTATTGATGACGTGTTGCATGCGTGGCGAATAGCGCACGGTGACGTCACGTAAGGAGTGCAGCGTAGCACCATGGTCGCCCGGTACCGAATTGGATACCGGTACCCAGGAACCGAAATGAAAAGAACCTCGAAATACCGGTATAAGAACGGTACTTGTGGTACAGGTTCCAAGCCTTCTATACTAGATGGTTGCAAATGGACCCTACAAACTAATACTGGTGGCTGAGTTGGCTCTACATGGCTACCAAAGCACGGAAGCATCTTCATTTTCAGTCAATCAGGTGATTCAAGTCTGCAATGTCCGAAGCAAACTAGAAACAAATTAACAAAGTATGCTTTCTGTGAGAATCGAACCTACGATATTCGTGCCTTGTTGCCTCTTTAGACTTGAATTGCCAGTATTTCGTGACATGGCCATTATTAGATTTATTTTTTAATCTAATTAATAAGCAATTTTCAAACTATGGTCTAGTCTATCTTTTTTATCATATAAATCTAGTTTATCATTTAAACATTTAATTAAGATTTAGCATTTTTATTTAGGTATTTATCGACAGCCCAAAAATAAATGGTATTGACTTTTTATTGCAAATTATTTCATATGTGCTCGAAAGAAGCGGTCCAAAAATGCGTAATTACCTATGCAATAACAGATTTTGCGCGAGTCGCAGATTTCAATAATAGCTACTGAACTGTTGTAATGTAAATTCAAATAAAAAATTATTCATTTTCATGTCGCATCGTTAAATCTTGCGCAATTATCTATTCTGTGCTAAAACCCTGTCTAGACGGTTTTGTGTTTCATCCGACTTTTGTGATAATATCACATTCACAAATACATTACACAGATAAATTTAATGTCAACTACTTGTCATACAATAAAAACATTATAAGTATGTATAAACGACAAATAATAATCAGCATCACTGGTAGAAAAGAAAAGTCGGCCGCTATATTGCTCCTAAAAGTAGCCCACGACCTATTTTCTGATCAATCTAATATAAACCTTTTGTGTTACCATTAGGTTCTTTTTTATAGTTTTAAACAAGTGTGCGCATTTCAAGAATTTTAAAAAGGAACAACGCAAGCGCTATCTTCTTGGCGTCAATTTAAAGTTGGCAAGGAAACTCGCGAAAGTAAAAAAAAAGCACACTTTACAAGCATCGGCCGAAATAGCAACTAGCGTCCTAAACCCTTCCAATATTCCTCGGTCGTAAATTGCTTTCTTTCAGGCCCTGACAGTAAATGTACTGTTGGACCCAATGTTCTAGTGTCGAGTTGACGTTAGATAATGTATGATCATGTGTTTCAGCCCGCAGCGTGAGCGACGTGCAGTCGGCCGTGGAGCGCATCTTCCCGCTGGTGTACGAGTTCCGCAAGCCGCGCTCGGCGGCCGACGAGGAGCTGCTGCGGCAGAAGCGGGCGGCCCGCGCGCCCGCGCCGCCCGCGCCACCTCGCCAGCCTCGCCAGCCCGACGGCGACCCGCTGCAGCTGGTCACGCTGTCCGACGACGACGACGCCTGGCAGTGACGCGCCGCCCGCCGGTCCAACCTCGCCGACACCCAGTGACTGTCCGCCGGTAGTGCGATCGCGTGTGAATTGTCGGCGAGCCGCTCGGTTCATGCCAAAGATATTTATTAGGGAGGTGCTTCGCGCTCGTTTCCGCCGCGATCGGCCCGCGCTTCTTTCGATTCGGCGTCGAGTCGCCCCGCGTGATGCTCCTATGACCTCTTAAGTATGCGTAGGTGTTGTTTACATGTAAACCAAATTTGTCATGTAACTACTAACGTTTGAGAATAAATCTCGAAGACGATATTCTGTCTCGTTTTTTCATTTGCTGTTATGATTGAGAAATTTGTAGTGATAATAGTGTTCATAAGATTGTTCTAAGAGATGACTGAATGATTAGTTAGATGTTAGTGATTGTAAATATAAAATGCTTGGACATTATACGTTTCAATAAAAACATTTTGTTTTATTGTTATGTCACGCTTGTGTAAGTGCTATTTTAATGTTTGTTAACCTGACAAGATTGAGTAGTTAACTTAATTGATTTACACTATGGCGCGTAGTGTATATTTTCTTTGACTAAGGTTGTAAAATTATGAAATGTAGTTGTTGGGAGTAAATGGAAGCTAATATATTGCTGTCAAATCAATCAATATAGATAGATATTGAACATGATGGCAAATTAAATGAAACAGTATTTGTGTTATTATAATGATTTAAAACTTTATCCAAAAAATTGTAAATGCTTATTAGATAATACAATTGCTGTCGATTGTGCATAAATTTTATTACAATCAAATGTTACTACAGTAAAGTTTAAAAAGAGATGATGAGATTTAAGTTTAGTTCAAAGTATACACAATGTTTTGGCACCATTTGCCATAAATTATGATGCTTAAATAGTTAGTTTAATAAAGAGGGCGCATTTATTTTCTTAGATAATAAGAACATTTATATACTATAATACAAAAGAAAGCTTTCTGCTTTGTATTGTTATATACCCACAACACACATATTATAAATTAACACTAACTTTTTTCATATTAATATTGATTTACACTATGTTTAGTTGATATTTTGTATAAAACAGGCGTTCCATTTAGATTTTAAATTCATTCATATGGTCCCGTCTGTCTGCCCATTTATTTCAAGCATGATTAAACTTCCTGCGATTACACTCACGACTCCGACTCGTGGGTATCATATTCATCGCTGGTATACCGCGGGTGCGAAGGTCGTGGCGGCCTTGCTAGCCTGGCCTTGGACTTCAATATGCCATAGGATTCTCCAGTGGGCGTGCGGATGTAGGCGCTGAAATCTACCACAGCGAGGCGCGGTGTTCTTACTGCTGTGCCTGTAGGAAAACTTTTTAATTTATAAATCTATTATTATATTTTTATGTATATAAAAGAAAGTCGTGTTAGTTACACTATAACTCAAGAACGGCTGAACTGATTTGGCTGGAAATTGGTGGGGAGGTAGCTTAGAACCAGGAGAAGGACATAGGGTACCTTTCATCCCGGGAAAAAGCACTGTTCCCGAGGGAATTTTACGCGGGAGAATGCGTATGTATCAAATCTAAGGTTCATACATAATTCTATTTTAATGTCATCTATAGATCTTTATGAATTCGATAACTTATTAAAGCAATAAATTAGCTTGGAAGGATCTTTAATCAAAGGTTAGGATATAGATATACTTTTAGAAATTGTGTTTTACCAATTCGCACATTCATTCAGTAAAAAATAAGCAGGATCATTATTAAATGAAGTGATTTGATAATTATTTTCACAAAAATCCTTGAAAGTTTACGAAAATATTAAATTTAAGTATTCTTGAATTTAAAGTTCAGATTAGTCATGCGCTTGAATATATATGGTTTTCATTTGCAAGTGATAAAACTACATGTCTTAGGCGCGACAGAAAATTTGTTCGCTGTAAGTCATTGCTACCTTCATTAATTGATGGTTCTATTACCCGTTATAATCGGCAGCATATGATCAACGTCTATGATTCCAGTCTTCTGCCTGCTCCGCTGAGCAGTGTGCCTGGTAGGAGTGTTCACAACGACTATATTTTGCCAACGCGTTATTTCATTACGTTATTTTTTTTTAACCTAATATTTTTTAAGCTATAATATATTTCGTCGAGCGTCAGTTCAGTTAGTTGCGATAATGTTGACGTTGCGTAACGAGTCGTGTTGAAATATAACTCAATTGAATATTTATTAGAAATATTGATATATTTTATATTATAATTTCGTCGATCGTTAGTTGACATAATAGTTGACTCGTTACGGTATAGGCTACTGAGTGTTGATGTCAAAGAAGAAATTTTGGACATTTTTCTGGAACGTTAGGTATTTGTATGTAGGCTTTAAAGAAAATCAACTTTGCAGTAGAGTAATAAGGATTAATTTTGTATGTTGTTTTTTGCGATCATTATTATTCGTAAGCATTCTAGTGTTGTATATGAATTCTTTGGTTGATGTTAACTAATATAGATACGATACAAGGAGTTTCGAACAATTTGGTATATTTTTTTAATAAAAATAAATGAATGCCATTCTAAACATGATTTATTTTTCCAAATTAAATAAACTCAGTGAACTTTCCTTCGTACTTATTAGTATAGGTTTTTTAGTAACAGTAAGCCAGGCGTACTTAAAAGTTCATTGATTTTATATACAATTTGTATTTACATATTTACACCATCCATCCGAGATACAGCTTATCTAATCTATTTTATTTTATAAATCAATAAAATTGGATGATTATAAATATTTAAAACGTAAAAACAAGAAAAAATACATTGCACGAAATTAAACAACACACTCGTAAGAAACGCATCGAACGAACAAACTGATTGAATTGAATATATGAAAAAAGAAATATTAAATTTACTATTATATTTTTATGAAAAGGATGCAGTTATAATATTTTTTAAACAGTTCGATATTTATTGCACGAATTGAAATAACACACTCATTACCAACATAACGCATCGAACGAACTGATTGAATATGAAAAAATATATATTACTAATATATTTGTATGACAAGGATGCAGTTATAATATTTATTATGACTCTATCTTGCTCTTGTCCATTATCAAAATTTAATTTTACGACAGTAACGACATCTTTTGTGTAATCCATAAACCACTTCATAAGACTAGACGTCTCCAAGTTCAATTTAATGGCTGCCATTGAAATTTTAGATATTAGTGTAAACTTGCGTAAGCAAGCTATGATAGATGGCGCTGTTTACATTTAATAAAATAATTGAAATAATATTAAGTACTAATATAGATTATTTAAATATATTTGATTATTTTAATAAAAAATAAAATTAGTAATATTTATTCTGCTACGTTATATATCGAGCACCCTTAGTGCCTGGACAATCTGGGGGGCGCGCGCAAAGCCGGCGGCGACGCGGGGGGCAGCGGCGGCGACAGCGTGCGCGGGGGGAGCGCCCGCCGCTCCGGGGATGAGCTCGGGGACCTGGGTATTTATTCCTTTTATGCGAGGATTCTATGTTTATTTTATTTTCAAATTCATGTACACAGAAAAATATACAAAAGAAAATAATATAGAATAAAAAACATTAGTACAAGGGTGCTGCTTATTTCTAAAGAAATCTCTTCCAGCAGACCCAAGAGAGGAAACGAGAAGAAAAGGGTAACAGGCGTGTACTAGAATATTATAATATAATAAACATACATACATACTTAAATAAATATATGTTTGTGTCCTCAATAGACAATAGATTTGTGTGCCGAATTATTTACATTGCAAATAATATGACGCATGTTAATCTGTACCCCTAGTATGAGGTTTCATAAACGCAGACGCTAGCGACTGTTATGATTTTGTATGAAATATTTTAGTTACATTACGATCAGCCAGGGGCGCTGTATAGGTTTGTCCACGTTTGTCATACAAAATCGCTCACGCTGTCGCTAGCATCTGCGTTTGTAAAATCGCATACTTACTAGGGGTACACGATATGCACGAAAAAGCGGTTCAAGCCACATTAACAAAAATAGAGCTCCAGGACAGGACGACCATCTAAAAAATAAAATTACCTGGTAATTCGGTAAATAACGACAGCGGAGCCGTTAGGAAGGTCCATGGAAGGTAAGGACTGTACAAATATATGAGGGTAGAAAAATGAGCCGGTTTAAGAGGATTTTAAGGACTAGTGAAAATAAATAAATGAATAGTTGGACCTTTCCCTTGGTGCTGCAGGTCTTCGTCTCTTGCGTTTGCGACTGCGGCCCTCTTTCTTGCTGGCAAGCGGCACTCGAGGAGGCACGACACTCACGTGGCGGTAGTAGTCACACAGCGCTCGCGCAATCGACCGACCTATTTTCGTGTCTAGATTACTGAATTAAGAAAAAAATATTCTTGTATAGGTAGTGCGCATAGGGCCATACATAGGGTATATTTAAGTTATGTAAACAAAAGTAATTTTTGTAATTTATAGTTACCTATAGCTAATTTGTATTAAGACACTAGATGTAATAGTAACTATTTGATGTACTGCACCTGTTTATTTTCATCTATATCTTTGGAAGGTGGAAAAAGGATACAAGCATCTTCAGTGTAGTGCATATAGGGCCCCCTTGGAGTAATCCGGCGGCCACCAATGGACGCGAGCAAAGTGTACGCGTCGATACTGCCCGTAGGAAGCGTCCGCCGGGCGCTGCCAGTCACCGCGACATCGGAGTTGTAAAGACAGGCTTCAGGACGCCAGGCTTCTACACGCCCAGCTAGGAATTTGGGCAGTACGGCGTGACGCTCGAATCTTTGAAATCAACGTTTCGATTAAATGTGTTGCTGTATAAAATTGTAGACAAAACAGAAAAAAAATTACTTGAATGGGCAAAAACAAATAATATTTTGAAGGGTTCTGTGATGCTGCAAAAGCTAAAAGAAACTAAAAACTTCATTAGTATTGGTCGGTCACTTATTCACATTAATTTGTAATTGTAACCACAACCCCATCCCAAACTAGTTATTATTAAAAAAAAAAAAAACAAACCGCTAATTCACTGGATATACCTATATAGAGCAGAATAATATTTATTTGAGGAGTTTTGGCGCCATGCTAAAGTCGCTCAGTTATCGTCATTGTATTTATTTTCTAATATTTGTGTTTTTTCGAGTATTTGTGCATAATAAAGGTGGATTATTATTCGCTAAGTGTTCGTGAACTTTAATCCTTGTCACCAAAATCTCCCAAGTTAAAGCTAAGTGAAACTTCCACCGCTTCACTTAGCCC
The DNA here is from genome assembly GCA_947044815.1 of Apomyelois bistriatella. Classification (NCBI taxonomy): domain Eukaryota; kingdom Metazoa; phylum Arthropoda; class Insecta; order Lepidoptera; family Pyralidae; genus Apomyelois; species Apomyelois bistriatella. The sequence continues at coordinate 3,991,006 of OX345688.1, forward strand.
TTGACTAACTTGACTAGACATGACTACTGACTTGACTTGACTGTGACTCGACAAAATGAAGAACATTTATATAAAACTTGATACTGGCAAAAATAAGCTATATGTTTGATTGCCATATTGTGGATTATATCCAGATCTAAAAAAAAAAAATTATTGTTAACAAAAGTTTATGAAAATAAATATGCTAGTAATTTCCAAATATAATTGAAGTAGAAGGCTGTTTTTCACCTGTAAACGTCATCATAGGAGTTCCCCCGCACAAACACTCCCTCGTGGCTCATGTCCGCGTGGATGTCGATGATGAAATCCAGTTGCACCCCCTGCGGCGCGGCATGCAAATGTTTTAAATTAAACTACCACTTGTGAGATATGATAAAGGAATTCACAGTGGGTAAACTAAAAAGTATAAGTATATCTTTTATGTGTAACGTGTTTCGCTTGGAAGATGAAGATGGAGTTCAATCTTTATGGCACGATTTGCTTTTTTTAGGGTTCCGTACAAATATGAAAAAACGGAACCCTTATAGGATAATTCGTGCTTCTGTCTGTCCTACTGGAGCAAAACAGATGAAATTTGGTAGGCTGGCGTTATCCTGTGACGCAAACACAGATGTGCAAAAGTACCTAAATAAATATATGTTTTTTAAAAACGGTCATTTTCGGTTAGGGTTACCAGATGAAAAAATCAAAAGTCTGGAAAAAAGGCCTGATTTCCATGGAAAAGTCCTGAGATTTTCTACAGCTTGAGAATTTTCTCTCAACAAACGTATTATTATCATGCGCACTCGTTTTACGCGACGCGTTGCAAGCTTGTATGTACATCGCACTCTATTTGTTTTTAGTTTGTTTTACTTTGATAAATAAGTATTGATTTGAACTGTTCAATCGTTACCAAAAAATTGGTTGCCTGTAAAGTCGGTATACGGGCGAAAGTTTTACGTGACAACCATGCCCGAGTGGAAGGGACGCGTGCCTCTCACTCGCTCTCATTGTGAGCGCATAACGTGAGCGGAGCGTAACGCAGTTTCTTGAAGTGTAACCCGGCAAACCAACTTATAAGACGTTGTCACGTCAAAAAAATTTTGTTTAGTAGTTTAATAAGAGAGATCTTTAAAATGTAACCCTGTGTTTTATTGAAAATCCTGAGCTATCACTAGATTTGCTAAATCCGGCCGGAATCCAGAGAAGACGAAAAATCCTGAAATCACAGGACAAATTCTAAGGTATGGTAACCCTATTTTCGGGGGACAAATTAGGGATTACCTACTTATTGCTCGTGGGATTTAGGATTCAAATTCATAAGGTTTACGTCTAAACCCCGGGCTAGTAATAAGTATAAAATAAACCTTTTCAGATGTCATTTTCTTGACAACATCATTAAGCGCGATGAGTGCAGGGTGCGAGTAGGTGGTCGCGCGGTCCCAGCACCGGTTAAGGTCAGAACCCAGCAAGTCTGAGCGCTGGTTGCCTAGGAACACGCCGTCGGGGTTCACCATCGGAACTACCTGCGTTTGTAGATTTCATCTAAGACAGTTCGCATTGACAGTTTCTAGGTACTTATCTACTCTACTTTCAATATCTACATTGTAAGTGGCTCCTAATCTTCAGTTTTGCCATACTTAAAAGCACAAGCAAACGTGTTTGCGAGGGCAGTTGCGTTACTTTTATATTACAACGCTGTTGTTCGTTAACGTTATTTACTTCTTAAACAAATTCTAAATTAGTGTTATGAGCTAGGACATTTGTGGACTTGGACCATGGACTCTACCTATATGTAAGTAATAATGTATGAAGTTTTCTACCTGTATCACGATATTGTTCCGTAGTGCTGATGCCTTTTCCGAAGAGCTCACCATAAAGTCCAAGAATCCTAAAAAAATGGAAAGAATTAAATAATGTTTCACTACAACTAAAAGAGCCGATAAACAACCATTCAACTATCTGATGGTAAGCGATGACCGAATAGCCTATGGATGCTTTGAATCTAATTGATTTGAATTAATTGCTTTAATTGGTTTCACATCACCCCTCTAATCGTAAGATATAGGTGTTGTTTTTCCTACTTCCTACCTTGGCAAATGAAGGAAGCCGGCTGTTCGCCGCTGTGCACCCTGGACAAGATCAGCACCACTCGTTTCTTAGGTGCCGCTGGCTTGCCTTTTAACAGCACTTGATTCTCTATTTGCTCTTTTTCTTTTGCGCCGAAGTCGCCTATCGTGATCAGGTCCACTTTTCTTTTTTGCTGTAAATATTTTTTTATTAAGTAAGTAAGTAGCTCCAGTGTGATAGCAATAATAGCAAGCGTCAAGGGTGTTGGGTCTGTATCCAAAATGTCCATTCTCCTCCGTCTGCCAGAGGACTTTATCTATGTGTCCATTATATGTATATATATATACTTATATATATATACTTATATATACATACAGACATCAAAATTCTAGCAACTAAAAATAAAGAAAATAAATTCACAGGAAAGCGGTTCTGGGGACTACGAAGCAACCAGCTGAAGACCCAGAGGAGGTAAGATAAAAAAAAAAAACATAGTTCATAAAAACAGTTTAGGCCTCATATTCTTAACCACCATCTATATTGATGTGTGATATAGAGAAATATTTGTTCTTGCGCTTAGTTCAGCTTAGTTGTTTCAACCTAAAATTCAAGAAAGAAAAATTAGACTAATTTAAATTTCGAATAATCACCGTAGTTTGAGCTATCGTCTCCCTGGTGGCGAATGCTTGGGCGCGTTTCTCCCAAACAGTGAGGTACTTCTGCAGCCTGGAATAGGAGTAGGGGGCGGCTGTGGCGAACTGGTACACATCCTCCTCCTTGTCGAAGGCAAAGGCGATGCTGAGGATCTTGCGGCCGCGGTGGGGCAGTGAGCGGTGGTAGAACATTAGACGGCGAGGCAGACGTTGCCTGTACGACATTTAACGATTGAATTACATGTCAATTTTATTGGTCATTAGAGCTTGCATTTTCAATTTGCCCTCAAGCTTGATTAATAGGTTAGCGTGATTTCCTAGATTTATTATTTCAGATAGGACAGACGACTAGCTCCCTCAGATTTCCAATCTGACTTATTTAAAGCTTCTTCCTTAATCTTCCTTTTTTCAATTATAATTACTTAATCCAATCCAATTACTTAATAAATCTTATGTAAAATGGTTAAATACTAAATTAAATTTTTTGTGGTAATTAAGATTAGTGTTAAAGAAATGGAAAATATAAATATGAAATGTGCAATTAATGATAATTAATGATAATTGCAAATTTTATATTTCGATTTTATATTAAATATATAAAAGGTATCATATTAAATATCTAATTGGGTGAACCTACGTACCTACATCTAAATAACTAGAAAATAATGATTTATATAGGTTTGCACTCACCATTTATACCGTGACGTAGAGCGAACTAAAGGAGTCATGTCGGTATTGTACAACGTATGCTCTTTACCTAGATTTACTATGTTAAAAATCACCCTCTGAAAAAATAAATTCCCTTATACATCAATAATAATATAACCAATAGGTACAATAAAATTTGTCAAAAAATTATTTTTTATTGTAAAAAAAAGACGTGTGGCACTCGGGGACTGCCGCGGTAAAGCTATTGCATAGCATTTTTTATCAACTTATACAATTATAATTATTTATTTATTTATGCAGTTTTTTTTTCTTTGATATTGAAGCATGTGTAGGGACAGTTTCCTATATGTATTAATATTTTATGTTTAACCACTACCTTTACCACTATTTTGTGTACATTGTTAATTTGTTATAAGGCAAGGCGAAACAAATAATTGAAACATCAAAATTAATTCTAAACTAAATGTGAACAGTAGACCTCGCGACCAACCCAAATAAAAAAAAAAGAAATAAAAAACGAAATCAAAATCAAAATGAAAATAAGTATCAAGTTATGCATTAAGTTAGCCCGAACTACATGGTAGGCGGAGTACATGGTAGGAGGTTGTCAGGTTTTTTCGTTACGGAATTTCTTGATTCACTCGCCGCGCTCAAAGTCCGCGATAAAAGCTATGCAATAGCTTAAAAATGTCTTTTAATATCCATTTATTTGCGTAAAGGGTTAACAAATTAAAATTATTATCTACTTGACTTCACAACAATCATGTCAAGAGTCACCTGATCTTGCTTGACATTCTCCACGGTGAAGTTAAACCAGAACCGGCACCTGGGTCGGCAGGTGTCCGGCCTGATGAACAGGTCGTACTCGAGGTCAGAGATGTGGTCTGCCCTGCCCAGGTTACCACACTCGAACGCCGCGTCGAAGCACAGCTGCCCGCGCTTGGCTTTGCCACTTTGCCCGGCAGGTCTTACTATCAGGCGGTTCAGGTTACCCAGACCTCCCTCACCATCGCTTTCTTCGCTGTCTATGGAAAAAACACAGAAATGGATTTGGAAGCCCAAGGCTTTAAGTCCGCCACTTAAGGATGCTTTTCATACCATCATAAATACTCGTGCTTATATCTTAGAGATGGGAAGCAGTAACGCCTCTGTTGCCGACTCTAAAGGATTTTATTGACGCCCACTTAAACCTTCTTTCCTACTTAGATACTTATTTATTAGACACTAGCTGTTGCCCGAGGCTCCGCTCGCGTGCGCCTCGATTCAACGTGCTCGAAAGTAAGATATGTTTGACTCCTAGTGCATAACTATATCCATACTAAATTTCAACACAATCGGTCCAGCAGTTTAGCCGTGAAGAGGTGATAGACAGACAGACAGACTTTCACATTTATAATATTAGTATGGAAGTTTAGATTATCTTCGTGGAGAATCACGAGTCTGTCTATACACTTTGAGAGGCTTGAGCAGGGATACCTACTGATTCAACACTTGAAAGACTTTTAGAGAAGTTGATGTAATGTATGTGGTATTCCTCCTTTAAGCCCGTTAACCTTATCTTCAAATCAGCTAATATCTAGCGCGTATGTATATGCTTTGTGATACATAAGTTAATAACGTAAGTTTAGGCAATTAGCATTCCTAATCAAAACATAAGTGTATACATGATAAACAATCTACGTGGGTAAAACTCATCAAACGCCAATACTAATTACACCTCAATAATGAACCGTCAATACTCAAAGTGCACTGGTACCATCGTTCCCGCCATGGTAAATGCTGGTGTGTTCCAGCTGATCAGTGTACGCCGCCATGCAAGTTATTCCCGACTGACGTGCCTCCAAGATTGCCGGCTACACCACGATAAGTGTAAGGAAACCGTTTAGTTAACCAGGGCTGGATTATTATTAGGAAGTCTAAAATAAGCTGCAGAAAAGGCGTCGTCACAATATAATTACTGCTTCGTGATAATTACGGATGACACTTCGAAACTAGATGTCTGATTAACGTGGCGTTTAATGACATTATATAAAACTCAGAATATTATTAAATAGAAAAATATATGTTTGATCTTCTGCCAGACGTTAACCCCACTTAGGAGTATTCTTTTTGCTGAAATGCCTAAAATTACTTTAGATATTCAGCCGCAGATCTCTAAACTAACCCATGTTGAAAGCAGTTTGCGTCAAGGATTCATGCGACATGTAGCATTTTTTTATTGGATTAAAAATTTGCAAGCGTTTGTGAAGACACAAAAAAGTGTTTTAGCTCTTACAAGAAAGAACCAATATATATTTTAGTTAAAATGGGCATAACAGACTTTTGTTAATTTTTATAAATAAGGGAATATTCGTCGGCATCTGCAGGATTTTGAGCTAAGACCATCTGGCATATACCTCTAGGAAAAGTTGGTTAAAAAGCGTGGCCACGTTAAAAACTAAGCATCAACATCTAATAAATAAACCTCGCTACGAGTAATTTGATGATATTAACTCCTACTAGAGCTGGGCCCCCGGCATTAGTATTTTCTTGGGCACTTTATGTTTTAAAGTCCGGGCCTGTTCTAAACACGCCAACGCCTATCGTCTTGTAAAACCTATTGAAATTCAAACTACTTGGAATTGACCCGGCGCGGCCCTGTAGATAACGCCTGGGAATTTAATGGTAACAGAAGTTACATGCAAGCAATTTATATACTTAGCTTAGATATTGTTATTTTCAGATACATACTTAATAAAAATAAAAATAGTAATTTCTCGTTTTAAAGAAAATCACGTGGTCTGTTACTAAATCCTATTGTTTCCTCGGTATTGTTGTCTAATCTAAATAAATTCTAACAAAATTTAAAGAATAACCCAGATATTTTCCAATACATTTAACGATCACGAAAATGGAATCCGCAACTATTGGCTAAATGGTACCTTCCGAAGCACACAGAATCATTTTTCTTATCAGACAATCAAGTGATCCAAGCCTACAGTGTCCTAGGGCACAGTAAACAACTTGTACAAATGCCTATGACTGTACATTACATACAGTAACATTGGTTGTGATTAGAAATAGTGCTTAAAGTAGTATCGGTATTGGCCCAGTAAGTAATTTTCAATTTCCTCGAACAAGACACGCGAACATCCTAGATTTTATGTCCTAAAGTAGTATCGTACCTATATGTGTGATGACACGCTATGGTAAGTGCCTGTAGTAAGTGCAGTCTTTATTTTAAAGTGTTTTTTAGTCTTTATCATCATCATTTCGTGTAGGTGTCACGGTCAATCGACCATGCACACCCTGGTGTCAGAGTTCGTCAACCGCCTTTAGGCGTCTGACGTGGTTCCTTTAACGACTACTACTACTACGTTATTAAATAATTACTTAGGGGGTAGGGGTTATTGCATGGTAAATAAATATATTATTTTCAAAATATGGGCTGTACAACGCAATATTTTTTATTAATGAACAGCGAGAAAATGCTGCCAGACTTATTCATATATAAGTTGTTCTGTTGTAATGTGTCAGAAAGTGTAAATAAATAATTTTATACAAGCACAATGCCGCAGTGGCACTAAAAATTTATTTATTTTAATTTGTTAGTTATTCAACTAATAAATATCGTCAGAGGAACGTTATTAAAAAAGGTGTTTGCCGAAAACTGAAATTGATCACACATATAATTATGGAACAAGAATGGATTTACTCACCTGACATAATCTAGTCTTTCCTAATTAATAACACTTAACTACATATATTAAATAAGGCACTGATCACATAATTACAGGGTGTCCGTGCGACTCTGCCGTCCCTTGCACTGACTGCATGGAAGCCAATCGTTGCCACGCTACACCGTAATGCGACATTTTCTTCATAATAAGCGCACAATAAAAACAAAATATTATGTATCTTTTAACTTGGTTTACAAGCCTTTGTCGGAGTTACGGTTGCCGGGCAACCGGTTGGCGCATTGAACATTCTGGATGCAAGCACGATACGAAGATCTAGATGTATATGTATGCTTATATTGCTTGATTCCTTAATAGCTTATTTATATTACGACATTTTTTTTAAATATATATATGGACAAAATCGCACAGTCTGAGTTAGCCCCAAAGTAAATTCGAGACTTGTATTATGAGATAATAACTCAACGATACTCCATTTTTTAACAAATACATACATAGATAAACAAACATCCAAGGCCAATCAGAAAGGGATAATTTTTCATCTTGACCTGACCGGCGATCGAACCCGGGTCCTCCTCACAGAAGTCGTCTAATTGGAACTAATTGTAGCTACATCTTTGAGGATCTTAGTTTGTATTTTTGATCCAACGGAACATATATTGGTCTATAACAGAGAAGATAAGCTTTAGCCCCTTAGCTTTAAACTCTATAGGTAAAGTTTACATCCGCATCCTAGGCCTTTAGGGGTAAGATACGGGTAAAATGAAGCTAAATTGACAAAAGTACCTAAGGTTAATAGCTATAGCCAGAGATAGTTAAATTAAGAAGCCATTTGCATTTTTTGGACTTGTAGATGAAAAAAAAATCCTGAAAGCGTAAAATTTTGCTGGCCCGTTTCACTGTCAGAAAATATTTTCTAGCCCATTTCTATGATCGGTTTTAACGATATACACTAGATGAAAAACATCTGGCAAATTATATGTTAATCTTACCATTTATAAAAAATATTAATCAATCAGTGTAGTTCGAGCGCCTCGTAGTCTACGATGGCTACGAGTCGTAGACCGTAGCATGGTCTACGACTCGTAGCCATCATAGACAAAGCGTAGCAAAAAACTTCTATATTCCTGGTTTTTTTCTAAGACTGCCTGGAGTTGCAAGTCTTTGTTTAACTTTATTTAAAGTAGCAGGTCATAAGAATTAAAACACCGTGAACTATGAACATTTCATTTATTAATAAATATATACCTATTATTACAATAATAATATACCCGGCATCACAGTGCCGCCGCCGCAAACATCGACAAAGCTCAACGTATAGTACCGAAACAACTGCCTGATGTTATACCAAACTCCTGCGTTAATATATACAAGTCTTTTTTCTTAAAACCGTTTTGACTAATAAAAAAAAGCTTGTAGTAGGTACTCAGAGGTTTTTGATTTAATTAAAAAAAACAATAAGTAACCAACCAATTTTGTTTTGTTTTATTTATTATATATTTTATCGATACTTAAATAATAAATTTTCTTTAATTTTCAAGACGAAAAACAAAACTAGATTTTTTTCAATATTTTCTGACATTCGCTTGTTTTCAAAGTGTCACTATCTAATATCTAAAGTGTATCTACAAAGTTAGTTTTTGGTAAAAAAAAAACATAACGATATCACTATAACTTAAAAAGTTTGACCAAAACTGATTGTCTTTACTTCATATTTTGTGGAATTTTATGGAGTTTTTGGAGGGAAAGTAAACTGTCGCTATGTCCGCGCTGTATTTAATTTCCAAAACTTAGGTTTTTCGAGTGTTTGTGCTTAATATTGGTGGATTATTATTCGCAAAGTGTTCGTGAACAAGCGTGAGTGTTGGGAAGTGATACAGTGTCGATTACGTGACTTTTTATCTTTGTCACCAAAATCTCCATGATATAGCTAAGTGAAATTTTTCCACCGCTTCACTTAGCCATTTGACTCAGACTAGACTTACTTACTTGACTGGACTTGACTATTGACTTGAATTTTTGACTCGACTGACTTAAGTAGGACTGAAGAAGATTAATAAATTCAAGAAAGGCCTTAAAGGACTAGATTCCATGGCCGTAAAAACTATTCAAAAAAAAAAAAATTGTGAAATTTTATCATTTTATCATGAAAATTATTAAGCACAACATAGATTAAAAAAAAAAATTGCGGAGACCGCGCGCGATACGAACTTCTTTGACATACAAGCATATGTAGAAAATAAAAAGACAAAAATGTCTTACTGTATCAGTCATTTTTATAATAACATTATAAGGTTGAATCGACTAACTAATCAACATAAATATCTGAATTATACTTAAAATAAATAATTATTAGATGTTGTCATGAACACGTGTACCCAAAAAGTGAATAAAATATTAATCACCTTTCCTATCTAATTCTTTATTCCCAGATTCAGTTGCCCGGAGATTATAATTATTTGTTATTCATTTAAACATATTTTTAATATAAAATTAACAATAAAAATCTGAAAAATATAGGTAGATTTAAAAAAAAACATACTAAAGCACAAAATATGTATATACATATATATACACAATACATAGTATATATATTCTACTATTGGTTTTTGAAGAGAAAGTGCTGCTTACAGTAATATTAATGTATTTCTTAGGTTACACAGTAACACAGTGTCGATCAGATTTATGTTAGTGATATTTATTTCTTTAATATGTATAAGTATAATTGTCGGGCTTAATGCTTCTATCTCTGCCAGTCAACCAAAGGAGAAACAAAAAATTTGGGCGGCGAAATAGGTTATGACGATATTAGAAATATCCTTAACGGTTATAATTGTTTTAGCCATAAAAACGAAACCGACTTCAATTCCTCAACTAAAAAGGATGAAATAATTAATACATTGTTGTTTAAATATGCTTCATATCAAACATTTAGATAAATATGAAGTCTAAGAAAGTATACTGTGACTCAAAAAAAAAATATCAAAAATAAAAAAAAATACAGCAAAAAGCATATTTTTAAAATACCCATAAAAAATACCCATATGTTTTTAAATTCACTTGCTAAAAATGTAAAGGTATAAAATATCACTGCTATTGTCTAAAACTGGTAATAATAAAATTATTGTACTTACTCTCATTTCATACAAATTTTCACTCATATTTTTGACTAGCAACGAATTGTAAAATCAATACATGATATAATTATTTAACCACGACGACTACAATATTGTAAAAATTATGAACCTACTTAAACTATTAACATTATTAGGACTATTAGGGCACATTTATAATGGATAACATTTTATGAATAAATATGTACTTAACAGCAGTTCAACTATATACAACGTTTCTTACTAAAATTGGGCAATTACTGCGTTGAATTTATGTTTTGCACGTAATATTATAACTAGCAAAGAGAGTATTCATCAAAAATGCATGTTAAAAATCTGTTAAATATTTAAAAAAAACATCTATATTTAAAGATTTATTGTAACATGCCTATTTTCACTTTCACTTATATTATGGATTTTAACTGTTCAATTTAGATTTCATAAACAAAAATAAGAAACAAGCACGTTAATTTTTCACTATCACTTCATAGTATAAAACAAAGTCGCTTTCTCTGTCCCTATATCCCTTTGTATGCTTAAATCTTTAAAAACTACGCAACGGATTTTGATGCGGTTTTTTTAATAGATAATGATTCAAGAGGTAGGTTTTTATGCCCATGCGAAGCCGGGGCGGGTCGCTAGTAATTTATAAATTGGTCATCCATGCAGCATTTGCCCACTTAAAGTACCTAATATCTGAAGCCACTCGGGTTACTTAAACATCAAAGTGTACATTATTTTTACAAATCGTTACTATACTGACTAGTTGGTTGATATTAATATTTAGGATTACAAAAACACTTTTATTTTAACATCGTTAATCGTAGTTTTGTGCGTAATTATAAGTGTGGTATGGTACCTATTAGCATATGGTAACTTATTTTTTCATATTGATAATGTCATATTTGAACATGTACAGGTTGTACTTACTGTACAGCTAAATTCTTACAACGACTTAAGTATAACCGTCAAATTATCGGAATTTCTAACAACCATATATCTAGTACCCTTAAAAATGATTGCAAGCATTATACAGTCTGCATAATGTCTCAAAATTCTATATCAAATAAATAAATTTTTATGCTAAAGCTATATTGTGCTTATGTATCATTTCTCTGTCAGTTTTTTCAGTTAAAAAAAATATTATAGAACCGGAATGGTTAATGCTGAACATAGACACTGTTTCTAATCGATCTATTATGAGGTGGACATTCATATTAGAATTTCTACTGTCAAAAGCCTGAATTGAATTGTTTTCATTCTCAACAGATTAAGTAATTATGTATCTTAATACAAATATATATTTTTGACATTTAATTGTCCAATTACAGGTTCAGAGTTCATAATATATGAATCTGTAACAAACTAAAAATTGTCACATTGCGACATTAATTTTTTAAATCCATGCACAATCACCAGTCTACAAGTGAACATCTCGGCACAGTTCCGGGGTAGAGGTGGATCACGCTTGCGTGTCACCGTCGGTGTAGTGCGAGGGCCCCTCGTTGGAGCAGACGGAGTCCTCGGGCGTGCGCGACACGTCGCCCGCCTCGCTGGCCTCCACCACGCTGGCGCTGCCGCCGCCCTTGCCCTTGCCACCGCGACGGGCTTGCAGCGCCTGTCGTACGTATATGTGAGAAACCGTTTTTATACAACGATAGGTACTGTTTGGAACATGTTGGTTGTTTAAATAAAGTTTTGTGGACTGTTTTTAAAACACAATAGAATTTTTATTGTTATAACTGCTATAGCAGTCGTGGGCTAATCTATTCAATTGGATAAGTGAGTTTAGCTAACTTTTGCTGTCTGAAAAATACTTTTTGACGATATACATAGGAAGGCGGTATATGAAAGTTATAAGTAAGCACTTTGTTTTAAAGTTGTAGTTGTTGACTTTCAAATTCTTTTGGCATGCGTTATTCAACCAACAAGTTCCGTTAAAAAACTTAAGTATAAATAACCTACTAGGATAAAAGCAAATCGAAGGTGAATAAGATATCCCTCCAATAAGTATCTTTTTTTTGCGCGGAATATAAGCCAAAAGGTAATTTAGAAAGTGAAGGAAAACCAAAAATAGTTAATTAAAAACTTGATTGATCTCTAAGCAATTTGCTGTAAATCTCAATTTGTCAAGGTTAAATTTATTATAAGTACAAATAAAGCAGACATTAGAGACATTGCATACAGTAGCATAGGACATTAGTGATTTCCCAGCTGTGGTCCCCATAGACCACCTAAAGAACAGTATCCTTAAAATAATATTATGAATTCAAGTTATTCTAAGATAGAGATAGATTCCTATTACATAATTTAATAATGCGCTGCTTAACGAAGCACTATAAACTTTGTACAAAATAGAGAAACTCATTTTCTCGTCAAATAGACAGCCAGAATCATAAGATAGCAAATATTTTTAGTAACTTTTTAGTAAAATGATGTAGGATGATATGTATGAATGAGATAAGATATTTCTCCTCCCTTTTTAACCAAATGAAACTTACAATTATATAGGATTCCGACACCGGAACTAAACCAATGATAACTACTAACACCTATTATATACTAACACCTATACATATTAACTAAGTCTGAAGTTTCTTCTTAAGTCTACTTCTTATCTGATTCTGCAAGATAATCTATTCTTGCTTTCCACTAGTAGGTAGGGTAGGTATTTGCGGTGTTCTGCCTTACAACAGTCTGTGCAGGGTGCGCCCGGGGGCGTTACTTGGCCGCGGAAATAAATCTCAATTCTGACGTAACAGGAAATATGAAAACCTCAGAATAATCTCATTTTTGCGATACTTTGTAATAAAATTATGTTATGCGAGTAAAGTATTCTGGTCAGTAAACAGCAAAAAAAAAAATATTGCAATTAAAATATACCTGACAACGATTCGTTACATCTATAACTCACATTTTGGTTGAAATTAAATAAATAAAATACAATAACGAGAGGTACCCAAATTACTTTCAAATAATAATGACGATTGATGTTTCAATTCACCCTGGTGGGTGCACACAATTTGTTCACTTCGACAACGGCTTTGGTTTTCGTATCCTGTTAAGTCAGTGAGATTTATATCATCGCGGCATAGAGGGTGAGAGCAAAGGGCGGGGTCAGAGTGGCCATCCACGGGGTCATGCGGGTGCTCCACGTGTGCATGCGGTATATATCACACCTCCTTACCTTTTCTCGACTGCCCTTTTTCTAAAGTTGGAGTAGGATGGAAGATGAAACATTTAATTAATGAGAATGAAGACAGTACCACGACACTGAAGGATAAGTATGCCTTGCCACACTCTCAGGCTACATACACATCACTATATCGATTTTTTCATACATTTCGCTACATGACTCAAGATAATAAAGAAAATTACGTACATAAAATAAGGAAGAAATGGGAAGATAGGTGATATTAACCACTATAAGGAAGTTAACTAAGGATGTAGTAATTGGATTCACAAATCAAACACAAACAAGGTTACTCAAACAAGATACATAGAACTAAAGAAAGACAGAAAATAAAAATATGCCTAAGTTTTGAAAATAAATCAATTAATAATAAGTCCACTGTGTATATAATTGAAATTATGTACATTATGCAGATATGATGTATTTAACTATATATATTTAATCAAAAATGTAAGTTTGCTTTTGTTTGTTCTAAAATCACTGAAATAGTTTCAGTTACTTTGTTGGTCTAATCGTATTCCTGTTAAGTTGTTCTAGATTAAAAAGTGCCAATGAGAGGCATAAAACAAGCTAATGTAGGTGAAATGTTATATCATATTCAAGCTACATTCTCTTCACAAAATACCTGTAAAGAGAACCGCCTGTGGGGGGGCTTTCTGCCTCCTCTTCGCTTGCTAATGTGTGGGTTGTCTCGCCGTAGAGTTTTGTTCCTCAGTATTTCCAACTGGACGTATAATCTCTTTAGTTCAGCTCTCACTTCCTCCGAGGTCGGCTCCTCTTCACCCTCCGCGCCGAAACCCTCAGCTGGACCTCGTCGAGATACCTATAAGAATTGATGGAGTTCTGTAAATATATTTAAGGTGCCATTGCACCATTTGCACCTTAAATATATTTTATTATATACATCTTTTATATACATCACATTTATTATATATATGGGTGAAGAGATGTCAAGTTTCTTAAATATATATTTTTTTAATCTTTTATTATTATAAGATTCCTCTGCACTGTCAGATTTCAATCACAATGGCAATCGTTAGTACTAACTAACGATTGCCATTTTGCGATATCAGCCGGGACCAATGCCTTAATGTGTCTTCCGAAGCAGTACAAAATAAATTAGCGACCAAACCAAGATAGGCCACGCACTCGCCGTCCCATGACGAGCGTTATCGTAACGATTACGCATACATACCCCGCCAGGCTATTGAAATTCTCATATTGAAACTTATAAAGGTATGATTATTAATTAAATCATAATAGAGTTGATTTATGAATTGAATTAAATTCAAAGGAGGAAACTGATGAATCAGGAAAATTACTAGCGAAATTGTCAACCTACCGAAACTGTCTAATATGTAAACCGTGGGTCTAAAAACGCCACTTTGAGCAATTCATCGAATCAAATTCATATGACGAATTCCTTAGCGATTCTTTAGCAATTCCTATTTCTTTCAATTTTTTTGAAGAGGAATTGCAAAGTTTAGTTGGCCATTTTACAAAAAATAGAGGGATTGCTACAGAATTGCTAAGGAATTCGTAATATGAATCGATTCGACGAATTGCTCAAAGTGGCGTTTTAGACCCCCTGGTGAATTAGTGCAAATGACGAGTAAGGAAACTGACCGGTGGTACGCTAAGCCATTTTTTCATTCTATTGAATTAAAATGATTTATACTAACATAGTAACAAACTCAAAATGTAACGAACATACTGATATGCATTGTACCCGAAATAAAAGAATTATTTATTGTAACGTCGAATATTAATTTACTGGCAATAATCTTGGTCATAATAAGTGGGGGTAGTTCAAGAAAAAAATATATAAAGCATACCCGTTAGTAAAAGTCTTTATTTGTCCGTCGAGGAGTTAGCATAGATCTTAACATTCTCTTCTCAGCAGGCGTGACATAGCTCTTAGTGCAAATAATGTCAGTTTGTGTATTGATCAGTTGTTGTTGAGCCAGCGTAGTAATAAAATGGCCATGTAGCTTAGTTAGCACGATGGGCATCTCCAAAGCTTGGCGGAGATAACAGATGTGCGCGGAGGTATGGAGCGTCTGTCATCTGAGCCGTGATATAAATAATGCCTAGACCTAAACCTATTGTGACGCATTCGCTTTCCTTTTTCTTTTTTGTTTTAATTTTTTTCTCGTTATATGATTTATTTATGTAGATATAGTAAAGTGTACCTCCTGCGCGAGCGACCTCGCGCGGTACCCGTGCCACAGCCTGGGCGCAAGCACGCAGGCCAGCGCCGTGCCGGCCGACAGTTGCGCGCGCGCCGCCGCCGCCAGCGGGGAGCGCTCGGGGGCCGCGCCCGCCAGCGCCGCACCGCGCCATGACAGCCCGCACAGCGCCTCGCAGCACAGCGCGCCCGCCAGCCAGCCGCGCTCCTGACGACACGCACAGGTATTAACACACAGCGACCGCCACGACAGCCCGCACAGCGCCTCGCAGCACAGCGCGCCCGCCAGCCAGCCGCGCTCCTGACGACACGCACAGGTATTAACACACAGCGACCGCCACGACAGCCCGCACAGCGCCTCGCAGCACAGCGCGCCCGCCAGCCAGCCGCGCTCCTGACGACACGCACAGGTATTAACACACAGCGACCGCCACGACAGCCCGCACAGCGCCTCGCAGCACAGCGCGCCCGCCAGCCAGCCGCGCTCCTGACGACACGCACAGGTATTAACACACAGCGACCGCCACGACAGCCCGCACAGCGCCTCGCAGCACAGCGCGCCCGCCAGCCAGCCGCGCTCCTGACGACACGCACAGGTATTAACACACAGCGACCGCCACGACAGCCCGCACAGCGACTCGCAGCACAGCGCGCCCGCCAGCCAGCCGCGCTCCTGACGACACGCACAGGTATTAACACACAGCGACCGCCACGACAGCCCGCACAGCGCCTCGCAGCACAGCGCGCCCGCCAGCCAGCCGCGCTCCTGACGACACGCACAGGTATTAACACACAGCGACCGCCACGACAGCCCGCACAGCGCCTCGCAGCACAGCGCGCCCGCCAGCCAGCCGCGCTCCTGACGACACGCACAGGTATTAACACACAGCGACCGCCACGACAGCCCGCACAGCGCCTCGCAGCACAGCGCGCCCGCCAGCCAGCCGCGCTCCTGACGACACGCACAGGTATTAACACACAGCGACCGCCACGACAGCCCGCACAGCGCCTCGCAGCACAGCGCGCCCGCCAGCCAGCCGCGCTCCTGACGACACGCACAGGTATTAACACACAGCGACCGCCACGACAGCCCGCACAGCGCCTCGCAGCACAGCGCGCCCGCCAGCCAGCCGCGCTCCTGACGACACGCACAGGTATTAACACACAGCGACCGCCACGACAGCCCGCACAGCGCCTCGCAGCACAGCGCGCCCGCCAGCCAGCCGCGCTCCTGACGACACGCACAGGTATTAACACACAGCGACCGCCACGACAGCCCGCACAGCGCCTCGCAGCACAGCGCGCCCGCCAGCCAGCCGCGCTCCTGACGATACGCACAGGAACACAAAGCGACCGCCACAAGTTTGAATTTCAATTTGAAACGTTCATGCATTCCTGAGAAAAAAAAGTTTGACAGAGACGAACTACAAAAATATATTATGTGTCGTTTTTGCCTTTTGAGATACGGAACCCTAAAAATTAACTAAGAACTAAGAATAAGGTAACTTTTTCCACCACATTAGGCGGCTTATTAGTGATCTTGTAGGTTCTAAAGAAACTTGCCTGGAATGGTACATTGGCGTTCCTCGCCGCATACGCTATCCTGACCCCGGCCGCCAGCAGCAGCAGCTCGGCCGCCGCAGTGACGTGATGCCAGGCCGCGCGTGCGCAGCTCTCGCCGCCGTCGTCGTCACACGCTGCCGTGGCCGTGAATGCTGCTAGATAGCACGCGGCGCCCGATATCATGGCACCCACTACTCGAAGGACCTGGAAATTTTAGGATTGTGTTAATATCAGTTAACATATTTGTTCATGAAATGTCATAAAACTATGACGTATTGACGCAGCTACTGTGGATAAAATGAAGAGGCTGACCTACTTTGCCGATTCATCATCATAATTGGAATAGGAAATATAGGAAGAAGAAGCACGAGTTTCCAAAAACTAAATAACAAATGATTTGCGGTTCATAAGCAAACGTCTAAGTCACACAACATATACTTTACGATATTTGATGATTCTATAAATTCTTAGAAAATCGGGAGAGGAGCGCTTCCACAAACGGGCTATCACTATCGGGCTGGATGATCTTAAATATCACTTGATGGCAGAGCGGACTTCTTTCTTGATTTGATATTTGTTATATAGGAGCCGTTATCCATACTAATATTATAAATGCGAAAGTCTGTCTGTCTGTCTGTCTGTCACCTCTTCACGGCTAAACTGCTGAACCGATTGTGATGAAATTTGGTAGGGATGTAGTTAACGACCTGAGGTCAGACATAGGCTTTTGGGCGCGATATAACCGAGTCCCACGCGGGGCGAAGCCACGGGAAACAGCTAGTTTGTTATAAATGTGAATGCAATAAATAAATTGAAATTGAAGTTGACTAGCAAGTCATTGCGCGAAATAACAGAAGCCTTTTTTTATTTTGCAGGCTAATTCAATTTAGGTCGTTGAGTATCTAAGTACATAGATGACCTCTTTACCTCTGAGTCTCTCGGTGTCCACCGATGCGCCTTCCTGGTCCGGAATTCGGCAAGTAGCACCCACAACCGGAGCACCACGGAGCCGTAGCACGCCACGAAACCGAGCTCGCGCAGCCACGCGCCTGCTATGCAGCGCCATTGAGCTACTGAGATATACTGCGACGCCGCCTGCAATCAGAAAGATTACCATGGAGTTAGTGGTTAGGAAGTCAGAAAGGTCCTGGATATGAGTGCGGGCACAGAATTTTAAAATATTAATATTATTCGGATAATTTATCTGTTCTGTGAGTGCGGAATAGTAGCAACAACATCTTGCGAGCAGACTCGACTGTCGTCTGTACGTGAGTGATGGCAACACTACTAGCATAAAGTTATACTGTTACGAAATTAAAAAAATGCCTCATGGTTGGAAACCACAGAAAAAGTTGAGCAACACTGCCTGTAGAAATTTCTCGTACACCACGGACGTATCCCCGCAATAGAACATTCACCGTGGATCACACTGGAACGATTCTCATGAACCTTATATGTATGGACATAAGGTATAGAATCAATTGGCTCGCGGAGATCTTCGCTTCTAGAAGTCGGTGCGTATGTACCAGGCCTAGAATGATCGAGAAATAATGGAGCGAGATGGCGATACCTCCGTCTCTGTCTTACTCTTCGGGAGTGATTGGAAACTAGCTGTTGCCCGCGGCTCCGCCCGCGTGGGACTCTGTTATATCGCGCCCAAAAGTAGCCTATGTTTGACCTCAGGTCTTTAACTACATCCCTACCAAATTTCATCACAATCGGTCCAGCAGTTTAGCCGTGAAGAGGTGACAGACAGACAGACAGAGAGACAGACAGACAGACTTTCGCATTTATAATACTAGTAGGGACTAGTAGGGACTAGTAGGGATAGGGAAGTAGGGATAGGGATGTTCTGGAAAGTACCTGATCGAGTTTCTGGGCCTATATAAGCGGCAGATCGTGACTTGTGAGTCAGTTTGTGTTCAGGAGTGATACAAGTGACTTCGAAGCGAGAACTAAGGAGTGATAACCAACGACCTCGGCGATTATTACGGACAGTGAATACCTAGAGTTTTGGATATTTTGTGACCATCCGTGGACATATTTGTGTTGGACGTGAATAAAGTCTGCTCAGTGTCATCAGGCGTTTCTTTCTCCAAATTGCGAACCCCCAGCTCGTAATAATACTAACATTTATGAGACTATGTTTCTTGAATAAATATTTTTTCATGCATTAATTCATTAACCATTCAGTTAAAAATAAAGAAAAGACGATCGTTTCCGTGAGATGTCTATAGATCAACCAAACATGCTATAAAAAATTTAATTTATTAGTAATAAATTTACTTATTACTATTTACTTTTTTCAAGAGTAAAATATTAATAAAAATAATATATTTACCGAAGCATACATTAACATGGCGCCGAGTAACACCACCTCCAAAACGGTCCACATGCCCATTGCTACTGCCTGCAAAAATAAATTAAATTTTACCAATAAATTATATCTGTAATATGACATTTTTCTTTTAAGTATATATATTTTACTTTATTTACTAACTAAAGATGCGACCATAGGCCATACTTAGATCATTTAGGGCATACAGTGTCACAATTATTATTTTTCTTTTTTTATGATGAGCCCATTAAGGACACAAATGAGCATTGCCTTCAATGACATCTATTTGTAGGCATATACCTTCCGGTATAAGTCTGAAGGAGGAAGGCTGCAGTATCGCTGTTTTAACCACGCAGGGAGTGCACACGCACGTATAGATCGAAAAGCGTGATAGAAAACAAAGCCATCGTCGTTTGGGGGGCAAATTTTAAGCTGCAGAGTCTTTAGACGCTAAAGCAGACAGCAGTATGGCGGCTTCCAATCGGTAATTTTGGAAATCCTTGCGTGAAGCCTATGCCTAGCAGTGGAAAACTTGCGGGTGAAATTATGATGATGAAAACAGACTGCCAATCTCACTTCAAATACATAAATACATACAATCACGTCTTTATCCCATACGGAAGCTGGTTTGGTGACACGACGAAGATAATTCACAATGATGACCACGACCACTCCGGCAAGAGTGTACCGAATAAGAGGAAGAAGAAGAATCCCATACGGGGTAGGCAAAGCCTAGGGTCATAAGACCTTAGACAGACCACGTTAAGCATGATGGTAGTTGTAATACTTACTTTACACTTTCTCTTTTTAAAAATGATAAGTCCAATAACGACACAGATGAGCATCCCCGCCAGATTGGCAGCGAGCAGCGCGGCGCGGTACACGTCGGCGAGGCAGGCGGCGGCGTCGCTGCCGACCCCGCACGGCGTGCAGGCCAGCGCGCCGCTGCCCGCCGCCAGCGCGCCGCCGCCGAGCCAACCCGAGCCGCCGGCGCCGGCGTGCCAGTGGTCGGCCCGGCACTTACATCGGTACTGGAAATAATTGTGTGGGTTATAAAACAAAGTCGCTTTCTCTGTCCCTATGTCCCAGCCTGCTTCTGCGAGGAAGCGGTCACTGAGGACGTCCATCACGTACTTTGGGAATGCCCGATTTATGAGGATGACGCTCGGGGTGGGCCCGGTCTACTATTGCGATCTCGTGGGATCTGAGGTGAACTTTAAGCGGCTAAAAGAATTCTCGCATCGGTGGCATAAAATCCGAAGTGGCCTCGAGAGGGGCATCACTTGAAAAGTAGGAGCACATCAAGAATACTGCTACAAGAAGACAAAGAAGACGAAGAGAAAAACTGAAACTGAGACAAACTCCAAGACCTAGAAGACAGAAGCTGGCCTCTGGCCGAGAAGGCAAGCGAGGCGTACGTGTGAACGTAAGCCCCCTAAAGATGGGGGAGAGTTATTAAAAAGCAATGATTGCATAGGTAACCGCTTTCCATCAGGCGAGCCGACGGCCTAGTTGCCTACTTAATATAGAAAATGTACCTCCAGTCTTTTTTCTCCAGGTTCAAGAGCCGGTAAAGCTTCACAATCTGTGGTGGCGACATCACACAGAGGCGGTCCACCCAGCCATTCGTGCATGCTCTCCTCGCAAGGCAGCGCGGGCCAGCGGCGGAATATGGCCGCAGCCGCCCGAGCCGCCCCTGCACCACGGGCCGCCGCCGCTCCTCCCCACCAGCCCCAGTCATCAAACTCGCAGGAGAACCACGCATTCGACCACACCACTGAACTAGCATTCCAAGCTGACGCTAACGTCCTCCAGAACTGTCTTAATGTTACTGAGTTGTTTTGTTGGAAGACGATGAGGCGAGGAGGTTCTGCGACGTAGAGTACGCCAAGGCTGAGTTGCGGGGCGCCTAGCGCGACGGCGGCGGGGGGCGGGGAGAGGGGCGTGCGGGCGGCGGCGCGGGCCAGCACGGCCGCGCGGGCCTCGTCGGCGGCGCCCTGCTCCACCAGCTCGGCCAGGGCGCGCGCTGTGTGCACGGCTGTTGCTTCATGTTCGCGTAGGTTCTGTTTGAGGAAAAAAAATCTTATGTTTAAATAAAACTGTTTTATGTATTCAAAAAAACCAAAGTGACTGCGTAATGTTATCGGTTCAGCTGAGTGAAAATGCAGTATTTCACCTTCATCAAAATCAAATATCTCCTATTAGTTGTCCTTACAGACACTGCATACTTATAAAATTTATTCCTTAAAAGTTCGTAGCGCGTAGCATCGTAGGCATTTGTGCTCCTTCGTAGCGCCGGCCGCTACGAGAATACTTTCTACGAACATTTGAAAGTTGAAATTAATTTTATCGAGCGACTTGTAATCTGGGTCCACGAAATCTGAACGATGAATGATATTAATTCTTAAAGAATTTAACTTTTAATGACACGGATTTGAAATAAAACTCTGAAGTTAAATGCCAGGTGTTCAA
Source organism: Apomyelois bistriatella (assembly GCA_947044815.1). NCBI lineage: Eukaryota > Metazoa > Arthropoda > Insecta > Lepidoptera > Pyralidae > Apomyelois > Apomyelois bistriatella. Next base: position 4,012,921 of record OX345688.1, read on the forward strand.
CTTTAAATTAGGTACCTCCAAAATATTTTTCGGTGAATAATTTAAGTATTTCCTTTATGTTATAACTTTATACCTACCTCTGACAAGGTTTCTTTAACGACCACCAGATATCAGCCGCGCCCTTACTTAGTACGAAATCATCATAGAATTAGGAAATCGCGATGCCAAGCAATTTTTATAATCTATGGGAATCACGGACAGTAAGGGTTTTAAGACACTTCATTGTAATAAACAGTGCCGCTATATTTAGGATCCTAATTAAATCCTGGTCTCTAAAAGGTGATCTTGAGGATGTAATTAAAGAATTAGCTTGAAGCAGAAAGATTCATTCTTATACCTTAGACCCTAAAGTCTCGCGAACAGGTTATTTTATAAAAAAAAAAAACCCACGTTCTCTAGGATTATATTAAATAAACTCTAGCCAGTTTGTCGCGGTGACTATAAAAATGAAAGCAATTAAAAAAGGCGTTAAAGATATTTCAGGGTCGACAGCACGCCCGTGTTCACCGATTTCCATCGGATATGGGCCGCATAGTATCTTACCGCTCAATAGTATACTTACTGGAGGCATAGGCGGTTGGTTCCTAAGCACAAGCGGGTCACAAAGCGGCGCGGCGTCGGCGGTGGCGGGCGGGGCGCGCGGCTCGGCCGGCGCGGCGGCGGCGCCCGCCAGCGCGGCCACCAGCGCCAGCGCCGCGCACCGCACCCGCATCGCTCACCTCCCGTGCCACGCGCTGCTGGATGCCTGGCATACATACCATTTTTATTTTATTTATTTATTTACTTAGCTTTCGCCCGCGTGAGATTCCCTCGGGAACAGTGTTTTTTCCAGGATGAAAGGTCTAGCTATGTTTATGCAAAAATTCTGAAAGGTTGGTTCTATAGATAGAGCGTGAAGATGTAACAAACAAACAAACAAATAAATATACAAACTCACTTTCGCAATTTAAATATTAGTTGGAATTTCCTAAAATTTACAATTATCTTGAGCGTGTTTCCTGGCTGCATCTTCAGCTTACGCTTCAAAGACCAGGGTACGGTATTAATCGTGGTCCTGATTAGCGGTACTGGTTATTACAATAGAGCGACTGCCGCCTGACCTCAATAAAGGGAAACCAGACTATCAGGAACATGATCCGGGTGTGTTAGTGGCCAATACTGAAAGATTTTTCAGGTTGCCTAAATTCATCTGACATAGCATAACGACTGCCATCTACTGGTAGCAGCCAGGACCAACGGCTTAACGAACCTTCCGAAGTACGGAGGAGCTCATCCGTACGTCCGTATCTTTAGCTAAAGATAGATTAAACTTACAATTATCATAACAAACACAAACATAGATATTTTAATCTATTTTCATAGAAGGCTTAACCAAAGATACATCGTTTAGCCAAATGATATCGAAATTCGTCATTGTCACTAAGGGGTTATCATCAACTGATTATCAGACCCGAAACGAGTGAGTAAGCGAGATGGCGCATTACATGATGTAGGGCGACATCCCGCTTTCTCGTATTTTTTCACGAATATAGTCCTCAGATAAAATATTTATCCCAAGTGTTTTCAATTGTATTATCTGATAGTTTGAGAGGAAAGTTTGAAGTAAATCCACGTGCGCAGATGTCAACTTATCAGCGATATTTTTAAACGGTTATCTACTTTAAATTCAAAAATAAAATCTGTCAAGCCCGAATCGGAACCTCTTTTGTTTTTTTTTTTTTTGTTATTATAGCGGTTACAAAAATACATCATCTATGAAAATTTACTGTATCTCACGAACCTATCAAGATTTATAACATAACGACAAAAAATACAGTCACACACAGTTTCGTTAATTTAACTTTTTTAAAAGCCTTCAAATCTTTGGAATATAACTTACCGCCTCGGCTTCGCATGGGCATAAAATCTTTATCTTGAATCAATCTATCTATTAAATAAACCGCATCAAAATCCGTTGCGTAGTTTTAAAGATTTAAGCTTACAAAGGGACAAATTGACATAGAAAGCGACTTTGTTTTATACTATGTAGTGATTGCGACAATTTAATTGAAGGGCAGGGAAACTCCATTATGCAATTGCCACAAACTCCATAATTATCTAATATGATATTATTATATAAAGTTAGTTTATTGTATAATGTCGGTATTAAATAACATCAAGTATTTGAAAAACATACTCAAGAAAAGCGGGATAATATGTACTTATAAGATTATAGATATCACTATCTCTTTGATTTTATCCTAACATGTCATCGATATTAACTAGGATCTTCTTCAGATGGTTAAACAAATAAATATTGAAGCTGAAAGCTGTTGGACGTGTTATTTTTATTATTTTAAAAATGAAAACGTTATACTCTCTGCTATCATTGCAAGTATCTTTTTCAAATATTTTAATTGTCTTTAATTTTAGATTATTTTTTTTTCTTATTATTTCTTTATTTCTTTCAGATTACTTGTGAGCCAAGTCAAATTTCTAGAATGCAAAGCAACTTTAGAAAACCGTCAAAGTACGGTGAGAACTTTTCCAGAAGGGTTCTTATTTGGCACGGCTACTGCTTCCTATCAAGTTGAAGGAGGCTGGGATGCAGATGGTATGTCCAATTACTTACAATTATTTTAAAAGTATTTTAATTTTTATATTATTTTTTGTTACTGACAAAATATGTATTTATAAACTCAGGATTAAATTTGATTGAATCTATGATTAATTTAGTGTTCGATATTTTACAGAATTACTTTTGAACTATTATCTATTCTGTACTATCGGTATTAGTTTTATCGTGATGTATGCTGTAACCTAGCAAAAAAGTAAGTAATTAATTATAAATAAATATAAATCGTATTTTTCAGGAAAGTCTCCAAACATTTGGGATCACCTAACCCACACGGAGCCATGCTCTATAAAGGACTGTTCTAACGGAGATGTCGCTAATGATTCATACAATCAGTATAAACGAGACGTAGAGATTATGAGAGAGCTCGGATTGGATTTTTACAGATTTTCTTTATCATGGACCCGAATTTTACCCACAAGTTTTGTAGACAAAATAAACGAAGCCGGCGTAAACTACTACAACAATCTTATAGACGAGATGCTTCGATACAACATTCAGCCTATGGTAACGTTGTATCATTGGGATCTACCGCAGAAGTTACAAGAACTCGGGGGATGGACTAACCCTCATATAGTAGACTGGTACGGCGATTATGCTCGCACTGTATTTGAACTATTCGGAGATAGAGTAAAATATTGGATCACTATGAATGAACCTCGTGAGATCTGTTACCAAGGCTATGGACATGTTACCATGGCTCCAAGACTTAATATGAAGGGAATAGCCGAATATATGTGTGCCAAAAACCTATTATTAGCGCACGCGCGAGCATACCACATTTATAATGACGAGTTCAGAGACACCCAGAATGGAATAATTGGCATAACGTTAAGTGCTGGTCATTCGGAGCCGGCAACAGAATCAGAAGATGATATAAAAGCAGCAGAAGAAGCAGCACATTTTGCGGTACGTAATATTGAAACATTGGCCTATTTTGGATTGGTCTGCCATAAATAATCTTTATTCTACCAAACAAGTAGTGATATAATTATTTCTTAAGGCGCTGTATCCCCAACCCTTAGGTATTTGAGAGGGGTGAAGTGCGATTATAGTACGTACTCTTAATGAAATAAGGTTGAAAGTGGCGATACTGGGTTGGCCTGTCACTAGTCTCCGTTCAATGCCATTTCGGGTGAAATTTTTCAGTTTTAATTTAATATTTCAATAATTATGACTAAATATTGCAATTTTTTTAGGTATCCCTTTGGGTCATTATGTTATTCTTTTTATAGACGTAAAAAAATTGGTAGTTGTCGCTGAAGATATCAAGTAATTCGCGACGAAACCTTTTCTGGATATAGCTTTTTTGCTATTTTATTTAGCTAGGTTTTAATTTTTTTTTTTTAAATATTTTGATGTAATCATTTATTTTGATCTTTGAACTATACTTCATATTTTTTTCATGCTTGTATTCCATGAAGAATAAAGCTAACTGCGCGACGAAAAAATAGACGTTTTACGGTATTCCCCTGATGCACAGCGCCTTAAGCTTAAGACTAGTTTAGACATAAAAGAAACTTGCCTAAACCTCGAGAATGCCGTTACTGGTGAAACCTTTTGGAAAGAAGTACAAGAAAATTGAAGATCTTTGAGTTGTTGTTGTTTACAGCACGCACGTAACTTAAAAAAATATATTTAAAAGGGCTCTGCAAGCCCAAATCAGTGCGTCAAACAGCCATCAAAGGTTTAGAGCGATTTCATAGGTATTCCATTCAACGTTTATTTATCAAGAAACAATATAAAATCAATATCAAGTTTATTTGTGATATTCAATTATAATACAGCCACCTTTACAACAAGTATTTAGGACATGGTCTATATTATAAGTAAGAAACCCATAGAACTAATAGTCCGGTCAAATTAGACCAAAAAATTAGTAAACCCAAGACAAATTCAGGGGAAGCTGAAAATTCTTACAATTGTTTAAATCATAATTATAAACATTGTCTTAAAAGTCCCAATCGATCCCATGTAAGGAAAAAATTTTACCGGGGTAAAAAGGTCCAAAAAATTTGTTTTTCGCGATTTTCTTGAAAACAGTGAGTTTTATCGCAAAATTACCTCAGACATAATTAGTAGATCAGGAAATTTCCTATAAAAAAGGTATTAATAATTTCTTTCTTAAAAGCCACCGCTTCTGAGATATAACGATGCAAAAAATTGCAAGCGTCATAAACGCACACGTTTCCACGCCACCTCTGAGGTAGTGTACTTAGCGCAAGTATATGGGCGCGCGCTTATAAGTTGCAATTTTTTGCATCGTTATATCTCAGAAGCGGTGTCTTTTAAGAAAAAAATAGTAATACCTTTTTTATAGGAAATTTCCTGATCTACAAATTATGTCTTAGGTAAATTTGCGATAAAACTTACCGTTTTCAAGAAAATCGCGAAAAACCCATTTTTTGGACCTTTTTACCCCGCTAATTTTTTTTCCTTACATGGGATCGATTGGGACTTTTAAGACAATGTTTATAATTATGATTTAAACAATTGTAAGAATTTTCAGCTTCCCCTGAATTTGTCGTGGGTCAAATGTCTAATTTGACCGGACTATAAGTTCGCGCACATAACACGTAGTTCCTAACTAATATGTTCAAAGGTTCCTAATTATATGCGGAAACCACACAATATATATAAAAAATTATAATCTTGAAATAAAGTACCATTTGATTTTTCAGTGGGGTCAATATGCGCACCCAATCTTTTCTGAGACCGGAGATTTCCCACCCATATTAAAGGAAAAAGTCGCCGCAAAGAGTGCAGAACAAGGCTTTGCACGATCCAGACTACCAGAGTTTACTACAAGTGAGGTGGATTATGTTCGAGGAACATCAGATTTCTTCGGCTTGAATCATTATACTTCAGGCTATGTGTTCAGAAATGAATCCATTCAAGGGATCTTTGAGTCTCCGTCATCAGACGACGATTTGGGAGCTGGCTCTTTTGGCCTCGACGAGTGGGAAACAGCTGCTTCTTCTTGGCTAAAGGTGAATTTAATAGTTAAAATTTAACTATAACTACGTTAGTACTATTTAGTATTCTGTGCTATAACTGAAATTCAGTAAGTAAAAACTTAAAAATATGTAAGTATGTATACATAATAATTTTGTACATAAATTGAATTCTTCAAATAATGAATATCGGCGAACTTTATACTGCCGCTCATCTATTGTTGTTTTTATTACTTTTCTTGCATTTTTTATTTTATATTTTCTCACCTATTAAATCTTCCTTGGACTTTTACAAATAATTAAAATCAAATTAGTCAAATGGTTCCAGCTGTTCACCAATTTTAGTTTGACTATCAAACGTCAATATTTTTTTATGATATTGCGTATTTGTTTCTGCGCCTTTCACAAACAAAAATTCCAGGTAGTGCCATGGGGTTTCTACAAGCTCTTGGTAAAAATAAAAAACGATTACAACAATCCCCCGGTGTATGTAACTGAGAATGGCTACTCAACCACTGGCGGGTTGGACGATGATAGCCGTGTGTCGTACTACAGGCTCTACCTCGATGCTATGCTGGACGCGATCGAGGAGGGTTGTGACGTCAGAGCCTACACAGCCTGGAGCCTCATGGATAACTTCGAATGGATGCAGGGATACACGTAAGTTGATGAGATACCTGAGCGAAATTACCTAAAATATAATAATTGTTTAATACAAACTATATTTTCCCGGTACTAGGTGTATATTTTCTTTGGTACTAGTACGCTTCCTACGGTCCTAGAGTGTGACGGTGTATGACTTGTATTGGAACGTAGACTTAAAAAGACTTTTATTACGATTACTGCGTTAATACGGCCTGCGAGTAAGTCATGCTAGCCACCGTCATTTATGGCCGTGATACTAGCGCGCTGCCAGCATGTGACCTAAGATATTTCGCTACAGTACCTAGCAATTTCACTAGGTCTTGTACTTGTTAACTTCTAAATAAAACTATAAAACATATAATGTTAATTTCTAACGAACATTATTCATGACAGTGAGCGGTTTGGCCTGTACGAGGTGGACTACGAGAGTCCCGTCCGCACTCGCACGCCCCGCAAGTCCGCCTTCGTGTACAAGGAGATCGTGCGCTCTCGTGCGCTCGACTGGAGCTACCAACCAGACACTGATGTCATGACCATCGACGAGGGACGTTAAAAATGTGTTTTATATGTTATTCATGTAAAAGCAGTATTTTTTTATTAAAGAATAAAAATGATTTAATATACATACTTAATTCATTACACAACCCAACAAAGTTCGAGGAGCTCGACAGCCTAGAGGAGCGTGCGTATTTGTAACTATAGCGCACGTCAAGCGACGGTGAGTGCGCGTCGTAGCCTTGGATTGGATGCCATTAGTGGTATTCCTATCTTAAGCTTCTCTGCGCTTCCGAAGGCATGTTAATCCGTTGGTCCCGCCTGTTATCCCTAGATGGTAAGGCTATGTCAAATGCCTTTAGACATTCTGAAAAATTTACAGCGTTGACCACAACCACACCCGGGTTATTATTGGGCAGTCACTCCATTGTAATAATTGTTCTGAAGCATAAGCTAAAGATGCAACTAGTAAACACGCAGAAGCAGAGACACAACAGAAGCTTCAACCTCCTTAAATTACTATTATTGGTAAGTACGTTTTATCCCAGAAACGGTTTTTATTTTAGTAAAGTAAATATTAAAATCCATGCTAATATTACAAATGCGAAAGTCTGTCTGTTACGCTAAGGTTCAACCGCTGGACCGATTTTGATGTTTACTACCTGTTAAGCTATGAAAATAACTTTTGTGAGTACCTATGTAGAGTCATCTGATAATGACCCTAGCATATTTCTTAGTTGCAGCTTCAACTTACCTACGCTTCAGAGCCCAGGGAACGCTTTTAATTATGGTCTATTGTTATACCCAATTTCAAAAATGGAGCATCTGCCGAAAGTTTAAAGAAAAACTATCTGAGCTTAGTAGAATTTACAAATTAAAGTTCAGTCGACCAACTTAAATTGTACTCGGAAAAGTAAAATTTCATACAAAATTAGTAAAAATGTAGTTAAGACAGTTGTTAATTATGGTGGAACGATATCCGCGAGCTATCCACCGCTTGATACCAACTGAGCATATACCTGCAAAACACGAGCTAATTAATAATTATATTTTGCTAGACGAACAGTTGCCAATAAGTTTAAAACTTATATCTTTCCTTGCTTTTTTGTATAACTAGTGGTACCGAACCCTATGTAGGAGAGGCCTATTCGCGCTTGGTAGGTTTTTTTTTATATGCGCTCGTACGGAACTAGATCCGGTTGAAAAACTGGTCCTTTAAACGGTCTAATATGACATATCACACAGATTGAGCTAGCCCCAACCCAAAGTAAGTTCAAGACTTGAGTAATGGGATACTTTCACAACCATACAATATTTATATGCATACATAATAAATAATATATATATTACGACAGCAATTTGGGCTCTATATTTTATTTAGTGTAATATATTTAAGTATTTAGTTTTTATATTAATGAGTTTATTTTTTTTTAGAATAGAATATGTATTATATTATTGTAAACCTTAATTATTAAATTATCAGTGATAGTGATAAAAATATATATATTACTATTAGTGGACTCCGAAGCAGTTAGTTGAGGAAGCCACCAGGAAAGCTAGTTGAGATATTTATAAACATCTATTAAGTATGTATGAAAATAGTAGAAATTAAATTTACAATGTTGAGGAAATTAAAGCGACAAGAGAGTCGTTAAAATGTAAAATAAAATAATATTGCGCAATGATGGTGCACGATCTGAATACTGACATTGAATCTTAGTCAACTTGCTGCACTCTCTTCAGTGCACTTCTTCTCTTCGTTACCGTCAAATTCAAAAATTGTAAGTTATTATAAAACCTATAACTAACAATAAGATATCACAGTATATCTAATTGCAAGGGATAGAAATCCATTATCATTTTGAAGAAATCAAGATTCCAGCACATATCATATAGAAAAAATGAATTTTCTGCACTTTCCATTGGTTCTGTAGTGATGTTATCAAAGACAGTAAGCAAACATAAACCCCCAATTCCAATTTACCTGTCAAGTTATCTGCCCAGAAACTAAATTGCTTATATCGGATAAATGTATCTAGGAAGTTATTGAATGTATTTTATTTGGATCGCTTGATAATCTCATACCTTCAAGTTCTTATTCCTTTGAATGTCAAAGTCAGATAATAATACTCTGCGATAATCTTGATACTTATAAGTGTTGTTTTCAAACATTATAAAATCTTATAGATGTACAACATTTAATCACAGGTCACCTTCATAGGCGCAAGATGTTGAAGAACATAACTTTATTGTAAGTATTTCAGTAAAAGAATCTGTATCTTTATTAGAATTATTATCCCGTACGGGATAGACAGAGTCCGATTCTGTTAAACATAAAGCCACTTAAAACATGTAGTAGATTTGTAGAATGTTGAGATAACATCTTATTATTAATACCTAGTTCTATCCTAGAATATATTACTTATGGGACAACATTTACTATGATGAGAATTATTCTGTTAACCCACTTTATATTTAAAAGGAAAGTTTGTTTGTTTGTATTTCTTTACGTTGAAACGGCCAGGCCAATTTTTATGAAATTTGGTATGGAGATAGCTTATATGGGAGATAGGAAAAAGAGATAGCTTATCAGCTAACAATCCAAGGTATCTTTGGATTATTACCGTGGGGTGCAGCTTGCTGTAAATAATTGTTATATGAATTGATATCCTATAGTAAATCAAAAGATTGCTCGATTTCATTCATTATAGATTTTTGCTGACTTCGCCATCATTATTAGAATGCAAAATAGTCGGGAGCAAGAACGATGTAAGATATTTCCCAGATGGATTTCTGTTCGGAGCTGCAACAGCGTCGTATCAAATCGAAGGTGCATGGGACGAAGATGGTAAGTATTAATATGATTTATATGAACAGGAGTATTGATACGTCTGAATTAATTTGATTAACTGTCTTAAAAATTTAAACCTTATAACTTGAAAATCGATGGTTGTGCTTATTTTTTTATATTATTTTCATTCGTTAAAATTTTATAAATTTCAGGAAAATCTGAAAACATATGGGACTATATTACGCATTTAGAACCAAGTCCTATACTGGATCATTCCTCGGGCGACGTTGCCGATGATTCCTACCACCAATACGAACGAGATGTCGAAATGATGAGAGAACTTGGACTCGACTTCTACAGATTTTCACTGTCATGGACTAGGATCTTACCAACCGGTTTTCCGGATCAAATAAACGAAGCAGGAGTCCTGTACTACAATAACCTTATAAATGAGATGCTCAAGTATAATATTACGCCCATGATAACGCTGTATCACTGGGATCTTCCACAAAAGCTGCAGTTGATGGGTGGTTGGACAAGTTCCGAAATTGTTGATTGGTATACAGATTACGCACGAATTGCATTTGTAATTTTTGGAGATAGAGTCAAATACTGGATCACAATGAACGAACCTCGTGAAATTTGCTATCGGGGCTATGCCGCGGGATCTTTGGCACCCGCTTACACAATCTCCGGTGTTGCCGACTATATTTGTGCCAAGAACTTACTACTCGCTCATGCAAAAACTTATCGATTGTATGATCAAGAGTTTAGATCAAGTCAGGGAGGTGCTATATTTATAACTTTGAGTGCCACCTGGTATGAGCCGGAAAGCGAAGAATATGCCGAAGCTGCAGCTGAATCGCGTCAGTTCAATGTAAGTGTTGAGATAAATTCTTAATTCTTAATTTATTATTATAATTAATCTATCTAAATAAGAAAAAATCCTATCAAGGGAAATTTGTACAAGGAAGGAAGGAGTAATTATCTTTAATTTTGTTTCAAAATGTTTAATGTAAATTAAAGACCTAACAGTTTTCTCTTTTATTTTCAGTGGGGTATTTATGCACATCCGATATTCTCAGAATCTGGCGACTTCCCACCTGTTATAAAAGAAAAAGTAGCATATAAAAGCGCCGAGCAAGGATTCCTTAGGTCTAGATTACCCGAATTTACCCAAGAAGAGATCGACTTGATCAAGGGGTCTTCAGATTATTTCGGTTTAAATCACTATTCAACTTCTTACATCTACAGAAATGAATCAGTTATAGGCGAATACGCCATTCCGTCTACGCAAGATGACATGGGAGTCATGATGTATTACCTCCCGGAATGGAAAATAGGACAATCAGACAAGACTATGGTAGGTAATCTTTTGTGTTTCAAATATATACTCTTTATTATTTATTTAGTGCTTGCCACTGTGGTCCAGTTGTTAAGGCGTTTGCCTGTAGAACCGTGGATCGTGGGTTCAATGTCCACGGAAAGCATACATTGTTTAGTTGTTTCCAGTTTGGTTAGGACATTGCAGGCTTGAATTACCTGATTGTCTGATAATAAACATGATTCCGTGCTTCAGAAAGCACTTATGTAATTATGGTTCTGAATCTGAAGTTAATTTTAATCATATTAAATTATAGTTCCATTTAGTTATAAATTGCAAAACTGCTAAAAGTGGCCGTTTTAAGCAATATTGCAATTTGTAACTATAGGGAAATATAATTTAATAATTTAATATGTTTAAAATTAATTTCAGATTCAGAACCTTAATTACTTAACACGGATTTTTGATAACTTATGTTTTCAGTGAATAATGATATTTAAATGACAGTAGCGCTAGTGTTTACCGAGGTATCTTCTTAAGCTCCATTCTTTGAAAAAACTTTGACATCAGGGTGTATGGTCAACTGACCGTGATACCTACCTACACGATATAATGATGATGATAGTTATTTATTTCGTTTTGGACCCTTATTGTTACGAATTCCCATAAATCCCGGTTGTCGTATGATATTGAATATATAAAAGTGACTAAAATTTTCCCAGCAATTTATCGGCTGCATTCTCAGCTGTATTTTTCACTCTCCACTACCCAAAGGCTAACTTGAAGAAATTGCTTAGCAATAAGTCCACCTTTGCTCTATATGTTTGTAAAGTTTTTACTGTACTTTTATCTATTTTGTATGAAGACAATAAATAAATATATTTGTATTGTATTGTAATGCTTTCAAACCCAGGGTTTACTAAGGACGGTGTCTTTTTAATTTCTGCATTGTTTTTATGATAGGCTGTCTGCCTTAAGACAACCCTTCTTGCAATTTTTAATGAAAACGTGAAAAGTTTTATATAGTTACTTAGTAAATTCCCAGTAAGAGCATATATATATCTCTAGTGCATAAAATTTACCTAGATATTTAATTTTTAGTGTGTACCATGGGGCTTGTACAAACTTCTTACGCAAATTAGAGAAGATTACAATAATATTCCAGTGTTTATTACCGAGAATGGATTTGCGACACATGGCGGACTGGCCGACGAAGATAGAATCAGTTACTACAGACAATACCTGGATGCCATGTTGGATGCTATAGACGACGGATCCGATATCTTAGGTTACACGGCTTGGAGTATGATGGACAATTTTGAATGGATGCTAGGATACACGTAAGTAAATTTGTTTGTGATGTTATCTCGGGGTATAGGACAATATTTCGAGAGCTATTATACTAGTTTTAATTAAAATTAAAAAAATATGCAAAATTGAATAGGGCGTGGGGTATATTACCGAAGTATATTAACCTATCGTAGATTACATTTTATTCGAAATCAACCATGGTAGCCTCAGGAAAAAAAGTAGTTTGTATTTTATAGATACATATGCCATGTTGTATTGATATTTTGCCCAATTTGATTGACTTAGTGAATTTACTAAAATCAATTAACTATTCGAAAAAACATATCTATTTTGATCAAATTATTTATTTTCGATAATACAGTGAGCGGTTTGGTCTATACGAAGTGGACTACGAGAGTCCCGCCCGCACTCGCACGCCCCGCAAGTCCGCCTTCGTGTACAAGGAGATCGTGCGCTCTCGTGCGCTCGACTGGAGCTACCAACCAGACACTGATGTCATGACCATCGACGGACATTAATTTTATTTAAAAGTTGAGAAAATAAATATTTTCTAAAAATTTAAAAAGATTATTTAATACATAATTACCTATTAGGCCTAAATTGATCAATGATTTAAAGTAAATTTTTTACTTTTTTTTTTCAGCTTACAAACGTTAGATATTACGTATGTAAATAATTACAAAAACATATTGAAAAACTATAAGTATAATATTAATTGAATTTCCATACCTATTTGGACGATTGTGTAATCTATTAAACTTTTAGGATTACATAAGATCTTATCTTCTATATTTATACTATAAAGAATCCTGGCGAAGCCCCATACATCGTTTGTACGAAAAAAAACAAAAAATATAGATAACTTGAAACAAATCGCATTAGCAAGAACACTTAACTAATTACACGTTTACCACCACTAAATAATTATAAACCCCGGGGTTTTTTAATTATTCCGTTTTTTAAAAGTCGTCCTTTTGTTTCATTTTTCATCGCCATATTTAAAACAAAACCCACCCAACCACAACTGAACTGAAACATCATGTCACTCTGACAGTTGCTAGCATTGTCAAATCGACATTGACAGTTGATTTAATTGATTATAGTAGAGTACTAGGTTAGGATATTAGGAAAGTCAATATATTTATTGCTTTGCACTTTCTTTATGTAGACCGCAATCTACAGAGTTCGTCAGTTTGAATGACAGTGACATTGGCAGTTGTAAGTCGTGGCTCTATGCGAATGTTTCACTTTCTACATTGCCATATTTAAGTTCTGGTAACATAATTTATAATAAAAATCTAGTTTTTTTCCCGGGGGTTTAAAAATATTTTATTTACAGAAATGTATTTCTGGGACTCTTATGATGTTGTAAAAAAAAAATCAACTCATCCGTATTTTTTTTTTAATTCGTAAAAATTTCGCCATCATTCTTTAATCTTGACATGTTTTGCTCGATGGGCGGTAGCTTCAAGTGGCTGAATTTAAGATATTGTCTCAAATTTCACGAATTAGATACATGTTCTTCCGAGTTAAAACAAAACAATTGGTAAAAGTTTAAAGCAAATTGGTTCAGTACTTTCGGAGATAAGCGTGATCAATGTGATCATACATCAGTTCGTGTTTTATCACAACACAACCTGCGAACAATGTCGTAGTCGGACTTTAAAAAAAATAACATCACTACATTGTATTATATCTACATAGATGAGAAGAAGCTAATCAATATTGGTACTAAGTAAATAAGAAGGTAAATAAGATAACGTTTAATGTGGTATTAAAATACACAAACGATGTAACTAAGAAACATGCTCGAAGAAGTTTTAGTGGCAACACATTTTTCCATTGATTCACATTTGACAAGTTAAAAGCCAGAAAAAACCATGTCTGACTGACCATACCAACCGCCAATTTTGCTTTACTTTCTTTTTACAGTATCTTATTAATCTTTAAGCTGCCTAAATAGATGACAGATAGCACCATTAGTTTTTTTTGTGGCTATATAATCCACAATATGGCAATCAAACTTATTATTTTTGCCAGTATCAAGTTTTATATTAATGATCTTCATTTTGTCGAGTCACAAAGTCAAGTCAAGTCAGTAGTCATGTCTAGTCAAGTTAGTCAAGCGCTAAGTGAAGTGGTGGAAGTTTCACTTAGCTTTATCTTGGGAGATTTCGGTGACAAGGATTAAAGTCACTTATACGACATTGTACCACTTCCCAACACTCACGCTTTTCACGCGAAAAACATTTAGCGAATAATAATCCACCTTTATTATGCACAAATACTCGAAAAAACACAAATGTAATGGGATAAGTCCGCCATTGTCTTCTTATTTTAATAATGTTCCTTTTACTTTGTATTTTAAAGCAATAAAGATATTACAAACAAACAAACAAACAAATGTTAGAAAATAAATACAATGACGATAACTGAGCGACTTTAGCTTGGCGCCAAAACACCATTATAGTTAGTACCGATTAAGATATTCTAAAGTTAATTTCAAATTTCGAAAATCCGATAAGTATTATGTGAAAGAAACGTGTATAATTCTATAGTATTTATCACAGACTAGGGAGGAGATACTATACTAGTATGTATCCATACTTCCATATCCATACTTCCATACTATCCATACTTCCATACTAATATTATAAATGCGAGTCTGTCTGTCTGTCTGTCTGTCTGTCTGTCTGTCTGTCACCTCTTCACGGCTAAACTGCTGGACCGATTGTGATGAAATTTGGTAGGGATGTAGTTAACGACCTGAGGTCAAACATAGGCTACTTTTGGGCGCGATATAACCGAGTCCCACGCGGGGCGAAGCCGCGGGGAACAGCTAGTTTAATTATATATTTCAAATGTACATGACTATAGTAAACATCTGTTTGCAACATATCATCGTACAAATGGAGGAATAAATCAAACGAGCGAGTTTCATGAATTTCTAAATACGCTGTCAGTACACTAACACTATAATTAGAACCCTAAACGTACACATATTTTCTTTTAAGACAAATTTCACGTTTTGTTCATATTTATTAAATTTATTTAAACATTTTATGGCTTCTCTGATCTTTGACTTTTCTAAATTGTAGAGCAATGTATTATAACTATTACCCCTGTAAAATATTTTTTATTTATAAATTCACTCATTTACATTAATGAATATAAATTCAATCAATTACACCTTATCCATACTTTCATAATAAATGCGAAAGTCTATCTGTTTTACTGTCTGTTACGCTTTTCTCCGGACCAATTTTGATGAAATTTGGAATGGATATAGTTAAGGGCCAGGGGTCAAACATAGTCTACCTTTGAGGTACTCACTCAACACAAAAAATCCAAACTAATATTATAAATGCGAAAGTGAGTTTGTATATTTGTTTGTTACCTCTTCACGCCCTATCTACAGAACCAATCTTCCTGAAATTTCGCATACACATTTCACACATAGCTAGGAAAATTGAGAAGGACATAGGCACAGATAATAGAATGCTATACCTTTCATCTCGGGAAAAAGCACTGTTCCCGAGGAAAACTCACGCGGGCGAATAGTAATAAAATAAACAAACAATTTGTAAAAGACCTTATTTAATCTCACTGTAATCTAGAGAATTTGTTCAAATTAAATAAAGCGGAGATCTATCGGAAGCGCAGTTTACCGCGAGGCAATTTTTTTAAATTTATTGTTTATGGAAGTTATCTGTTCTACTCGTAAAATAATAAATAATGCTGAAGTTTAATTGTTTGAACGCTTTTATCTGAGTTTTTGGAGGGAAAGTAAACTGTCGCTATGTCGGCGCTGTATTTAATTCCAAAACTTAGGTTTTTTCGACTATTTGTGCTTAATATTGGTGGATTATTATTCGCAAAGTGTTCGTGAACAATCGTGAGTGTTGGGAGGTGATACAGTGTCGATTACGTCACTTTTATCTTCGTCACCAAAATCTTCCAAGTTATAGCTAAGTGAAATTTTTACACCGTTTCACTTAGCCATCTGACTGACTAGAATTACTCACTTGACTAGATTAGACTACTGACTTGACTTCTTGACTTGACTAAAGTAGGACTGAAGAAGACTAATAAATTGAAGAAAGCCCTAAAGGACTAGTTTCCGTGGCCGTAAAAAGTATTTAAAAAAAAAACGCTTTTATCTTTAAAACAAAAAAAACTGTTTATGATAGCCTGATTCTTAATCAAGTATACAGACCAATGGCGAGTGAAACCGGAACGGCTAGTATTTTTTTTAAATTTAAGTCACGATTTTCCGCTAAATCTAATTGAATATTACTGGTTGAGTACAACCAAAAATATACCTGGGGTATTAAGGGGTTTTAATTGATTCCCCAACAGAATGCGCGGTTGAATTTCAATAAAAGCAAGTTGTGCCCATTGTTAGACTTGCACGTTCATTCATGAATTGAAATAAAGTCTGCAGATTTAAATTTGATTAAACGTATACACCTGTACCCGTAACTGGCTGTCTAACCAATCATTTACATTCAGACCACGAAGCATATGTTATGTTAAGCATGTTTGTTTCAAAAATAATTTGTAAAACCTTACTGCAAAACATGTTTAGAGGAAATAAATGAATCTGAATCTGATACTCTCTCATCTTAGCGCCTTCCCGGTTGCTGCCTCGGCTAACTGCATCGCTTTCTTGCTTTTTCTCCAATTCGCCCAGTCTTCAGTATCCTTAGTTGTGGGACCATTTGCTCGCATATCGTTTTATTTCCGCATTCGTACAGTTCCACATTCGTACAATTCCACATTTGTACAATTCCACATTTGTACCATTTAATAATATTTTATTATTTTGACCGCGATATTCTGACTTTTTAAATTGCATATAAGCTGCTAAGTCGTATATGTAGTAGCCAATTAACAGCTAACCAGGTATATATATGTGTAGGGTAAAACTGGAGAGGAATTTGGAATTTTTCGCCTACTTTTTAATAACTGTATCATCAAATTTGATTAAAAAATAACGCATTTATGAAAGACATATGGAACTTTATTATGGTTCTTTATGGTGATACTTAATATAGTTTAATTAAATATTTTTCACAAACAAATTCTTCTAAATGTGTGTCTTGATAAACGCGTATCGTATCATATCGGGCAGTCATAATAACACGTGTGAAGTTAGCTGCGTGTCGGTGCGTGCAATACAAGGGTGGTTTTATCCGCTCGTAAATTTTCCGCATAATATTAAACCATCGATGCATAATTTACGCAATGGAAACACACATTTGGCGTGTTTCCAACAATCTCAAGTGGGCTACCAAACGAGTAAACATGGAATAACTAACACAAAAGTAGGTAAATCCAATCAGTCAAATTGTCTATTTAAATATCATTCTTATTTATTTAGACGACTGCTACTAGTTTTATTATTTATTGCCATCTTATCAATATAATTAATGTCAATGTCGTCATGGTTTTGGTAAAATTACTAATGGTACAGCTATATTGACTGGAGCAAAATGAAATTAAAACAAAAAATAAATCAATATATAGGGACAAATCACACAGATTGAGTTAGCCCCAAAGTAAGTTCGACTTGTGTTATGGGATACTAACTCAACGATACTATGTATATTTTATAACAAATACATATATAGATAAATATCCAAGACCCAGGTCAATCAGAAAAATAACAATTTTCCTCTTGACCTGACCGGGGATCTCGTGAGTAGCTGTTAGACATGTTAACCATTACGCCACGGAGGTAGAAAAAAGGTTTTATTGATGTTCAGCGTTCAGCCTTAAGTTAATATTTATGTCACTTAGGTATTTATTCTCACTCAAAAAGTTATATAGATACTCCTCCCCCCCACCTACCATAAAAATGTTGGAACTACTTGAATTATCAATGAAGCTGAAATTTGGCAGGTCGTTTAGACTTAATTAGATTCTAAAACGTCAGCTTATAGCGGATGTCCCGTTATTCCGAAAGGCAATAGCAAGTGCTTCTAACTTCAATGTATAGTGATTATTCGAAAACCAAGAATACACTACAATTACTAGTACGCTCCCGAACTATTCCGAAGCATTTTGATGTACACGTAGAGATGTAGTGTCACAATCTCATTAGCTGGCTCCGAGCGAGGCTCATTTGACCCACACCCTCATCCCTCCTACATCCCCTTTCCACCTCTCGTGAAAGACAGAGATAACAACAGAAAATTGTTGAATATTCGATTAAGTATCTACAGGCTTAATAGCGCATTTTGTCAAAGTAATGGAGATGCATCAAGCCGCCTTATTTAGTTAAGCCTGCACTTAAGAATAGAGTACCCAATTTAAACTATCAGTGGGTTTAAAATCTCAAACTCGTAACTATAAAAATATCTTAAATTTACATCTTAGCAAAGAATAGACCACCTTCAGTCTTCCCGTGGATTTCGTAAATCAATTCAAAACAGAGACACAGAATAGATATCTCACAGTCTCGATGCACTTGTACTACTTAACTCTGTCCGCCTTGGGAATGTGGTTCCACTTGAATCCACCAATATCCAAATCACCTAAATTTCCCTGCCTATTTCCTGTTCTTGCGGAGTGAAAATCTCTGTGGTGAAAACAATATGACATCGGGTTTAAGCGGACTCCGCGCGCTGAAAACGGATTAGGACGCAACCGGAAAAGCCTAGGATAATAACGATGACACAAGGAACACAAGTTTGGGATGGTAAAACAGAATCATTTATTTCATTGTGGAACATAGGTTACAAAATATATACTGTACTAATCTGGATTTTGTGTAATTTATTCTTATATATATACTAACTAGCTGTTCCCCGCGGCTTCGCCCCGCGTGGGACTCGGTTATATCGCGCCCAAAAGTAGCCTATGTTTGACCTCAGGTCTTTAACTACATCCCTACCAAATTTCAGCACAATCGGTCCAGCAGTTTAGCCGTGAAGAGGTGACAGACAGACTTTCGCATTTATAATATTAGTATGGATATGGATTTAGTTCTTTTATTAATAGAGCCGTCAATCCGTTGTGGTAGACCACTGCGGTCGGACAGGCAATCTCTTAATTATCTGTATATAGTATAGGTTAGGTAATGCTCGCATATTATGTGGGCAGGGTTAAACATATGATATTACAGATGATCGTTAAACAAACGAGTGAAATTATGAAAAATCGAGATTTAACACAAATGTAGAGATTTAAAGCATATAATTACCTAACACATCCCCCGAAGGACAGAGAAAAAATGGGACAACTCTGACTAACCTGGGCCGAGTGTCTTTACACTGGCACAATAAATATGAACAGGAAACAGGAGATGACTGGCAGGGGCTGGCTGGCTAGAAGAAGCTTACTTTGCCGACTCCACATAAGAACATAGTATACTTAAAGGAAGAAGTAAAACACACTTATCGTTGAATGAGAGCCATGTTGTGGTCGTTAATAGGAATTACGTAACGTCGTAAGAAGTGAAAGGCGGTTTCAAAAATCTCTGATATCAGTGTGTGCAGGGTCGATTGACATGTAACCCACACGATATGGTAGAGCAGTGAAATGTTGTATATTATATGTGCTATGCGAGAATCGTACGTACCTGAGTCAGTAAGATACAAAAAAATTATAGGTAGAAAAAATTTAAAGAATATTGCAGAAAAAAAAGAGTAAAAATAAAAAGTTAATCTTTTAGAGCACGAAAAATCTAGAGGTAATACATGTCTGAGAGGCCGCTGTAGAGTCAGGGCCTCTCAAGACGCCTTTTGTCACAATGGCGACTCTCGAGCACCGACGACGGAGCTTTATTTGCTACTTCGCGATGTAAAATTAAAATCTTTACTGAAATTTTCTGCGAAAAAAGCATACAAGTTGTTATAATTTTGTTTTCATCTGCTGTACGTAGGCCTAGGATAGCTCTACACAAACCGATTGAAATTCAATTAATTTACCAATACATTGCGTTTGATTTTTTCAGCTCTTAAATTATTTGGTCAAGGCAGTAGTAATTACTTTCTAAATATTAATTTCAAAAAAGAGCTGACAGGGTGTTGGGATCAACTATGTCTGTGTGTGTGTGTCTGCCGTAACGTTATACTATTTTTAGATCTGCGCCTATGTGGCATTGTCGCCCAAATGGCGTGTAAAACGTGTGTGATTTGCACACAAAATCAATTATAATGGGATATAGCCATTCGAGTGCTAACTGCTGCCGATCGGTTTGTTAACAATTCAGTTAATTAGTTAACTAAGTCCTACGATGTTTTCGTATTGCGGACCGTCCAATGGTTGTTGACGTAAAATTCGTCATTCAACGTAGTCTGTTGCCGATTATTATAATTTGTTTTTATTAATATTTTAAGGAAAATGTACTATTTTTTATTTATATATATGGTTAGCGCATGTATAAAAGGAGACTTACGAAAGTATAAAACAGAGTTGACTACTTGTATTCGACCAGGGTGGGCCTCGAAAAACAAAATACAAAACTCTATATTAATCGGCCTTATCGCCTAAGCAATCTCTTTCAGGTAACCCCAATGATAGGAAAATTCTTACACTTAATTCAAACAGAAAACATATTGCGACCACATCGCAGACCTCATGAAAAATATATAAGGAGATTAGGAGCATCTGAAATCGGAGAGGGTCTCTAACGAGAGTGCTAAGTGTGGAGGTAGGGAGAGAGGTGTGGTGGCTTACCACCATCTCTTAAAACCATGAAGAACAATTGAGTGAGAGAGATGTCGCCTTAAATCATGTATTGCGCTGTTCCGCTTACTCACTGGATCTTTCATGGTTTTAAGAGATGGTAGTAACCCCCCTGGTCTGGAAGTATCGCAGCAAGTGAAAATCTTCATCATCTCTTTCACGGTTGGAACCGGTGGCGTGATGATATTATGTGTAGGTATTTATATATTTATTTACATAATTCTGAAAGGTATCTTTATTCAGAAACCACTTTCACACGGACAGGTTGCATGTGGAACAAACCTGGTTACTCGGGTCGATTCGATATTATGCAACTGCACGGTTGAGAAGTTTTCCAATACGCTATTGTCTATATAGTCTTGTCCGAAATCGTATATATATTAGAATAAGTAAAGTGTGTGTATTGATATAACATCACATAACACTCAGTCAAGTCTAATATGTACATACATGTTAGACATGACTGAGTGTTATGTGATGTTATATCAAACACTGTCACTGATGATTTATTTAAAAAAGTAAAAACAAGCTTACAAATTAACCTATTTTATCACTAAAATCTTAATTTAAATATGTGTAGGCACGGATTTCACTATAACCAAGGGAATACAAGATTCAATAGCGGTAAGGTGTATAGAGAAATTCGTACCCATTGAATCGAAAATCCCCCTTTTCGTCTTTTGAAGTGAGGGACGAGATGAATTCCCGCGTTGGAACATCGCTTTGTTGCCACCTGTCTCCATTCCAACCCGCCAATTCGCTCGAGGTGGTTGGCCCTCACTGATAATAGTGTCTTCAAATCCATACCCATACGTATCTTTGAATGGGTATGGACTTTTTAGAGTTCCGTGCTCATGTTAAATTAATTTTTGTTATAGCGGCAATACTTATGTTCGTACCTAAGTCTTGACTCTACTACTAAGTATACCTATTTTGTGACTACAGTTCAAGAGTCCCCTAAACTACAGATGACGGAGAGTCAGTTAGTGTAAAATTGTTATTTAAGATTATATACTTTGATTAGAATTAAATACCTACTTATATCTTAACTATTTGTGACTAAAACGAACAGGAATAGGAAATTACACATTTGCATCAAGCCAAACATATTTCAGTAAGTACTTTAAGATTACCTTCTTTTGAAACTCCGTTGTCCGTAAGCCGCGTAGTCGCGGCGCTCACTCATTTTGTAGGTATTTAGACATCATATTTGGGAAAATAACACTATCACATCTACTTCAGCGATTTTCACTATATAAATACTTTTTCTAAAGGCTGCTATAAAATCAGTTCAATAAGTTTATTTTAGACATACAATTGAAAATAAACTTTAAAAGGAGGCAACTTAGTTTTTTTTTTACTGTTTAATACTAATTCCTATTGATTTTAAAAACGGTATTTAAGAAAGAAAAAGCGATTAAGTCCTCCGCCAATGTTGATATTTTTAATTACCTACACCTCAAACAATTAAAAACCAGGTAGAGATCGAGAGACAGCTTTGAAAAACTCTGACACCAGGGAGAACGGGGTCAAATGACTTTGCAACCCACACGATATGAATGAATAATAAATAATTTTTTAAATCGGTACGAATCCGGCGCAATTGCTACTCGTAAATATTGGATATGATGCATTTTCCAGTAAAAAACATCGTCCACTTTAGTGGCACTTAGTAGCGCGCCATAAACGCATTTATGTGTTTACATACTCATTTTATAAGCCGATGAAAGCTATTCACCAGCATTCAAATATTGGCAAAACTATTAGTATAATGCACAGTTGCTCTTCCTTAATTCATGGGTATAATATCTCTTCTTCAGCCCATCGTCAAGCAATGCTGAGTGTAGGCAGCAATGCACGTCATTCCTCTCGGTCTTGTGCTTTCCTCATCCACTCCTTCCGGCAACTTTGATCAGGTCATTGGACCATCAGGCATGGGGTTTATCGACACTTCTGCTGATCTGGGTCTGGTCTGGGTGGTGGTGGTCTGGGTGGGTAATATCTACGATGGCATTATTTTAAGTACCTAGTATTATCGTAAAATTATATATTCGTATATGACAAATGAGTCCTTATTTACCTTGAGTGTTAGTGACCAACACTGTCAGGCTGCCTAGATACATAACCTAACGACTGTCATCTTATGATAACAGCCGGGACCAACGGCTTAACGTGCCTAACGAAGCAAGGAGCTCAAGATAGAAATGCCACTAATGGCGACCAATCCATATCTACGTGGATGACCGCTCACTCACCGTCGCTTGACGCACGTTATCGTTACAAACACGCGCGCTCCGCTAAGCTATCGAGTCCTCTACTTATCTATAAACTAATACCACAATTTACCCTCATTGTGATTAGCCCTATTCACTGACAATCTTTGAGTAACTTTACAATTAATAATTCAACACAAGTAAGCTGTAATTAAAACCCACAGTATCGTAACTACGCTGAAAGTTATACATCAAGATGCTCGTATATAATATCGTTTACAAAAAAAAAAATTCACAAAAGTATTTTTGTAAATAATTAATGAGTACAAAGTTCGGTAGGCGGTGATAACAAAAGTTTTCATAGAGTAAAATTATTTAAAGCCTACTTAGAATTTTAATATTTTTATTGTTGCTAAGTTCGCGGCGTTATTACTATCCACCCTGAAGGGATTAAGGTTTGGGATTTTATTTGCAACTTGCTCGGGATTATCTTTAAGAAAAAGAAGAGCGGGCACTTTTCCTTATATTTTCTACCAGCTACATCTCTAAATCTCTAAGACCTATTTCAGCTAGAGTTCAGCTAGAGATTGTTTGGTTGTACTCGCTAATCTCTGAAACTACTGATTGAATTTTTTGAATTCCTTTTGCAGTTGATAATTATTTTCATGAGGAATGTTGTAGGTTGTAGAGACTGCAGGCTGCAGTTTATGCAAGTCACAGATGAAACCACGGGCACCGCTCAAATTTTATAAATTTGACTAGCCGTTTCACACGCGCGTGGTGGAGATAATGATGATGACTATAGCCGATAACTTTATTCAAAAATCAGGCTATCATATGAAGAAATAATTTTTGAAATCCTTCTGGTAGGTAGTTCTAAAGTAATAAGCGTACAAACAAAGAAACTCTTCCTCTTTAATACATTAGTATAGATAGGTATAGTTATAGATATACTGTTTGGAACATTATTGTCGTATGTAATATTGCCGTGAAGCCTATATATAGGGGAGGAATAGGTATTAGTTTATTTTTTTGCATTCTGTAAATCAATTTTTCTCCTGTCTAAAAAACATACAAGCGACTATTTACGCACTTGAATTTTGTTGCTTATATTTATTTATCAGGTTTTTTTTACTTATAAGTCTTTTTTAGGTGATTTTAAATTTTAATTCAGATTCAGAACTGAGCTTTGGAGGCAGCAACAAGACTTCCGTCGGTGTAAGGCCGTATTGCTCTATCTCCTTACCGATATGTGCTATATTATAGTCAGTCTATTTGGCTGTCAGATAGCTGCATCTCATGAACCATAAAATGTAGAGCCCTGAAATTTTGCCAGATTAGGGATTGTATAAATCTATTTAAAGGTAGGATCAAAGTACTTTATTATATATACTTATAAGTATGGGAAGTAACCCTAATTACTTACCTTTGATTAAGGTACTTACTTACGTTATTTTCAATTAAATTACTTATTATAGGTTGTCTTTCAAATCAAAACTCTATAACGGACATAGGTAACAGAATGCAAATAATATAAAAAAATTGCTAGATCGCGGGCGATTTCATATTCTATGATTAAATGCATACCTAAGTAAAAGAAAATTGCCTTGTGTCAAACCGCGCGCGATTTATAAATACTATGGCATCATCACGTACACTGGGTAAGTAATTTAAAATGCAGTAGGTAGAGTTTTTTGTCACCAATAATTATGATAATGGATATTAGATAGCAACTACAGTTGTATCTAACGTTTTTGGTTTACTTCTCTACGTGGCCCACTGTACTCAATACTAGTTGTTTGAACGTTCTAACCCATGGGATCTAAAAATAGTCATTTGTAACATGTAGTAGACCGCAATTTAAATATATCTGGACTCGTATCGTATCGATGTCTCAGCATTGTCCGGCCGAGCGCGCCTTATAAACACCTATTTATGTACAAAGAACCATTCATTGACCATGGAGGACGCCGCGTCGCTCCATTTAACACTCGTATGCTTCACATGATCAACGCTAATATTTTATTGGCCAAAGGAAAACTCGAAGACTATTCATAAAACCGAAATAGATTTTGATTTACAATCACCGTCGAACGAGAATACATGTTACGAAAAATATTTGTACTTATAGCAAATATTCCCAAATATTGTGGGATATAGTATGAAACGTATTTTTTTTTTATATAGGATCATTAATTCTTCTATTGAATAACATGCTCATGGACTCACCACATAGGAAGGATGCCGAAGACCAGAAGAAAAGCAAAAGAAGTAGGAAAGCGGACCCTGAACTTCAAAGCAACTAGCTGAGATGCAATCTCAGCAATGATGCAATGCAGCAAACAGGATGAATTTTCTTCATCACAGCGCTTTAGCGCTTTAAAGCGCTGTGATGAAGAAAATTCATCCTGTTTAGAATTTCTTAGTGTAAGTAGGTAAGTGTTGGTGGTGTGTGCGACGCTACCGTTTGTCTGACAGCAGAGGGTTGTGTCTCGTGACCCTTAAGACTTGAAATTTTTAAAAATAAACTTATCTATGGCCACCATAATAACAAACAATCAAAGAATAACAACAAACACTAAAACTAAGTAAATTTCATAATGTATGGGGGATACAAACAACGTACCTACCATACAAAAAAACGCTCTGCTTTATTTATAACTTTCAGTGGGTTTGAATAACTTGAAGCCCTTTCAGTTTCGTTCTGCCTCATAATTTACACATTATCCTTTGTGAAACATTTCTCCCAAATCAAACGAAAAGTAAAATTTGTTTAAATCAAACGTAATACCTTTGATGCACGGGCTTAGATATCATTATCGAATTTCGATCTAAACAAAAATAAACGAATAAACAGAGCACCAAAAAATGTGCGTAATCGTCTTTTGATGACGTATTTTTCCTCTCTCCTCTACAAACGCTCCATACGTGCTTTATCTCATCCCAGAGAAGTACACAATCTAAACGCTATTACACAACCATAAAACATCCAAACGTTTCTCTTTACAAGGCGTTCTTCTGTGGAAAAACTGGAAATAAAAAGTTAAAAGCATCCAAATGAAATACAACCGCGCACGCGAGCGGCAGCAAGCCGTTCGTAAATTATAGAGTATACACTTTTTACTAGAATCCCGTATATTCAGCAGAAGCACTTTTTCCAGGGATTTTATGGTCCCAGCGGGCTATGGAAACTGTGATAAGTTGTGCGGCTATCGCCGTTTTGTGGACATTCTGTACGGGCCTGCAAATTTATTCTCAGAAGAGTTTTTCGATATTTTCTTTTTACGACGCAATCAATATTTAGACGTTTTTGTATTAAATGGTTTTTGATGCCCTATCTAGCCCTATCGTCAGTCATCTGTCTTATGATGATTTCAGAGATCAAGTAGTAATTTCTATCAGCAACCACCATTACTAACCCTGGCTTCGCCCGTAGCCACACTATCCCCGTTAGTGTGGCTTTCCAACGGTGAAAGAATTTTTCTAATGGGTCCAGTAGTTTCAAAGCCTATGCAAACAAATAATCAAATCTTTATAGATAGTATAGATAACATGTTTGTTAGTATATTATAAAAAGATACCGACAAACAAGGCTCAAAAAAAGAAAAAAAAATTATGCTGCAGATAATATAAGTTTTCAGTTTAAAATAAGTTCCAACAGTTTGAGAAAGTTTCTAGTTTTCTTTTTAGTTTAAAAATTGTAGAAGTGAAAAATATGGATATTCATTCAATTAAATGGAAGGAACTGAACTGCAGCTGTTGGTGAAAACGTCGTTTCCCGATTTCAATTAATGATTTATATTATACTAGCGGTTGCCCGCGACTTTGTGCGCGTGAAATTAATCGCACTTTTCACTAATATTATAAAGACGAAAGTTTGTATGTTTGTGACTTCTTTACGCTCAAACGACTAGGCCAATTTTTATGAAATTTGGTATGTTGGATTTGGTACCTTGGATTAACACATAATACGCTTTGCCCATAGGTTTTGGTCAAAATATCAGACAAAGAATATGTTATCACTACGTTTTATGGCGCGTTATATACAGATGTCGCTGATGTGTATGAACAAAAGTAGGTAACACCGCGAGGTGCAGCTAGTAAATTAATTATTAAATAAATTGGGTTTAGTTATACTTTTTGCGAGAAACCCAATTTTTTTTTCTTAAATAACATAGAGTCTTAAGTTAACTATCCTTTTAATGTAAATCATATAATTTTAACATAATGTCACACTGTGGGTCTAAAAACGCCACTTTAGCAATTCATCGAATCGAATTCATATTACGAATTCCTTAGCAATTCTTTAGCAGTTCCTATTTCTTTCAATTCTTTTGAAGAGGAATTGCAAAGTTTAGTTGGCCATTTTACAAAAAATAGAGGAATTGCTACAGAATTGCTAAGGAATTCGTAATATGAATTCGATTCGATGAATTGCTAAAGTGGCGTTTTTAGACCCCCTGATCTGACGATCATTATCATAATAATATGTTGTCAGTAATATGACAACTGGCCAAGCAACAACTAAGTAAACAGCCAACACCAAGATAAGGATATACTATTGCCTAAGAAAATATATACACTACGCTATTGCTATTGTCCCCCGTATTAAGAAACGTTTGTTAAGTCCATTTTAACTAAAATATGTTTTGTCTCTTATTCTTTTACCTAACACTTTACGTGAAAGAAAGAGACGCAACACATTTTAGCTAACATGCGGGGGTAGATTAAAAAAAACTGCCTGTAGAGGACCGCGTGCGATTTCCTATTTCTATGGTTTTATGTTGCATCTTATGGTTTAAGTAGTATCTATAGCTTAGTAACACCAAAGGAAATATACATGTCAACACTATATGTATATGCGAAAAAACCTTTGAGAATTTTATAAATGGAAGCAACCTACTTCGAACTCTTATATTATTTTGATACAGTTTAAATGATAATATGTTTGCATTTTTTTCGTTTCCATGAATATTATTTATAGATAGATACGCATAATTTAAGTGAGTCATTAAGACATTATATATATATTCATTAGCTAAATTAATATTACTAAAACTTTAAATTAAGCATCATTCGTAGTACTAAGAGCATGAATAAAGAAAGATATCTATACATATCTAACATGAACCTTTACGGTAGGTTAAATTCAGATTGAAGACCCCTTATACGGTAACCTTAGTTTTGTATAATTTATGACTAAATCGTTGACCTGGTTTCCCAAATGAAAGCACGAGAAGTCGTCTATATAACCTCTCCCTAATCTTATTAAATATGATATAATATTGATTAATTTCCAACAAAAAGAAAAGCGTAGAAAATAATAGAGTGCAAAAGAAATCGTCCGTTATTCTTTTTAGGAAGGTAAGTGTACTTATAGAAAATTCGTAAAAGATCCCTAAGCCCTAAACTCTTTATCCTAAATGCGAAGGACTAAAATCTGTGAGCATCACAGAGTCGGTATTTAGCGGACATTTATTTTTCCTTTACGATGTACTAATTTATTACGACGTTAACTAGCAGTAATGTATACAGAGCATACCATAGTCTATGTCATAGGTAGATAACTACTAGGTCATAGGAGATGGCCTTGGATTATAATAATCAAAGGAGATGACCTTGCAGGAATTAGGTTGCACGAGTAATATGAAAAAAAAAATTAATTGCTACTTGCTACAAGACAAAATTGTCTCAAACACAATAGACGCACATTCGATTGTGTAAAGAGAATTCTTACAGCTCTACTTTTGCTGACCATTAGGCCTTTCTTCATGTATGGTGCCTAAGTAACTATACTATAGTTGTTCGATATTTAGGCTAAATTCACTAATGAATTAAAGGAATATAGATCCTCAATTTCTTGATCGGGGCTTGACACGTTCCCTTGTCGAAATGAGGGTAGGCGACAGAACAGTGCGATGCGGACGAGTCTGATGGCTAAACCCAACAGAAAGGGCCTTTTGATGTAATATCTAGAAAATTAAGCACAATAAAATTTTATAAATCATGTATAAACGTACTAAAGAATATATTTAATTGACAATTAAAATTACAGATACTTAATCCGAAAATGAAACCTTTTACAACAATTTATATTTTAAATAAATGGGTCTAAGAATCGAGATTTTTACTTTTATATTAATCTAATCATATAATTGCAATGTTTTTCAAGTATCTTACCTAAGTCTTAAAAGGAGTTATTTCTTAAACTAAGTACCTATTATGTTTAAAAAATATATACACAATAATGCAAAGATTCGCTCACCTCAGGTGACTCTGATGGTATGCTCATTATATCGTTTGAAAAGTTCCTTCAACAACACATAACTCACTTTTTAATAAATTACTGATTATATTAGTACCTACTAATCCGTTTCCATAACAGACAACCACACACAATAAAAACAGTGATTAAAAATGCCCTAATCACGGATTATCAAAATCCGCTCCCAATAAGAGCTTTCTTATCACATGACAGGTGTCCAGATATGCCTCATGTTTCTGTCAAAAATATATCGGTGATGTCCCTAGAATCTATTCCTGCAGAACCACTAACTGATTAACTTTGCTGCGAGTCACTATAAACAATTTTCAATAATATTCTGTCACTCGAAATGTCCACATTAGAACTGATTTACATAGGATTTACGGTTCATTCGGTTTTGCAGAAGTGTTCGCGCGCACCCTGGAATCGACCGGCCGTCCCGCCGCGCCACTGAGCGATCTCGCGAGGCTCCCGGCCGCGCCTGACGCGCGCATGCGTGGCCACACCGCGACGATTCCCGCGTCCCCAACCACACAACCTCACATACACTCCTACATTCTACATTACTGGCTCGAACAAACACCGCGCACCCGTACAACAAATTGACACCGCAATATACTGCACACGCCTTGATACGTCCAGACGAGTAGATACCGCAACGAAGACGGCAATACGCGGCCAGTGATAGCACAAGGATCACGAATATGACGTCACAAGTCCGCTCACGAGTTCCGCAAAGATGAGGCAACTGCTCGTATATTCTGCCTTATTTCATTAACGCCAATGAGACACGCATAAACCGGCAAATAAAACTGATCCCCGGAACTCAGAATTAAGATGGTGAAATGGGTCTCGTTTGTCACACAGAATCAGTTTGCGAGGGTCTTTTATTTATGCAATACACTTTTACACCTAACTGAAGATATTTAGGCAAAAGTTCACCATGTGCGCACGTCACACTTGGTGTTGCAGGGGTTCATAGGCAACGGTGACCACTTACCATCAGGTGGCCCGTATGCCTGCGTAAAATCAAAAGTTTTAATTAAATGGACGGACGCAACATTACTTATTATGCATTATTTCAGAACCCGGGAAAGGGACATCTGTTGCAGGGTTATAGACGGCTACAAATTAAACATGACAAATAAAATCCTTTTTCAGGCATTTTATAAATATTTATGTTTTTATCTTTTGTTCATGTCCGTCTATGATCATATCAAAATTTTTATATGGCAACCAGATACTGACACAATTTCACAATTTCCATGAAACTGTACAAGTGAATTCCTCCAAATAAAGTTAATTGGTCTAGCCGGGAGTGCTTCTCGAAAGGTCAAATCAAGGGCAAAAGAAATTCAAGGCCAATTGTAACATGCTTATCTGTATTTTACTTATGTTAAATATACAAAACTTAAGATAACTAGCGAATTTTACTTAATAATAATATCCCTAACCTAATGTACTCGTATAACTAGTAAATGACATTTTCGTTGTAAAAATATAACAAGACAACATACTTATTTAACGTGCCATGCGCGATAATTTAATTAATATGTACATTCAATGACAACATTTTAACGATTCAATTTATACTATCAACAATCAAAACGACTTAATTAAGAAAATAAAACTATAACGTCACCAAATGCGAAGGAAGACAAGTCACAGGCCGCCGTCTCACTGCTACAAACACGCTATCCGCTCTGTGAAGGCGCCTATGATGGTAATGTCAGTGCCGATAGCTGCTCGCATTACTTGAGGGGCAACAGAATCCTTCACTCTCAGCGTGAACTCGCGTCGAGCCGGCGCGGGGAGGGCTCCTCCGGCAACATTCAAAATTCTCGACCTTCCTTCCACGTCCAAAGGTTTCCCTTCAACACTACTCCCGAACACTGTGCGGACACATATTGATCTGCAAGCCTCTTTCTCAGCTTCGTAAATCTCTCGCGCGGCTATCTCAAAAGTACGTCTTTTGTCAACGCCACCGACAGTCGTATTTCCACCTGGGACCCCTTCTTCTGATGCTTTCGACGCTCCGGCTCTTAAAATTGCTGGTAATAACAGTTCCGATACTGCACTTATAGTTCGAGAACGCAGAAAATGAAGGACCTGTTCTGCTTCGCGGGTCTCGTCGAACAGTCTCCGCTGTCTAGCAGCGGGGACGGGGCGAGCCACGCTCCACGTTTCCACCCAAGGATTTCCCGGCAACAACATTCGATCACCTAAGGCACCACCATAGTCTGGCTTCCAATCTCGCGGGGAATACCACTGTACAAAATCACATAGCTCAGCTCCAGGGTTAGCAGCTTTAAACGCCTCCATGTCGGATAGCAGCGAGGCGCTCATCATTCTGGCCCGCAGTTCTGAAGCTCTAGCATCATCTCCAAGCCGAACCATCAACTCAGCGTCTTCTTCTAATTGGTCTTCAGTCTTAGGCGCCGGATCCTAAATGAAAACATATGGAAAAAATTATTCAAATCAATTTCAAAGACTCATTTATAAACAACTTTCTATATAATAAGCAGCGTTGTAACACACATCAATAATTATGATAATAAATGATTATGATGATCATGGATAAGATGAATTAATTCTACCTATATTATCAGTAAATATGTAATTTTAGAGATATTAGATTGATCAAATTATACACGTTAGTAACATCATGATAGAAATTGCACTTTATATTTATCACAACACGACCTGTTGCCTAAGGCTCCGTCCGCATGGGACTCGGTTATAACGCGCCCAAAAGTAGCCTATGTTTGACCCCTGGTCCTTAACTATATCCATCTATACCAAATTATAGCCGTGAAATGTAACAGACAAAAAGATAGAAAGACAGACTGACAGACTGACTTTCGCATTTATAAAATAAGTATTGTATATTGATATGCATTTGTAGGAATTTGAGATTTGTGGTAATTATGTATTTGTTTGTATGTTTGTCTGTCTAGTCTGAAATAAGTAATAAATTCTCATTCATGTATCTACCTGAGTGAGAGGCACGTAAAGTGGTGCTCCGTTCTTAAGGGTCGCTTCACCGAGACGATTGAGCCTCCCCACGGGTCTGTCCCAAAGAGGCCGATCATCTGCTTCGTCGCCCTCGGAGCAGTCGAAGAATTCGTCCTCTGACGAGTTGCTCTTCGAGTTGGCAGTCTCGTTAGCTTCTTGCGCCCGTTTGATGCAGCAGTTCAGCAGCTGCAACTTCTGGTGCAGCAGACACGTCCTGGCGTTTGGTGTCCCTGCTCCAATTCTGTTGACAAACATTCCCATTTAAATTATAAGTCTTAACGTAAATGTAGACTACAGACTTTGATTATTTACAGATTGTTATTTTAGTTATTATTTTTTAAAACCAACTTATTTTCGTAAGATCACATTTTATCGTATCCCATTACTGCATTATATAGTATTTGTTTATAGTTAATTACAGTGATCCTCTAAACATTATTAGTTCTTAC
This sequence comes from Apomyelois bistriatella, assembly GCA_947044815.1. Lineage (NCBI taxonomy): Eukaryota > Metazoa > Arthropoda > Insecta > Lepidoptera > Pyralidae > Apomyelois > Apomyelois bistriatella. The sequence goes on from OX345688.1 coordinate 4,045,691, forward strand.
CATCTCAATATACCTATATCAGTTCTAACCCTTACAATACAAAGAATTTTATACGAAATTGTATATTGTAAGTATACGAGTATATACTTTATGAAGTACGAGTACCTAAGTGTCTATATTTTCCAATGAAAGTGAAGCAATATATAAAGAATAATATTACACACGTAGCAAATATTCGTTAAATAATAAGAGTCACGTAGTGCTGACAAGTACCTCGTCTAAACTTTCACTTGGAAGACAATTTTTAAGTAGACAAATACGACCTCCAAATGAAAGCAAATAAATCGAGAGAATACTCGCGCGATACAGTGAACGTTTTCTCTTTCGCGTATGCAAATTTCGCAGTCTCGTACCATACAGAAAGGCAATCGATGGGTAAACGCGCGAGAAGATTTAACTATCAATAATTTCACATTACGTGCGGATGCATGTGCGTCTCGTTTGTGCCACACGCGTGCAAGACTACGCACCGGGGCGCCCTACGTACCGTTAGAGTGAATTGAATTGCTAATGTGAAGCTGTGGCACGCGGACGGAATCCATGCAGCACCATACTCTCGAAGATCCTCAACTTGCAATCGGTCGGTGAACCGTTTGTTTACCGGAGCCGGTGGCAGCAACTGGGTGTAGGTCACGCAGCAATGCCGCTGGTGGGGGCCCGCCAGCCGGCACACAGTCCGCCGCCGCCGAGAGTCGCGTGCGCATCTACAGCGCAGAAATGGGCCTGATTGCACCGGCCTAAACCAGAATACCGGTTCCTCGACCAATCGAAAGTGACCTCTTTCCCATTGATGTGACCTAATGATGACAAGCTATCGGTGATTTTTTGAAAATTAACACAAAAATAACGTGATAGTGTCTGAAGAAAGTGGCTAGTTTCAAAGGATTTTCCGGTTGACCCGTGAAGAGTAACAAATATGGTAAGTCAAAGAATGTATTTGATTTATAATCGTTAAAGTTACTTAAGAAACACTTAAAGGAAATCTCTGCGTACGTTGACCCATTAGTAGCGCAGCGTCTCCAGCCACCGGCACGGGCACGCGCTGCGGAATCTTAAGTTTTTATCAGTTACGACTAGTTACGAGCAATTGCTAATACCTCTTTAGAATTACTAAACAAGAAGTTAATCGATGATCACTTATTAATTCTAATTAAGTACGCATTGTAAGAATAAAATACCCAAATCTGCTAAAATTAAAAAAGCCATATTCTTTGCAATAAAAACCGTAAGTAAGTATATGGAATAATGCGGACGACGACTCTCAGTAGTGATTATATTTACGCATAATCACTCTTGTGACTAATAGTTGGCTAGGGCAATAATTCGTATACTTACATGATTAAAGCTAGAGCAACTATTTATCTATTCTGTGACTATAGGTAATTAAACCGGCTTCCCGTCTTATTAGGTATGTATGCCACGGTCACGCTAATGCTGCTTCACAAAGACGAAACAACGATCTCACGTGTGACTATGTCAAACACGCACTTTCTCCAACTGTAGCCAGCGCGCGGTCTAATCCGTGGGTAGATTTTTGCAAATCATTCGGAAACTTCAACTAGAATTTTGAATCGATTTAGTCATCAAATTCAAAAAAACCTCAATTGTTGGCTTTGGACGTTTGCTGTCTTTAATAGTTTTCTTTGGTAGTTGTTTACTCAGCAAAGTTTTCTTGTATGCCGTCTTAATAGTGTATTTGTAGAGGCGCTGGGGGTGGCGTTCACCCTGCGGTGAGGGTGGCGTCTCCGAACCACTCCATCTAAGCTAGTTCCGGACTGCCTCTTCGTTAATGGCCCCCTGTTTGCGTTCATCTGACCGCACTATTTTCTAATCGTATAAAAAACCATTCCTAAGTCTTACAACAAATTCTCTTTGTCCACATTTAATACCAATACGGGGTACAGTTACCGACAGTTAGGTCACGAAAATGTCAAGATTTGCAGAAACAGCATGATATTGTGAAATTTAATTTAAAATACAGTTTCTGAAACTGGCTCCCGACTAGCAAAGATCCGGAGCAGTCAACGATACTCTTTGTTACGGTGTTAAAGCGACTAATCCATTAAGCCTGTGGACTCTGTACATTTTTAATAGCATCTTACCTAAAACTTTCACAAAACTGTACAAGTAAAATAAAAATTTGTAACAAGTCAGAAGTTTAAGATTTAAAGTCATTGGAAAAAATTCATATTGTATCAAATAAAGGGTAAACATTTTTGTGTAGAAATCCGTAATTTTACTAGTGCGATTAGGGTCTCCGCAGTATTGCAGGCAAAGAAGACCGGCCAGATTGTATACACCGACATAAATAAAACTATGTATTTTAAAGCAATAAAGATATAACAAACAAACAAACCATGTGTGAATGCCGCTCTGCCCCTCGTAATCGTAAAATTACGATCATACGAGTGCAGAAGTGATCAAAATATCGTATATTGAAAATAAATAATTTGATTACTATACGCTGAATATAAATAATATTATTTTTGAGGTGAAGTGGGGAACATCAACTTTTTTTTATTTACTTAATCTGCAAAAATAAGATAGAGATAAATACATTCATAGGTGACGATGTCGACGGTAACAGCATTACAATGCCTCTAGAGGTAAATGCTGTAACAAGACTAGTACCTCCAATCTATAGCGTAATAATAAATTAAACAAAAGTTGCAAATCTACCCGGCATAGATTTATCGAAATTAAAAGTTAAAGCAACAACAATGTCTACGTTTAGCGTACATAGCATACTCTTATGTTAACCTTAATCCGGCAAGTGGTCTCCAAGTCTAATACATTAAAACTAGCATAAAGAGGTATTAGGTTCCAAAGTTTGCTGTGTCTGTCGTAATAGCAAATCCGAGTTACATTAGAGCTATTCTCGAGGCTTCCACATTCTGTATGCAAGCGCCTTGTGTGGCGTCCCTAAGTGCACGTGCAGTAAGCACTAAACCAGACATAAAGCAAAGCTTATGACGCCAGAACAACCTGTGCATGCAAAATAGAGCCCTAAAACATAATTTAAGAATTTTAATACTAGAGATTTGCTGTAGTATTAAAATTCTGTATATATATATATATCTTGTTGATAAATATTTAAACGGACTCAAAGAAAATTGTAAAGTGTTAGTCAGCGAAGATCATATTCAAATATTTCCTACGTTATTGAATATAAAGTCATAATGAAATTAGTCGCAAATTCTAACAATTAAATCAAATACCTATGTGTAAATTTTAAATCTGAAAAAATATAAACATTTCAATGGTTAAATTTTCCCCGAAAACAGATTGTTAAATGAAAGTTAAAGTTTCTAATACAGGATAGAAAAGTTTCTATGTATAAAAGGGGATACTTTCCCAAATAGCCAGCGACAGTGTCCAATAACCCGAATGTGTATGAATACAAAATCCCTCATTAATTTCGCCGAGCCCCGGCCAATGTATGAAACAGGATGAAATAGGTATTGACAGCCATCGGTAATCAAACTTCGACGAAGTTAATTTTGATTCCAAACAACGTAATGACTGCATTCAGAGGACCGTTATTGATTACCTAGTTAATTGTTTGAATAAATTATTTATACAATAAATTGAAGCACTATATATGAAAATTAGTATCCACTTCAATTTAGTATCCATTACATATAAAATATATAAAAACAACAATGTTAACAAATAGTTATAAAAGTTTGATAGATCACGAAGGATATATTATTTTATAGAAGAAACCACATTAAAATTTAATCACATTATGCTTAATTTATTCATAACAAATAATTTTAATATTAATCCTTTTAAACAAAATCATACGACTTATTTATGAAACGTCAGTTGGTTACACTTGTTAATCAGCAGCACGATTTGTGTCAAATATTTAAATTAAAACAATATTATATTTAACATTACTCATTAGAAACTATACATTATTAAACATTTGCATCGTCAAAAAAGCCATTAACAGGGTATACCCTATATATAAGGCTTGTACTACCGTATACATTGTGGCTCAATTAATTATATCACGCTATAAATTGTATACTTATCATAATCTCTACTTTATGCCTGTGCCCCTAGTATGAGTTTTTCTTAACGCAGACGCTAGCGACTGCGTTAGGATTTTGTATGGAATTTCTTAGTTGCCTTACTATCCGCCAGAGGCGCTGTACAGGTTTGCCATACTAAATCGCTAACGCAGTCGCTAGCGTCTGCGTTAGGAAAAACTCATACTAGGGGCACTGTAAAATTTTCATCACTAAAATCCGACAGAAAAGAGGGATGAAATAAGTTTGACACGTCTGTGTATCTTTTTGTTTTGTTGAAAGCTAACTTCATAGAAGTGACTCCATAATTTATCACCATTTTATGTCGGAGATTTTTTTATATACATATACTAGTCTATTTTATGTGCCATTGTTAATGTATACATGTGCGTGTCTCTAATCTCAGAATACAAGTTTGCAAAAAGGCGAAAACTAACGCTTCCTCGATACCTTTAAGCAGCCGTTAGATAATTGTTTATTGTTGTTTAGAATGTCGCACGCCCTTTCACCTACTTACTATTAAGTTCAAGTTTACGTATTGTTAGCAGTAGAAACAGTTTAATTTTACTTACTCTCATCCAATTTCCGTAAGAAGGGTCTGTAGGTTGAGGGCCTGATACGTGAACACCTAAGTAATTTCGAAGACACAATTTAATTAAGTAACCGTAACACTGTCGGTTAACAGAGAATTTATATAAAAGGACTTCTGCGAACGTGTGCATAAAATATGTAAATTACATTTGTTAGCAAGTACAGTGTCTTGCTTTTTGTCACAAAAGTCTAATAAATTACATGAATTACCTACAGTCTTTTGAAGTTTCATGTCTTACTTAACAAACTGTGTATCTGTATATAGCTGCTGCCATTAGCCTAGATACCCTTTGGGGCCGGTGACGTTTCACGTCGATGGCTGACTTTCGTTACTCAAGTCTGGAAAATTGTGGGTGCACCCACACAACAACAGGCGATAACAACGGGTCCCACGATCAGCCGGCAGCCGCCTCTGAACCGGCACCACTGTTATTCGCCTTATTGTCTGGGTTCGGTGCCTTAGGGTTTTTGTCTCCGCGTACGTCTCCGGTGAAAATTTCGCAAAAAACACAGTCACATTCGCCGTTATAAATGACCGTCCATCGAGACGCCGCCGTCAGAAGCTACCTAATTAACCCCGCCTTTGTCTGCCCGTGATTATTTTCTCTTTTGTTCAGTGTCGGGCTCGGCTCAAAATACTGTGAGAGAAGTTCACTGATTTTTCCGACGTAAACTATGTATTATTATACCTCTATAGCAGTCTCCTAACTTTGATTTATTTCAATATTATTTTTTTTTTTTTTTAATTTCGGGTTTGAAAGTAAATATATTGGGCGATGAAAAAGAACTTGCAGCGACTGTATTTCAAATTTACTATCACATTTTATGAAAGAGTATAAAGTCAATCTCTTTTTTATGAAATCTTAAAGAATAATGATAGTATACGGCAATATATTGCGTGTAAAAAGCTGTAGCGACGGCTGTGTCGGCGGGGAAGGAAGTGATGCCTCGACGAGGGCCCGAGCTCCTGTCTGACACAGGACATTCCACCTCGACACCGATATAAATAGAAGCTTTCAGCCCTTATTTAATTACGTTGAAATAACACTACGGTGATATAATTCCTCAATTTAAACCGAATGTACGGGAAAAGCTGTCAGCTGAAAGTGTTTACAATAAGCTCGTTCTGCCGGCGAACAGTACGAACTTCATAAATTAATAATTTCAGAGTTTACAGCTGCGAAATGTACATTTCAGATTCGTGAAAGCCAATTAAAACGAGCGAGTTTGGGCAGGAGCCGAATCACGGAATGGAACCGAGTCGAGAATTAAACTGCCCCTGTTCACAAATCAAAGTAATAAACAGAACTTTTCACACGTGTTATATTGACAATAAGGTTGAGATTTCAAAACTACGTAAAACTAAAAACTGATAAATTTTAAGATCTCCTGTATTTCTCAATATTTAAAAAATAATGACCATGGATATAAAAAACGTGTGTTTTATATGCATAACTAACATAAGCGTAATAAACTAATATATACAAATATGTAAGTGAAAAGCTCTTTTCCAATTGGCCATAAGCAACCATAAGTCATATTAATCCGTTATCACATATGTTATTGACGAAACAAAACTTTACTATCTATATCGTGTACCTTACAAGCGATCGCTAAAATATATAAAATTCACACTAATTTTAAAATAAGAATAAATACAAAATGTATCATTTGCGATATGGCTGGTTTCTCCTCCTGTACTGCAAACTGCCAGTTGCACAGTTGGCTAAGTTGGCTTGTTTGCGTCAGAGATGCTAAATAATTAGCCCTTTGACTAGCGACTGTGCTTGGCCTTTGATACGCGATATCGCGAATGTTGTGGAACTCCCAGTCTCCCAGTTTAATTACATAATTTTCAAACAGAGCTAACAACTAAAACTAATCGTAGGCACTCTTACATGCTGGGGAGAAAGAAAAAAATTACCATATAAATAAAATAACCAGCTGATTCTCTTTCCACATAGGTCAAAAAAACGACCGAGAGAATCAGCGAATGGAGAAAGTATAATTTAGGTGCTACAGCTAGCAAAGCAACCCATACTATTGATTTCAATTAAAGGTCTAAGGCTCTAGTCAAATAATTCCATCAGCATTAGAATTCTTAAACCCTTAAATTCAGTAATTTATTCATTAGTAGCAACTAAACCTCAGAAGTTAACTAACGTTATAAATCATATGAATTATTAGTAAAATTACTAAATATGGATCTGATTCAAGTTCGATTTATTTTTGAAATTGAATTGCAATAGCGCGCGTAGCAGCACTTCTACGGGTTTCTCGTAGGCACTCGTAGCTCGTAGCGCTGTACGTAATGGCAAATTACTGTCTAAATATTTTTTAAATGTACTATACATATATTAAAATTGCCCAATATGTATGATGGAAAATCACACACACAAAAATACATAATAACATTTTCTTAAAAATGTTATGTGTGTTTATTTTGCATAGCTTCGCATTATATGAATTCCAAGATTATAAATCCATACTCCATACTAATATTATAAATGCGAAAGTCTGTCTGTCTGTCTGTCTTTCTGTCTGTCTGTCTGTCTGTCTGTCACCTCTTCACGGCTAAACTGCTGGACCGATTGTGATGAAATTTGGTAGGGATGTAGTTAACGACCTGAGGTCAAACATAGGCTACTTTTGGGCGCGATATAACCGAGTCCCACGCGGGCGGAGCCGCGGGCAACAGCTAGTATTGTATAAATTAAAAAAAAATAAGACCGTTTTCTATTATTTTAAGACATCTGGTAGCTCTACTTGAGGACGAGGAGCTCAATAGCCTAGCGGAGTGCGCGTGTCCGTAACGATAGCGTGCGTCAAGCGACGGCGAGTGAGGCTATTTGGATTGATCGCCATTAGTGGCATTGCTTTCTTGAGCTCCTCCTTGCTTCAGATGGCACGTTAAGCCGTTGTAATGGAAGTCAGACCGCAGTCGCTCCATTGTACCAGTACCGCCAAATCAGGACCATGATTAATAACGTACTCTGGAGTGCTGTTTTTGAAATTTATGACATAGCAAACTCGGTGAGTCGAATGATTATCGTACGTCTTCGAATAATTTTCATTCGTCTTCGAATTATTTTCATTCGAAGTTTCCGGTGACTCGAACGATAACCCAAATTTTTTTGAAGTACGACTCACCGAAAACTGGTCAGTCATACTTCTCAAAAATAGCACTCTAGGTATCTGAAGCGTAAGCTGAAGATGCAACCAGGAAAAACACGCAAACAAATTTGATAAAAGTTGTCGACAGTCGAAGGGCAAGGCTTTTTGAACTATATGGTTCTAGTCTAGTCGATTTTAAGATCGGATGATAAAATACACCCACAATACATCCATATAGACACGAACTAAGTTTGTTTTTCCAGGCATTTAAAATTACCTTACAATATGCGTCTGTCTATGTATTATTATACTGTAATAATCTATGAATAATAAAAACGGGCAATATCTAAGAGATTTATAGTAACAATGACAATCAACGGCTTAGAAAAGCACCGGTGGTTCCCTTGATCGGCTTTAAAATAATACTAATATTACAAAGCTGAAGAGTTTGGTTAAACGCTTATTACTGTAGAACTATTAGATTTCAATTTAAAAACAAAATTCTGCAAATCATAGCCTGGCTCTTGAAGAGGCTATAAGTACATACACACTACATGCAATTGAAACCGCGGGGAACGGCTAGTAAATAAATAAAATAGGCGTGTGTGTATGGTATGCCGTTGAATTCCAAAATTATTTTATGGGAAAGACGCCAAGTCAATCAAACTTTCTTAATTTACTTTCTAACTTAGGTCGGCTCGATAAATATTCACATAACAATTATGAATTCTACGCGTTTTGATATAATAAGTCAATAAATAACATCCCATCACAGTTTATCATAAAATAAACTTTCACCTCCAAGAATAATCTATTTTCTGTAGTGGTTCCGTCTGCCAATAGGAGGTCGTCAAAAAAACGATGATCTAGGCCAAGAGGTAATTTCGAAAAAGTTCTAAAATAAGTAACTTGTCTATGGACACTTTGTAAAGATGAGCCGAGCCGTAAGCTTGTTTGCTCACTCAATAATAAATTGAAGATGTCGCAATTTAACACAAGTCCGCCTTAGTGACAGACAGACTTTCGCATTTATAATATAAGTATGGAAGTATGGATATGGATTGTACTCAATAGTATGAACAGATATATGTACGGTTACTAATACTGACGTTATCCCAGTATTTCAAACAGAAGTACAACTGAGAAAACTGTCGAACTCCGTTGTTGTTGAGAGCGACGCGATGATCGAATAAACACAGTGAAAATGTATGCTTTATCCGGATACCTGGAAATGGTACATCCCGATTGGAACTACACTTTCCCGGGAACACACAATACGATGTGAAATATTTTATGCATATTCTAAGTATGAAGGAGGTGTTGTGAGAAAAAAAACAAAGAGTAAAGAATTCGGAAAAGTCACAAAGTTTTGGAAATAAATTGATTTGAATAGCAACTACACTTGGGGCAAATATAGTGTCGTGAATCGAACGAAAATAATATTTTTGTGATTACAGTTCATCTATTCTTTCTATAAATAGAATACAAAATTAATGAATTGACATCTATTTTCCTTTTAACGCCTAAAACTATTGGATTCATAGTATACTGTAATGAGATAAATTGGACATTAGAAAACAATCTAGGAAACGTGACCGACAGAAAATTTCAAATAATAAGTAAGATCACAAAGATTTAAAAATAATTACTTGGGTAGAGATGGCGCGCGATTTCCAGATTCTATGTTTTATCACTAGATCACAGACTATTTCGCATTTTTTTCCGAATACGTTGGCCGTCTCCTTAGCCTATAAACGCTCGTGAATCCTTGAAGGTGACACTAGCGTACTGCCAACTAGTAGCCTAATCTGTTTCGCCATAGTAACCAGTAATTTCACTCTCGCCTATCTTCAAACTGGAACACTACAATACTACCTCTACTTTTGACGATAGATAAAAGATTATGGTACCCAAGACAACACCTCTGTACGAAAGTCTACTTATGGTAAAACTTAATCAATCAATCAATTTATTTGCAAAATGTATGTATACATGTATGTTACATTAAAATTTTCCAATAACATTTTACCCCTGCCAGGAGTGTGCATTTCTGTAATACGTATCATATATTTCGAAATATCGCATTACCTTTTCATTTGTGCCATTTGCAGACAACCTTCAAAACTACCAACATAGATTTAACGTACCAAAACTCCAAATGTTAAATAAATAAACCTATAATAAACGCCTAACAATCTTAATGATAAAGGTCATGATTAACATACACAAACTTCTGATCTTAATAATAAATGTATCAACTTTCAATTTGCTTACATAATTTAAATCGCCATTAAAACCAGATCAATGTATCAAATACCTAACGGACACTTCTCTTGAAACATTATTTAATTCTAGTACAAATATTTTGTATTCTCAACTCGCAAAGAAAATAAAATAACCTTTTCATAAATTATATTACTCGTACAATATGTAGACAAATTTATATATATTATTCCATAAATACAAAATACCTTTATTATTGGCGGACTTTCTGCTAACAGCATTCTCTATCAGTGATGATAGCGTTTCTTGATAAGATTTTTTTTAAATCACTGTTATAAGACTGATAAATTAGGTTAACCTTTAACTATTTATTAACAGAATTATTTTGATTTGATCTTGATCTAATAAGATTTGAGCATGACAGTGCGGAGAATGGTGTCTATTTTAGAACAGGAGAACAAACAACAATATAAGTAGGTACAATAAAGTAATTACAAACATAGAAACAAAAGCAATCAATATTTGCGCACCTCCGCTGTGCCCTAAACTCCATGTATTAATAGTAGTGACATTAAACCTGTGACAGGAAAATGTAAACCTTCAAACGCTTACGAAGCAATTACCAAGTTCGGGCACAGTCAAATCCAAGTCAGCAAACTAGCGGTAAGTATTTGGGGAGTTCTGAACTTTTAAGTGGATGCGGGGCAACATCCGCGCCGTGTCGGGGGCATCCAGAACATGATAGATTTAAGCGGATTTAGGTAAATTTGCATCAGAGTAATATCGAACATCGTTTAGGCGAGAAATACGATACCGGATTATACCGATAGTACTTGTACTACCTATTCTGTGCCGGTATCGAGATCTATATTATTTTCGAGCGACATTTATTATTCATATTACCTAGGAAATTTTGTTCTCACCTTATCTAACTTGAAAACTTTGTTTTGCTGCGTAAAAACTTGCAGCAAAATCACCCTCTTACCCTAACCCTCATCGGTAATCGAACATTTTCCTCCATCGATGAAAAATGTATAATAATATATTTTACTATATGGAACAACAAATCGCATTTAAACTATAATTTTGCTCAATACTGGGATATACATTTTTGCGAAGATTCCCATGTGTCTCATCCTATAATAGATTATGTTTTATAGGAATCCTCCGAATCGAATAAAGAAGATGCATATGGCACCTTTATTATTTTAGATTGAACCGTCCTTTTGCCATTCATTTTTTCAAGCGCTGTAAAATCCACGTCCATAGTACTCAAAAGGGCATTAGTGGAGTTTATTGCACCCGAGCAGGTGGCGGGTGCGAAGTGCGACATTCATCTAGGAGACGCGTGACGTGAAGATGGATTGCCGGTTCGAACTCGACCAGCATCGCAGACGAGATTGTCTTTATAAGGGAACTACACGTAATTAAACATTGCACTTGCTATTGGCGGATAATTTTGAAGATTCTCAAGTCCTGTGCAGAATTATAATTTTGATATGAAGAGGAAACTAATTCTTTGAGACAAACAAAGTAGTTGTTAGTGACCATTTCTGTCATTTATATAATGCCATTGCGATACCAATTCCGAATCCTACCTCGTAGTTAACACCACTAACCTGGTAAACTAATTTTAACAATTTTATAGATCCTACATTACTCAATTGTTGAGCTTGGCTCGAAGTTGAAGAACTGGCCAGCATGGCGTCCTTTTCGAATATGTATACCAACTTGGCATACCTGAAAAGAGGCCTGAAGAGAGAGAGGTAATGTAAGTATAGGGCTAACTTTTAATTAATCCACATATTTGTCACATATATTTTAGGTAAATTTATTTAGACACAATGTCGCGGCCAGGTAGATTGCTTTATTTTTTGTAAATATGTTATCTAGAAGCCAATTAAGGCTGTTAGTGGGACGAAGCTTGCTTCGCTATGGCATTACCATACGCGTGGTCAAGTGTGCGGTGTGCGGTCTCGCGTGGGTTGTCATCAAGGCCAGCATATACACTTTCCGAGTCTCCGCGAACCATCAACGCATCACCGCATACCGCTACGTTTTTACACCCAACCGCATTTCAATATCGGCGCGGCCTATGGAAACGATTTCACACATATAAAATTCAAGCAGGGAGACGTCCATTTTCCCGTTCGCTGCGAACCTATTCGATATGGAAATCTGCAAGGAACTTTTCTCGTTTCTACCGTATGAACGTTATAAACTGTAATTTAAAAGTAGAATTCTATCAGAACATGATATAATATCGCGGGCGGAATTCTTGTCGCGGTTAATTACACCTGTAATGGAAGTTACTTAATGTTGGTTATAAACAAAATAGAGAAGATCCGGCGCGTCGCTTTCCGTCGAACTGTGCCGACGGAACGGAACACGCCCCCGCGATTATCCACCGCTCTCTAGAAGCGCACCCATTACCGACAACCGCTTGTTTACTGCCTCAGCCTTACTGCACAAAGGCATGGTTTTGCATCGCGACCGACTTTTCCGATAAAGCAATTGTTGGCAGATAGAGCCATTCGCATCGCTTTTGAAATGCCTTGGTCTATAGAGGATAAACTGTTTTAACGTTAAGCAAACAAATCATTTCAGGGTCCGATCATTCATAGTTAAGGTAAAAAATTATATACCTATTATTGAGGGTTGTTAAAATTAAATTAGAATCGCCAATCAACACAGGCACAAAGATAGGTACAAACAGGGACACACATACCAAGATCAAGCTGTCGTGGCACGTACATGCTGCATAAGTAGTTGCCTCCAAAATTACCCTTGGTTGATGACAATCTTATTTATTGTATACAAAAATATAAACATAGGATACAATGAAAAACACAACAAAAGAAGATATTTCTAAGTATTTATTTCAAAAGAAATATCTTGCAGTAGACCCGTGAGAGTAGAGGTGATAAATAGAGGCAGATTGGCGTGGTTCATAAAAATGTGAAGCTAATGAAGCTTCTTCATACCTTACTGCCTATTTGTAATATATTTTTTCCAAAAGAATATTGGTGGGGTTTAACATTGATACAAGATGAGGATAACATAAATTTTATTGTTTGACGCAGTCGTTGCTGTTTTTATACTGAAACCAACAATAAAACTGTGTGTGCAATTTACTCCACACAACAAGTTTCATGATATGGGCATAAAAATACCGGATCACTATCAATATTGGGTTTAGCAACAATCATAAAGTCCATCAATCATTCGCAGATGCCGAGTGGCTGATTGCTCTTCGTGGAAGCTCAATAAAGGTGCATTTGCATAATCACCTTGCATAGCACGGATGGACGAGAAGACACGAGATAAAATTAACATGGAATCATTGAAAAAAGTGTCGGCAAATGAGGACGTAATTTTAATTGGAGTCTCGTGAATTTTGGATTCTCGATATAATTGGAATAGTCACGAGAAATTGATAAATCTGAAGATTTTCAGTACTTAATCCAAACGTGACAGCTGTAAAATCGTTACTTATTGAAAAGATATTGCTTTATTAGTTTCCTAACATTTTTCTATTGTATTTTTTCCTAAAAGAAACGGGATTTCATAAGATTAACTTTATAATTACTCATTTTGTTACTGACAAACAATTATCGCGATTTGCAAATTCCTCTTTTGAGCAGGTTCAATTTTAAACATACTGAAAGATAAAGAGGATACTGGCCAATGTAAGCTGAACGCACATAGCTTTATTTCAAATGTGAATTAAATGCACTACAACTAGTTTAATAAACAGATCTGTTTGTTGTTGTTCAACTAGTTGTTGTGCATTTATATCAAAAGCATCAATGATCAATGCAAATACTCGTACCACGGCAAATTCAAAGCGGATAATATGTTTATCCAAACAGCGTGTGCAGTTAGACGTGTATTACGTCTCGAACCATAAATCTTGGTGTTAGCTGTAATAGCGGTAAAGCCCTGCGCACGCGTCGACCGACGCCGCCGCCGATCAAATAATCATTAACACAACATACAACTTTACAAGTACAGTTCGCTGAACTAAAGTTGACGTGTATTCAATGTCTCATTTGTGTAGAATATAGGCCGTGTGGTATCCGGCTTAAGAAATACCACTCCCTCTGTTCCCATGAAAGTATTAAAAGACTATTAAGGGATGGTCTTAATTTCCATGTAGCTCTTTGGTGGCGAATCCAACCAACAACAGCATCCAAACTGAGAGTTGTCAGGAGACGGCCATTCGTATTCAACTGAACCACTAGGCGTTCATTGATAAACTCTCAACCTAAGCGCAGTGTTTGGTATATATATTCAGATGAATACACAAGATATGTTTCTCTGCGACTTGCAAATTGGAGACAACGAAATTAATTAATATATGCAACAGCAATATTCAGCACTTTGTTCATCATCATCAATTTATTGTCTAGGAAGTACGTTAAGATAAATAATTCTACTACATGAATTATTATGATTTTTTTTCCAACCAAAATGTTTAAGGCAAAGTTTAGACAGGAAATAAATATTTAAATGACATAATCAATAGCATTGTAAATTAAATAATTCAGACACAATATAACAGACGGAATTTCGTTCTACGTTAGCATTAGTATAAATTCTATAATTTAATTTCCTTTTTTCACAATTTCTCTGACTAAGAATCCGTCATCACGCATATTAACAAATAACGAAAATTACGGTTATTGGCATTAATAAAATCAATTTGCGAGAAACGAAACGGTAATGTAACTAGAGTTAAATGATGCACAACGGACAAACGATTTGTGCGCCAGCTGCGAATGCGGGTTCACACATTACTTACATTGTCACCTTGTTTTATTTCATGTACTCTACGTACAGTAGAACTCAAGAAAGACAGACGACAATTGTTTGATTCTTCCTTATTACGTTTTACCATCTGAAATGAGACCTAGCAAGATTAACCGTAAGCCATTTTTAAAAAATAAACTTTGATTATTTAATAATTATCAAAGAAAACAAGTTGTATTCAAAGAGAAGTTACAATTCACCTTCTTCTTCGTCCTAGCGTTTTTCCCGGTTGCATCTTCAACTTAACGCTTCAGAGCCCAGGGTACGCTATTAATCATTCATGGTCTTGATTTGGCGGAACTGGTTATTACAATGGAGCGATTGCTGTCTGACCTCCATAACCCTTTTTACAGGGAAATCAGACCCACAGGAACATGATCCGGGTGTGTTAGTGGCCAACACTGTCAGATTTTTCAGCCGGATATAACGGCCTAAAGTTGGAGCCTTCCAAGCCTTCCGAAGCATGGAGGAGCTCAAGATAGAAATGACACTAATGGCACTTCACCTAAACCTTTTCACTCTCCACTACCCAGGCTGACCTCGGGCCGAAAACCACTACCCAGGCTGACCTCAGGCCGAAAAGAAGGCAAGCGAGGCGTACGTGTGAACGTAAGCCCCCTAAAGATGGGGGAGAGTTATTAAAATGCAATGATTGTATAGATACGCGACACTATAGAGACCTTGTAGGGAGATCAAGCAGCTGCGACTGGAAAGAGATGCGAAATGCAATTACAGCGCACTCTCTCGAGATTCGGCTCGTATAACCGAGAGGTTGGTAGAGCCATGGGAGGTGGAGGGAGTGTCTCCACAATAAGTCCGCCTATGCTCTATATGTTTGTAAAGTTTTTACTGTAATTAATTTATTTATTATGTATGTGGGCAATAAAGATATTTTGTATTGTATTGTATAAAACGAAAACTTGTTTCCTCCGAAAAAAGGTTAAATACTCGGTATCATGTCGAAATCGCAATATCCTCAGCAATTATTGAGAAATCAATCAATAAACAGTCGGTTTCAATCTTACGTATCTTGTTACAATAAGTGCGGTACTAAAATTGATTTATCCTTTATTGAACAACATCGAATAGGCTTATCGTGCACCCACAAGGCATGAACAAAGTAAGGCGCTAGCCACTTTTTCATTGCTACGAAGCTTATATTTATTGTGAGTATTGGATTGGGAATGAGAAATAAAGAATTGACATAAAAAATGTCTGGTGGAAGATTGCCACGAATCTTAAACATATTAGTCCACCCACCGTATTTTCTTCCTTAAAAGTGGTGCGTGCAGAATAGCATAGCATACCATTTGTAAATTGGTGCAAGTTTGTAACAAATTTTAATGCTATTCTTCTAGATCTCTTTTCTCTTTTTTTAAATTTGAAAATATTAAATATAATATAAAAACAACATTTAAATTACTCCCTCCAATACGGGCTTCTCACAATGCGGGCCGTGTCCAAGAAGTACTTTGTTTATTATTATAACTGTTATTGCCTAGTACAACAATAGTACTTACGCTAGTACTTAGTCGAATGGTCTAATCCAATCACTAACGCTACATCTCTGTAAACCGTTTAGGTATTATTGTATCTAGGGCTCCGGCCCATACGACTTTTACTGATATAATCTCACACTAGCTGGGTTTTGAATTAATATGTTGATTGTTTTTGTTTAGTTAGCTTTATTTATTGGATTTACTGTGTAGTTCGTTTAACCGAATCATCATTTAAAATTAGTTTTATACTAAACATTCAATTTTAGCAATGTAAGAATTAACTTTCTGCTTCTTAATTATTTTCAGCCTAAAGACTGGATTTACTTATGTATTTAATTTTTTTTTCATATATATAAAACCCTCTCTGTAAAACTATACTAGTTATAGGTAAGATATAAGATACTTTGTACTAAAATGATGGCATATATCAGTTAAAGTTTACATGTTAGTCTCCACAACTTTAATTACTACTCGTGTAACCATTGAACCAGTGGCCATCATAAAACCCACGTGCCACGACGCTTTCCTTTAAAGATCGTTAAAGAAGCAGTAAAGAAAATTATACGGAGATAATATTTTACATAAAAACTTGCCATAGAAACTTGTTTGTGGAGAATCAGAAGCCGAACTGTGAAAACAGAAAGTGTGGAGAGACCGTTGGGAAATGCATCTGTTGAAACTTGAAATTGCTTGTTAAGTACACGAAGTAAGGACAACAATGAAAACAATCGACATGTGAGAGTGTGGCTAAAACCAGTTCAATCCAATACTAATTTGAATTAAAATATGGAACACAAAGCAACACATAATCTTGAAGTACTTTTCCGCCATTTTCTATTAAGGCTACAATTAGTATGGACTATGTACGTACACGTGAAATCTCGAACACAATAAAGCAACACTAACAAAGACGCGGACTGCCTTTGGCAATTTTTAAATTACGGTGTCTTCTGTGATATTACAAAATTTTCATAAATATGTATGTACATTATTACATGTCAGACATAGCATTAAGCTGTTAAACCTAACCACCATCAGCATGAAATCAAGTTTACAAGTGAAAACAAAAACTTATGCAAACTTAAAAGAGAATCTCTAGTCACGTTCTTGCTCAAACAAATTGGAAGTTAAGCACATTGTTTTTGTTTCTTTCCTATATAAATAATAAATATGAACTAACAAAAAACAAAATCCAAAAGCAATATCAAAACGAAACAAGCAACCGTTATCAGTAAAGCCACAAACATCGCACGTACCGCACGACGCGTGTAGTATTTGATGGCTGGGTAGAGTTTGCATACGTCGGATCGGCGGGCGGCAGTTCAATCAGATCCTAAGCAAACAGTGCGACTGTGTTATTTTCCGAGCCGCATATTAGCCGACATACCCCAAGCGCCACCTTCGTTTACAGTGCCTGTTTACACAACAAACCATGCATACGTTGAACTCACTTCACTTGCTTGCAAAGCTACTTGATCATTTTCAGCCTCTGAGATACTGTGTCATCCGCTGATAATCTAGAGCTGACATCAAAACTACAGCAATAGTACTACATAATATTTAAACGTGACCAACATCTAACAAACATTATGCATAAAGTAACACTAAAGAAGAAAAATGTTTCACTACACAGTAATAACAGTATATTACGTTGAAAGATGATTTAAATAATGAGACCCTAGCCCATGGAGCCCAAAAGTAAACCATAAAAATGATGATGAAAATGTTAATCTGACGCATAAATTTGAGAGAGGGCTAGTCGAACACGATCTAGTAAGTGGCACGTGCATACCGCACAACCCGGGAACTTGTGGCCTAGATGTCAAGCCAGTTAGATCTCATGCTCTACTGTCTATAAGCACTGTTACATCGTTGACCTGTACAATGGACATCTACTTACTTGTAGTCAAAAAGTGACGTGAGAATGTAATTGTATCCTAAAATTACTTTATGTTGTGACTGTGCAGAATGCTTTATTATGGGTAGCTGTCTCTATTTGAAAAAAAAAGCTTGGAACACGATATATAACTATTTATATGCATACACACACATCAGTGGACATGGTTTATTCAAACGCAAGGAATAAGATATAAGAAGATAAGATTAGAAAACAAAAATGATTAATCGGAGAAAGGACATCTTCAAAACACGTCTATTACACTCGTGTGAAAATTTTACACATACTTTCGCTTAATAAAATGACAAATTATGAAATTAACTGGATAAAAGATAAATAAAAACATGAATACAAGACGACTCATGCCCATCTAATCACCAATTTGACGACAAATGACTCTACTATCGTCAGCCATTATCCCTTTATACGTCCTCATTACTATTCATCATTGTTGCAAAACATAAAGTTAATGGAGTCGTAAGATTTATCTGAAACTACATCAATAGAAATGTTATTATTATACGTATCTCTATGGTCATTATAATGTTCAAAGACACAAATAAACATTATGTCACTTGGCAGTTCAGGTAACAAGAAGAAAGTTTTTGATGTTCTTAATGCGGCCCTAACAATATAAAATATAATGAAGTATAATAATATATGAATTGTTAGATAAACAATCATTTTTACATTAGTGAGATTGAAAGAAACTACATTATATAATAGAATTAATTGAAGTTTTCTCTTGTTTGATTGTGTCAACCGAACAGTCCAAAAATACAGGAAGTTACAAAAGTTATGAAGCACGACTTAACAATAACATGTAGATCACATTAACGTAGGTAATATCTGCCCTCTAGATAGATAAGTAAACATCCATGGTTCTATCTATCAATCAGCGAATTTTCCAAGCGATTTGGTATACAAATGGCAAGTCAATTAGGCCCATTACGCACCAATTAGTTCGCCCATGACTGATAATAAGCCAATTTCGCTTCAACTGTGTTTAAGATTAATTATATTTTCCTGCTAACACTAAATAGTTTAATGTATGTTCAATGATTTTGTGTAGATGAGTATTTACTGCTGCATTTATTACAAAGTCTATCGACAACTGCATCAGTAAACTAAATATAATATAAATCAGAATTTCAATGACATTAGAGGACTACCGAATAAATTACAAGTACAAATATTTAAGTCCTTAAAAACCCCTAGAGCCCAATTACTTAATGCGATTCCTGAAAAACGAACATTTGGGCAACACATTTAAATAATCAAGGTATACATTACTTACGGCACGCACTCAGAAGAAAGATTGGTCTGTAGCATTGTTTGAACAGCGTGTACATTTTAAATGAAGCCAAAGTGGCTGAGCGGGCCGATTGGATCAATCATTCCTTTAGTCGCAAGTTTGGATCAAACTTTACCGGAGAATCCAATTGCGGAGCGAGTTTGTTAGACGTTCTGGAGATGTCTGAAACTTTAATGGCCAGCTACATCACGAGAGCCTAACGATAAATTTGGCAAGAGCTCAGACCATGAAAAAAATAAGACTGAGTTAAAGTACAGTTGTAGCATTTTGGGTTCGAAAGATTGTCAAAAGGAGAAAGCTGTTTTAACTTGAAGTCTATAACTGTCAAATCATAATTAATCACAAAATGTATTCCGAAGATTAACCCTACACTAAAGTGAGAGTAAAAAGACCATAGATATACATATTTTTGATAAAAAACTAGATTTTATTTAGTGTAAAGATTGTGCATAAACTTTTAGCAAATAAAGGGTAGTGAGCTACTTAATAAACACGGTGGCCAAGTATTGGGAAAATTCAACACAACGTAGTCTAGTCTATTACTAATTCTGTGGTCTAGTCCATCCTTTGAGAGCCGACAAGAAGCAGACGCATGAAAAAAATTAAGTTCATTTCCAATGATCCGTTAGGCTTAACGCATACTTATTGGAAACTCAAAATGTTAAATAGATTTTATTTATTGTAACATCAAAATAGCACATTTTAGAGTCAAGTAAAACCTGGATTTTAGAGTCTGGGTGTTTATTTTTCTTTTTTTATTTAATTACATAAGTTTAGTTTATTAAATAAAACAACTAAACCTCATATTCCTTCAATGGAGATAAAATGGCGTCTTAATTCTTTGTACGACCAGTGTCGCGGTGTTTCTAGAACGTAAAACGCGGAAGGCATTATAAATTAAAAATGTTTGTCTTTTATAGCTGATACTTGAGTTTGTTATAGTAGGCACATAATCCGTGGACTTTGCCGTAATTGCACGGTTAAAAATGGATGCTGTAAGGCGTTCGTCAAGATAAATGAGGAGGCTTGCTTGTCTTTTGGGAACTTAATATTTATGTAATGTGAAAAATCAGTTGAAATTGTTCTTTTTAGGCATAGAACTTGGAAATCGCGCACGGTCTCTACAGGCATTTTTTTAATCTATGTTTTTAGGGTTTCGTACCCTGGGTATTAGCGAGTCACGCTATTCGTCTATCTGTCAAAATGAAGTAAGGGATTTTCGCAGATCAGATAAATTCTATTGCTGCATATTAAAACGTATTTCTTTTATACCAATAATAACTACATTTTGGACTCATGGTAAAGATTTCAAAAGTTCGCTGTTACAAAATTCTTGGTTTCCAAATCGTTTGCGCCTATAACTCTTCTAAGCGAAGGATATGTAAGTACACACTCGTACAAATGTGTGAAATGTTAAGTTACATTTTATCATACGCTTTCTTAACATACCGACGATACTTGGAGCAGAAAATGAGGTACCTTTACAAGTGTATGATATAGCGACACTTTCCTAGTCGTTCTTAGCATCTGAATAAGTGACTTTCTTGGAAACTTGGCGACGATTCATAAAGGCGACTGATCCCAACGCGATTTGAATAAACTTATAGGAAAGAGACAGCTTCAGTGAAATCCAATAAGAAGTTCTATATAAAATAATCATTATGGTAGAGTTCACTTTATGCTTTACAAGAAAATGCAAAACTACAAAATACGTGTATCTGTGAGAAAGGAAATCAATAACTAATTTAAAATATGAATATGGTGATAATTGTTTATAGAGATTTCTAACGATTTAACATATATATGATGAAGAATCAAACACTGACGACTATAAATGTTAGATCAATTACAAACTATAGCCTCCTCAAGCATCAGGTTATTATATGCACATGAAATTTTTCAAATATGACCATTAATTATTTCTTAAGTTATAACCGTTCAAACCAACAAGCTTTACTATAATAGTATAGAAGTAAATTGGGTTAACCTGTGATATATATATCTCTATCTCTATGTCACAAGAATTGACTAAATCGTTATTTAAGATTTTGTCAAATACGTCTGTATTACTCTTAAGTGCTCGTAAAATCTGATGTAGATAGATAGATAAACTCTTTATTTGTTGCTGCAATCACACATGTAAAAACAGTGAGGAAATAGGTAAATACCATTACAAGACAATTCAACACAAAACATAAATAAGAACTCTAAATTCATGTGTGCGTTGCAGCAATACAAAAAGGTCATAGCTCAGCGGTATTATTGCTCGGGGAGCAATACGCTGATTTTCAGCTACAGCCTAGGTGCGAGTGCCATTCAAATATAGGAAATAAGTAAGATATATGAATAAATATTAAGAAATAAGAATACATAATATAGAGCAAATACTTGAAATATATGAGTAAACAGTCAACTCATAGGTAAAATAGTCTTAAAATAAAATACATAAAATTGATAAACTTGTATGATATAAGAGAGAGACAAGAAAATTTATATCATTTTGAGTCAATTCTACGCATTTCATGACATTCAAGAAGAACAAGAAAGTCAAATTTTAAGCTGAAGACCGGACGATGAAAATTTAACGGTTTAAAATATGAGCAAATTTCTTAAAATGAAATATGAAGCCATCGTAAATCGATTATTCACATGTTGGTGCAAAAACTGCAGAAAATGTGACTCCTGGCACTACATTAATCATGGGCAACGATCCGTAATTTCCACAGCCCACGGCAAATTTTATTGAAAACCACAAATAATAAAAGAACAGATGAATACGAAAGCTATAAACATAAATAGTCACATTTGATACGTATTATGGAAACAGTATCTTTACTATGAGCGTTGTAATCTAAAGATATTAGGATAGATCTAAAAAGTTTTATGTTAGTAACAAGCCCAACTTTAATATTAATGCGTGTGATAGAATCCACATCTCGAGTTTATTGTTAAAATTATGCCACGAAGGTCGTCAAAAAGATGTTGAGTGGAATCCGGGGAAATTCTACTAAAATGCTATCCATTGAAGTTACTTAGGATTTTAGGTAGAGGCATTGAAAACGCATTTCTGAGTGAACTCATAACATTTTTCTTTTGGTAGAGTCTATACGGCTCTTTCTATTATTTTCCTTAGGACTAAGCTCATAAAACAGATAATAAATAATAGTACCAATCACTACCAATACTACTCTCGCCTATCAGACATGTATTTACTACGAGAAATTAAAATTCAGCACTTCAAAGAAACTGCATAAATGAGATTCCTAGTAAGACGACGAGGAAACAACAAGCAGATGCACCCAGCTTCGTCTGTATTACTCGGTCCACGTAATCGAACGTGCAAAGCATCCTTATTGCGTTGGGAACTAGCTGGCAATATCAAGAGAACAGAAGTAAAACCCATTTATATAATTTATTATTTCTACTCTAACTTTATTGCAATGACGTAAAAGATAGACTAACGCCTAAAGCTTTTTCTACCATCAAACGAGACAATATCTTACACATTTATTTAAAATCAAAACTTGCTCATATCCATTGCAAACCTTTTACTACTTTGCAGCTTAATACGAGTTTGACACTAATGGCGATGTTTTGCAATTACAATTTATTCATACAGTAATAACACAAATTGTTGTGGACTTATAGTCTCCAGCTTAACTCTACAATCCCTGTCTTCCCGTTAGTAATAACAATTACAGTGGTCTGAATTTACTAGAATATCAATCCGACTCGTAGAAGATTCTACCATTTGGAACATGATTTTGGACAGAGGTAGAAGGAAATTAAGTCCACAGATCGTCTTTTCTTAGTCACCTTGTATGATACGGGAAGACAGGAGTGTCTATTTTTAAAATACTCGGTTATAAAAATCCTCGTAGTGTTTATTTATTATAAATATTATATGTATAGATTTATACTTGGGTTCTATGGTTTACGATGGGAAACACTAGATAAATGTAACAATTTAAAGATAGATTTGGAGTTTGGACAGAGGTAGAAGACAATTTAGGCCACAATTGCCCCTTAATCGCTTTGTACGACAAGAGAAGACAGGGGTGGTATATTCTTTTCTTAAATTTAAATTAAAAGGTACTTTGGTTTGCGATGGGAAACCTGGATCAATGTAGGCACGTCTGAGATCCGTCCTTTCTTTAATTTGTACTGAAAGCCGGGTCGGCGGCACGTACGCCAATAACACGAGCCATCCACTCTGGCTATAAATTATGTATTAATGACAACGCGCTAAATTAATTCCGAAGGATTTGTGACTCTATGCGAGTGTCGTACTGGTGGATATGCAAACATTGAGATGAATGACATGAGAGATGGTTCAAATTTGATCACATCTAAATGAAGGAAAAATTAAATTATAGTATCTGCACAAGCGATTTTTTTAAATACAGTGTTTATTTTCACTGAGATGGTGTTAGATACAAAACGTTTGAATTTAAAAATGGCCTAAATCACTACATAGTATAAAACAAAGTCGCTTTCTCTGTCCCTTTGTATGCTTAAATCTTTAAAACTACGCAACGGATTTTAATTTGAACGGTTTTTTTAATAGATAGAGTGATTCAAGAGGAAGCTTACGCCCATGCGAAGCCGGGGCGGGTCGCTAGTTTTTAAATACAATTTGTTTTGCCTCGTTTTTTCACGTTGATTAAAATTCGGTGAAACTAACGCTGTCGCTATTAGAAAGAGATACGCTTGTTTTACGAACGAACTGTTGTTAAATTTTAACAAAGAGATATAAATACCTAAACATAGATACTCTACTCTAATATAATTGATATTGATATAATGACATAAAAGATCTTTCAAAAAATTAGGGGTCAGAAGGATTTTGGCCCGCCAAAGCGTAACAATCGGCTGCGGACATCACGCAGTCGCGTGTAATACCGATCATCATTCCCCATTTAACCTTTGGAAAGATCGACGAGTTTAAAGAACGCGATAAGTGTTGACAAACTCGAGTAAAGTAACCATAGCGCGATGTTAACTGACGCCAGCGCCATCTAGCGGCATCAAAAAGAACTAACAAAATTCGTAATGTACTTTTAGCACAAATCATTTACGTAATTATTATGAATTTTTATATTATTAAAATGAAAAACTAGTACTCATATTACCACAATATCCAAGAAATTAAACTCAAGAAAATTAAAACTAAATAGTAGTAAAAAAAATTGTAAAGTGTGTTATTTTTTATTTTTGTACGGTAATAATAGTAAAGAGAGTAGTGTCCTTAATACATTTTTACTTTTTTACATAAGACATCGGATATTTGAATTATTTTAGAGATATTTACCATCCTCATTAAAATAACACGCTGTTGACTTGCTGTTAATGAATGAAAATTAGAGCACAAACAAGCACAAAGATTTAATATTGATTTTTGTGTATTTATAGAATAAAAAATATGTTACAAACATAATTTCCATAAGTGCATGTTCATTGTCACTACATAGTATAAAACAAAGTCGCTTTCTCTGTCCCAATGTCCCTTTGAATGCTTAAATCTTTAAAACTACGCAACGGATTTTGATTCGGTTTTTTTTTATAGATAGAGTGATTCAAGAGGAAGGTTTTTATGCCCATGCGAAGCCGGGCCGGGTCGCTAGTATTATTATAATATGCACTTTTAGCGACAGTATCTGTGACAGCGCATGTCCGGACTTGAGAACGGAAGTTTCGCAATATCTTAGTTTCCGACGTCCACCTAGAGTCTCCGAATTCAGAATCATATTCGGGGCGACATTGCAGACGTTTGTGAATTGAAATTTAGAAATAAGGTTGTTATATGAGTTGTAACTTCTTCTGCTTACCGTGTCAAATCTGGCAGACTAATTGTGTGTAGAGCATGGACGTAACAAATAGTGTAGAGCAGGAAATATTTTTTTGAAATATTTAACTACGTATAACTAACTCAAAACCGATGAGTCAAATGTATTTCATTCGGCTATCCAGTTTCATCATTCGTTTTCACCGATTTAAGGTAAATTAAGATTTAAGGATTTAAGGATTTCAAAAATTCAGTAGGTACTTCGCCTACAATAATCTTAGCATTATTAATCGCCTCGTATAGACCTCTTCGTGTGTAGGCCCCAAAGATGTGCCTTCGTTAGATGAGATGAGACAAAAACTAGCGACACTATATAAACGCAAAAAAGGTAAAAATATCCTATATATTTAGGCGATATTATTTATATGAACAAATTAATTATTAAAAATCAGAAGTTTTACATATCATGAATAGTTTCTGTTCGATTAGATTGACAAAGTTCCTAAATAAATAAAAAGTCATGAAAAAAAGGTGAAGAAACTCGATAAATATTTATATGGTAGTTTACTACCAATAAAATGTGATTTGAGGAAACGGGGAAACATTATTATTATAAGTTTAACAATTTGAGAAAGCGATGTTCGTTTATTTTTAAAGCTTTCACTGGCCCTAAATATTTTATAAGAAATCAAGATTCAACACAATGATTCATAAGATCTTTAATCTTATGAAGTCATAGTAGTCAATTTTGTGACTAATAAATAAAGTTACATTAACTTGAACTTTCTTCTGTTTAAATTTAAAAAAAAACGAAGTCCTTTTTTATGTAACTATATACAAAAGCATTAAAAAGTAAATATTTTTTATGAAGTAAAACATTTAAAATACCTTCTACTACTACATTATCCTCTCTGTCACTCGCTGGTTGACTGTAAGAGATCCCTTTCTGGGATAAGTCCGCCATTGTACTTTTGTTTTATTTTTCTATGCTTTGGAATTTACTTTTGTTTTAGTACAATAAAGTTATAACAAACAAACAAAATAATATTGGTACTCGGCCTTACTACTACTATACTCTGCCGTAGTCAGTTAAAAAATAGGCCACATTATTACTATAATAAACAGCATCTGACTCAACAACATCCAGAAAACCACGAATCGAACCATGGGAAGCAAACTGAAAAAACACTTTAAATTTCGAACACAAGAAATCGACAGTGAGGCAAAGGCCATGTGAAAGTGAATCAGCAGTAAATTCCCTTGTCGGTCCGCGGTCCTCGCCAGATGCTTCTGTGCCGCGGTACCGTTAGCGGCAAGATCCGAGATCCGATACGATGACTGCTAACTCATGTAAATAGGCCAGTTGTACGGTCTACGCCACAATCACAACCGCCACACATAAACAGGCGCGATTTAATGAATGACACGGCTGTTATTGTGAATTTCTCGACGAGAATATTACGATTATGGGTTATTGATATAGCCAATCAGCGGCAAAACGAGCACCATGTGAAATGGTGAATGAGTTCTTGCTGAGAACAAAAAATAGGACGTCAAAATCCAATTTTTAAAGAACTGTAAGCACAGGATAGGAACAGTATAAGTAAGGACAAATATAAAGGCATTTAATTATAGAATTTGTTTTGCACATAGAACAATCTCAGACAAAGGCGGGTTTAATTTAGTGTGGAGTAATATAAAAGCTTAGTGCCATAGTCTTTTACCCATTCCATATTGAATGGGTAATTAACGTACGTATCCATTGCAATCTACAATAGAGAAGAAAAAGAAGTCCCTCAGAAATTACTTAATATTTTTCTATTGGGTAACTGTTAACTGACTAAACTCTATAAGTAACTCGATATCTATGTTTGGCTCATCTATTATTTCTGGACATCCCCAAACGTTTGCCATGTACAAATGTTTATTCGATGTGATATGAGCCTTCATTATTAATAGACATAAATCCTTGGGTTTTCGTAGTAATGTAAGATATTTTTATGACATTAATTGAAAAGTTGATAGTTTGGACACGTGAGAAGAGACTTAGGGCACCAAAAGTGTAAAGTTTGTCGGTCCAATTGCATACAATTTATGTAACAATGAAAACAAAGTATGTACAACGGCCGTTGGATATTATTATTTAATAAGACGTATAAATTTTTTTTTCCAAAATATATACATTCCTACATAGACAGCTTAAACTCTTTCGTTCTATATCTAACATTTCATTCTGACTAAATCACTACATAGTATAAAACAAAGTCGCTTTTTCTGTCCCTATGTCCCTTTGTATGCTTAAATCTTTAAAACTAAACTATGCAACGGATTTTGATGCGGTTGTTTATTTAATAGATAGTGTGATTCAAGAGGAAGGTTTTTTATGGCCATGCAAAACCGAGGCGGGTCGCTAGTACATTATAAGAAAATTATTTAATGTAAATGACAAATAGGTAAACTGGAGTAAATGTTCAATATTTTTTTTCTCTACTGTCATGGGTTATTCAACGGTAAGCGCAAACACGGCCATTACATTTCCCATAAGCCGTACAGGGAAAGCCAGCGTTTACCGTGCTAGTAGCCCGTGGCCGCCACGCTGCACTTGTCTTCAACGGTTCTTACACCGCTTGATTACTGCTCAATCTGCTCATGTTGTTACATTACTATTGATGTCGGCTACCAGTACTACTGACTTACGCAAAAAGACTATGAGACAAACTCAAGTTACCTCGAAACTTAACATAATTTCAAGAGATAGAAAAAATATCAAGAGAACGCTAAAAATAGTTTCAAAGCGAAAACATTCAATAAAGTCTGGATATCTGACATACTAAACTAAGCAAATTACGTAAGAAGATGTAATGATCGTATAGAAGACGAAAGTACTTCCTTTCTTTGCAAATTTGAAGACAATTAGGAGCGCAAGAATAGAAATCTAATCTAATTAAATCTCACTTTCCAAATTTCTAGATGTTAATGCCGGAAACATTTTACTTACAAATATATTCTGAACATTAAATAAATATACTCAAGATGTACTTACCTTTAAAATCTCGAAACATTTATTATTTAAGATTCTAATAACACAAAGGTAACTCTCTACATTAAATCACTTGATTGTCCATGTCCTGTCGTCATTACAATACATTCTAAAATATAATTATGGATGCGTAGCGTACCATAAATATCTTGTTATTGGTATTTTAGTTTTAACTAAAAATATATAGCATTTTGGAAAACCTAATAATTTCCTTATTCCCAATACCATTGATTAAAACGTTGTGGCGTTTTTAGCAGATAATGGAACGTGAGCTTTTGGATTAAACATAATATCTCTACCAGCTATTTCGTTAACAACAGTTTAGTTCGCGGGAGTTAACGAAAAAAATTCTAAAATCAAGGTAACCTCAGTTACTCCTTATTACATCAGCTATCTGCCAGTGAAAGTTCCGTCAAAATCAGTGCAGCCGTTCCAGAGAACAAACATACAGACAGACAGACGCCAAAAATTATAAAAAAATGTTTAATACCCAAGTTTTCTATTTTTACAAATTTAAACTTTTTAACATGACTATTACACCTTAAGTTACAATAAACATATTGTTTAATTTACAGGTGCTGCTGGCACGTATACGTCTCCGACGTTGGTTGGCTATGGTCTTCCTTACAAGTGCACTTCGAGCCATCGAGGGCCAGTGCCCTTGGGAGGGATCTCCTAACCTTCACGCATCTTGCGTCTGTGCTTTAAATCTAGCCAGAGACCTATCGGTGCAATGCGATCAGGTATAGTATTGACATTTCTTTAAATTCTGTTTGTATATCTACCTTTATTAACCAGATTATTTATTTACTTGTTTTTGTTTTATTGCAGGTTGACTTTCCAGCGCTACTGGCAGCTTTGAATTCTAGCATTAAAAACGTTGCTATTGACCTCCTTTATATAAACAATTCGACGATCCCCGTTCTCGCCAATAACATGTTCGCCAATCTAAAAATTCATAATCTTCAGATATCAGCTTGCAAAATGAAAAAGATTGAAGACGACGCCTTCAGAGGCCAGAGTGTCTACCTCAAGAATTTAAACTTGCAAGATAATGAGCTAACAGAAGTTCCGGTCAAAGCTTTAAAAATACTCACAAATTTATCTCTCTTAGACATATCTAAAAACCGTATATCTCACATAAACAATCACGCTTTCATTACACTAAGAAAACTGACGACACTGAAAATATCGGACAATAACGTTACTTTAGAATCGCTCGCTTTATCGGGATTGGAAAATTCATTGAAAAATTTAAATTTAAAAGGTACCAAACAAAAGATGGTTCCAGAATGTATAAGAGGTCTACGAAATCTAGCATTTTTAGATCTTTCCCAGAATAGCATAAGGGAATTGCCGGGTCCTGAAGGAAGGAGTACTTTCGAAGGATTAGATTCTTTAACGGCTTTGAATCTGGAAAGAAATCTTATTGTGACATTAAGAGAAGATGCGTTTACTGGGATTAAGTCCACTTTGACTTCTTTAAGTCTATTAAATAATCTTCTACCCGAATTCCCTACTTCAGCTATTGGCACCTTAACTGATTTAAGGGTTTTAGATATAGGTTTCAATTTACTGAATAGACTACCCACAGACGCGTTTTTGAATAATCCATCTATTACTCTTTTGGCTTTAGACGGAAATCCATTGCCAACGGTCCCAGTTGAAGCCTTTGTTCATTTAAATCAAACTTTACGAGGTTTAAGTTTGGGGGGACGATTTTTAAACTGCGATTGTAGATTACGGTGGATTATTGAATGGATACGCAATGGGGAACTACAGGTTACATCTCGCGAAAGAAACCCTCAGTTTTGTGGCCATCCTGCTAGCTTTCGCGAACGAGGCTTTTACAGTTTCGAGCCAAATGAACTAGTATGTGAACATGAAACAACAATAACACCTCAACAGTCTACAACAAATAGATTGATCGATTTATTATCCAGTCCCAGCACAACAGCTTCAATCACAACTTCTCATGAAACTGTTATTAGTTCATCAACAGAATTTGCTAGTTCAACGTCTATAACTAACAGTCAATCACCGGCGAAACCCGTCAGCACACAACCTCCGACAACCACAGTCCGGCCGGGACGTATTCCTTCAGTTAGGCCAGCTGCACCAACTTGGCGTCACGCACCAAATCAGCGGCCTCCTTTAATAATGAATTTCCCGCAACAGAAGTCTAAAATAGATGATTCAAAGGAGGTCATAGTAAAAAACGCCTACAGACAAGATAACTCTGTGGTGATACATTGGGATTCAGATGTTGCAAATATTCTTGGCTTCCGTGTAGTATATCGCCTCTTTGGAGATAAAAGCTTCAAACAAGGACCTCCACTAGAAGCAAGCGAAAGAGAATTTAAAATCAAAAGCGTTCCATCTCAGGTAATTATCCATCAATTCCATTACAGACTTGACCTTAGTCTCTAAGCCAATCCAACTTTGTAAATCATGAAAAGCACAAAGCGCAAGCGCATATTATTTTATTCATATCGCTTTGGGTTTAAATGGGCTTATACCCTGGTGTCAGATTCTTTAGAAACCGCCTCTCCGCCAAGTCCATATACTTATAAACTGTGGGTATGCCATCTGATGTAGATAAAAAATTACACACATTCTTTTTAGGGTTCCGCACAAAAATGTAAAAACGGAACCCTTATAGGATTACTCGTGCGTCTGTCTGTCCGTCCGTCCGTCTGTCACAGCCAATTTTCTCCGAACCTACTGGACTAAAACAGATGACTACCGCTCGGGGTGGTACCTGGTTCAAAGGATTTCTATAGCTATCCAAA
Source organism: Apomyelois bistriatella (assembly GCA_947044815.1). Taxonomy (NCBI): domain Eukaryota; kingdom Metazoa; phylum Arthropoda; class Insecta; order Lepidoptera; family Pyralidae; genus Apomyelois; species Apomyelois bistriatella. The sequence continues at coordinate 4,076,796 of OX345688.1, forward strand.
GAGGCAATTCCGCTAGTATTATGGGAACCTTTGAGCCGGGTACAATCAGGGGCGGCATTTTTGAATGACTGTATTAATTATGTACTACATATTGTTTTTGAATTAAATAAATAAATTTAGTTTAAACAGATAAAATTTGGTAGGATGGCGTAATCCTAGACCCAAACACAGTAATGCAAAGTAAATATTTTTTTTATACAATAAGTACCATTTTCGGGGGACAAATTAGGAATTTAAAAAATAAAGTTTAGCAAACCATACCGTGTAATATATCAAAAGAAAGGGCTTTTTCAAGGAGGATTTCAAATATGTTTTTGTTATTATTGTAACATAAATAGTCTTGATTTTATTCATGAAAGAAGACAAAAATTGACCATTCCTCCTCCCCCCTCCCCTGATCTCCAAAACTACTGAGCCTAAAATTCTGAAAAAAATACAAAATATAGTTCATTGCCTGTAGATTACAGGAAAACCTACAAGAACTCTGTCAATTGACAATTAAGTAGTAAATTCAATATAAAACGTTTAAGTTCACTAAAACACCACTAGATGGCGATAGTAGTAGTTAGTTGAAATACCACAATTGAATTTAAAAACTGACATTGGCATTGTACGGAACCCTCTCCACGCGAGTGAATACAACTATTATTTTGTGAAATTTTGCATCTTCTTTTTAGCCTTACCTTTGCATCTCCTTAAATTACAATAACAGTTTGTACATAATAAAACATTTGTTCCATCCTTTTTTCCAGGAGTGCATAGTGGTCTGCGTGATCTCCCTAGAGGAGGTTAACGTCAGTCCAGAGACAGTGCCGTACTCTCAATGTCGAGAAGTGCGTACTGTGTCCGCTGCTGCATCTAACATGGACAAGATTACGATAGCTGCCAGCGCCGCTATCTGCGGGACTATAGTCGTCGCAGTGTTGATCTTCGCAGCCGCATCGCGGCGACGTTCTCGGACTGTGCATCGTTTGCACACTCAAGCCACAGAGAAGCTGCCAAACCCATGTTGCGGCGGCCTTACGGGCACGCCGAGCCCCAATGGACCATTGTCCTCATTAGCAACACTTGGTGCTTTTGGAAAGCAGCGTGAGTGGGATCAAGTGTCGGCTTACAGTGCAAGATCTATTCCGCGTGCACGCACTTATACTGAACCAGCTCACCCGGACCCGCTGCCCGGCCGACCGGGCCGAACACGCTCACTTGCGGATGGCCAATCACAGCATAGCTATTCGCAGTCTGGCCGATATGGAGCCCCTGGCTACCCTAGCAGCTTATTAGGATCGAGAACTGGTAAGTCTTGCTAAATAAAGCCGCTTGCGTTTAGCTGAAAATCTTGTACAAAAATATTTTTTACACGTGTTTTTATATTTTTGTAGTGGACTAATGATTTAATTTTGTTTTGTTTCAGATCTTCGACAATCGCGCCAGTCCCTAGGGGCTGCTTCAGAGCGAGCATCGCGATTGTCGCTGAGCGGCGCGGCGGGAGGTGCTACGGGCGGGACGTCAGGATCACGCAGGCGGCCCCGCTCGCGGTCGCGTCCAGCGAGCCGCTACAGCGTAGGCTCCATTGGAATGGGTTACTGCGATACTTCAGACAACTGGACTGATCATGATATGGACATTTACATGGCGCGAAACCCTACAACCCGGGGAGGGCTAGTGCCGTTATAGCGTGCGAGCAGCACGGAGCGGGAAGACGAGACGTCTCGCGCGCGTTGCTCGCCGTCGCGGACAGTCAGCACGACCTTTATCTCGTCGTGTGTACATAAAACCCGCCCGAGGTCCCACTGGCACCACCATTACCACCGGCACAGCCGCCGATCTCAGCGATCGCGACGCAGGTGCTCACAACAACTGGCTAGATAGTGACAGTAATGGTCAATCTTAGCTTAGATTAATTTCGTTACCGGTAACTGTCGGAATGAGTTGACTTATGTACTTAACGAAGACTGCTCAAGATTCTTTTTAAAATGAAACTTAAAACATGAGGGGATACATACCCAGAAAACATATAATAATTATTTCTAAGTTTTATTGACGAGAATTGTTTCAAAGTTTATTGTTGTTTAGTATTAACAATTATTAAAAAGCTATTCTATAGGCAAAACATAATAAATAGTTATATTAAATTTAATCCGATCTGTCTTTTACTGTGTATAAAAAGGCACGTCACGGCCGACCTGATGACCTGCCGTTCACAAAATCCCCGTTTCAGAGTCTAAGTTTTTTCACGTCCTCTTTAATGAATACTTTATATGCAGTTTAGAAAATATTTTGACTCCCCTTGAAAACTAGTCACATTTCTCAAACCTTTTGTAAATTGTAACAATTTCCCTGTTTTGTCTATAAAATACGTAACGACTCGTAAAAAATGTAGGAAAGAAAAATATCTGTTTTTTATTTCAAATATGTAAAAGGTATGCTTTTTGGTTTTTTTGTTAAGTAGATCAATAGAGTTGTACATATTAGATGATAAATAAGATAGACATAAAGTATGTTATAGGCATTAATGTGAAAATTACCAAATGTTAATGAGGCGCAATTTTAATGGTGCTATTTTCCATATACAATTTATATAATGTACATAAATCAATTGTATTGTTGTGTTTATTATTTGTATAAAAATTATTTACTATTATAATATTTTTAAATATAAGTTTTTTTTTTCTGGTATCTCCTATCATAAAAGATCATGAATACTTACGTCGAATTGAATTTTCTTCACCCACCTTAACGTAGTAGTCCCTGCAACCACCGTAAACTAGGTGGTCACACTCACCTTTTTGACTCTGAAGAATTATTTTCTAGAACTATGCCACAGAATACCTAATAGTAATAACGTATAACGCTATGCTTATATTTTAGTTTGTCTTGGTGGAGGAGAAAACGCACTGGGCACGTCACGCCGTTGTTCCGGCTGTTTTCACTAGATGGCAGTCGTTAAGCTGCGTTGCGTCAGATATCTTTAGGCAGCCTGAGAAAACCGACAGTTTTAGCCTATGACACACCCGGATGACCACCTCCCATGGCTCTACCAACCTCTCGGTGATACGAGCCGAATCTCGGGAGTGCGCTGTACTAGCATTTCGCATCTCTTTCCAGTCGCACCTGTTTGATCTCCCTACAAGTTCTCTATAGTGTCGCCTATCTATGCAATCACACACGGATCCTATTGGTCTGGTTTCCCTGTAAAAAGGTTCACAGAGGTCAGACTCTCTCTCTCACTCAGTCAGTCACTCTATATATTTTTATAACCAGTAGGTATCCCCAAATCAGGACCATGATTAATAGCATACCCTGGGCTCTGAAGCGTAAACTGAAGATGCAACCAGAGAAACACACTAGGGCGAAAATCTCACTCTCATTGTAGCGCTTTCCCAGTTGCGTTCGAAACACAGGTTCCAAATTGATATATGAATAGAATATACACATGTTCCAATCTTCTTAAAAATTGAAACACTTACCCTGGCACAATGATTCGGTGCTCCCATCTGTACTGCAACTCCTGGGTGAACTCGTACCAGAGATGTGCCAAGTACGGCAGCCCTCCGGCGTCGTGCAGACGGGCAGCGGTCACAGACAGCCTCCACACAAGTCCACCTTCTGGACTTGTTTTAACATATCCACATAATTTTGGCTCCGAATCAGCCTGTAATTTAGAGTAGTATTTGTTTTTTAATTAAATCAAAATTAAAAGGTTTTACAAAACAATATCTAGTTCACCATGACCAGTTTTAGGCAAACAATAATTAATTATCTATATGCAGAACCTTTGCTCAGCAGTGGACTTCTTGCTGTTAAAATAAATTACCTAATCATTTCAACAATTAAAGACAGCATATCAAAAAACAAAAAAGGTCTGGTAGTTTTTGAGATTTTGTGTTTACTACATGAGTGAGTGAATGAATGATTACTTATATTAATTAAGCCTTATGGGGACAAATTGTTTCACAACATGACAGGTAACACTCACTAGCACCTGGATACATCAATTATAAATATTCTGTGTACAACACTGTGGTACAATATTTCTTTTTTGCTTGATGTAGTTATAAATGAGTGATAATTTAAAATACATAATTATGACATAAGCTAAATACCTGCTTCATTTCAATCTCCAAATTTTCAGGATAATTGAAAGTATTGTCATCTACAGCATCAGGGAACACATAGTACAAGAGTGGCATCAAAAGGTCATCAGGTATGGGGCCTTTAAACTCTGGACCATGTGACCCCTGCCCTATGGCTGCCTTCACAAGCTTTGATATTGTTATAGGCGCTTCAGTGATTTTATGCAGTGGATTCACCAACCCCAAACTTCTACTAAGGCCCAGAGTGTCCATCAAAAGATTATTATTATCTAGCAAATCCATCATTTTACATATAGTCTCAGATAATTGACAATTAATCTCATTCCTCATTTTAAGGGTTAATGTCCAAGTAGGAGCCATCAAAGCATCTATCTCAGAGTATGTTGGAGACTCAACCATGATAGTTTCTCGAAAGCTTGGCCATATCGCATTCAGTAAGACACTTTGTATAGGATTCTTGTCAGAGCCAAATGGCAGCTTTGTCAATTTTTTCACATCAAATCCTTCAATGGACAAGAACTCATTAACATGATTGGACCGCTTCCAAGCGAACTCTTCACAGTCTTTTAATTCATATGAAAATTTTGCAGAAACCAACACATCATCCAGTGCTACTGGAGAAGCAATCTTTGACTTAAATAAACTTGTAAGACCCATGAGATGGGTACATTGCTTAGATATCCGCTTCAGATTGATTGTATCAAAACTAGTTTTGAATTGATTGTCTTCATAGAACCCTAGATAGCTCTGCTGCCAGTGCTCTCTAATTTTCACAAACATTGGCATGCCACAATTAACATTTGCAAATGCAATGTTTACAGAGCTCATAACTACTTTAATAAGGCTGCCATCCACCATAGGGGCGCTTGGGCATAGCATGATGTATCTTTTCAAACCAAACCAGTTAGAAACAGGAAATGGACTACCGTCACTATCATCCATAAATTTACTAGTAGATACCCACAATCCATTTTGTAATTCTTCACGTAATACTCTGTCCTCTGATCCATCTCCTTTGATTTTGCTGATAGGTTCTAAGCTATGATAAGACAACACAAAGTTTAGGTCTCGAAAACTAAACTCCTCCGTTTTACACACCCATTTCTTTGTATATTCTGTTGGTGTGGCAATTTTCGCTTTGGACACCCTCCACTCATTAAGAATTTCCTCTATTCGAGCAATAAATACTTCCCATTCGGACACTGTAGTAAAATCTTCGTGGTAAACAAATTCGTCTATTTCTTCATTCATTTCTTTTGTTTTGATTTATTATCACGAAAGAACAAATAAACAGCTGTTGGTTACGTTTTATTTGTATCATGCAAAGAGGTGTCATTGCCTTGACTTTTAATTATCTACGATCTTGACAGCATGTTGACAGCACGCACAGGACATTGACATTGACTCAAGTGCTCAAATTCTGCCCAAAGATGCTGCCCAAGGAACATATAGAAAGCGAAGCGAAGCGTAAAAACTACCATGTGTTCAGCGCAAAGAATTTATATACAACACTAGAATGCTTACGAATAATAATAATCGCAAAAAACAACATTCAACATTAATCCTTATTACTCTAAAGTTGATTTTTCTATAAAGCCTACATACAAATACCTAACGTTACAGAAAAAGGTTCAAAAATTGTAGGTGTCCCTTTTCCTCTTGAATATTATACAACTTACTAGAAAGAGATACCTACAAACTTTAGGTTTTATTTCGGGAACGGAAAAAGCCTCCGTAAGCATTCTAGTATTTTATATAAATTCTTTGGTTCAGCGTCAATTTGGTGTCAATGATTTTGCCTCGATTTTGCTCATTCGATTAGTGTTGCCATTTAATATTTTAGATTTTGCATGATTTATGGTAAACAATTTTTTTTTTACACAACTCATTTTTATTACTGTATGCGTTTATCATTTTTAGTAAAACATCAAGATACACTTAAATTTAGATTTTGGATAAATTATTTTCAATTCAAGTATGTCTGTGCCGTTCGTTTAATTAATTACTGTGGCCTAAGTGGGGGTTTGGTTTTTTACACTGGCATACTTGTGGGGGGAGTTAGAAAGAGACAGATAGGAAACGAAGACTTTTCAAAGGTAACTTGGGGTCACGAATCTTGCCCTCAAATATATGTTCGAGGTGTTGCTTCCAGATTTACCTATAAATTCCTTGATGCTGCCACATCACCATGGATGTAAAAAGTACGTAGTCATAAGATTTTTAAAAAAATTGTCTGGCGTGCGTGCAAGACCCAGTGAGTGAGATGTCGCCGTACATCCTGTATTGCGCTGTCTCGCTTACTCACTGCAAATACGCGAATAGCCAAGTGTGGTGGTAGTTAGTCATACCGGTTTTATGTTTCCATAGCAACATTGTGCACGTAAACAAATAGTATTATTTTCTTTCTAATTTGAGGTTTTATTATTAAAATGTTTCGGGGGGACAATTCACACTCATTAAGTTATGAACAACAAGCAAAGTTTATTCAAGATCGTATTACAAACGTAGAAAAAAACTTTGGAGAATTATGTGTTGTTTTCGGAGACTATACAAGGAAAACTGCAAGGTAATATTATTCATAGAGACCAACCACTTCCACGCTACATTTATATTCAATGACTAGCTATAGCCCGCAACTTCGTGCGCGTGAGCTTCGTTATTCGTCGTGGGAATTTTGAAAATTTCTCCCTTAATACCCACGGGAATTGCGCGGGAAATCCCCTTTTCCTGTTATACAAAGTTTGTCATAACAATAACCAACACAAAATTGCATTATCTCGTTATCGTAGGAATTACGGGAATGCTCCCGGATTCCCGCGGGAATTGCCCGGGAATCCTCCTTTTCCTCTTATACAAAGTTTGTCATGACAATAACCAACACAAAAAAAGCATTATCCAATTTGGTGCGAAATTGCTAGTACCTATATTTGCAGGCAAAAGGAAAGTTTTAAGCAAATAGGTTCAGTACTTTCGGAGATAAGCATGATCATACATACAGACAGACACAGACAGACAAAAAATTCAAAAAAAAATTCCTAACTAGTCCCCCGAAAATTACCCTTATTTAAAAAAAATCGGTTGTCTGTAAATCGGTTTACTGACGATAGTTGAACGTGACAACGTCCTAAGAAATTCGCTTGCACTTCAAGCCTTAAATGGAACGCCTCAGAGCGAGGTAACGCCGTATTGCGTCATGTTTTTTCGTGCGTGCAGCCGGCTCCATCGAATTATAAGACGCTGTCACGTCAAAAAAATTCGCTTTCTTTTATTCTTTTTAAATGTCCCTCTATCTATTTCAATCAAAATTACTAAATTTACAGACAAAATATTTTTACTGTTTTATTCGAAGAATTGCGAATCGCGAGCGGTCTCTAGACGCAAATTTTTTTTTTAAATCTATGGTTTTATTATATGTATAGGTATAGATTATACAGTGCGTCTACCATGCATGACATTTAATTAACACAGACTCAATCGATCGCGTTAGGGTTTTACACAAAAAAATTAATATTTCTGAGGGATTTTGTATGACATTTCTTATTTACCTCAATATCCGCCAGGGGTGATGTACCCGTTTGTCATATAAGGTAGGAAAACGCCTATGTCTAGGAAAATCGCCGCTTGATGGCTGATTCACTCTCCTTTTGGGTTTAAATATGTAAAGCATACCTTAGGCTCTGAAGCGTAAGCTGAAGATGCAACTAGGAAACACGCTCGGATGTAGAACGTGATAGAATACCTACTATAGTTACACAACCATTGCACATGGTTTAGTTAGTTGTCAAGCAAATGGCTCGCGAAAGATGGGCGTGCGGTCACAGTACCCTATTATCGCTCGTTACACCGTCGAGAGTATCTAATTCACTAGCGTGGTGCCAACCGGTGGTTTATGATAAAAAGTAGAAAAGCGGACCCTGAGCATCAAACACAGGCTCCGAAGCAACCGGAAAAGCGCTAGGATAAAGAAGTTGCCAACACGTGGCTTAAGATGTTTTGCGGTTTTGCCCACAGAGAACTCTATATTATTATGTCCTCCGTGGTTTTGCCACAGTAATGTTAGTACTATTAGGTATTCTGTGACAGCCTACCCCAGTTATTTCACTGCCACCTTTAAACCGGAACACAACAAACAAGCAATGCTGTATTGCAAGAGAAATAGTTTACCACATTATTTATTATAATTTTTCCTATTGACTATTTTTAATGATTTTACCGACTTCAAAAAAAGAGGGCGAAATGTTTTTTTTCCAAAGGTTACGCGATATGGGCGATGAACTGAGTAAGGTGTTGAAAGACTATGCAAACAATGAAATTGTTAACAAATCATTAAGTGCAGGCCTTGAAAACCTGTCTGTTACTCTAACTGCTATAGAAGAATACAGAAATTGTCAAGTTCAACGTTTAGAAGCTAAGGTAAACATTCTCTACTCATATTTATTGTTTTAACCTTGTTCGTAACCCCACTTTTTTGGTTTAAACCAATAATAAAAATATCATTATCATTAAAATATTTTTTTTTCTTTAAATATCATTAATGATATTTGAAAAAAAATTAACCAACGTACACATAATAATATAGGCTATCCGCTAGAAAAGCACAATGTAGTAAAATAGTTTTATAAAATACAACCTTGTGTCACCACAGAACACACTCCTAGTGGAGTTATCGCCATCAGGTGGCTTACCATTATCTCCTGTCCTTAAAACCATACAAAAACATTGAGCAAGGGAGATGTCACCTTACATCATGTTTTGCGCCGTCTCGCTTACACACTCGTCTTTAGATGGTTATTAGAGATGATGGTAAATGTTAACCCCCCAGCTGATATCTTCTATCGGGCTGGCTAGGAGACTTTTTGTCGAATGGACACACTTCCAATTTGGTCCCATTGAAATTTTATCAAAATCGGCTCAGTAGTTTAGTTTCAAACCAAAATAACTGGAAAACGTAAATTAATCGGCTAAATCAAATAAAATGAGCATTTTTTGATTTTTCGTATGTTTACAAGTTGCTTGCTCGATAGTAATTTGCGAGGTCAATCGACCTTGAATGCCCCGGTATTAGCTTTTTAAAACCCTATCACGGCCGCTATAACGGTTTATACTTGATCCTTAATGAAGGGAAATCTATTCCGTTGGTACCTACTAATTCATATCGTGTTGGTAACAAGTAACAAGCTCACTTGACCCTGCACGCTGTGGTGTCAGAGTGGGCAATTGACCCTGTATGCCTTGGTATCATTGTTAAAAAAATGGGGAACTGCCACCGTTATTGTTTTTTTTCTTTGCATTGTTTCTCAAAGTACCTTTCACGTCCTTCGCAATTTGACCACTGATGTTGCCAAATTCGTATTCGGAAGCTCCTATAGAACTTTATTTATAAGTTTTATGATGATGCCTAAAAGCTGCGATATGCAACATATAGATGTTGAATATTTACACTTTACTTACCCTCCGCTAATACAGAGTACTTACCTAGAAGATGCCGAGGAAGTGGTAAACTTCCTCTGCTAGTCGCTTCACTAACATTCTCACTTCCTAAATTATAAATAAGTGGACTTGATTTTGCCAGGTGATTGGAGAGCTGTGTCAATACGAGACTATATGTAAACACGCTAGAGAAGAGTTGAAGCACACAATTAACGTAAGAGAGAAAGAGCTGGCGAGAAAGAAGGTGCTTGACAAGGCGCGGGAGAGGCAGCCCTTTAACAGGCAACAAGTTGTATGTTATCATCTGTACTTATCTACCTTTACCTTCGATCAACACGGCTTCCCTACCGAAAGGGAGAGCCTTAGCGACATATTTTAGCGGGGGGGAAATATACACAAAAGTACAGTTTTGCATACCTACATAATACTTATGACTGTGATGATAGCGGGCACTAACACGTAAAAATGAAAGAAAACAGCAAATTTTTCTTTTTTTATTTGTGTATAGATTAGACACACTAGTTAACACATTGCATATACCGATTCAGCTTATACTTACTTTGACAGAGGCGAAGAAGCTCGAAGACCCTTACCCTTAACTTGGAATTCAAATTTTACTAAATAAGTCAGTATGTCCTCAAACTGCCTCCTTGGTCCAGTGGTTAAGGCGTTGGCCTGTAGACCCGGGGGTCGAGGGTTCGATTCCCACGGGAAGCATACTTTGTTTAGTTGTTTTCAGTTTGGTTAGGACATTGCAGGCTTGAATCACCTGATTGCAATCAGGTGATTCAAGCCTGCAATGTCCCATGTCTGACAAAAAAGATGATTCCGTGCTTCGGAAGGCACGTTAAGCCGTTGGTCCCGGCTGCCATCTGGTAGTCGTTAAAGGAACCACGTCAGAGGCCGAGAGGCGGTTCCGAAGAACTCTGACACCAGGGTGTGCATGGTCGATTGGCCATGACACCTACACGAAATGAACGAATGAATGAATGAAGTATGTCCTCATATCTAGGGCGCAAGTTCCTCAGTTTAAAAATGTTTGGAATGCGGTGAAGGTGAAACTTATTGTTTAGACATACGCAGAGTCGGAACTGCTGAAGGCATCAGCAGAGATGTCACGCACTGCCAAAAGTCTGAGTGAGCAAACGGAATTCTTCGAGCGACGCAAGCTACAACAACTGAAGACGTTGCTGTCTGACTTCGTCATGATTGAGCTCACCTTCCACGCAAGAGCGTTGGAGCTACTGAGTGTGGCGCATCAGCAAATCAACGATATCAATGACAGGGCCGATCTCGAGGTTGGTATTTACTCAAGTTTGTCTCCCAGTCGTGGATCTTAGTCGAAGTCCGCACAATATTCTCTTATATAGGCATCTAATTCAGCATGGTCATGTTAGGATTTGGATATCAACCAGGGTTAGGTAACGTTAATAATTGCAAGCAAACTACCTACTTATAATGATTATACCTAATAACAAAATATTTTAGTTTTCGTAGAAAAGTGTAAGTACTAAAACTTCCTGTTTTTTGTCAAGCGTTTAAACACAGGTCTTTCAGAAGGCGAGGAGCAAACGGTAAATACGATTAAATTATTTAATTTCAACTTCCTCACAACATCAGTTAGCTTTTTAAAAAAACTTACTCCAAACGTGATGTAACCGTGTAATGAAAAAATATTTTCGGTAAGAATGATATGCGCGAACGCTTGCATTTTGAAAGTGAGTTAGTGAGGGTGGAAATAATTTTACAGAAACTTGAAAATGAAAAATCGCGTCTACCTAAATGATATCCCATAACACGGTGGAATAAAGTAAACACTTAGTTGTGACTTACAGCATCGAGCAGGGAGGAGTTTGTTTCGATTGTTTGATATTTATAGTGATTTTATGTTATAAATTAATCACCTATAATGACTGGCCTATTTTAGACAATGGACTATTATTAAAATTAATTTGTATTTATTTAAGTACACTTACATACATCGAAATTTCCACATTAACAAAATCGGTAGATAATAAATAGAACAAAAAATTTAATGGCAAGAAAATAAGAGTATCATTTTTGTTTTTACATTTATAGAATTCAAACAAACTTTAAATTTATACAGAACTTTAGGAGAAAACTTCGCTCTCCTGAAAAACAAGTTAGCACGGGGGTATCTGCAAGGTCTTCGTCATTAGCGTCTCTCATGAACCCACAGTCCCCGAGTAAGGATGAAGAAGAAACTGTGAGTACCTATCTGTAAAAATAACTTAAGCAACTACTGATCGATTTTGTTTTTAAGTGTCTACTTAACAATGTTTATTTCAGCCATCAGCCTTCCGCGCTGTCTGTCCCTCATACTTTCGACATCCTTAGGAGTGGTCTCATACTGTTGTAACAAACAGCCCGTTTTACCAATCTTTGATTAAAAAAATTCCTGATGTAGAATTTCTTTCTTCGCAGGGTTTGAGGAGGTTAAGGTCGCCAGAAAAAGGATCTACCTTGATGAGGTCTACTTCGCTGGCTGCGCTCATGAATCATTCGTCTTCCAAAGACGAAGAAGAGACAACGGTAGGTACAGTAGGCCCACAAGTGCTTAGTCATACTAAGTGACTCTGAGTTGCCGCTGGACCACTTGTACCACTAGAAATATTAACAAGAAGTGGCATAGCGCGCTAAAAGCGTGTCACTTTTAGCGCAAGCCAAAGTTTCATTCAGAAAAAATGGGCGGGAAATTTGATTGCGACATTTATTGTTACCGTTATTGGTCGATAATATTAGGCTTTGTTGTAAACTACGTCATACATTTCTAATAAGGCGTGGTGTGGTTTACATGTATGAATTGAAGGTAAGACGAGAGAATAAGCCACACTGATCCTGGAACTATATCCCCCGTCAAAACATTTCTATTCGGATATTTTCTCTGTTCTGTGACCTGTACCATTACAGTACCATTAATGGTACAAATGACACTGATTTATCCCACTAGTACATAGGTACTATGAAATTAAAATACTTACGTTTGCTACTGGCTAAAAACTAACGAATGCATTTTTCTTCCAGGAATCTGGTGATTCGGATGAGGAGGACACTACAGAAGAGAGCGAATCGCGTTAAATACTAAATACCACATTTAAAAGCATTCAAAAAATAAAACTTTTGCTTCAAGTATGGCCAATAGGTACTTTATAATAAGTTGTAGGTATGTCCCATGTTATTTATATGGTGTCTCCGATTTATAGTTTTCCTAGATTTAAGATTTACTTATTAAATAAAAAGTAAAACTGTGCATACAAATTATTTCTCAGTGCCTGGGTTTGCAATCTATGATAACTGAAAACACAGAGATAGGTACAGGTATAAGTTCCTACTAGTGTTGCCAGGTCCAATTTGTTTTAAATCGGTACATGAGGTCAAAAATTTATTAACGGGATTTAGGGCTGCAGATCGGGACAAACAAAAAAACAAGCGCTCTCTCGTTCATGCGATGAGCTAGTGATGTGATGTGACACTGAGGCTGATGCGTGCCATTTTGAATTTGACATAGTGGTGTGATGAATAAAAATTACGCAGCGTATATACATTTTTTAAGGCAAAACATTTTTATTTTTTTCATTTTTGATTTATCGGGACATTTAGCGTCCCGATCAGGTACGAATCGGGACGCGTCCTCAGACCCCTGAAAATCGGGAGGTCCCGCACAAATCGGAACACCTGGCAACACTAGTTCCTACCTACCTACTTTGAGGCGATATAAGCACTAAGTACCTATACAAATCCTGCTGGGATCAAGATTAGCACAGAAGACGTCTACTAGCTTACCTTAGGGACATTGTGAGAGAGATGAATAGGGTGCTAATTATTATTATATATAGGAGTACTACAAGACAAATACACATAAGAATACACAATACTACTTACATAAATGTTCCATTATACCAAAACTCTAAATGAAATAAAAAATTGTACCGGTAAAAAACTTCCAATCCCTTATATTATACCTAGTAGGTACTAGAGTAGGGCTAATACCTACTAATTTAGGCGTAAATAAATCTTTGGGTACAGATACGATAAGACTGAATGTTTTGAAATACTCGGAAAATATCGAATTTGTTCATATCCTATAAACATTTGTGTATTGAAAAACTGTATCACAGACGGTCCCTTACTATATCATCTTTAAAAACCATGCAAGATCCAGTGAGTAAGCGAGATGTCGCCTAACATTACACTGGAACTTGCATGGTTTTTAGAGATGATAGTAGGCAACCTGGCCTTTAATATAATTGATACCACCGGGTTAGTTTTAATTGTACTTACTCTTTACGTAAGTAAGAAGCAGAAGCGAACCCAAACTCCAAAATAAGTAGGTATATCATTTATACTTTTTGTAATGATTGGGGTGAAGTATCATTACTTACTATGCAGGGATCTATATTCCCTGAATAATACACGCGCCATGTAGTACCTGGTACAAACAAAATCAATATGCACCACCTGGCACAGTATGGTACCTACCCCGGAAATATGAAAAAAAAAACACGTTAATCTAAAGGACACCCTTTATTTACAAAGTAAAGATTTATAGGTAATGACAAACCAATGTCCATTTGTAATCAGTTGTCTATTTTACGTACAAATATACAATCACAGAGTACAATGGAATTATTTGGTTATTTTTATGATCTTGTAGTAATCAAAATTCATTTTTACCCGACTGCGCCATAAGGAGAGTTATGTTTTTCGAGTAATTGTTTGGCACAATACGGCTCGATGGAATCTAGCTTGAGAGATGTCGTAAGATTTGTATTTAACTATTGCGAGAGTGACACTGGATATATAAAAATAAAAAAAATGAGTCTTTTTTGGCGCCAAATTCATATTTCGGCATTTAAATTTTAAATATTTTAATGCAGTCGGATATTTTGTTTTTTAATAATTCTTATACTATGCGCACAATTTCTGAAAACTGTTACCTATAACCACCTTTAACGCTCGTATTGTCAAGGCGATCCCATAGCAACCGCGCGCGCCTTTCTCTTACTGTGCCTTTACATAAAACCATATATTATTTTTATTTTATTACCAAGTCTTTAAAAAAAATTAGACTTTAGTCTATTGCCTTGTAACATTTATGAAATAATTAGCGACCCGCCCCGGCTTCGCATGGGCATAAAAACCTTCCTCTTGAATCCCTTTATCTATTAAAAAAAACGCATTATAATCCGTTGCGTAGTTTTAGAGATTTAAACATACATAGGGATGTAGGGACAGAGAGAAAGCGACTTTGTTTTATACTATGTAGTTTGTGGAATAATATACACTTTTCTTCAGTATTTTGGTTGCAATAAGTAGGTAGGCAGGCTTGAGGAGCTTACACTTACACTACACACTATTACAATTCTAATAAACCCTACACAGTGTGGATTTGTTATTGGCTGGCAATTTAATGCGAAATTAATTAGTAGCATAATAAAAATACTAAGTATATAGTCATATGGGTATAGGTGTCTTTTCAAATTCACAAAGTGGATAGTATTTGAATTCATGGCATATCAAGACAAAAACATTCACGCATTTTTTGCTTTAATTTTATAACATAAAGGAAGGGGACAGAATATGGAAATATCACTTGAATAAAAATACATTTTCTAGCCTGAAGTTTGACTGAAATATATCTGGTAAATTTATGGACCTAGGTCCATAAATTTCACTTGTCATGCAACTGTTGTTAACCACAACACACATTCCATAATACAAAGGAGCAGTATTAAGTCTTTTCTCCTATTATAGGAAAGTAAATAATTTAGCAATGGTAACATTATAAAATCAAGAACATTAAGAAGTTCTTACGGTTTTGAAAAACCAGATATGTAAGGCTTCTAAATATATATTAGTTATACATAGACATATGATAGGGCATTAGGTGCTTGCTTGATGCAGGACAAAAAGGTAATGCACCTTATAATAGTTCAACCCCCATATTAAGAAACGTTTATTAAGCCTATTTTAGTTAAAATGTGTTTCGTCTTGTTCTTTCACATGAAGTGTCAGGTAAGAGAGAAAAAGCCAGAACATATTTTAGTTAAAATGGGCTTATCAAATGTTTCTTACTGATTACTATTTAATGTTTTATAACCGCACGCTTGGAAAATGTGTCCATTCTTCATAACATTAGATGACAAGATTAAAAACAATTACCTCTTAGTGTAACAAATAATAACATCTTATACATTTTCAGTTTCGTCATGTGTAGTTAACTAGAAATAAATAAACTGTTGTTTTATCATGCCTGAGTCACAAAACCTTCACAATGTAACAATTTATGTTGATAAACAAAATAAATATAACTTTATGTTCTTGTGTGTTTCAGTGTTTCTTTTATCAAATTCAATATTTGAGCTTGCTCCAATCTTTTTACAAAATTTATATATCCATATTATTTTACAACATTACATATTATTTTATATTATACTTTTCTATTCAGCCAGTCTCCTTACAATACTATCAATATATTACTTTACTAAGATATCCAAATTAAGGTATATTTGCAATAATTGCTATTTTTTGAGCATTGCACATGTTTGCCATATCAATTGGGAAATATTGGTTGGTTGGCCAGGTTTATTTCAGTCAAACTACAGTAAACTACGTGAATAATGTCCTAGCTCTTTACAATACAACCAAAATTACTGCTGACAAAAACATTCAAACATTAAAGGCACATTTCAAAACGAACCTGCTATTCCTACGTTTTTTCATGTCTCTGTCAAGTTGCATATAAATTTATAAAACATGTGTGACAGCCCTTATATCCTATAAATGTGGCAAAATTTTCTTTGGATTAAAAATAATAATTGGATAGTGTTTTATTTTTCATTTTCTACACCAGCTTGTGTCATAAGATCTGTGATATTTTTCTCGAGCTCATCAACCCGTGTGCCCATCTCATCTATTCTGTTTATTATCTGATCACTCATACTCTGGAACTTGTCTTGCATATTTTGCAAAAGGGACTGGACCTGAAAATAACATCACATAAAAAATGAATTGTTATGTTTCTAGTCCATAGAGAATAATTATTCACTTTTTCTTCTATTATGTCAATGGCTAAAAATTAACTAACTGAATCTTATGTATGCAAAGGTGTTTGTATATTTGTTTATTACCATTTCACACTTTATACGCTAAGATATATTGAATTAGGTACATGTGAACAGCATTGTTTGCAGTGGAAACAATAACCTTATTACCAAGTCTGCTGAATTACCGAGTAGGTACTATTGTATAGACGTACAAGAAATTAAGGCATCAAAGCATGGTAAAATGTAATTATACCTACTCTTAGACGTATTTGTTGTTGGTGACCAAAATCGTAACATTACTAAAATCAAGCAGTAGCAACGACATACCAAATGCACGTACGTATTATATTAGTTAGGATATAAAAAAATACTAGTACTTACATATTGTGTTACTTCCTGCATGTTTTTAGGATCATTGGCTGGGGTTGAGTAGGTGCCCTCAACTTCATTTGTTATCGGTTCTGTATTTGGTTCTGCCATTGCTTATATTACTATTTATTGCTTTTATTACAACACCAATTAAATACACAGCACGTTCGACCAACAACCGACGATAAAATGCGAAGCGTTCGTTTTACAAAAAATTGATCACTATTTTGGCTGTCTTTTGGTAGTCTTGACAACTCAACTATACGCAGATGAGACGCAGATGACAGATCTATGACAGAATGACAATGACACTTTACCTACACTTTTTTAATAATATTTTTATTGCCTTCGAAACAAGGTTTTTAAGGCCCTTTTTTTAATCTTCTTTATAGGTCCGGGGGGTTACTATCATATCTTAAAACCATGCAAGATCCAGTGTAAGCAAGACAGCGCAATAGATGATGTAAGGCGACATCTTTCTTACTCACTGGATCTTGCATAGTTTTAGGAGATTGTGGTAAGCCACCTGCCTGTATGTGCTTTAGTTTAAAGGATAAATAAAAAAAAATGTGTCAGTGTCAAAAAATGCAAATGTCATATCAACAAAATCCAAATCCATACTATCGGTGGAATTGGAATATTGGATTTTGTGTTGTGTTTTGTTGTGATTTCTTGATTTCACAGGGTGAACATTGTGATTTAATTTCATTTATATATAAATCAAATCAAAAAATAATATCGTAGATTGCTATTGTATTGATTAATATAATTTTCTCCCAGCAGCGCTGTTTTGCGTTGCGAACGTTTTGATTTGAAGGTTCTGAAGAGCGAATTCAAAATTGATAAACAGGGGATAACGATGAACTCCAAAGGAGATATTCAAATTGATTTAGTACAAGTTAAAAAAGATATTCAACGCGGACTGCGTGAGTGTGTAGACAGAGGTCTTACACAAACTACTAAATGGCTGGCGGAATTAAATTATGCTCTAAAAGAACATAAAACTCCAGAAGAACCCATTGTGTATGACGATGGGATATCGACGGAAGATAAAGAAGCGTACACATTGGCTAAAAGTTACTTTGACTGTGAAGAATTTGACAGAGCTGCACACTTCTTAGAAAACTGTACCAGTCCAAAATGTGTATTTCTTCACAAATACTCTCAGTATATGTCTAGTGAAAAGAAACGACTAGTTGGTACATGGGATTCAGTGACAGAAAACACAGAATCGACCCAAGTATTATTAGATCTACTGTCTTTTTTTAAGGTACATACTACCTAATATGTACCCAATCCAAACACCAAAAAAAGCAACCCTCATCCATACTAATATTATAAATGCGAAAGTCTGTCTGTCTGTCTGTCTGTCTGTCTGTCTGTCTGTCTGTCTGTCTGTCTGTCGCCTCTTCACGGCTAAACTACTGGACCGATTGTGATGAAATTTGGTAGGGATGTAGTTAACCTGAGGTCATAGACTACTTTTGGGCGCGATATAACCGAGTACCACGCGGGGCGGAGCCGCGGGAAACAGCTAGTTATTCTATAACTGGCTAGTAGGTTAAAACACGTCTGTGGCTCAAGACTGCTCCCATAGCTCTAATAGAAAAGTGACGCCACACACACACCCACACACACACAGCAAAACTAATTGTTATACTTTTTAATTTTCAGGCAAATCGTAACAATCTCGATGGCTACCTTCTATACTTAGAAGGGGTGGTTCTAAAGAAGCTCGATCTCCGGAGCCAAGCTGTGACTGTCTTGCAAGCTTCGTTAGCAGCTGCACCTACATTATGGGCTGCATGGGTGGAACTTGCTGGCCTTGCAAATGAGTATGAAGCTCTAGACTCTCTACAACTACCAAAGCATTGGATGACTTATTTCTTTGCTGCTCATGCATTTATTGAGTTGAAATTGTCAGATCAGGCACTGGAAGCTTACACCATGCTGGCAGCCGCGGGGTTTGAGAAGAGCACTTATATTACTGCTCAGATGGCTATTGCTCATCATGATAGAAGGGGTGAGTTTTGGAAATATTTTATACCATCCACAACATTTATTTTTCCAAAAATTATTATGACTGTTATTAAAACCTGTAAATGATAGATATTAAAGACACAAAGTAAATTAATTAAATAAAAGAAACGTAAAGGATTGATCTTTTTTAAAATTTAATTCTTTATTCTACACAAAATAATTTGATTGATAGTTTCTTTTTGTAAGATTTGTCTTCCATTTATGCATATTTTATGATCAGTTAAAAAAGACAATCTCTATTGGGTCACCTATACAAGAAAATCAAAAAAAAAAAAACAATGTAAAGCTATCAATTGTTTGTACTTACCATGAATACTTTAATTTTTAGATGTGGATTCCTCTTTAACTCTGTTCCGTGAGTTGTATCAGAGTGACCCATACAGACTGGACAACTGGGATGTGTACTCTCATCTCCTGTACTTGAAAGA
This sequence comes from Apomyelois bistriatella, assembly GCA_947044815.1. Taxonomy (NCBI): domain Eukaryota; kingdom Metazoa; phylum Arthropoda; class Insecta; order Lepidoptera; family Pyralidae; genus Apomyelois; species Apomyelois bistriatella. The sequence continues at coordinate 4,096,224 of OX345688.1, forward strand.
AAAGAGAATGGAGCTGGCCGATCTGGCTCAAAAAGCGGTAGCCATAGACAAATATAGAGTTGAGACTTGTTGCGTTATAGGTAAGTTTGGTTTAGACTAAAAGCTTGCCTATAATCATTATAATTAATATAGACTATAGAGGTCTTAAGATAACCTTATCGAGAGTGGAAAATTGGTCAAAAAAACAAACAAACCTCCACCTATATTGTTGTATGGAGTGGAAGATGTCAACAAGCTAACGGAACTTCTTGAAACTGGGGCGGAAAGAAAACTCTTCACTTATAAGATCATAAACAGGAACCAACTAAGAGTCAGTTGTGCTGACATTGAGGTATATAAAAAGTTGATAACGGTTGTCAGAGAGAATGGTCTTATAGGACATACATTCAACCGAAAGGACACGAGAAACTTCAGAATAGTCATTAGAAATCTACACCCGTCAACTCCACTATGCAAAATAAAGGAAGAAATTGAAGCTACCGGCAATATCGTTACTGGAGAAATCATAAATGCCAAGTTTGGACCCGAAAAGAAATCTACTTCTACGTTCTTTGTTAACATTGCACCTGGACCTAATAATAAGGCTGTCAAAGAATTAAAATACATTTATAATCAGTCAGTTGTAATAGAGGATCCCAAGAAAAGAATGTCTATTGTTCAGTGCCAGCGTTGCCAACAGTATGGACATTCGAAAAACTATTGCATGCGTCCATATCGTTGCGTCAAATGTAGTCAATCGCATAAAACATCAGAATGTGAAAAACGCGATCGTAACACCCCAGCCCTCTGTGCGCTCTGCAAAGGACCTCATCCAGCCAACTACAAGGGGTGTGAGGTATACCAAGAGATACTAGCCCGCAAGACGAAAAGAAGTTATATTAAGCCAGATAAATCACATGAATATCAACAAAGTACAAAGGAGTATATAATACTCTACGAACCTAGTACTGACAAACAGAAAGAGGACAAAATTGTTAATTACTGTAAAACATATGCTGAAACGGCCAAACAGAAACCTACAAATAAAGAAAAACTACATAATACCAAGGATATAAAAGAACCTACAACCAATATCTCACTAGAGCAAATACTCCTGAAACAAACGGAAAAGTTTGACCTCCTCATTCAACAAATGAGCTCTCTCATGAGTCTCATGGTAAAACTTGTTGATCATCTTTTAAAGTGATGACCTTACGCTTAGCTACCCTCAACATAAATGGCCTACAGCCAAATAAGCATGAAGCCGAACTTATGAAGACTCACAAATTAGACATATTGCTGGTCTCAGAAGCCCATTGCACCCCTAATAGTAGCTTATATTTTAGAGACTTCTATTGCTATTTCACTCCTCATCCAGATGGAACAGCCCACGCCGGCACTGCAATTATTGTCAAAAAGTCACTAAAACATCACCTAATGCCTGAATACAGAAATGATCACATACAAGCAACAACCATAGCAGTAGAAGATCCAACAGGCTACTATAGTGTCTCAGCTGTATACTGCCCTCCAAAACATAGGATTACTGAGGCAATGTTTTCACACTTCTTTTGTACTTTGGGCAACAGATATATTGCAGGGGGAGACTGGAATGCAAAGCACACTTACTGGGGCTCCAGGATCACAAGTACCCGGGGCAGACAGCTAAAGTTGACGTTAGATAATAACAACAGCTTCCCAATAACTACTGCCGAACCAACGCATTGGCCAAGCCAAGCTAACCGACTCCCTGACCTATTGGATTACTTCATCGTTAAGGGGATGACCAGGGAATACTTCAAGGCCGAGTCGTGCTATGATAGCTCATCTGATCACACACCAGTACTGCTTACAGTAAGCTCAGGGTTAATAGAGACAAATGAACCCATGACACTATACAATAGAAGTACTGATTGGGAGTCCTTCAGAGACTACATAAACAAAAATATAAAAATGAGTTTGGCTCTTAAGACTGCTGAAGACATAGATGAGGCTGCTGAACATGTGACCAAGCTGATACAAGAGTCTTGCTGGCTAAATACACCACCCAACAACAAATTGACCAAAGGTATTGATCATCCTTTACAAATTAAAAAAGCCATTCAGGAAAAAAGAAGACTTCGCAGAGTTTGGCACATAACTAGGCTAAATGAGGATAAACAGAGCTTCAGCAGGGCAAGCCGGCAACTGAAGGACATGCTCAATGAGTGGCATAACAAAACATTGGCTGCACATATGGAATCTGTAACACCAACTGCATATACAAATTACTCTCTGTGGAAGTTTACTAAAAACTACGATCGACCTCAACCTGCTGTGCCCCCTCTTCGTAAAGGCAACAGCTGGGCTAAAACGCCACAAGAAAAAGCAGACACATTCGCTGATCATCTTGCACAAGTGTTCTGTCCAAATCCTTCTTCTTGTGATGGTGCTGATGAGGAGGTGGATGACTTTCTTTCACAAGATAGCCAAATGTCTCTCCCGCCGAGCTGATGGAATATATACAATAACGGGACAGCAGTGTGCTTTCAGCTTATTATGATAGATAAACGCTAGACTTTATCGTGGTGAATATTATATATTTCACAAGCTTTAGGTGACAATATCAGTTATAAGAATATCAACAAACCGTAACTAGGTACATTTAAATATGACAGTAGAGTAATAGATTATATGGCCAGCATATAATAATACAACCTCCAATACGCCCCCTTAATCTACTACGTACAGGCATTAACCAATACTATACATGTCCATCAACAGCAGGTACTTAAAATAAATTATAATGTAACACTTTTGTGTCTGACTATACCAAACATACACTTTAGTAAACTATGAGTATAGTAACACCTAACAAACATAACTATGCATAATAACATCACCAAAAATTAATCTATTACAACTTAACAAAACAGTTTTAAAGTACATCAATATCAAAAAATAAACACAACTAACCCGCCCCCTTAATAGAATAATTTGATAGGGATAAATCCTTCAAAAAATCCTTTAACTTCGGGCCATGAACACTTTTAGTTAAAATGTCCGCTATCATTTTATCAGTTGGCATGTACTGAATTTCAACTTTATTATCTAGTACACATTCTCTAATAAAATGATACTTAATATCGATGTGCTTTGTCCTATTATGCATCATTTTGTTACCTGCTATTTTATGTGCAGACTGGTTGTCATTGAAAATAACTACAGCTTTATTTTCAACACATATCAAACTACTTAACAATCTGTTCAAGTAAAGTGCCTCTTTTGAAGCTTGACTCAGTCCTACATACTCTACCTCTGTGGAACTCAACGAAACAGTTGGTTGCTTCCTACTCTCCCAAGAAATAACATTTTTACCAATTTTGAAAATTAATCCTGTAAATGATTTCCTATCTAGAGCTCCACCCCAATCAGCATCTACATAGCCACGTAAGTCTAAGTCCCCAAATTTTCTAAATGTAAGACACATATCAGACGTACCCTTTAAATATCTTAAAACCCGTTTAGCACACTTAAAGTGAATTTCATCATAACATGAATTGAACTGTGATAGTACACTAACCGCGTGTGCTATATCTGGTCTTGTATTACAGGCTAAGTAATTAAGACTTCCTATCAAACTTTGATATGGCAGATTACAGCGCGTACCTGTCGACCTCTCCAATTTCATTCCTACCTCCATTGGAGTTGAAACAGGCTTTGCATCAGACATTTTGAAGTTATTTAAGACATCCTGGATAAATTGTTCCTGATCGAGATAAATAACACCATTATCTCTCCTTAATCTCATGCCTAAAACATGCCTAGCTGCTCCTAAATCTTTTACTTTAAACTTCTCAAGCAAACCTGATTTTAGCCTTTGCTTTTCTTTATCACAATTTCCAAATACAAAAATATCATCCACATATATGACAACAATTAACTTCTTGTTATTTTCAAGCTGTTTTTGATACAAACATGGTTCTATTTTTGATTGTTGATAGCCTAAATTTAACATTTCACTATCCAATTCTTTAAACCATGCATTTGATGCTTGTTTTAAACCATACAGTGATCGCTGTAACTTACAAACCATTTTCTCTTTGCCTTTTACAACTGCTCCTTTTGGTTGAAGCATATAAATATCCTCCTTTATCCTACCATACAAAAATGCAGTTGTTACATCCCATTGGTCAATAAACCAATTATATTCTACAGCTAAAGATAACAATAATCGTAAAATAGAGTTTCTAACTACACGAGAATAAGTCTCTGTATAGTCTATTCCACTAACCTGTGTATAACCCTTCGCTACTAACCTGGCTTTATACTTTGTTATCTTACCATCACTATCCTTTTTAATTTTAAACACCCATTTCGACTGTATCGGCCTTTTATCGGCTGGTAAGTCCACCAAAGTCCATGTCTCATTCTCTTTCAATGACATTAACTCTTCGTTTATCGCTTTTTGCCATAATTCGGAGTCTGGTCTTGCCAAAGCTTCCTCTATGGTCAATGGATCACCTTCATTATTATTTGGTACAATAAGACATCCGTATCTATCAATTTGTTTTCTTTCTCTCATAGGATATCTCCTTTCTGATAGATCTGGTAGTACCTCCTCTTCAGTATCAGTGTTAGCTTCTTCGAGTATTTCTGCAGGTTCATGTACCAACTCTTGGTTACCTATATTCTCATCAACAGCATCATCATACACGTCATCATGATTTTCCAATACATCAGGTACATTTATACAACTGCTTGGTAAAATAGACTGATCAGGCTCTGAATTCAAGTTTATAACAACCTCCGATGACTCTTTTACATCATCTTTTGCGAGAAAAACATTTTCTAAAAATTTTACATCTCTCGCCGTTGTCACTTCGCCTGTCTTAGGATTCATCAGACGATAACCCTTCTGATTATTTGGATATCCAATAAATATCATCGGTTCAGTCTTCATATCCATTTTGCGTCTCTTTTGTTTTGGTATTAAACGATAAGCTACACAACCAAATATTCTCAGATGACTAACATCTACATCTTTTCCTGTCCAAAGCTTTTCAGGCACTGCATTATTCAAAGCTTTTGTTGGACTTCTATTTTTTAAATATACAACAGTATTAACTGCCTCAGCCCAATACTTCTTGCTTAAGTTAGATTCCGACAATAAAGTTCTTGCTTTCTCTATTATAGTCCGATTAGCTCTCTCGGCGACAGAATTTTGTTCCGGTGTGTATGGTACACTAGTTTGGTGTTTTATACCTGCAGACTTCAAAAATACTTTGAGTTTGGCATTACAATATTCTCCACCGTTATCAGATCTCAGACATTTAATAGTTTTGCCAGTCTCGTTCTCAACTTCCGCCTTGTATTCACGGAACTTATAATAGGTCTCGTTCTTATTTTTCAAAAAATATACATGAGTCTTTCTAGTAAAATCATCTATAAAAAGTAAAATAAATCTCGAACCTCCAAACGACGGCTCCTCTATCGGACCACAAATATCAGTATGAACTAGTTGCAATACCTCAGTTGCTCTTGTACCTTTGTTTTTAAAAGGACTCTTACATGTCTTCCCTTCAATGCATGGTATACACGGTTCACACAAATCTGTGTTCTTAAATTCCATACCCGTAACCATATTTTTCATCAAAGACATATAATTTCTATTTAAATGACAAAGCCTTTTATGCCATAAGTTCGAAATATATTTATTTTGTTTTGACAATGTCACATTTACGACATTATTTCTCTTTTCTGTCAACTCGTAAATTCCGTCAACTTCTTTACATCTTGCAATGACTTTGTTCTTATTTTGAATCATGCAACCTCTTTTTTTAAAATTTATCGAAAAATTCTTTTTAGTCAAATCGCTCACCGAAATAAGGTTCATCGACAAATCGGGAACATGTAAAACATTTTCTAAAATCAATTTCTCGTTTCCGCTGACTTGTGGTTCAGCATTCCCTCGTCCTTTGACTAACAATTTTTCTCCATTAGCTACAGAGATTTTCATGTTGCTCTTTTCAGGTTTATATGACACCAAATTGTTTTTATCATGTGTCATGTGATTGGAGCATCCACTATCAAGATACCATTTATCTTTGTTAATCGTTTCTTTCGTATTCAGGCATACGTTCGCTGTCTTTTCATGCTCTTTGCATTCCGACGCCTTATGCCCTTGTTTATGACATCTAAAACACTTGAACACAAAGAATGATGGCGGAATTTTTACGAATAAAAAAAAAAATACGGATGAGTTGATTTTTTTTTTACAACATCATAAGAGTCCCAGAAATACATTTCTGTAAATAAAATATTTTTAAACCCCCGGGAAAAAAACTAGATTTTTATTATAAATTATGTTACCAGAACTTAAATATGGCAATGTAGAAAGTGAAACATTCGCATAGAGCCACGACTTACAACTGCCAATGTCACTGTCATTCAAACTGACTTGAACTCTGTAGATTGCGGTCTACATAAAGAAAGTGCAAAGCAATAAATATATTGACTTTCCTAATATCCTAACCTAGTACTCTACTATAATCAATTAAATCAACTGTCAATGTCGATTTGACAATGCTAGCAACTGTCAGAGTGACATCATGTTTCAGTTCAGTTGTGGTTGGGTGCGTTTTGTTTTAAATATGGCGATGGAAAATGAAACAAAAGGACGACTTTTAAAAAACGGAATAATTAAAAAACCCCGGGGTTTATAATTATTCAGTGGTGGTAAACGTGTAATTAGTTAAGTGTTCTTGCTAATGCGATTTGTTTCAAGTTATCTATATTTTTTGTTTTTTTTCGTACAAACGATGTATGGGGCTTCGCCAGGATTCTTTCTGCTTGCGATCATTTGTTTTAGTATTAGATCTGGCATCATTTGGTTCTTTACGTGTAACCAAAGCTTGCTCGTAGTCTGTACTCATTTTGCTCTGCCTACTACCTTCTTGCAACAATTTCATTTTAATTTGCTCCAACGTGATCTCTTGTCCACTATTATCAACAGCCATAATAAGGGGACTGTACTCAGGAGTCAAACCACCCAGCAATATAGATATGATCCAATCATCAGGAATTTTAGCATCAATATCATCCAATTGTTGTGCAAGAAATGTTACTTTTGAAATATAACTCTCCATAGAACTAAAATTATCCAGCTTACTATTAAAAAGCTCTCGCTGTATTTGGATTCGTCTACCCCAACCCTTATCTTCATATGCCTTTTGTAAACTGTACCAAGCTTCCTTTGCTGTTTTTGCTTTATAAACGTGCATAAAGCACTCAGGCTCTAACAACAAGCAAATCGTAGTACGTACCTTTCTATCAAAATCAGCATAATCTACATAATCATTTTTATCGTCAGAGATTACTTTCCACCAATTTTTATTTTCCAAGTAATTTCTCACCATAAATTTCCATGTTGGGTAATCAACAGATCCCTTCAGCTTTTTAATTCCATGTACGCTATCTTCCGACATAGTTAAGACTACTCACGTATTATTCAACCACTTAATTTTATTTTTCTAGCACTATCAGTGCGTGGTGCTCATAACCTGATAGAATATATACAATAACGGGACAGCAGTGTGCTTTCAGCTTATTATGATAGATAAACGCTAGACTTTATCGTGGTGAATATTATATATTTCACAAGCTTTAGGTGACAATATCAGTTATAAGAATATCAACAAACCGTAACTAGGTACATTTAAATATGACAGTAGAGTAATAGATTATATGGCCAGCATATAATAATACAACCTCCAATACGAGCCCGGTCACAGTTTCGGAAGTATGGCATACTATCAAAAACTTAAAGGATAAGAAAGCACCCGGGTTCGATTTAATTACGAAGGAGGTCCTAAAGCAACTTCCTAGGAAGGCTGTAGTGTTTATAACGACATTGTTTAATGGCATCCTTAGAGTTCAATATTTCCCACAGTTGTGGAAAGTATCACAGATTCTCATGATACATAAATCTGGAAAACCACCTAACGATGTTTCGTCCTATAGGCCCATTAGTCTCCTTCCGGTATTATCAAAGGTATTTGAAAAACTATTGCTTCATAGACTCAAGCCAATACTTGACAAGGACAACATTATCCCCTCACACCAGTTTGGGTTTAGATCACAACATTCTACTGTCGAGCAGGTCCATAGAATTTGTGATAGAATTAGACAAACATTAGAAGAAAAAGAATATTGCTCCTCTGCATTTCTGGATATTCAGCAAGCTTTTGACCGAGTGTGGCATAAGGGTCTAATCTATAAAATTAAAAAGTATATACCTCACAGTTATCTGGAACTGCTGAAGTCCTACCTCGCGGGTCGCCTGTTCCAAGTCAAGGTGGAAGATTCAACATCGAAATTGCACGAGATCAAAGCTGGAGTACCGCAGGGCTCAGTATTGGGCCCAGTCTTGTATACCATCTACACAGCTGACCTACCAGTAGAAAATGGCGTGACTGCAGCTACGTATGCTGATGATACCGCGATCTTGGCAAGCAATGCAGATCCTGAAGTGGCCTCTAGCATGCTCCAACGCGAACTTGATTGTGTGGCTGACTGGCTTAAAAAGTGGAGAATAAAGGCTAGTGTAGCCAAATCTGTACATGTCACCTTCACCCTGCGCAAAGGTGACTGTCCACCTGTACGGCTCAATGACACAACTCTTCCACACGAAGAAAGTGTTAAATACTTAGGTCTTCATCTTGACCGGCGACTTACTTGGAACAAACACGTAAAATGTAAAAGAGAAGAACTGAATATCCGATACAGAAACCTACACTGGCTGATCGGGAGAAACAGCGTTTTGTCAACTGACAACAAACTATTAATTTATAAGTCGGTCCTCAAGCCGATATGGACATACGGTATACAGCTGTGGGGAAGCTGCAGTAACTCCAACTTATCTATTCTGCAAAGAATGCAAAATGTCATACTCAGGGCAATCTGTAAAGTCCCTTGGTTTGTCACTAACAGCGAGATACACCAGGAACTCCAAATGACCACAGTAAAGGAAGAAGTGCTTATGGCTGCTGAACGATACCGGGAGAGGCTGGAGATTCACCCAAATGATCTGGCTACCAAGCTGCTAACGTGTTCGTACAGAAAGCGACTGAAAAGGAAGGACATTATTATTCCTTAACAAGATGGGTAGAGGTTCTCACTGGAGGACACACTCGAACGCATACTGCAGTCCAACACATCTGCTTATAGCGCATATCATCGCTGATTGCAGATAAATAACAGAAAAAAAAAAAAAAAAAAAAAAAAAGATAACCTTATCAGGGACAAAGTATTTGACACATAAAAAGTAGGAAAGCAGACCCCAATGGTTGGTTAAAGCCTTTGCCCAAGAACACCGAAGTTGTGGGTTCGATTTTCAGGGGAAATAAGTTAATACTCATAATTGCACCATAGAAAATACAATACAAATGGGAAGCACACTTTCATTGCAACCTTGAATCACCTTATTATCTAATAAACCTATGTTTCGGAAGAGTGGTGCCTGGTGGCTTTTTAAAGAAACTGGTTTCAAAAAGTGTGGCTCCAGTGCACAGGGTCAAATGACTTTATAACCTACATGATATTAATTAAGATTTTACTTTTATTTCAGGTAACTACTACAGTTTAAGAAGTGAACATCAGAAAGCAGTGATTTACTTCCAAAGAGCTCTGTCCTTAGATCCTCAGTATTTATCAGCTTGGATCCTCATGGGACACGAATTTATAGAATTACAGAATTCTAATGCTGCCATTCAGTGTTATAGACATGCTATAGGTAAATATAGAAATTCATTATATTTGTTATGAAAGATTTATGTGGAATTAGTCAAAAATAATATAATAATAATAAAGGAATGGCGTACATTGCTAGATGCCTACACTCAGCATTGGGTGACGATGGGCTGAAGAAGAAGAAGAAAAATAAAAAAATAACAAATCATTAATGTGATAATGTAGTTGTGTTGATTTTTACCTGTTTTTAAACATTTCTTATTTATTTATTTTTCTCTAAAATAGTAAAAAAATCTGACTGGCAAACAAGATGGCCAAATTTTAATTAACTAACACCTATATGTTAAATGCTGGCGGTTAATGTATTTTTTTTTTGAGAGCCTAGCTTATCCTAAATTTTAGTAATAGACTACCTTTGAAATCTTATATTGTCTTTTTTCTTACATATAAAAATGAATTGCTTTTCGTTAGTCTTGCTAAAACTCGAGACTGGCTGGACTGATTGGGTTAATTTTGATCTTGAAATATCTGTGGAAGTTCAGGGAAGTGCGTTCAGGCGGTACGGAGTTCGCCGGGTCAGTAGTAATCAACAATTATTACCTAAACACTTGAAAGAAACTCCACCGTCAAGAGCACAGCTCTAAACTTTTAGATAGATACCTAAATATCAAATACCTACTCTGTTTTACAAAAACAATCTATATTTTCAGATGTAAATAGAAATGATTACCGCGCTTGGAACGGCTTGGGCCAGGCTTATGAAATATTGGGTTTGAATGGCTACTGTATATATTACTACTCGCGCGCGGCTCAACTCAAGCCCGATGACTCCAGGATGCTGGTCTCCCTTGGAGAAGCCTATGAGAAGATGGACAAGATCCCTAATGCTCTCAAGTGTTATTACAAAGCCCACAGCACAGGCGATATTGAAGGCATGGCGTTATTCAAATTGGCTAAGTAAGGAGTATTCCATAAATTCCGTAATAACTTTTTTACTCAAGTTTTCGATTAAGATATATTTATTGTACAAGTCTTGTTTGATTGTAGTGCAATATAAACAGAAATAAATAAATAAAATACAGTAGAAGTAATGAGAAAAAATCCTCACTAATTCAGCCATCGAATTTTTTTTTTACTTTTACCACTAAAATCGATCCAAAAACAATTAAGAGAAATATCGGCCTACATCACGTATTGCCACCTAAATAGCATAAGTATACTTATTAATACCATACAGGCTGTACGAGAAGTCGAACATGCCGAACAGCGCGGCGGCAGCATACACAGCTGCGTGCCAGGACCCCGCCAACTCCGGCAGCAAGGAGCTGCCGTCCGCGCAGCGCTACCTCGCGCAGTACTACCTGCGCTTCTCGCTGCTCGACCACGCCGCGCATTATGCTTACAAGTGCTTGGACCACGAGGCGGTGAGTATCACATGTAGTCATCAGTCATCATCATCAAATGCCTTTGTAGGCTGGTGGTTAAGGCGTTTGCCTGATGACGCGGAGGTCGTGGCTTCGATTCCCACGGGAAGCATACTTTTTTTAGTGGTTTCCAGTTTGGTTAGGACATTGCAGGCTTGAATCACCTGGTTATAAAATAAAGATGATTCCGTGCTTTATAAGGCACGATTTGATCTGTAGTTTAGAAGTAAGCATGTGATGATATCCATATCAGAAAGTTTGATATTTATTATTTGAATTTAAGAATAAATTATTTTAACTATAGACATTCTATCATCAGATGTGTATAGTTCTTGCAGAGTTCTTTGATTGGTATGTAAAGCATTAATCATAAAAAATATAACTACGTTAATACTGGTAGTATTAGGGGTAAAAGAAGGTGTTGATATCTTGTCGTTTCTATTTAGTTCCATAAAAGACTTTCTTATTCCAGACAAAAGAAGCTGGTAAAAACATTCTCAAGACGATATCAGAAAAGCGGCTGGCTGCGCCATCGTCTTCCTCTCAGCAATCCAGCATACCCGAAGATCCCGAGAGTACTAAAAATGTGTCCGGAGTGTTGCCCCATGAGACGCCCAAAACTCCACTACCAAGCCCTAATGTAACACCGGACAATTTTTCAACACCTTTATTCACAAGAAAAAATAGTAAATTTAAAATGTGACGCCTCCCGCGAAAGTATGTAATATAAGACTGTATTCATTGTAGTTGCAATATATTGTGTAAGCGTCAATATTTTGTTTTCTTAATAAAATTTCACCCTTTGGACAATGAAGCAAAGACAGCATATTTAAAATACAAAATTTAATAGTGATTAATTTTTTACAACTTTTATACAAATTAACAGATCTTAGTGCTCAAATAGTAAAAAACAATTACATTAAGAACTAAATAAATAAGCAAAGTGCATTGATTAGAAAATAAAATTGTTCAAGTGAGCTCATTGTGTTCAAATAAAAATTACTGATTACAATCACAGTTGAAATACATTTGAGAGCCATCTTTATTACAAAACATTTAATTCGTAAGACACCCACTGAATTACTATCGAGTAAATATTCACACTAGGCGCATTTTTAATAATAAAACAAATCAAAAGAAATAAAGCTAAAAATGTTGAAAATAAAAAATGTCATTACAATAAAAACATTATCGAAAGCGTCGGTAAAAAGCGACGGTTTTATTTACTTATATTGACAAGCTATATATCAACTGCCTTGCCGGATCTCTACACAGAAAAAGAAGGGTAGTTATTGACAAACGAAATTCATTTTTCATTAGAATTATGAAATCTGTGTATTTCATCTGATAGATATTCATGACACAGGGCCGGTTTTACTACATTTAATAATAAAAAATGCATAACCATATATTCTGGATAAACTATGCTTCTGTCATGGCAACTTGGCTATCTAACTGATGCCGTAGCGGACCCCGATCACTTGGAAAACGACATTTGGCAGTTGATATAGGTAAAATAACTTCGCTGCTTTTTTCAAATTCTATATTTGAGACGCAAATAATTTAACAGTCAAATAATCTTAATCAAAAATTACCAGGTACGTTTAAAACTCATCTAGAAAACGGGTATGTTGACAATGTTGAGACGACATCTGCAGTTGCCATTGCCAAATTTTATCAAATGAAGATTACATGTTTACACATTGCATTGCCAATTTAATTATGGCGAGTTGCTTTCTTCCCATGACTGTGGTTGAGAACAACTATGCATGTATCTATTAATACAACATGGAAATAGAGGCTTTAGTACCCAAGACTGAGTTCATTACTTTTGCAGCTTCTGGAAAATTATATTCTTACCTAATGTTTTAATCTATAAGGCACAAGCTGGACAATATTTTGTAATCTGAAATAATACAAATCCAAAATTTTATCATTCTGGATCAGCTTTGACTCGTAACATTTGATTTCGCGCTAGCTACTAATTAATGAAAATAATTTAGAATAAAGCTAGGACCAGCGCAATTCATACGAATACCATCCAAACATAAGTCTACATACATCATCTGAATCTCTTATAAATCAATCAAAATACTATAGCCATTTCAAAAATCGACAGCTCTCCTACATTCATAATTTCTTTGTAAATATTTAAGGCAGATTGAGGCACTTAAGTTTACAACCATGATAAGCACGTCCCGTCCTCGGTTATCAACTAAAAACAGTTGAACGCGAGATTACCATATATGGCAAAACATTTATAAATTAATAATTAATTTTACTTTTTTAAATAAACTTTGTAGCTTGGTTTGTGCTTTTGTTGCATTCATTTGTTCTTCAATTATGAGCTGGCTCTTGATTACTTCAAGGGCCATCAGAGGAATGGATTCTTGGAGTTAACAAAGCCCGTGCTGTTTGTAGACGGCTGAAAACAGATTATAATAGACATGGTAAGATAATTAGCACTGCACACAAGGCCTTACATTACGTAATAGCATGAATAGCTCGTATCCTATATAACATTCGGCAAGAATAGGGCTCAAATTCAATAAGAATTGTTTTAAATCCGTCTGTTAGCTAGAGATTTTTGCGCGTCAAAACAAACTTCAGCTTATTGTTAGTATAGATAAAACACGTGTGATATGAGTCATCATATGGGTTATCCAAGACAGTATTAAATAAAATACAACTGATATGAAGTTCTGTGAACTGTTGCGAAAAATAGTTGGGGAAACAAAAAGCAATAATAATATTATCGTTTCCTGTAACTTATGCAAAAGATAAGCGCAATTCATTCATTTGTGTATGAAGTGTGGACTACGAACTTATTGTTAATGCGTAGCGTATAGTAATGCGACATGTGATAAGCATTATGTTAGGCTAATATGCATGATCATTGACTTGAAGATGGAACAGGGTCATGTATATCTTATAGTTGATTAGATATTGAATGTCTGTCTCACTACTAATTCGCTTAGTTTCAACTTCAACTAGGCTTACGATTGGTTCAGTGGTTTAGGCGCTTTCCAAATAATGCGGAAGTTGTGGGTTCGAATACCACGAGGAAAATTATTTGAGCAGTTCTTACTAGTTCTAGTAGGCATTGTATACTTAAAATCATCTGTTTGTCTTATTATTGGCAATGAAAAAAATTAAATAAATAAATATTTTAATCATTAATTGTAACAAATGTGCACTGGACATCAAATTTATAATCTTTCCAGTCCGTAGAATCATTCCATGAAAGTGTCAAATGACTAGTCCAAGAAATGACGTCGCGGAACGAATATTTGAATAATAATCGTATCTCAGTTGATTTCATATTGTTGTAATTATGTTTAAACTTATGACGTCACTAGAATAAGCTAATTAAAATACATTATGGTAAATGCAGAGGCGTATCTGCAGTATCAATTATATCGGGCATCCCCCGAACCTGCAAAAGGAAACATTTATAAAAACCCTAAATTTTGCCTGTCAGAAAGAAGGCAGAAGTTTTAGAAAAACTAAATTCATCATCAACTATAAATGACTTAATAAATCAGTTTGCCGAAAAAAGGCAAAGAGAGTGTATATTTAATTTGAATTGTTTGTAAACATTAGAAACAAATGATAAAATAAAACAAGTGATAGATAAATAATTATGATTTTAATTTTATTATGCAAATATTTTTTTTCTATTGTGGAATCTTTACCCTACCTAAGGGACGCCAAACAAATTTTTATACGGGGCCCCCGCCAAAGCACGCTACGCCACTGGGTATATGATTAATGCCCAATATTTCATTATTGTTACGCTCAAGGATAAATATTCAAAATCCCTGTCTGAACAACTATCAAACATGGCAGGGATTACACATGTCCAGCTTAACAACTATTATCTAGCGAAGCATCCAAACAATGCTTATTTCCGTTCCTTTATGATAATCACGCCTAAACTTCAGAATCAATTTCCGATGGAGTCTACAAGCGGGCAACAGCTAGTCTTAATCATTACTTAATCAGTTTATTTAGCCTGCATTATCATTTTGGAATGCTCTACTTTACTGGCCTTGATTTCTAAATCGCGAATCCACGTGACGTCAGCCTCTCAAAACTGTTATTACTATGCAAGAAATTAAAATTAACATAAACGGCAATCAGCACTTCAAGAGCATCACAATGAACATGTGGATGCAGCTAAATGACTACAGATTTAGAGCAAGAGAGCAAAAGGTTAGTAGGTGCTGAGATCATGCCAAATGTCATCTTGAAAGATTACTAATTGAAACAGTCGATTAGTGCGTCTCATCGACATGCGCGTTGCGATCTCAAGCCACATTTGCGTAGCATGCGCATACTAGGTAATGATTAAGTCACGCCAAAAACGAATTCATCGTTTCAGCCATAACAAGACTGAAATGATGTTTATATTTATATATTTCGTGACTTGACTGCTGTTCCTGTTATATGAACGATTTTATTTAAACTACTCTCTCTGTGTTTAGCATAAAAAAATTGATTCATTAATTAATACATGTACAGATAAATTTCTAGGGCAATTTGTAAAAAATGTCCTAGATATTTGTATATGGCTATGAGTCATCAACAGGTACTTTTAACGCCAATCCTATTAACGTCAATCCTACTGGTAAGGAGTACAGAGTCCAAGCTAAATCTAGTTCATAATATAACTTTTCGAGGGAGCATAGTATGCATATTATAAGGGGCATTTGTCATTTCCTCAGTCTAACTTCCCATTAAATTTGATTAAAATGGTATAGTAGTTAAGGCATAAAAACGAAGAGACAAAGTTTCTATCGCATTTGTAATATCCAAATGTAATTATTCAAACAGGATATATACATTGTAGGCAATGAACATTTTTGTTTAGAGGGTCAGATTATATGGCAAACACTATGTATATGAGTCATCGTAACATCAAACTTGTTACTATATCCATCACTCACCACATTTAGCAGTTATTTATAAACATCTTTATTTAAATAGAATAAACCAAAAATATATAAATACGATATAACCGAGTCCCACGCGGGCTTAGCAGCGAGGAACGGCTAGTTTTCCATTTTTAAGATCCGATCCGATTTGACTTAGTGCAACTCAGTTTTAGTAAGTGTTAAGTGAAAGAAGCCTTTTGCTAGTTCACCAAACAGATGAACTATATTTTTTAATATCTCAGATTAAGTGTAAATAAATGTTGTATGATGGCATAGGCGATGCGGCAAGCAACCTATCACTATTGATTTCCTGTTTCAACTATCATCATGCTAAACATGGTCTAAGATCTTATGTCCCTACCTAGGCTCTGTCTACCCCGTATGAGATAAAGACGTGATTATATTTATGTATGTAAATGTTGTTTAAATCTCACCATGAATGGATTGACTGGAACTGGATGTGTTGTTACTGTATTCCATCCTCCATTAAAGGGATTCTTATTAGTAAACAGGTCATTGGTAGTCGAGCTTTGAAATGGATTTTTATTGATTTTATTGCTGCCTTCCTCTGAAAATAATATGATAAGTATAAAAAAATAATTCTAGATTTTTTAAAAAGACAATTCAAAATATAACACACACATATTTATTTAAAAAATTATACATTATGAACCAGCAGTGCTTCTCGGTTCACCCGCCCGCGCCAATGGTGTGTATTAAGTATTAACTTTTGCAAAGAATTAGGCTATCAAAAGCAAAAAGGATTTTCCAAATTTCAAAGTTAGTGTTCAAACCACCTCTACAGCTTAATTATATCAATACTAGCTGTTTTCCACGGTTTCACCCGTCCTTAACGGGTATGTACTATGGCCTATAATATAACCTTTTATAAAAAATCAGGCTATCTTAAACAAAAAGAATTTTTGAAATCAGACCCGTAGTTCTAAAGCATTCAAAAAAACAAATAAACTTTTAAGCTTTATTTTGTAAGTATATAAATAAACACAACAAATAAATAAACTTTTCTAAAGAATCCTAAATAATATTATAATGCGAAAGTGAGTTTGTTTGTTTATTTGTTTTATGCTTTCACGCCCTATCTACTGCACCAATCTTCCTGAAATTTCGCATACACATAAATAGAAGTATGGAAACTTAAAGAATACTTTTCATCCCGGGAAAAGGCAATGTTCCCGTGGTAAAAGCACGGGGGCGAAGCCGCGGGCAAAAGCTAGTTATGCAATAAAATACAAAACCTCTTGGGCTATATTATATTAGCAGATACCATTTAATATAACAATTGCGTTATGCTCTGTGACTTAGTTTTCATGTTAATTAGAGATATTTTTATTTAGCAATAAATAAGTACGCACCCATGATTTTTAAATTCTGCTGTCTTAACGCCAGATCCAAATCTGCCAGGGCAGCATAGCGATCATCTAAAATAAAAGGTAATTTCATACTTTTGTCTATTAGGACTGTCTGTAAGTATAATGAAAACAAAATCTATTATAAAATAGATTATTTCTTGTTTTATTGAAAAACAGATTTGCCTTAAAAACTAAAAAATTTATTACAATCTTTTAGATGCAATAGAGGTATATATATATATATAATATTTATTTATCATCATCATTTTGTGTAGGTGGCAAGGTCAATCCACCATGCACACCCTGCAGGCAGAATTCATATTCTTAAGTTTATTTATTGATGTTAAATTGGATATGTTTATATTCTAGATATTAATGACTTACAATGCAACTAGTAACATTGTGCTAAGGCTGTAATAAACTAGATGCAATTTCATACTGAGCTCCGATTTGATTTGGTGATACAACATTTTCATTTTTTTCTTAGAACAATCTCTACAAAACATAACAAACATAAATATTTAAAACTTTATGTCACTTGGTATATACATGTCTACAAAAAAACTCAATTTTTATACAACTGATGAACAGACAACAAAATGGCTCTAAAAGGGATCCATTTTTGCCTTTAAAGGTATGTGGGATTGTCAATAATACTTCAATAATTATACATACAAAAGAATGATGCTCTATAATGCCAAATCTAGCCAATTGTTTTATATTTACTGTAAACACTTCACTTATATTGCTATTTGTCAGTCCACAAAGGCTACCATGGCCATTATTTGTATATGTAAAAAAGTTTACATATTGATGCATATAAAATACTAACTATTCCTGCAGTTTATCTTCCGCTGTGTATGTTTGTACTAAAGCCTATAACCTTCCCCAAGAGTCAGACTTGCATATGCAGAAAGAATTTTTCAAATTGAACCAGTATTTCTCAAGTTATAAGTTTCTAAACAATTAAACACTAGATTAATAGATTATAGATAGATAAAAATTATAGTCATAGGAATTAAAACTTACTTGATGTTGATGTAGGAGTATTAAAAGCATTGAACATAGGTGTAGAGGCAGCAGGTTGCATTGCAATGTTGTTGTTGATATTGTTATTATACTGACTGCTGTTGTAAATATTGGCTGTTGAAAAATCAACAGGAAAACTGGAAAGGAAATCATGACTTAATATAATTTGTAATATTTGTATAATATAATCATAACAGACCTTTAATTTAATTATATGGTAAGGAAATGATAATAATACTTACTCAGGTACTGGAGCTGTTATGGATGTCGGCGCAGGCATAGTAATATTGTTAGGAAGTGGCTGTGACAAGTTATGTACAGGCCTAGCCACTCTGTGATTTGTATCATTCACTGCAGGATGTGTATTATTCACCACTTTCGCCTGACTCATTGTATTGTTATTAACTGTAGCTTTCGACGTCTGCGGCAAAGTCGCTGAAATTGTTATCAACGGAGTGGGGCTAGCTACACTGTTCACTTTTATTTTAGATTTATTTTTCGATGATGTATTGCCGTTTACGATTGGATTATCCAGAGGCGAATCCAAGTAATATCGTTTCTTCTCGTACTTATCAGACATAAAATCTTTCACGCTATGTTCGTCAGTAAAGTTCACACTTTCACCCTCGTACAGGCCTAACCACACGCGCCTACAGTAATCGTTACCCCTCGCTTTTATGAACTCTAGCTCCTCTGGAGTAAAAGTAGCCATGGATATCGACTTCACCCGATGGGGCGGCGTCAGCCCACGTCTGTAATAATACACATAAGTTAATTTTTGGTGTTTGATAAATAGAAAGAATTACAAATAACGTAGATACAATACTTACAACATTCCCGAACATTTTGAGCAAACGAAGGAGCCGATTGTCGTATTCACGTACGTTGGTCCTCTTTGGTTGCAATCTAAGCAATATTTATTACCATTCAATGAAATTAGTTCACGTAAAATTTCTAAATTTTTGTCGTCCTGCTTCCGACGATTTGCAGCCATTTTTGAATGTTTGGAAGCAGATGCTTGGATTGGTCAGCTCGATTTGATTGATTGATTTTTTAAATTATTGAGAGAACGAAGAGTGAACGAAAAGAATGAAATGTAGATACGCCACCCAAAGAATTTATATACAACACTAGAATGCTTATGAATAATAATAATGGCAAAAAACAACATTCAAAATTAATCCTTATTACACTACTGCAAAGTTGATTTTTATTTAAAGTCTACATACAAATACCTAACGTTCCAGAAAAAGGTCAAAATTTGGAGGTGTCCCTTTTTCTCTTAAATATTATACAACCTACTAGAAAGAGACCTACAAACTTTAGGTTTTATTTCGGGAACGGCTTTTGTCCTCCGTAAGCATTCTAATGTTATATATAAATTCTTTGACGCCACCTTAGATCATGTACCTAGGTACCCTATGTACAAATAGCGAGGCCGCACATTTGACAGAACATCAAACCCAATTTCGTGAATCCCTCACGTCACGCCGCCATGGTGGCTTACCATCATCTCTTACAACCATGCAAGAACAATTAAGTAAGGGAGATGTCGCCTTACATCACGTATTGCGCTGTCCCGCTTACTCACTCGTTCTTGCATGGTTGTTATGCTACTACCCACCTACTACCACTCTTGGCTATTCGTGTTTTTTGACTATCGTCAATCGTCAAAGGTAAAATATTCGTATACAAATAGCCAGTGTGGTGGTAGCATTTGAGATCACCCCATCTCTTAAAACCATGCAAGATCCAGTGAGTAAGCGAGACAGCGCCGTACATGATGTAAGGCGATATCTCTCTCATTCACTGGATCTTGCATGGTTTTAAGAGATGGTGGTAAGCCACCAGGAGTATCTTTACTCTTTATTCGTGACTATTATCCACAGCCTTCTTTTCTTTTTCACATTTCACAGTTTGCTGCCTCCTTGGTCCAGTGGTTTAGGTTTAGGGAGTTTACCTTAAAAGTTAAGAGTCGGAGGTTGTAGGTGCGACTACTGTGCGACGCGCACGAAAAGCATACTTCGTTTGATTGTTTCCAATTTCCAGTTTGGTTAGGATATTGCAGGCTTGAATCATCTGATTGTCTGATATCAAATGTGATTCCGTGCTTCGGAAGTCACGTTAAGCCATTGGTCCAGGTTGCCATCTGGTAGTCGTCAAAAAACCCCGTCACCAGCGGCGGCGGCGAGGCAGTTTCAAAGAATTCTGACACCAGTGTGTGTGTGCATGGTAGGTTGACCTTGTAATGAAACCTCAATCGATGCTTACGCCAAAATCAGTCGTTCATTGTTTGATTCGTAGATGAACGAATGAACAAGATTACAATACTCAATAATTTAAGGCGGGTTTCCGGTACGGTACCCATTATTTATATTTACCCTTAATCATAATTTAAAATTTGACTATTTGTTGATGTAATGATTGGAGATTTTGTTAGTACCTATTTATATGTATATCAAAAACATAGATTTAAAAAAAAATTGCGTCACTAGTTCTATGGTCAAAAAGGTGTCAGGTAGGTAATATGTTACTTATGTACTTGTGATCATTATAAACTTATTTATTAAATAAAATAGGTAAGTACTGAATGATTTTTTATTTTGTTAATCAAGTAGGAACTTACACGTTACATTGGTTACATTTTTGTTTTTAGTTTTATTGTTGCACAGTTAACTGTTTTTTACATACATAATTAAAAAAATATATATAACATGAAATATGTTGGGATATTTTTGATAGTAAACACACATTATGTCTGATATACTTACTTGCATACTTTGACTTAGAACTAAAAGAAGACTCTTTTACTTTGCAGATTCGAGCAGGTGATCTTTTAAACAAGTTCATAAAAGTTTTTTATTCAAGAATTCAAGCTTGAAATATTTATTTTAAAAAAAAAAAGACTGCGATTGTAATAACAATGCAAGAAATGTCCAATGCAAACAAAACTACTATGGTACAAAAATTTTGGAGCCTGCCAAAAGAAATCTATGACAGTGAGCTAAGAACTGATCGGAATAAAATAATCAATAATTCTAACAAAACATTTCAATGCGAAAAATGTGGGCATACATTTAAATTGAAAACGGTTTTAGAGAAACACATGACTATTCATACGGGAAAAAAACCATTTCTTTGTAATTTATGCCCCAAAAGGTTTACTAGAGCTGAGAATAAAATGATTCATATGAGATCTCATTTGGGTATAAAACCATATGTTTGTGAAATATGTGGAAGTATGTCAACAAAACGCCAAGATCTGATTAGACATATGAAAATACATAGTGATGACAGAAAGTACTCATGTTCTATTTGTGGTCGTAATTTTAAGCGATCAAATGATGTTAACAGTCACATACGTACACATTCTGGATTGCGTTCTTATAAGTGCAAAATTTGCGAAAATACGTATACGTCTCTCAGTGGATTACGTAAACATTACAAAACTCATTCCAAAAATGGAACCAGCAATAAATAGAAAAATAAAAAACAAATTCATAAGACTAACTTATTGCGAAAAGTTTTCGAAATGTCACTTCCTTTTTCCTTTTTATTGGCTATTCTAGACCCAAACTGTAATGCGCGTTTTGGCAGAATAGCAGCATTAATTAAGCCTAATTTAAAAGCAACTAGTCTCAACATCAGCTTGTCCCCAAGCCCGTTTTCTAATTTTTCAACAGGGAAACACCTGTAAACGAAAACAGATGTGTTAAAGAAGTTAAATAATATTTAATAGATAGCACCATGTAATAATGATACAACTGTACCTACTTTAGCCATGGTTTTAATTCTAAAACAAATTCTGTGAAATTTTCATCTAGATACGGCATTCTGGGTTGTCTACCATGATCACATATCACCCTGTTATCACGAGCCAGATTCCTGAATGAAATTCTTGACCAATCCAATAATAATTCTTTACTGAGTCCAAGCCAGCCTTTTCTTTTATAGGCATTTCTGTGTCTAGTATATCCTCCAAACAATTCGTCAGCTCCAGAACCTAACAGTAAAACCTGTGAATATTATAAAAAATAGAGACCTTTATTATTATTTATTGTTGGCTTGAATTGTATAAAATGTAAACCTATTATTAGACTCTACTGTCTGCCAAACATCATCATCATCATTAATAAATAATTTGTAATTTTAATAAAATTAAAGTTAAATTAATTATGATATACTTATTATTTATTGATTAAATAGTAAGCTAAGGACGAAATTGTTAGAATATTTATTTCTCTTGCCGCTTTAACAACAAACATAATAAAATTAAATAAAGTGTTTCAATTAAATTAATAAATATGATTACATAGCAAAAAAATCTTTAATATATAATAAAATTGTATGCTTTACCCTGCATGGAGACGTATTTTCTTCATCTTCCCCTTTTGCAGCAAACCATAGGGCAGAACCGAGACTTTCATCAAGAATTGTCCGTCTAGGATAAATTAAATCTCCAATAATTAATTCTTGCATTTCTTCTAGTTTGGCTCTGGGTACATTTACTTCCCTAAATATCCATTTTCTATAAAAACAGTTATACATTATAGAGGTATGATATGAATAATTCACATTTCAATGTACTTGTAAGTAGGAGGTATATGGTTATTTATTCACCTTAATGGACACAATTTCTGCAATTCTTGTAAAGACTGCTTTCCTGTCTGTCGGTCTGGAACTTCAAAATTGTTTTCTTTTTCAAATGCAACATTTATAAGGTCAATGTTTTGACCTTCAGGTAAGTACATATTTGCGATGAAAGCTAATATAGAACAATCTAATCCTCCTGAAAATAAAACCCCTACGGTGCAATGACCACAAGTAAAATTATTCGTATCATTTATGCAGATTTTACATTTGTTGGGTTGCTTATTTAGCCTTATTTGAACACTCTTCTGAAGCAAATCAATAATTTTCAATACTGTATTGTGAATAGTTTGGTTGTTCATTAGCTTCTCCATTATATTCAATTTTCCCATATTATTTTCAGCAACAGTATCTATATATCTTACCACATTGTCCTAAAAATGTAATTAAAATTGATTTTTATATCCATAGAAGTAAAAAATGGAAGGAGTGTTTTAGCTTTTTATACTACCTCATGATCCAATAGTAAACTGTCATCAAAAGTGAAATTATGTTCATCATCTGGTAAACATTGTTGTTCATGCGCTATTTTCATCCAGTCGTCGAAATTTTTTTCATCACCTAATTCACAATTCCATGATATAATTTTCATTATATTACTTCTTAAATTTAACACATAGATATGGGTGGCAGGTATTTCTATGCATTCATATTTTCTACCTAGAAAATATCAAACAATCAGTCATAATACTTCCAGAGAAAAAAAACTAATTGATAATTGATAATGTTAAAATAAAACATAACTACCCAAAACACTGCCAATTAATAAACAATCGTTGTTTTTATATAACAACATGCTGTTTCTTCCCAGTTTGTCTCTTGTAAAATATAAATCTCGAGTAAGTTTATTATAATAGATTAAACTGAATGGACCTTTTAAATTTTGAATTTCCTTAATAATTTGTTCTGCTGATATTTTCTGTAAATGATAATAGAAATTAATCAGATGTCAGAAACATAAAAATTAAATGGAGAATATGTACCTAAAAATATATCATATTGTTTTGAGCTAAGGATAGACCACTCTTCCTCTCTCCATGGATGTTGTAAAATCACCTACTAAAATAATATTATTAAGCTGTTTATGCATGGCAGCCCACACTCTTCTTCAATATAAGAAGAATGTTGGTAGATTCCACTAACAGTAGTATTTTTAAAAATTGTTGACGTAAGGCGAGCGATTAGTCGTACTTATGACAAATTATCAAATCACTATTATGGCTAGTGTGATATTTTTCATTTAATTTCCTTTTAAGGGAATATCCTAATGAATAGATGAGTTTACGGGAATACCCTGGTGCTATTGGGGACACTGATGGACGAAAAGCTGTTTAGCTGTTCTTCAACAGCTTTTCGTCAAAACCATAGGTTTATTTATTTTTATTTTTTTATAGGGACAAATCACACAGATTGAAACGCATCCGGAATAACGCTGAGATGATATGAAGGAAAGGAAGTAATTACATAAAATCTTACTGTCGCATTATGTAATTTTCTCATGATTTGTGTAGTGTCGCTTTCTTCAGTGGTCCAGGTATCATCAAATATGTCACCATTATACAAAAGAATCCCTAACTCTGACTCGACTGGTTGAACCGTGGGCTTAAATCCTTGCATCCATAACACTGCACCATAAAATGTTATAGTGATGCCATCATCTAAGTGAATTTTAGTTAAACTGCTGCAATCAGGCCCTCTATTATTATTTCTTTGTAATACTGTGGCATCGTCCTGTAATTATTTTTATAGGTTATTAAGTATAATTTTACTAATATTTTACCGAATACAGTTATTGCACTCATACCAAATAAAAAATACATATACCGAAAACTTGACTGAATTTAATTAAATACATATAAATAAATAAATATAAATACCTATATAGGGACAAATCACACAGATTGAGTTAGCTCCAAAGTAAGTTCGAAACTTGTGTTATGGGATACTAACTCGAAAATAATTAATCAACTTCAATTAAACCAGTCTTTATTTTTTATGAATCGCACAACATACTATAAAACAGCCGCTTTCTCTGTGCCTATGTCCCTTTGTATGCTTAAATTTTTAAAACTAAGCAACGGATTTTGATCCGGTTTTTTAATAGATTGAGTGATTCAAGAGGAAGGTTTTTATGCCCATGCGAAGGCGGGGCGGGTCGCTAGTTATCTATAAAATAATGTTTAATTGAGACTCACGCTAATTATACTCTTTCCCGTATAACAAACTTCACAAATTATTCCGCACATGGTTGTACAAGACAGTAAACTTACAATATTTTTTTAGATAAATAAAAATTAATTAAAATCATGTTCATATCATAAAGGTTAGGTTAGGTATGTTTCTGTTTGTTTACGTTTATTGAATGAATGCAATGAATGATTGAATGATTCGATTTAAGTTGGTTAGTTTGACAGAAACAAGTTTCGTCTGAATCTATCGTTTTCTGTTCTGAATCGATTGTTACAACCACAGAACACTATATTATAAGAGGAGAGTACCTAAGCCCGAAAAGAGAAAGCGTGATATCGCCAAAGTAGACGCTATGTTTTGCTGTCAGGGGGGTTACTACCGTCTCTTAAAACCATGCAAGATCCAGTGAGTAAGCGAGACACCGCAATACATGATGTAAGGTGACATCTCCCTTAATCAAATTGTTCTTGCTCTTGCATAGTTATAAGAGATGGTGGTATAGTAATAGAGCCTTATAGAACTCTAATCCAGGGCCGTAAAAAATATTATTTCACTCACTTCTCTCTCCTGTCATTGTCATGTCCGTGTAGTGTGTGTGATTTAGATAATGGAATCGAACGAAAAACAATTGATTTAAAATATTATATATTGTTTCTCTGATTAATTTACTGATTGCTGTGACGCTGAGTACATACGTTTTTCGCGGAATTAATTTTAATGATTTACTGATTAAAAAAAAAATATTGCAACGAAACATGACTTCTACAGAGCAAGATAACCCAGAAAATGCTGATGAAGACGTATCAAAAAATACTGAAGAAGATGAAAAAGCAGTTCTCATGGAGTATATATCTAACCTGGAGGCGCGAATCAAACAGAAAACTGAAATGCGGAATCAGAATTTGACCTGCGTTCGGCCACCGGAAAATCATTTTTCTAAGTTGGACTCTGGTTTGAAGAAAAATACCACATTTGTTAAGAAATTAAAATCCTTTAGCGCCACTCAAATGGACGCTCTTTTAAAGGATTTTGCAGTTTTAAATTTGACCAAATATATATCCGAAGTAGCAGCCGCTATTGCAGAGGCTAAATTAAAGATGTCTGACATCCCAGCAGCTATTAATTTGTGCTCTGTTCTTCATCGTACATACACAGATTTTTCTTCAAACTTTTTTGAAAACTGGCAAAAGATACTGACTTTCAAAGCCACAGATAAGATAATTAATTCTTCAAAATTGCGTGTAGACATCAGATTTTATGCTGAACTTGTTGCAGTGGGCATATTTTCAAATAAAACTGGTTTGCCTCTCTTGGGAAATGTACTCACGGTACTCATTAACATGGACAAAGAGGAGCACAATAATATACCAATACTATTGTCTTTTTGTAAACATTGCGGTGAAGACTACGCCGGTCTTATGCCAAAGAAAATCAGAGACACTGCAGAGGTAACTATTTTCATTGGCTCTCTGGTATACATTTGAATATCCATTTATACACTTGAATTAATATATTAAAGCTGAACTCAACCTTCTTATTAAGTTGATTACAAGGTCAATAGATCCTGTTCACCCAGGTGTCAGAGTTAATAAAATCCTCATGATTTCTAACAAGAAATGTTTGACATCTTTAATTACTTTAACCTTTCAGAAACTAAACATCACAGTTCCTAGGAACACGTTTCTGCCAGCGGAGAAGCAAACAGTTGTACGCACACTGTTAAAGGACTATTTCATGTCCCTGACTAAACATCTGATGGCTGTGAGAACTCAACTCCAGGCGTTGCATACTGCCAACCAGCGCACCTTGCACACGAGAGGAGAACTGTCTCAAGAAAGAAAAGATCAATTGGAGTTACATCAGGTATTATAACACTTTCGCGGACAGTAAACAAGATACAATAACAGTTAATTGCTATCTAGTATAGAGGCATTACTGCCAGCAAAAGTGCTTAATATATACATATAATAATCTTCTTATACTAATTCTTTGAACACTCAGCAGCCTAATGGTGACCGAAAAACAGTTGAAAATCTATTGTGTCTGCGATTGCAGCGTTCTAAGTGACTTTAGTACTTGTCGGGTTTGAAAAAGTTCCTTCTGCATATGATAGCCTGATTCTTGAGGAAGGTTAAAGGCACACAACAGGGGAGTGGAACCGCAGGAAACAGCTAGTTTTAAATAAAGTAAGAATCACAAAATATAAACATCATTGTTTCTGAATGTCGATCTAATAATCAGTTTAGTGCCTCTATCATGAAACTAATCACTTTGCAGATAGTTAACTTCAGTGTTTAAAAAGCTAATAGTTATTCTGATCAGGAATATTTGTGGAAGGACTATTTTTATGGCACTATGAATAAGAGGTGTTCATTCCTGCTCTGCAGAATGCATGCCAGCCCCAACCCCATCATGAAAATGATAGCTTTGTTTGAATATAATGTTTTATTTTAAGGCAAACTATGACAAACTGCTGGGTGGTGCCCAAAGTTTTGCAGAGGTCCTAGGAGAGGAGTTGGGAGAGGCTGGTGAACCTCCCACTCTGTCTCTAGTAGTTACGGAGACCCAGGGCACAGTCAGCATCGGTGGCAATGAGGAGTTCAACATGCAGGCTGGTACAGATCCGTGGCAGGATGAGGATACTAGAACATTTTATACATGTTTACCAGACTTGAAGGTGTTCATGCCAAACTACCAGCCTAAAGAGGTTTGTTACAATTTGCCTGTATGTAAATACTTGTTTTTAAGCCATTGAATAGCTTTTTTCGCGGGCTTTGAGCGCAGCGAGCGAATCAAGAAATTCTGTAACGAAAATAAAACCTAATACCTTCCACTCCGCCGACCATGTAGCTCGGCCGAGCGTTCGTACTTATTGCATAAGTCGATAAAAATGCTATGCAATAGCTTTACCGCGGCAGTCCCCGAGTGCCACACGTTTTTTTTAATTGTTCAATGTCATTCTCTGTTCTACATAAAACTATAATACACAAATTCTCATTCATCTTCTTTCGTCATTCACTGGTTGACTGTAAGAGATCCCTTCCTGTGATAGATAAGTCCGCCATTGTATTTTGATTTTAATAATTTCAATAATAAATTAACTGTGTATTTTAAAGCAATAAAGATATCACAAACAAACAAAACAAAAGTACAATGGCTAACTTATAATTGTTCTTTGTTTTGCTTCTGTTGTCCAGTGGTCGTCCAACGACTTGAGGGTTTTTATTCATATTGTTTTAGACAGTGAAAAGTAAGACTGAAGTGACAGAAGAGATGTTGGATGAAGACCTTAAAGAGGATGAACTCAGTGATGGTGAGGAACCCCCCACTGTGCCGGACGTAGAGCAGGAGGAGACTCAACCATCTAATGTATCCAACAAGTATGTTTTAACTTTATATGTGCAAAAATAAAAATTTCATCTCCATACCATTCATAGCACTGACTGAAGAAGGTTGTTGTCTATTTATTTTTATAGCTATTAGAAGCTTACTCCAAATTTAGTAATTAAAGACTAACAAGTAATCAATTCACTAAATGCAAATAATGCATGTAGAAATAAACTTTTCTGTATTTATTGGTATTTAGTATATTCATCCTCAAATTTCATCCTAGACTGCGATTCTAAAACTAAGTAACAATACGTATTAAGGGCTCTATATTCAATGCTATGTCTCTTGAAAATGCTAGTAAGCAGGCAGTTCTATATGCCAGAGCAAACTTTGTTAAAAATTTCATTATTTTATTTCTGTTACAGATATGCCCTTGATGCGTTTTTGAATGAACTGCCAAACTGCATCAACAGAGAACTGATTGACAATGCTGCAGTCGACTTTGTCCTGAATCTCAATACGAAGAACAATCGTAAAAAACTAACTAGGGTCCTGTTCAGTGTTGCCAGGACCAGGCTTGATTTGTTGCCATTTTACTCAAGATTTGCAGCTATATTGTACCCGGTGTTGCCAGATGTCTGTGTAGATCTTTGCCAAATGTTGAAGCAAGATTTCAAGTACCATGTGAGGAAGAAGGATCAAATTAATATTGAATCTAAGGTATGTATTTAAGTGGGCTGAAGGATTTGATGTGACGTGATATTACCTCTACGAATAAATAACTAAGGACAAATAACATATTAATAGGTACTAAATAAACTCTTTTTTACAGATCAAAGTAGTCAGATTTATTGGTGAATTAGTGAAATTCGGGTTGTACTCAAAGATGGAAGCATTGTATTGTGTGAAGGTGTTGCTGCACGACTTCAAACATCACCACATTGAGATGGCGTGCAATCTACTGGAGACTTGCGGCAGATACTTATATTGCAATCCTGATACGCATCAGCGGACTATGATATATTTACAGCAAATGATGAGGAAAAAGGTACATCTGGTAGCATTTATTTTTATCCCATCAAACATTTCATGATACTTTTGCGCCTGAAGCCGTGGTTGACCGCCTGCATGTTCTAAACCCTTTAAAACACCACCTATTCGAAAGACATACAACGAGTAAATCAATATTGTAGTCGCCACTCACTCATTTAGAGTTTTATCAGTTCATGCCAAATTAAACCCCAATGACTTAATCTATTCCCTCAATGAGAGACTTCATATACGCCTTTGTAGTTATTGCTGGTGAATTCCATTAACTTTAGGAGAGAGTTTCTAAGTCACATGTTAAAAAAAAATAGTGGTCCATTTTTTTTTCAGAAACAAGAATTCGTATTTATTAAAAGAATATCTTTACTTATTTTTCAGACTGTTTCAGCACTAGATTCTCGTTACGTAACACAAATTGAAAACGCTTTTTACTACGTCTGTCCTCCCGAAGCGCCCGCTCAGCCTAAGGAAGAAGAACCGCCAATGCACCAATTCATCCGGAAAATTCTCCACGAAGACTTGCAGAAGAGTAACGAGGAGAAAATCCTAAGGTTAATGCGTAAATTGAATTGGGAAGATCCGGAGATATCGGCTGTTGCGATACAACATTTGGCTGGTGGGTGGAGAGTCCGGGCCAGTGCTAGAAGGGCTTTGGCGCGATTGACGGCTGAACTGGCGGCTTGGCAGGAAGCTGTGGCTCCAGCAGTCGTCGACACCATCATAGAGGAGATACGAATAACAATGGAGGACCCGCATCCTAAATACAATCAACGGAGAATTGCCACTGTCAGATACCTTGGAGAACTATACAATTACAAGTTGTTAGATTCACGCGACGTTTTCACAGTTTTATACTCTTTTATCACCTTCGGAGTGACCAATGACCATAGTAATGTTTCGCCCCTAGATCCGCCAGATAACGTTTTTAGAATAAGACTCGTATGTGCCTTACTCGAGACTTGCGGAGCGTATTTCAACAGTGGCTCCAGTAAAAAGAAACTGGATTACTTTTTAATTTTTTTCCAAAATTATTACTGGTTTAAATATTCGGACCCTTACTGGACTGAGGAGAATAAGTTTCCTATTTACGTCAAATATATTTACCAAGAGTGTCTGACGACGTTGAGGCCGAAATTGACGCTGTTTACGTGTTGGCAACAATGTAAGGATGCCATCGAGGAGTTGCGGCAGACCTTGTACCCGGAATTAGGTGAAGAGGACCAGAATGATAACGAAGATCAAGGCGATGATAGCGCGAATGATGGGCTGGACACTATTATTGAAACTGATGATGAAACTGACAACCCTAACCTCCCAGAAGAAAGCTCTGATGAGGAGCAAGTCACTGAGAACACTGGAAATGAGGAGAATGAAGCCCAATCTGAGGATATTGCTATTGAGCCTAGAAGACGAAATCCCAAACCTGTAAGTAACTTTATTATTAAGTACATGAATATGTTAATGTCCTGAATTCCTGACAGACTATTATAGTGATCTTGTGATAAAAAGATAATCTGAACATGTAATAAGCTTGTATGTAATGATGCATACCGAACTTATATCCCTCTTTCTTTATTCTTTCTCTCTTTCACACTTAAACCTTACAGATTTATGTATTCGTCTCGACAAAAAAGACTGATTGTAAAAATTGAATTTACGTGACGCTCCTGGTGTTAAATGCGTAACGCTACGGTAACCACTTTCCATCAAATAGGCTGTATACCTGTTATAATACCTACTACATATATTAAACCTCTTTAGGTGGAGGACACAGAGTTCGAAACGGCATTTGAAAAGATGGTGATGGAAAATATAGCGGAAAGACAGCGCGAAAGCAGACCCCAGCAGAGGGACATAGCGGTGCCGGTGACATGCAGGCAGACGACCAAGAAGACCTACGAGCAACTGCTGGTAAGTCTATAGCACGGAGAATATATAGAGTGGAGTGGGCCTATTGATCTCTTCCTAAGGCGCACCCTAGACGCTCATGCGTGCATGATGGAAAACCATCAAACAAAGGGATGGTACTTCAAAGGTGAATTGAATCGACTGATTTCCAAACAAGAAATCCTAAAATTTTTTAGTTTAAATCAAGAATTTTGCGATGATTTACGATGGAACAATTAAATCAACTGATTTCCAAACAAATCATCGCAAAATTCTTGATATAAATTTAAAAAAAAAAAATATTTTTTTTTTTGGAAATCAGTCGATTCAATTCACTTTTCGAGTACCATCCCTTTGTTTGATGGAAAACCATCATGCGTGCATGAGCATCTAATGTGTGCCATAGACACACAGTGTCGCCGCGTCGAGGGGGGTCGGTGGGCTAATCGCCATGGACATGGATGAGTGGACAAGTTAAAAAGAAATAGGTCAAGCACATGTCAAACATGCTTTAAGACTCTTTTAAGATACTTTTTGATAAATTTGCGTTCTATTCTACGCTAGATAAACTTAGTTGTGAAAGTAAAGATTCATCAGTCATTATTTTTCCCCGAAAACCGCTTCCGATTATTTATTAATTTACGAATACGCCACACGTGTGAATGACAATGAGGAATGTTCTGTACTGATCAATGCGCAAGTGGTGGCGAGTAACTGGAACTAATAAAAGACTCCTATGATGAAACCAGTGCTTATTTGGCTAAATCATCTCTTCTATGTAATTTCTCTGTGGTCTATAATATAATTTAATTTGGTCTATAAGTTAATAGCCCTGGCATAAACGTATCTTTACTAGGTGTTACAAATGTAGTCCAGTGACGAGGTGACAGACAACCAGTCAAGAGGGGACAGACAGACAGACGGACTTTCGCATTTATAATATTAGTATGGATTTATGTTGTACAATGTGCCTACTATTGTAATTTGCAGCAAGGAGAACAAGGTGTGGAGTTTGTGCTGATGGTGAGAAAAGGCACCAAGCCGCAATACAAGTCGTTCAGCGCTCCGCCGGAACTGGCAAGCAACCTGCAGCAACAGGCGTTAGCCGACAAACAGGAAATGGAGAGAGTTAAAAGGTAAATAAATCGCCCAAGTGCGAGTCGGAATCACGCCCTGAGGGCAGGGCTCGGAAACATGGTTAAAATATTTAAAAAAAAACAGCTCGGTTTTTCTGCCCATTGATTTATACAGCGACCGCTAGCATTACGGTTCCGCTCAACCGGTATTTCCTCAAAAATAACGGTCTTATCCAGGTATTTAGGACCCTAAAATCGACCCTATACTTATTTACCAGGTTAAAGACCACTATTTTTGGGTCTTTAAAATACCGGTTCCGAGCCCTGCCTGAGGGTTCCGTATCACCACAGTGCCCCTAGTATGAGTTTTTCTTAACGCAGACGCTAGCGACTGCGTTAGCGATTTAGTCTGGCAAACCTGTACAGCGCCTCTGGCGGATAGTAAGGCAACTAAGAAATTCCATACAAAATCCTAACGCAGTCGCTAGCGTCTGCGTTAAGAAAAACTCATACTAGGGGCACAGTACACAATACTAGTATGCCCTTATCAATAATCATGGGTCCTAGGGACATTTAATGTGACATTTGGCGCCATCTAGTAATACTTGTACAGGTTCCGAAATAGTATATTATAAATATCGTAAATATCCCATATGTCGTAAACTACTTGATCGATTTTAGTCAAATCAATTTTCGTTTGAAGTTTTTATTGAATTCTATATAAGTACCCCTTTTTTTACAATTTTCATTGCATAGTTTCGAAGTTTTCAGATTTTTCGCTTATTGGAATAATCATAAAACTATTTTAGGCACAAAGCAAATACAAAGAGGAACTGGCCTATTTCTCTTTCCCTTAGAAACACAGGGTCTCCTAGTTACGGGGGGTCGGGGTCGGAAATCTGCCATAATATCCCCAAATATCATTTGGAGAGCCATCTATTAGTGAATAGGGGAAGTAAAATAAACAGGCTGCTATCATAAAGGTCGTTATCGATAAAAGTTCTGCCTCTCGTTACTAGATAGGCCAGGATCGTATTTAAGTATGTTATAAAAATAATTAAACGAATTTAAAACTTCTAAAAAAGGTTATCAGTTGAACCTGTACGTGTGCAATATTGTAAAAATAACTCAATTTCGAACCAACTTCTAAGAAAGAGGTTTTTTATTAATGACAATCAAACAGTGTTAAAAATGTTTCTACTCGCCGCTAGATAGCGCATTACGAAATTTTGGCTGTCACTCCATGCCACAGTAACATAAAATTATAAAATGCAAATTATTAATTACTTACAAATGAAAAAATAATATTTTAGCTTCAGTCAGTTTAGGTTTACACGTATAGCTTTTGCACCCCATAACACAACACTTCATTTTGTCAACCAATGTATTATTTATGATTTATTATATAGTTGAGCAAAACACGTGTTAGAACGACGTCGAAAAGTTTTGTATTGATTTTGGCGACACTGGTGGCGAGAAGCTGAAACTTTTTACGTGACGTCAAAGGCCCCTTTGATACATACTCAACCTGATTGCTTAATTCATCTCCTCTTTGTATTTGCTTCGTGGTTTTAGGAACCTCCTTATTATTATAATTTACAAAGACCTATCCAACGATACCACACAAGGCTATATAGGTAAAAAATAATCAAAAAAATCATCCCTCAATTATATGTGTGAAGTTAATGCTCGCGACTGTGCCACAGAATATATAATAGTACTAACGTAACTGTGCAGTGGATGCGTTAAATACAGGATGTATAAAAATAAATGCTTTTTGCCAACAGATTGACACTAAACATATCAGAGAGACAAGAAGAGGAAGAATACAGCGCCGAAAGCGGCGGTGGGTCGGGTGGCAGTGGGAACCCTAACAGAGGCCTTCACGTGCGGCAGAAGTACCAGCATCCGAAAGGCGCTCCGGATGCTGACCTGATATTTGGACCTAAGAAGTTCAAATGAGGAACAGAAGAATGAAAAAATTTCGTATGAACGATGACACGTGATTTAACACAGATTCTGTTTACGTGATTTTAAGTCTTATGACTTAAGAATAAATTTCTAATTACTTCGTGTCATTAGTCCGCATACGACACGGGAATAGGAGATCACAAGTATGACACTCGCTTAGTGTCAGCTTTAGGGCGGTATATAGTTCCAGTTACTTGTCGACTGACAGTTCTTGGTTGGTTAGCCCTTCGAGCTACACGTCTTCCGTACCGGAATGGATTTTACTATTCCAATAGATCTGGCGTTTTTGCTGGGGGAAAATACACAAGTATAGTTCTGCATAACTACATGCAAAACTTACACTGTCGCCTGACTCTAATACACTAACACCTAAAAAATGAAACAAAACAGCTGATAATTTGTGTACTGATTACACACACTAATACATTGCATATGCCGATTAGGCTTATACTTTGACAGAGGGGAAGGCAGCGTATGGCTACTTCCTTCCGGTACAGAGGCCGTATTGCTCGAAGGCTTAGCCTAACTACAGACTCCGCACCACGAAGAAGATATACCCATTATCGCATCGCTTAACACCATGTAAAAAAAAGCGTAAATGATTATTGAAGCGAGATTGCACTGTGCAAATAGAAACAACTGTATGTAATTGATGACCTTTTTACAATTTTCCATTCTATCTAAGAAATAAACAAGTTGGCCGCGATGCTTCGGGCAGACTCACAGTCAAGCTATTACTGGTCTTATAATTGTGTAGATAAAGATGAATTATTTCTGGAAAAGTTAAAAATAACAGAATATATAATAGTACTAGTGGCGTGAAGTCTAGAGCGTTTTTTAAATATCAAAAATTGGCAGGACTAATCTAATTCAACAAGTTTGTGAGCATTTTAAAATGGGCTTAAAATAAATAGATGCACGTGAAAAGAAATAGATTTTTAGATACCTAGATATCCTAAGTGGATTATTGTAGTTAAAGATATTTTGTCTTCCATATACCTATTTAGTATCAGTTTCGTGTTACATCTATATCTCACTGTCAGTTTTTTTTTCTGTACTGGCTTAAATATAGATTTTAAAAAATTGGCTCGGTAGATACCGCGCGCAATTACGTACTTCTATTTAGTACTATATTTTGTGTATGGATTACAGGACATAAAGGACATGTATTTTGAAATAAAAAAATATTATTCATACTTACATATTGTTGGTCTTTTATTTATTTGATTTTTTTAAGATATGGTTATATGGTTGATTTCTCGCCTAATGCATAAAGATTTCAATAAGTGCACGGGTAAATAGAAATTCCCGTGGACCCACTGGTGGTTGCTGGTTGAAAGCTGATGGGTGAACGCGTCGCGGTTCGTCCAAAAACTCGGGTCGACAAATGATAAATGAATAATTTCTATTGCCTCATGTCTCAATAATAATTTGTTACCTAGTACAAAGATTACAGAATACTAGTACAAATAATAATAAAGCAGTTGGTGGTAGGATGACGATATTTAAAAAAAATCCGTTTTCTTAGGCAATGGGAGCACATGCCAAGTTTAGACTTCTACTTGATATACTTCTGTTGAACTGTTCAAAAATGATTGAGTAAGCGAATATCCATCTTCATAAGAGACCGCCGTTGCATTTATCTTTTACTAGCGACCCGCCCCAGCTTCGCATTGGCATAAAAACCTTCCTCTTGAATCACTATCTATCAAAAAAAAAAACCGCATCAAAATCCGTTGCGTAGTTTTCAAGATTTAAGCATACAAATGGACAGAGAAAGTGACTTTGTTTTATACTATGTAGTGATAGTGACTAGCTTTAGCCCACGTTAATGCTGATAATCGCGAACAAAATTTGCCTCGGTTAATTCAAGGTATCTCCATACCATTATTCAGATCCGTCGCTCCGTTTTGACTTGAAATTGAAAGACAGCCAAACATACAAACACTTTCAAATTAATACATAACATTCGCATGGATATATCGCTTGTTTGTTTGTAAAAACTATTGCAACAAAAAACAGAAATGCTTAAACAGTTAATGGTAATACCCCTGATGGGATAGGACATTGATGAGGATCATGGGATCGATAAATAGCAAAAAAAGGAACTATGTATGATGACTTGCCTGTCGCTGTCAACGTCATAATTTACCTCAATCAAAATCGTATGAAATTATAAATAAATAGGCAGCGTCGCGTTTTTGTACCGGTAGTACTATTACTAATTCTGTGGTACCGGTTAAAATTCAATCAATACAAAAAGCAAAATTCAGTAATGATTTGCAAAGTTTATTAGGTATTTTGTGTAAAGCTTTATTGGTTTTCTAAAGTTTGTTGATGTTAAGGTTTTCAAAAGCTTCTTTTTAATTATAACCTATACTTATACGATATGGCGGATGAGGATTTTAGTAAACTATTGCAACAAGCAGAGCAACTGACGACTGAAATTGAAGGAAATGAAGAGCTCCCGAGGGTTGAGAGGTCATTGGGACAAGTATTGGAAGCCTCACAAGAATTATATTCGAGGGTGATACAATCTGGCGCCAACGACATTCAGGCGTATGTTGTTTGATTTATTTTATTTTGAAAACAATGCTCAACGCTGTTACTTGTACTGAGTATTCTTTAAAGACTGTTTCAAAGTGATCAGCACAATATAAGTGCTTTTATTTATATATATAAACAATTTTAAATTGTTTTTAACCTAATTTTGATTATAGGCACCTTCTATTTGGATCAAAAGGCATCGATCTTCAGCAGATATCCCAAAAACTTGAAACACTTAGTTCGAAGCGTACATTTGAGCCCCTACAACCTATAGCAGATTCAGATATTGAAAGCTTTTTGAGGAATGAACGGGAAAATGCAATTTTATCCCTCATTGATGAAGTGAACAAAAATGTAAGTAAGACGTTATTGCTAATGTTTACTAAATATTTATTTATTGTATTGCAAAGAGATAAGCAGCTAGGACTTACAAATAATAGAACAAGTCATATTTTCTCATTAACCTGTCAACTTCTTCATAATTAATTGTCTTTTTCTTTATACACTGCCTTTCTCTACCTTAATTTGGTTGATGAAGTTGGTGGTTGAAGATGAAGCCACAAAAGAAGTAAAGAATAGATCATTGTAAAATAATTCTCATTTTTAGTCGCTACAAACAACTGAAGATCAAAAATGGGAACACATGCTCTCTGAATGGAACAGAGAGAAAATAAAGCTAATGAATGCCATGATTGGTCCATCTCAAAACTGGTTGGACTTAAAACGCACTCCAGAACCTCCAAGTATTGCTGATGCTCCCAAAAAGTTTGGTCATTCTATGTTAGATAATATCGAAGCAGCATATGCTAGGCAAGTGCGACAGTACAATAAGCTGGTATTCCAAGGGTCCAAGTCAAGGACTGCACTGCATCAGAAGTTTTCACAGGTTGCTGAGGAGTTTAATGATCCTGTAAGTAAAAATTTAATTTCTCAAGAGCTAATCAACTTTCTGCTAGATCAAAATCTCATATCATAGAGCTATATTGCTATAGTGTGTGCGTTAGAACTACTCACCTATGCTATTTAGCTCTGTATGCTGAAGAGCTAGTCACCACCTGTGACAGCCACATAACTAAGAGTCCAACTTTAAAGGATTCTGTACACAGACACATAATATGGATAAGCTGCTAATACAAAACCCTTGATCGACATTAATAAATTATTGGCTGTTCAATCATGATTAGCATGTTCTGAGTTTCACCCTCACCAAGATAACTTTAGATCCTAGAGGCCAGTCACCTACCTGACATCAACCATGGAACTATTATAGTCATGCCATCTGGCATGACTACAAAAACTAGACTATCTAGTCTAGTTCATAATACCATTTGCATGAGGCTCCGCCCGCATGGGACTCTGTTATATCGCGCCCAACAGTAGCCTATGTTTGACCCCTGGTCCTTTAACTAAATCCATACCAAATATCATCAAAATCCGTCCAGCGTTTTAAAAGTGAAAGCATTACGACATTAGACAGAAAGAGAGACTTTTGCAATATGAATATTTCATCATCAGTTATTATTATTAGGCAATCAAAAATGTGTATTTATCTATTCATGTACTTTTAGAAAGTAAAAGAAATGTGGGAGATCATTAAGACAATGGCTAATATACCAGCATTGGTCAGAGATGAAGATCCACTGAAAGCTCGAGGAAATCAAACCATACAACAGTGTCTCATAGCTCAGGGAAAGAAATATCTAGAAAAGAGGTATGTTTTTGTTCTATTTTATGTAGGGCACAGCAGTTAGCAATAAGGCAATTATAGATCAAATACAACAGATAATGTTATTGTTTTGACACATCGCCGGTTTTGTGGGCTTAGTGCCCATACACGTAGAAAGCTGGCTCCTAGTGCTTGTCTACTGCGCATATTGAAACCGAGTACCACTGGTAGATCAGTGCCAGTAACCAGCTTTTTATGTGTATACACACTTAACATTGCTGCAAAATATGTAATAGGTACTAGCAAAATTGTAACATTGTTTGTTGGCTATATGTATATTATCTGTATATTTATGTATATATTTTACTTAATTTTATTATCATAGTTTTAGTAACTGGATGGTTTTGAATGTGCCATTTGGTCCTAATTTAGCCATTTGGTCCTAATTTACTACTTAACTAGACAAAACAATCACTAATTGAGCCTTTGCTGGACATAAACAGAATATGGTTGAACATGGGTGCAAGTATTGTAAATTCTACTTCTTGGAAGCATAAATAAGAATCAAATCAATTTTCTTAACAGATACAAACAGTACATGAGCGACGTCGTGCGCTCAAACCCTTCAGTGGCGATGCGCGGAGGCGAGCCGGGCACGTACCCCCTGGTGCGGGGCTTCGTGGGCCTGCGCTTGCAGGGCCAAAGCATGCAGGGCCTCACTGACGGAGTCATAGACGACAGACCTCTCTGGCCGATGGTGTATTACTGTCTGCGCAGCGGTGATGCTAATGCTGCGTTACATTGTTTGCGGAAAGCTGGGTGAGTTTGTTTTCCTTTATATTATCTCCAATTTATTTACTATTTGTATAAAATAAAAATACTACATTTATAATATTAACAAAAAATGCTATAAAAAATAGATATATTCCTTCACCAGTCTTGCCTTCCATAGCGTGTGTTGTATTTGTTGTTACTCTAAATTATAATCACTCTATCATCCAATATATATATTCATAAGGTTAATTTTTTTTTTGTAACTTAGTTTATTTATTTTATTCAAGTAATAACAACAAACTAATTAAATAAACCTTAAAAACTATACTTAAAAAGAACTTAAAATCCAAGTTATTTTTTTTTTCAGCCGTGATCATGAGGAATTCATATCAGCTTTAGAGGAACACATTAGGAGCCCTGAGAAGCCATTGAACGACAAATTACAGACTGCTATCAACTTCCAGTACAGAATACAAGTTCGCAACTCCACTGATCCATATAAGAGAGCTGTAAGTTCTTTTCTATATTGGTTTTAAATTTTAGCTTTAATTAATCTATAAAAAAATTTAATTTATTATTTTGAAAAATTATACCTTATATGTACTTAAAATTATTTTTTAACTAGCGACCCGCCCCGACTTCGCATGGGCATAAAAACCTTCCTCTTTTCAGCATCAAAATCCGTTGCGTAGTTTTAAAGATTTAAGCGTACAAAGGAACATAGGGACAGAGAAAGCGACTTTGTTTTATACTATGTAGTGATAGTGATGATTCTCTTTGTGTATAAAGACCAAGGAGGTTCAAAATATTTTTTATAGCAGGATATTATCCGAACTTTATTTTTTCAGGTATACTGTGTAATAGGATGTTGCGACGTGAGCGACGAGCATTCAGAAGTTGCCCGCACCGCCGACGACTACCTGTGGCTCAAACTGTCCGTCATAAAGACCCGCTCGGCCAACGATACAGAGTCTTTCACGTATTCTGATCTGCAAAAACTAATACTTGAGGAGTATGGTAAGCGATGCAACCATTTCAGGTGTCTTGTAACATGTTGAGGCCTGAAAGACGAGCCATTGCAATGAAAACTATGTATATGGTAAAACACTCAAAACACTCCCTTTATTAATTAAGAAACCATGTGGTTGGTGTGAAACCGTAGGTGTCATTAACATGTTTTGCCTCATTATCTAAAAATTTTACAATTTACCTCTTATTCAATTAATTAAGCAATTCACAATATTGCAAATTGCTCTCATGGAAAATGGAGTACAAATTGGAGCAGTGGGAAGTGCGGGCAACAGCTGAATTTGTATATATCCCTGTTAGCATATATGTTAAGTTAAGTTTACTATGTATTGTTTCAGGAGAGACTCATTATCACGCATACGAAAAACCACTTGTTTACTTCCAAGTTTTGACCCTGACTGGACAATTCGAACCAGCTATCGAATTCCTATCCAGAATACCCAGGTCTGCTATAATTCATATAAAAATTTTGTGAGATAATGTGAATGAGTTTAGATGACTATTTACACTTGTCTTTAGTGCACTAGTGACTGCCGTCGGGGACATGTTTGTGAGAATTTCGACACTTGAAAAAACCCGTTCTTTAATGATATCACTATCA
Source organism: Apomyelois bistriatella (assembly GCA_947044815.1). Lineage (NCBI taxonomy): Eukaryota > Metazoa > Arthropoda > Insecta > Lepidoptera > Pyralidae > Apomyelois > Apomyelois bistriatella. The sequence continues at coordinate 4,137,460 of OX345688.1, forward strand.
CTACATAGTATAAAGCAAAGTCGCTTCCTCTGTTCCTATATCCCTTTGTATGCTTCAATCTTTAAAACTACGCAACGGAATTTGATGCGGTTTTTTTAATAGATAGTGATTCAAGAGAAAGGTTTTTATGCCCACGCGAAGCCGGGGCGGGTCGCTAGTATTTAATAATGTTATGTTTTAATAATAAAATTCCCACTTTGCTGTAAAATCTCACCTCTCGCAATCGTCAAGAAGTTCACCCTTATACTTTGGACTCGGTGTCACGAACAATACGCTTTAAGAAAAAAATGTTTCCCACGTATACCACGATTGTGGAATGAACTTCCTGTCACAGTTTTTCCAAGTGACTACATTGTATCAAGAAAGGCGTGAATATATTCCTCCGCCCGCAATGCTCCTGGTGTTGCAAGCGTCTCATAGGCTACGGTTTCTGCTTCCCATCAGGTGGGCCGTATGCCTGTTTGCCTACTTATTATTATAAAAAAAACTTACTAGCGGAAGGTGGGCCCAAGATTTTCATCATATGTACTTTAATACCCTATGAAATTTGCAGATATCAGGTACATGGTGTCCACATGGCGCTGGCTCTTCACGACGTGTACATGTTGGGGACTCCCCGCAACGTTCAAGCACCCCTTTGTAAGTATTTATATATTGCATACAACAATCATATGTTTACAAAAAATAAATTATTATTGATTACTATTATTAATGTGTTAAAAAACTGTTCAATTAGAGATGTAGATCTTACAAAACATTAATTAAAAAATGTATTGCTGGAATAATCACCGGATGCTGGATAACAGCAATCCAATTACTGCTTATTTGTACAATTTTTACAATTAAATAGTGTAAAGACGTCAGACGATAAAAAATAAAAACGGCTAGTCACAACCTATTTGGATTGTTAGTTCCCCACAATGTATTTCGGACTCTATGACGCTACACTATAAGGTTGAGTATTTGTAATTTCTGGAACCTTTCTTCAAAGAGTTTTCCTCATAGCTGTGTGTGACGATCATAATCCAAATTGAGCTTTTCTTCCAAACGAATAATATTTTTGTAAGTACAGTAATTATTTCACTTGTAGTATCCGTGGATACCGACGACCCTCCGCCGCTAAGGCGTCTCAACTTGGCCCGACTGCTTCTGTTGTACGTCAGAAAGTTCGAGCTAACGGATCCCTCGGACGCGTTACATTATTACTTCTTCTTGAGGTAAGTTATATATAACATACCTAATATTATCTCTTTTTTTCTCTTATGTTTTTTCAGTTGCATCTTTGCCTTTTTATTTTTTTGGTGCCTGAATTCCACTAAATGAAATAATTGGTTCTCCACTCTATGATTATTTATGTAGTTTAGTTGTATTTTTTGGTCTAGTTAGTTTGTGAAATACTACCTATTACACTAGTACCACGTTTATAAACTACATCGGCATTGTTTGATGGCGCAGAATAATGCAACCGACCGCCGACTCGGGTCGAATGAAAACGTTAGTGAAATTACGAACTTATTACTACTCCATAAGATTTTATATCGAAAAGCAGTAGGAGTCGTGCTATCTCGCTCATCCGACTACCGATACGACGCGACGGCATGACGCACGATTATTTTCGCGCTATGCAAATAATTGATTTCTGCACAACAGAGATCAGTGTACATACATCGATGTAAAAGAATATCTTTAGTTAATTTAACTCTGTATCGGACTGTACAAGAAAATTGACCACTCTTTACCTTCAGGGGAAGAGAAATATTGTTTTACCAAACCACACGACAGATTTGAGAACATTGCAATGTTTTTTTTAGGAATCTGAAGGATCCCAGTGGCAAGAACTTGTTCATGTGCTGTTGTACGGACCTCGCGCTGGAGAGCCGCGACTACGATCTGCTGTTCGGACGCTTGGACCCTGTCACTGCGTTGCGCGGTACGGGATTGCTGGATGAATTTAACAACACACAGATCGACAGTAAGGTAGGTAACCTCGTTTACATTTACCTTGCACAATAGTCCACCACAATAATTAACTTAAAAGGTCTGTTTTGCTAGGTAAACATTGGCCAGAATAGTCGCCGAGGTCATTGATTATCTGTACTTACTCGTTATTATGTCTATTTGTAGTCCCTTGTATCGCTACTTAACTCAAACCAACTCCCTTCGTCACGTTCCGCTATTTATATACGTCTAAGGTCTTTGCAGAATATTTACAAATTACTACCGAAGACAGGATAGACACATTCTGTGTTTTTCTTATAGTTTCGAATAGATCAAACTGATAGCAAGCCAATCAATTTTGTTGCCTTATGCCCATACACATAAGGTTCATTACAAAAAAAGCAATGGCGAATGTGTGTGTGTGTGTGCATAGAGACTGTTCTAGGGTGAAAAAATTTCATTACAATATCAGTTAAAATATTAATGATATCTTTATGTTGTATATTTTTATTTGTACTTTTTTCTTTTAGGTGATAGCCCTCAATGTAGCAGAGCAATTAGTGAATAAAGGTCTCTTCGAAGATGCTATAACGATGTACGACATTGCGGGGGTAAGTTGTCTGCTTATCTTTGTTAATCTTACAGTATTTGAACTCGGGCTATATTGGCCCACGTTCGTTAAATTAAACGTTTAATTTCACGAACTATTTAAGCTTACTTGAGTATACTTGCGCTATTTGAAATAAGAAATAATGGTTTTCTAATTATTAAGGCTCGATAAAGATCTAATTACAACGTGTTTTCTGCCTTGTTACCAAGCTTAATATTATTAGAGTAAAAATATAATTTACTTATCAAGGTCATTAGTAAATATATAAAATACTGGAGTGCCATTTTATTATTTCATCAAATTGCTTTTAGAACAGCAAAATTACAAAGCTTACAAAATGTATTCCATAAAACCAATTAAAATATTTACAGTTAACAAATACGAACTTAGTAATGTCATCGTCACACTGAATCAAGTTAAGGTGATACCTCGGTGAACACTAGCGCCACCGTCATTTAAAAATCATTACTCACTGAAAACACAAGTTATCAAAAAACCCTCTGCTGTAATTATTGTTCTGGATCTGAAGTTAATTTTAATCATATTCAATTACTAGCTGTTCCCCGCGGCTTCGCCCCGCGTGGGACTCGGTTATATCGCGCCCAAAAGTAGCCTATGTTTGACCTCAGGTCGTTAACTACATCCCTACCAAATTTCATCACAATCCGTCCAGCAGTTTAGCCGTGAAGAGGTGACAGACAGACAGACAGACTTTCGCATTTATAATATTAGTATGGATTAAATTATAGTTTCATATAGTTACAAAGAGAGGGCGCTACTGTGCCACAGTTAACATCGGATCAGTGTAAAAAATTCTTTAAAAATTAAAATAAGTGATAATTTCATTGTAAAATTGCTAAGTATGTGTATGATTTAAACAATAGAAGAGGTATAAGTCTCAAAAACATTTTTACAAAGTGAAACGAACTATAAATACAGTGCATAAAGAACCTCAACAACAAAGTTATTTTGTGGGATTTTAAAACTTTTGGGACAAATTACGGACACAACATCAATAAACAGTGCAAGAAAAGTTTGATAGGACAAAGTGCAGTGCTAAGAAACAAAAATACATAATTTTGTAACCTAAAAATATTTGCTTAATCACGGCATATTTATGGTTCTTACGTTAGTCTCCATCTATCGAATATCAACATAACAAAATCGATAAAGAACAATACAGTACATATCACAGTTAAGAAAGCAAACTAGAACCATTCAAGTGGAAGCAGTTATTGAACCATTTCTAATTATTTCCAACAACTGCCACAAGAGGGCGTTAAAAATAATAACAAAATGGATGAAATTAAAGATTTGCTCAGAAGCATGTAAGATGAGATAAGACAACAAAAAAAAGACATGCAGGACATGAAGGAAGACATAAAAAATGTGATTATTAGCAATATCAACGAAAAATTTCAACATTTAGAAACAAAACATGAACAACTGGAAGAAAAATTAGATAAGCAAATCTTGCAATAGATAATTTTGAAAGATTTAGTAGAAGGAAAAATTTGGTATTTTTTGGGATCGAAGAAAAAGAAAACAACTACCATGATCTAGAAAAAAATGTTCTTGATATAATAACAAATATTTTGAAAATTCAGTGTGATAAAAATAGTATAGAGTATGTAAGGAGAATAGGGAAAAAGGGTGAAAGAGCTAGACCTATAGTTGTAACACTTCTGACTATGGGATTAAAAATAAAAATACAACAGAATAAGAAAAAGCTAGGAACAACATCGTACTACATTAAAGAAGACTACCCCCTAGAGGTGCTCAACAAGAGGAAAGCTCTTCAAGTACAATTAGAGAAAGAAATAAAACAAGGTCGAAAAGCAATAATTAAGTATGATAAGTTAATCATTATAAAAAACAACACCCAGAAATGTACATCACCCAAAAAACAAAATAATAACAAAAGAATCCTATCAGAGTCTCCAGAAGTGACAACAATAAATCCTACGAACCAAAATCAAAGAAAAAACCAGCCGAAAAAAATTAATAAAACAAATAGTATGGACAATTTTATAATTAAACCACCAACACTTACATACTCAGAAAAAATCCCTCTCAAGCACAAGAAATCAACCAACAATTCCTCAACAAAAAATAGCAATTACAGCCCTCTCTCAACCACCCACTACGGCTTGTCACCGCGGGAAAGAAAGACTATAACCCTCCAATAAAGGAAACATTATACATTGGTACATATAATGTAAAATCACTGCGGTCACCCCAACGATTGGAACTATTGAAACATTGCCTTGCTAATATCAAACACGACATAATCGGAATATCAGAAGCAAAAAGAGCCGGAAGCAATATTATTGAAGACGAAAACTACATACTGTGCTACACTGGGACACAAAAGGGCGGACATTACGGAGTCGGATTCCTAATAAAAAAACATTTAAAAAATAACATTGTGAACTATACGGGAATATCAGAAAGAGTATGTATATTAAATTTAAAATTTGGAAGAACTAAACTATCCATTATACAAGCGTACGCGCCGACCTCTGAAGCATCCGAAGAAGATATTAATATTTTCTACGACCAAATAGAAAAGACCAAACGTCTAGTAGACAGTAAAGAAATACTCATGGGAGACTTTAACGCAAAAATAGGCAAAAGGAAACTCGGAGAACAAAAAATTATTGGTAAAACATGTTATGGAGAAAGAAATAAAAGAGGGATAAGACTAGTAAAGTATGCAATTGAAAATAATTTAACGTTTATCAACTCTATATTTAAAAAGAAAACAAAGAACCTGTGGACGTGGATAACACCGGATAAGAAAAATAAAAACCAAATAGATTATATAATGAGTAACAGCCCTAAACTATTCACAAATATAGAAATTCTAAATTTGAAAACCTATGCTAGCGACCACAGAATGGTGAGAGCAACCATTAAGCTTGATAAACAAAAGAAGTGTAGAGCAACTTTCAACAAACCCAAAACTAATATTTTGAATGGACAGAACGAGAAAGAGTATCTATTAAACTTAAACAAAAACTTAGAAGGAATACATTGGGAAATCAACGACGACATAGAGTCCTTTTATCTAAAAATTAAATCAGCTATTCAACTTAGTTTGAATTCAATTACCAAAGTAACCACAAATAAAACTATAATATCAGAAGAAACGAAACAACTAATAAAAAAGCGCTCTACATTTCAACATAAGCCGTTAAAAAATAAAGCAGAGAAAAAAGAACTGGCGACACTGTACAAAGCTACAAACAAATCCCTAAAAAAAGATTACGAGAACTACAGACTGCAGACAATAGAAAAAAACCTAGCAAATACAGGTAGTCAAAAGAGAGCTTACAAACAACTAAACAAGGAAAAAACATGGATACCTAGACTGAAGACACAAACAGTAAACAAGGGACTGCAAACGAGAGAAGAACTAGTCCATGTAGCATCAACATTCTACAAATCTTTCTACAATGACGAATCCTCTACTTATGGACAAAACGACGAAACGCAAACAGAACAAGAGCAGGATATAGACAACACCGTAAAACCAATAGAACATGAAGAAATAATAAAGAACATAGAACGCCTTAAAAATGAAAAAAGTCCAGGACCCGACAACATTCCAAATGAAGCCTTAAAAATAGGAAAACATTTACTGATTGGCTTACTTGTTACACTATTCAATAAAATTATTGAAATGAATAAAATTCCTAAATCATGGGCGGAATCAACGATAGTGCTCTTATATAAAAAAGGCGATGCATCTGACATCAATAACTACAGACCAATTAATTTACTTCCTACGCTATACAAGCTGTTCGCTATGTGTTTAGAAAAAAAGACTAGAGCCAATTATAGAAGATAATCAACCCAGCGAGCAAGCAGGCTTCCGTTCAGGATACTCTACCATCGACCACATCTATACCTTAGAGCAAATAATAGAGAAATACCAGGAATTCAATACCCCACTCTACCTCGCCTTTATCGACTACGAGAAAGCATTTGACTCAATAACACATGAGAGTATCTGGAAAGCCTTGAAACAACAAAGTGTTCCACATAAATATATAAATATAATCAAAGACATATACAGCAAAAGTACGAGTCGGGTCAAACTAGACCGAATAGGACCTATAATAAAAATAAGAAAGGGCGTGAAACAAGGAGACCCACTCTCCCCAAAGATCTTTATAGCAGTCCTACAACACATAATGAAGGATCTAGACTGGACAAGATATGGACTCTACATAAATGGAAAATACTTGACAAACCTCAGATTTGCAGACGACATAATACTGTTTTCGGAAAACCCAGCGCAACTAGAAGAAATGATAAACGAACTGAGCAATGTGAGTGAAAGTATCGGTCTTCGTTTAAATATAACAAAAACAAAAGTGGTCTCAAACCGATCACAGGAACCCATCACATTCAATCAAACTCAACTCGAATACGTAGATAGCTACATATATCTGGGAAAACAAGTATCTTTTAAGAACTCTAGACAAGAAGATGAGGTGGAGAGAAGGATAAACATCGCTTGGAGGAAATACTGGAGTCTTAAAGAAATATTTAAATCCAGACTGCCCCTGAAACTAAAAAAGAAAGTAATGGATTCCTGTATACTACCTAGCCTAACATACGGCGCACAGACATGGACATTCAGCAATAAAATTAAACAAAAAATACAAACATGCCAGCGTTCCATGGAAAGGAGTATCTTAAACATAAAACTTAAAGACAGGCAGAAATGTATAGAAACCCGAAAGAAAACACAGGTCATACACGCTCTTCAACACTCACAACATTTAAAATGGAAGTGGGCAGGTCATGTGGCACGTGCACCAAAGGAGAGATGGACAAAGAGAGTCACTACATGGGCAGGCCCAAATAACAGCAGAAACAGGGGGCGCCCCAGAGATAGATGGGTCGACGACATTAAAAAAGTGGCCGGAAACGACTGGCAAAGGAGAGCAGAGGACAGACCAGCATGGAGATTATTGGAGGAGGCCTATACCCAAAAAACGGGGCCTTAACTAAGGAGAGATGAATGTTTTTTTAGTGTACATATCTTTTTATATTTTTTTCTCTTGTAAAGTTAAGGAAATAAAAAAAGGCTTTATTATTATTATTATTATTTTTCCAAAATTTCTTTTCTCAGCATGTTGCTGGTATTTATACTACAATCACGGGCTTACACCAAGTGAAAGTAATAATAGATATTTATAGATGTTCAGCTATGGTTTCGTCGCCTTGCATGAATTTCCTCACTATTCTACACGTATTTAAAATTGCAGCTTTTTGCATATTGATATAAATGTTGGGTGGTAAATTAAGAAGTTTCAAGCTATGGTGTAGATGTTTAGGAATGACTCCGGTTGATGACATAACTATTGGCACAATGTATACTTTCTCCACTCTCCATATCCTTGTTATTTCATCCTTTAAGTCTGTATATTTATTTATTTTTTCGGTTATGGTTTTAGAAATGTTGTGAGTGTTAGGAACTGCTATATCTATTATGTAAGCTATTTTATTGAATTTATCCTGTAGTACTATATCGGGTCTATTATAGTGTATAGTTTTATCAGTTAATATTGCACGGTCATAATACAGCTTAAATTCATTATTTTCTACAACAGGTTGAGGTGTATATTTTAAATGACGGTGGCGCTAGTGTTCACCGAGGTATCACCTTAAATAAAAAGCAATAACTATTTCTTATTTTGTAAATATCTACTTACAGAAACTGGAGAAGGTTCTAGAACTATTTTGCGTGCTGTTAGCCCAAGTGGTGAACAGTGGTGGTGGCGTGGGAGGTTTACGCGAGCGTCTGTCTATCCTCGCCGAACATGTCTCGAGGCGGTTACGATCGGCCGACGTCGCATTGCCTTCGGCTCTGGTCGACGCTTATACGAAGCTGTGCAAGCTGATGACGTTCTTCGATCAGTTCCATAGTGAGAACTATGACGCTGCGCTAGAGGTATGTTAACTAATTATCAAATTCACGTGGTTTGTTTGTTTTTAGTAAATAAGCAACAGGATAGAAACTAGTAGAATTTTATTTTGATAATTGTAACACTTCAAATTGTTATTATTATTATATAATGTATCGTTTCTAGATTGGGAGATTTGCTCTAGTGGAATTTTCATTAGTATTGGAGTAGTGTTTGTTCGTGGTTCGCTCCATTCATTACCAATATTGTTTTTCTTTCCAGAGTCTTCGATCGTGCGAACTGGTGCCGCTAAGCGCTAGCGAGCTAGAGGAGCGCGTGGCGAGCGCTCGCAGCGCGCGAGGGGAACTACTGCGGAGCTTGCCGGCCGTGCTGCGCGCGCTCTGCTGCATCCTGCTGCAGCAGCGGCAGCGGCTGGCGCAGCCCGCCGCGCTCGCCGCCACCAACAACAAGGTAACACAACTAGCGAGGCAGCCCCCGTGCTGCGCGCGCTCTGCTGCATCCTGCTGCAGCAGCGGCAGCGGCTGGCGCAGCCCGCCGCGCTCGCCGCCACCAACAACAAGGTAACACAACTAGCGAGGCAGCCCCCGTGCTGCGCGCTCTGCTGCATCCTGCTGCAGCAGCGGCAGCGGCTGGCAGAAGATGCCTGACAGTTTTTTTAGTCCATAAATATAATTTGCCAAAGTTAACTCGCCGTTTGAAAGTTACATCCATACTAATATTATAAATGCGAAAGTCTGTCTGTCTGTCTGTCACCTCTTCACGGCTAAACTGCTGGACCGATTCTGATGAAATTCGGTAGGGATATAGTTAACGACCTGAGGTCAAACATAGGCTACTTTTGGGCGCGATATAACCGAGTCCCACGCGGGCGGAGCCGCGGGCAACAGCTAGTAGGATATATATCAATGAAACTTAAATGCTGTATGCACAATCTGATTGGCATCTCTTGTTTCTTGCGCCAATAAACGTAAAAAAATTAATATCTCTGTCTTTCGCTGTTACCAACAACACTTAATTATTTCAGCAATTGGAATGGCTTCGGGAACAAGCAGAGGTGCTCAACACGTTCGCCGGTAACATCGCCTACAGAATGCCCGGCGACACGTACAGTCAACTCGCGCAAATGCAAATCTTGATGCATTAGGACACCACATAGGACACAGTCATCATATTTAAATTATGTGTTAAGAATAAAATATTTTTTCTGTAATAATAATACTGTTTTATTATTGCATTTTGAACTTATTATCTGTCAGTCTTTAAAACGAAGGTTTCTTACGCAAAATTTTCTTAATATGGGAGTTTTAAAGTTATTTTTGTAAGTAGAGTATTATACATAGAGAATCAGTTCAACTTTTATCTTTATTTTTATTTCTCGACTTTTCGAGTGTCTGGCACTTTGGAACTGGTGTTTGGATCTTAAACACTATAATAGATTCGTTCGGCTAGTTGTCTCCTCACTTCCAAGCCCACATACAGGTCATTGACATTATCATCCGGCATTTCAGTGATATCACTAATCAGTTGCATTGGTTCAGAGTCTATGTATGGGGGAGGATCTTGCAGGCCGGCCTTTATGCAGAGATTGTGTAGAACAGCACATGCGTTTATAATCTTGGCGGCCCTTTGGGGAGTGTAGTGCAGAGGCCGCTTTTGGAGGCATTGCCATCTACCCTTTAGTTTGCTGATGCATCTGAAATTAAAAAAAATTGGTCTTAACCTTATTTTTCTTTTTTAATCAATTTAAAGTTTTTAATACCATAGGCAGATAGGATATTGAAGAACATTGTGGATCATTTGTATTCCATAATAAAAAATTTCATTTATTTATTTAAGTATTGCACATACTAGAATGAACCAGGAACAAAAAAGGATTTTAGATTAACCTGTCTATACATGTCTTGGTGCGGCCATGGAAGTGGTTGTACTGAGATTCATGAGTACCCTGCGGTGCGTGGAGTATGGGCGTCATCAACCAAGCACGCTGTGGGTATTTATTATCAGCTGAAAAGTATAAGGATACCTGGTTGGATATATGCAACTTTTGACACCTACCCATCAACAATAAACTGAAAAAAATATATATTTTTCATTCAAATCGACCCACAACAACCACTGCACCTAGTGAATTTCCTTACCTATTAGCCATCCAGATTCACCTTGTCTGCTTACATTTTCAATGAAGTGCCTAATATTCATCTTATTCCAAATATAAGCATTAGTTGCAGCACCACCAAATCTGCAGCATACTGCTATAATCTTCTCATCAGCGTCACAAACCTAAAACATACAAACTTTTAGGACATCTAATCCATTGTCACACCAATTTGACTATAAATAAATGAAGACTAAGTAAAAATCTGAAGTGATAAGCTGATCCTGAATTCAACATGTTATGATGAATGTTACATATCAATAATGTATTATATATTTTTTAAAGAAATATTAGTTTGTGGACAAGTATTTAATTAAAGAATTCAATTATTGTAACTTACAATTTGTGCATGAATGGAATATTGTCCCTTCCTATCATAAAATGCTTCTTCATCATCTCTTGGACTTACTATTTCTATATAGGTTCCATTCAGGCACCCAATAGTTTCAGGAAAGTGGTATTTTCTGTAAAACCTGCAACCATAATATTGAAGCCGAGATTTGTCCAGCATCTTAATAGGAAATACATTTCAGTATAGGCACATAATTAGTAATTGTACAATAGAACAGATTTACTGAAATTTCCACAGGACCAGAGCTCTTAATAGGTCTTAGTAAAAAATGGGAGATTTTTTATTTGTGATATCTATAGATGTTACTTTCATTGTGTATGTATGAATATGAAAAAAAAAATCACAATCTGTTAAAGAAAATATAAAATGAGTCTCACCCTTCCTTAATGTGTTCCCTTTGCATAACAGTGCTAGGAAACACCACCCAGTTATCCAATACAACATTGAGACCCTCAATAACAATTTTTATGCCTCTGCTCACCGATTTTTGAGAAATATTTACATTGAAATCCTTCCCAACAGACTTCTGATGCGATCCACTGGTGAGAAATGATAAGGTGACTAGGACCTAATAGTTAAAACGTGTTAATAAAAGGGTATAAACGCATGATATTTTCATTACCTACTTCATTTTGAAAAATGAGTTGTACTGTACCTTTAATGGGAATGGTATTCCATTAGACCGTTGAGTTCTAGGAACCACTGGTTCCAGTATTCTCAATAATTGGTGGAAAACAGCCCGATTGATTCCACAGTTCCTTATCAGATAGTCGTCTGGTAAATGAATACAATCAGTGGCATCGCGAAGGATTCGTCGAGTAATACGTTCTTTGTACGCACTACCACGTAGCATCTGAATTTTTAGCAGTGTATTCATAATGAAATGACTATATTCTTTTTTTCATTAATATGTACCTAGTCAAAAGAATGGATTTTAATAACCATCACAAACTAAATATGTAACGAACTGTTTGTTGATAATTATAATAACATCAAAATGACCTAACCAACACAGATTTATATAAACAAAATCAGCTGATTTTACCGACGTATTTTTTTTTGTAAAATTTTTTACGGCCTTGAATGGATACAACTACTTTAAGGCCTTTTTTAATCCTATTTAGAACGGAACGAAGCAAGAATTAAACGACGACGACGGATGGCCATGCATGCTGCATGCCATTGCCAGACATGCATTTGTGTACTCATTGTGTACCTATATTATATTGCATATACATTATAGCAATTTGCTATTTGCTATTAGCAAAGCAAACACAATATTGTATAGCCTATACTATATTGTGTTTGCTTTGCGCCGTCTTGGGGGTTACTACCGTCTTTTAAAACCATGCAAGATCCAGTGAGTAAGCGAGACAGCGCAATTCATCAGGTAAAGTGACATCCCCCTTACTCACTTGAACTTGCATGGTTTCAAGAGACGGTGGTAAGCCACCTTGCTTACGCACTCGTTCGGGCATGCTTAAAGAGATCATAGTAACCCTCCAGCGGGTAAGTACTCTGTAACTCCCTCCGTCCCTGTAATAAAAAAAAATGCTTTATCTCTTTTTCTGTCATGTTAATGTCAATGTCAAATGAAAATGTCATTTTTTTCGTAGCTCGTTCCATAAAATTCATACCAATACCAAACCAAAAACTTTCTTTGATTGAAAATAAAAAGCTGAGGTATAAAAAAGAAGGAAGTGATTGGAATTAATCATGTTGATGGTTGTTAAATAGGCTTTTGTTATTGTAATGGTTAGGTTAAATATTTAATACGTATCTTTTTAAGAATTGAGTTTACAGCCAGTGAAAGTTTCATCATGGATAAGCCGAGGTAACAATTTGTTTCTTAAATTTACTATCATCGCACATAATATCGTGTGTCATAATAATAAATAAATAAATAAAAAATATATAATTTGCTCTTTTGTTTAGATTTTCAATGCTGCTCTTAGAACCTGGCGAAATATATTTTGAGGATTTCTCATGTACTATGAATGACAAAGAATCTGTTACCGAGGGTAACGCTCGACAAGGCCGTTTGAAGCTTTGTTCCAAATCGTTGGTGTTTGAGCCAAGAGATTGGACTTATCCTCTCGTGAAGTTACAATTCAAAGATTGTGAAAAGTTGTCTATTGTTAAGCCCAGATCTCACGAGTGGAACAATATAATCAAAGTGACTATGAGACAATATGCTGAAATGCTTGAGGAAAATATTTTGGCTCCATACAAATTTGTTTATGAGAAAAAAGATTTTTTTGTTTACTTTGATTTTGCTTCTGCTGAGGAAAGTCTATCCCAAATGGAGCAATTACAAAGAGCATCAACCTTGCACGCTCCAGAGCACAACAGTATGGTAGCTACTATCCTGCATTCAAGGTACATGAGGATGGTGTTTGACCCTGTTATGATGGATGACTTTACCGAGGAGATCATTTGTGAGTTGCAGGCTGAAAAAATATCACCTCTTGTGAGACATCAGGGCAAGCTGGCTCTTACCCCTACAACCATTTACTTTCAACCTTTTAGTAATGTTGAAAGTGTAAGTATATGATCTAGTTACTTTAGGCTAGTTTTGCTATGAATTTAATATCCTTTTTGAAGAAATTACAATTATTATAATAATTGTTAAAATTCATTGTTTAAGTTTTGAAAATTGATTTAACCCCCTAACCACCAGGCGCATATAGCGCATAACAATAGTTTTTCTATTTTGTCTGTATTTTCGGTTGTCTAGGGATTAATTAACACAGTATAATATAAAGAAAGCATATGCAAACTGTAAATATTTTTAATGATAAAAACGAGAAATATGTATGACAATCATCAATCAACATTATAAAATTCTTCTTTGTTTTTGTTTCCAGAGTCCTATTTTGAAACTGAAGCTCAGCGACTTGCAGAGGCTGTACAAAAGGAGATTTTTACTAAGGCAAGTTGTATGTATCACAGTTATTACCATTTCCATACATAGTTTAAAATATTACTAACATGTAATAAAAGTCATATTTGTTTGATTGTAGTTAACTGATAGAGCAGTCTTATCAAATTAACCTTGTTTGCAGTTCATGACTAATTACTAAGAATAACATAAGGTAAAGTAGCATGATGATTTATGTTCATAATATATACCTAGAAATAATATGAACTTACAAACATTCATTTATGACTCATATGGTTTCCTCCTGATAGACAATAGTATTATTATAAACCACTAGTTTTCGCCCGCGGTTTCACCCGCGTAAATTTCGGCAACAGTCCCGGGATGAAAAAAGGTACCCTATGTCCTTCTCAGTATTTATAACATTAGTTGGGATTTTATAAAATTATAATGTAGGGAAATTTATACAAATTAACATTGTGCTTGGCTCAGTTGATTTTGGGAACCACTGAACCAAATCGTTAGTTTCTGCTTATAGATAAGCTTAATTTCGTATATGCTTAGTTTTGGAGATAATGTAACATAAATTATATGGCAGCAACGACAAGATTCGAAATGCCACCTTGCTATGATTACCCATTATACACCTTTGATTGGCTCACCTGTCCCCTTAGTTGTAAATGAATTCGTTTACATACAAAAAAATACAGTGCACCACGAAATAAGGCCATATAAAAATCTGTCAGCTCTATATCTATAAAGTCCATATTTTATACAGACCATACAGAGTAATCAATACTTTTGTCCTGTATACAAACTCAATATATAAAATTATTTTAGGGTCTTGAGATATACAGTGCAGAGGAGAGTTCCCTGCCCCACATCTACCTGACGTTCCAAACGGAGAATGACAGAGATAGAGTCTACAAGATTTTGGAGGACTCGCCGCACGTTCATTTACAGAGCATGCATACTGACAAAATGACTTTACAGTGGCAAAATGGCATTGTATCCAACTATGACTATTTGATGTATTTAAATTGGTAAGAGTGTAAAATTTACGGTATATTACGCATTTTTATGAGGTGGCTTAAAATATGCTGGTGTCACTTGATAAAATCATATTTTAATGACTGAAATTTTTTACATAAATATATTATTTTGCAAACACTATTGTTATGAAACATTTTTTGATGAGCCTTCTCCTTAATTTGTTTCTGTGAAGAACTACTCAATTTTATTACTGCCATTTATAAGTTTTAAAATTGATCCAGTTGTTTAAGTTTTATCCATATAAAACTTAGTATTTCTATTGAACATTTTTACAGCCTTGCAGACAGAAGTAAGAATGATCTCACACAATACCCAGTCTTCCCATGGGTGATCTCAGATTATGTATCAGAGGTTTTGGATCTAGACAACGTCAGTACTTTCAGGGACCTGTCTAAACCGATGGGTGCATTGAACCCTGATAGGTTTGAGAAGCTTAAGGAAAGGTACGATGAGATGTGCGAGCCGAAGTTTATGTATGGGTCGCACTACTCCGCGCCAGGACTGGTTTTGTTTTATTTGGTGAGTAAAGAAATGTGATTGTTTGAATTTTTTTTAAATGTCCTTTTTTATACCATTTCGAAGGCAAACAGGCATACGGCCCACCTGATGAGAAGCGGTATGGACGCACGCAACACCAAGGGTGTCACTTACGCATTTCCGGTAGGAACGGTAATGGTAATTAAGAAACCTTTTCACTCCCTTTTTGAAATACCCCATGTTGTAGTCTTTTGGGAAAATCGTGGCACATCACTTCTTACGTCTAAAATGCTTTAGACGAGAGTCATCGCCACATTTGCAAGTTTATATACTTTTTCGGTGCTTAATTGGTTTTGACAATTGTGACTCAATTTAATTATATTCGACCTGACTTTCATTAGTTTTTCAATCTGGAACATTCATCGTAATCTTGGAAATACACACTATATTATTCTTTCTATTTCAACTGCCGTCCCTTTTTACAATGATTGTGTTTCTTTAACATCGTTCTGACCATAGATATTTTTTTGACTACAATGTTTATCATGAATCTAGTTATTATAAATTTAAACATTGATGAATTTTTGACAGTTTATTTAATTTTGTTTTAATTGTAGGTTCGGAAATATCCACAATATATGTTGTGTCTCCAAAACGGGCGATTTGATCACCCTGACAGAATGTTTAATTCCGTGAAAGATGTTTACAACAATTGTTTAAGGAATATGTCTGATTTTAAGGTAAGTAAATTAATTTATATATTGTACAATTTTTTATTTATTTATTTGACTTTTTGGAGTATTTATTCATTACAAATGGACTAGGACTACATTGAATCAGGATTTATTACCTGAAATAAATATTAAAAAAAATAACATTTAATCACATTGTTTAGAGAAAATAAGAAGCTTACAACTCTTTTATATTGGTATAGTTTTTTTGAATACCTATTAACATTTAAAGGAATGATGACGTACCTACCACTTAATTATAATCAGTTTATTCCATGAGAAATATTTAATTCATTAAATAATTTCCTTATTTTAGGAACTGGTACCCGAATTCTACGATATTGAAGCGAAAGGTGATTTTTTAATAAATTTATACGAAATTGATTTTGGCGAGCGCCATGACGGTTCGAAAGTGAATGATGTGGCGTTACCCCCCTGGGCCACTTCGCCTGAAGACTTCATAGCGAAGCTCCGAGACGCTTTGGAGTCTGACTATGTGTCAAGGCACCTGCATTTGTGGATTGATCTCATTTTTGGTTATAAACAAAGGGGAGAGGAGGCTGTTAAAGCATATAATGGTAAAATGATACTATTTAATATTCATATTCAGTTACATAATATATTTATAAACAGATTTATATACTTACTTTAACACGATCGCTGCGGAGAAACATAACAATGGATATTTAATGGTTTTCAAAACACTATATTTTCTGTTTTCCTCATAAAGACTGGGAGAGAATGCTTTTAGCATTAAGTCCGCCACTTGTATAAGTATTTTGTTACTTGTGGTACAATAAAGATTCATAATTCATTGCATACCTGGCACTGGCACAGAATCTAAATAAATAACATAATTAATTTTCCAGTCTTCCATCATGTCTGCTACGAAGGTTCTGTAGACCTCGAACGCATATGCGACATGAACGACCGACACGCGCTCGAAGTGCAAATCATGGAATTTGGACAAGTTCCCAAGCAACTGTTCACGAAACCTCACGTTCGGAGAATCACCCATCGAATACATGCCGCTTTGTCTCGAAACGATCAAGATTTAGCCCCCTCATCATACGAAATGGAATGTGTTGACACAGTTTGTTTACATAAAGAGGCGGTAACGTGCGTGGTTAGACGAGGAAATAGAGTAATTTCTGTGGGGAAAGATGGTACCTTAAAAGTGTATGACACGGTTCATAGAAAACAGATTAGAAGCGTCATTTTATGCACCACGCCTCTGAGTTCGTGTGTCTTGGTTGATGAGAACACCGTTGCTGCAGGGTCCTGGGACAATGAGATGTCAGTATTATAGCTTTGCTCATGGCGATTTATTGTCGATTATTTATTTTTACAAATTTTTTATGCAAATAATTTGAGCAAATAGATGTTGTATGTATGTATAAAAATGTAAATCAAAAAGTTCGCATGTTGAACATTACATAAGTTTTGTAAGAGGCCGATTAAGGGGAAATATTATTAGTCAACTTTTATCTTTTAGTATTATGGCGAATTGTAAAGAACATGGAATCTTTTAATGGTAACAGTTTTTTATAAATTGATCCATGCGCTTTTGCTTACTCTTTAAAGTATGTTTTGTTTACATCTTGTATTATGTTCATTTTGTTTCTTTTTATTTCAGATATTTATACGACGTGGAATACGGTAGAATAGTGGACAGTTTTCGGGCCCATGACGATTCCGTCACCTGCTTATTGTGGTTACAAAAAGGCAAGTTCTTTATCCACAACATTTTTTTTTGGTGGCAAATCATCACTATCCCTACATAGTATAAAACAAAGTCGCTTCTGTGTCCCTATGTCCCTTTGTATGTTTAAATCTTTAAAACTGTGCAACGGATTTTGATGCGGTTTTTTTTAATAGATAGAGTGATTCAAGAGGAAGGTTTTTATGCCGGGGTGGGTCGCTAGTATTTTCAATAAAATAGAACCCAATGTCTCACCCAAAACTCAATGATATATTTTTTAAGTAGTCTATAAATCTTTTCGAATTCTTGGAAATAGCTATGAAATTATTGGCAATTTTATCTTTTGTTTAGAACGTGTCCTTATATCTGGCGGTTGTGACGGCGTGGTCCGTGTGTGGGGTAACCTCGGGCGCATCGGCCAGGCGCTGCGCGGGCTGCAAGCGGAGTTGGACCACGACGAGGGTGTCACTTCACTTACGTATAGGTAAGCTCATGTTTTATATAGTCATAATATCTCGTTGTTTTGATCGTGTGGTTTATGTATGACGATGAAACGGTGTTACAAAATGGACGTGTTTTAAATGTACTTGCGTATGTTCGTCGAGGAAGGCTGTTACGATAGATAGACGCTATAGATTACTAAATATGTATCGAGTTGAGGCAATCCCTAAATGCTCGTTTGTATTTTATTTCGTATTTGAAAATAAAAGACTTCAAATTTTTCCATGCGTGCCTACGTCATAACAAGTCGTTCAAATTAGAAAAGTATTTAATAATAATTATCTACCCTGCTACGTACAGTCTCAGATATGTGTTTTGCTTATTTCAAGTCATCATTACTCAGCCTGTATATTGAAGGTCATGGCCACATATTAATATTCCCTAGAACCTTGCATAAATACAATAATGTAATTTGAACAACGGTTTGAATAAATTAAAATAAACATTTTTAATCATAATATTTATAATAATAATAAATCGTTTATTTTCTCTTCACAAAGAAGTTACATTTACAAGTTTTTTTAAGATACATGAATAAATCACTGTGAAGAGACTAGTTCCTGAAATAGGATCCTGTCGGAACCTGTGCTACAGGTAACTAGGCCTCCCCCTTGTTTATCCTACACATGGACATACAGTTTTGTACACCAATGTTGTTGTACCATGAATAGTAGTGCAAGCTTGTGTTGAATTAAATGACAAAGTATTGATTGGGTATGTATAAAAGAAAGTTAAAAACAAAACAAAACAATAAAAATAAAACAATCCAAGGGACTGTGAAACAAAACAGTAAGGAAGGACGGCAGGGTGTATGGGTGTTTTTGTGTGTGTGACTGAGAGTGGGTGTGTGTGGCTGAGAGTGGGTGTGTGAAAGTGCTGGTTAAAGAATCCTATACTAGGTGAGAGTTATGCGAGTAGCTTGATATTATTTATATGTTATGTGTATTATGTTATGTGTATTATGTTAAGTCTATTTATTAATCACGAAATGTTAAGCACGGTGAGATCTATAATATTTGGTAATTATATTTGGTAATAATATAAAAAATACATCAATCGTTTCTTTGTTATGAACTATTGAGTCATTATTTTGGGTGCGATACTAGGTATATTAGTCTTTTTGTTACTTATATTAATGGTAGTAAGTCAATTATTGTACATTTAATTATTAAATTTTTTTTTTATAGTATTTATGACTAGGATGAAAGTTTTAAATATTAGGTTTAAGAAAATTTTCCGTGTCTGTATAATCAAATGTTTTTAGGTAACGAGTGACTGATGTTTTGAAGTTATGCTTGTGAAGAGGATATATGTTTAGGTCATTATTCAATTTATTATATAAGTATGGCCCCAAGAAGCCAAAGAACGATTTAGCGGTGGCAGTATTGTGATGCAGTATTTGGCACATAATAGGCCTTCTACGTCTATCTTCTATCATCATTGCCTGATCAAATTCTAACTGCGAATGTTTCTTTAGTACGGTGTACAGTATAAATAGCTGTCTCACTGTAAGCACATTCCAGTGTTTATACAAATCGGTTGTTGAGTGGCGAAATGAGAAGCCCGCTGCCACTTTAAGAATTGCCCGCTGCGCTCTCTCTACTTCTAAGAGGTTTGTTAGGCCGACACCTCCCCAAGATGTTATACAGTAAATAAGTAATGACTGACAGAGAGCATTGTATATCATTTTAGTAACTTTACGATCGGCAACATGCCTTAACGTTTTAAAAATATATATGAGTTTGCGCATTCTAGAGGACAGGGACTCTAAATGAGCTGCAAAGTTAAGTGCTTGGTCAATTAGAACTCCTAAGTATTTGTGGCATTCTGTTCGTTGAATGGGCAAGCAGGAACAGTGTGGCAGGGTATAGTTGCATTCGTGGGCGATTACCTTTAGGGAGGTTTGGGGTAAATGGTTTGTTTTAAAAGCAAAGGCAATATATTTGGTTTTTTCGATATTTAGTGTGAGCAGGTTGGATGCAAGCCAATCTTTGACTCTGTCGAAACCATTTTGTGCTTTTTGGAACGTATCAACCCAGCTATCACCACTAAAAAATAGAGCCGTGTCATCCGCAAAAGTCAGAACTTTACCACCCTGAAGTTCAAGCTGGCACAAACTGTCAATATAAATGAGAAACAGAGTGGGAGAGACTGCACTGCCCTGAGGCAATCCATAGGTGACGTAGGTTACGTCACTTGTCCAACTGCCAATCCTGGTACACTGGGTTCTATTGGTAAGGAAATCCTCAAATAACTTCAGGGGTATTCCCCTGACTCCTAATCCTTCTAACTTGTTCAGCAGGTGAGGGATGGACACTGTGTCATATGCCTTCGTCAGATCGAGGAACATAGTCATACATTTTTTCTTATTACCCATACTGGATATGATGGAATTCACAAGCTCATGGACTGCGTCACTAGTTGATCTACCCGCACGAAAGCCGTATTGTGATGGAGACAGAAGGTTGTTAAGTTCTAGATAGTGTGTTAGCCTATTATTCATTATTCTTTCGAGAATCTTTGATAGTGTCGGTAGGATGGAGATAGGTCTATAGTTATTAACATTATCTTTTTCTCCATTTTTATGGATAGGTTTTATGAGTGCATTTTTAAATCATGTGGGGAATATGCCTTGTAACAGCGCTAGGTTACAGACATGTGTAATAGGTTCAGTCAGCCAATAAGCATATCTTTTCACAATTTTACTTGAAATTTGGTCTAGACCAACCGCACATCTTTCCTTTAAACTCATAATGATTTGATAGACATCGTCCTCTAGAACTGGGGCCATCAATAAGCTATGACTAGGGCATGCATTTCGAAATTTCGAAACTTCGTAATTTCGAAATTTCGGGCAATATTTGCATGCCACGTAATTTCGAAATTAGCAACTTTAGTTTCGAAATTTCGAAATTATTTTTTTACTAGCGACCCGCCCCGGCTTCGCATGGGCATAAAAACCTTCCTCTTGAATCACTCTATCTATTTAAAAAAAACCCCTCCACGCCTCACTGTCGTGCAGAAGGACAGGCCTAATGATGATTTTATAGACCTGTCCCTTAGCCTGACCGGAATTCTGGGATCACAAGTGACACCAGTCACCCCATGTACACTCTCGAAGACAGAGTACATGGTGAGGGACGTGATTTTATGCCGCGGCAACTCTTGCACTCTTGCACCGACCCTTTCCCTTAAATACTGGAGTAATGGTACTTAACCTCCATTGGTCAGGGATCTTGCCACCGAAGAGAATACGGTTAAAAAGGTCAGTTAGGTCCACACCACGCAGGCCCAACGCTTTCCAGGCCTCTATTGGAACTCCACCGACAGCCTCATGTCACGAAGAGCTAGGCGGACCTCGTCTGATGAGTGGAAGAGTGATGTGTGGCACTAGTCCCTGGTTTGGAGGGAGGTCCGGTGTTTCACCTTGTTGTGTTGCTTATTTAGCAACTCGTGAAAATAAGAGCCACCAAGCAAGGCCTTTCCCGCCCGGTGATGGCGGTTTGAATGACGTCCCATCGATGTTAGATGGAGTCATCCGTATCCGCGTCAACGTATTTATCCGCCACCAACTAATTTGGCGTCGGCCGCGGTTTGCCAGTAGGTTTGACCCAAAAGACCATGACAAGGAGACGGTATTGTGCAGTAAGACTCTCTTCTGAAATAACTTTGCAGTTGGCCACTTTGCCGATACGGCGTCTTCTGGCTAGTATGAAATCGATTTGGGTAGCTCTTGTAGGTAGGTGATGAGATGCTCCAGCTTCTTTTTATAAAGAACGTATTCACGATGGCAAGATCGCCAAGCGCACACGTATTAAGGATATTTTCGCCTTCCTCGTTGCGCTTGCCGTATCCGTACCCACCATGAATAAGCTCAAACTCTTTGCACCTCTCACCAACATGACCGTTCAGTAGGCCACCTAATACTATCTCAACTATTTCACGCAGCACACCTTCAAGTAGGTTCCAGAATGCCGTCTTATCTGTGTCACTGTGACCAACCTGTGGCGCGTAGGCCGCCCCGGTCACGACAGCCCTTGCCCACTTGTCACAGGAGTCGGGCGAAGCTCCTGCGCGCCGTTTTGCGCCGGCGGCGCCAAATCTGTGACAATATTCCTTCTGGTTCTTACCATTTAGATTTGGCGATTTTGCTTTCACGGGAGCGACTGCCGTCTGACCTTCAAACCCCAAGGGAAAGCCTTCGCCAGAGCCTCGTCTGTTAATCAGCAGGAGCACCAGCTCGCAGATAAGGTTGACTTGGGCCCCAAGAACGCCCAGAATTATAGTTTCACAAACAGCCTCATATTTTATTACTGAGGTGTCCCTTGAATTTCGAAATTTCGAAATTTCGAAACTCATGAACCTAATTTCATAAGCCAATTTCGAAACTGAGAATCTATGAAACTGCATGCCCTAGCTATGACAAGGGGAGCAGGTAAAGCTCTGTCTGGTGTTTGTATATTGATTTCATGTTATTCTTTGTGGCAAAATAATCGAAGACGCACTGGCTGTTGGAGTATCATAGACATCATAATGAGAATTTGAGTTGAATAATACGAGTAAATCAATTCTTCATTGGTCTGAAGTCTAAACAAAAAATTAGATTTCAATACTTTTATGAACTCTGTGTCTATCAGATAGGCCCACGTGCCCAATAGATTCTATCAGGCTGCGCTATCCATATTGAATTACTCACCAGGTGTAGTAGGTGATGACGGGCAAAATTTTGAATGACATTGTATGGCATCGATAAATAAGTACTTATATTTTAATTGTATCATATTTTTATTTCATAACATAAATAAAAAATACATTACAAAAATAAAAATCAGTAATTTGTATTGGATGACGGTTTGTCTTTGCTGTTGTTGATCAGCAGGACCACTCGTTACGCGACCAGACTACGGGACACAAAATAGAATTAATCGAAACTTGTGAGTTCTGTCAGATGGTAGCTGTTTATTATGAAAATATCTACTTGCAATGAAACGATTACGTTTTTGAAATTTTTAGCTCATTGCATTTCAAAATCCTTCAGATCTCAGTCTAAGGTTTATATATTAAGGCGGTATTTTATATGACAACTAGCAGTCCACCCCGGCTTCGCCCGTAGTACATACATAGCCTATGTCACTCAGGGAAAACATTCCAATGTTAAAGGTATTTTTGAAGTCGGTACACTCGTTTTTGAGTTTATTCATTAAAAAGATAAACAGAAAAATACAAATCTTTCCTCTTCAAAATATCAGTATAGATATAGATATGCCAATTAGCTTGATTAGGCCTACATATTACTCAAAACCTTATTATCAACAGACGTCGCCGCCACGAGATCGACATACTAACTGGCACGAGTGACGGCGATGTGTTTATATGGGACTTGGCGAGCCGGAAACTGCTTACAAAGATCTCCGTCCATAGCTTGGCTGTGAGTTGGGCGTGTGTGGTGCCCTCTGCTGACAGAATAGTTACTATAGGGGAAGAAGGTAACCTGAGGGTAACGGACCTTGGCGTATTTTGTTCGGTAAGTAGTGTGTTTGATTTCATGCCGTTAAAAGTAAATGTGTTATAATATTCATACATACATACATACATATAATCACGTCTTTATCCCATACGGGGTAGACAGAGCCAGTGGCCATAAGACCTTAGACCACGTTTAGCATGATGATAGTTGAAACAGGAAATCAAGTGATGGGTTGCTAGCCGCATCGCCTATGTCAAATATTCATAAATATATATTGTTATGTCTTTACTCTTAGACTTTCTATTTTCTCATTACTTTTGACTGACGGCGAAGGAAAACATCCTACAAAATCTATGTTACCTAAAATAATATCGCGACGGTATTGCCCAGGTGTATCAGAAGCAGTTCGAGGCGGCAGTGACGTCAATGTGCTGGGATGGCAGCGACGTGTTGTGGCTGGGGGATGGCGCGGGCGGGCTCCGGCAGTGGCACTTGTTGTGTGTAGCGCAGAGCAGCGAGCGGCACGCACACACAGGTACGTGTTGTTACTGCAGTGTTGTGTCGGTGTATCAGAGCAGTGACGTCATGGACGGGCGGGCTCCGGCAGTGGCACTTGTTGTGTGTAGCGCAGAGCAGCGAGCAGCACGCACACACAGGTACGTGTTGTTACTGCAGTGTTGTGTCGGTGTATCAGAGCAGTGACGTCATGGACGGGCGGGCTCCGGCAGTGGCACTTGTTGTGTGTAGCGCAGAGCAGCGAGCGGCACGCACACACAGGTACGTGTTGTTACTGCAGTGTTGTGTCGGTGTATCAGAGCAGTGACGTCATGGACGGGCGGGCTCCGGCAGTGGCACTTGTTGTGTGTAGCGCAGAGCAGCGAGCAGCACGCACACACAGGTACGTGTTGTTACTGCAGTGTTGTGTCGGTGTATCAGAGCAGTGACGTCATGGACGGGCGGGCTCCGGCAGTGGCACTTGTTGTGTGTAGCGCAGAGCAGCGAGCGGCACGCACACACAGGTACGTGTTGTTACTGCAGTGTTGTGTCGGTGTATCAGAGCAGTGACGTCATGGACGGGCGGGCTCCGGCAGTGGCACTTGTTGTGTGTAGCGCAGAGCAGCGAGCAGCACGCACACACAGGTACGTGTTGTTACTGCAGTGTTGTGTCGGTGTATCAGAGCAGTGACGTCATGGACGGGCGGGCTCCGGCAGTGGCACTTGTTGTGTGTAGCGCAGAGCAGCGAGCGGCACGCACACACAGGTACGTGTTGTTACTGCAGTGTTGTGTCGGTGTATCAGAGCAGTGACGTCATGGACGGGCGGGCTCCGGCAGTGGCACTTGTTGTGTGTAGCGCAGAGCAGCGAGCGGCACGCACACACAGGTACGTGTTGTTACTGCAGTGTTGTGTCGGTGTATCAGAGCAGTAACGTCAAGTGCGGACTTTTCCTTGGTACTTAATGTGATAAAAATACCATTGAATATATGGTCAAAATACTATTTTTCATTGCTACAATGATAACGAAAATTATTACTTGTTCCAGATGCCATCAGCAGTGTATACTTTGACGAGATCTCTCAAACCCTGATCACAGCCAGCAAAGACAAGTCGATCAAGATATGGCAGTTGTCACGGCCATCCTGACAAATCCGATGACGTCGCTACCCGCAGTATTACGAACACGGCTAGCTTTGTTATGGCGACGCAGCATTTCAAAATTGTGATATTTTACCTTATAGAATATAAAATATTATAAAATTCTGTTCTATACAAGACAATATAGTTATTTTACAAATTTATTATTATTATTGACCCTGACCTGCTAGCTAATGATATCCTCTATATACTTACGAGTAAACACTTAAACCGGGATTCGACTACTTGGAACTAAGTAATTGTTTTTGGTGTATCAAGATAGCTTAGCAACATACCGTTTCAAATGGGCGTCATAGAAAAGAAATTGGGCGAGGTGGTTACGTTAAAAAAATTATCATCTCCGAAGCTCTGGTTGTAATAGCAAGAAGACTTATTTATATAGGTTGTAATGAAGGTATTTATTTATTTCCAAATTCATGTACACAGAAAAATATACAAGAGAAAAGAACGTAGAATAAAGAACATTAGTACAAGGGTGCTGCTTATTTCTAAAGAAATCTCTTCCAGCAGACCCAAGAGAGGTATGTTCAGCACTGGGTCTTAAAATACAGTGACGTAAGACCAGGTTATTTATGAAATCTGTGACACGCTCAAAATCGGTGGGATGAATGCCGCTGTGCTACTTGATTATTAGCGTATTTATTAAAACAATACAATATGAACTATGAACATTTAATACTTCTCTAGTTTGAATACGTAGTCCCGTCAGATGATTAGGTAGGTACTCTCAGATCACTTGATGTGATCTGAGTAGGTACTCAATTAGTGTGAGGTCACAATATTTTTTAAATATAGTGGTACTTACTGAAATTCTACTTTTAAAAAATTTGTCCTTATCAAAATCCTCCCTCACACAATTACATACCACAGGCTTTTCTCAGACAACCTAACACGTATCCCTGTATCCTATACTAAGTAGGTATATACGAGTAGGTACCTATACATTTGTATTAGGCGGGCGGAAACCGCCCACCGCGCCCTTTAGTAAGTACTTATTTCGCTTTCGTTCTATTAAATATATACGTTGTTTTTATTTCTAGCTATGTTGCATGACCCGACTCACCCCGGATAAGAATAAATGATTTGTTTTGCTCTTTATTCGAATCATTTAAGTATTTGCCAAAATGAGATTGTTTTGTGTATTCAGGAGATTTGTTGTTACGTTACGCCTTCCTCTCCAAAATAACAAAAAATCGTTGATATCTTGATACCTACTTGGTTTGATTGGTGTGGAGGTTGGATGATTATAATTAACTTGCGATAGAGCTAATGTGGACTTTGAGCTATATTCTCTATACTATTATGTGCGTTGGGCTAGCACAAACACAAGAAATTTTCTAAAAGTCAAGACTCGTTACAGAGAATCATACATTTCAAAAATTGCATTCCTGATTATTTTTGATTGATGTTTTGTTTACAGTCTAAGTACAGAGTTTTTGGAGGGAAAGTAAACTGTCGCTATGTCCGCGCTGTATTTAATTTCCAAAACTTAGGTTTTTTCGAGTTTTTGTGCATAATATTGGTGGATTATTATTCGCAAAGTGTTCGTGAACAAGCGTGAGTGTTGGGAAGTGATACAGTGTCGATTACGTGACTTTTTATCTTTGTCACCAAAATCTCCATGATATAGCTAAGTGAAATTTTTCCACCGCTTCATATAGCCATCTGACTCAGACTAGACTTATTTACTTGACTGGACTTGACTATTGACTTGAATTTTTGACTCGACTGACTTAAGTAGGACTGAAGAAGATTAATAAATTCAAGAAAGGCCTTAAAGGACTAGATTTCATGGCCGAATAAACTATTAAAAAAAAAAAAGTCTAAGTACAATTAATCTAAGCACAGAGAATTGGTACTAATGGTTATATTAATTATGTGCTAATAGGTTTAATTAAATATTATCTATTTACCTACCTATCGTTCTTATGCAATTTGTTTCAAAATAGGTACCTTGGCTCCATAATAATAAAAAAAAGATTACCTAAGTCATATCAATCGCATCAGTAATCATCGGATGTATTTCATAACAAATTTAGCTTTAGTCCATGGATTTTGTAGTAATAATCGAATAAAGAATTTGTCGATTGGTTACCAAAAGGATTTTTGTGTTTGCATTTTGTTGATCAATTCTTGAGGATAGTTTCTTTATAGGTTAATAATACTTACCTTACTTAAATACGTTTTCGACTCAAATGCGTTTGATATAAATCTTTATAAGGTTTATATAAATATTAGATTTAATATTATATGCTCTACCTAAGGTCCATATACTATCCACTCCTATCCTGTTCACACGCAGCCCATCCATCTTTTCTTTAGTTTTTTTTTTTATCTTAAACTCCAGATGTCAATAAATCGTCACAATGAATTCCCAATTGATATAATTAAAAATTTAATAACATGATAATTCAATTAATTAATTAATTAAGACAACAAGAAACTCATCTACACAGTAACAGATTCTACCATAGTTTTTTTAATCAACTCTCCGAAGTTTTCAGTGGGTTCTGCGGTAGTGGACTCCGGCGCGGCGGTGGCCGGCTGTGGTGGCAGATCAACGGCGTCCTGCGTCACATGGTCAGAGTGGTCCAGGTTCAACAGTGTATTGTGACTGAACCAGTTCTCATCGTTCTCTACTGTTTGTAACTTATTGCTATTCTGATATGGCATTGACATCAGCGTAGTATACTGAGCGTCGGGTTTGTTTTCCGCGTTTACACACTCTGTGGGATTTTTGTAAGATTCAAAGTGATTCTGTGGCATTGTGTGATATTGCTGAATATGATCATTGCCGCTTGTGTTTTGTTTTTGTAAATAATCTGGGACGTACGTATGACCGTAGTGGCTGAACATAGTCATTTGCGAATTGTGGGCGAATTCCTCGAAACTTGACGCTGAAAAACTTTGTAATCCCTTAAAATGGTGATTATTGTCGGATTGGTGCTCATAAGAATAATTCATATCGCAAGGATATCTTTGCATGTTATTCGACAAAGTATTAAAACTCATCGTGTTAGAGTAGGGTGGACCTTTTCCTTGTAGCATACTAGAAGTGTAAGGGTCAGCATGTCCATGATGGTTATTGGCGTTGTTAAAGCGCATGACATTATTTTCATTGATATTTCTGTGGTTTAAACTATTGTTTGCATATCCATAGCTTACATCTTCCTGCATATTACCACGTGGTGCTATATTGTTCATATCACAATGAACATTGTTGAAACTTCCCGAATTCACGCAGGACTCTACTTCTACTCTTGGTGTGAGATTTACGTCTCGCAACATTCCATCCTCATGACCCATACAACGCTCTCTTTCATATGAGGTATTTGCTACGCAAGAACTAGTACCGGCTTTGTGTAGTTCAGCCCACTGTTTTTTAGCAGCTGCCTGATTTTCTTCGTTTTTCTTTTCAAGGCCTATTCTCATTAGAGTATGAATGAAATGTGTGCGTACTCTCACAGGATTGAATTCTATTCGACCAGTTGTATTTCCGCAACCATCTCTAGTGCACCCACAGGGAAAATTTAATCTATCAACTTGGCATTTAATACCACTCACACTACAAGAGCAGTTATCAGGATTGCATACTCCTTTGCAAGCACAGCCACAGAATTCACGAGATGTTCTTATATCCCGACATTCGTCTTTTTCATAAGCTTCTATTTTTCTAACTCCAGCCCCTCGTAACAGCGCTCTTCTCTGACGTGTTGGTATAGGCTGCAAGAAGTAATAACTGTCCAAATCTAACTCAGAGTCAGATATATCACTAACTTCTTCTTCAGAATCACTATCTTCGCTTGAGGAAAGTGATGCTCCTTGAATGGAGTGTCTTTCACTTTTTAATTGTTGTAAGATCTGCTTGTGAAGTCTTCTTTGTTCTAAGGCATGTTCTGCTAGGCTAAATTGCTGTGAGTGTGAGTGTTCCCATTCCATTCCTAAAGTAGAACCGCCTTGTGATGGTACGCAAGAAAAGCCTTGCGCTCGAGGGAAATAGTACACAGTTACATTATCAAATTTGATGTTATTTTTTTTTCTTTTGGCTTGTGGTTCTTCAGAGCTGTCATCTTCACGTTTTCTTTTAAGACTACTTTTGATGGGTTTTATAATTTGGGGGCTAGTTGGTCCTTTATCACTATGTTCTTGGTTATCTTTATTAATCTCGTTTAGGCTTTCTATATTCTGTTCTACGTTGCAAGAAGTATTATTAATATTAGAACTTGCACAAGGTAGAGCAAGGTTAAAATTTGGTAATTTAGAATCTTCATTTGTTTCAGGGCCAAGACCTGAATCACTGCCGTCAGAACGATCTTGTGCTTCTTCTTCTCTATCGTTTGGATTACCATCTGGAGGCAAGCTACCAAGCGCTGAGTCCTCACTGTCTGCAGATGTGTCTGTTTTTATGTCCTCTATGTCACTTAGTGTATCACTATCCTCCAATTTTACAGCATAATCTAGTTTACTATCACTTCTCTCATAAAACTGAGAGTTGTTACTAACATCAACGTTACTTTGTTCGTCATTAGAACTTAAATCGTCACTGTTAGCGTCACTATCACTATTTTTTTCATCTTTTACTGAAAAGGCCTCCTGTTCATTGTTTATTTCCACTACATTAGAAAGTTCTCCATTATTGTTATTTGGTCCTTGTTCTTCAACGCCCTCGACGCATTCGCAATTCAGGCCTTCCATGTTTACCTGCAATGATAAAGAAATTTCACGATTTGATTATGGATATTTTCGGAATTAACTTTGTTTGTCTAGACCAATTTTTCTGATTAAATTACCTATGAATAGTACCCTACATAATATTTTGGACATAACATCATAGGCTCCCAATGCTCAAGAAATGGAATTTATTAATTTTTGTGATTCTGTTTATTTTTGGAACTGATATTTCTGACTCAATTTATAAATTTTAGTCGTATCGCAGTGTTCGCTCATTGTCACCTTAAAATAAACTTAAATTCATTAAAATAATATCTTCTTTAAACAAAAGTCTATATTATTGAAAATCATGAAATATCGACACCCTTCCACAAACTGATTGAATGCTTAATCAGTAACCACTTGGACTACTCTAATAGCTACTAGCAATATCCGCTAGGATCCAGTCCCATAGAAATTTCGGAATTTATTTAATTTTATATCAATATATCCTATAGGTAGTTAGGAACTTGTTCCAGATTAAATTTGTCATTTGAATATTATTTGATGAATAAATTTTCGTTCATCCATCTTTTCCACAATTAAATAAGTTAATGCTGTTATCTTACGATACTAAAATAAAAAAAATACACCAGGATGTACAGGAACGATTGACCTTGCAACTATCTTCATTAGGATTATTCTTAATATTTTCATTCCATTTATTCATCGGCTCTTCTATCATTGTAAATAAAGAAACTAATTAAATTTTAGAAACTAAAATACCTATCCACCAATAGAAATCTGTTACGAACAGCTGTTGTTAATGCTAGCATTTAGTTTATATGTAGTATACCTACAAGTGTACCAATGATATCGTTATAATGTTTATACTGTCATAGTTATAAACATAACTGTCTATTGGTATTAACAGCTCTGTGGCTTGGGAACACTGCCTTACGAATGTACGAAGGAGTGCAAGGCACCTGCACGGCCCGAGCGCACAGCATTATAAATCAAACAAAATGATAGTCAAAAACCGGTACCAACCTATTCTAAAAGGCCGTGGCCTCGACGTCTTCACCACTGTCTGCGAACTTGTCTCCGGATTCTCCAGTCCATAATGAACAAAAGGATGATCAAAAGACTCTACGTTCTTATCACCAATTACTTTGAAATACAATCATAATTTCTTCCACAATTCGGTCATCAAACCCGAAATAAACAAAACAATGTCACTTTTACCACGCACAACAAAAGGTCCACTTTAGCATAACACGCGAAATCCGCCATTGTATTTTAGCCCTATTTATTTATTTTCCGCTTTATTTTGACAGTGTCATTCATGATGTCCTTTTCACTATTTCAAAGAGTAAATCAATTATTTTGGTTGTGTAAGAGTCAATCACTCGCGAATTGATCACAAAATTTAAAATATTTTAACATAAATACACTCGCTCCGAGAGGGGCCACTTTTACTACACGACTCGCAGTTCTCACCTCGAGTAATCGCGTTGGACGACTCGAGCGACGCAGGCAAGTTTTAACCCAACTAAATAAAAAAGCCGCCAGACGAGTTATTTTGGAATGCAGTGCAGGGTCTTTTGAATTTAGTCAGGTAGGCTGCGTTGTTCGACGTGACGTTGCCTCTCCCCGCCCGCTTGCCCCGCCCGGCCTTGCGACCCCCCTCACCGCGCTCACCCACCGCTCTCGCGCAAGCGCGTTCCTTTTCTTGTGAATGTAATAATACCAAAGCCTGGCAACAGTATTCCCATCCTATTAAAAGAATAAAATTTTTGAAATTATTTTTTATCTAATGAAAGAAATTTGTATGTAACAAACATTGAATATTTGAGGATCTATCCTAAAGCGCATACCTAACATAAAGCTATTTTTGCCACCTAGCCTATCTACCACAGCCTCTCTACCTCTAAAGGAATGCCAAAAACATGTTGTTGTGCCTTATGTAGACAATACGATAGATATGTCATAAATATTGCCTATAATTTCAATAATAACAATTCTAAGTAATTACCTATGTTTAAACCTATAGGTAGGTACTTTTTCTTGTTAGCGAGACCCTGGCATATTAAGGTTCTTAAGTAGAGGTAGGTACCTATATACGATTTCTGTCATCTTAGTGTTTTCCTGGTTCCAGTGATTCGAAGTGTCTTTTTCATCCTATTTTACCCGTAAATTGCGGTTATGTAGAGTTGGCAACACTGCTCTACAACCGTTCGCTCTTGGGCCAACTCGGCAGGTCTCGTCTCGACTCGACCAACATAAAGTATATGTCGACGTCACAGCTCCACAGTTCTATACATTGTTCCGAAGCCGTTTATATCTATCTACGTGTCTCATTATACTCATATATTTAGAAGGTAGGTTCACAGAAACTATGCCAATAAGGCCACTGACCGAAGATATTGGATGAAGCCTAATCGTCCAAAAATTTTGTCATTTCCGGTTTGAATGTAGTGAATACTATTTTAATATAAAGATAAAGATATCTCAGCGCATAAAAATACCCATTCGCTCTCAATACGCAAGGTAATTGTCCTCGCACAGCTATTTTTAAATCTGTATGTAGGTAGATGGTGTAAGTACATAATACCTATGTGTTGGTAACGTTTTGCTTAGTGGTGGGCGGGTTGACCTGTAGTCATTCCCATCTAGAGGGAGTAGTGGCTCTCCTGACTGCACGACGTTCTTCAAATAAATTGGCACTCGACAGCAACCGGCATAATACTGGGCGAGGTGGCAGACTGTACGTACCAACCGGCATGTATACGATAATCAATAGATATTTTCAGGAGGCTTTCGTGGAGGGCGAAAGCGAGCTACAGCTGCGATAGCGCTGTCTCACTCCCCCGTAATTTACGTAGAATATGACAAAAAACTCGAAGGTACACAATTTTATTTTTTCTCTTTTAAAGGATGCATATTTGCATTTAGATATTAAGGGTTCTGAGCTGAGCGTAGTTTGCTATCCGGCTAAAGAATACAAGACCACTCCCATTCTTACCATGGCTGGCGTAAAAGACGTTTAAGGGAAGGAAGTATTCTCGTAAATATAAGCATATCCAAGAAGGTTTGACATCAGCCAAGTGTTTTGATGACCCCATTAAGGGAAAATAAAACATCGCGCGCTTATGCGGACCCTAGGCTCTTAACTTGTAGGACTTAGGTTAGTTAGAGGCCAGGTATACGTTGAGATGATTAAGTATATTTATTTACCTAAGTTGAGATTATCATTGGCAGAGATGAGGTTATCAAACATCGGGGACATTGATACTGATTTTATTTATTTAGATAAGATATCGCGTGGGATGAAATGAAGGTCTTTCTGCTTTATTGATAATCAGTCTAGAGGAAATGGGACTAATGATGACGTCAATGATGAGACTTGCATGACCTTTATAAAAGACCATTTTCTATACCAAAGATTAAACAAATTGCCTCGAAATTCTTTGTTCTATACCGTCTTTTAATACTAAGGAGGCTCACGGCCCACATAATGGAAAGTTATCCTACTCCATGGACGCCTGCATCACCAGGGTGTAACGTGCGCGTTGCCAACTGTGTAGATATTTTTTCACACTCTTTGAATAACTCTATGTTGCATAAGAGAAAACCGTGGTAAGGAGTTGATTCCACAACACCCATGAATACGTGGAAGAAAATTTCTCTCAAAGCGCACTGTATATGATGACTTTGACTCCAAGTATGGGGGTAAACTTCCTTTCCCAGGACTGGATCTAGGTATTCCTTACTAAAGTATAAGCAGACTACACTACCTACCTGAAGTTAAAAAATTGTTTTTTGTTCATGGTTGTTATCTACGAGTCTACGACTCTACATTGTTTTTTTTTTGGAAATTGGATAGTGTTGCTATGGGTTTTTATCTACGAAATTACATATTCCTAGGGGTTTTTACAAATTATCTTTAATAACGCCCATCACGCGTTATTTTGATCAAAATTTTAAAAAAGTAGAATCTCTTTTTAGACTCGTTTTTATATCTTTCTACCTTTAGATGATGTTTATATATATAAATACTATAGTATAACACCCGGCACATAAGTTGGTCACAAACGGGAAATGCGGGGGGCTGCGCACGTTAAAATTTGTATGAAAAACGGCTACTGCGCATTCAAGGTCATTTCAGTTATGCATATTTGCCACGAACTATACTTACGGTGCTTACTTAATTAAAAATCTTATAGACTGCTCAAACCCGTCATAATCATACTTTGGATGACTTAGAACATCATTTAGTAAACCGGTTTAGTATCCAAAGAAAGGTCGAGAATTATTCACAAATCTATACCGGGGCACTAACAATACATTTTTTTACTCCATCTTATGCCCGCATAACTTTATCTCATTTCTAACGGTATCCTACATCGCCGGCCTTCTAGGACATACCTTCATCATACTTGTTCTTATTAGACTTTAGTTACTAATTTTGTCTTATATCACATACCAGCGACCCGCCCCGGCTTCGCATGGGCATAAAAACCTTCCTTTTGAATCACTCTATCTATTAAAAAAACCGCATCAAAATCCGTTGCTTAGTTTTAAAGATTTAAGCACACAAAGGGACATAGGTTCAGAGAAAGTGACTTTGTTTTATACTATGTAGTGATAGTGATATATACTCACAGTTTTACAAAGAATATATGCTCTACTCATCACTGAGTAGGTAGGGGTTATATGAATAAATTATTTGCTAGGTACATAGGTCGTATATGGGTGTCGTGAACGGGGTGGTAGGAGGCGGGCGGCAGACAGGGGTAGATTAAATTTCGTACCACACCACTAGGTACCTCGAGCTCGGCTGTATTCATCACCCTTAGGGCTGCAATTGCTTCCCGGTGTATTTTGAGCTTGAAATACTCTAGGTATTTCTAGTTCCGTAATGATGCAGTGTAGTTACCGGGTTTAAAATATAGTATTTTCTTTATTCCTGTGGGTATCGTGAGGGAATGAGGACTCAAACTTCCTTTGTTGGACTTTGCGATAAGTAGCGGATTTCGCCAACAGCAACTTAAGATGGGGTGACGTTAGACTGGCGGTCGTAAACATAATGAAAATTCTTATAGTGCGCATTTAGTCCCTCATGAAGAAAGTTGAAAAGATCCCTTTCTGTAAAGATCCCTTTCTTGGATAAGTTCGCCATTGTACTTTTGCTTTATTTCTATGCTTTTATATTCACTTTAGTTTAATTAAGTAAACTCATTACAAATCCTATACTATTAAACCAAGAATTTCGAATCGCCCGCGGTCTCGAGGCAATTTTTTTTAATCTATCTATGCTATTAAACGAGCAATATTTGTATATATCTATAGATTTATTTGTACTCGCGTTTTCGAAAACGGCTCTACGATTTCTTTGGAATTTTAAACATAAGTTCTTACTTCTTACACAAAAATATAATCTGACTAGGTTCCATGTCTGGTTAAATTAATTTTACCCATATCTTCACGCAAAAAGATTTTCTGCATAAAACGAGGGAAGCTGGTCGCCCAGGTGCTAAAAACTTAAGAAAAACTGAAGCGACACGGTTTGAATCTGGGATGCTGCCAGAGAAGCGCTATGATGTTAGAGTGAGATTTCTTAGAAAGTTACGTACAGGTTTTGCTTAAGTAGAGCTACAGTGATTCCTTGGAAAGCATATAACGAAATTGTTTTTTAATTAAGTCTATTTAGGGCGATTTGCTGACGAGTATGAAATAAAACTGTTGCGAAATGTCGCTCACTCACTTTAGTAGAGCTTTTGACCTTTTGGGTACAGTGGAAATCAAATCCAGTGAGGTAAAAAAGTCTTAGAATCCATGAAAACGTAAAAAGACGTAAAATCCATGAGCTAAAGTAGAGATGTCGCAAAATATAAGTAAGTAACAATTTTTGGCACCATGTTTCTTTTCCATGGTGCCTCCATGACAAAATTAGTGATTTGAAAG
Source organism: Apomyelois bistriatella (assembly GCA_947044815.1). Lineage (NCBI taxonomy): Eukaryota > Metazoa > Arthropoda > Insecta > Lepidoptera > Pyralidae > Apomyelois > Apomyelois bistriatella. Next base: position 4,173,541 of record OX345688.1, read on the forward strand.
TTTAGTAAGAACCTTTTTAAAAGTAAATTTTATTTATTTATTTTTTTACTTCCATTCGTACAAGATTTATTAATTTCCAACCTAAATTCAATGTTGTGTACTGGACTGGCTGATTGGTTATTACGTTCATATCTGCTGGGTTACGTACATAAGTACATACATACATTGAGCAGTTACGAGTGTGCGTGTATTCAAGTACGGTGAATTTCAACCTTACTGACTTGTTATTAAATCCATTTTTAATTTGTACCTAGTAATTTTACGATAACGTTCATTACGCGTATGTATCTCAACTTTTATGTACCTAACTAAAATATGTATTATCTTGAATCTCCTTTGTCAAGTACATTTTGATTAACTTTCGCACGCAAGGGATTGTACTAAATGTTTACAATTTTAACACTTTCGCTGCCAGAGTTTTTATAACAATGCATATTTTATTGTTCACGAGTATACTCATAGATGGCAGCGAGAGGGTTAAATTTGTTGTTATTCTCGGACTTCTGTCGTGTTTGTTCCAATACTGGTGTAAGATTTTCAATCTGCATGAGGCTATCGAACTCTTTTTCGAATTGATAGGGATTTGTATCTTATCAATATTTTCGAATGACGTATTTAAAAAAAATATAGATAGGGTATCTAGAGCCTCATGACTCTAAGAACATACTAATAATGTACGGCTTTGCACACGAAAACGTTATTGCAAATTATCATTACTTGTATTGCAGCATACATAGTAAGTAAAGTCAATTAATTGTAACCGTAGACTTACTAAAGAAATCGCCTTATGCGCTTCCCACCTTATCAAAATAATTCCGAGACAACAGCAAGTGATGTCATTTGTTATCTACTGCAGTAGATAACAACCTTATTTTCATTGCTTTACGTGATACTTACACAAAAGAAATACTTACCTTAATATTTTATGGCTATAAATTCAGTCAGAAAAAAATTGATACAATTTATATAACTTGTCACACGGGCTATTTAATTTTTTTTTTTTGCACCTAATTCTTTAAAATCGGCCCAGTCGTTTATGCGCTATATACGATGGAACATAAATACATATGTATGTATAGTCTATGTAGACTGCCAAAATCATTACCCTTTCCTTTTGGCTTCGCCGTAGTCGGATAAAAACCACCCCACATTGAAATATGAAATTATATTTAAAATATTAAATACTCGTATTATAAAGATAAAAGAAAGCTTTGATTGTTTGCCTCTTGCGTACTCTACCGACAACAAATAGTAGAAATTATATATGTACAGTTCACAGAGCGCTCGGTCGACTAGCAGTACAATTTTTTATATACAGCGCACAATCGGACGATCAGTCGCCCGATTTGAAGACCCACAATACAAAGTTGGCCGATAAGTCGCTGGATGTCTGCTTCTACGTACCGGAGAGAGAATTGTGAAATGGAATAAAAGTTTTCGACATGGCTTCAACGCCCTTTTACCTTTTTTAAATGGTTTTATAACGTTACTAATTTATTTTTTACAAGAATGAATATTTGCGTCACAATATTAATTAAAGTAAAGTTAGAAATAACTTCGTTGCAAGTATTTATATTCTAGAGTCAGCCTCTGGGTGTTCGGTTAGAAAATGAAAAATGTAGAGTTACGCCTTGGCCCCCTGGCAATTAAATAGTACCTATACCTACCTAGTAAGTCAATATGGTCCTACTCATTCTTAAGCAACATCGAAAATTGGAGAGTTATTATATGACTAGCTTCCGCCCGCGGTTTCGCCCGTCACGGGAAAAGTGCTTTTTCCCTGGATGAAAGGTATCCTTTGTCCTTCTAATTACTTCTATCTATGTGTATGCGAAATTTCAGGAAGATTGGTGCAGTAGATAGGACGTGAAAGCGGAACAAACAAACTCACTATCGCATTTATAATTTTACTAGCTGTTCCCCGCGGCTTAGCCCCGCGTGGGACTCGGTTATATCGCGCCCATAAGTAGCCTATGTTTGACCTCAGGTTGTTATCTACATCCCTACCAAATTTCATCACATTTCATCGGTCCAGCAGTTTAGCCGTGAAGAGGTGACAGACAGACAGACAGACAGACAGACAGACTTTCGCATTTATAATATTAGTATGGAAGTATGGATATGGATGGATTAAGATGCAGACATCATACAAAATACATGTCGAAAAAAAAGTATTCGCTACCAAAAGAAAAACAAAAACACGATTAGTTGAGAAAAGGTGTATGATGACTGTACCAGGTAACAGATAAGTCGGGTCAAGACTCCAGGTAGACAATGTTTTTTGTTCAAAATGTAACGTTGTATTATTATTTCTGGTAAAATTGTTTTAAAATAAAAATAACAGGATTGACCTTCATAGTCACTATCTTTACATACAAAGCTGTAAATAATCCCAACTAATCCTAATTAATACCTATAAAAATGTGAAAGTCAGTTTTTTTGTTACATCTTCACTTTAACTATTTGAAATTTCGCATAAGTACACATAGTTAAAAGTACTGAGAAGGACATAGGGTACTTCTTATACCAGGTAAAGCACAGTTCCGGAGGGAATTTTACACGTGCGAAGCCGCAAGCAAAAGCTAGTTATGTATATACACGGTAGAAACATACACACTCAGTGGCGAAACCATGGGGAACAGCTAGGCTAAACTAATGCACTGCAAATAAGTATATTTGCAGTGCATTAGTTTAGAACTTAATTGAGTAAAATTTAATAAAAAATACAGAATTGTTCTACCAACGTCATCATATGTATTGATATCATGCTAGAACGGTACATGAGATTACACTTTTAAAAATACGTAAGTAATTGAACTTTATTCTTATCTACGTAAGAATGACACAAATTGAAAGGATGCACCGTGTTTTTAGACGTATTTGTTATTAATTCATAACGGGGTCACATACAGATACTCATGGATGCATTAGGTAAATAGGTGTAATGATAAGCGAAAAACTACCTTATTTTATGAGCCATAAGGTTTTGACTACCCTTGTTGCGATAAATGCAACAATTAATAAACGTGTACAATAACAATTAGGGTAAACATACACAGGGCATAGTTTCAAAGAAATAGAGACCAAGTAGCTTCAATTCAAATAATTACAGCTATATTATATGTACTTTAGAACGTATATATTTATATGTTAGAACATCTCTATCTTCATTGAGGATATTAAATATTTGCCTGTTATGTTAGAATGGGGCTTTTCAAATCAAAACAGAGCTAGCGCGAGTGCCTGCACGCACGAAAAATTTTAATCGAGATGAGTGCCGCATACATTTGGTGAGGTTAGTCACACACATAGACATTTTACTGTCTTTTATCACACTTCATACTAATATTATAAGGGACAGATTTGTATGTTTGTATTTATGATTGTAATGAATAAACTATAAAACTACTTGACCGATTTCAATAAATCTTTCACCATTTATAATGCTTGTGTAGTGAAACCGCAAAATACAGCTAGTCATTCTCACTGCTAGGTTGCCAGCGCGCGAGTGTCACGTTGAAGGATCGTTTCGAGACCTCGGTTTCAGCGAGAACGTTCAAATCCTATAGGCAACCCCTTAGACGATGACGAATTTCGATATCGATTTCGAATGCTTTTTTTTCGGGATGAAAGGTAAGTATGTCCTTTTCAATACTCCTAGCTATGTGTATACGGAATTTCACTAAGATTGCTTCAGTAGATAGGGCGTGAAGAGGTAACAAACGAACATACAAACTCATTTTAGCATATATAATATTAGTTGGGATGATGTAATCAAAGTATCTATGTTTGTATTTTCCTCTTTGTACGAGTATATTTTGTTCCACTGTTGAAATAATGAATTTTTGTCTTGTACTCATCATCATCATCATTTCGTGTAGGTGACACGGCCAATCGACCATGCACACCCTGGTGTCAGAGTTCTTCGAACCTTATACTTACATCTTAGTTGGAATACTTTTCTGTGCGGCCCACTGTACTCGACTATACAAATGCAGGTTTGTAGGTTGTAGGTGGTTCCATCATGAATATTGATCGATGGTTTTCTGTATACACACTGACGTCGAACAGTCTGGGTGACCGTTCTGTACCTTTAAGTTAATTTGCTGGCTTTATACGTATTACCATAGATTAAAGAATTTGCCTTAGAGCCGCGCACGATTCCTAATGCGCGCGATTCCTAATTCTATGCGTATTAGTTATTACTGATGCGTTTATTCATGAATGAATCCGCTAATGGATCTGTGGTGTTGTGTCAACGTTCTTTAAAATAAATGAATCTTCTAAATAGTTAACTCATAGATTAAGAAAATAATCCTGGCGTCTGCGCGCGTTTCCAAATTCTATGAGGTACTTAACTAGTTTTTTTTATAATAATTAATCATCATCGTTTCAATGTATTCAATATTATGTTTTATGTTCCATAGATTTATGTACTACTTTCACGTAAAATATTAGACCAACTAAAGGAGAGGCTGTCGTGTTGTATAGACGTAAGTATAAAACGGATGGCTAAACATAGGGAAATATGGAAATTGCCCCACAGACTAAAACTGTGTTCTTAAATTATAGATAGGCAGACAGATTTTGAAGGGCATAATGTTCATGTTCTGTGTACAATCTGTGTCAAATCTGTGTACAAAACAAGGAATTTTGGAATCACACAGTCAACCATGGCACAGGATAGATACTAAAGTAGTCATGTACCTATACGCTCAAATCAGAAAGATATCAACCAAACTGGATAGCAATATGACAGATAAATAGGTTAGGTATTTTTATCGACAAGACTATTAGCTAATATAATAAAGATGAAGAGTTGTTCGTATTGTAGTGTAGTGTAGTATAAAACAAAGTCGCTTTCTCTGTCCCTGTGTTCCTTTGAATGTTTAGATCTTTAAAACTACGCAACGGATTTGGATGCGGTTTTTTAAATAGATAGTGATTCTAGAGGAAGGTTTTTATGCCCATGCGAAGCCGGGGCGGGTTGCTAGTAATTTATATAATCGATATTTACTGGAAATATACATTCATTCTAACTATTTGATAATGCATTTCATCATAAGTTTTAAAACCGCCGCCAATTTTCTACCAGTTATTCCGGAAATCCCTGACAGGGTTATGTCCACCAGTGGACATCTTGAGATCGAAATGAAACGAATAAATTTTACAGCTGCTAAGTGCCGCCAACACGAACAGTTTGACGTTGTGCTTGCGTCGTGCTGACGCAGCCACTTGTTTACGATATGCGATGGTAAAAGTTATACTTACATAAAAAAAATTACGGAATTAGATATGAGTCATGTTATTTTTAACCAACTTAAAATAACGAGGATTTGAGAGCTGAAATTTTTCGTACTTATGTAAGACCGATGATAACATATTCTTAAACTGTACATTTAGTTCAATGTTAGTTTGATTTGATGATATACCTAACGGTGCGTCTACCACGAGATTTTGTAAAAGCGGACGCTAGCGACTGCGTTAGGATTTTGTATGAAATTTCTTAGTTACCTTACCACGGTGGTACTAAATTAAATTTTTCACAAACAGAAGAAATAAATTTACTTAATCAAGAAGAAACGGGAAAAAATGAACCAGTAACATTAGCGACATCTTTAACAACGACACTACAAGATCATAGTGCTATGGAGAAGGAAAAAAGTATGCAGTGCGGAAATAATGAAAATCAAAATAGTAGTAGCAAAACCATGTCACTAGATGGCGCTATGATACATAGACAATGTAAAAAACCTCGATTATATTTGATTGGAGATGAAAATTTTAGCGGTCTCACGGCAATATTGAATAAATTTAAATTAGGAAAATGTAATAATTATAAAGTATATGGGCATATTGTATCAGGTGGGAGAAGTTCTGAGTTTCTCAATTATTGTGACGAACTAAAAAGTAAATTGACTGAACAAGATGTTATAATTTTAGGTTTTGGAAATCATGATAATGACATTTATAAATTATTTTCCAATATTAGTATTGTGTTGAATAAATTAAAAATAGCTTCTATAATTTTAATGCCAATTATATATAATCCTTATATTAATTACAATTTAAATCAATTAAATTCTGAAGTAAAATTATGGACTAAACATTTTAAGAATTGTAATCATATTGACATGAACAATAATTATGACTATTATATAGCCTGCAATAAGATTAATCAATGCATCGAATACATAGAATACAAGAATACATATCTGTCGTACGAATTTATAAGAAAACATTTACGTCAGGCAAACATCAGTTCACGTAAAAGTAAGATGCCTCGGAAAGGTACAATACCATATTATTTTCCAATAAATGATAAAAGTAAGCATGAATTGACAGATAAAAATGATGTTATCAGTCAGAAGTCGCCAAATAACATAAATGCAACAAATGATCTTTTTCGTGCAAAATAAGCATAATGTTTTTGTAATTATGCATCAAAATATACAGGGTTTGCGATCTAAAAAAGAAAACATTGAACTTACACTTTCAGATATTAAAAACCATACAAACCCGGATGTTTTATGTTTTACGGAATCTTTCATTAAAGTAGGAGATGAGAGCACTGCATGCATAACAAACTATAAGCTAGCGGCAAATTATTCTAGAACATATAAAAGGGGAGGAGCTTGTATTCTTGTAAAAAACTGTATTGAATGCAAAGAAATCACAAAATTCAACAATCTCTTGACCCCCAGCCTCTTTGAGTTTTGTATTGCTGGTTTACCCTCCAATAAAATTATTGTTATATGTATATATCGTATTCCATCTCGACTAAAAAGACATATTGAGTACTTTTTTAATAAATTTGACGAATTGATGTTTAAATGTTGTAATAAATACTCAGATCATAAAGTTATAATAACTGGTGATATGAATATAAATTTGCTAGTAAAAAACAATAATTCGTCAAGATTTAGGGAGATTTTTGATAAGCATGGTCTGACGTCTCATATAAACATGCCAACAAGGAAAGCAAATTGTATCGACCTTATATTAAGTAATGGTCTGTCAAATGTTTATGGTTATACGTTGTCGTTATGGCTTTCTGATCATGACACAGCTCAAATTTTAAAATTTGAAACAAAAGATAAAAAGATAATTTCAGAAAAATTTTTCTCTTACAAAAGATGTTACTCAGAAGAAAACATGGATAAATTTAAAAGTTATTTGTCAAACCTTTCTTTCTCAAATGTTTATGAAATAAGTGATGTTAACCTAGCATTTAATGAATTTCATGATATTTTTAGCCTTTTATACAATCTTTGTTTTCCTAAAGTCAGGGTAAAAAACTTAACGACAAAGTCAACTTGGATAACCAAAGGTTTAAAAATTAGCAGTAAAATAAAACGACACATGAGATTTAAATACTATTCTACAAAAAATCAAACCGATAAAATAAGTTATAATAGATACAGCAAAATATTAAAAAAATGTACAAATTTATCAAAAAAACTAAGTAACCAAAAATATGTAGTTAATAGTAAAAATGTTTGCAAAGCCACATGGAACGTTATTAAAAAAGAATGTAATAAAAATAATAGTAAGGTATTTATTAATAAAATTTTATATAATAAGAATGAAATTAGTAATCCAAAGGACATGGCTGAAACATTTAATAATTATTTTATAAAGGAAACAAATAAATTGAATAATGATATAGAGAATACATTGCATGATAGTTTAAAAAATTCTATTTTTTTGCAACCTGTAGGTGATGAGGATGTAGTAAAGATTATATCGTCACTTAAAAATACGCAATCTGAAGGTTCTGACAATATATGTACAAAAGTTATCAAACATTGTAAAGAAGAAATAAGTCACGTATTAGCGTATTTGATAAATTTGTCTTTGCAAGAAGGTGTTTTCCCAGAGAAACTTAAAGTTTCTGTTGTGAAACCCTTGCATAAGAAAGGCGAGAGGACAGATTTGGCAAATTTTAGACCTGTATGTATGCAATCCATATTTTCAAAGGTTTTTGAAAAAGTCATGCAAAGGCAAATAAGTGAGTTTTTTACAAGATTTAAAATCTTAAAAGAAGATCAGTTTGGTTTTCAAAAAAATAAGTCCACAACACTTGCAGCTTTTAATTTAATAAACACAATTTTAAAAAACATTAATAAAAATGATTACACAACTGTACTGTTTCTTGACATGTCTAAAGCATTTGATTTCGTTTCTCATGATCAACTTCTGGATAAACTAGAACGCAGTGGAATAAGAGGTCCAGCTCTAAGCTGGATAAAATCTTATTTGACGGACAGAGATCAGTATGTAGAACTTGAACAAATAAATTCTGATCATGTAGTACAGTCTTATAGGTCTGAGTTAAAAAAGAATAAATATGGGGTACCACAAGGTAGTGTATTGGGTCCACTGTTGTTTGTTTTCTACATAAACGACATATTTGATGTAATTAAGCAAAAAGCAATACTATTTGCTGATGATATATCGGTCATAGTAACTACTCCTAAAGATGAAAATTTAGATAAACACAAAAATGACATTATGAATAATTTAGAAATATTAGAGAATTGGCTTAATAAAAATAATTTAAAAATAAATATATCTAAAACTAAACTTATGAATTTTAATAATTTTAAACATAAATGTATTGACGTAAATTATGACGGACAAATTCTACGGAACGCTACGAATGCGACATTTCTAGGGATAAAAATAGACTCAAATTTGAATTGGAAGGGACATATTGACACTGTTAGTGGTAAAATAAATAAATTTGTGTACGCAATATACAAGTTAAATAAAGTTTCTAATAGGAAAACAGCCGTAACGACTTATTTTGCTTATGTTGAGTCTGTGCTTAGATATGGTTTAATGATATGGGGCAATGGGACTAACATACAAAAAATATTCTTGTCACAAAAAAGGTGTATCAGATCAATATGCAACATAGCACCTGATGTTTCTTGCAGACCATATTTTAAATCGTTAAAAATATTACCAGTTCCTTGCTTATACATATTTGAAATAAGTGTTTTTGTTAAAATGAATTTTCAGTATTTTGTTCAGGCAAAAGACTTCTATCAGAGGTCATCCAGAAATAGAAATAGGATTATTCTTGATGTAGTTCCAAAAACAAAAAAGTTTAGCAATAACTGCTCTGTTATGTGCAGTAAAATTTATAATAAAATTCCAGCAGAAATAAAAGATCTTTCGCTAAATAAATTCAAATCATCTTTACGCAGTTGGTTGCTGGAAAAAAGTTACTATACATTAGACGAATTTTTAAATGACGATGCATAGATTAGTTTTGTTTGCAATTATATGTACTTAACTACCTACTTATGAATTAATGGATGTTTTTATTTTTATCAATTTGTATGAATTTTTGCATGCTGTGGACAATGGCTAAATAGGTTAAGGACTCTAAATTGTTATTATGAACATCACATTGTACCCTATTTATTGCAAATAAAGGATTATCTTATCTTATCTTATCACAAAATATATAATAGTACTAACGTAACCTCTTTCACCCAGAGGCGTTGTACAGGTTTGCCATAAAAAATTGCTAACGCAGGGTTTGCGTTTATGAAAACTCGTGGTAGACACACAAGAGTGGCTTGAGTGTTGAGATTGTGGGCTAGAGATGAACGAACCACAGTTTATAATAGGATAGTTATGAATTTCTTTAGGTAATACTTATAGAGTATACTCTATAAGTAGTCCACTGTCTAAAGAAATTCATAACTATCCTATTTTGAGATGTATATATTTTTCTATGTGACTCATCAAGCTTATTAGTTTAGTTTGGACCTGACCTAAGCGCAGGCTGCGCAGGTTTGGCTCCGATAAAGGCATCACTTCCAAGAACAAAAGGTTTACAAAATAGACGATATACTTATAACAAGAAATAAAAACATAATAAATTAGAGAATATTTTAAGAATTAAAGTGGTCCAATTTTATGAAATAAAAAAAAGATATAAAATATATATTTTATCAAACGCTTATGGTAACCTTAAATACAATAACTAATAAGCTAAGTTACTACTAATTAATGATTAACAGTGGCCCCTACCACGGAAAGCAAAGTACTGGACGTCCAGCGACTAGATGGGTCGATGATATTAGGAAAGTTGCTAGCAATAACCTGAATTGCGGTGGTTCAGAGTAGGGATAGAAGGCGTAAATAGAGAGAAGCTAATGTCCAGCAGTGGGTTGTGGACTGCTGATGATGATGATGAGTGGCCCCAAACTTGGCAACAGTGTCCTGTGGCCAATAAGTAAGTTTTATTTACTTGTGGAACAATAATGTTTTCCATAAATAGATAAATCCTGACATTCTGTATGTTCTGAATCTACCACAGTATACGCGTAACTTTACAAGCACTAGTAGTGGTATATATTTAGATTTCTATGGTTTAAATAAATGAACGATGTGTTATATGCCGCTTGTCGTTACCCGGGCTCATTACGAAAGTCGCAGTAATCGTTAGATGAACGAGGTTAGGGTGTGGCATTCCCGTACGCAGTATCTACAGCTGTAGATATACTACAATACACTTTTTACCTTGTCCCTGTTTCTATGGAGATTACACAAAAACAAAAGTTGTGAGTGTAGATAAGCACTTATAGTCATTCGATTTTGTATTGAAAAAAAAAAGAATATTATAAAAAAATATATATTTTTTGTCCTAATATCCATACTTCCATACTCCATACTAATATTATAAATGCGAAAGTCTGTCTGTCTGTCTGTCTGTCTGTCTGTCTGTCTGTCTGTCTGTCACCTCTTCACGGCTAAACTGCTGGACCGATTGTGATGAAATTTGGTAGGGATGTAGTTAACGACCTGAGGTCAAACATAGGCTACTTTTGGGCGCGATATAACCGAGTCCCACGCGGGCGGAGCCGCGGGGAACAGCTAGTTTATAATATATTTTTAATACATACTATGTTTTGACACTAATGAAATAAAAAGTAATAAAACTTTTATAAATAAATGGAACTTAATCATTGTGTTAAAGTTATGGATTCTAAAATGGTCAATTTGCACAACGCCATCTATCTTACAGTGGTGCCAACGCTTAGTGCGATGTAGCAACGTCTACGCGGTGCTACGAAGTTGCTTTCGAGACCTACGAACCTGATTATAGCGCTACGAAACGTTTGCATAGTTCTCGTGATTTCCTAGAGAAGTCTCAGCAAGCAGTGTATTGAATTATGATTGCGAAAATAAATTGTAAGATGAATAAGTAGTAAGTGTACTCAACATTTACAAGACCGTACAATAGATACCGAAGAGCATTATGCAAAGAACTAAAATTTAATTTCCGTCCGTCTAAATTTTCGGACTAATGTTGTACACATTAGAACATATGAACGCATTACATAAAAATATTTATAATTGGCTTTTATTTATATCAACTATTAATTCAGAATGATTTCATGTAAATTCCGCCTATGGCAGTGCCTACCTAATGACATTTCTATTTTAAGCTCTCCGTGTCGCAATAGTTATTAGGCTGTGCCAGATAAAAAATCTGTCAGTGTTGGTCAATAAGACACCCGGATCATGTTCCTATTGGTCTGGCTTCCCTTTTAAAAAATTACCACGGAGGTCAGACGGCAATCTCTCCATTGTAAAAATACTACCAAGTCTAGGACTGATTAAAGCGTAGGTATCGCATTAGATGAGGAAACACGGTCGAATTATGATGACATCCAGTATTGGTATGTTTCATGTTATATGCGACTGCTCTGCTCATTATTTCTAAATATAAAGCGTCCAAGTATAATGAACAAGCAGGAAGTAGGTTAACTATAAAAAAAAAACAAAATATAGTATCTTACCATTTTATTAAATCTCGCAAAATTTATTTGCTTATTTTATTGCTAATAACAATCACATTTTACTTTGGCATACCTATTTCTTAGTCTTTATTCACTTAAAATTATACATTTATTTCTAAACAAACCAATACTACCTACCCCATAAATGATTATTCCTTATAAAACGTATCATAGAGAATTAAATATTTTTATTTACTTATTATGTTTTTTTGCACAAACCATACAGCACATACAGCGTGTTAAATAAAACACCATATATCTGCTGTGTTATATACTACTTTGCTTCAGCATATGTTATAGTTAAGTGAATTTCCTATTATAAAGAGGACATTTTACAAGGTATAATAGTTGAATTTGCATTGAATACACATTATTTTTTGTAGATTTTGTCGACATACAAATTATATTTACAACACAAATAAAATAAGTATGCAGCATATATTTATGAATACGTAACTAACTACATACTCGTACCCATCAGATAATCTAATAATATCTACATTATTTTAATAGATTTACAGGCGGTCGCTTATTAAGCTGTGCAATACAGAAATGCAATTAGATGTACAGTCAACATTATAAATATTTTACCCTATCAGGAATGCAAGAATAATATTACTAATTTTTTAAATATTCTGTTAACGTAGACTGGATTAATAAAAAATCACTAATGCAATAATTTGTGTTTTAATGTTATCTTTAACCTTAAAATAAGGCAAGTTATTATTGTTGACTGTACTCGCATTTTGATGATTGACTCTTTCTCGTTAACCGAATCTTAAAATTAATCAAATATAGCTATGACTAGATTAATAAAAGTTATAATAAGTATAGATAAATTGGCAAGGACGTTAATTTATTTGATGTTACTGGACGCGAAATATTAACATTCATCATAGAAATACACCTTTATCATATAAATACTTAAAAAGTAATAAGAAATGAAATTAAAAATATAAAAATCCGTTATACCGTTGTAATACTACCGACTTAATAAACGCGTTTGAAAATTGTGCTATAAAGGTTATTTTATGTTGTTTTAATTACAAATAACATACCTACTTATACCAAAATCACCTACTTAATTTGGCACATTGATTCACAGTCTCATCCTCTAAAAAGTCAGAAAGACGAGAATTTAAAGTTATATAAAAGTTAAATAAGTTACATTATTTAGTATATCCATAATCCTACTTCAATGTAATATTTAATTTTACATAAAAAAACCTTAATATTTAAATATTTTAATTTAATTTTGGCATAATGATTTTCCCTTGATTTCCTATCAAGATGATCAAGAGCTCTATGAGCAGAATTTTTAAAAAAAACTTAGCTTCTTTTTATGAAAAAACGACCAATAATTTTCTTCTATCTTTCAATTTAATAACGCTTTTGTTATTTGGTTTTTTATAGTTGTATATTTGTCTTATCGAATCAGTTACAATAACAGATTTGTAGATACATTTGCTAGGGGTGTTCCCAACGCTAACTCGAACACACAATCAAAACATTACTTGTCTTCTGGGTCAGCTAGAGCAGCTTATTTATTTTTTCCTCGAGTCATCATCATTTCGTGTAGGTGACATGGTCAATTGACCAAGCACACCTTGGTGTCAGAGTACTTCGGAACCGCCTATCGGCATCTGACGTACAGGGAGCACGAATCACGAATGACGTGTATCCTTGACTGATTTACTGATATACTTTGTACATAGATACGTAACATCATTAGAACAAATTCTGATAAACAGAATGCGCACTTGTAAAGAAATTCAAAATACTTAGATTATCGGCTAAACGGACCTTCATTCCCATCAAATTTTTTGGTAAATCGGTTATAAACTACTGCCTCTTAAGTAAATACAAGTTAACTTATCGGCTGAAGTCACTTTTTAGGTGTTCATTGAGTGCTTTGGCTTGTAAATTTCAGCGATTTAGGAGCATGTTAAAGGCTAAAGCTTGTAGAGTCGATAGCTTAAGGTTCAAGTTTGATGTGTGGGTCTCAGGAAGGCGGCTCGGGTGGCGCCGGTGGGCCGGTCGGTGGCTGCAGCAGCTTGGCGGCTGCCGGGAAGCCCGCCAGATCGAAACCAGGGGGCGGCACGATGCCTGCCGCGGTTGCTGTCCCTTGGAGATATGCCACGAGTCTGGAATATTATTTTTAATGTTTATTGTGTTAGCGCCCGGTAACATCACGTGACAGGTATCGCCCCACTACAGGTAAACCCCTCTTGGCAATAGTAGTGTCGGGGTGAGTATGAGGGACACGCTCTCTTCTCCTTGGGTTCGCCGAGCGGTGCAGACGTGTATTGTGCTCTAGTGATTTAACATGGCCTTTATTAGTATTTGATATTGATATGATATTGCTGTTGATAATTTTAATGTGTTCCAATGTAACTGTAGATTAACATAGGTAGGCACGGACGAGGGATTGGTACGCTTCAGGCTGGATCCCAGTGATAGGAGCGGGGTTGGTGCTCCTATCTTTACCGTGATTAGTGCCAAAGCTTAGACACGAATGGGTAATTCGGTCGGATAGCTAATAATTGTAGCTGTTTTTCTACTTTTTGGTTGAAAAGTTGTCTTAAGTTCGTTGACTTGATATTTTTTATAAAAATGTACTTATGTTTTCCCCATTTATACAACAATACCCACTCCTTATCATTCATACTCGTACGTGTAAGTATACCTATATATTGAAATTAGACCAAATTACACATAATTACAAATAAATCAAGTCTGATTGAAACAAATGAAATATAAATAAAAATAATTACCTTCTCAGTTCTTCAAGCGCGCTAGCCTGCATCAGAATATAGTTTTTGGCAAGAAGTAAAGTTGCTATTTTCGACAATTTTCTAACGGACGGTGAATGAGCGTAGGGGATGACGCTTCGCAGTTCATCGAGTGCGTCGTTCTGAAATGACAATTGGTTCATTAATCAACTTCGATTCGCTTTTTTGTCTTAAATTTTGCCATAAATTGGCACATTTTGAAAAGCTGACAACGCCCTTTCTTGAAGATAAAATTCTTTATAATTTCTCGATCTCAGGGATCAAGATAGATATACCTACCCTATTGGATAGGTACTATTTAACTTACCAAGTCATGCATTCTTCTTCTTTCTCTTGCGTTTATATTCAATCGGACAGTCTTCCCCTGTCTCATCTTTTGTTTCGATTTACTGTCGCCAATTGGTCTGGAAAGATGAAAATGGTAAAATTATTTCTGGCAAAATAATATTTTGAAGAAAAAAAAGTTTTGTCAAATATAAATGCTAGTGTTGAAAAATTTTTAAGTATCCCTCGACATTTAATTATATTATGTATTATTATACGAAATGATATTAAGTATATTATATATGCAGTTGGCATAATTAATAATAAAGTTTCAGAGTTTAAGTTGCAGGTAGCCAATCCCCATATAGTTCTCAACTACTATATAAACTATAAATACTGGGGTAAGGGGCTGGGGTTGTCGAGTGGAACAAGTGCCAAATAACTGCCCTCGGTAAACAATAGATGGGATTGTGCGCGCTTCGGACCGGGGCGGAAACTGATCCCGGATACTCTACTAGAGGCGGCCGCGACCGAGAGTACGAAAAGTTGTGTCATATTTACATTTTAATTTCGCAATTTTGTACTGAGTTTATGTTGTTACAAAAACTGACAAATATCGGTTTTGCCAAAGGAAATATGTTTTGGTAAATACCTATCAAGTTGATGTGACAGTATTTGCTTTTTACAGTATTTTTTGCATCATACAAAATATAATTTCTTTAACAAAGCAAAAAAAAAAAAAAACAAAAAATTTTTACGAATGTTAAAGTCTCTATCATTAAATACACGTTGTCTGAACAAAATATATGTAATTCTACATATATTGAGTTATAGACACTCCATATAAAATTATATAGACAGAAAAGCTGAGTAATATTTATTTTCATATACTTATAAAAGATATAATTGTTATATTATTATTTTGTCTCAAAAAACAATAAGCATGTACCTACCTACTGAGTTACAGACCATTTCAAGAATCCTACGAGTGTGATTCTAATAAAAAAAAAATTAGGTACTTCAAAAAAACAGAATTTTATATTTGTTCACTTCTGAATGGTTTATAAATCTATAGATTATCGCAACAAAAATCATGAACAATGCGAACAAAATACTGCTAGAGAGGGGAGAGCCGCGGTCACTATTGTGCACAGATGTGCACTAGATCATGATGTTGTTTATGGATCAAGTTAACATACGGCGCCAGTTACCGAAATGGAAAAATTATATTTTTTTAATTATTTTATTTTAAATAAAACACAAAAAGAACTTTTCTGCAATGTCGCTTGTTTACGAATAAGAAAAACTTGCCACCCATAAAAATCTGAAAAATATCATTACTAGTAGGTACACCGTGATATGTTTCGATGTGTAAAGGATGTTTGATTGTCGTTGAGTCCTTTAAGTCAATGATGCTTACTAATCGTTTGATCGACTACATGCAAAGGTGATATTAGAAAGTTTGTACAAGAATAACCTACCTAAAGACTAGTTAAGTATATACTGCCTACGGATTTATACGAAACTTCATGAAAGACTTAACTACAAAAATGGTGAGTCGCATAAAAATTAGTTGTTTAGTTTAGAAGAAGTTAGCGGCTAATCAGATAGATAGCCGCGAATAGTGACAACTATCATATAAGATTCATGTAAACAACACCGTTCTAAAGGTCTTTATGCAAAACCAAGCATTAAGAAGATTAGTTTATTGTAACTACCGGATGCGCCTTTCCTGACTTTCTCTATTGTAAAGAGTTAAATTATATTTGGTTTCGTCATTGTTCTGTGATTCTAAAAAACTGAATGTACCTAGTGCGCATGCCCAGAGAAGAAAGAGATAAACACGCTTATGAATAACTATGAGATTAAATTATAATGCAAATATAACAAATTCAAAGTATATAAAAATATTTAAAACGTTCAAAGTAAATAGCAAATAAAGTAATTCTTATTCTTCCTATGTATATAATTTAGATGTAAATATAATAGGACTAACCTCTGAGCATAGCTGGTGCCAGGTTCAGGTTGATTTTCATCTGTCGGATAGCAGTGCTGTGGAGGCGGAGGGGGCTGGCCACCTTGCATATAGAACCCGCCAAGGCCGACAGCCCCCAGCGGTGTTCTTCTACCAGGCACCGATTGCGGTGGAGAGTGCGACTCTCCAAGCGGCACACCATCCCAAGTCCTTCGCGCCTCCATTATTAAAAAAAAAACTTAGCGCATCACACTGGCGATTTTTACTATTTTTTAAATGTTATTAATTAATTTTAATTTCGAACGCACTCTTCTGATTTAGAATTTGAACTGCGTTGACAGACAGTGCAGAGCGTAATGTGGAAGTTGACGCGGTCCACAGATCGATCGGGGCACGCAGCTGGGGCGCGCACCCTTCTCATCTCACGAGGAGCATTGTTCCAAACCGAATGCGATTGTGATTTATTTTAACGCGTGGATGGCAGGCCGGCTATATCGAATTGCTTTTAAATTATTTTCATTTGTGTAGAACCTGACTACATGCATTCTACTTGTAGTTAATAAATTACAAAAAAATATTAACGATACCACATATCATTCTACCTCCATTATTTGCTTAACCTGAAGCTGGATAGACATCGTTCTTGGCATTAAGTCAGCCTTGTGTACGATATAAAAATTGCATTTTGTAAAATTAAAACCAAAAAAATTAAAATTGAAATGTTCAGCATCAATTATGGTAAAAATAGGTATATACTCGATATATAATGTTAGCCGTCTATATTTTTCTGGATTCTTTTTAAATTCCACGTTGAAGAATTTCCTGTAAAATATATTCTTTACGACAACGATCTATCTACTGACTTTCCTAAAAATATTAGGACGGACAGTAATAAAACGTTCACTAACCTATTAAATTCTTGGCACTATAATTGCCCGATAATAGTCCATAAATGGAGCGCAATTCTGACTCGCTGAGGAGATGTAAAGTTCAAAATGTATAACCATTGACACAAATATATCTGCTTTTGGGAATTTTGGGAATTCGCTCACTCATTTAGTTAACAAAATTGAAATTCTGGACCGCACTGAATAAAGCTAAAATTTTGCAATTTCCACTAAAACCAATAATGGAGAATCCCTAAATAGGATTGACGTCAGACAGGCAGCCGAACATAATGATAGTGCCAAATCTTATTTTGTCCTAAGCACTTAAGGTGATACCTCGGTGAACACTAGCGCCACCGTCATTTAAAAATCATTACTCACTAAAAACACAAGTTATCAAAAATCCCTCTGCTGTAATTAAGGTTCTGGATCTGAAGTTAATTTTAAACATATTAAATTATTAAATTATAATTCCCTGTAGTTACAAATTGCAAAACTGCTAAAAGTGGCCGTTTTAAGCATTAATGCAATTTGTAACTATATGACTTTCAGACTTGTGTTTTCAGTGAGTAATGATTTTTAAATGACGGAGGCGCTAGTGTTCACCGAGGTATCACCTTAAGTACGTTATGAAGAAAAAAAATCTTAAACTTAAGAGCTGTGCTCCAATAGTATACAATTTTTTGTATATTGGTTAAGAAACTTTTGTAACTTTTATTAACTAAATATTAGAATTTGCTCTTATTGGTTTGGTAGAGACCCCTCCACCTGCATATTATAATATCTTTTGCTAGTATTTTCATATCTTGATACCTACGACACGACGCCTACGTTTTTACTTTAAAAAATATCATTAAATACAAAATTATGTAATTAAATTAATTTTTTTTTATTGTAATAAAAAAAATTTAAGTCTCTTTAAGGAAATAGATTGAAAATGAATCTATTTTAAGCACTTATTCTACAATAAATTAACCAGGGAGTCTTAGAGCGTGGGAGGTCCTCAAGGGACTGACCTATTTTTTTTTGATCTTTAAATTAAAAGCCAAACACTCCAATCATTTTTGCGAAAGATTTTCATAACAAGTTATTGGTAAAATTATTATTTACAAATCAATAAATCATTATTTTTTATTATATCTTTCATTTTATGTTAATTATATATTTAAGAAATGACACCCTCGATTCCATAATTCTATGATGTTACTAAAGTCAATTTAAAGAAAAGAAAAGACGATTCAACCATTCGCAATTTGCAATTCGGAAAATCAGAAAGCTCTTCGTGTATATAGAAAGTGAGCCCGAGAAATAATTTCTTTGTAGGTATATCCTAAAAAGTTGCTTAGCCCCTATTTTATTTACTACCACATCTATCAGAGGAAACAATCGAACCTTAGAGCTTGGCCACTGACAGGCGACCCCTTTACCAAAAGTAAGTATAAGACAGTGCCTTGCCGCCTGTCATACTATTTGTACTTGTATGCTTGTATTTTTTGCTTGTGTTGGATCAAATAATTTCGAATGGCGCGCGGTGGCAAATTAAAAAAAAATAATCTATTTCTTGGTTAAATTTGTCAAGATTGGCATAGCCACGTGATCGAATAATGCATTAGTGTTATTATTAACATTGATTTAGAATATCACCGGTGTGTGGGTGTTCCTCACCCCGCGCGCAGAATGTGGCAGACTTTTTCATGTAGAAATATGTGCGCGTGCAGTCTTCTGTTTGACTACTAGTAATCGCTTGGGTGTTGAAAAGTTGAAGCATTTAATATCTGCTGTTATGTTTTAATCAACAACGACTTTCTAAAGAAGGGTTGATTTTAACGCTTAATATATGAAATATTGCTAAATTTTATTATTACCACAGCGAGTAACAGTAAATTAATTCGATAATTTGATCTTATTTTCTATTAGAAAAATAAGACCGAAATTCCTTTTGCGAGTGATTGGGTTCAAAATAATAAAACGCCGGAATTATTATATTATGAAACGTTTAATAGTGTATTAAAGCTAGTCAATCAAATTATTTACAACTTACACAATCAGTTCCGACTCATTTTAGTCTGCTTAACAATTACGACTATCTATTAACACTTCCTTCTCCTTATAGATCCTTTAGATCATAAATGCGTAAAACACATCTTGTAAAGTGAATTAACATAAGCCCCTTATTTATAAAAAATAACAAACGTTTTAAGTCTTTTAAGTATGTGCTTTATCTCCTTCTTTCATGACAATTTTAGAGATTTTAGAGAGGTATTATACATATTTTAGCTAAAATGGGCTAAGCGAACGGTTTTTTTATGAACAAGGGGAAGATATTTGCTATTCTTTACATTCGGCGCTGTGTGGTTACATTCGTAACATCATAGTCTAATATAATGACAGAGATAAAAAACGGAATTTGAAATCTACGACAAAATGGAAGGAATTAAAAATGAATTCTTGTCTCCATTGTATGAGAGACACACGTGTCAAACCTATTGAGCTTTTAAATTGTATTTAATTTTAAAATTAATTTAATTGTCAATGATGCTACATAACTATAAAAAAACTATGAGATTTCAAATTTAAATCAATTGATAATTAGGTAATGCACAAATCTTATAAGCGAAATAAATAGACTAGAAATAATGTAAGGTTTATCATCACCTGAACAGTTTCAATTAAAAAATCTTATAATAAATATTCATGATAAATTGAATGTAATTGAAAATGAACTGTTAATTAATAATATTGAACTATTGCAGTCAAATACACTGAATCATAATACCGCTTGAAGTGTTAAATCTGTGTCCTTTTACAAACATCAATAATTGCGACGTTTCATTTCACTGTTTCATAAACCTACATTCTTTTATTTTCACAGCCCTTATGCTATATGACTAGACAAAGATGATTTAAAACAGCAATATTACACACACTTAATGTATGTTTTTATATAACTTCATATTATACAACAGACAACAAATCATATATGATGATATAAAATGTTATATACAAATACCAATACGTATACAAACAGTAGTGTTTTTTCTTTCTAAATAATGTTTTCATTGTATTTAGGTGTACACGGATATCTATTTTGTAAAATCTTTGGTAATATTTGTATTTAATTCAAATAAATTAATTTTTTTCTTATTTATTTTTTTCAACATTTTAATTACAAATAATGAAATAATTATTTTCTAGCTAATTATTATAATTTGTTTCGTAGATGCTAGAAGTCACTGTCTCATTAATTGAGACACTCTTTCCTTCGTTAATAGGCCTTTGTCCTAAATAAGTAAGCTATTGTTGATAGTCGATGACGTTACAGAACATTTAATGTTTTATTTTATGTAAGTACCGAGTGTCTCAAAATTCTTATTTGTATATTTTCATAAAAATACAAATATAGCATATTATAAGGTTTTTGCTTATACTTACACTGCTGTCATATTAAACTACTTTGTAAAAGTAGAAAATTGGTGATACAAAATTTAGGCCTTATTGAAGGTACACAATACGAGTACTGTATTTCAATACATACTCGTAATTTATATTCAGCACCTTAACATACAATTAATGATCCCAATCCATTTTAGCATTATTACCAGGAATAAAGTACTCCAGAACTCCCTAACTTTATACCTACTCCATTTATACTCGTACATAAAAGTACCCATCAGGATTTATAGGACTATAAACTTTTATCTACGTTTGTCAGGTTAACTTTTCCACATACTTCAATTATTTTTACAGTGTATTATATTTACAAACAAAACACCATTTTCATTATGAGTGCGTATTAACAAATCAGGTAAATATTTTAAAATTCGATAAATTTTTGGCACATTGAGACTGACAGATTAATATATACTTAATTTATATATTAATTAAGTAATGTACTAAACCTATTGCAATTATTGTCAAAACTTACTTTAATGTATTACATACATTTCGTTACACGAATACTTAAATGTTTGCACATAGCACAAAATGTTATTGGACGATAAGACATAAAATAATATTTTGATTTTAGTTTGCTTAAATATATATTTTTTTATATTTTCATAAACAAAACTTAAAACTGCTATTTTCTAATCAATGGTAAATAAACATATTTTTTATTGAAAATGGTAATATGTATTTATTATTGTGGCGACATATTTTTTTTATCTTATGGTCCAGTAAGATTTACAATTAAAATATTTTTTATAACTTCTTCTTATTTCTCTTTGACAGAAAAAATATTTAAAAAATTACAATGTTCACAAATAACTTCAATGATATATCATTTTACTACTAAAGAATTATCTGATATAGGCATCCTTTCCGTAAAACTCACTATAATGAAAGAAATGAATTTATCAAATATATGATCGAATGCATCTTACTTATATACTAACTAGACTAGATCCAATCTTTGGTGAGAATCATCAGGTAGAGACCCGAACATCAGCAGACAAACGCCGAGAGCGCTGGCTGCTGAAATATAATTAATGGAATAAAAGGCCCGCGACTTTCAAGCACCATTCAATGAGCCTCGCGTCATAATCAACTCAAAAATGTCCCATGTACTTGCCACAGTTCTGCACAATATACCAAAATGTTTTACACTTTTTGCTGACTTATATCACTCTAGAACACCACCTCATCTCCTCATAACAAGCACCTGTTCCCGAAATGATTTAAATCAACAACAAATAAAAACAGAAGTATCTACTTCAAAAGAATGTAGCTAATATTTTCAAAGGAAAACTAATTTTGTTGATACTAGACTTAAATATACACAGGTTACAGGTCCATTTTATATAGCGGCAGAAAGTGGTGCGGGCGACACGAGTCGCGCGGGCACGGGCAGGCACGCGAGCCACACGGCACCGGCGCCGGCCAGGCATCAGCGCGCGCGCGGCGCGGGCGCGGCCGCCGGTCACGGCGCGGCCGCCGCCAGCGGCGCGCGCGTCGGCGTCGGCACGCGCGGGCACGCTACCATCGACCCGCTGCGGCTCGTCAGGCTGGTGTTCGTTGCACCACCTGGAATATACGTTTCAGGTTGTAACATTGGTCTTAATTTTGTTAAACGCTTAGCGTCTAAAATATTTAAACCAGATGATGTGATAAATGCACAAAGAGATCTCTCCGATTTGTATGTTAATAGGTGCACATTTTATTGGGTCAACAATAAATAACCTTTCTTTTCAGTGGGTTTTCAAAAAACCTTCTTGAAAGAATGATGATTTTTACTTTCAAATGTTGAATCATAGTAATTTAGAGGATATTACATATTATCAAGATTTTAAAAAGAATAACTTGGACTATTATGGAAAAGCGTATCAAGTTCAGGCCTAGTTCAGGATAAACAATTTACCTATGAGAGAGCCTAGCATCTTGGTGACGGAGAACTTGCGCGTGCGCTGCGGCGTCCGCACCTCGGCGAGCAGTCGGTCCACGCAGCGGTACAGGTCTCCTGAGTTGTCAGCCACGCTCGCTTCGCTGAAGGAGGCTCCGTAAGTGGCGCTCACCGTCTGACCTTCTTTTGTAGAAACCTAACAAATTTAAGAAAAAGATATATTATTTAAACGATTAAGCTTAGCCAGATGACTTCAGGGGCTTGTTAATGTTGGACTCAAACACGACTACGTTATTATAAATTCCACCCAAAATACAAACTGACCATTCCAATCATCCGACCGCTATTATATCCGTTTGAGATACCAAGTTTCAATGAAATGTTATTGAAGTTTCAATTTCAATGCGTTATCTGGCAGGTTTTCAATGGGACAGACCCTCAGACACGAACCTTGTGTTTGAAGGGTTTCCAACGAGACTTCAGCCATTGTGTGATGTGGAAACTGTCTGTCAACGCAGTATATATAGCTACGGTACATGTTTGTGTTCCGACAAGCTCTAACACGGCCCGCGAGCCCATTGTCTCCATAACATCGACTAAACTTTAGCATCGCCATAGCATTGATACGAATGTGGTTTGCTGTAAACAGTTCTATTGTTTTATCATCTGTCAATGGACTGGACAAATGCATTGAGATATGTAAGTAGTCTATACCTGATTTTATAAGGTTAGTTTATAGTTTATGCACTGACTATAGTTGCAAATATGTCCTTATCTCGGATATCCCTATCACTGCTATAATTATAAATATGAAATATCATTTATCTCTTCACGCTTAAACCGCAGAACCCATTTACCATATTTTACTCCACATAGTGATAAAGCAATATAAATAGATCTATTTTAGATTCCAAGAGACTTGGAATCATTATTTGTTACTTCACAATTCCAATTCCTAATCTGTTCGCAAACTTTGTCTCGCCCCGTAATCTTCCTTGCTAACACAATTTCAAAATTCCTAATATTGATTTTGAATTACTTTTGTATCTCCCACGATTCGAGTATAGTGTTTCTGCGAATTTATGCACAGTTAAATGGGGATTTGTGTTCTTTTATTTTGGTAATTTCGACTTTGAAGCCATTAATGGCGTGAGATGTAAGGTATCCTTTATCTGTCTGTATAGTTTCATCAATACAAAATTATATAAATAATTAGCTTTTGCTCGCGGCTTCACCCGCGTGCATTTTCCGCGGGAACAGTGCTTTTTCCCGGGATGAAAGGAACCCTATGTCCTTCTCAATTCTCCTAACTATGTGCACTTATGCGATTCTTAATTTAAGCCAATAAACAGCAAATCCTGTGAAGCTAGTCAGGAACATAAGATATTTGACATAACATACCTGTCGTAAGTGGTCCAAGTCTGTTTTGTTGCCAAGCAGGGCAAGAGGCATGGTGGCTGGCGTGTTAGCAGGCCCATGAGCTGGACTTCCGGTCTGTGGGGTTCTCTTTAGGGCTTCCAGAACTTGATTGGCATACTCAAAGCTGCTTCGGTCTGTCACGGCGTAAACTAGCAGGCATGCATCGGCCCATTGGATCTACGACAAACATATGAGATTTTTTACTTTAAAATAAAATAAAACCAAAAGAATACTATCTGCATTATTATTATTATCATAGATTAAAAAAACTGCCTCGGTAGAGACAGCGCGCGATTTCCAAATTCTATGATTATAACCGTTTATTGCCTGAGATTTGATCGTGTAATAGTTCTACTGGCCCGACCTAAGTTTTACATAATTACAGTATACAACGACATGCATAGGCAAGCTCCTATTTACGAGATGACAACTAATTATGTAGAGTTCTTTCCATGCAACTAAATGATACTTAATAACGCCAAAATATCTTTTGATGTAAAAATTTTAAAAATTATGTTTTGTGTAATGTGCAAATTAAAAGGCAATGTTTAGACATTGGGCTGTGCTCCGATGAGTTATTTGACATGATGCCAACACAGATTTTACTGTCGCTCCGCTGGTCATCGAGAGAAAATTGACCTGCAGACCTTGTAAACAAGTTTGTCTTTAGAAGAATATCTTAAAATAATTTTCACACACGTTATTATTCATGAATAGGAATATATCACCAATTTTTCATAAATTCAAAAGTTCAAACCACTTTTCTGCCCATATATTTGTATGTAAGAAAACAGTGAAAAGGAGAGGCCATTTTCAAGGCAGTTTCTAACAGCCACATCACCAAACGCAATTATAAAAAAACAATACCAAAACCAGCCAATGTCTGCGGCTGAAATGACAATGATGATGGTGAACACCAAAATCCAATATGTCTAAAGTAACTTATGGAGAAATGAGAATAAGACTTTCTTTAGCTGCCTCAGGGTCGCCAAAAACGCTACGATGAGAAAGAGACGAACTCTCAGGATTAGTTGTATAAACAAAATGGTAACAACTCAAGCAAATTGAGATTATTTAAATTTTAAGTATTCGTTTCGTCCGCTTGATCTCAATTTGGACTATCTCAAGTTCCAGTCTGGAACTCAAATAAGCTGTTGCTATGCCTCTATGTGCCTTGTAATTAGAAACTATTCCTAACAAGTTTTAGATTTCGAGGGTAAATATTTTGATTTCGTATAGTTTAGTATCAAATACATTCATAAAATACAGAGAATAGTCGGCATAAAAGACAGTATGTGTGATTAATTACTGCGTTGGAGCCAAGATTCCGTGTTAAAATTGGCCGCGCGGATTCAGGGGCCGCCCACTCCTGTGATGGGCACTAGTTGGTGGACAGTGTGATTACAAGAACGGTACTACAAACAAACAATAGCATCGAGATATTCGAACAAGTAGATTCGTCTGAGCTGGAGATAGTAGGACGCATTTGAGTTCGATTTTAGTCGATAGAACACATTGTTGACAAACCAGCGAGACAAAAACTTCGCATAAAAACGGTTTGTTTACCTATCTCAAGAATTTGCATTGGCATTTACGAAATATTCAGCAACGGTTGTCTTTGTTACGATAAAAGTAAACATCTCTATTTAATATCACTATTTTTTGTATAACTAAATGTATTTACTTAAATCGTTTTATATTTTTTTTTAGTTTACTTTAACTTATTTTTCAGTTTATTCTTTTAGTTTTATTTACTCGCGTTTTATAACTTAAAACCCGTTTGATGTAGGTAGGTATTTTACCCTGTTTGGCACATTTAATTTAGCTTCAATCTAATGCAGATCTATCTGCATTGAAATTAAATGAAATAAATTTATTTGCAGGCAAACATGGTAGGAATACATTTGATATATCGATGTTCTTTATTATAAGCAACCCGATACTTCGTTATTTACATTCGCGTTAATAGGCTTCTCAGAGGTATAATAGTCTCCCGAATCTTGTCATATATTCCTCGCTTTGATTATTATCAAAGAATTCTCGTTGTCGCCAAGCCAACGACGATACACTTGGCGACAGATCGGGCGATGAAAGATCAATAGCCTAATGATAGACA
This sequence comes from Apomyelois bistriatella, assembly GCA_947044815.1. Lineage (NCBI taxonomy): Eukaryota > Metazoa > Arthropoda > Insecta > Lepidoptera > Pyralidae > Apomyelois > Apomyelois bistriatella. The sequence continues at coordinate 4,200,157 of OX345688.1, forward strand.
AAGCTGACGCACTTAGCAACAGGGTAAGAACAGTGATAGTAAATTCTAATCTGTATGTAGGTTTTTTTTTCATAGAGTAGACATAAACGCGTATCGTACATAAGCTACACTTCATTTAGTCGCTCATAAATACATAATTATGTCATATATTTCATGTAGTCTGTATCTTGGATATTATTTACATTATTTGCACGTACATACTAACAACGGGTTAGCCACTTGAAGGCAAAAGTAACCTTTAACACATTGGTGGACAGTTTTGAAAACACAATTGAAGTTTAATTGTTATAAAGTCTATAGACGTAGTGCGTCCACCAACGTGTTAACTGAACAAAGTTTGTTTATTTGTCTTGTAGCAGCAACTTTTTAATGCATTTGTATTTACACAATCTGTGAATAATGTGGTAGGTTACACAATTAGGAATCCTAATGTAAATAATCGTTATTATGCAATATTTTGTAACTGTTGGTTGTTCCGTAATAAAGAAATAAATGTTTACATTTGTTTTGGTGCAAATAAAGTGTAGATAAGATGAGCTGAAATATTAACAACCTGCGTCCCAGTAGGTGGGTATAGAAAGAGAGAAAGACCAAACAAGACGGTCAGATGACTTCAAAAGAGATTAGAAAGAAGTAGCACAGGGCAGGAATACATGGAAGAAAAGTATCCCAGCACTGGGACACATACCCACAGCTAGGAAAAAAAAGTGCAGATGAAACTAAGTGTGAAGTATTCAAAATCTGCTGAAAACTTATTATTTAGTGTTAATCAAACATTCCTGCTTATAGTGCAAAGCTCTGTTAACACGATGAGTCATTCCACGCGGTACACGTTACGAGCGGGTCACTGGAACGCTTCAACAGTTTTCGTGCCTCCAGCATCATATTCACGACGGTTAACCTACTTGGAAGATCATAAAATAGCTTCAGTCTTAGTTTTAATAAATGTTTGTTTGCGGAAGGGTACACCGCGATCGTAACTTTGATTTGTAGATGCAGTTTCGATAGCCCGCGTGTTATCATAACATGTAACAAATATGTAAGAAGTTATTGTTTTGAACTCGTTCCCGGTCGAAATGAGATCGCGGATTGTTTAAGATTGAGCAGTACTAGGTTAGTAAAACGCAGCTTTATTTGTTTTGTTGGACGAATGTTATGAGGAATACTGTAACTTCGCTATTACCCTTCTCTTTGAAATATTTTGATTAATGTAATAAAATTTCTACAAATATCAGTTATAGGATACAACAGTAAAAATAACAGCAAACAGACAAAAAGGCAAATTAAAAATGCTACTATTCAACGAACAAGTACTGACAACTCTAGGGCACAACACGGTATAGATACTTTTAAAGTTCTTTGGTGTTACATGAAACCATAATCCAGCTCACCAACGCAAACCGAATCTAAAACTGTCCGAAATAACCACTCATAATAATAACCTTGTCGTTATTTTTGTGATATCACAGACATCCTTAATCTCGCGGTGATTTACTGCGCATATTATTGTTTAGCCCATAGAGGTCAGCTTACATTTGTTTAGACCTAGCGAAGGTGAGGATAGAGGATTTCTCTGACAAGGTCTAATAGAATTGCATTAACCTACATTCAAACTAATCAGCTTTATTTGTAGATCCTTTGAAACCGGAGTCAAAGCGAAGGTTTCTGTTAACGAGTAAATAAAAACGTCTTTAATCTACGTAAGAACATGTAAGTACCTGGCCTTTCAAGATCAATCAGAAATTCCTTATTATTTTGTTGTCAGTTGAATAGATGCAGGAAATTGGTAATTACCTGTTCAGCAGGAAATTGGTCTGAGTTGGAGCCGGAGACATCGATAACTTCCAATTCGACTGGCGTGCCGTTTATCGGGACTGTCTGTCTGTACAGTAGATCTGTTAACAATGAAAAAGTATCAATTAGGTCAAATTTTCTTTAACAATTTATGGTTATATTATCATACTAGAAAAATGTCAGTAGGCCTATGTTAATTTCCTGCAGCTAAAATGATGATGTATTACTAAACAGAAAATGATCTCTGTTGGAAGAGGAAGGTACTGAAATTCTAATAAAACGATATAGCAACAGAAAAGATAATAGTACTATCTATAAAAGGACTGCGACGTAGCTTCAATAAAACGGCAGAAGAGACTAAATAGTCTCGTTTGTCGTTTTTTTTTTTATTTTGACAATTAGTCCGTAGCAATCAAAATAGGTACTCAATTGCCAATTATTTTTTATTATTTAAGAAAAGTAAATGAATAACATACCTGTATTTGAGTGGTATTCTCCGATGTATCTTCTTGTCAAATAGCGGACAATAAGAGCTGTAACAATAAAAATAAATTAAATACCGCTAAGCCGCCGCCAGTAGAGAAAAAAAAAATCCTACGATAATTTTCATGTTAGTTTTTAAAAGACATATTTTCAGTTTTTTTAAATTGTGATTTTATGTAATTGAAGTTAACTTATTTATTTGTATTGAAGAAATTCTTTATGAATCATTAAAATCTTTGTCTATCTATTATCATATATATATATATATATATATATATATATATATGATTATGTACGGAAAATATTAAGTACGACAACTCGATGAAAAACTTTTTTCCCAAAAACCAAAACCGACTTCCATTTGATTACTGGGGCCAACTTGAACTTCGACAAATTAGAATAACTCAGACACCTAGGTGTGCAGGGTCAATTGACCTAGTACTTTAGACTTCAAATAAACGATAACAGTGGAAGTGCCCCATATTTGAAACAATGAAAAAAATCAAACCAAGGCATACAGGGTCGATTGACCACTCCGACACCAAAGTGTGCAGGGTCAACTGAGCTTGTTATTAACACTCATATGAGTTAATACCAAGGGACATATATAGATAGGCATATCGAGCGTCAAGTATAAAGGCCGTTACAGCGGCCGTGAGGGGGTTCTTTAAAATTAATACCGGGGGTGCATGCAGGGTCGATTGATTTTGCAAATTACTTCATTATCAAACAAGCAACTTGTAAACATACGAAAAATAAAAAAAAATGCTCATTTTATTCGCTTAGCCTATATATGTTTTCCGGTTATTTTGATTTTAAAACCAAACTACTGCGCCGATTTCGATAAACTTTCTATGGGATCTAATTGAAACTATATCCATTCGAACAAAATAAAGAATTTTCAAAATCGGTTCATAAATGACGGAGATTTGAGGTAACAAACATTAAAAAAAAATCAACCGAATTGAGAACCTCCTCCATTTTTGGAAGTCGGTTGAAAATCAATAAAAACATAGAATCCAATGCGACACGTATTGATTTAGTTAGCCGTGACTCTTCACGGCTAACTGCTGGACCGATTGTGATGAACAGACAGACAGACTTTCGCATTTATAATATTAGTATGGATAGTTTAGAAAGACAATTAATATATAAACTAACAAATTAGATATATCTAAAATAATGATTAAAGAACTATATAGTTTAGAAATTGTTATGGTTGTTTTTTAATTATTAGCTCTTTTTGTAAGAATGTTGATATAAAAATTTATACAAACGTTTAATAATGTCATTAGGAATCCTTTCCTAAAAAAGGAAGTATTTCAACTCATAACAATTTAGGTATTGTTACTCGGATTTCACTATAATAAAATGTGAAATTGGATCCTTTGTTCATTAACGTAAGAATGATTGAGTCTTCTTAGTATTTTTCTAGAATGAGCACGATTTTTTACCCAGAAACGTTATGGGGTTTCAGGGCGTTGGAAACAGGTCGGATCGATAAAATTAATTAACTTATTGTCAAAAGATTTTAGAAATATAACAGTACCTTTGTCTTGAGCTAAATATTTTTTTTTAATGCTCCATAAAATAAAAGTAAAAGAGTGACTACTTGGCGACTGATGAAACCAATTAGATTATGACAAGAATTTGGGTCGCGGCGGATTAGCAACGATGTAAGATTTGCGAAAAACTTGAGAATGTAAATGTACAAAGTTTTATTTTAAAACATAATTTGGTTCTATTTTTAATGGACTTGCGTCGGGTGTTTTTTTTATCATTTTCTTACCAGACTTGCCAACTCGAGAGCTGCCAATGACGGCGATCCTCACACGCGGCAAATTCGCGCGTTCGTCTCTCATTATGTATGATTTTGAGTCTGAAACAATCAAAATAGATTTGTTATTGTTTTTGTGACAGGACAGTGCATACAGTGAATCTACTTGTGGGACTTAGTTACAGTCCCACAAGTGGATTGCTTTTAAACGTCCATGCAGAGTGAACAAGAATTATCGCATGAAAAATAAACAGCTGCATAAATAAATGATTAGTCTTTTGATGAGCCAAGTAAATAAGTATCTGAACTTTCACAAGAGTCAGTAAGTGGCAAGGTTGCGCAGTGGAAAACAAAAGGTTTGAACCTCAAAGCTATATATAGACTTTTGCAGGTTATTCTACAAGTAAACTCTGCTTGTTGGTCGCCTTATACATCATCCCCTGAAAAAAAAAATGGTCTATTCTTAAACAGACACAAGGTATGACAACAAACTGGAGCTGTCAAATAATGAAAAACCACAATAATGAATGAGACCAAGCATTTTAGTGAGTCATTTTTCAAAAATCCCGCATTGTCAGATTGTTACAAGCAGTAAATCATAGTGAGATAATCGCTGGTATTTCGTGCTCATCGCCGGCGTCCACTTTCATTCATTATATTCGGATGACGTCCAAGTCCAAGCGTCATTGGCCAGCAATTACTGGTCTTTAAATAAATTACACATAGTACATGATTCAACCGCAATTATATACTTAGTGTTAATTCATAAATTCAGGCTAGATTCACGTCATAGTCAGATAAAGGTATACAAATTTCATCTAATTCTGATCAGCTTATATTAGGTAAATTACATTATTTTGCGTTTGAAAATTATTGGTATTGGCATTTTATACCTATTTGAAATATATAACTATAATATAAGAGAATTCACTTACAGCAGATAAAGTAAGCACACGAGCAGCGCTAGTGTCATCAGTCAACGTTACCTACTACTGGGAAATATAATATATTACAAGAGACATGTACGAATTTACTTATTACCTACCTATTGCTATAAAAATCAAATAAACATGCCCAAAAAATGGCGGACGTAAATGAAGTTAGTACAGTTATATTTTTTTAAGTAGCGTTATACTTTCTAAAGCCCTTTGTTGATGTACTTATTAATAGAAAGCACCTAACAAAATTCACTCATCAATAAATAGGTTTTGGTTACGACCATTAACCATTTCGTAAATATTATTGCTTTCAAAAATAAACTTATCCGTGAATAATTGACACGGAATTTTCGATGCAATGAAAATAGAAACCAGCACATTCGATCGCCATTAATCAAATGAGTGCTGAAAATAATTGGGGGTAGCTTTGTGTGTCGATAGTTTTTTTTATAATAAGTAATTTAAGCAAATCTGTTCATAAGTTTGATGTAAGTGTGACATGAACACTGAGCCATACTCAGGTATTTATATTTTTAGTTGCTTCGTCAGCCTATACGCAGGTTCAATGACCCTGCATAGCTAACTGCCAATTAATAAATTATAACATGCTATTCATAAAGTATGATGATGAGACGGGTGCTCTGTTTATCGGTAAAACATTTAGGATCCCAAAACTAACATGACAAGGTCAAGTAAGCAAGCAAGTAAGAGTACTCATTGGTTATAAAGCCAAGTTTCTTATATTATTGGTTTCCTTTTTTTGTTATGTGATCGAATGGCAGTAGAAGCACATAATTAGTAATTGTAGAAGCCAACACATTACATCACAATAGAATAAAAAAATACAACACAACACAATAACAACAACAAAAACTCTTAATTGCACCAAGAATAAACATGTGACATCAAATGAAAGCAAAATCCTAAAAGAAAGACTGCTAAACACATTACCCTAATTTGCTTTGCTCAGTCGGGTAAAAAGACAACAAAAAGTGAACTATCGAGCTCCAAAGATATACACGCAGTTAATAACGCAACTGGGAAAACTACAGGAATATTTTTTTAAAGGTATATTTTACAGGAATATTTTAGGTAGAGGTTTTGGTTTTATCAAATTAATATTTTTTTATATTAAAGCTTTTTCATACAACATTTTCATAAGTACACGAAATTTATTATAATGATACTACAGATATTTATTACATTGAATTACCAAACCTAATACTTATTTCATGTTTTCCGTTGTAATTGAAACGCGAGCAAAATAGGTAACTTACCTAAATTGCTATTCGAAATGAGGTCTGTTTTCCAGGATGATTCGATGGAAAATATAAGACCGTTTGTTTACAAATTCATTTCGATATCTGTTATTTACCGCAACCGCAACTACAAACTTATATGATTTGAACTCTTGGGATTTACCAGGTGTCTCTACGTTAACAAATCTGTAGTGAGCATTCCAAACTACGACACAATAAAAATGCGCAGTTATTTGAGCTTTAATAATTACTTTTGAAGCATTTGATTTAAATATTTATCTACAATTTAGTAAATTTAAGTTTATATTTATAATATCTCAATAAAACAATAAAGTTATCTGTAAACAAACTAAATATCCAATAATAATATTTGAGACGCAGTATTCAGACCTGATATTTCTATGGTACATAGTTCATTAACAATAAAATTATTTGAAAATATTTTTACAAAACTTGGCAATTTACAAGGCTATCATTTATATCGTATTTTACGTAAAGAAATGCATTTCATTCAACAATTTTAGTAGCATACTCATATTAAATAAAAAATTGTGACGCAAATTGGTAACGATTTGTGAAAGATACGTTATCTACGTCAAAAGAAATAAAAATTTGTGTAGAAACGAAATTTTACATTACATAACATAGTAAGTCGTTTAATATTGTAAAGCTAGGAAGAGAGCTATATTAATTTAGACATCAAAACATGAGGCTCATATGAGTTTAATTTATTGCTATCATATTTTCATAACCTGATAACGTTATGTTGTGTATATGTTGTATATAGCATTTAATAAATGGTTATCTAGTTGTTGGTTGATTAAAACCCAGTTTATTAGCTAGGTATGTATATGATTATATTTCATGTAGATCCCGTAACTTTAGAAGTTATTGAAAATATCAACAAAACTTATTCATAATTTACTTAAAGACAGTATTTGGTACTTTTTTTTCCACAATCTTAAACTAACTTAATGAAAAACAAAAAAAAAAAAACATATTATACTTAACTTTTTGACGCATATTACTAAAATCGTATCAAACCAAGCATATTGTTGAATAGAATAAATTTTTATAAATATTCGACCTGACTGAAAATTTATTATAATAGGTAACTCACCACAAACTCAAACTTATTTTGTACAATAAAGATTTAACATACAATCTTTATTGTACAAAATAAGTTTGAGTTTGTTGCGAGTTACCTATTATACATATAAAATGGGTTAATAGTATCGCTTTTTTTAATTAACTATCGGCATTTTATATTGGGTTTATAGATAATATACACATTGATGTAGCAGCTTGGCTGAAAAAAAGTGCGTCTGTGCCGCGAGGTGACAACCGCTATCGTCTTTATTTATGTTTGGCGCCAACAATAATACCGAGCCGACGCGACGGGCGACCATCCCGCCAAAAATATCCGGTGTGAAAACTTTTTCAAGTGACGTCGGTTTTTGAACGATCGCTATAATTCGCTTCCTGTTTGGATCGAACGTGATAAGTAAAGGTACATTTTTATATATATTTTACAGCTGTCATTTTTTTTAAATTGTCTTATTCGTAAATTGAATGCATATTCAATTGAAGCACACGCTTCAATAAATAAATTGAAAGAGTACGAAATTTGCTTGTATTTTTCATAGGTAGTCTACAAACTCACTTGTTCCATGGAACTATTTGCCAATGGAACTAGTGAAAAACTGTTAGTAGTAGTAATTATATTTACTGTATCTAGGTTAAAGTTTTTTTATTATTTCTTTTCATAAATATTATGAGAATAATATCAGAAATCTAAATGATTAGCATTAGCGCTTTTAAATAAATTGTCTGTATAGTAACGTCTTAACACAATATTTATAATATAACTGCTTTTTATATTTAACTGTTATTTGATGGGGTAGGAAGGCTCTCTATTATAACACCGTTATATCACTAGTATAGGGTACGGTAAAGGGATGGATCCACGGTCAACAGCTAATGCAAACAGGAAAATAGTTCATTCGTTTCTAAATTCCTTTACTGCTAAACTACACAACTGATGAGATCTAGCAAATATAGGTAGGAAGTCCATAAGTAATCGATTTACAAAAAGATCGATCTGACAGAAAGATTAAACCAAAAAAGTGCTGGCTCTATGCTGCAGTGGCTGATATGTTGTGTGAAGTGGAGGAAAACAGGAAAGCGGATTCCGAGAATCAAAGTAACTTAACCGAAGATGCGACCTGAAAATATTGATCATAGCCAAAGATTTAAATGGCGAAGCAAAGCACATTGTTTATAATATGCACCTATTATTTTCTTATTTGTTCTCTCACGAGAATCGACTGGTTATACTCTCGAAATTGTCACGTCAAATACACAGTTTCCAAATATTTCCAATGTGTACCCATGCGTGGCATGTCCTATGAATAACTTTGTTTACTTAAGGTTGTTTACTAGGTATTCACGGTATAAATTGCGTTTATTTCAGTTCGGTCATTCAATAACAGTTTTGTATTTGAAAAAAAATAAAGTATGTTGTTAGAACAGCCTAGCTTTATTGCAAATGTATATATTTATTGTAATGAATATATAATAATACTGTAAGAACACCCTTTCGTCGATTAGAAATTCGATCTCTGTAATTCTTTAAGTATTTAAAGAGATAATTTTCGAACGAATTCAAAAGGCTCAAAATTGCAGAACAAGTACTAAAATATGTAGTTATTATGATTATTGTTAAATTTTTGTACTTAATATGTTATGAGCTAAATAAACAATTATTTTTTAAATATATTTACATGAAAGGTCAACATCAGTATTTTAGCTTTCAAACTCAAAACCCGGGTACTACAGTACTGTTTTCCCTTTATATGATAGGTACTTAACACTTTCGCTGACAGTAACGCCTCTAGTAACTAGTAGATGTAGGTAACAATTGACTGTTATTGTTATCTCGTTTACTGTCCACGAAAGTGTTAAGATACTGAACACATGCTTGAAATCAAACTCTTCTATGGAATGCTGTTGTTGGTAGAATTTACCACCAATTGGACAGAGATAAAAGTAAATTTCGACTTAACTCTTAAGACTCTTATATCACCTCTAGTGATTATACATATACTCTTTGATCACCTCTTAAGACGCCGATGGGAACAAAGTGGGTGGTCTGTTCTTAAGCCGTACTGCGTTAAAAATAATATTGCGATGTTATGCGGGTGAAAGTAATTCACCCGTTTAATCTGGTCTTCACGTAATTCGATCGCCCACGTAATATTATCCCTATAAATGTCAGAACTCTGTAAGCACAGCCTCCTCGGAAAAGTTGCGACCGCCAGATAAGTTTCAGACTGACACACTTTTGTTTAGCTTAATAGCGACATATTTGAAGATTTACGTGTCATCTTTCGAAAAAGGGACAATTTAAATAAATAAGTCGTACTCCCCTGCAAATAAAACATGATTTCTATACATGAACTTATTAAAATAGGCTCAACCGGTCAAATCACCGGAAAAAATCCAGCTAAGTATTTCTCGCGGCTGTAATATTATTTATATATATTATTTATATATATATTATTTAGCATTATATTAAATATATATTAAGAATGCTATGACAAAAAAAAAAATGACAAGTTACGTACATAATGGTGAAAGGTTAGCAGAATGTGGGCGTGTCGAGTGGCGGTGCAAGGGAGCAGCCATTTGGTGGGCGCTGAGTCGCGTAGGCGTCTAGAGTTCTAGCGGGCCAGGGTTGCCAGACGGAAAATTTAAGTCTTGAAAAAAAAAAACAACCTGCTGCACATTGAAAAATCTAGAGATATTGTCGCACTTGTTTTTCCGTTATACTTTGAGGAAAAGGCCTTCTGAATAAGAAATAAATGTATAATATAATTTGTACAATTCATATTTATATTATAGTTACTCTTTAAATTAATCACTAATTCTTGTCAGTTGAGAAAACTCGTCTTTACTTTTAAGATTATTTTTTTTACGAATTCCTAAAAGAACCCAAAAATCCTGAAATCTCCTAATAAATTTTGAGATATGGTAACCCTAAGCACGGCTGGCTAGGGCGCGGGCGAAAAGACAAACAGTATAAGTACAAGTAATATACAAGCTCTAGAATCTTGTCTACTTGATTGTCGTATCTATAATTATTACGAGCACCTTCTATAGAAATTATTTTCATTTTATAATTTAACTTTTCGGTTTACATTTTTACTAACTTGTTTTGAGTTAAACCTTATTAAATATGTTTATTGTTTTTATGATTTTTTATGTATGTTGTTGGTCAAGACGATTCCATTGTCTTATTGATTATCATACTAGATTGCCACTTCGGTAGATCTGGGATTGATTGCCCTATGCGTACACACATTTTCATAAATCTGCGTTGATATATTTGTAAATTTGTCCATTGAACCCATGAATAAGCTTGGAAATTAATGTGGGCCGTTGAATGTTGGCCGTTTTATATGCATGTGAAATGAAAATTAAATTTTAATTCAGCTTGCTGTATTTGTCGATATGAATAATGTAGTAATGTAAATATCAATCACGTCTTCGAAAATGAATTAATCTATAATAATCTGAAAGTCGAATAGAAAGTTTATAAAACACATTTGCGTAACAGTGTAAGTACACGGATATGCTATTTCTTTCATGGTCTTATTTACTCTCTAAGGCTCGGATAGAGGGCAAGACCTTGGCGTAAATCGGCGAGTCACGCGTTATAATTCCCTGCTGGAGCTTCGAAGGTCAGCAACCAAGGTCCTGGCCCTTGAGTGACGTCACAAGACACTGGCAGTGAAGGAAGGACGATAAATTACTGTACCCTTCAGTCATTTCCTTGAAACAGGCTCAGTTTTATCTTCATGGGAACTGTTTACGCATAAATTCAGTAAATACTTTGAATATTACTCATAGAATAACAAAAAAAAAATAAAGCAGCCTTTTTACATTGTTTTACTTGAAAATTGTTGTTAATTCTCACCTAACAAGAAAAACAAGGTGGCGATAATAAACCTACATAAACTTGTCTTAAAACACCATAGTTACCTCATTCCAGGTCTGAAATTATTTATTTTTTGTGCTCAATTTCTCATTTACATTAAGTATGATATAAAAACTTGCAATATTGTGCCAGGAAAATTGTTGCATGTTTCAAGCTCATAAACTCGGGCGCTTATCTCTGGCTTGTGGAAGAATTTTGTGTTTATTATAATTTCTATTTCTAGATTCTGTGGTTTTTGTTACGACAAACTCATTGGAAAAGCTTCCGCAATCCAGAGTGGTGACTGTTGACTAATATGACAAAAGTCAAACGGGTATTTATGTGAGACAAAGGATAAACTAATGTAGAATAAACAATTTAAAAATTATAACTAGGACGTGTGACTTACCTTGAAGTCCTATACTTAATCGCCAAGTCACCTTTTAATAGAACTCAGGTACCATCTGGCCGCAATAAAAAACGAATTAATTATTCCTAATATTTTTATTTGGTTCAAAAGACTAAAAGTTGCAGATTAAAGTTACTTGTCTTACTGTTTGTTGGTACAGAGGGAGAGCTCCCCAAGCCATCGCTCTCGGATAAGCAAACGCGTCTACTAACGACTACTTTAATTGCTATTGGTTGTACTTTGACTAAGGGCATTGCACTATATCAAAGTCCTGAAATTTACTTAATTGATAAGACTCAAGGCGATTGTACTTATCTATCTAGTATTTAATTTGTTGAATTTTGAGGTTATTGCACGGGGTTAATTTCACTGTGGAACCGTAAAATAACATAAAATGCATAGAAACTAAGTATATCATATTTTTTAAAGTACTTTTTTACTGTAATGATAGCTGACAAAATTTTAATTTCAAATACAGATCGAATAATAATCTGCATGTAATGTAAATACGACATGAACAGAACACAACCAAAGAAAATATACACTACACCACGCTAACACAACTAAAATAATTAATTAGTTAATTTGAAATCTGTTTAAATTAATAATCTACTAGAATTTTCCGTTTATCTATTTCACACAGGTATTACATCATAAATGCGATTCATATGTCAATTAATTTAAGTTACAACAATATGAAAAAAAAATTTCGTTCCTAGTTAAAATACCATATACCATAATACATATAAATAAGTTTGTGACTGTGGTGACATATATAAAAAATATTTCGATAGGTAATGTTAAAAGTTTTAAATTGCCTAGTTCAGCAAATAAAAAAAACAATGAGTTATTATGATTGTAGAGGAAATCCTAACAAGGGCGCTCGAACTCGAACCTCATTCTCGGCCAACAGCTCGTATGAATGAAATGTGAAGGTTCAATGTTATTTCGATCGTTTACAAATATCCCGTGCTGGCGACCTTAACGGAAAACATAGGATGTTGATACCTCTGTGGGTGATGCTCAACGCGTGTACCAAGGTACGAACTAAATATCCGTAGTTTATTTATTTCAGTTACGAAATAGAGTATCTAAACTGTTATTCGACTCATTTCTTTTATCTTGACACAAAGTTTTCCACCTAATAGTATATTTTATTTAAAAAAATAATAATTAATTGATTTGAAATAATACCACATTAATAGGACGAGCAAAGAAAAAATATTAGTATGTAATAGGAGGTAGTATGTAACAACCCAATAGATAGTAACCGATTGAATGCTAATCATTTATTTGTTTTCAAATAAATAAAATAAACTATAAACAAAATTTGGTAAAGCAGATGCTGGATGAAATATATATTTATATAAATGCCTATATAGTCTTGCAGTGGACTGAAAAAATGATACCATACTTAATGCGATCAGCAGGAAAGCGGACACTGGGCTTTAAATCACCAGCAGAGAACTCAATCGCGAAAGCGCTTAGATGATGTAGCTTAAGTACATATTTTATTTAGATAAAAAAAAATTCTAACTACATATTTACTGAGGTTGTCATCATGTCGACGCGTTTCGGCGTAAACTATTCGTCAATATTTCTCGTATGTGAAGAATGTAAAATGCGTTTTTAACACTGGCTCGATACCCTTCAGCCAATGCCGGTATTTGTTGTAAACTTGACCTATTTACACCTAACAATAAACTTTAACCCAGTTATGAATGTTGCTCAACATCGGATGAATCATATGAGGTTGTTGCCGAGCATAAAATTAGGGTAATGAGAATTTTCAAGTGTACAATCCGTATCAAAGTCGTTTTAACACTGTCGTCCTTCGCCTATATACACATTGACAATAAATCTCCTGCGCTGAATTGTATGTAATAGCGCAAATATAAAAGTCTCAGTAAAATATTTTTTTGCGTTTGTGTTGAGTTAATATAAATTATCAAGCTGTAAGATATTTTTCCAATGAAATGATGAACCGGTAATATTAGTTTTGCGAAAAATATATGAACCTAAAATTCCCAACGGTAATAAATATTTATTATATCTATCACAACAATGTTTGGCTAAAAGGGTAAGCCTTACTGGAGTATCCGAATACTGTGAATTTTTTCTGCTCCTAAGAGTCGCTGAATTTGGTGTCATACATTCACTAAATATAATATTATGTTTAGAATACTGAAATCAAAATAACAATTAAAGGTAATGTATAATGGTTCTTGGAATTGCTGACTCATACAAAATTTGAGTATTTTTGAAATGTGTTTTACCCAAAGCATTTAGAATTGCGCGCGGTCTCAAGACATTTTTTCACAAGTTTTAGCGATAATAATGATTTTTGATGATATGTAGTTTTCATTTTAGAATTCACTACTATATACTAAAGAATATAAATAATAATTAGTATACGTAAAAGGAGGCCTTTGCCCAGCAGTGGGTCATATTAAAAGTAGGCTATTAAAAAAAATACGTAAAAAGCAAAAAAAGGGGTCATAATGATTTATGACCATTTTTTGAAAACTACTGCTTCCTTTATTTTATATTATAATAACAAACATTTTTATATCATCTGGGCGTGGAGAGAGCCAACACTGAAATTTTCCGATCGTTGTGCTGTCGATATATTTTGGATATAAATACTCGTTTTACAAACGTTACTAATGTATGGCATGTATCCCAGGTTCCTTTTAATGTGGCGTTTCATGTAGTAGTACATCTTCATGGTATATTTAGACTACATATAACCAGCATTTCTATTAGGTGACTTATCTACTGTCTTTATCACTATCACTACATAGTAAAAAACAAAGTTGCTTCCCGCTGCCTGTCCCTATGTATGCTTAGATTTTTGTAACTACGCAACGGATTTTGATGCAGTTTTTTTTAATAGATAGAGTGATTCAAGAGGATGGTTTATATGTATAATTCGTATATGTATTATATTGCATTGCACTCGGGGCGGGTCGCTACATAAAGTATACAATCTAGGCTAGAAGGTGGCTTATTTCTAGTAGTCCGCTGTCCATCCGTCTGTCGTAGTCATTATTGTTTACTTACTGTCCGTTATTATAGTAATAGATAAAAGTTAGAAATTTTCACGAATTATGTATTTATTTCTCCTGCCGCTATAGAAAAAAATAAAAATAAATAAAGTTTTTACAAAACAATAGCACCATTTTTTTTAAATATTTTACACATAAGAACCAAGCTGTCGGGTCCCCTTGGTGCACGAATCCCTCTTGCGCTTTAACTGGTTTACTTTGATGAAAATAATTATTTGTCAATACAAAACTGGAACAGTTATAAGCTTAAAGTTTTATGTAAGTTATACGTCTAAAAATATTCTTGTAAATAGTAGCACCACAGATTACAGAATCTAATACTTGAAGTCACACAGAATATAATAAAAAAGTAGAATTTATTACTAAGTGTGTCCTATGATTAAGCCCTAATGCCTTTTATCTTTTTTGCCGTGATTCGCATCAAACAGAATGATATATCTTTTTAATGGCTTTCCTAAAAAGGTTGTACTCTACAACGATATGGAGTAAAGTTCAATTTACAAATATAACAACAGAATGGGCAATAAAAGTGCAAAGGATGACTATATAAGCTAAAACATGCTTGCTAACCTTTACTTTTATTACAAGCTAAAAAATACTATTTATGTTTACTAAACGCTAGTAATTGGTATGTACTATTATTACCACAGAATTGATAGAAACACTTAACGTACTTTATTACGCGAAACTACTAATTCTTGTTGATGAAAAAGACAAATGGTCCGGAATGGCGTCGCGAAGTGGCAAATAATTTGAAAACGTCGCATTAAAGTTATTTAGCATTAGCGTGTAATGTGATCGTCGGCGTGCTTGGCATAGTTGGCACGGAGGAGCAATGGACTCGTGGCTGTGGCGGGTGGCCGTGGCCGTCTACAAACCCAGTTTGTACTGAACGCATTCAACTTGACTTTACGGTGACATTCAGATTTAGGACTTACTCGAAGGTTGTCAGAATTTTTTTATTTGACTATTGAATATTAACTAGCTGCCAGCCTCGGATTTGCTTGGGTGACGTACATTCTTTAACGCGCGAAGTTTAGTATTTATTTGTTGAAAATTTTAAATTATCGTAATCTTTCTTTCTATATGAACTTTTTTCTAGAAAAACTTTAAAACAACTAGAAAAGTTTATGAAATTTAAAATACTTGATCACGTAACCTTAGAACAAAAAACAAAAAAAAATCTGAATATATTCGCAGCTTGTCATTTCGGAGACTATCCGAAACTCTTTTAACTCTTTTTTATTCATAATCAAATGGTTAGATTATTAAAACCAAATGCAAGAAATTTTTGTATTCTTATAATAATAATATTAAATTAAGGAAATGTTCGAGCGGTTAATAATTTATTTGCGCTAAGAGCTTCGGGAAAGTTGGTCTTGGTTGAGTTATCTTTATTTCCCAAGACATTATTGAAGAGGCTGCTTTTAATGTTCTTGGCAATAACAGAAAAAAAGCAATGAAACAAACAAATAAGTATACATCAATACAATATTTAATAAGCAATAAAGATATCAGTTATTACTGGGAAATTATGGATAAGTTTATTTTTGAAAAAATAATGAGCTATATTTTATACAACTCATATTAAAGATTAAACTTATAAAATTACTTCGGAATAATCAAACATGTTACTTGGAATCTAACCGGGGGTATTATGTTTCAGAGGCCAGCAGTAAAAAGAGACTACTAATACTAAACAAAACCTGTAAACTATATAAAACTATAAGCTGTTAACATATCCGACCTACAAGCCCTCAAACCTACCACTTGATATTGTAAAATACCCTTTTCAAACTGTCTGGAAAATTACTTTCAGGTTTATTTACTAAAGGGACCGGTAGCCACAATAAAACCACTTTAAAAGCAATGAAAATAAATGACACGTATGTATTAACTCGGATTTCCCCAATTGTTCTGGCAATAGGCAAAGCCTTGTAAGCCGCATAATTAACACGGAGCTATTTGCGGTAGATTCTGTTGTTATATTAAAGTAGTATTGGTGTTCACGCCTATGAATTTTAATCGTTGTAACATATATATTTTATCTAGGATTTCCTTGAAGATGAAACTATTTAAGGGATTTATATCAGTCCGATGATGATGTAGTGGTGCACTAGATTGAAATTTTAACAAACCATATAGTAATAAAAGAAACAAGACTTCGTTTTAAAACTATTGTGATATTTGGAGCTGCTGTAAATTCGATTAATGTTAATAATATCCCACGCAAAACCGATGCGGTATGGTCGTTTAGAATATTCATCAAATCGTTAGCCAAAGCTCCTTTGTTTATGAATGAAACACAATGTAGTGAAAAATCCTGAAAGCCTATAGACGTGAGTTGGCCATCTGCCAAGTAATGTCTCACGAGGTGCATATCTACAAGACTAGAATGTGAACACAACCAGCTTTTTCAGGCTATCTCTATGACTGATATTGGCTATGCCTTAACTTTTCCCAAAACAAAAAATAAAATATATGTCAGCAGACATAGATATTATAAACTTAAGACATGAATTTTCTTATTATGATAAAATACCAAAATGTATTAATCAATCTGAATCCTAGATTTTATTGGAAGTTTCCAATAAACCAGAATAAACAAGTAGTAAAATCAATACAATTTGCTCCATTTAGCGAAAGGTGTAGTTTAAATGTTTATTATATTTCTCGATTACACGATAGGTTTATTGAAGACAGTTTTTTTTGTAAATAATTGAACAACAATCATTTGCTAAGAGAATAATTAGAGTGGGAGACGTAATATCGGATAGAAGCGTGTTTTTCATGATTATCAATTATGTAAATTGGATCACAAGTGTCGAGTAGACAATGTCGGCGGTCGGCGGACTTGCGGCATCTGTAATGATCTGGAGGATTCCGCTGCGGAACGTGATCGACAATAACCACGCTCATTTTCCGTCGCTACGCGGAAAAGTTGAGGATCAGCTGACAAATTAGAAATTAAAGGAATTTTACTTGAATTAACCTTAGCTTGATTTTAAGTTATTTGGTACAATAATAAAATAAAAAATACGTTAATTAAAATGAACTCTTGTGAGTTTATTGATTACATTAAAACAAATTAAACAAACTAAATTATAAACTAAACAAATAAATAAACTAACATAAATATAACTAAAATAATGATTTACAAATTGTACAGTCCCGCTAAAGTGTCACACCGCGGTAACGTACCCAGAAGGCTACGTACCTTTCTTTATGTTAATAAATTGATAGAAACTATTTACACGTCAAATATTATGTATACTCGGATAGTCGAATATCTAAAGATATTTGATTTATTATTTATACAATGATTCTTCACCAAAAACTGATGAGTTAATATTGACTTTATTAGAATCCAAAATAACATCCACAATGAACATATATTTTTAGTTTAGTTTAGATATGTTTATGGAATATTTTATTACCATACTAAAAATAAGTTCAGTATTCGTTTCTTTACGTACAGTCTCTTTAGTCTAATATTTTAGAACATTATTTTAGCATTCAGGATAATAAACGGATTGATATGAAAATAAACTTCTTTGATGTATTCATGGCGAAAGAATTTAGCAGGAAATTAAAATTACAATGAGAGACCTGGAAGTTCTCAGTGGTAGCTCAGCTCCAAACAAATCATTTGTTAGTCCATCAAAACTGTCGGTGCATCATACTATACCATATATACCATACACATATAACACTAGAGTTAAGGAGGGTGTAGACCAATTTTTATTTAAAAATATTATGTGTTAGAGAACGCAGTATACATATATCTTTAGGTGACTTCAATAGACGAAAGACTGACTGTGACTACTGAGGTTTTAGTTTTAATTATTTAAAAATCTAAAACCAAAATTTAGACGTACAGATTAATTTTCTCCACAAAACACTTCTCGTCATGATTTTTTTCAAATAGATCTTAATTTTTTTTCAGTATCTATGTGAGTACGTTAATTGATCAGACGTTGGCCGCGCAATCCTCCTACTATCTAGATCCTCAACTGTACAGCACCCGTAGCCATGTGACAATTTAAAAACGCTAACGAATGTCGACAAGAACAAAATGTATGGGATTGACATAAGCTGCGGTAAACCACGTCGTCAATCTTATTTCAATCCCATACATTTTGTTCTTGTCGTAAGTCGTTAACGTTTTGCGATTGTGACTTTGGCTAAGCCCCCAGGAGTCTGGGCAGTTGGGTCATGTCATATAATGAGCTATTGACTGCACAGCTCCGCAATCACAAAAGTTGTTGGTCAAAAACCCCCACCTTAACCGGTCCTCCTGGCATTACGAGGCACTTAAGTAATATTATAAGTTTTGTTATTATAATTATACGACGTTGAATAGTTACGACGCATATTTTATAAAATGTTACAATATTACGTGCCCCTTTTTGTACTGTTATTGACGAGTTTCACGGTTTACTGGAGTCGTGGGCGGACAACGAGCTTTCAAATAAAAATAAAACAATGAGAATGTGATGTACAAAATGTAGATGAAGGAATATAAATGAACTCCGCTTTATTTTAAATTTATCTATTGAATTATTTACAAAAAAACAAAATTACTTGTTAGGTTTTTTTTTTCATCCGTAGTCTGTACAGTACATAATTTGCCTATCCCATGCGAAGGTATATCTATACTAATTATATATTCTATACTAATACTATAAATGCGAAAGTCTGTCTGTCTGTCAGCCTGTCGGTCTCTTCACGGCTAAACTGCTGGACCAATTGAGATGAAATTTGGTAGGGATGTAGTTAAAGACCTGAGGTCAAGCGGGGCGAAGCCGCGGGAAATAGCTACTTACATATAAATGTATAAAGCTTATTAACTAACCATATACGCATTACACTAATCTGATAAAATTTTTGATAAAGAGACCAAATTGAAAGAATATCCCTTGGAAAAAAAGAGAACATGACAGAAAATATACAACCTAATTCAGACCTTCTTCGTTTTTGAAGTTGTAAAGGAAGAACCCTGTGCTTTGAATCTACTAGCCGGATCCAACAACACTAAGATAAAAGGTTCCGCATCCGTTCCAATAAAAAGTTAATCATATCAAAGGTTACGGTAACCACTGTCTCTCCAGTAGAACATGGAACTGTTTGCCTTTACTCTCTTAAATAATAACAAAACCTTGAATCGCGTTAACGTTACCTGTATAGTTGTCAAAGAGTAATATCAATTTTTAATAGACTTTTCGGTAGGACTTTAACATCGAACACATTTACCAGTTTCTACAATATAGTTGATTTTTTAAATCTCCAAATTTATCATTTTCTATATATAAAAGAAATATATATAATCTCTCTTAGGGCTGCTGGAATAAATAGTCTTTTTTAGAAAAAAGCATTGTACGTACTGGTGTTTCTTTTTGAGTTAAATCCTGTGTATTTTTACTTTTACATGACTATGAAAACATGTAACAATAAGTTTCAAGATTATAATTTATCATATACCTTTATGAGTGTTTGTGATCACCAATCAAATGAATCTTAATACATGAATAGAAATGATGAATATGTATGAGTACACACAAAATATATTGGAAACGTAATCAGAATTTGTGAATGACAGAGGCTCCATTCTCTCTGTTCATCGATCTGACATTCCTAGAATTGCAACGATTCTACTAGCTTATCATTCAATATTCTCTTGGTGGCATGGTTAATTTTATTATTACTATGGGTGAATTGCAAAATAGATCTAGTAAATATGATAATAAGATGAAAAACGCCATGATTCAATCTGCAAGTTGTGTAAACAATAAATTGAGATGAAACTCACCTGTTTCACAAAAAGCCGGTTTTTCTATACTCTGGTATATATCTGTTCCAGCTTACACAGAAAACAATCACATAAAAGTCAATAACCGTCACTACACAAGTCCTAGCAATGTCTTTAAATTGAATTATTTATTAAAGGAGTAACTAAATGTATTATTAACGCTGGAGACGTGGTTATCCGTAGAGCGTCTACGAGCGACTGGTCCCCGCGCCACTGTATCAGCCTATATATACGGCGTGCCTGTTTTCGCTTCGTCCGCCTTCCACGGGTTATATGCAAAAATACCGAAGGAATCCAGCGCCCAATTCCCGCTGTCACTGTATAGTCGACACAATGGGAGCGTTGATCTGAGTACCATCTGCATCCAACGACAGCTGACCAATATTTGGTCACGCATGACCAAACACTTCAGTTTTTAATTAGTACTTGTCCATATAGGGATAAATAGAACATTTATCCCATCCATCGATGTTGATTTTCGATGAATCTGAAAGTAAGTCAAGTGGAAATGAATTTAACAACAAGTGTTATGTAAGTATTTCTTTTTTATACTGCTAGTACAGTCGGAGGTAGATAATCCTGAAATCTTACTACGATAGCAATCGTACATTTTACCTGCCACGACCGTACATTTCATTCAACAACAAACATACGATCCGTTTGCGATGGGCGTCGTACATAACAGCCTTACACGCTTATTGTTATAACACCTACACGCACGCCTAGGATATTTTAATACTGTCTTTTTATCTCACTCTTTTAGGCCTAAAAGGTCAAATGAGGCCATGCTTATTGTACATTTTGTCTCAGATTTAATATTGTATTTTCTATAGAATTTAAGTGTACTTACTTACTTCCAACTTGAACGCAACAATAAAAGCACTGCTGTTTGCTAAAATAGAAGTGCTTATATAGTTGGCCAACACTATTTGGTCAAGTTTGGCGTAAGACTTCCATTCAAGTTCTCCCGCGGCTCTACCTGCATGGTATTATCTTATTTCCCACCGAAATATAAGCTATACATCCTTATATTCTATCTTTTTATTGTTATACAAAGTTTAAGCAACAGTCTGACAGAGGTGCGCATTTATAATTTATACGGATATGGAACAAAGACTAAATAATAAAAAATAAATGGTTAACATAAGGTTTTTATGCCATTTCTATTACATGATTCATATTTAAGTTACGACGGAAAATAGCTTATAAAATAAGAATGTGATATCGTGGCAATAAATTAAAACAACAGAAATAGTTCGGTAATTTCCAAGAAGAAATTGCTGTTATGTCTGCAGGAATAGAGTATTATAATTAGAATTTAATTTAAAGTATTTGATTGGAAATAAAACGATCATTCGCCAGCTGCCGGCTCTACATAATCACGATTGAAATCACAAACTTGTTTTGCTAAAAATCGAGTCCAAGGATAGTGTAAGCATTTCTTGTAACCATTTCGGGTTTCCCGAAATTATTTTTATTGTTATTGGTCCATTGATGCGAAGTGTCGATTATTGGAGTTATGACGCCAATTTACGACCAACAGATTTGTTAACCTCGTTTTTTACAAGAAATGTAATGAATGTCTAATGCAACGTTAGTATAGTAACTATAGTATAGCTTGCGGGATATTTTGATAGTCATGGAGGTGCTATAGACACGTACAGGGGGTAGAAAAAAAGTATAATACCTTCTTTAAGTGCAAGAATTAAATATAAAGTTATATACTTTATTATGTGGCTTTCATATAAAACAATGTACTTAGCTTCTTTATTCTAGATCACTTGATGTGAAAATTTTACTGGCACCTGATTAGTTGTTTTTCTTCACGAAATCTGAAATTATAATTATTGTATTGTATAATACAAGACGCTTCGCATTTTTAGGGTATTTACAACAAGATTTTTATATAATGATATGTTCACGAAAATTCTTATGAGTCATTGTGAGTTTATATCCTTACGAAACCTTTATAATAATTAACTAACTTAAAGATGAATTCGAATTATAGTTGGAATGTTGAACTGACGTGTTAAACGCATCTTAAATCAAATGTTATATATCAAAGCTTATATATTTGCAATATTATTACGTTGCAGGGAATGCATTAACGCTCGTGTCATATAAATGTAACACGTGATGCAATTGATTATAACCTGATGTTATGCAATGTTTCTATATCCGGGTACTTGGACTACTCCCAAAGGAAACTCCGCGTTTGGAAGCCCGGTTGATATAATATCTTTGATATCATTTTGACAGATGCAAATGAGTAAAAATAGATATCGTTATTTGTATGGTTTGGATGACGTCAGGAGTCACGTTTAATTAATAGACGTCAAAATTAATAGTTCAGATACATAGAATTTCATTCTCTATATTGCATCAGGTGTCTTTTTAATATTTTTTAAAAACTAGGATAGTGTAATAGAAAAAAAGTGATAGCATTAAAATGAGGTACGATGTTTTGCAAAAATATACTAGATTTTGCACGCGGCTCACATGTTGCTATATAATTCAAGTATATTAAAAAGAAAACCCAAAAATACTCAGGTCCCATCACACACAACTTAAAATCTCCAAACCTAATTTCACTCTATATCTTTTAGCAAACGTTTGAAACGAAAATTAAGATACATTAATAATAGTTTGATTAGATAAACAATGTTACATGTGCTTAGCAGTAAAAGAATTGAAGGACTATGCATGGAAATTACTCCAATGAGAAGAACAAATACGAGTAAAACAAATAAATGTTTATGAACAAATCACACAGATTGAGCTAGCCCCAAAGTAAGTTCGAGATTTGTGTTATGGGATACTAACACAACGATACTTTATAACAAATACATGCATATATTTAAATAGCAAAGACTCAGGCCTATCAGAAAAATATTATTTTTCATCTTGGCCTGACCGGGTATCGAAGAATAATCTTTATAAATATAGTTAAAATATTTCATAAGATAATAGCTTGGCCATTCCGTGAAATGTGATGAATTTAATATTACGTTTTTCTATTAAGTTTGTATAAAATTCTTGAGATTTATATAAATCATCCTTTGAGTCTAGGAGCGAGTGAAATATCCCGTAATTACGTAATAGGCGGATAAAACATAAAGGTAGGCTTATTTATTTTTGGGCAAATTTAAACAAAACTTCATTAAAAACATGTAAATGGCGGCTTTAAAGTCATTATCTTTTCTACTATTTTGATGATTTGCTTAAAACCCTTTGTTGACTATAATATACATCTTATAAATGATTTTACGTAACATTTAAAATTAACCATCCGTCATACCTTGTTGTAAATTCAAAGTGATTTTTTAATGTATATCACGGCAAAAATGCAATTTAATCGCGGGTTTCATTTTGTGGCTAATGGCCATTAACCTCTCGTTGCTAGGTCGTGGAAATTTGTAAAATTTTAATATAACAGGTATTCATTTTAATACGTCGAGAATTTCAAAGAGAAAATTGGATATTATTCAAACCACAAACCTTCTGCTATTTATCTTATAATTTCCATATTGGCTGTGTTTCCCTTTTGATCTATTGTCTACAGCAACTGGAGTCAAAGGTCAATGTTTTTGTATATCATCTATCTGCATATTATTTGGCCCTAAAATCTTACTTCGTAGCGCTTATGTAGTCTACGAGCGACGCCTACGAGTCCGTAGCATGTGCCTGTGCGTAGCAACTTCGTAGCATGTTGTTGGAGTGAGGCTACGAAGCTCTACGAAGGTAAAATAAGTTTATGCTACGGGCAGCTACGGGTTAAACTTACTCCACTGGATCAGCGACCGAAGTGGATTGTGGCTTCCGAAACGAGAGAGTGCAACAGCTTTCTTTTAAAGAACTCCTAATAGGATTCTTTTTTGTCTTTTTTACTTTTATTATTTTATCACTATACGTCCCTGGGCTCTTGGAGACAGTTATTCAACATCCCGGATTATCTCTACCGTCTTAGTTTTGCAAATGATCACAATTTTATATAACTTATAAGTTATACAACGTACAATTGGTATACAACGTAAACCTGAACTGGTACAAAAAAATCTGATATATTATCCGTAGCTATTTTCGCAAAATATTTTTTTCTAGATCAGTCACATAAAATGGAGTTGAAGTAAATATACTGTATCTATTAAACGGACATATTGGTGACAATGTAGCACCATCAATTATGTTCTTTGGTCATCACCTCATCTGTTAACATCACTGTCCAATAAAAGTCATTAGAGAGATCCAGGCTAATGTGTTAGAGACGGAGAAGTTTCCGGCACATGGATTGCAGTTTTAAAATAATATATTTTTTATAGTTCACTGAATAATTAAATTTGTACATATTAAATGTTGTTTGGTACTTCCCTTCCGTGGGAATTTTCTGTGGGCTCGCAGGAATTTCAAAATAAGAAATAGCATTGCTTAATGTGCCTTTTTTGAACTATTCCATTTCATTCAGTATGAAATATCCGTAGGTATATACAACTCACAAACGCACGTATCAAGAAGACACGAAAGACAAGACAAGAAAGCATAGTATTAGGAATCGGGCGCGGCTCTAAGGCAAATTATTTAATCTATGCAAGAAAATCACTACTTTCAGTTGACAAATAAGGTAAGTCACTATTCACTTTGAGTTGTAAGCTCATCATCATTTCGTGGCGGCATGCATACCCTGGTGTCAGACTTCTTCGGAACCACCTTTTTTAACGACTACCAGATGGCAGCCGGAATTAACGGCTTAACGTGCCTTCCGAAACACGGAATCATCTTTATTATCAGACAATTAGGTGATTCACGCTTGCAATATCCTTCCTTCCAGTAACAAAACTGGAAAAAACTAAACCAAGTTTGCTTCCCGTTTGTATAGTGTATGCAATGAAAACTTATAATAATAGCTTACGTTGTTTTTGAAATCGATTAACTTCTTCAAACGAAGCCCTGAAACGTCAACCCGACGTCGAACAAAAACTCGACTGGTTACGAGACTAACAAGTATTTCCAAAGAATTATTGACGACAATTTACAGAAGAACCCATACAAAGGTCGCAAATGTAAACAGTAAAGACGCAAAAATGTTCAAATTATTTCTCACTTTTCCATTCACCTTACTTGACATTTACATTGTCTTAAATACTATTGTTTACCTGTACTTTGTATGGTTTGAAAGAATAATTAATAGTTGTTATATATTATTTGTTTTCTTTGTTGACATAATAAAATAACTGCATCCCGCGATACGCACTTATTTAAATTCAAAATACCTTCGCAATACCTTGCGTACTAATAAAATAAAATAAAACTTGTAAAGTAAAAATAGTAGTCTAGATGGTAACCAGAAGTACTATTTTTTAAAATCTGTGAATTAGCCAAACGCAGTGTCTCGAATGATTTTCGTTCTATACGTATGATTTTTATGCGATACTAGCTGTAGCCCGCGACTTCGTGCGCGTGGGCGTCGTTCCCGTTATCGTGGGAATTGCCCGAGAATCTCCCTTTTCTTTTATACAAGTTTAGTCATGACAATAATCACAAAAAAAATCAGTGAGTTCATTCTAATGACGATTACTTTTTTTAATAGACCGATTTTGATGAAACAAACTTTAGATTCATAATTCATTTATTTTATGTCAGACATGGATCATAGATGTTCTTCCGATTTAAAACAAAACAACTGATGAAAGTTTTAAGCAAATCGGTTCAGTACTTTCGGAGATAAGCGGATCATACATCTGTCTGTACAGATAGACAGAAAGACAGACAAAAAAAAAATGATATCTATTATTATTTTTAAATGTCCCTCTATCTATTTCAGTCAAAATTACTCAATGTATAGAAAAAAATATTTTTATATGTATAAATAACGACACCGGTTACGGGTGAGTTATAAGCTCAAAAACAGCATTTCTGGACCGACCCAATTCACGTTTTGGATGGATTAACATGTATAAGTAAGTATCGATCATAAGACTTCCTCGTTATATACTCCTACTAAAGGGATTATTAACAGGCAGTCTAAAAATAAACCCAAAGCCCAAAATATTTATGTTATCAAAGGGAGTGATAAGATTTGGTTAATATATAGGGTAGACTTCAGAATCAGAAATAATGTAAGTATGTATTCGACTAGAAGAATAATAGACGATGTATGTATTTCCCCTATTTTTCGTACAAAAGTTATAATAGTGAATTTGGGTGTACATGAATTCAATTAATACATAGCGTATCATGTGAATACACGATTCAGAATCTAGATGACAAAAACTGGCTCCCAATAGTTCACCTAAATATATTAACGAGGCTATTACTTGATTGATGAACAATATTAGTAATAGACACTGCGTATTTCATATTTGAAACATTTTTTTAAATATCCTGACGTAGTTATATACTACTACTAAATATTAATAGGTTTTTATAATAATAAATTTAAAATATTTGAATTCTGCGCATTATCAACCGACTTAAAAAAAGGAGGAGGTTCTCAATTCGTCGGATATTTTATTTTAAAAAAAAAAACAAAACAATCCATCTTCAGCACTTAACGTATAATTTTCTTAATGTAAGTCATTCCCAAATAAATACAAATATTATAGTTAAGTACACATGCATTAGTGAGTTATTATATAAAGAAGAATATAAGTAGGAAACCTTTAATTTAAAAAAAATGTTCCGTTCACTTGAGATTTGTGCGAGCAAAGTCGCGGGTGAAAGCTATAATAATAAAAACTATTCGCGATGGCCCTACCCATCATAACTCTCACATGTTTCATGTATCTATCGTATGTTTGGTCAAAGTTAAGACTAGAACACGTAATTTGTGTAAGTTTGACACCTTTTCTGTGATGAATAGCGGCGAAAGATTGCGTGTCTGTTCCCAAGGGATATTAGCGTCACAATGTCCGGGATATCCACCGGTTATTTATTGGCCACTCACGGTTAGTAGACCAATAAAGTTTGCTATCTGACCGTGTTTTTCTAATTTAGGGAATCTGTTGCGTTGATAGACGCGATTTGCTGTTAGCGAAATTGTTATCTTTACAAATTAAGGCAAGTAGTTAGATTTTTTAATGTATTGTTGTGTTATATTATTGTGAAATATTTATTGTTTTAGGCGCGTTACATATAAGACCACAATGTGGCCGTCAAATAACTTATTCAAATAAGTGGCCGTGAAATATTTCTGCCTCTATGGTGTACAGAGTACAGGATGGATTAATGATTGAAAGAAAGTTATTTCAGGATTTTCTCATTTGTTTCAAATGTCAGTTAATATATTCTGTATAATTATAGGGCACTCCAGCGCTGTCGCCAGCACATTGAGAGAGGCCGATGTCAATGGGCACTTGACGGGGTATTTTTAGTTGAATATTTTACCACAATGACGACAAAGTCAAGGGCAGATGCATTTTACTGACACTTCGACTTTGGAATCGATGAAATTTCTCAACTTCTTAAGTATTTTCGATGGCTGTATTATTTTTAAACGTAGGAAAAATCAAAAGGCGAAAATACATGACGATAAATATTAAAGAGTATATAGTTCTAGATATTATTTTACCACTTCGCCAAAGCCTAAAGCAAATTAATGGTTGTTACAATATCATCTCAATTGCCCGGTGTTATATCCATTATTCCTCTCATTCTCAATCTTTTTCTTCATCGTTTCGATGTCTGATTGTTTTATATGGTGCGGACCAAAACTCCGCCACTCTAATTGCATTATCCGTGCCCTGCACAAGGTCCTCGAAGGTAATCCGACCAATCTCAATACCTAATGATATTATAAATTCAAAATTAATTTTGTCTGTTTTTCTGAGTTTGGTTGCCTCTGTCGCGACAAACCCTTCGTACAATTTCGTAGCAAAATTTCGTAACTGGCTTCGAAATGCTGTTACTAAAAATTGAAGGTGATCTCTACATAGTGTTTTCTTTCATACAAAAATAATTTTATTTATAGTTCCAGGTGTAACTCTTAGGTTTATTTTATTTTACGGTTCCGTACCTCAAAAGGCAAAACGGAACCTTTATAAGATCACTTTGTATTTATTTATTTAAAAGGAAGACCACAGCAGATATATATACTTTGTTAATTTAAATTTGTTGTCTAAATAATAAAAATATTTAAAGAAAATTTATTTATACAAACAAATTAAGGTAAAGAACAAATCTTGAAATATTTTTTTAAGTATTAGGCGGTAGTAGTATAGCTTGACTCGCACTTGGCCGGGTTTTATGGACTTCTGACTTTTTTTAAAAAGATGAAGTTTATTGAAGAGTATCTCCCGGTATGTGGAAGAATCGTTTATCATTTCACTCTCACGACGTGTCCGTATGATTCACAACCACAAAACCGTGGGCGACTTACCGTCCGCTGCCATTTTATTTTTAAAACTCGCATCGCATTTTACGCTACAAAACACTAATATTAGCCAGTTTCTTTAAGTTCTAAAACTTTTGTTATCGGACTTTTTTATGTATACAGACGAAACATTAGCTCAAAATGTGAGTACTTTACGTGATATCTGAGGGAATCAGTTTTTTCTTTACTTTTCAATTAAACTGAATTTCAACTTTCTCTATGTCTGAAACTAATGGACTTTATTATAAAAATTGTAATAAATAACTGTATTATGGGATACTAACTCAATGAAACTCAGTTCTGTTACAGTTTTGTTTTTTTTTAAAGGTTGTCTGGTAGATAATGCTTAAGCATTAAGTCCGCCCTTTGTATCATTATATATAAATATAGTTTAATAAATAATAATAAGTACGACCAATACATAAAAAAATTCTAAACTTAGAATAGTAGCTTGACTTCTTACTTCAGGTCGCTGAGACATCGGAGTAAGTAAGTAAATTTGGGAAAGTAATCAAAATTACATGTGTGTTTATTATACTTCCATTTGTGTTCCATCTTGACAAGTATTTTTTCAAAATTTAAAAATACATTGTACTGTTCTTTTTGGTTTCCTTAAATATAACGGTCTCCGTCATTAATCATATTTAAATGTTTAATGAATGATGAATTATGACCATTATTCAAAGTAAAGCCATTAGTCTTTTGATATTTTCCCGATAAAATCATTTGACAAATATTTAGATACTGTTGGAAGGGTACCAAATCCATACCATGTGTAAACTTTACGCAAATCTGAAATAGGATTTTCCGTAATGCCATTTAGTGTTTTTGTAAAGTGTGAAAACAAACAAGGTTATTAAAGTTGCTGCACTTTGATTACT
The DNA here is from genome assembly GCA_947044815.1 of Apomyelois bistriatella. Lineage (NCBI taxonomy): Eukaryota > Metazoa > Arthropoda > Insecta > Lepidoptera > Pyralidae > Apomyelois > Apomyelois bistriatella. Next base: position 4,229,918 of record OX345688.1, read on the forward strand.
GATTTATCATCTTTATAGTTATACTAGATACATATTTTCGTTTTTTTTTCTTATATGATTGTCTGGTAAAGAATGCTTTTAGCATTAAGTTCGCAAATTGTTTAAGTAGGTATTATTAACTCAAAAACAATGAAGTTTTAATCAATATTTAAATATCTAATACACTGACACAACAATCCGTATCACAAAATAAATAAATGACATTACAGGCATAATTCGCGTTTTCGACCTACTTTTCGCAGACGAAAGTTTTTCTAAACAATATAGTGTTATGACATTATTTTAAAATATCAGAGACGAATGATAAAGATGCGTGTTTGCACTTAATAATTATGGAATTAGTATGCTCACTGTCTTGTTACATGGTTGTACACATTTTATATGTAAGAACAACGCTCCGACTTGAAAAATTATCATAGTCGATGATGAAAGCTATACCATTAGCACAGTTCCCGAGACTTCGTATTTTTTTCGTATAATCATTAGATAGTAGTGAATATTTGTGATGTGAGTAAGTGATTGGGATGTGTGAGTGGAGATATTCGCATATATACAAAAATAATGGGTTTAAAAGAATCAAAATCCAACTCCGGTTTTATTTTTACGATGGCGCCGGGAAACATTTGCGATACATTTTGTACTTTTTGCTGTCATCAAGAATACTTAATTTTTGACGACAGGCCAATTAAGTTTGTAATTTTTTCTTAAAATAAATTCTTTGTTGGAAACAAGCCCATTTATTTGTTTTTATTCATAATAAATTACACACTCACGAGATGTTTAAGGTTCCTGCTTGGTCTTTCGTCCAAAGCATTCTCGGTTGCATCCAAGATGAGTTTGGAGCCAAAAACTAATACATGATAAATGACTTCAAATCAGCTTTATGTTCAGATACCGTGCTTTCTTATACACTTATGTAGCATCAAATCTTGTTGCAGTTTACTCCTAGTCCAACATGAGGCTCACCAGTGTTGTAACTTCATGTAAATTGCTATGTCTTTACTCTTACAACCTTAATAATGCACACATAAATCACATACTTACCTTGTTTTTGATATCAGTGTGTCTAGACATGTTTACCTATTTGGTGGTTTAGACAACTTCAAAACTGTGCGCAGTTTTTTAGGCACGTATGCATTAAATTCTGTAATTACTGTTTTGGTGTAATAATGTAACTATTATTGTTTTTGTGTTGATGTGAAAATGGAAGAAAATTGTTCACAGTTTTTTATCTATCTATATTTCGAATCTAGTGTTAGATCGCGAGTTGAAAAAAGATTAATAATTTGTTGTGTTGTGTTAATTGCAATAGCTTATAGTTGGACAAACATCTGTGCCGGTCATGGTGGCGCCACAGTCTATGATTACTGCAAAAAGCTGTATGAAGTTCCCTTAGTCCAACTTTTTGTCATTACAATGGAACAGATAACGACGTTATAATACTTAAGTAGTTTTTTCAATCTCTCTTTTGTTCGAATTTGGTTACAGGTGGAAATTTACCTATGAAAACGTCAATAGTTATAGGTAAAGCCAACAATATAGTCGATAGAAAGCTCTTTTACTCTCTCAAGTAGTTGTCTTTTATGGGAAGAGCGTGTTTATGACCCTAGCGTCAATTCATGGCAAGCATCACCAAGTTAGTCACCGTAGTAGTATTCGTTTTAGTTAGTATTAGTCATCAGTAACATGATGCAATGCTAATTCCGTATTAGTGGTCATTACAATAGGAACATGTGTTGTTTTGCTATAAACACACATGGACGAGTATCTGGCACGCTCTTAAGCTTTAGGTAGTTGCACCTATTTAAACTGGAATTCAATTTATATAAAAAAAAATTGTAAACATACTATTATGTTTTTCAACCTTTAATTAACCTTCTGTGAATTTCATATGAGGAAAAACCAAGTGAAATGTGATTTTACATCTCTTTCGTATATACCTTAAGACAATAACACTATTTTTGTGAATAATAAAATATTTGTAGCAAAATGTCAATGTAGCGGCTAATGCTCTACTTATTCAATTCATAGATATACTTATACAAGTTCCTGATTTTTTCTTTGCTATACAAAAATAAAATTGTAATATAATTCCCGCCAGACCCTCACAGATTCAGCTCTTGACAACAGTAATCATAGGATTTTCCGCAAGTTTGATTTCGTCTGGAACTGTCCGATAACTAGGCTATTCCCTAGCGATATGAAGATTTCGAGAAAATTTTACCAGTTTTGTATGTTTACACTGAATTTCATTTGTAGGTATACTAACTTTTATCCGCAACTTTTATGTAGCATATAGAATCAAGCATCTATATTTATTTTATTGCGGTTAAATAGATCCTATATTTTTTACCGATGACTACTGAATTTGATTCTAAGCAACGGATTTGATTTCTTTTACCCATATTAGTCAACAGCGGCAACAGCAAGTATGGTATATATGTATATAAGTATGTATGTACTTATGATGCATGCATGTTTCTCTGTATGTTAATTATATCATAATATCACACGCCTGTTACCCTTTTCTTTTCGTTTCCTCTCTTGGGTCTGCTGGAAGAGATTTCTTTAGAAAAAAGCAGCATCCTTGTACTAATATTCTATGTTTTTTCTTGAATATTTTTCTGTGTACCTGAATGTGAAAATAAATAAATAAAATTATTGGCGAGACGCGATTGCAATTTCTTTATTCCTATTGATTCCAATTTGCTGCTAACTACATGAAAAGGATCCCATTAAAGCCATTTTACTGCACATTAATAAATATAATGCTCGTTGTTAATTGTACTCACGTTGGTGCTTAAGTAAAATAAGCCATTAAATTCGTCATGTGCATGAGAAAATTTCATTCTTATGGAACGATAGATTGTTGTGAATTAAATAATATTGTAAATTAATTTTATTTTTCAAGTGGAAAGAGACAACAAATTTTAATGAACTGACGAAATGAAAAATAAGTAATTAGACGACGATGTTCGTTGGGGGAATTAAAATTTAGTTACATTGCCATTGCATTCCAATTTTAAATTAAGTATTTAGTAAAATAAATTTAGCTTAGTCATTAATGGTATAATGAGAAAATTGTAGACTGTCTGACTGAACTCAGGCAGATTTGGCGGGACCGTCCTGCGCGCCAAATATCAACTTTTAAAATGTGCACGTCCAAATACGGTCGAACCAATTCTGACAGACCAAACTCACAATCTCAAAACTTAACGAATGTCGACAAGAACAAAATGTATGGATTTGACATACGATTGACCATGTGATTTGGCGCACCTTATGTCAATCCCTTACGTTTTGTTCTTGTTAACATTTGTTGACGTTTTTAAAACGTGACTTTGGCTGATTCCCCAGATATCTTGTATTAAAACGGTGAGCATTATCGGTTAACCGTGTCACCTACACGAAATGATGATGATGATGATTAAAAAGTGAAGAGATATATCGGAACAATAGTATATGCTTTCTTTAATCTTACTAGGTACAAGCATGTCCAATATGTGCCAATTACCATAATGATTATTCGAGCGTTATCTCAGTTCGCTTATTTTTTTCATTCCATTATAAGGGACTAATGAAAATTTTCAGCATTATTTTGATGACTGGCCGATTCCTTGATATCTCCTTCGTGAGACTTTTTGGTGGTAGCCGTATCAGTCAAACAAGGGTACCTACTTACAACAGAAAAGGCATCGAAATGTTTCCATTAATAGTTTGCATACGTTTACCATATAGCCACGTGCGAAACTATATAGAAAACGTATGCAAAGTAACTATTAAAATACGCCCATTATGCTGGGTATAGCTATTCGTTTGAACTGAATTAATATCGTCTTTTGCGTAATTTAATATCGTACAGGAAAACACAATATTAACATTTTAATATAAAGTTTCTAAGAGAAAATAATTTGACTTATTTTTCGACAACTTCGGTTACGAGAGAGATGTTTGAGATGAAAAATTATTCACTAATATATCGCATTTCTTAACTGCTTCGAACAAACGTGTCTACTTACGTAAGACAAACGTATTCTACAATATCCTAAATTTGTCTCACTTTCAGAACTAAGATGTTTCTGACGAGGGATGACGACTGTAGTTAATTTATTTTAAACGTCTTCGCTGTACAAATGCAAACTGTCCTTGTGTAACGTAAGACAAACAATATATACTCACACTAATGATACGTCAAACCTTTTTCCCGTGAATGTCGTAAAAGGCAAGAAATATATCAACAGGCCCGATCAAGGCTTTAAATCTACCAAATTATAGGTATATTTTGTTATAAAGTTTAATAAATAAATATAAAACAGAATAGACGGCGGCGGGACGGTGGAACATTTTACTGCCGCTATGATAGCTAAAAATTATGTCAAAGTTGAGCTAATAATAAACGTTCTTATGGTTATTATCGTTATTATATATATAATATAACAATATATAGGTAAATATTTTAGAGTTTAGTCACACTTTTATAAAAAAAATACTTTGATTCGGATAAAATTATTACTATCAACCGAATCGTATATTAAGTACGAAAGTATTAGCGCCCGTGTGTGTACTGTATGTCATATTTGTCTATAACCTACCTTAGAATATGATCCCGTTAGTTCCAGAGTTAAATGCGTTCGTACAAATAAAAAAAATTCTTCAGCTTTATTATAATTGTATAGAAGTATGGATTTACCCTAATTTTTGCGTCATTACTCTTGATTTACTATGTCTAGAAGAGACACGTGACTCTTTACGTTATATAAACGTAAATATTCACGTTTTAACCATTCCATGACGGGTCATCATACGAGTACAATCCATGACTTTAGGTTCGATTTACACTCTGGTTTAAAATAACATTGTGACGAGTAATGACGTGAATTTATTTGCTGAATTGAGGGTAATTATCAGAAATTGAACTTCAAGTTCATCAGAAAAAAAATAGATAAGTATAAGGAAAACATACAAAAGTTAACTGTGCCTTCTAAGGTGAAAAAGTTCTCTTAGAATACGAGAAGATCATTTAAAGGATAGAAATCAAAGTATTAGATCTAATATCTATAATCACGACCACTCTACCAAGAGTGTACGACTGAGAAGAAGAATAAATAAAATATGTTTTTAATTGTTCAAGGCTTTTTAATAGTGGTCACTATCGTCCTAACGGCTTTCCCAAGAGGCATGGCTTCGAAGCCTGAGGATCGTGGTTTATACGCGATGTCTAATTATTCCCTGGTTTTTAAAGCAGAAGTAAAATCCGCAGATAGTCTAACCGGCCGGTAACCAATTCGAATACATGCCCTAGCTTTACAAAAGCTCGTATAACACCGACCATTTAAAGCTTTGAACGAATACTTATTTCACGTAATAAGTTGGCGAGAGCTCACGTTTTGACAATAACGTGATACGTTTCCTTACTTACCGTCGTTTGGCATTAAATAAAAACGGTTTTGTGACGATAAGTGATAAGATAAATTTAGAAAGTTGAGTCTATTGTATATACTATATCCTTTCCTACTATGTAGTTAGTTGGAAGCTACGTGTATGTATTTTAAGCACGACCCGTATTTATATAAATTTTGCTTTATATAAATAAAAACATGAATTTGGAGAGTTTCAAACCCATATCACGATTTTTATGAAACTGCGTATGCATTTAGGTACTTAATATTCGTAATGTCCAGGAATTGAACAGTAAGAAGATGGCGTATAGTGTCAACCCTGGCGCCGGCCGGACAAACTGAATTCTTCGCCGACAACACATCCTAATTTGTCGAATGCCACTTCGGTATCTCTTTTACTCAAATACCCGGTCAAAAACCTCACCTGACTTATCCCATTTACTGTCTCCGTCGTCCTACATAATTCCATTTATGTGTACTTTACTTGTACTTAAATGTGAACGAGCTCTGTTTATATTCCATAACTGTTTTATCGACTCTTAACGTTATGGAAAATTTTCTGGTATAAGAGCGCTTTTTATTTGATTGACTAGCTCTTACACAAAAGACTCATCTTAAGGCATTGGAAAAGTTTTATTGATGATATATCGTCTTCATTTTACTTGAAGTATTATAATTTTATAGACCCTTAAATATGCTGTGCATTTAGCTTAAGACGGATTTACCCTCTCTCTTAGCGTTTTACCGGCTGCGTCCTTAGCTGGCTGGTTCGGAGAACATGGTTCGATTTCCTGTTTTCTCTCTTCTACTTCGCCAGATCTTTGGTAGCCTTGAGCTGTGAGAACATCAGCACGCATATCCTCCACTGTGATATCGAGCTATGGTCTTATAACCAAGGATATCTACCATGCCCTACGGAGGCGGCATTGTTAGGCTTGTTTTCACTCATAATATGCCAGTTAATCAAATTATTTAGTAATGTTTTGTCCTTCTGTGACGCACTGCACCAAGTTACATTATAATTTACATTCAATTTTCTTTATAATTGGTTTTGGAAAAAAACGGAAACGACTCCAAAATACTTAACCAAAAAGGGAGAAACAATAATTAGGTTGTTGTTTATTAAATATGTTTTATTCATTATTAACCATTTTAAAATAATTGTAGTCGGTGCCATGCCAAGTATTCAATATGCTGTACAACTGCTGGCTAGTCAACGAATTCGTACACTTGACACCGACTATAATATACATACGGTCGAATTGAGAAACGTCCTTTTTTTGAAGTCAGTTAAAAAGAGAGTTTGACTTCTGTTGGGTGTGATTAATTATGCATCTAACTGTTTGACCTATTAAGTAGGGAAAAATCATGGATAGGCATTCCGTGCAATTCACATAACTAAAGAAAATTCCAAAAAACGTTTCATATTACCTATTTTTTAGACTAGATAGGTAGGCATTAGCCTAGATTATATGAAGCAATTATTAATCATAAGATATTATTGGTTATTAACCATATAAAGTATTATTGGTGCTGACTGAATAAAGAATATGTTAAGTCGAATATTTCATCAAGAAGACGTCATAAAGTTGCTTTGGAATCGAAGTGACCAATTTACTATTCTCGCAACGCAAAAGCGAAGATCTAATGTCACCCTTATCAGTAAAATAACTGATGAAATCAGAAAAACACGGCTTTTATTTAATTTTGCTGCGATTCGTACGAAAAACAACAACAAGTTACGATTCCTAATGGCGTTTCAAACTGAAGGTCGCAAAATCGTGCATTTGCAACAATTTTATAGCATACCTATTTCAGAATCATCAAAAACAAAGTTACTTTTATTTATAACCAATTTAAAAACTATAGAAGCAAAACATTTTTAATAATTTCATTTCCTCAGATGCCATTTAAGGGTATTTTATTTGAAAACCAATCTACTGAACAGTTTATGTTGATGAAACTTCTTTGGGATAAATTCGATAGCGTATTCTTTACGTGCAGTATATTTGTTAACATATATCTCTAATGATATAATATAAAATAGTTTATAGAGACGTTACTTTCAAGAATCAGGTTATTCATATGATAAGCATTAATAACTATTTCAAATGTGACCAGGCACAAGCTGTTCAGCTCAACGCTTTCCTTTTTCTCCTGCAATTTATATATTTTGTAATAAAGACTAATACATAGAAAGTTGTGATTTATTTACGAAGGATTATCTCCCAGTATTAAGCATTAAAATGCATAAATTCACAGACGGCATCGTCATGTTTTTCGATGCACTTCGTCCATAATTGTTTTTTCTCAGTAGGTACCTATGGAAAAGAATATTTTCCTTAGTCCCATTTCGTAGCTAGATTTCGTAGCTGGCTTCGAAATCGGAAATAATTAATTAAATATTAACATTTCAAAGCTGCGGCTTCGAAACGGGAGCAAACCAATCCCTTTCTTAGCCGGCTATAAAATATCAGTCAAATAAATTAAGCAATTCTGATTTTTTGTACGTCTTCATGTTGCTTGCTTGATGAGTAGTTTGTTGTCAATTAACCACATATTACTCATGGCTGCTGTAATGGTTTATTGGATGTCCGTTTTACTTGGGTTAAATGTATATCGTGTGGGTTCCACGCTCAATTCACCCTGCACATTCTAGTATCAGCGGAATCGTTTGCGTTTGAACTATCTAATAGTTAGATTTGAACGTCTGGAAAGAATGTTATTATGCATTTCATTTTATTACAAGAATTTAGGTAAAATCTTAAATAATTAAAGTTACGCTACGCGGACAAAGTCGCGGTCACAGCTAATCTATATATATAAAAGAAAGTCAGGTTAGTTACACAATTTATAACTCGCAAGAATGGCTGAACGGATTTGGCTGAAATTTGGAATGGAGATTGCTTAGACCCTGGCACAACACATAGTTTTTTATTTTATCCCGGAATTCTCACAGGAGCGGAGCCCCAGACAACAGCTAGTATATAAAATAATGAAACGTCTGGTTATCCCAGTAGTAGCGCACCAAAACAATGAGTCACGCGGTGGCGCGCTCCAACCAGGTCAGCCGCGGCCTCGAGTAAGGCCGCCTGAAGCGCTCACGGAGCCCTACTGTATTTACAAACAGCAGCGTACAGTACGCTTTAATAAATATTCTACATCGATATTTTGAAAGAAATTTATTTATACGAGCAGCACTTACTTGCTGCCAAATTTTGGCCTAGTATCATTCACCCTTTCTTTATTGAATCACCGACTAGTTTTGACTTCATACTTCTTTTTGCATGTTACAACTGATGTGCCAACATCAAAATTTTTAACAAAGTATTGCATAGAAATCAAAACATTCGTCAGATATTCGTCAGATTTTTTGTATTGTATGATTTTTCGATACGTTCTATAGAATTTTTCAATTTATTTGATCCCAAGTCCATTTATAAATACAAATATGATGTTTTTATATTGCGTTTTGACGCAACAGGCCCGATTTGGTTGGATTGCAATGTTAGAACCATAGATTATAGACTGCAGTAAGACATATTAAGATTTCTGTGAGTGAGACTGCTACGTTAGTACCATTGAGTTGAGTATTCTATGGTAGTGCATTGATGAGTTATTAGTCGCAAAGCTATGTAATCTCGGCAACTTTGATGAACTATCTCTGATATAGAGTACGGGGTAGTTGAGCTAAAGTTTTGCACCCTTCTGAGTTCAAAGTATTCTTTGTAATAGTTGGATAACCTTCTATGAACAAATTTTCCACGAATACAGTGTAAATTAATGAAGGTACTGGGAAAGTAAACAAATCCTGGAGATGGGTTTTTCTATTAAGGTAGGAATGTCAAGCAAGTTCAAAGTCCGTTTTGTTATTTTGTCCACATAGTAATGTTTACCACACAATATCAAATAACACAATAATTATGAAATAAAAAAAAAAATAACACAAGTAATTTTTAAATCTTCCTTCGCATTAGCATAGCTTTAGCGTAGCTTTAGGTCAGTCCAGGAGCCAGTACTCATTAATATCACTTTATTTAGTTTGTGGTGTAAATTCTTATCCTAACTAATATTATAAATGCGAATGTGAGTTTGTTTGTTACGCTTTCAAGCCCATCTACTGCACCTTCTTCTCTCTCATCTCATCTTCCTGAAATTTTTCATATAGATAGAAGTATTGAAAAGATTTCTTATGTTTTCGCGATTGTTACACATTAAATTAAACTATTTTATACGGTTTTCTATCGCGTTTATTGCTTACTTATTTATACCTAACGTTTCAAGCACTTTACAGAGCTCATGGTCGCAGGCAGACTGAGTTGACATTCGTCTGTGTCATTTGTTTCTGATGTCACAAGAATACCAAACAAGGTATAAATAAGTAAGCAATAAACGCGATAGAAAACCGTATAAAATAGTTTAATTTAAGTATTGAAAAGGACATAGTATACCTTTAATCCTGGGAAAAAGCACATTTCCTGTGGGAAATTCACGCGGGTGAAGCCGCGGGCGAAAGCTAGTTTGTAAATAATCCCAAAAATATTATGAGTCATAAATGAAAAACTTTTATATAAGTATACCTAATATTTGGATTCGCCCACAATGGTTTTAATATCAGCAGCCTTTTGAAATATTCATTGTGATAAAGGGTTTTTGTATGAATAAATAAACTTACATCATACTCGTAGTGGTTGATGTTTTTTATTCTATTATGTAGGCAAATATGTACATAATAGAAAGCGGTTACCGTAGCTTAGATTAGATGGCCCTAATTAAATTGCGTTTAATTTTATTTGCTTTACGGCATTAGAAAGAACATACGCATACTTGTTAAAGTTTTACCTTGAGATACAATACAAATACTCTTTATAGCACCACAAATATAAGTTAGATAAAACAGCTACTCGAGTCAACAAACAGACGGACACTATGTGAATGCTTAGCGTTCAAAATAATGAAAAATCCTATCCTTTGGGTATGGAACTCCGATATTTAACCGGAAAATATCACCGGATTATGTCAACTGAAACTGGGGTAGTCAGTTAGTCATATGTTTGAGAGGCTTTCGCCCGAAGGCAGTTATTGTTTAACTTGCGAGAATTAGGTAAATCCTTCAGGCGCCTTGAATGTCATCACAATACGTATAATAGGTACTTATACCATGAGTGTATTTGATAGTGAAGTGACATTATTGTTTCAGCATAAACGTTACATTGCAACACTATTATGAACCTAAGTACTTCTAATCATTTATAAATATGTCAAGTGTTAAACATATTTATTGCTGTCATCTTATTCTTTTTCTTTTTCAGCCCGGTGTCACCCATAGTTGGGTATTGGCCTTTTCATGAATTTTCCACTTCACCCGGTCTCCTGCTGCATGCATCCAGGTTTTGTCCATGATTTTATTCATATATCGTCGGCCCAGCGTATTGGTGGTTTCCATAGAACTAGGAACGCGGCTCTAATAGAACTAGCATGACAAGCTAAACTGTCTTACCACTCATACACGATATTTACGTGTATGCCATCCTTGGGTTCACAGTCTACTAATGTCTATTGCTGAGTATATACAAGGACAACAAAAAAATCAATTTTGGGTATTAATGCCGATTTATGCCTTTACAATATGGAAAAATAATTGTATAAATCCAAATATGAGTTCTCCTGATACTTCTTTTTACGTTTTATACAAGTTAAAGCCTTATATTATGTAAAATACTACAGCAAATTCAACGCCATTTTGAATGAAAAAAATATTATTCAGTCAAGAACATGTGCTAAGCATAGTGTTGTTGCTCTTACGTTTCTTTCGTCAAGTATCGATAAACGAAGTTAGAAGGCAAGTTTGGAGTAAAATTCGGGTTTAATTATCAACATAATTCTTGTAGGTAAATGTCAACGGGAAATGAATGAAGAAACCAGTTTCCGAAATTGCTAGTGTTACCATTAAATTCCGGAAGATGCCAATTATTCTTGTTTGTAACGTCTTACTAAAAATGTTTACTTATTATATGACAATCTTCGGGATCGAAAAGAAAAAACGAAATGCCTGGTTTTCTTATCTCCCTGTGACATCTGTTGAAGTAAAACTAGACGTGGGTTTTAACATCAAACCCAAAGAGATGGTTAAGAAAAATCAGATAATTGGATTTTCAAAGTCCAATGGACTACAAAATCATAATAGTGGCATTCACGATATTTTTAACCCAAAAAGAGGGGTATTATAAGTTTGACGTATCTTTCTGTAGTAATGGATAAAGCGATTTCAGTTTAGTTTTTTTTGTATTAACGGTGACTTATGTGCGAGTGTTTTTAGATATATGTTTGATGAAAATCGGTTGAGTCGTTTGTAACTTGTGGGGGTGAAAAGGGAAAAGAATAACCGCATGCCTGCAAATATATACTCGAGTGGGGTCTGAAATGAAAACGCATCACGTCCACAGTACAAAATAAAATGTTCAATGAAAATAGGTTAAGCTGAAAAAGCTCTAGGGGTATTAGTGGGGAAAACACCTAATGCCTGGAAAATATATGGGTGAGGGGTAGAGAGGGAGAAATAAGTCTAACTACAGACAAATATGATATATAATAAAAAAATATCAAAACAATGATGCCAGGCCTTAGAGGGTCCAATGACCTCTGTGACGCAAGAGTGTGCAGGGTGAATTGAGCTTTTACCCACTTGATATGAATTAATAATCAAAAAAGGAAACGGACGGCAATTAAAACATTACAGCAGCTATTAAATATTTGCTCTACAGTATATTGACTTTAGAAGTCACTAATACATTATGCAAGCAACTTGAAAACGTTAAATCAAGCATGACTAATATGCCCCACGACGTCAAACCGCCACGCGTAGGGTTTGCCCCTTCTACCATACCAAGCCTCGGGGGAGGTGGCATGGTCAAGACACCAGTTTCGACGAGACGTGATCGTACCATCGCAGGCTACTCTTTAGAAGCTATCTATCTGCTATGTCATGGACATGAAGGCTGTCCCGAACGTGGTGGGAGTTTCTAACGCGGTCTTTCCGCGATATTTCACACATCCAGTGCGGCGGACAGTTCTAATGATGGTTTTATAGACCTGACTCTTGAACCTGACCGGCATTATGGAATCACAAGTGAAACCAGCCATCTCAGGCTATTTTGCTCATGCTCCTGTTTGCTTCGACTTCTGGTTATTTTTTTATATTGTTTCATGATATACTTATCGTGTCGAGTCTGGATAATTACCACCACCGCCAAAACTAGTACTCCGGAACTGACAATGCATTGTTTGTGATTTAATAGTTTAATAAATAGAATTCTTCAAGTCAGACCATGCTAGCCCATACAGATATAAACCTTACATTATGATTAAATTTAAATAGTGAAATGAAATCAAATATTAATAAAAACCAATAAAAAAATAACAATAATAATTCAACGTATTCTCGATATATCGATGCTACGCGAATCTATTACTTCACTAATTTTGCCTGCTGTCATGTCAGAATGGCAACAAATAGACGTAATAATTTTACGAATGGAATGAGTTATTACTTTTTAGAGTGACGATAAGCATTGAACATCGTATCTCTGTCACTGAAAAATATATATATGGCCATCGCGTGAAAACACATTATTATCTCATTAATGATACATACCTATTAATTATAATTAATTATATGGTTTCGTGCGATTGGCAAGTCGTCCTGGTTATTTAAAACATAACAGATTTTTAATATGGATATAGTCACTATAAGATGTTATTAGGTTAGCTTATTATGCAACTAGCGACCCGCCCGGCTTTGCATGGGCATAATAACCTTGCTCTTAAATCACTCTATCTATTAAAAAAAAACGCATCGAAATCCGTTGCGAAGTTTTAAAGATTTAAGCTTACAAAGGGATATAGGACAGTGATAACCGAAGACAAGAGGTCCGCTTAAGAAGGGACTGAATAAATTAACCGGCTTGTTATTGCATGGATCTCATAACTTTTGACGGTAGAACAACTAAGTGAGACTTGGAATTTTTATAAGTTTTGTTTTTGATGGTATCTCATTTCTTTTTGTAGATTACAGAGAACTACTTTACGACATACATATTACCTGTTGATAACGCGGGCGAAGTAAAAGTATGCAGGTACACTGATTCGTTCACTGCGAATGTAACTTTTTTATCCTATATATTTATATGGGATTACAAAGTTATTTATGAAGTTGGTGTATCTAGAAAACTGGACCGAAATTGCAAAATATTTTAGTTTTCCCTTGGTTTATATACTAAACATTAATTACATTCTAAATTTGAAGCTTATGTATATGCTGCAGTGCCACTACCGCGCTCCAAGATTATTGCTCTGACTGCAACAACGCAATTTTCTGATATAACTGCAAATCTATTAACAGATTTGGTACTTAACATTTGGCCATAGCCTAGATGACCTATGGATATCAGCTCATTAAGATTAGTTCAGTTTATCATATTCAGTGCTGTTATTTGAAAGAGCGAGTAAAAATAATTTTATAATGTTGCTCTAGTTTATGAAAATTAAGTAAACTGTGACTAATAGATAAGACATATATCGGGCATAAATTTATACCAATTTTCCAGTCAGAATTTCAAAAGAGAATTTTATTGTAAGTGCACTCATCTATAAGTAGGTACATATAAATTCGAGGATGAAATGGCTTCGTTTTCCTGTCTATCTGTTTAATTAGATCATGTATTCAAACATAACAATAAATAATAGTAATTACTAATAATATCACGCTAGTGATACTCCATGTATCAGTACTATTATCTATTCTGTGGTATCACGAGCGTAAATAGGCTAAAGTAACTGTGCGCTCATCTTTCCCGGCCTTATTTTATATTATGATCATATACTATATATTTATTTTTATATAGTATTTAATCATAATATAAAATAAGGCCTCTTCAGCTTACGCTTCAGAGCCCAGGGTACGCTATTAATCAGGGTTAAATGAAGCGATTGACGTCTGACCTATGTGTCATATTTATTTATATATAATAGTAATTATAAATAAAAAAATAGTATGTACTTGGTAAATAACAGTCGTATTGAGAACGAGAAGGTATCTTTATCTCCAAACCAGAACAAAACCTACGCTCAAACGTTACAAACGGCAATACCGTACGTACACTTCGAACTTTTTTACGAATGTGAACTTTTTTCTATTGCTCGAGAATATACATGGAAACTTTTCCTGCTCAGACTCATCTTTTTGTGTAGGTGACACGGTCAATCGTCTATGCATACCCTGGTGTCAGAGTTCGTCGGAAGGCTTTCCCGGCCTCTGACATGGTTCCTTTAACGACTACCAGAGGGCAGCTGGGACCAACGGCTTAACGTGCATTCCGAAGCACAGAATCATCTTTATTATCAGACAGTCAGGTGATTCAAGCCTGCAATGTCCTAACCAAACTGGAAACAACTAAATTAGCTCCCACGACCCCTGGGTCTAACAGGCTCAGACTGCTTAGTTGGTCGGAGTGGAAATACAGTGCATTTGTACTAAGCCTTAATCCTGTGTCATAAAGTCTTTTTTGTTTGATTTTGCAATAAGAAAAGTTTGTGAACTCATTCCATAATGTGTGTATTTGATGACGGACCCCCCCTCCTACCCTCCCTTACCTCAGCCCTTACCCCCCGCAAACGGCGCGCTAGGTTCCCATACATTTAATGTCATATGTTACATCTATCTTAAGTGACGCAATTTTTTTTTTTAAATCTATGGTGGTTTCCTTATATTTATTGCCGTAAAAGAGCTTAACAAGTACTTATCGAACTAATAACTAACTAACACAATGATTTGGAATTTGCTTGACACATGCTCTGATATATTTTTGTATGAAGAAGTCTATATAGGTTATTAAATTCAAAACTCCGGATACTGTAGCCAGTATGAGTATCGATGTTCTGTTTTTCTCGTTCGGGTAGCGAACATTTTGTCACACTTTGAGTATAACAACTAGCTTTATATTATCTATTAGATTGGTTTATTAGATAAGGCGTGAAGAGGTAACAAACAAATATACAAACTCACTTTCGCATTTTAATATTAAGTAGTTGGGATAGTTTTCTATTGTGTCTGGATTCTACGAACCAAATGATTAAATTGTCGTTTCTGATAAGCAGATAATAAGAAAAAATACTCTTACCTTTCAACTGAGTGCTATTTTTTCATTACTTCCATGTTTGATAAGGACGATAGAAAAATATAAATGATACTAGCTACTTATTTCCCTGCGAATTTGGGCTAGGTATGAGGAGGCGCGCGATTTCCAAATTCTATGCTTGAGGATGACTTAAAATCCTTTTTCAAATCTTAATAACGTTTATATCCATCCACTGATGTATAAAACATTTTGTGTATATTTAATTTCCAGCTACAGTGAAAAGTTAACTTCTTATATAACATTCAACATTGTTTAACTCTAGCAGCAACTTTTCAATTAATATGAAATCACATAACATGTGAATAATGCCGTTGGTTGCATAAAGACTACAGTCACAGAATATAAAATAGTACTAACGTACTACAGTGTCAATATGTTAACATTTATTTAGTAGCATGTTTATGTAACTGTTTGTTGTTTCTTATTTAATAAAAAAATTGCTGAAGTACTTTTTAACTCTGTAAGCACTTCCTGTTCTTTTAGAAAAAGTTTGACGATGTTCAGCACTTTAAATAAATTGTAATCTTTGTATATAATCAAATAACATATTTGATGGCTTTAATTTTGTCTTGATTGTTTATTACGCTTTCGCGCCCTATCTCTAATCTTCTTGAAATTTTGCATACACATAGTTAGACGTATTGAGAAGAACATAGGGTACCATTCATCCTGGGGAAAAGCACTGTTCCCAAGGGAAACGCACGCGGGCAAAGCAGAGCTAGTTAAGCGATAATTGGCAAAAGGTGGCGCAATACAGATCGGAGTGGAGATCCTTATGCTCGGAGACAGGTTCATTTTGAGGAGCCGCGCCATATTGCTAAATACACCCATTAAAACAAAAAGTCAATCTACAACCGTGACATCTATACAAACAAAATCTATACATAACATGTGTGTATACTACAGAAATTTTAATTGCTATATAATATACCTATTGAAATTTGTGATTTATACAAATAAATAAAATTAGTTTTTGTTTGTAATATTTAATTAACCGCTTTTCACTAAATGCTTATGGATGTATACACGGTACTACGGTTAATTTTTTTATACTATTAAAGTTGGCAAATTACAGTACATACATATACCAAAATAACATTTTTGTAAAATTTTGTCTGTCTTTTTATTTTCAATTTTTTCTCTTCTGTGTTCTCTAGACTCTGGAACGGCTGAACCGATTTTGACGGGATTTTTACTGGCAGATGGCTGATGTAATAAGAAGTAACTTAGGCTATTTCAATTTTACAATTTTTTTCGTTAACTGCGAACTGAACAATACAGCTACAGCTACGAAGCTACAGCTAGTTATAAATATTTTTGTAACAAGGAAACCAACATTCGCCCTCAATCCATATGAATCACTTTTATTGAATAGTAAATACCGTGACATTTTTCTTTAATATGTAAAGGCTGCTTAGAAAGGAGAGTTCCATATAGTATAACAATAGTATAATATAATTCTCCGCATCTGCGCCTCGGAATTTACTACACGTCATATAATGATCTTCATTTGACCTTTTTCGATACATAAGTTTATTGGGTCAAGTTGTTTGTTACGTGATATTTGAACCTAGGGTCTTATTGTAAAATATTGCGTCGTATAACATATTTATTTATTATTTATCTATTTATGTAGACTCCATACAAAGAAAATGGGATAAAGTAAGTACAATGATGCTACTTAGTTTAATAGATCTGTCTGTATGTATGGATGAATTCCAGTAATTCAATTTTATTACACACATTAAATTATATTTGGTACATGCATATTTTTTTTTAAATGAATTTCCTTTTGCAATAGAAATAGTATAAATATTATCTTCTTCTCTTTCATTATATACATAGTATATATGAAGTCGTCAGCACTGTGTCTGTCTGTCTGTGCGCGCAAAACATAAAAAACTAACAAACGGATTTTCATGCGGTTTTCATTAGTGATTACCAGGGAATGTTTTAGGCGTGTACTGCATTGTTTTTACTTTAATTTAACAATAATATTTTATTACAGCTAATATCTATGCACAACATTTATCAAGGGCGGCACGAAGTTCGCCGGGTCAGCTAGTTAACAATAATAACCTAAATGTACTAAGACGTTTTTTTTTTTTTATTAACAACAAACAAAAATAAATTTGATGTCAAAACCAAATGGACACCTTATTTCCGCGAAGTCAATCTTACTATTTCATTGAGAAAAATAAATAAACATACCAATTCATTTCTTAATGGATGGCAATGACAGCCTGTTCTCGGCTCCTAAGTCCAGCAGATGTCCCGTGTAATGCTAATTAGTAAAAGAATAATATACAAACGGACGAGAGCTCGTCTCTCGTGACCTCTATGAACCATTTAATCCTAAGAAAAATGTTTTACAACAAAGACAATGACACCGAAATGTGTTCTTTTTTTTAATTATTTAAATTGTATAATAATAGAAGTCAAGAGCACAGACAGACAGTTCCTATTATTTAAAATGAAAAAAAAAAATGTTTTGAAATGTGTAGTACTTATTACTTTTATGATTATATCTGAAGGATAATGAAATAGAAATGTTTCATTTAGAGCGTTATTAGACTCAAGCATATCCCTATGATATAAAAATGTTGAATAGATTGTCAGACTATTTAATTTTTTACGATCAAAAGCTGATATGAGCTCTATTGATCTCATATTATACCTTGACAAGTCAAAAGTCTTTGAATTGCTTTCATACACATTATTTATCTTTTTACAATTTATTTTGATACTAAAACTACCTAGTATGATGTGAAAATTTTCGAGGAAAAGAAATTCAAAATTTTCTCTGCAATGTTCACAACTAAAGGATAATTTAAGTAAAACGACCCTGGTAAGTTCTGACCTTCAGATATGGCAGTCGCCAGAAGTTCAATATGACCATGCATCAAACCGCCCAGTCTCATATAGAGCGCCTCTTTGTCCATCACTCCAGCGACCTTGGCCTGCAAGGTTTCCATACAAGAGCTTCGGATATCACATGTAGGAGCTTGCTAAAGACATGCGTATAAGGCTAAGTATTGACTTTAGTTTCTTACTGTAATTATATGTAATATTTTTATTTACGTCGACTTTAAAATAGGTCATTACTTTTTGAAATATCTCTTTGTTGTAAATCAATTGAGTGTTGTAAAATAATTTGATTATAGTCAGTATTCGTGGCACAATATATATTTATTTATTAGTGCACGCAATGGTTTACAACTTTAACATTTTTAAAGTACTTATAACTTTATGTAGTACAATAGCTAGTTGTAAGATGTACCTAGTAAGGATGTATGTAGTACCATAAGTGAGTACACACAGCATGCTAAACATCATTGATTTGACAAGAAAACGAGACGGTAGATGATAACAATATAAATAACGGTTAAGTAGACATAACAATATAGTTTTTTTAATCAATCTTCATTTCATACTTTAATGTTACTTTTCATAAAAGATGATGATGATTAAATTATTTGAATATTCTCCTTACTACGAGTATAGAAAAATGCTGACTGTCGTCTGGAATCATCTTTAGATAAAAAGATTAACATGCTCTTGATACTCACACAATCACTTCTTTTCTTCGAGTGCTATAGCACTAACAGATCGCAATTAATTAATTTGCTAATTAAACTACTTTAATATAATGCAGTCGTATGCACTTGCCCTGTTAAACTTCAGTTTGTATCTCACTCAGAGCACGCCGCCGCTGGCTCGTTTACCGCGGCGTGTCTGTCGTCGCGGACATATCACCTTGTGTCAGATGCTGTACTTTAGCAATGTTAACCGGAGCAGTGTTAACAAGTTATAATTCTTCACGAAAACTAAATACTGGCCAAAACATTAATAATTTGTGATTCTAAACTTAAAATAAGTAACAAATGACGTCAATAAGTGATTAGAATATCCTACTCGTATGTTGAAAATAAACAATTTGAAGTCGTGTATTTCCCTCTTCGTGATTTAAAGAACTCTTGTATAAATTAAGTCGGGCATTAATGGGCTAGAGCAAGTTTTCTAAAGATACATCTTTCATTGTGAATACACTTACATTTTATTATTACCTAGGTGTGTCATGTAATTCTATGAGTAAGGAACATGTCTAGCGGTTGACAGCTCGGGAGGTTGTGAGGACATGCCTGTGATACATTATCTTGATAATATCCTTAAATGAGTTAGCAACTCGCCTTTGATATACGTGTAACACTGGTATGCGCGGTTATCGTAGGTAGTAACTGCTTAGCTAAGACGTCTGTTTACCTATTTAATGGTATACTTAAATACAATCATAATACTTCTTTATGAAAGTGGTCACAATATAAATATTCATAAAAAAATATTGTTAATTTTAATAGTACCTAGTGATTTACGAGTATTATAAAAACACTAGCATAGTATAGATCAATTCTGAAAAAAAATCTCATTTGAGCTAACTGAAAATTACTTTTAGCAATTTTCCGGTTTCATATTGAATTGGTCGCTGCAAATCTGCTGCTGATTTTTTTGTTATTCTATACGGTCTGTATACTTTGACTATGAAAACATTTGCACGTATATTCATCGCCCTGGTAAAGGCTTACTATGACCTATACAAATTATCCAAAACGAGGGAGTTCGTTAGACGTTGGCGCAAAATATGAATGAATTATTTTTAGAGCTCTAATAGTAAGTTTCCCGAAAAATATAATACTTATGAAAGTATCAACGATCAATGTTTGGTACATTGATCGTTGATACTTTCATAAGACAGAACAGAATCCCCAAATATTACATTAATAGACACTAGAACAAATGCCACTGGACATAAGATGGACCGGCATTACAATCGCGGGCGTCACTGACGGCGCCGTTCAAGTCCGAATTTAAATACTCGGAGGCGGCATCTATCATGTCCGTTATCCGCTGAGAGTGTAGAGCTGAGAGCTAGTAATCAGACACATACCACAAAGATATAATTACCAACCATTAATTACATGTTAGATATTGTGTGAGGTTTTATTAATTTTAATCTTTTTTATAATTCGTTATTTAGATAACTGATTGCCTGACTGATAAATAAATACACAGTCTTAAACAAGTGCTTGCGTAAAATCCTATTACCGTATGATATTTTTTTTAATTTTAGACCTATTATTTATGACGAATATAAAAAATTACTTGTTTTCATAGTACGGGCTGCAATGCAACTTCTATTTGGTTCAAAGTTCTTGACATGGGAGTGCACATGGCAACTCGCCAAATATGCGCATGAGCAGCTAACAACTGTGGAATCTCCCGTTCTTCAACCGCAGTCTTTTATAATTTTCTAAGACAATAGGAAATAGAAGTGGTGCGGCGGGTAACCGGTTATTTTTATGAATGAATTATATTTTTAAATTTTTTATTGTTGTAATTGAACATTCTCTCTCCTCCTTCTCCTCCTTCCATGCTGGTCTGGGAGACAAAGCAAAACATAGAATGAACCAGCTGCTTCTCTTCCCGCGCAAGCCGTAAAAGTCGACTGAGGGTGTCGGCGAATGGGGAAATCACAACATATAGGCGATGCGGCTAGCAACCCATCACTATTGATTTCCTGTTTCAACTATCATCATGCTAAACGTGGTCTAAGGTCTTATGGCCCAAGGCTCTGTCTACCCCACTATGGGATAAAGACGTGATTATATGTATGTATCTATGTAATTGAACAATATAGCCTGTTTCGTTTGATCTCCGTCATCACTCATCATCATCCGAGCGTGTTACTCATTTGCTTTTTCAACGTAGGTACGCTTATGACTGGACACAAATGGCAAAATGCTTTGAAAACAGATTTTTACGGTATGGTTTCATCCAGCCCCACAGGTGGTAAAAATCTAACACTACTCTTGGTTGTTCATTTGCCTCTGACGTAGTTCTTTTAACAACTATAGGTGGCGGCCGGGACCAACGGCTTAACGTGCCTTCCGAAAAACGGAATCATTATTATTATTAGACAATCAATGTCCAAACCAAACTCAAAACAGCTTAACAAAGTAAGCTTCTCGTGGAAATCGAATCTATGACCCCCGGATCTAAAGGTAAATGCCTTAACTACTAGACCACAGAGGCAGTTGTCTTGGTAGTTAACAATAACGAAAAATATGAACACTATTTCCATGTCATACATATGAATCTGCTTTAACTTCATTCATTTCAAGCTAAGATTTAGACTAAACGTTCGAATAAATAAAAATCTCCTTCAGTTTGTTTGACATTGAATTCAGAGAATCTCACGGTCGTTGCTAACATGTTTGCAATGACTAGACTACATCATAAACGGGACTTCCGCGAAGTCGTTTAAAATATCTTCTGACATTGTGTACACCGTAAGTGTAATGAGTAATCGTGTTCTTAAACCGGAATTCCGGTTGCCTAATTTCGACACTTTCTTTAAATCTCAAAGTTACATTTTACTTACCTAAACGTGGAAAGTTAAAGAGGAGTTATATGTTTAGAAGTAATTATTAGTCGAGAATGAAAAATCATTATAAATTTTGAAATTTCGATAATATTTTGCCTAATAAGGTAATTTCAAAATTTATAATTTGGTTTTGGTAATGAAATGAAATAAATTATTTGTGTAATTTATGTGTTTTTGAATCACTTATTTTAATATTTTTTCTTATATTTTCCCTATAGCATTTTCAGCCAGGACCCTTGCCTGGTCCTAGTAGCATTACCAGCCATTTGTTGGGAAACATAAGGGGCTGTAAGTATAATATTGTCCTGATCAAGGGTCCGATAAAACAGTTTTGTTAACAAATAGCCTTTTGTCAACAATGTTTTGTCAAATTTTTAAAATTTTGTTCTTAAAATTATAAGAAAAATTAACCAAATTAAGCACCTAACTATATTATATTATAAACACAAAAGTGAGTTTGCGTATTGTTTGTTGTTCACACTTTATCATTTGGACCAATCTGCTTAATATTTCGACGCTTACATATAGAGGAATACTAATTAAGGATGACAGTATTTTTATCTCGGAAAATAGTATTACCCTGGGATTGTGGGTAAAGGTAGTATTAATCTTATAAGCATAACTAATAACTAATTAAACTGTTGTAATCATATTTTTGTATAAAATAAAATGGATTTCTTTTGTGAACTAATAACTCCCATCTATATTTACCTTGTCGTCGAGTGGCGTGCGTTTGTTTGGCAACAAACCACGCGGTTCTGGGTTCATTCATTGAGATCGCGGAGTTTCGAAACGTCGCTCGGTTACACAATCACAGTTGCCGTTACCCGATGCTTCCGGAATTATGTAGGTTACTATCTATAGCTATACGGAACACAGAAAGTTAATATGATTTATTTTATTCACAAAGTGATTCCAGTAGAGACGATCGAAGGAACGAAGGCAATAAATATGATTAACGAGTAGTAATGTTTAGTATAATGACTATAATGAGCTTATTGTATGGTCTTATACTTTCTTAAGCAATTAATTAATAATCTGCGTACCATTTGTATTTAACGACTATATATCATCAACTATGCTTTTCATTTAATTATCTCTCCTAACATGATTCTGAATGTCTCCTTAGTTTTTCCGCAGGAAACCGCTAAACACGATATATAATATAGTATAATATAGTATGATGTCAACTATTCTTGGATTGTGATACTTATATCATTGTCAATTCAGTCCAATATTTTATCGAAATATTAATGAAAAGTCTTCATACGATATGTAATAATAATAATACAATAATAATAAATAAATATATAGGGACCAATCACACAGATCGAGTTAGCCCCAAAGGAAGTTGGAGACTTTATTTTATAACAAATACATATATAGATAAACATCCAAGACCCAGATCAATCAGAAAGGATCATTTTTCACCTTGACCTGACCGGGGATCCCGGGACCTCCTGAGTAGCGGTCAGGCATGTTAACCATTACGCCACGGAGGTCGTCAACATAAATTGAGCATAAGACTTCTAAAAATACACATGTAGTTCAGCTGGTAACTGTTTAAATATATTTATAATGGATTCGAAAATAGATCGAGTAGATCCTTCAGTATTTCCGCATGGGGAGCCGAGTGTCCAGACGATCAAGAAACCATGGCCCTTCTGGTGCGTGCGCCGTGGGAGGCGAACGAAAACGACGAACGATCGATGAAGCGACGACATCACCATGGTCGAAATTGGAGATTTAAGAGTGACCTTCTTATAAATCGAACTGGTTACGATTTGTATGATATTTTCAAATTTAGATAATTTTAGGATTTTGCCAATAAACACAACGGAATCCTTATATGATCGTCGCTCTCTCGGCCAAAGCATATCTTATACGAATTTATTGGCCGAATTATATTGCATTTTTTTGTCCGTACTTATGACAAAAATGCCTGTATTTTGCCGAGTAGTTTGAACGGTAAATAGTTTCTTGAACTATATTTTATACAGTATACACCTTCCCCAATAGTTGGCATATAAAGTCCTTGAGATACGTGTTTTACCTTTAGACGGGCCATCCCGTCAAACAATCAAATATTAATTTGATGCATGAGGATGACTCGCGTGTAGGTGAAACACGTGTCGCAAGAGCACCTATTGGTAGCGGCTATGCTGGGAATAACATCAGTACTTAGATGGTTGCCGGCCGGCAGTAGTTTGCATGAACTTAACTTTTGGTGGATAAGTTACACAACAAATATACAAGTTTTCCTCTTTATTATCTATCGACTCTCATTTTTGACTACATGTTGTTCTAGTTTTCCAGAAACATTTCAAAAAAAATAATGTCGACGGATGTAGGTCTTTAATAAAATTTAAAAAAAAATGTTTAAAGGAAAACAAATGTCAGACTAGATTCCATTCATTAAATGTTCACTATCCAACGTTATGTAATCAAATTATGCGAATGAGGTTACAGCTGTATAGTAGATTAAATAATGAACAGAATGACCTGGAATGTTCTCGTTGCCTGAAAATTAGGTTTATTTCATTATTAGCTATCGATTTTTTTTATGGCAGATTTAAACACTAACTGAAAGATTTAAAAAGGATAAACCTGAAGTTAGTACTTGTTTAAAGTATTCTCTGGTCTGTTTCATTTATTTTATCTTAGAATTTAGTAAAGTTATAAGGTACTTCTTACCTAGATGACTCTACTCAATTTGTAATCAGGTCCACACGCCTCTTGCCGGTGGAATATGGTATCAATCTTTGTAGATATAGTTTTATTTCTTCATGTCTTTCTTGTCCGAAATTTCCATGCTTTCGTGCTACGTCATCTGAAGACATAAGATGAGACAGCTTCCGGTAAGAGAAAATAATTTATAAATTAATTTGTAGGAAGGTGTCTTTCGGTAAACTTTTTGAAGCTGTTTAAAAGAAGTGCGAAGGACCAAGATATTTCACAGGAAATTTGAAGAATCATTTGTTATGTTCTTGAAAGAATAGCCGTTCTTTCTATTCATTTGTACATGTAAACTGATTGGCATACGTTTTACGAACAAGCAAACATTTGTTTATTTATCGATTTAATACTATGTAGGTACGTGGTTCGAATATCCCGAAAATCTTTTTGTTCGGGAAAATGATTGAACATATTTTTTTTACTTACTATGAAGGGTTTCTGCAATGATGTGACTATTGTTTGTTATATATGTAACATAAGTAAGAAATCGTTTGCTTTTTCCATTAAAGTTATTGCTAAACATTATTTTAAAACAAACAAACTTAAAAAACTGTGGAGTGCAAGAGTCTAAAGGATAATATAATTTATCTGAATTACAAAATGAAGTGCCAGTACTTTCGTACTCTGTCATTTCGACTGCGCTACATAGCAAAAGTCTAATGTGATTTAAAGGTGATTTGTTCATACAACTGGCAGTCAATGCTATAGGATCGTAGGCATGCACTCCTTTTTAAATGATTCCTTTGCAGTTATTGGTTTAGTCTTTGGTCATTGCTTTCATCGTGAATATTCATTCCGTTACAGGACTGTCATAGAAACCGGACTACGATGTTTATGGGCTAACGAATTTACGACGAGACATCGTGGCAACCGGCCCATTGTGTTGCAACGGCTGTTCATTATTAAAATTAATGAATAGCAAAATGCATGTCTAAAGACTGTATTTATATATAGTTTAGACTGAAAACTAAGGTACCTGAAGCTATTAAGGCCCAGCTAAGGGAAATTGAAAAATATCCAACATAATCAATGAATGTATATTCTTTAGAGAAATAAATGTCTTTAAACCTAATCAATCAGTTTTATTATTAATCAGTCATGTATTTAAATTACTACAGAGTTTCAACAAAAAAAAGCTTCTCTAGCTTAAAATCAAAACAATAAATAGCTTTTTAAAAAACGCAGTCTGTAGGCCTTATTATAATAGGGTAGGGTAAAAAGGCCTATACTTTAAACTATCCAAAAATCAACTTAAACTATGTAAATTGGTATTCTTGAGATCAATAATCATTAACATATAGCAATAGGAAGCATAAGAGTCTTAGAAAATTAAATAAATTGCCTTTATTCGCATTCATTAGGATATTGAAAGTCATCAGTATCTTCTGCAGTCAAACCGACACACTCTTCGTGGTACCACATGGAGCATCGCGAGCATTGCCTCATTGTATCGTCCATTCTATCTTCTTTGCAGGCGTTATAGTACCAACTTACTTGTTTCTGTGATTTACCTATGACTGTAGTAGACTTTTTGCAGATACCATTTTAGCTTTCTTAGAGTTTAAAGTCTTTTAATTTTATTTTTTCTATTCTACCTGTCTTGACATCAGTAAAGTTTTTGTCTTGTTATATTCTTTTCTTTTGTTACCTTTCATATCTTTACTACTTATTTTCTCTTGATTATATTTATCAAATAGATCTCCTTGCCGCCTTCTAAGTAAGTCGTCAAAGTTCTTATTTTTACTGCTCTAACAGCTGCGATCAGACCGTCTTCTGACCACAATGCCCGTTTGGGAGAAATCGTGGCTGTAAGCACTAAAACAATGATAAATAAATTAAAATGTATAATTACTTACGAACATACTAACAAATATTAAAAAAGACGCACCTAGTTATATAGCAGTTTAAAAAATATGAGTATAATAAGGCCTATAGTAAAATTTTATAGGCCGTAATATCCACCAACCACGTGGTTACAGAAAAAAATATAATAAAATTGTTTACAACTACAAGTCATTTAATACGGTAACTTAGGGACAAGCATACATTTATTAATGAACGGACAGTTAACACAGGTTTGTATGTTTGATATTTTCAAAATAACTTACGTTTTACTGGAGCCAATTTTTATAATTCGTGCCGCGTAACCACACCGCTGAATGTTTTAGATGAAATTGGCGGGGGGAGAAGTGCAAGCGTTCGTCCGCCACTTTGCAGCGACTTGTATATGCTCTGAGCATGTGTGAGTGTAAGCTTGATCGTCAATTCCTCTATTTCGTACGTTTTATGTTACTTAGGCGTTATTGCCCGCCAGGCCTTAATACCCGCGGGTACCTTAGATTTACAAGTAAAAAAGGTTAAAAACGTTATATTATGCGAATCATTTGAGGTACTCTTATACTGAAGACTATAAGTGAAAGCGAAAACGTAGAAAAGTGGACGACGGGCTCCGATGCAACACATTTAGGACAAAAAAGAAAAAAAAAACTAAAGAGTGAGATATAAATAACATGAATTGTAACAGACATAGGATTTGAAGAATGCAAAATCATCCCTGATTAAATGTAGCAATATATTATTGTTCTAAGTTATTGTCAAGGCTGAGCATTAAATGTAGTCTGCTTGAATCTGCAAAAAGTGAATGTATAGAATAAAGGAACAAGATCGTTAAGTAGGCACCTTTTAATAATCGCTTATAAGTCCCTATTATTTGTTTTAAGCATAAAATATCTACTAGAAGTATAGTGTGAAAGCCTTCTCCTATCCGACGAAAGAAGTTCCAAAATGGGTGTATTCGGGATTATTGTGTAATGTTTAGATCCTAGAACGTTTTGCTTAAGGTGATACCTCGGTGAACACTAGCGCCACCGTCATTTAAAAATCATTACTCACTGAAAATACAAGTTATCAAAAATCCCTCTGCTGTAATTAAGGTTCTGGATCTGTAGTTAATTTTAAACATATTAAATTATAATTCCCTATAGTTACAAATTGCATTATTGCTTAAAATGGCCACTTTTAGCAGTTTTGCAATTTGTAACTATATGGAACTATGATTAAATAATTGAATATGATTAAAATTAACTTCAGATCCAGAACCATAATTACAGCAGAGGGAATTTTGATGTGTTATCAGTGAGTAATGATTTTTAAATGACGGTGGCGCTAGTGTTCACTGAGGTATCACCTTAACATCATTAAAAATACCACAAAATCGAGTGAAGCTGGGTACTAGAATAAAATACTCGTACAATGTAAAAAAAAATTGCTAAAGTCTAAAATGATATTAGTAATATTATGCAATTTGTAAGGTTCCCTTGAATTTGATATCTAACGACTGTTCAGCTGAGTTTATCAGGCTTCTGTGTTTGTTGATTGCGTACTGAGTTTTTCTGGAGTTCTTTTGAAAAATTAAATCAAAGCGGCTCCTTTGAGCGGTGCGTAATACGTAGTAAGCATCAAATTACGCAGTAAATCAATATACAAATTAAAAACAGAAAACTGCGTCATTATAATAAAAAACTAACATTTACCTTATTATAAATACTTATAGCATCCGAGCCGTATTTGGCTATGCTGTAGCCACTTTGGACTCCACGCTATTTGGTGTACAAGTACCTACTAAGGTAATAATTAACAGGTATCGAAAACCTGGTTAAAAAACATAAACCATCAAGTTGTTTGGCCATATATTTTTACAGTAACCTATTAGCATTACAGGTTTGCTCAACCGGTATTTCGCTACAAATAAAGGTCTAAACCAGGTATTTAGGACCCTAAAATTGACCCGTATTTTAATTAACCAGGACCGTTATTTTTGGGTCTTCATATATCGGTTTCCAAATAAATAATATGGCAAAGTTGACTTTATACGAGTATGTTATCATTAATATTATATAATTAAATTTGTCTGCTAATTTTAATTACACTATTATGCTTTTTATGGCAAACACACATTCAGAAACTAATATTGATTAAAAGTGTGATTTAATGTTTCCAATTAAAATATATATATATTAACAGTCTAGTCCAGCTATTTTTCAAGTCCGAGATCTTGTCTGATAGAATGGACGCTTTCGACAATAGTTCATAGATACGTTTTTAAACATTACCTAATTGATTGCAGTCCACACGCGATTTCCTTCACGGGACGTCAGTGTATTGTTGCACAGAAATAGAACGGCAGCACCAGGATAGAATGCAGATTTAGATCGGAATGCAATCGCTAGCATCCTTTCGCAGCCCGACGTGCAAATGACAGGAAGACGTAGTATCTAAACAACCAAGAAATAAATTAAAAGCTATATACACTTTTCTAGAAGATCTGCCTTCTTTGTCTCTTGCATAAATTGTAGCTAATTATATAGTATGAACTAGGTTTTCTATTAAATTTACTTGATTATTCCTGTTATAAAATGCAAATGTTAATATTTAGGCAGGTATGTAGTTGAAGAGCACATGTGCCAATTCTATATAATGTGCTCTTGTTCCCTCAGAGAAAGGTAAATAAACCTGCCTGTCGATTCTATAAATTTCGGACAACAACTCGCTTCTTACGTCGCTATTACTTAGTTCAAAATGACAAGTGAGAAGTGAGCTTCGAAGTGACGGGGAAAATTACCTTACAGAATGCCACATCTTACGTCATCTCATACAAAATCTCACGTCCAATCAGTTCATCTCGCTGAAACGCGCGCAAGGGTAGCGCTTTATAGATTCGAATTATAAACCGAGTTTTTAGAATGCCAATCAAAAACTCACAGCGGATTCAAATTCGAAGTTTAAAATTAAAGCTTACAGAATCAAGGCCCTGGTGATGTTCGTTAGATATATACTTAAACAGGAATGAAAACATCAGTGATTAATACAGTAAAAACTCATTAACATTATAATGAGTATTAAATATCTGCGGGTCATTACTGGTACAATCATATTGCTATCACGGTGTGAATAACACCCGTGTTAATACACAGTTACAAATATATTCGGGCATCGACACATTCGCGGAGTCAACGGACTTTTAAAAAGGGTTAAAAATCCGAAATATTCCCGTGTTAACGGTGCAGATTTATAGCACAATAATTTGGTGTTATTTGTAATATTTTACAGTCACTTGTAAAATTGTTTCGTGCAAAATGCTCGGAATGTAATTTAAATCTTTTACAATTAATCACTAAGTGAATCAGTGGTGACCGTGCGCCGGGAATGCTAAATTTCCTTCCGACACGTGAAACAAAAACAAACATATTTTGTTTTACACAAGATAGATTAGGTAACTGCAAGGCCGCTGACAAAACTTTAATATGACAATATGATTTCATCGAAAATAAAATAAATTGAAATTTCGTCTACACAGTCAGGCATACGGATATGCCTTTGTATATGTCGGCGTCCACGCACAGTAAGCCGGAGCGAGGATGATTCAGCAAAGAAACTTGTAAACAACACGTGCACCGGACACCTGACGCCTGACAGCAATTTAGCCCCCGGCCGTTTCTACCCCTCTACTCTAGCCTCACAGATATAAAAGGTGGGCATTCAAACGGATCGGGAGTCTTGGCTCTGGCGTGGCACGGTGCACATGTTGTACTTAGCTACTGACTTATCCTCGACTCTATAATAATTATTCTCGTGAATAATTATTATTCCCAATAATTAATTATATGTTGTTTAATACTGTCTCGACAGTTTATACTGATTCTAATCTAACATTATATGTTATATCATAGTCATTAATAAATAATTGTAATAGTTATACTGTTCTATTATTAATATGTCAGACCCCCTACCCGATATCAGAAGTGGGACCGGATCCACTTTCCCCGCCCATGGTCAGGGACGCAGACCATCAAATGTCCCTCTTTTCTTCTGGTATGAAAGCCATCTTAAAAAAAATAGCCAACAGCATGGATGCACGCCATGGCGCTTTATTTCCGCCAGCCATTTTGGTATCTTTTGATCCTGATGAGCCTGAATCTGACATTACCCACTGGTGTGCACTAAGTGAAATGATTATTAATGAAAAAAAAAAAAAAATAATGGTGCTGACCTGATAATCGCATTAACCCACTCCCTCAAAGGCCGCGCCGCTACATGTCTTACCAAAATACAACCAGATAAAATTTCTTGGCCTACTATAAAAGACATGCTTTTATCTAAATTTTCGAAACCTATGACAATGCAAGATCACTTTGAATTCCAATTTACCCGAAGATGTTATAACGGGCTTTGTAATTTCAGTATTATCACAATGTGATGATGACATTCGCCGTGAATTGAACTCTTCTGTCATTCAGGACAAGTATCAACTTTTTCGAACCTTAAGAGGCTTTTCTCTTAAAAGGCGTGATAAAGAACCTTGTTCCTCAGGGATCGACTCCAAGAAATGTCGTACACCAACAGCTGCGTACAAAGGCTTCTGCCACTTTTGTGGTAAAATTGGTCATCGTGGTAGCGAGTGCCGTAACACTCGTAACAAATACCGTTTTAATAATAAAATCTTTACCGCTCCTGTTAAAGCAGATTCAACGAAGACGACCTGCTACATCTGCTCCGACGCCGGCCACATAGCCAGCGCCTGTCCGAAGAACTATAAGAAGAAAGAAGACGTCGCCTCGCGCACCAAGCAGGTCAACCTCTGCACTTCAATAGCTCGTGGCGTTTTGGAGACTAGTGGTATGAAGTTATCATTTATTTTTGATTCTGGGTCAGAATGTAGCCTGATCAGGCAAAATAAAGTAGAATTACTTGTAGGTGAACGATTTCATGAACAAATCATTTTGAAGGAATTAGTTGCGACAGTATAACTTCTTATTTACAAATTAAGTGTCCAGTAGTTATACACAATATACAAATAGACGTGACTTTCCATGTTTTACCTGACAACCATTTGAGTGAGGAGATCCTGTTAGGACGTGATATTTTACAAAATGGGATTTCAGTCGGGGTTAATTCTAATTCAATTTCTTTAAAAAAAAAAAAAAAACTAAAGTTAATAATTCTTGCGTCAAAGTGAATGATACTAAACAGTCATTTGACATTGATACCGACTTAATTGGTAATGACAAAACTATACTTATTAATATATTAAAAAAAATATTCCGATAATTTTATTGATACCTTACCCATTACACGTGTTTCAACTGGTAAATTAAAAATAGAACTAATTGATGCAAATAAAACTGTACACAGACGTCCATACAGATTGTCCCCCTCAGAGTTAGAAATAGTTAATATCATTAGAGAAAGTGCGTCCCCTTTTGCAAGTCCTATCTTATTAGTAAAAAAAAAAAAAAAAGATGGTAGTGATCGTATGTGTGTCGACTATAGAGAATTGAATAGCAATACGCGCCTAGATAATTATCCTCTTCCCTTGATTAGTGATCAAATTGATAAATTACATGGAATAAATTTTTCGTTACTCCTACCGGTCATTTTGAATACTTGACTATGCCTTTCGGACTACGAAATGCTCCACAAGTCTTCCAAAGAGCCATTCATTGTGCATTAAAAGAACTAAATGATAGTAAAATTCTTGTTTATATGGATGACGTACTTTCGGCATCAGAAAGTATTGGTGAAGGCTTAGCTAGACTCAATAATTTGTTAGAAACCCTCGCCAAAGCAGTTTTTTCATTCAATTTTAAGAAATATTAATTCATGAAAACCGAGATTGAATATTTAGGATATCTGATTTCATCTGGGGAAATAAGACCAAATCCTGGTAAAATTAAAGCAATTTGCAAAAATTGCCAACTCCAAGTACTGTAACACATGTAAGACAACTAATTGGTTTAGCTTCCTATTTTCGTAAATTTATTCCATATTTTTCAAAATTACTGAAACCTTTATACCCCTTAACGGCTGGGGGTAAAGGTAAAGGTAAAATAACTTGGACTTCTGAACATAACCAAATACTTAAAACTATTATTGAGCATCTTACAACCGAGCCTGTCCTTAAAATATTTAATCCTGACTTGCCAATAGAACTGCATACTGATGCTAGTAGTAATGGTTATGGAGCAGTTTTAATACAAAAAGCCGATAATTTACCACACGTAATAGCCTATTTTAGTCACCGCACAACTGATGCAGAAAGTCGTTATCACTCGTACGAACTTGAAACCTTAGCAGTAGTTAAAGCTGTAGAACATTTCCGACATTATCTTTTTGGGCGTAAATTTACTGTTTTTTACTGATTGCAACTCCTTAAAAGCTTCACATTCAAAAAAAAGATTTGACACCAAGAGTTCACAGATGGTGGGCTAGTCTGCAATCCTATGACTTTGATGTCATTTACAAGGAAGGGAAAAATATGGCTCATGCCGATTTCCTCTCTTGCAATTTTTCTCAAAATGAACCGTCCCAACAAACACCTCCACAAAAACTTCAATTGGAACCTAAAATTGTAAACTTCTCAGAATTAGAAAAAGATTGACTATTAGTAGAGCAAAGGCGTGATCCTGTAATCTCAGAAATTATTTCCAACCTAGAAGCTAACAGTTATCCTAATGAAATATCACACACATACGATATAAGACAGGGCTTACTTTACCGTAAAATAATACGTAGCAAACTTTCAAAATGGCTCCCATTCATCCCAAGATCTCTAGCATAGACCCTAATTAGTCACATTCACAACGAAATAAAACATCTTGGATATGAAAAAAACTCTTGACAAATTGTATGATCTATACTGGTTCTCGAACATGGCAAAATATGTAAAAAAAGTATGTTGATTCCTGTGTAATTTGTAAAGCATCCAAAGGTCCATCAGGTGCTCAACAAGTACAGTTACATACAATTCCAAAATCAGCTATTCCGTGGCATACTATTCATTAGGATTTAACTGATAAACTTAGTGGCAAAAGCGACAGAAAGGAATATTGTTCCGTTGCAATAGATGCCTTCACAAAATTTGTGCTTTTAGAACATACTACTTCTTTAGATTCAAGTCATGCTATTCAAGCTGTGTAAAATCTTGTTAATTTATTTGGTGCCCCAATAAAATAATAATTGCCGACCATGGACGCTCATATGACAATACCGATTTAAAGAATTTTTGTAAAGATCAACATATTTTTACATCTTATAGCTACGGGAACAAGTAGGGCTAATGGTCAAGTTGAGAGAGTAATGCGAACACTAAAAAATCTTCTTACTATAGTTGGAAGTGATTCTGATAACTCCTGGCAGGACCAACTGGGAGAAATACAGCTAGCCCTTAATAGTACGCGCTGTGAAGTGACCGGTTTTACCCCTATTGAACTTATGTTTGGGATACAAGGTCATTCTTTAGGGCTATTAAAATTAGCTAATTCTTCTGATAAAGAATCAGGCAGACTCGACTTAAATGAAATTAGAAATAGTGCGCAAGAGAATATAATCAAGTTGTCTCGTGCCGATGCTCATAGGTTTAATAGAGGTAAAGCTAAAGTTAGACCGTTTTCCATAGGAGACTTTGTGTTTGTTAAATCCCAAGAAAGACACCAAACTAAGTTAGACAGGAAATATAAAGGTCCATTTTAAATAACTGCAATTTTTCCCAGAGATCGTTACGAATTAAAACATATTAATGGGTCAAACAGGGTTTATAAGTATTCACACGAAAATTTAAGAGAAGTACTGCATGGTCCTTCTGGACTTTTGGAAATAGCCGAACATTCTATCAATGATACCGTGTCGGCGGATTATGATGTTGTTCATGAAATCGATAAAGAATATGATAATATTTCTAAAACTGGCAGTGAAACTGAAACTGTTCGCAGAATCCGATAATAATTATCATGCCAATAGCTCTGTTTCAGTTGATTCTAAAGATGATTTTCCTATGTGTTCTGAACAACTAAATATAATAGTTCAAGCCGATGTTCATAAAGAAGAGGATCATTAAAAAAAAAATGCTATAGGGAGAAATCCAGACTAGCAAGTTCTGAAGGGCTAAGTGCCGGACCAGAACCAATGAATATACTGTAGGATCTTAAGGATCAGACCAGTAGTTCTGAAGGGCTTAGCGCCGGACCAGAAACCATAAATATACTGTAGGATCTTAAGGATCGGACCAGTAGTTCTGAAGGGCTTAGCGCCGGACCAGAAACCATAAATATACTGTAGGATCTTAAGGATCGGACCAGTAGTTCTGAAGGGCTTAGCGCCGGACCAGAAACCATAATTATACTGAAGGATCTTAAAGATCGGACCAGTAATTCTGAAGGGCTTAGTGCCGGACCAGAAACAATAATTACACCAATGTTAACTAGTTTTTGTCAGGATAAACGAGCAATAGTTTGGTTTCAGATTAAATTTACATTGTATGGCTGGCGCGTACGAGGACGTACGCATGTCAGCATGGCCGTGTCGGCGTCCACGCACAGTAAGCCGGAG
This sequence comes from Apomyelois bistriatella, assembly GCA_947044815.1. Taxonomy (NCBI): domain Eukaryota; kingdom Metazoa; phylum Arthropoda; class Insecta; order Lepidoptera; family Pyralidae; genus Apomyelois; species Apomyelois bistriatella. The sequence goes on from OX345688.1 coordinate 4,265,074, forward strand.
CGAGGATGATTCAGCAAAGAAACTTGTAAACAACACGTGCACCGGACACCTGACGCCTGACAGCAATTTAGCCCCCGGCCGTTTCTACCCCTCTACTCTAGCCTCACAGATATAAAAGGTGGGCATTCAAACGGATCGGGAGTCTTGGCTCTGGCGTGGCACGGTGCACATGTTGTACTTAGCTACTGACTTATCCTCGACTCTATAATAATTATTCTCGTGAATAATTATTATTCCCAATAATTAATTATATGTTGTTTAATACTGTCTCGACAGTTTATACTGATTCTAATCTAACATTATATGTTATATCATAGTCATTAATAAATAATTGTAATAGTTATACTGTTCTATTATTAATATGTCAGACCCCCTACCCGATATATATATCAGAAATTTTGGGTGATTCTTTAAAGGTTGATTTCCAATGAATCATTTCCATGCCCGTACTACGCCAATTCTTTGTAGTATTCAGATAAATAAGTATACTTAACGTGTAAGACTTTCCACTTTTTTTCGTTCACACGGTGGTTAATACCGGAGTCGGCAGGTTCATGCTTAAGAATAACTACTTCATGTATTCTAGTGGATGTCGTAAAGTGGATCAAAGGACAAACTTCAGTTCTCGTGGCAGATTCTATCAACGATAGTTGATGTGAAGCAGACGGACTGTCGTTAGAATAGGTCGTATCATATAATTGCTTGGGGAAATGATTAAATATGATTGATGACGATATTTTAATTAAAACTTATTTATTTTAAGAACCAGGACCTATAAACCAGTATTGTAGAGCGTATCTTATAACTCAAGAAAACTTATGGTATACGTCTTAATTGATTCGTATGACGAAAGAAAAATTACGAATTACATGTTCAGGCTCAATTTATATCAAAATTATTTGAATTGAAATGTCTCATAAATAAGTATTGTAAGTAAATATTTACGGAAAGCCAGTAAAAGGCTGCCAGCTTGGTATTCTATACCCGGAAATGTAGTACGATCTGGCATGCTGTGTTCTCTGTAATTGCAAAATCATTTTTCAATAATAGTTGCGTTATGTTCTAGGTCAAATATTTATATTACTGCCAAGATTTCAAGGTCTTTGTTAAATTGATGTCTTTAGTTAGCAGAATCATTTAATAAACATGCTAGTTATGTTTATTGCATACTTAATTTGACTACTTATTCTGTAATATTGGTTCGTTTATTTGTAATTCACCTATGTTAGTACCTCATTTGGAAACTGTGTTTATATTATAAATAAACTAGCGACCCGCCCGGCTTCACATGGGCATAAAAACCTTTCTCTTGAATCACTCTATCTATTAAAAAAAAACACATCAAAATCCGTAGGGTAGTTTTAAAGATTTAAGCATACAAAGGGACATTGGGACAGAGAAAGTGACTTTGTTTTATACTATACTAGCTGTTTCTCGCGGCTCCGCCCGCGTGGGACTCGGTTATATCGCGCCCAAAAGTAGCCTATGTTTGACCTCAGGTCGTTAACTACATCCCTACCAAATTTCATCACAATCGGTCTAGCAGTTTAGCCGTGAAGAGGTGACAGACAGACAGACAGATAGACAGACAGACTTTCGCATTTATAATATTAGTATGGAAGTATGGATAGTATGGATGGAAGTATGGATGTGATACAATAATATTATGTTTATGGCACAAATTTCGTTATATTTTAAAGAAATTGGAATATAATATAGTTACGCTGGTGAGAGCTTCCATTGATGCGATGAATATGGTTAGTGGCCACACAGCCAAATGACTGCCATCTAGCGATGAAAGCCGAGACCATGACGTATGTTTTGAAGCATGGAATATCCCACTAGTGGCGACTAATACGTCAGGTCGCCGTCGTTGCTTGACACGAACGACTGTTTCGAACACGCATGCCCTGGTACAAGAGCGAACTACCACAGATCAGAGAATGCTATACTGATAAACCAGTGCTACCTAATAAGGACCATGATTAAAAGCATACCCTGGACTGAAGCGTAAGCTAAACAAGTAACCAGGAAACACGCTCGGAAAAGAAGAAGATAATGCTATACTAGCACTAAGTATATTCGTAAATTCGTAATTGATTATTAGAATGAAATTGTTTTATAAGTAGTTCATATGTTATAGGTATAAATTCAAACTAGAGAGGGGTCGTACGGGCGGACAGGCCGAAACTATAAGGGTTCCTTTCCTTGTGGACTACGGAACCCTAAAAAGGAATACTTTAAATGCCTGTTTATTTTGGTCTCAAATAAAATGTTCGTTTAGACGTTAGAGTGTATTAAAAAGTAATTTATTATGTAGAGCTGAGCGAGAGCCATGAATCAGTGAATCCATTAAAGTTGTATGACACGGAAGCTATTGTCTATTTCCAAGGCAAAATATTTAAATCTATCCTAAAATACTTCATACATTGCACTCCTACTTGCATAGTTTTTGTGTTAATCTATATCTATACTTATCCCACGAACATTATAAAGCCAAAAGTTTGTATATTTGTAACTTTTTCACGCTCAAACGGCTGGGCGGATTTTTTATGAAATTTGGTATGAAAGTAGCTAATACCTTAGATTAATGCATAGGATACTTTTTAGTTTCTAGTAGGTTTAGTAGTGTTTCTAGTAGGTTAAAAAATGGCGCTTTATAAAAACCGCGGGTAAAAACCTCGGGGTGCATCATAGATCATCATGGAAATCGGCGGTCTCAGGCAATTTTTTTTTACTCTATGGGGTGCAGCTAGTTTTGTATGGTAATAAAGCTAAAGTTTCATTTGAAATTTAGACATTAGAATTAATAGCAAAATATTTCTGCATATGATGATGGCCTGATTCTTGGGGAAGGTTATAGGCTATTGGACATACGGACTATAAGCATGAAACAGCTGGTGGTATAATGAAGATAATTATCTAATTATATTGCTTATTTTTTTTAATTTTACATTTATACTTGCTCTAAGTAGTCAGAGAGAGGAGAAAAAATTAGAACCGGGGTGATGGTAAATCTTTTTTAATACTAAATTAAGTAGACATCTTATATATTCATTGAGATAAAAAAGCATGTTCGTAAATAGAATTAAGTACAATACTATTTGTGTTTTAAGGTCATTAAACTCATATACTTCCATATTTATTTATTAGTAACGATTTATTATCGATGGGAGCATTAAAACCACTAGATTAGCTCACAAATAGCGCAGCTGTGGCGCAGATAGATAATTCAGAGAAAAATCATCTTCAATTTTAAGGTCACCTGTACGAATAGCGATTCTCTATCCTAAATCACATCGTTTCGATTACAAGTATTATTATAGACTTTTCTAGGTCGGTACAAAGGTTTATCTAACAGATGAGGTCAGCTAAATATAATTCTATTTAAATAATTATAATAATAATGTAGTAGGCAAACTGCACCTGATTTGAAGCGGTTACCGTAGCCTATTGACGCCTGAAACACTAGAGGTGTCACGTGCGAGTTGCCTACCATTGCATATGTGTAGGAAAAACTTCAGAACCAATCTACACATATACCTATTAAAAAATATATCACCTTTTATGAGTACATTCTTCTTGATGAATATTAAACTATTTACTAGCAGTATTACCCATTTTGCAAACAAATTCAACAGCTAGTTTTAGTACGTATAATGTAATTTAAGTTGCATCTTGTTATCAACTAAGTGGAATAAATGTAGACTTCGTTTAAACTGTTCACTAGTCTGTCCTAAGCCTTAGGGAATAAATATATGTAACGAATATGAAAGGGCTTCAAAGGTCAAACATCCGAGGACTTTTAATGTCACATTACATATGATCCGACACGTGAACGGTTCACTGCATGGTCTTTAATCTCATGAGTTATTGGAACAATTCCACGTGAGGGTCTGGAGGATTTTGAACCGATTAATTTGCAAATGAATGATTATTATAACAACTTATTACCAGTCATATTGAAATTACAGTTCATAATAAATTAATACGTTTTTGATGTTAATGTGACTGCGTAATTACATCTGTGGTTTGGTGCTTGAGCCGTTTGCTTGAAGACTTCCCATGTTAAAAGTTCTCATGTCCAAGGTATACTTACTTTCATGATAAAGGAAAGATATAAGATATCTAAGTAGACCAATGTATACTTAGTAATGCGCTATCACTGCACTGGCGCAGAAATGAAAATTTGTCTTGAGGTCGCCATCGAAACTCGATGAGGAGGACATCATTAATAATAATAATAAAAAATCTTTATTGCACCAAGATTAAAAATACAGTGATTTTTCATCAGACCAGTATCAGTTAAGTACATGAAACAAATAAAGGAGAAAGCAAATGTCGTATCGTATCTGGAAATAAAGGAACTTGCTAATTGTAGACAAAAATAGAAAGAATTTCAGGCACAAGAGCCTAGCTTTTAAATTTAATTACTAAGATACACAACCATTTAATGATTAAAATGTATTTTATTTACTAAAATGAAGCACTAAAAGACGTAGGTGTAAGGCGTATTAAATATCACAATGCTTTTGAACGTACCTAATATCCCTAATTACTTTCATTGAAAGACTTTATCTTTCACAGGTACTAGCCCATTCATTCGGCACCGGATCAAAAGTGTTTTGTTTCTAATAATACAACAGCCCCAGTGTGTGAGGTCATGGCCCAATATCCCAAAAACCCTTAGGATTTTGAAGCTCGGATTTGGTTATGTGTGTTCAAGTATAAACGTCAATTAATTTATACAGACTTACATTTTAATAACAGTCATATAATTTGTATCAAATAAAATGTCAGAGGTGTAATAATGGAGTAGTAGTGTTTTACCATTTAAGTCTTAAACTTTGATACGAGTATGAAAGAAAAAATTATAAAAGTGAAACTAATTTTTATAATCGAGAAGATTTCCATTAACAAAAGTTACAATTACTCAAAATATGGTAAAATTCTAAGGAAAAGGGGATTACGGAATAAAAATAAGTTTCAAGTAAGTTTCTTCTCTATAGAGTTGCTTGCGGATCCGTATTTCTTCAGAGCTCAGGCCCATTTAGATACTATTTTTTTATTTTTCACCTCAAAATTCAATATTTTAAATACTATTGTTGGTGAAATCCGCCACCAGTGAGACTGAAGTACATACACATCAAATTATTTATTTGCCAAAATACAAAACTAATACGAGTATATAAGTAAATACAAGGTAATTTAGATATCTGTTTGTCCCCTAGTCACCTTTTACGACGTACATGAGAAGAGTCGAAGTGGTCTATTCTAGTTTTAAGCCACACAACCAGTATAATATTCATTGTAACATTTTGAATTGGGACATTGGAAGACTCCATCGGCTCAAATAAACATTTCCATCGACTTTTAGCTAAAAATATCGATTATTAAATTAATAAAAATACATTTATAGTGCGGTGTTCGATATATTTAAGACGACCACGAGACCGTTTGAACTCCATAATTAAATACTTTATTGGCTCTTGAGGTTGTATAAATATATAATTCCTGTTGCTAATTATACGTTATTCGATATAGCGAGAGCAAACAAACACATTTCTGGTTGGATCACTTTTCCTGCTCGTGAAAGCTGTTATAATCATTTTCAAGGCACCTCAATTCACTGCTCGTCATTCAACTGTCTCAATCTCAACTCATTTCAGTTTGTCTTTGATTATTATCTTTGCGAACTAGTTGCTCGCCTCGGTTTTATACGGGCTAACCTAAAATTTAAAAAAACTAATTAACCTAAAGGATAAAAATAAGATAAATGGTATCGCTGAAGTAATAAGATTGTTCTCAAGTTATTTTTTATATATACAACTAGCTTTTATCCACAGCTTTGCTGGAGCACATTCTAAGAGTATATTACTTTTCAGGGAATTAAGGTAAACTTACGAGTACCTTTATCTTTTTAGTACTCCTAACTTTATGTATGAAAAATTTCAAGCAGATTGGTTTATTACATAAAATGTGAAATGGTAAAAAACAAACAAATATACATTTTTTTTGACTAGGATGTATTTGGCAAACAGACATTCGGCCCACCATATAGTAAGTGATCACAGTAGACCATAGATATAGAATAGAGTGTGCATGTGCATAGTTAAGTTCTAAATATATATTATATCAAAATTCGATAAGTTGTGTAGTAAAAAGATAACATAGCATAGAGTAAAGCAAAATTCTTTTCTTTTTGCCCGACTGTTGCAAAGAGAAAATAATTTTGCTTTGTTTTATCTCATTTGAGTGGGTAAATAACAAAGTTGATTCATAACGTTAGTTTGCGTACTGTCTTCTACAATTCAAGGAAAATTTATTTTTTAATAATATTTCAGAATTAAACACAAACAAGGAATGGAATAAATTTCGAGTGAATCGATCACAGGGTGCTTTAAAACAGACACATTTTGTTGCAAAAACAAATACATGGTAAGGCTAAGAGCATACTATATTACTAAATTGATCTAAAAAGTTCCAATTAGTAGTTTTTTTAAATAATTATGAATGCACTTCTAATCTAGATTCTTATTTAAAAAAACTCATTTCTGCCGGACAGATACAAGTACTAGATAAAAGTTGAATCAGGAAGGTTCTGCTGGAAAAAAAATTAAGCTTAGTATGTAACTCTTTTGGTATTTATTTTTTAAGTAAACTACTATAGATTAACTAAATACAGGTAGTCCATACAATAATTATTTCTCTGTGATACAAAGAAATAATTATTGTATGGACTACCTGTATTTAATAAATCTTATGCGCAGGGTCCTGCTAGATATTAACTAATAAATCTTTATTGTACAAGTCTTGAACTTATTTTGGCGCTAACTCAATCTGTGTGATTCTCATTATATTTATTATTATTAACCCACTTTAAATGGATAAAAGCTCTTGAACTCTGTGCTTTAAATCGGTCAATTTGGTTCGAATGCGTGATATAAACACAGACATTTTTCATCAAAAGTAGCGAGAATTTGCTTGTTTTAGCAAGTATGTATGGTTAATCACCCTGCTTTTTACATACCTTAAAACCACCGTAACTCTTTTTACATAGGAATTAACACCCCCACCACGAAATTTCATAAATTTAGACTCTAGCGACGTGTTAGGATTTTGTATGGAATTTCTAAGTTACCTTACTACCCAGGTGCACTGTACAGATTTCTTATACAAAATCGCTAACGCAGTCGCTAGCGTCTGCGTTAATGAATCAATGGCTTCATGAGTACTGATGGCGACCAATGGACGTAGGCCGCTCTCGCCGTCCACTTGATACGTGCTATCGTTACAAACACGCATGTCCCTCTAATCGACCTCCTCATTTAGGTTAACAGTCCCTGTATACAAGGTAGAATTTGTTAGCAGGGTGTATCCTGTTATCAAATGCCAAACCATAATGCATAGATCATGGAGGAAAAACATTTAGACATGGCGAATTAGCGGTTAATCGGCAAGTAGATGCAACAGGGAAAACGCTTTATTGGGCTAAGTATTTTACTACTATATGGATGAAAATATACTTCTATGTATGAAATGACATATGACATAAAATAAATGAATTATGAATTATGAAAAAATTATGAATTATGTCTTTCTATACTAGTAAAATAAAGCTAAAGAGTTTGTTTGAACGCATATAACTAGAATTACTGGCCGGATTTTTTTTGGATATGGTAGACTGATTCTTGGGGAAGAATATAGACTGTAGTACATACACATCACGGGCGAGTGAAACCGCAGGGAACACCTAGTATTTAAATAATTTTGGTAGCAAATATGTCAATATTACAAAACCAATATTTTATAGTGGTACATACCTGCGCTCAGTTGCCGAAGTTTGAACATTAGCTGAAATCCAATAACCGTTAACACCGACCAATTTCTCAAGACAAGGCTTAGAGTTCACTGAACTCAGTTATATTGACATCAGTACAAATTGTTGTCAGTAATAACTTCGAAATAGCCGTATTATATCGTTGAATTAGAATCCAAAATATATTTGAAGTATGAACTTTGTATTATTTATTCAATTGTTGTATTAACTAATATATATTATTATTTACACTTGACACTTATTTTTTCCTGTGCACCGTGTGCAGTTTCCCATAGGATGTACAGCGGCGATAAATTGTCATTGTTCAGGTTATTTTTATGATTTTGCGTATGGATATCGTACTTATATAAAAGAACTATACAAATTTAACGATCATGAAATTTGGTTTTATATGAGGTGTTAGGGAAAAAATCGATCTATCTTCGGTATATCTTTAGGAAAACAAAATTAACCTGAATGAAACTGAAATAACCAAGAAAAGCTCCGTCACCAGGTTATGAAAATAGAGGAATATTAAATATAAAAATTACGGCCAAAACTAATTTGTCATAAGACTATTCGTCACTGTCATAGCTGCGAGGCGGACATGGCAAAAACCCTGCAAAACAAATCAATGGAGTTTCCCGTTGGATATGGAAAGGCTAATGAACTTTGGTCAAATATTTTTTTTTGAGCTGTAAAAAGGTTTATTTAGCTTTTATGATTTCCTTGCTTGTGTTAGATATGATTTTATAAATGTTATATAAAAAAAATATTTATACTCATCATAATCATCATCAGTTCGTGACATTTGTTCAGTAGAACAAAATGTCTCTTTTGTAAATATTGCAAAATAACCAAAAATATGGGCCTCCCTTAGAAATTAGAATGAGACTGATCCGAGCTTCTTAATAATTACCTAATAATACTCACAATAAGTAGGTTCAAATTTGTTTGTAGATTAACTTTTCTATGTCTTTCATACATACATATCATCACGCCTTTCTGCCGCAGGGGCAGGCAGAGACTAGAGATTTCCATTGGCTACGATCCTTACATACCTCCCTCGCCGATTTCGGGTACTTCTAATATATTCCTTTTTCAAAACGATTTGGTCGCAGTAAGTTAATGTCAATGTTAGTTGTATGATTATACCTATTAATAATTTTATATACGTCAGTATCTATTTATATCCCCATAGAAAATGCAATGCATCAGGCTAATGCCTTAATCATTGTACCAGAGGTAGTTAATACTACTAGCAGTAGTTACCAATGGGCAAACGCGTTGATAAATAGTGTGCACGGATTTATGCATAAACATGAGACGCTTCTCGCCATTGAGACTATATTAGATAACTGACGCCACACAATTTTTCCATATTGATATTAGGTCATGGAAGATCACCAGAATTAAACTGAGGACGCTATTTCCCTGTAAATATTCTTGAAGGGAATCAATTAATAAATGATGCTCTCTCATTTGATACATCTCATTTATTGACATATTATTATATATGATTATTTTTTAACATACCCTATTAAATACATTATTCCTAATCATTTATAATTTTAATCATACTTCTTGTGGTGTGGTCTATTGGTTAAATAGTAGGGAGTGCCACATATCATTGTACTTCTAGATTGAGTTGTAAAATGAATTTTGAAAAATTGTAGTTTTAAATGAATAAATTGAAAATTTACTTACATAGTTTATGTTAGTAGCTAATACAAATCATTTCCCAGATGTTCGCCTTTCTCCGGTTGGTTTAATGCTCTAAGGCGTTAGTACAGTTCTTGGGAGATTTCCCAGCTTGGGAAAATATTTGCATTCGATATCACAGGCCTGTTTGTCTTTCTCTGCAGTTCTGAGCGTGTTTTGTCTACTTTAAATATACGAAATAAGCCTTTGAGCTCTTTGGCGGCCATTAAGCTTTGTCTATCTTTGCTTACGTTAAATATAATTTATGTCATAATTTCTAATATAGGTCGTGTGGTCTTCAGCTTAATAATAGACCACTATTTTTGTCGCAGGCGACTAAGTGAATAATAGTGGTCTCAGTTTACTTAACTTTATCTCAGTCCGACTGCAGGCGTATTTTACTGAACAGCATAATGCATAAAAGGGTAACCTTGCCCCGCGCGCAGAATGTGGCAGACTTTTTCTAAGGGAACGAAAACGGAAAAACTTTGGAATGATAATATGGCGTAACAATTTTTTATATCTACAAAATACTTTTATATAAACCTCAATCCGTTTGTAATGAAATAATTTTTGTTGTATCTAAACCACTTTTTCCACTCACCGCATTTTCATATAGCCAAAGAGATAACGTGCGTGGGCTGTTTTCAAGCTATGTTCTGCAACGGTACCGTTAGGGAAAGTTTATTCTTCATTATGTACATTAGTTTTCAGGTTATTTGGGGCCAATTACAGGCAGGTCAATTTAGTATAAAATTATCTAATAAATATGCACAGATATGAATATGTTATAAAAAAATATGTTTTACGAAAACTTCATTCTTGTGTGATGTTCCAGCCAAACATGATTGTCATTATTATCTTACGTAACTTTCTTCTTTATACATTTAAATTATTTATATACTGGCTGTTGCCCGCGGCTCTGCAGTTTTGCAACAGCAATGTAATAAATGATGTGCTTTTTTATCATATAACACATCGTAAATCTCAAATGACAATAAGAGCCAACCTTGGGCACACGTAACACTTGCATACGAAACAGCACTCTGATTGCATCCAGTAACATTCCCCTACCATAAAAATTTAAAAGCGCAGTTATTAGCGATTTGAGTTTGTACGGAAATTTCTCTTGTCCCGAGTGCAACAGGCGTCTTCGTATCTGTTCGTACCTATTAGATATGTCAACTCGCTCGTTGGATTGAAATGCATGCAATTTAGAAAAAATTGAGTTCATTTCAATTTAAAAAAATAAGTAAAATAATCAAATATCTGTAAAGACGAGCTGTTGCCATCAAAAAAGAAGACTGGAGACTGAACGAATGTTGTTAAATGATATTCTTAAGGTGATACCTTGGTGAATACTAGCGCCACCGTCATTTAAAAATCATTACTCACTGAAAACACAAGTTATCAAAAATCCCTCTGCAGTGATTATGGTTCTGGAACTGAAGTTAATTTTAATCATATTCAATTATTAAATTATAGTTCCAGATAGTTACAAATTGCAAAACTGCTAAAAGTGGCCGTTTTAAGCAATAATGCAATTAGTAACTATAGGGAATTATAGTTTGATAATTTAATATGTTTAAAATTAACTTCAGATCCAGAACCTTAATTACAACAGAGGGATTTTTGATAAATTGTGTTTTCAGTGCGTAACGATTTTTAAATGACGGTGGCGCTAGTGTTCACCGAGGTATCACCTTAAAGTGCTAACAATCAAAAACATTTTAAGTACTAATGCTCCTTAAAATACTTAAGGAGATTCCGTTGTTGCTTTTAAATTGTTTAATTAAATTGTTAACTGTTTCGTAAGACAGATAGAGGGGGAGTCAATGACTTCCGTAACTCGATGTAGGGTCTTTGAGCTCACACTAATTTAATAGTAACTTGTACCTATTAATTGATAGTTTTGAGGAAACATTAATTAGTTGATAGTTAAGGTTACAATCTAGTAACTTTTGCCTACGGTTAATCAATTTGTCTGAAAACTAACTTTCTTCAAGGTGCAGTGTGCTGTGGTCCAGTGGTTAAGGCATTTACATGTAGACTCGTGGGTTCTATTTGCAAATGAAGCATAATTTGTTTAGTTGTTTTCAGTTTGGTTAGGACATTGCAGGTGTGAATCACCTGATTGCCTGATAATACAGATGATTCCGTATTTCGGAGCACGTCAGGTGCCGAGAGGCGTTTTCAAAAAATTCATACACCAGGATGGGCATAGTCGATTAAGACGAGACCTTGGTGAACACTAGCGCCACCATCAACTAAAAATCATTATTCACAGAAAACACAAGACATCAAAAGTCACTGTAATGTAATTAAGGTTCTGAATCTGAAGTTAATTTTAATCATATTAAATTATTAAGTCATAGTTCCATATAGTTACAAATTGAAAAACTACTAAAACTGGCTGTTTTAAGCAAAATTGTAATTTGTAACTATAGGGAACTATAATTTAATAATTTAATATGATTAAAATTAACTTCAGATTCAGAACCTTAATTACATAATACAGATTTTTGATGATATTTTGATGTTTTCAGTGAATGAAATGATTTTCAAATGATGGTGGCGTTATTGTTCACCGAGGTATCACCTTAACTGGGTTATCTACACGTTATGATGATGATGATATTTTGATTTGCGTAACGTTAAAAATTTGTCAATCAATCAGATGATAAGAATTTTGTCATAATAAATTCACATTCATTAATTTAAAGTATTATCTCTCTTAGCGTTTCCTCAGTTATGACCTCAGCTAGTTGCTTCAGGCTAAGGCTTTATCATTAGCAAGAGGAGTATAATTAAAAAAATATGACTTTTTAAAACGGACCATGTATTTTACATGCCTTCCGATTTGGAAGAGGAACGAGCTCATGACAAGTGACGGCGACCAATCTCAGTCACGACCGCGTTCTGAGTTGCTCAAGACATGCACACCACTAGACTATGGAGCTCTTATATGAAGGTCCTCATCAAACTTTTCCTCTAACGTTTAACTTTATAATTAATAACAAACCTCAAATAATTGCACCAAATTTCTAAGTAAGTACTCGTTAATAAAATAACTTAACTATGTAATTGAGTCATCAATATTATTTTGTTCCTGAAAAATAATATTATATTTATGAAATACGTTTGTATCAATCATATGCCTGAAATTTTTTCAGGAATAGGGTAGTAATACAATAGGTACTTTATTTTAACCTGTGTTACTGTACTAGCTACGAAAATGGCTACGATCAGACGTAGACAGTGCTACGAAAGTGCTACGCCTTTTAATATCTATCAAAGTTTTAACATTTCATGTTTTGCCAAAAAAACTCAACTTACTTATTATACAGGGTTTATTGAACCCTACATAACGTACTCTCTTATTATTGATCACGCAGATGTTCATATGTAAAGTAGCAAATTACAATTTGATTGATCTGAGTAAAAGCACAACATAAGAGTAGGTCTCGAGTAGGTTTATGTTTATCATTTGTAAGCGACGATATTTATCTTCTTAAAGTGCTATTTTCTTGAACTGTAGGGTACAAGAGTATAATGATATTCATTTATTCTATTGGATGAACTGGCACTTTAAGTCTCTACTAATTGTTGTCATTTAGAGTCAGACAAGACATGTCCAGACGGAAGAAGAAATAGAGTCAGACCCTTAAGGACAGATAGGAGTTTTTAAAGACTGGAAGGTTTCATCATAGAACCGAAAAGTAGGCACGATTGTGAGAATTTTGCTCAGCAGCAAGGTTTAAAAATTTAAACTTATAACTGCGCTAATAGAATTACAAAATTTTTAAGAATTCCAAATTTCAGCTATCAGCTCACTAGTTATCGCTCGCTGAGAATCGAACAATTTATAAAAAAATAGTAAACAACCTCATTTTTATGATGAATGTCATAGTTATTACACCTATATCCATACTTCTATACTAATATTATAAATGCGAAAGTCTGTCTGTCTGTCACCTCTTCACGGGCTAAACTGCTGGACTGATTGTGATGAAATTTGGTAGGGATGTATTTAACGACCTGAGATCAAACATAGGCTTCTTTTGGGCACGATATAACCGACACCCACGCGGGGCGAAGCCGCAGGGAACAGCTAGTGTTTGTATATATACCAAAGTTCAGATTTTTAAAATTTAATAAAAAAGTTATTTGGAACATAGTTATTTTTGTAAATAATATTTTACCCAAAATACAAAACCAACTTCCATTTGTTTACCTGAGACCAACCTGAATTTTAACAGATTAGAAAACTCAAACACCTAGGTGTGCAAAATCAGTTTATCTAGTTCTCACATAGACTACAAATAAATGACAACAGGGGCAGTGCTCCATTTTAAAAAAAATGTTACCTACTAAGGCATAAAGCGTCTTCGAGTAGTCTTAAATTATATATATAAAAAAAGTAAAACAAAACATTGCCTCAAATAGAGAATCTCCTCCTTATTTTCAAGTCGGATAATCGAAACCAAAGAATACAATCAACTCAAGAACCTAGCTCCCACTGCGAACGGAACAATGTTATAGTAAAATTAACAATTTAAAGTGTTTTTTTATAAATAAATTTTTAAAAACCTTTTTACTTTAAATAAATTCCAAATACTAAAAACGGCTTTACATCTGTGGTCGACGTTCTTACAAAATAAAAGCGTCTGTGGTAAAAGGGAAATTTGCATTTCCTTTTTGGAAACTCCCAACTAGGCCGGTCGCCAACCTCGAGATGTTTTAATTAAACATGGCAGCATCAAATTTTTCATCTCATTTTCGTTCAAAATGGGCATCTTTTTCGTAGTGATTATTAGTGAAATCTAATATTGCTAATTTAGAACGTTTCAACTTTGCAAAAAACATTTACAAAATAATATGATTTAATTTAAAGGGCTTTGGCCTGACGTATTGCCTTATTTGCTATCATTCGGGATATTATTTATATCATTCAGGAACAAAAATTTATTCTGGAATAATATGAAGTCTCAGATATTCTCCAGTGTATCGTCACAAGAAGAAAATAGAGCTAAACGGCTGCCGCGGTCAGCCATTCGTCTCTCTTTGAAGCAAACCCTAGGCTGATAATGCAGAATAAATAAATAAATAAATATTTAGGGACAAATCACACAGATTGAGTTAGCCCCAAAGTAAGTTCGAGACTTGTGTTATGGGGTACTAACTCAACGATACTATATTTTATAACAAATACATCTATAGATATACATTAAAGACCCAGGGCAATCAAAAAAAAAAAAAAAATATTTTTCATCTTGTCCTGACCGGGGATCGAACCCGGGACCTCCTGAGTACCGGTCAGGCATGTTAACCATTACGCCACAGAGGTCGTCGGGAAAAGCGGTAAGATGAGAGAAAACTAATAAATTTATAAAGTAAAATCAAGTAGGCAGATCAAGTTTACATGTTGCTATTGGTCTGGTTTCCCTGTTAAAAAGGTTCCGAGGTCAGACGCTAGCGACTGCGTTAGCGATTGTGTATGACAAACCTATACAGCGTCCCTGGCGGATAGTAAGGCAACTAAGAAATTCCATACAAAATCCTAAAATCGCAATCCTAAAATCCTAATACGCAGTAACGTAAACCGTAGTGGTAAAAAACGTAAGCTGAAGATGCAACCAGAAAACACGCTTGAAATAAAAAGTCGTCAGTTTACTGAAATTGTATTATAATTCTTAGTGCATATATTTCAATTTTTCTTTTGAATATGCAAAGTTAAATTAAAATATATTCATAAATATGAAAATGATTTAGACTAATTGGACTGAATAGGGTTTTATTTTTACACTAGCTTTCACCTGCGGCTTCACCCGCGTAAATTTCGGGAACAGTGCTTTTTCCCTGGATGAAAGGTACTTACCCTATGTCCTTTTCAGTACTCCTAACTACTCGTATGTGTATGCGAAGATTGTATCAGTAGGCTTACGTGAAGCGGTAACAAACAAATATACAAACTCGCTTTCGCATTTAGGATAGGATGGGATGGGATAGCCACAATGTGTGAGTAAATGATAAACATTGTTTACTTGCTTAAAGTAAAAAATTAAGTAAAAAAATAATTTGTACAAAATTTGTTTGTTGTAAATACATATACGAGTATAATGTTTATAATACAATTCAAATTTATTCCGATCGTATACATTTTAAGTTAAAGCACACTTAAAGAGCGGTAATTGACTCATCAAATATAAACACAGACATCAAATCCTCGGATTAAGGTAACGTCGTTCACAATAGGATGCATTGTCACAAGGGGTCAAAGGTCTGTAAAGGGGTCGACCGACGACCTCTACATTCCGTGTTTTCATTACCGGCCATTAGGCCTCCTCTCTACTCATTTCCGTTCAAGGCTTGGAATCGGTACCAAAAGTTCATTCTGTATATTGGTATTGAGAGGTTCTTTTCATTTACTATTGTGCCTGGGTACCTGTCTATATGAATACCGGTATCTGAAAGTACCAGTACCTTTCATTTGGTCCCGATCGATGGACATAATGGAGCAACGTTGCCACTCTGTATGTGACGTTAATGTGCGCTTTTTGTCACTAAAACATGATTACACGCAACAACTGTTGTATCGTTTTTATATTAATGACTTACGTCATTAATATAAAAACGATACATTAATATTAATTAAAATAAATATTTGATTATAACTGGTATAGTACCGGCACTGGAGTACAGATAAGTACAGGCACCAGTCAGGTACCAGTATCTCACCAAAATCAATGATTCCGGTTTCCATAAATACTGGTAGGTATTTCAAACCTTGCTTCCATTTACTAACATTTACTGGTTAGATAAGTTTATATTGGTTGAGGAAAAATGTGTACAGTATACGTATTTGTAATGAAATAGAAAAAGCATGGAATTATTTTCTATATTGAAACGAAATTTCCTGTATGACTTTCTGTAGTCGAAAATTCGTTTGGATTATACGGACTATTCAGGAAATGGATTTCACTGATGCCTCACTTATTGTATGACAGGAAAGGATATTGGTATTTCTTGTAAAATAATTCCTCCATTTGTATTTTCTTATGGGGGTTGGTACATTTGAGGGTTTACCTCTAAAGTTGAAAACAGAACTCTTATACGACATTTTGTTTGTCTATTTGTCGAATTTTGAACGCATGAACGTATCAGGTTGTAATTCAAAACATAAACTTAACTCAGATCTGCTGTCTCTTTCGGCTGTAAAATAATCAAAATTATATATCAACGCGTTCAAAAGATATAACCGTAAGCGTTTTAAATTTTCATAAATTTTGCTATTTCTGATGGGAACCACAACCTATGAAATACTTCCCGTTGAACTAGAATCATGAAATTTGGTAAGAAACACTATCATACAGTACTTTTTGATAAAAAAAGAGCTATTAGTTAACTGAGACCTTTGTTATTTTTTTACTCGCCTCTTCCGATCTTCAAGGTGAGAGTAAAATTGAATCAACTTAAGCTGGTCTGCTCGACTAACCTTAGCAATAAAGACTAGACCAGACTAAACTCAAATATTATTTCAAATTCATAGTTTCAAATATACCAATTTAATTATATGTATTATTCGTATAATAAAAACATTTTTTTCCGGAAAAAGTTCAAGAATATCTTCACCTGGGGTCATACCTTTGATCCTTAGCAAGTAAACACTGCTGGAGTCAATGCTCTCGAATGTACGCGTGACATATTTCCGAGACAACTCAGGCGGCATTGAGTTTCAAACAAGCACGGATCCAGTCCTTATAAAAAGGCCTTCCAAAAATTGATTAAGTACGAGTCGGAGACGGGAGTCCGTAGAATGAGCGCGATAGATAGATGTACAACTAATTGTACAAATAATAAAGAACAAAATAAATAACAATATATTTAAAAATTGTTTACTAAGGCGGATTTATCGCCATGCAATATCTACTAGTCAGCCTTACTATGCTTTCATAGCAATACGGAAAGTAAGTATGCATTATCACATCTAGATTCAGCTACTCACTCCAGAACCGATTTTTTATGGTTGCACACCGCACCCACACCTCTGGATCGCTTGGTTTCAAACAGACATTGTTTCAGGAACGGCAAAATTCATAATATTGGATGAGCCGGGCAATGACCGCCTTCACTCATAATTCGCTCAAAGGTTTTACTGCTTTACGGATAACCTTTTAGGAAATGATTCAAGTGCCTGATAATTGAGAATCTTGAGCTCAGCGAGCCTCCTCGGGGAGATAATTATGTATTGATATTTTGATTATTTGCTTTGAGTAACTTGTTTGGTACAGATTACTAAAAGAGAGAAATGGTTTTGCCCATCGTGCATCGATGCGATAGAGCTGCCTAGGTAAGTATGTTTTGGTAAAAAATAATTGTTATACGTATGTCTGATATTGATACATTTTTAGCCTAAAATCAATGAGCAATATACAGTAAATAAAACGAGATAACAATCAAAATAATTTACTATTTTTTAGATATATTAGTTACACTATTTTTCCTTGTATCTAATACACGTGAAAGCAGGTCCAAGACATTTAATCAAGATAAGTATTCACATCCTTTACACGTGTCGTGCAATATTTTTGGGAAGTTGATTTGGGACACCATCGGCGGATGGGGGAATCATGACAAGGGCGATGCGATCAGCAACCCATAACTATTGATTTCCAGTCTTAACTATTACGATAACGCGCGCCGTGCAAGGCTATCGAGCTCCAATAGCACTAGGCTCTGTCTACCCCGTATGAGAAAAAGACGTGATTACAGGAATGTATGCTTTGAGACCAGATAGAAATACTACTGTTATTTGGGTTGCTGGGTACCACCGGGTTGTAGGTTTATAACTACCCCGTTTATACTCTTAAAACCACTTAACTAACCAACTTAAATTTATAACCGGTATATTTTGTAGTTTCAAGTTGGAAAACTTAGGAATATCGCTTAATGTATGTAATATAAAAACATTTTACAAAAACCTTACATCAAAGTTTATTGTGGATACTTATGATAATGGATGTTCTTTCACGCTCTTACATCTGAAATCATTATATGTGTAGGCGGTACCCTGGATTAGCACATGTCACTAATAAATACCCACAGGAAAATACCCAACTATACAAGTTAATAAGATGTGTAAAACTGACCTACGTAAAAATAGAATCTCGAAAAAGCGCTCCTTACTATATCTTACGAATTCCAATAATCGCGTTTCAGCAAGAAACCCGGGGTCATTGACTGACGCCACTCGTCGTCATCCCTGCTCAGGGTAGTGGTCGATTGTGCGGTTTATCCCTATTTTACGGCACGTACGTTCAACGTAAGGATATTTGCAAATCACACCCTCACAGACCACAAGTTCCACATGTTTTCCATCTCCTATACCGAACGAGGAAATTAATTTATCAGGACATTGACCATTTCATATTTTGTGTTAATGTTAATATATTACGTTACCCTTACTTAAAAATTCTAGTGCAATTATTTTTATTTATTAAAACTTAATTTTACAAAATGCAGTTGTACGATGGGTATGCCAAATTTATTTATTAATTACTAATATCTATCTTTTCAAAGTATTCACCCTGAGCATGTGTACACTTTTCCATGCCTTCAAACCGATTGGAAAGCACCTATCTAACCACTCTTTTCCAGATACCTCGAAAATCTTAAAATTGTAGGCAGCTAGTGCATCTTCCTTGCTCTCAAATCTCTTGCCATTTATTTATTTTTTAATTTGAGTGATCAAATAAAAATCGCAAGGTGCTAAGTCAGGGAATTATGGTGGATGAGGTCTAATATACACATATTTTTAATTAAAAAAATCAAACGCTCTGGTGAATGTGTGCGGCGACGCGTTGTTGTGGTGCAAAAAAAAGGTGCCGAATTCCTGAATTCGGTGGCTTGTCACACCAAGTTGATAATACTGCTGCAGCACAAACTAACACAAACTACTCAGAATTAACTATTTTTTTAATCCTCTAATACAACAGTACCGATTTGACTGGTCTTACGAAAATCGCGGCAACCATTTGTTTTTGCGTGCTGCACGCACGAAGACATTTTGTTGGTGTTGGTCCATCATCAAAGCAACATACAGTCGATTGTCGTTTGGTTTCGGGGTCGTAGTTATACACATAACCATGTTTCGTTACTAGTAAGTATATCGTTTACGTTTTTTTTCTTGCTTCCGTCGAATTTCTCTTTCATATATAGCACCAACCTAACCGGCGGTTTTTCTGCTCATTGTTCAGTTTGTGCGGCACTCATCTAGAACAACGCTTACTGAGAGAAAGTTGATCGTGCAAAATAGTTTGCATTGCTGTTGATCCAATGCCCAGTTCTCCCTCAAGCCTTCCATATATATTTCGTCGGCTTTTCAAAAAACATTTTCAACTGCTTCGACATTTTCTCGTGTGACTGCGGTTGGCGGCCGACCCGTCCTCGTTTCGTCCTCAAAGCTTCCCCATCTTCTTTTAAATTCACCAAATCAATTAAAAACTGTTGCTCGTGAACAAGCAGACTCTTAAAAAGTAGAAATCAAAAGTTCAAAACATTCTTCGGTTTTAAACCCTTTTTGTAATCATAATAAATCATAGCGCGAAAATCACGTCGACAAGTTACATTGTTGCAAGCAAATTTCCGCCAGATTCTTTCAAAAATAAGCATTTATAAGAAAAAAATATTTGAATCCAAATATGTTTTATATATAAATTTAACACTGAATACCAAGTGTCCATTATGGTGTATAACTTGCGAGTATCAAGTTATTGATTAAAGAGTATCTAATTTAAGTGACGCAATTTTTTTTAAATCTATGATCTAATTACTTTTGGCATGCCCCTCGTATAGCACAATAGGCGAACTTAATGCTAAGAGCATTATCTAACAGTCAACCTTTGGGTCAAGCAGAGATCGTAATGTGGGTTTAATATTTTGCTATGAACTACAATACAGAATAGCTATCTCCAGCACGATACAGATATTTTTTAAAAGTATTATTTAATTGGGTAGGAGGGAAGCCTTTGCCCAGGAATGGGATACGTTAGTTGTAAGCTAAACAAAAATTTATTGGGTAAGTTGTTCGATACTTACCGCAGAAATCAAAGTAACACAAGTAAACACAATAACAAATAAAAAAATCAAACAAATTGAATCTTCTAGGTTTTTAAATTTTGTTTCGCTCGTTAGGTATCTAATTTTAGATTTAGTAAATTAATGAGTATACCTACCCGGCGCTATATGTCCGACCACCGGAAAGCCGTCTCGGTCGCTCAACAAGTTAAGAGTAACATAATACCAATGATACCTTGTTTGATTGACTATAAGAACAAAGGAGCTTTTATAAATGGAAAGAATTTGGAATCGCCCGCGGCTCTAAAGTTTTTTTAGCCAAGGAGTTGAAAGTTTTCTTTGTTCTACAGCCCTGAAATTTAATGTTTTTCTTTTAGAATATTGAATGCCTGTGCTCTTCAGGCATAGATTAAAAATTTGCCTCGAGCGTTTCATAATTTTATGTCTACAGGCGTTTCCTTTCCCATGAAAGTCGGCGTCTATTGTCATCACAAACTAAATAGAGTGTCATGACTGGTGTATATAATAATCTTTCATCATGACAGAGGTTATAATTTTTTTTTAAACTACTCATTGGCTCATAATATCTCCACGTAAAGCTTTTTTTGATATGGTAGGTTTCCCCATTGACATGAGGAATACCAACTGCATTATTATATTTTAATGCTGGTAACTTTTATAAAGTTATTGATTGACAAATGACATCCGAATGACACTATCTTGACGTGATCTTGACAGTGTTGTAAATTGTTTATGTATTTAATCATTTATGTATCTTTTGGGAATAAAAATGTATTCAAATATTTATTTAATAAATTATAGATCTGAGGAATGCAACGTCAAAGTAAATCATGTTGCAGTCAACATGTAACTGCAAAAGGAGCAAGTGATCTGCCCATACAAGAAGCACTACATAAATCTGATGAAGAATTTTTCGCAGCCAGCGTTAATTTCTTGAAAAACAGACTTAATGAAAAGTATCGAATAAATACTGATTCACAAAGTACGTCACAAAGTTGTGACTGTTTGTTTAATGATCGTTATCAGCAAAGTGAGAAGGAATTCGAAAAATCATTAGCAGAAAATGATATCGATCTTCCAAAAGCAGGCAGTTCTCTTTCTATGCTTCAGGTTCTCCCATTTCCAAAATCAAGCAAAAGCGGTTTCTTTACTCGTCTTAAAAACACTTTTAAGAAGTACAAATCGTATTGTGATATGGAATCGAAGGTAGACGCTTTGGAGAATAACAAAGCTACATCAAACTTCAAATTTCCTCTTACTGAACGGCTAAATAAACCTCGTTACTCAACGTGCTTAGTAGGTATAACTGAAGAAAATGCGAAGGAAAGTCTTAAATTAAAATCAAAAGAAAGAACGTACAAATCTGAAATACAATTAGCTAGGTGATCGTTTTGAAGTGAAATTACGAGATTATGATGGAGACATTATGTGG
Organism: Apomyelois bistriatella; assembly: GCA_947044815.1. Taxonomy (NCBI): domain Eukaryota; kingdom Metazoa; phylum Arthropoda; class Insecta; order Lepidoptera; family Pyralidae; genus Apomyelois; species Apomyelois bistriatella. The sequence goes on from OX345688.1 coordinate 4,287,123, forward strand.
TACAAAGATTTTAAATCATATAGTAAAGTTTAAAATTAAATTAAAGTATTCGTAGTATATATTATTATTCTTCAATTCCTGTTTTCTCATGCCTACCTTACTTCTTGTGTTGCTGTTTTGATATTATGATACAGTTTAGAGATGACATTTCATCTAAATCACCAAAACTTCTAAGTTATCAGAATCTAGAAATTGGTTCTATTTTGATATACAATATAAACTTTAGTCTGGTTACTCGTGTAGGGTGAACAGAGGTGGTTTATATAACTAAATTCAAAATAGGAAAAAAAAAATGTATTATGGCTTTTGAACTAAAACCGATTTTAACTAGAAAATAACTTACACTTCAATATAGGTGTCCAATTATTGAAGTTTAAGATTCCAGTTAAAATCGGTTATTTTTTATATATTATCTTATATTTTGAAAAATATATATATGACAACAAAACCCTCTTTATTGCTCTGAATATTGTACCTATTTAGGGAAATTTTCAGCCGAAAAAAGGAACATGGGCTCCAAAGCAATGCTTAAGGAAGCTCTGTTTATTTAGCTAGTTGTAAGTAAATCTTAATTAACATATTTTCTGACTATACCTAGTGAAGACTTTTATGACCAACATTTTATCTTTTTCTGAGCTGAGAATTAGATATCTTTATTTAAGTTAATAAAGCATTTAAGCTTATAAACACCACGTTGGCCAGAAAGATTATTTTTAACAAACTTTTCATTAATGTTTAGAAGTAGGACGTTGAACTAAGAGTGAAATAAAGGCTCACATCTGCAAAATGGCCGAATAAAACAATTCGTCCGATTGCCATATAAAATAAAGGATGGGACTAAAACGGCGGCTCGGCTATTTGGCCACTTAGATCATAATTGATCTAAGTCTGGCCACTCCCGCTTTATGACATCGCAAGTATCACAATTTAGGAAGCTAAAATTTTCGAAAAAGAAATTAGCAAATAATAAATTCATTCGACGAACACAGACGAAGGACTACTGTTCCTTCCGATAGCTGAATAAGATCGATATTCGTATGAACTGTTGTAATGCAAGTAAATCAACTAATCGATCCAATAACTACACTTTCTGGTTCAGCCCTAACGATAGGAACTATCTTTACAATGATTAGTGCCAAACCGTAAAATATCCGTCTGGCTTATATAAAAAAATATTTCAAACACGTGCTTGAAAAATACAAGTATAAACAATTATGATTGGGTGGTTTTGGGATATGGTTTTTATTTATCCATTTGTTGCTTTTTATGACATCCACAGAAAGAGGTGGTATATGGTAAGGTGGTATCGTATATTCTTAGCACACGGCAAGGGAATGACCTTTGTATTGCAATATATATCACCAAGTCGAATACTTCAAGGACCGTCTTGGGAATAACCCATGTAATCGCCTACAGTGATTTTCTATCGAAGATTTATTTTACGAATTTGTTGTTGTTGTTTTTAGCGACAGCCCATTTGTAGTATTAGGCTAAGGCTGTATCGTGGGTACAAACGAAACATTCAAGTATTCGAGTATTAAGTATTACCTATATTAGAGATTAACAATAATTTTCGAGGAAATATTTATTGCTGCATGCACCATCTTAATTCAATGCAGACAGTATAAGCCACTGCTTTTCAATACTACTATGCGGTTTCCAGCTAATATTGAAGTTAATAATATCTAAGAGGTATACTGCAAGAACTTTACGGCTAGCCTAACCTATATAACTTGTCGTTACTAAAAAGAATCACTGAGATGCTTTTTATCTAACACCACTTGTACCCGGCGATTTCACCCACAAGTGGCTGTGTGTGTATGTAGTTCCTTTAACCTTGCTCAAGAATCAAGCCATCATAATGTAAAAAGTATTGTTTATCGTCTGATAGGTGATTAAACAATTATTTATCTCTTTGACTAAATATAATCCAAGACTTTATTCAACCTGTTGTGGCAGACAGAATTGGAGTGGTCTAATCCAGAGCCGGGAACCACACACGAAAAAGAATAAATATGTAAAAAATGGGAGGTCCAAATCGTGTTGGTCGTTCGAATGGAAAGAAAAAATGCCAGTTCTTAAATAAATGTATTTGTTTATATTTAGCGAACAAGCATCGACATAGGCGGCAATCAACTAACTTAATTATATTACCGTCATTTTTACTATAATGAATATACTTGTATTATGATTTATATTTATATAACATTTGATAAAAATATCTGAATTTATGATATTAATCCCTATACTTAATACTAAAGGAACAAATAGAATCCATTACGTTTACACGGCAGCCGTTTGTCGCTTGGCTACTAAGGCGTAATCTTTTAATTTACATTTTCATTGTTCCCAAGTACTATTTAATAAGATACATAATTGAAGAATGAAAATATAACTAAGTAACTAATGAAAACAGGCAAGTGATGTAAGCATAATTTATTATAATTGACATCTTCTGTTCGATCGAACTCAATTTATTATCACAGGTTTTTTGACGAATTTAATTAAGAATAAAATTAAAGTAACTATATCTACAAACTTTATTACTAGAAAAAAGTGGTAGTTTTTTATTGAAAAACACAGTAGAACACACTTAAACTAATCTATTACACATTATTTGTATAGAATCCCAAGCTCCTATATAAATACCACTAATAATATATGATATTTAATTAGTATCTACAAGGGTGGGATGGTAATTTTTAATTCAACACTAATAGCAGCAACTCTACAAATTTTGTATATCTTCGTGGCGCTATGTGAATAGAATAATATGATGTGAATGATTTTATTGCGTATGAACTTTATTTGCTTAAATATGGCCAATAAATACAAAAAAATGATACCTGAACTGGGTTGATAGAATGAAATTGTTAAAATAAGATTATTTTTAAATATGATCATCATCGCTTCTGACTCACCTTACTACCGACCACACCCCCAAATCATTAGGTATTTTTAATCAGAATTAATAAATTATTGTATGATTAAGTTTCATTTTCATGTTCGGTAACATATGCGTGATACTCCATTACCTCTACCATGAGTTTTGCAATCTCAGTCGCTAACTCTAGCTAACCTTACTATCCGCTACCGGTGGCATTTTATAGATTGCCATACAAAACCCTAATTACAGACGTGAGCAAAAGCATTTGCAAGCTCATGGTTGAGTCATTGTTGATGCAGGCGTCCATACACTACGGTAAAAACTTTCGAACTTCAGACGGGCCGTATTCCTGTTCACTACTAAATAGTATTTAAAAATTGGCCCAAACATTACAATGTATATGTCATATTTCACTAAAAGGAAAATTTTCCAAATATCAACATTACTTGTTAGCTTTTCCGGTACCTACAATTTGAAAGTTTATCCAAGAGTTTGTAACGCCAATGTAAATATTGAGCTTAATGAATCGAATTCCACAAAATAACACGCTTAGAACTTGTGGAAACTCCTGCCCTACTTTTAAGACAACTTTATCCCTTCCTCTTTCAGTTTTATTACAACATCAGGGCAAATTTCCTTTTCTCGAAATTTATACCCGCTAGATATTACCTCCTTAGCAACAAGGAAGTTTTTCTTGAGAGATTCCAACCATATTGTATAGGAGTAATCAGGCCAGATGCCGCCGTATCTTTCCGGAAGGTGATCGGGGTGAATGTGTTTGTGCAAGGATGTGACGTCATATCCGTGGAAATATATTTTTGAGCGCATGCTTTCGTTGAGGAATGGTTTGAAGATGCTGTAGATTTTGTCGAAGAGCCAGGAGTGGTTGATGATGTGGATGGCGTGTGTAATTGCCGGAAAGCTGGACTGAAAAAAAAAAAAAATTATACTTAATATTTTAAACTATTTTATTTAAACTTTATCGCACTTAAAACAATGTTGACTTAAAACCATAAGGCAATCTCCAATGATCTTATTGCATTTTATACAAATATAAATTTTAAGAAAGAAAATCATTTTATTTTTACAAAGTAAAATCATGGACTGTTTGACTAAGATTTAAAAGTTTAAGTATCTATAAAAGCTGTCAATTTAGCTAATCCTAATTTACGAGCATGTATTATTCAAGCTATAAATAAACTACTACAGTCAATTTATACAGGCATGTTGAAGAATTCATTTCTTAAGCTTAAACTTAGCTTAGCTTTGCAATATTTATGTAGGATGGTTTTAGGATAACTTTATGTATTAAGACGATACCTTGGTGAACGCTAGCGCCACCATCAGTTAAAAATCATTATTCACTGAAAACACCAGTTATCAAAAATCCGTCTTATGTTATTAAGGTTCGGAAACTGAATTCAATTTAAACATATTAAATAATAGTTCCCTATAGATACAAATTGCAAAACTGTTTAAAGTGGCCGTTAAAAAAAAAGCAATATTACACTTTTTTATTTATGACCGTTTTTAGTTATTAGTGGACCACAAACAAGTTCACAGTCTTATTTTGAAAATAACAAAATTTTGGCATAATTGTCACTATGAACCCAATGAAGCACATCGAGTCAATGAGAAGTTTCACCACCACTTCCAAAGCGCAAACAAAGTACTAACCACCAACAGCTTGACAATCTTAGCGGCGACCGACGGCGTGATTTGCCAAGCGTGCTGGGTGCCGATGTCCTCCAGATCGAAAATGGCGATGCCTCCGAGAATTTGCGTTCTTTGCTCCATCATTCCTAACTCCAACGCCAGAATGGTAGCCTTGAACAAATCCTCCACTGGTACAGATTTAGGATCCCAACAACCTGAAAATATATTCATTTAAATTCCGTCAAAAAGTGTACTTCAGTGTCTATTTTTCTGTATCATCGTAGTTGGTTCAGATAGAAAGGAAAAATCCTTGAAAAACTTGCTCCGCTGAAAGAATTCTATCACCAAAGCCGCTTACGAGTATTATGGTATGAACATTTATGTGATCATAGCAACAACTCTTGAAATATATTGATATTGATTTTAAGAGTATTTAAGACGATTGTCGTGCAAGTATACTAAAATACTTAAAAAGTATCTTTATTGAACCCAAAAAATTTTGAGATGGAATTAGTGGATTTACATTTAGGTAATTTAGCTGTTAAATCGATTCTGGTAGATTGAATTTGTGAGGATCAGTACTACGCAGATTAATTGCTCGCTTTCTGTGTATACAGGTGGCTTGGCACATAATAGGTTTTGTGCGATGGTTTGATCATCACACCGACGATCAACTTCTGAACAGCTCCACCTGTTTATGTTATCTTTGCTTTGGCCAACCTGATTAAAAAAATAAATAAAGGAAATCATACCAATTCTGAAGTGAAGCAGCCGTCGACCATTTTGGTCCCGGTACGGAGGTACAGCTATCACGTTAGCATCCCCTATACAGCGGAGATCCAACGGGAAAATGTTCTCGAAGAGGTCCGGGTTGTCTTCCTTGAACTGGTAGTAATTGACCATCTGTAAATATATGTATATACTTATTTATATTGCACACAACCTAACGTATTACATGAAAAAGGTAAAAACTTATACTTATACCTTAGATCATTTAATTATACGGAATAATTTTTAAAAGTAGTTGATATCCCTCCCGGGAGAAATTATGAGTACCTACAGCAATCGGAATTCTTTCGATTTTGTGCTCATAAGCAATGTTACTATAAATTTAAAAAATAATAATTAAATAAGTTTTTTTTAAAACCACCACTGCCCTCGATTTATGAAAATTTTCCAGGGTTTGTTCTTTCAAGAGTTGACAAACACCCCTCAAAATGTAGTGAAGTAACTTCGTCACATGTATGACTATAAATCCTACTACCAGTAGTATCACGCGTATTAATACCGAATTTTACAATGTGTTGAAACACAAGAAGAGAAACAGAAGTAGGTAAACCTATAATTGCCAAAACGATTTGGAATGCCATCTGAGAAGCGCGAAAATTATGATCAACATCTGAATATCTTAAATACATAGGTATCGTACAAACATTATTTTATTACATTTATCTGTTATTGTTATCCTAGCCTAATCTATATACAGGTTAAATGTGTGACCGACAATGATGTTTTCGTTGACCTTGTCACGAGTGCAGTGCAGTCAGGGCCATCCTCTATTCAAATTTATCAACGAACAATGGCGTTACAATTGCTTGCAACATATAGCAATACAACATATTGTCTAAAGTTAAAATTAGAAATATATTAACTTTTTTTATTATAGACCAATTTAATAGACTTCTTAATCGTCACAGTGTTCAACATTCTAGAGATTTTGAAAGATTACTGTTGAAAATTTTGACGGTTTTGTTTTTTTATCAACATCGTTAAAATTCCTTAAAATACACTTTTAATTAAATATATATAAATTATTAACTATTATTTCAATTGCCTATTATAATCTAGGATAATTAAGTAAATTTTGTACGTGTAGTATCATAAATTTGATCAAATCGAGTAGAAATATTTTTATTTAACCTATAAACTATTATATGCTTGTATTTAACTTTACTGAAAGTATCTCAAAATTATAAGTGAGAATGAAGCAAGACAAGGAAGATGATTGAAAGGCATTAAAAAAATAGGTAATAAATAATATCTGTTTTTTTTTTTTTATATTAAAGTAATTTTACCAAACGGTGTGCCCTTTGGGGTATGAAGTTGCGCACGCGCAAGAATCTTGTCAGGAATTCGTCGTCCATGCGGTGCGGGGTGCACTCACCACGTTCTGAAAATTCAAACATTATATGTGTGTTAATACTCGTTCTCTCAAACAAAAGAGGGAGGAAAATAATGAATGTTTCGTGACCAGATCGAAGCTGACCATTTTATGACGTGATTAATGGCCAACCATTTCATGAAATGTCGCTTACTATGATCAGATAGAGATCATGGTTAGAGACTATGAACATTATTATGATCCTAAAAAGAGTAAGCTATTTGCTTTTGGATGGATGATGACAGAACCGAAAAGAAACAAAAACGGCCAGTTTTCATTCCAGCTGATACAATTCCCTCACGTGAAGTCCGGTAACCCTACGTATGCAAACAAATATTTCCAGATTACGACGTGTGAAGCCAAAAGTCTCTGACCGTGAAGAAAGGACATACATTAATCATGGCTGTGAAACAAACAAATCCCTCCGGGTTTTCTGCTTTGACTGTGAAAATATATTTTTGACGTGTTGGTCACAAAACAATAGAAAAAAGTTTTTTATTTCTCTTAAAAATGACTGGTTTATAAACGTCAGGGCCCTCAAAGGCCGGTCTAATTATTTTATAGAGTAGAATACACTCTTTCTTCCTGTGAGTATCATTAGAGTCGACTTGTTGAATAAATAGAGGTATCAATTTATTTGTACTCCTGCTGATCTGGTGGCAGATTCCACTAACTTATTCCCAAGGATGATTGATGACGGAAAATGAAAAAAAAAAAAAAACTAAAAAAATTATACAAAACATAATGGTTCGCCTTACCAACTCTAGTAGTAATTGAATTTTATTTAACTTATTTATTATTTTTGTTGATTTTTGTATATTTTTGGATATCTTCTAATTAAAATGTACCAAAAGAATATTAAGAAGAATCAAATCGAATAGGTTAAAAGAACATTAGATATTAATTAGTCGATTTAACGACTAAATGTAATTGACTGATATTTGGTACATCATTAGGAAAAAACCTAGAATAATGTAATAATTGGATGAATTACCGGGAAATTAGTTACATCGGAGAGGAGGCGAAGTAAAAGTTACAAATACTGTCAACACCAAATAGAAATGTTCGTCAATAATATCAGAAGATTATTTCTACCCACGCAGGAATAACTAATGGCATAATTGTTTGTTCATCTGCCTCTGTATGTAATCCTTTCAAACGTGATTCATACCCACGGTTTAACCAAATAAATACATATAAGAAACTACAAATAAATTTAGCTCCTATTGTTTTACCGATTTTGAAAAACATTAAAGAACAAAATTACTAATGGAATAATGAAACCGCAATCACAAATTGAAGAAGAAATTTAATAATAATATAGTTATTTATAAATGATCTTGTATCTCAGTTGGGGTTCAACAAGGTGTCAAATATGCAATTTATGTGTTATGTGATTTGTTACCTATAGGTAACCAATCACATAACACACAACACAGATTACAGAACACTACAAAGAAGAAGGGTTCTTTCATTTACAAAATTAACGTATAAAGACTGCTTACCATAGATCATGTCTCGCAACTCATCTACGGCTTGCAGACGGGTGTTGGGGTCTTCTCCGCAATGCTGCCGCGCGTACTCCAGCAGTTCTGGAGGAGGATCCCCGAGTTCCAGCTCCACGCTGTAGTCCGGGGTCGGCATCTTTCACTGAAACAATCATTTACATATTTAGCAACTTAAAAAAACCCACCTCACTTATTAATTACCTTAGGTACTTAATATAATTAATAATTATATAAATACTAGCTGTTCCCGCGGCTTCGCCCCGCGTGGGACTCGGGCAATCGGTCCAGCAGTTTAGCCGTGAAGAGGTGACAGACAGACAGACAGACAGACTTTCGCATTTATAATATTAATTATGGAAGTATGGATTTGTGAACATTTTGACGAAGCATGTTGCTGTTATATTTTTTGTAAACTTTTGATGAAGCTTGTTGTGGATGTAAATTCAATAATCAAATTGTAGCCATTGTTTTCTAATAATTATATATAAGTTAAGTTAATTATATTAATAAGTTCATTTAAGCCGTCAAAAGTCCCCTGCTGAACATAGTCCTTCTACATAGATTTCCAATCCAAAAAAAACTAGTGTCTTTAAATTAAACTATTTTATACGGTTTTCTATCGCGTTTATTGCTTACTTATTTATACCTGACGTTTCAAGCACTTTACAGAGCGTCTTTTCACATTCTTATAATAATGCCGTAGGACCATATAATACGGTGGTCAGACCAACATTACATAGCGATAATATTCGTTCAAGCGACTACGCGAGAAATCAATGGGAAAAGGGTGTAAGTCCTGCGATTATCCACCCACGGGGATTTCTAACTTTGGTACCGCTGACGTAACGAGCGTCCACGAATCCAAATTATTTCAGGCCAAGCCTCTGATCGTAAATGACGTCATTACCACTTTCAGAACCCGCAGTGTCGGATTTTGATATCTCCAATATCTCCACGTGAGAGATCGCGTTAGTGCGAATTACCCTTTCCATTGTTTTCCGAATAAGAGCGTTTTTAGTTCCAAACAATTCTATGATCATCACCGCAATTCACCAGGGTGTGTCACACATGTGTTGTCACAGTCATTCGACCATGAACACCTTGGTGTCAGAATGGACTTGGTTTCTATTAAGACTAGATAGATCAGATGGCAGCCGGGACCAACCAATGCCCACACGGAATAATGATGATGATAATCACACATGCATGCGGCAACAACCAGTCAAGCATCATAATTTTGACTAAAACACAAAATACCTAATAGACTAAAGTGTAAAGTTTCTTTATATCGGGCGTGTAGAGTTAGGGCTTTAGTTAAGGCTGGATAAAGTTAGAAGAGCTCAACGTTTCAAATTAAAACTTGGATCTAAACTAGGTCTTGTTTTGGCAACATTTTGCATGAAAATGTTTTATTGGGATTTAATTTTTCCTTGCCAGGGCGAGAGTGGGAATGAAAAGTTTCTGTAAGCGCATAGTGCTTTACACAATTACTCTAGGCCTTTGTATAAACGGTAAAACATACAAAAAAATGCGTGATCTCTTCTCAGTCCTTCAATAGCTCGGTACTGCTTGCTGTTGCTACCGGGAAAGCGTTAAGATAAGATAAGATAATCCTTTATTTGCAATAAATAGGGTACAATGTGATGTTCATAATAACAATTTAGAGTCCTTAACCTATTTAGCCATTGTCCACAGCATGCAAAAATTCATACAAATTGATAAAAATAAAAACATCTGAGATGAGTTATGAGAATGAGAGAAATACAAAAACCTGACTTATTTAATACCATAATTTGTAATACTAAATGCTAATGTATGTAGTATAATTTGCATATCGCAAGGAAGCAAACATGCAGACATGTTGTTTTTATTTATAGAAAGCTGTTACCGGAGCCTATGAAGTGCTATGGTAATTAATGTGCATTTTATGTGCATAGTGTAAACAATACATCACAAATAAAACATTCACCACTACAATTACCTACGTCAGTATTCTATTTCGAGTACGCTACTACTCATGTGCAATTAAGAACAGGAACAAATGCGTACGTTTTGCATGAAACTCATGTTAATAAAGGTACGGCTTATAGCGATATTTTTTTTTATTAACAGACTTGAACAAATATTGTACTAGTTATAGCCGCTGGCTTTGTTTTGCAATTGTGTGTCTATTATCCCCGTGTTGCAGGACATAGAGCCGTAATAGACGCTTACTGTAAGACAGATCGTAAACCTCAAATGGCACTTCAAAAAAAAAATTGTATATAAATAAATCCAGCCAGGCAAATTACTTATAAACCAAGATTAATTTGAACAGATTCCATTCAGGTGAATGTGAAGGATTAACAAACATCTTATACGAAAGCCGCATTTTAAACCTACTCATTTTACCCAGTCTGGTCACACACCCCAAGTGAGTACACTTTTGTAATTTCGTTTTGAATAGCCGCAGGTCGATATTCGCAAATCTTAATAATATAGATTGAAACCTATTAACGATCCCCAAGGTATCAAATTGTTTAAGATATGCAGGCGAAAGTAAGTTGTTATAAATCAGAGCCTATAATAAAATTTTCCAAGTGCCTTCTACCGACCAACAAACAAGTCTGTAAAATATATTACGGCAATAATTCTCAGGCGCTGTACCGTGCAATATAGATGCATCTAATTGCTTTAGGGTGGCTACTTGGCTAGGGTAAAAGTGAGAGAAAGTCTGCGAAATGCCACTAGACCAGCCTGTAGATAAACCAGTCACGATATGCCCGTTCGTAGGAAACTTTCCTAGCTTGTTTACGTGGAGGGAACTGAATTATTAGCTAAGAACCTGCTACCTACAAGATTTAAGTGCAAGTAGTGGAAAATATTATGGTACCTATCTAATAAGGTTGGCAATTGCCATCAGGGCCCTATTATTCACATTTTTAGTAATACAAAAATACATTGCATATCTGACTCTTGGTTAGAGTTGATGTTAGCCAGGACGTCATGAAAATGTACATGCTTATTTGTATTATAATTATTTTAATATACTCTTTGAAATTCGAATATATTTATAAAAAGATTTCACCTTGAGGTAGGTACAAGTTTTTTGCGAGACAACTTAGGTTCATGTGGATAAATCCGCAGGACAACAATTTTTTTAAATAGTTTATCAAACGCACTTGATTTTACTTGAACTTAAAACATTTCAAAATTACAGCTATACTTATTCATTAAAAGAAATTCCAAATCTCAACGAGGGGGTTGACAAGAGTCAGATGAGAATGTGGGCTTTAATTGGGAACTAATAGTACTACTGTTTAGAGATTGACAGTATTTTAATGCACGCCTGGCCACGCAGTGTCCAGTCTGTCACTCATTTTTTTAGACATGCAAGAGGAGATTTGAAATAATTAGATAATGATTGCAATCTTAATATTTTATCCGGCTAAAAATAGACCCATATCTATCTACTGATGTCGTAAATGTAATGGCGATTAAGGGGCAAATAAAGTCCGACTCCAGCGACTGATAATTTCATTCCAAATATTATTTGAGGGAAAATAAGACATCTCATTCTAACAACAAATCCTTATAGCCGACATAAACCGACTCTTAGGACTAAAGGATAGTTGATGTAGAAATGATTTTTAGGGTTCCGCATCTCAAAAGACAAAAATGGAACCCTTATAAGATCACTTTGTCACACTGTCCGTCTGTCAAAAAATAAAAGGAAACAGCGCGAGCATCCTACTCGCACTAGACCTGTTTTTTTTAATAATATCTATAGACGTAGGCAAATAGGTATACGGCCGACCAACTGGATCGACTGTGGTGAAAAAATTAAGAAGTAAGACAAATATCCAATCAATTTCTAACATTTCATGCTCTTTTTATTTTCTATCACTGTATTTTAATCCCTTTTCCTATTATATAATAATGACGCTAAATACGAGTACCTAGGTATAAGTACCTATTTAGCTTTATAAACTGTCTCCGGCATTTTTACGACTCGTAACATGCGTAACCGGTTCCATTACCGGCACGTAATAGAACGTAATGCACTTTTTGAAAGCAAAATAGGCAGTGAAGCGCGAAATGGATTCCCACACTATAGGTTCCGTGTCAGTTTTTTTTTGTACAAATGACGTTAGTTAATGTTTCGTATGGAAAACATATTATTATATATATTATATCTACATAGATATATAATATGAAAATTTAAACCGTAGTCGTTCTGTTTTTACCATCATGCGCTTAAAAAACAGTGTGATAGGGATACATGCTTGGATAATAATGTTCTTTCAGAAGTGCAATTCGTTAATAGACTTCTGTTTTTCCTATTTGAGTATTGAACCCTAAAAGTGTACAAACCAGTTCACCTAGATAATCTGTCCTAAGAGAAGAATTATAGAAAGTACCTTCCTTGTTCTCAACTTAGAAGTGATTACATAATGACATAAGTGCACGGCAAACAATAAACGAAACAATCGGTATAAACACATAGGTTATGCACCCATTATATTATATTACTAGCTGTTGCCCGCGGCTCCGCCCGCGTGGGACTCGGTTATATCGCACCCAAAAGTAGCCTATGTTTGACCTCAGGTCATTAACTACATCCCTACCGAATTTCATCACAATCGGTCCAGCCGTTTAGCCGTGAAGAGGTGACAGACAGACAGACAGACAGACAGACAGACAGACAGACAGACAGACTTTCACATTTATAATATTAGTATGGATTTCAAAATGGTATAACGTTGCACTTAATGCAGGAATTCCCTTTAGGGTTTCGGTCACCTTACTACAAACGCAATTGATGCAAATTGTAATAAATAATTAGTTATAGGTACTGGCAAAATTTTGCAACATATCGTGCTATGTTTTATTATATACTAGCTTTTGCCCGCGGCTTCACCCGCCTGAACTTGACCCTTTCCAGTACCTATGTGGTACCCTAATGTTATTCTCCTGATTGTAAGCTATCTCCCCACCAATTTTCAGCCAAACCAATTCAGCTGTTCCTAAGTTATAAATTGTGTAACTAACACGACTTTCTTTTATATACTCGTAAATAATAAGAAGATTATCAACCGACTTCCAAAAAGGAGACTTGATTTTTTATGTTCATAGCCTCAGCTCTGTCATTTATAATTCGATATACTATCTGATTGTTCGCTAGTGTCTGCCAATACTACCTATACGTAATTTTATCATAGTCAATTCAAATAGACCAAATGATTTTAAAATAAATAAATACTAATATAAACTGAAATCATTATTTAAACAAGTAAACGAAATTTGCAATATAGATAGGTAAAGGTTATTTTTTGCTTTTTATAACGTTAATAAACCTTTTGGTCTCGGCAAACAAATGAAGTCGATTTTTTTGTGAAAATTAAAATACATTAAATATTTTTAAAATTTACATAAGTACATAAATAAAAATTGAAAAATTACAATCATAAATCGTAAATCGTTTTTTCCAAAATATGTTTTGTATTCCAGTTTTTTTGCAAAAAAAAAAAACTTACTTAATACCTATGTACTTATATTCCTATTGTAACCCACGCTTAACTCTCAAAAGTTATGATCAGGTTCAAGCGACCACGGTTGCGTAATGGTTTTATTGAGATCAAGCCGCAGTAGATGCGTTTGGGAAGTGTTGAGTAACAGTTTCTTTCTGTCCGACTGTCCTAAAAAAGAAGTGTTTGTTTATATTCGGCTGCACATGTAATAAAGTGATATAATCGGTGAATTCGATACAGTATTGCATAAAATAGCTGCGTTTAATTTTATGGGTCGACGTAATTAATGATGTTGTTCTTTGATGATGATAAAATATTTTTTAACTTAGAGCTACAAGTTTCGTCTCGTTCCTTAAAAATCTGAATAAATCGTAACTAATATTATTAATGCGAAAGTGAGTTTGCTTATTTTTTTGTCTGTTTGTTATGCTTTTACGCCCTAATTACTGCACCAATCTTCCTGAAACTTCGCATACACATACTCGTAGATAAAAGTATTGAGAAAGACATAGAACCTTTAATCCCGGGAAAAAGCGCTGTGCCCGTGGGACATCACGCGGACGACGCGGGCAAAAGCTAGTTATAAATAAACATGAATCGCTGAATATGTTGCTAAGCTCAAAAATATAGTATGGCTGAACCAATTCAGGTCTTCAATCTTTTTCTAATAATATTTGAGATAAGTAAAACTTTTATGGTGAGGAAAAAAAAGGAATAATTTCAGAAACCCCAGGGGGAAAAGTTTGTTATAAAGATAATAATATTAATTAACTTTTAACGGGTAAATATAAACCATCATTTTCTCCTACAATGTAATTAGGTTAATTAATTTAGTTTATTTTATGCATATTTAATTTTTGTCGAATATCATTTTATGAGTTTCTTTATGGCCCAAAAACTTTGTCAACCAAAATAATAAATTGCTGACTGCTGTTACCAATGAAGAAAAAATAATTTTGCATAGACTACAATAACATAAGTTAACAACTTTTCGTTAGAACGTAATGTACGGGAAATTACATCATTCAAATAAGAATAAGTTATTCAAAAATATCTATTTGAAGTGTATAAAAAAATTACAGGTCATAACATTCTTAAGTACGTTATATTTTTTTCAAACATTCTTCATGCTGTTAAATAAAAAGTATAAGTTATGTATTATGTATGGAAAACCTTATATAGTACACAAAAAAGTTTGTAAGAACTGTATTTTTATTCATAATATTTTTTAGTCGAAGGCCAAGGTTTTTATGTTACACGCTTTGTTGGTAAGTTTTTACATCTGATATAAATATAGTTTTACAAAATACAATTAAAGAAAATTAACCTCAGCTTTATAATATTAAGAACCTAAATAGTTCTATAAGAAAGTCGTCCCATCAACATGCAGTTCCTAATTCTGTGTTTGCAGATAATTGATTTTAAAGTGATAGGACTGCTTTAGAAATATCCAAAAATATAATATGACATGATTTTAATGATTTCATTCTATACTCGCAGTATCATAAGAAAACAAATAATAACTGTATTTAAGTTTCCTTATTTATTTTATTACTAACTTTCGCCCGCGGCTTCGCCCGCATTAATTTCCCTCGGAAACAGTGCTTTTTTTCCGAGATAAAATAGTACCCTATGTCCTTCTCAATACTCCTAGCTATGTGTATGCGAAGCGAAGCGAAGATTGGTTTAGTAGATAGAGCGTGAAAGCGTAATAAACAAACAAACTCACTTTCGCATTTATAATCATAGTTTTTAATCATACTAATATTTAGTATAACAGTTTTTAAATACTTAGTTAAAGTTATTTATATTTAAATTTACGAATACTAAAATGTGTACAGGGTGTACAAAGTCCTTTTCACATTCATTTGTTAATTTACTAAAAATAACTTTATCTGCGTATTTTAATATTGATAGCAACACCATTTACGTAAGTGAAGTCTAGCGAAAAATCTCAACTAAGATAACTAAAATTTTACATATTACGAAATAGTGAGCTGTGTGTGTACTCATTAATTTTAATTACTGAAACATTTATGCTTTAAACTTTATATAATAATTATGAAAAACCTAGTACTGTTTATGTAGGTACTTATAAGTCAGCATATCAGGCATATGCCTCTTTTTTATGGTTGGCCATTAACACTATATGAAAAAAGCCTTTAGCAGGTCTGAAAAGCTTTCTTGGATATGAGCTATTCAAGGTCCAACATTATTTTTTGATGAGGTTTTTTGTTTAGATATTTTTTGTTACTTAATGGTTTAAAAAAACTACTTCATAATTACCACTATCAGGAAATAAGACGAACAAAAGTGGAGGTAACATGAGCATAAATAAACCTGCCCGATAATTTCGAAAAGCAAGGTCATTGCACTAGAATCCGGCAAAATGATGCATTTTTGCGAGGCTCGCTTCTGTCCAAGGTCAAACTGCTTCTTTTGGTCAAACACGATCTCAGGAACAAAGGACCGGTTGATCGCAAAAAGCTGGACCCGACAGACGGGTTAGGCTCCGGTTTTGGAGCTTTATTTTCGCTTACACTCTGAAGCTTGCTTGGAGAAGTGGTGAAAGGCTTAGGGCAAATGTTCCTTTAATGTTGTCTTTTTAAAACAAAGCTTCATTCTGGTTTTATTAGTCTGCGAGGAATTAATAAAAAAAAGTATATTATAGTTAATGCAAATTTTTGAATTACATATACATTTGATTTGATAATGATCCACTTCATCTCTTTGATGAGAACAGGAAGTTTCAGCTAAAAATGATTTTTGAAAACAATGTGTGAATTTATAAAGTGAAAACAAAGAAGAAGAAAATTGAAATAGACTTAAGAAGTAACTGAACTCAGACTCACAAAAATCCGACACATGATCTAGACACATGCTACCAAAATTATCTGGGTACGTCTTTGGGGTTATCTTAAAACCTTTTTGATGTTTAGAGCTTAATTTAAAAATGCTACCTATAGTCTCATTCGTAGTAGATATCACCAAAATAAAAGTTGTGTAACTGAGGCGGAATCACGGCAAGTTTGATTCAAGTGTGTCAAATTGTCAGCTCAAAACATTGTATAATAGATTCTGTGATCAGATTAATAAAGCATGAGTTTGTTTATTATTTCATAGGCAGTCGATGTTATATTGCAAGCATTGAAAAGTTTATCTTTGATCGCCAGTTCGATAAAAATAGGTTGAATGTCAAATCTCCGTCGGAATAGTTAATCCGTCTTTCAAGTATTGGTAGAAGACATAACAATAACAAGACGCTGTAGTATACCCTACTTGTCACTTCCATGGTATTATTATTTATTAATTTACCACGTGAAGAGTTGGCCGGGTAGCTATCGCTTGGTAGCAGTCGTGAACTTAAGTCTGGTACCTTCAGGCAGCCTATAAAATGGCAATCCACACTCGATAAGATAAGGAAAAAAAGAAGTACCAGATTCTATATATAATAAAATCAGACAAATACGTCCGGGTATTCCCATTATGTGTCAATCTAAACTATCTTGCCGTATTTTACCAATATTTATTTATATTAAATAAATATATAAGGACAAATCACACAGGTTGAGTTAGTCCAATGCATAGAATGCTTAAAAGTACTACCCAAAGTTAATTCGAGACGTGTGTTATGGGATAATAACTCAATGTTACTATATTTTATAAATAATGCATTTATAAATTAATATGAAAGACCCTGGCCAATCAAAAAATAATAATTTTTCATCTTGATCTGACCGGGGATAGAACTCGGAACCTCCTAGCGGGCAGGGGCATGTTAATTTGAAAAGTGGACATATGGGCCGTCGCCCAGTTTTTGCGCGGCCCAGATGTCCCATAACCCAACGCCACGTAGTTTGATACCTATTGTATTCCATTTGTTTGATTTGCTTTGCTTAAAATTAATATTAATTTTATAAAATATTGCAACAATTTAAGTTTATACTCAGTATCTAAACTGGAGATACTGGTATAACTTGGTATAATACGATTCCTTTTCAACATTCAAGGTTGATGCTTGGTTATCCGAGTCGGACACAAGGTATACATTGAGAGCTATTAAGTATGTATATGAATGGATGGACATTTATTGTACACTCATACAGATGGTAGGTATATACACAGCATTGTCCAGCTGCTAATCGTATTATTTACTTTTTGTTTCATATAACCTTGGTTATTTTCCATATATTCTGGCAGCCATATTAGGAGAAAATGCTACAGAAGAGTAGTTGACTTGTTTCTTCACCACTGCTTCCAAAGAAGTAGTAAACTAGTATGTACCTAATTAATGGCGTATATCTACTTAAGTGATAACAATATTCTTTATTGAAAACTAGCTATCGCCCGCGGCTTCGCCCGCATGAATTTCTCTCGGGAACAGTCCTTTTACCCGGGATGAAAGGTACCCTATGTCCTTCTCAATACTCCTGGCTATGTGTATGCGAAATTTCAGGAAAATTGGTTCAGTAGATGGACGCAAAGAGGTAACAAACAAACATACAAACTCACTCGCATTCATAATAGGTATTAGTTGGGATGGTATTAAGAACTTAATTTTACCTCCGGAAATAAAATATATTTACTTATTCGTCTCAGGCAACAACATGTTACACAATAGGCCCATTATACCTTTACTATATACTTAGCCTATTCTAAAAATACTCAAAATAAAAAACTAATGCGTCATCGAAGTGGTAGGTATTGTTCCGCGAAATCGTTGATACACAAAGAGTTTTTTTAGCAAGGCTGTATTTACTAGACAAGTTTCATTCATTTAACCAAATTGAAGTCCTATATATAAATTTAACTACCTATTCTTTATTGTTATAAGGGAAAAGGTAAATTAATTTTAATACTTGGTACAAAAAACTGTATTGTATAGGTACCTATGTTCCCTTTACAAGTTTGTTAGTATGTATAAATATGCATTAAGTATATTAGACTTGGACTATTATAAAACTAAATTGACTGAAAATAAATAAATTGATTGATTTATTCATTGATAAAAAGTATTAAAAAAAGGTATGTAGCGTACTACTTAAAAAAAATAAATTTGCGATTTCATAATGACGCAAAATTGAAATCTAGGTACCATGTTTTTGTGCAAAATATTCGAAAGTGCAAACCTACTTTTGTTAAGAATTTAAATGAAGGTCAGCCTGAACTGGAACCCTAGACATTGTTTACATAATTTATACGACTATTCAGTCTGACTTCTGACCCTATCTTTGACATCTTATTTCTAATTGGGCACATGTCTATTGTGAGCAATAACATGACTGACAGGTCGTAGGTATATTGTGTTAAAAATTAAATTTAATATCTATTCTACAAGCAATAAAAACTTGTTCTGGCGGTCGAAAATAGCATCCAAATCGTAAATACTTAAACTAGAAAAATATCTGCTTTATTCAAATTGTACCTTATTATACTTACAAAGCTTACAACTTACAGACAATTCGTATTTCCTGAAATGATATTAATAGTAAGACTGCAAAAGATTTTGACAGCCACTGAAGTTTTTAGAAGTAGAAATAGAGTGTAGTTTTATAGCTACTAGCTAGCTTTTGCCCGCAGCTTCGCCTGCGTATAATAAAAAAATCGATAAATGAAGAACAGCGACCGATTTTGTGCAAACTTCACATTATCCATCTACTAAATAGTCCTATCAAAACCTAAACATTTTTTTTATAGGTATGCCCGTTCTTGAGTTATAAAATTACAACGAAAAGTGGCATTATGGCTTAACCCTTTTGCTGACAGTAAAGTCTTTCGACGTAGTATAAAATAGTGTAGTAGATAAGTATTGTCCTCGTTTGTGGTCAACGAAAGAATATTTATGTACAAATCAAAGTTTACTTTTAATATGTAATGTTTAAGTAACAATGGCAGAATGATACGTATATTATTATGTATTTATAGCCGACTGTTTAGCTCTAGGCAAGCACTTATACATAAGTCAGATGCATGTAAACGATAATAGCTACATAACATACATAATATTAGCGATGCGACGCGACTCGACCACGTGTTAGCGCACAGCACAGCCGACGCGAAGGTCAGCGGCTCCATGTTTGCCAAAGCCGCACACTTGCGATTTATTGGGAAAATTAAATTCTGAGCAAGAAAGAAACAAGGATTTTCTAATACCACAATTATTTTTTGCATGTTTAATGAAGCAGAACAACACATGTTCTTATTTATCAAATTATGCAAATATTTTTTTTTATTTGAATTACTTTTAAAAATTATCGAAGCCCTTAAAAAGTCCAAATCTAAAAATAACCTGGTAAGTCTTTTGGTATTGTGTACGGGATCGTCAGGGCGCAAGTCCAACGCCCACTTGGCTGTTTTTTTTTTCAGAAACAAATTTTTTTTCGCATCAGATAATTTTTAAATGTAATGTTGTAGTTTAACACCACTTTCTATTTTAAACCCACATTCAAGCTCTCTGCTTTACCAAAAAGTGGCTGTTAGATAATAAAATAATTGAAACTCATGTAAATTAGGCCAGAAAAATAATAAATGGATTATATAAAATAAAAAAGATAAACCTTTAGTTTACAATATGTATCGCCTTCTTACTGCTACAATACTCAAACATATCTGTCGCACTTGTTCTGCATAGGCAATGGGAACCAAATTTTGTTACGTAAGCAGATGCCTAGGTTAATCGTAAGTTTTATAAATGGAAGAATGACAGTTATTGTAATAATTATTTTTGTTGCATCTAAAATATCCCAACTAATATAATATAAACTAGAAATCTTTATGTTCACGTGCCGGACGGGTCAACTTTCAACGTAGTTTACCCGGAAGCTTTGCGCTGAAGTATTTCATTCTATATGTACTTAAGTACATATAGAATATGTGAAAGTGATCTAAACAATATTACCAATACATTAACATAATAACATACCTACAAGGAGTTTACACGCTGATGGTCTCGGGGCACAGCTATTAATAATAATTTTCTGCGGTTCCTTGTTGCGATATTTTTTAACAGTATTGTGGATTGACATAATATATCTCCTTACTAAAATACGAAAGTTAATCTGTCTGTCACATCAAAACCACTGAACCCTGAGGAAGGACATATGCTACTTTTTTTTTACGAAAAACGACGAAAACGCGGACGAAGTCGCGGGCAAAAGCTAGTATAATATAAATGCGAAAGTGAGTGTATATTTGTTTGTTTGTTATTTCTTCACTCCCTATCAACTGAACCAATCTTCCTAAAATTTCGCATGCGCATAGCTAGGAGTTTTGAGAAGGACATAAAGTACCTTTCATTCCGGGAAAATGCACGCGGGCGAAAGCTAGTAATTCAATAAACTGAAAATAGCAAGCATTAAAAGTCGTAAGTGTGCTCGAGTAATTATCTGCGTAAAATAATGTTATGTCACGATTAGATAAGTAGGTATAAAACTATGTGAACTTAACTAGGGCAGAAAATAAGATGATTAGCTCGTACTTAGTGCACATGTCGACCTCGACCTATTGTCAAGTAAATAAACTATCAAACCCACTAATAAACACTAAATTAATGATATTATGAGTTATCTACTAACAACTTTATTAAAAACGCTGTTTTTTATAATGTATTAATGTATTTTTTTTTTAATATTTAAAACTTTATCATGTAGTGCGATAGGCTAGATTATAATCTATAGTCATCTATTATACTACTTTCATTTCAATATTACTTAAGCTGTATGCTTTACCCAAAAGTATTACAATATATTCTGAAGCTTTTAATAATTGTTCTTAACAATTCGTCTTTTAACAATAAAGGATTAAAATAAATTACTAGTTCTAATTAAATGGCAGAGAATTTCTTATGACATTAAGTACTCTGTGTGATTTGTCCCTATATATTTATTTATTTATTGTATTTTTTTTTAAAGCAATAACATTTAGATAAATAAACAAATAATTGTAACAGGCCGATGTCTAGACACTGTAGTTATTGAAGTAAATTAAAATCGAGGTCGTTATTGAAGCAAAAGATACAAAAACGACTATTTTTAGAATTTTTGTTTTTGTCGGTTGCCACGGGAAAAAAAATAAAGATTGTTTATAAATCACGGCACATACAGGAGTACACGAAAATGGAGGCAAGAGCTAGTATTAAAAAAGTAAATAAAATGGTTAAATAGAATATATTATTATAGTCTAGTAAAAAAAATTCATTAAATAGTTAAAAATCATTTGATTTTACTCTTTTACACTTTTTTATTAATTACTTAGATCCACAATTAAATCTACACTGTATCGACTATCTACATCATCCTAATCTATTTGCAAAAAATTAAAATAATAATATATAAATAGTTAGTAAATACTATTATCATATTGGTCAAAACATCTCTTAAAAACAAATATTATTCATAAATAACTTACCGATGAGTAGTGAACTAACAAGCTATTTTTTATTGAGTACGCGAGTGTACGAACCAACGTCGAACAGAGAACTGCGTATGCGCAGCCAAGTCGCCGGACAAAAAGCCGGTATCGTGACGTGCTCTAAACAACGACCACAACCTTTTTTTGGCAAATAAGTAAGTGAAAGAAAGCTATACCTACTAAAGTTATCTTTAATAATATTTAAATGCTAGGTATATAGTATATATACCTATATATATTAGCTTTCGCCCACTTCGCCAATTTCAGGAAGATTGGTTCAGTATATAGGGCGTGAAGAGGTAACAAAGAAACAAATACACAAACTCACTATTGCATTTATAATATTAGTTGGGATATCTGATCTACACTCTACTAATTTCTCTATATAATATATCCATTTCTTCCCTTTTCTCTCCCTCTCTTCTACGCTGATCTGGGAGAAAAAGAAAGAAGGTACCAGCTGCTTCTCTTTCTGTGTAGATCGTAACAATTGACCGAGAGGTTTGGCGAATTGGAGAATCATAACATAGGCGATGCGGCTAGCATCCCATCACTATTAATTTTTTTAATGTCTTATGAACCTAGGCTTTGTCTACCCCATTTGGGATTATTTTCTATGTCTACCACCTATAACTATAGCTTTCTATATATAATCTGTGCTATTACATATTAGTTGAAAAATTTGAAATTGCATGCCAAAGGCTAAGTGAAATAAAAAGTAGGAAAGCGGACCTGGGCTTCAAAGCAACCAGTCGGGAATGCAGACGGAAAAGCGCTAAGATGAAAAGAAGAATTAAATAAAAGAATGTGTTTCTTTGATCACGCTAATCAATCTCTAAAAAAAACGGTAATAAAAAAAATATGCATTTAACAGCTTAATTTTTTTTAATGTTACAAGACAGTACATCAACTCCTAATGGCGGGTGAAAACTCGAAAGGAACTCTGTCTGTTACCTTTTCACGCCTAACTTTAATGATAAATAATACCTAAATAATACTTAAATCGCGATCTTTTGGTTGTTCTATGATGCTGAAGTCCAGAGGCTAAATTCCTTTGAGGTAGAGATCTATCCGCCCGAGTCTAATCTCGTTGGAATTTTGGGATACCTTCTTAGCTGACATGTACCTACTTGGCACATTTTAGCTGAAATATGACAAGTCTTTTTGAGGTGTCGTATTTTACTACATAAAGTGATAATCATTATTGGAGTGAATATTCTTCCACGTACGGTAATATTATAAATGCAAAATTATATCAATCTGTTTGAACTACTAAACCGATTTGAATGAAGCTTGGTAGGTATTATTTATTTATTAGGAGGATATTATTTTTAGCCGCCGCAGGCAACAGTTAGTAAGTACTATAAAAAATATTACGTATGTAAATATCATGTTTTAATAATATTTACGTGTCCTTTTTTAAAAAAGCCTTGACAACCAAATGTGCTGGCATTTTTTATATTTTGTAGTCTGTTTCAGTAAGTACTCTGTAATCTGTGGTCCTTATACCTAAACTATCGATGAAAGGTGTAGGTGTAATTTTGATAATAGTTTATATTGTAAGCTCCTGCGAAAAATGGATTTCCTGAAACTCCAAAGGAAGTGAAGGCGTTGAGGAAAAGCTAATTTAGCAAAAATATGTTTGACTAAGTAAATCGGTAATCTGGATAAAAAACCGGACAAGTGGGAGTTCAACTCAGTTGCTTGTAAAGGATTTTATGAATGAAGGTTCCGGTTTTCCTATTTTTAGTTTCGATAAGGTATTATTGTGATATTTAGGTAATATTACAACCATATGCTCACGAATAGACCACTCCCTTTCCTTTCGAGAATGTCGAAAAAACTGTCGAACAATTTTTTTCTTTTACCTATCTTTGTCATGCGATATATTCCACCTATAAAAATACGAAGTCATAGACAAACCACCACAATTTTGTGCGCAAACCGATTCGAAACATAAATTTTTTTTTTCTCATTTAATCTTGCAATCAGCCTTTCTGGCTATGAGCAGATGTGTTGCATGATTGGACACATTAAAGTTATTCCCCTTTAGGAATAACTATTTTATACATGGCAGCCTATGCGAGGCTCCCCAGTTCAAGGATTCTGCGGCGCTTCAGCCGGTGAGAGCATTCTGGTATGGTGAGCTGTGATGCCAGCTGGTTCGGATGATTATGCAGCCTGAGCTTGTATTTCTGGCCAAAAGATTTTATTTCATCCTTTACCATTGCTACATTCAGATGTTCATGGACCTCTGAGTTTCGAATAAACCAGGGCGCATTGCTTATTTGTTTGAGTATGTAGTTTTGGGTTCTTTGGATCTCGTTTATGTTGGAGGCACAGGCAGCTCCCCAAAGTTGAATTCCATAGGTCCAAACTGGTTTTATCACAGATTTGTAAATTAGGAGCTTGTTGTCAGTACTTAATTTGGAGTTTCTTCCCAGGAGCCACGATAATCTTCTGTATTTACAATTAATTTCATTAAATAAATAAATATATAGGGACAAATCACACAGATTGAGCTAGCCCCAAAGTAAGTTCGAGACTTGTGTTATGGAATACTAACTCAACGATACTATATTTTATAACAAATACATATATAGATAAACATCCAAGACCCAGTTCAATCAGAAAAAGGTCATTTTTCATCTTGACCTGACCGGGGATCGAACCCGGGACCTCCCGAGTAGCGGTCAGGCATGTTAACCATTACGCCACGGAGGATCATTACGTTTACATTCTATATGTTTGGTCCATACGGCGATCTAAATGCAACCCCAAGTATCGCACTGAGTCTCCCTGAGGGAGTTGTCTATTACCAAGACACACGGGGGGACATGTTTCTTTATTAAGGGTAAAAGTGATTTGCACTGATTTGCTTGTACTTGCTTTTATTCTCCATTTGATGAATCAGTCATTGATTTTAGTAAGACTTTTTTGTAGTTTTGTCGATGCCTCTACAGGGTGTTTACTAGTGGTCAATACTGCTGTGTCATCCGTGTAAGTAGCGATAGTAGTGTCAGGTGTTTGAGGCAAATCAGCTGTAAAGATCGTGTACAATATTGGTCCCAAAACTGATCCCTGTGGAACTCCAGCGAGTATGTCATGAAATGCTGATGTGCAATCCCCTTCCTTCACCTGGAAGATCCTGTCATTAATATATGATTTCAGAATTGGATATAAATTGTGAGGTAAGAATTGTTTGATTTAGCACAGGAGGCCCTTGTGCCAGACCCGGTCAAAAGCCTGTTGGACGTCTAGAAAGGCTGTCGAGCAATATTCCCTGCGTTACATACACTACTACACTACATTAAATTAATTAGTATCATTATCATCATGGCATCCGCAGTAGGCACAGATTTACACTTGCCGCGATCCTTACAGACCACCTTGCTTCCTCTACACACATAAATGACTGATAACTTATAGGTAGTTGGATTATCTATATGAATATTACTAAATATTACTAAATATATTAGTATTATCTTGTTAGATAATTTAAAAAAATGTAGAGCAGTACAAACTCAATGTGAATAAAAAGTCCGTCACACGACGATAGTCATCCACATTCACCTGCTAAGCTGCTAACAATTTAGACGTAAACAAAGAACATTTCCTTTGTAAAATTGCGTTCCGCGCCGACGCAGCTGGCGTCGCTGCACTATGTCTAGGGATGTAGAGTTTTAAGACTCTTAAAATAAGCCTTAAAAAGACCATTTTGAGAATCTAAAAAAAATATGAAAATTTTGGTCAAATAAAAGGTAAGCTATCATACTGACCTTGTATTTTACCACAAACTTAAAAGAACTTGTACTCCATATCTGAACTTCTTGTCCATATAATATCCACATAATGCTATCTATTAGAGACTAATCTATATATACATCTATAAAAACTTTTTTGTTATATACTTTGATGTATGGTTTGTTGGCTTTATTATGTGGTTTTCGACTTTATAATAAAATGCATGACTCTACCCATACTTACATTTGTCGTAAAAGAGTGGTCCCAGTAGTACTCAAGTCGACTCATGTTTGACTTAAGTCTCTACAATTTACATCACTAGCGAGCAAAATGCATCACCGTTATGTCACGGAACATGGCCATACCGTCTTTGATGAATCATTCTTGTCACAATAAATAAATAAATATATATACTATATAGGTATATTTATTTATTTATTTATATAGGGACTATATATATATAGGGACAAATCACACAGGTTGAGCCAGCCACAAATAAGTTCGAGACTTGTGTTAAGGTATACTAACTCAACGATAATATATTTTTATAACATAACAAATCTGTAGAATGGGAATTGTAGTTATGAGTACTCGACAAAATAAATATTCGTATAATGAAGATATCGGTTGAACATCATCCGGAAAACATAATTCCATAAAAAAGAAAATAGCGTAGGGGACCCAACAAACAAATACATATATAGATAAATAATATACTATGTATAAAATCTCCAAACCTGAGATGCACACGCATCAGCTTCATATGCTGCTAGTGTGTTTAAGAATGTAAATAAATAAATACTTGTCATTATATCTGACAATTGAAAAAAGTTACATTTTTAATTGGTACGTAACGCCAAAGAAAAAAATACACTACGCGGTAACGTCTCGATATTTATTTTTAACCGACTTTAAAAAAGGAGGAGGTTCTTAATTCGTCAAAATCTTTTTTTTGTAAAATTTAAGTGATAGGTAGCTATCACTTAAATTTGTAAACTAAAATATAAAATGTAAATTATTACGGACAAGTTTTAAGGATACCAGGGCAAACAACAGCGGAGTTGAGCATACAACCAAGTAAATAGGCTAAGATAGGAGAAAAAAAAATGAATAATATGTACTCGTATTAGTTATCATGAGTAAGAACAATAGAAATAAAATAGTACTTACGCCTAAGTTGTGCCCAATATATTGTCAATTTCTAAAGTTTTTACTATGCCCTCTATCATAAAATAGTTGACCAATTTTATTATATCAGTAACTAAACATACCATATACTACGCTTTTCAGAATATAAATTATATTTGCTACTCGTTCATAGATAGCGTTGTTTTTTCTTGATGTTACCACTCTCCGATAGATGTCGCAGTGATCGGAATAAAAAAATAGTGTTTTTGAAAATCTCATCACAATGTGAAAGTGGCTTTGTTTGTTTATTTGTTTGTTACACTTTCACGCACTATTTACTAAATCAGTACCTATTCCTGAAATTTCGCATACACAGAAGTATTGAGAAGGACATATAATACCTTTAACGCACAGGCTCCGAGAAAATTTAAGTCGGGCGGAGCCGCGGGCAAAAGCTAGTTAGGTATATGTATACATTTGTTTGGTGCAATAAAGAGATTTTCTATTCTATTAAACAGTTGGGTCCTTATTCTATAAGTAGGTAAAAATATTCGCTTAGTCGCAGAATAAATTCTAATAATAATAAAAAAAAAATTAAACTGATTGACGTATTTCTAAGGAACTAAAGTTTCTTAAGTTTAGTGATTTTAGATCAAAGAAATATTATCTAATTACTCGCATCGATAAAATATTACTGGTATGGTAGTGGTATTACTGGTAATATTTTATTAATGTTACTCGTAAAGGAACTTGCTTTTGACAGACTAGATTGGATAGTACTCTACAGGGTATCATCATCAAATTGCGTGGATTGCAAGATCAATTGACCATGCACACTCTGGTGTCAGAGTTCTTCAAAACCGCCCTCGGCGTATGATTTATGATTTGTAACTAGGCATTGCATTTGCACATTGTATATGCACATAAAAGTATAAGAACCAATAGCTGCTTTTTGACATAGTTTAACTTTTTTGTACTGAAATTGATTTCGAGGCTTAAAAATAGCTTCTCCAATTGGTCAAGGTTAACCATATAAATTTAAAACGTCAACTTATGAACTGGTTTTCTGACAACACAAGTTTCACCACATTTAGCCGCTTTATGTAACGGAGGTGCCCGGCTAGACGCGTTGAGACACCATTCTTATACACGGTCGTGTTGTGGCACTTGTAAACGAAATGGTAGCAATCGCAAGCCGTTGGGAAATTGACTTTAGTTGCCTTTAAAATGAACCGGTATTTAAGTAAGTAGAGTACTCGTTATTGTAGCGTTTTCCCGGCTGTATATATGCCAAGCTTTCGTTCATCAAAGTAGCTTTGAAGTCCGGTCAAACGGGATGTCTTTATTTTTCATCTATAAAGTACTTAAATAAGGTTTGGCATTATTTTTATGGACAGTCCGGCCTGACGACAATCCCCTTTGGTAATGCCGTTGTTAGGTGGAATCCGCCTTTAGTCGGACAAATATAAGCTTTCTTAAAACGGGACGGTCATAAAATTAATGCCAAATCATAGTACTTACCTCATGGAGGTAAAATAAGACATGCGTTAAAACAGACTGGGCAATAATCAAGATTCAGTCCGTTTGAATTCTTTGTTTCAGATTTTTCTATCGAAATCATTGTCACATTATCGAGTTGCAGAGAATGTGGAGGCACTTTATTTGCAATAATTGACTATGTCGGTCACCTGAGAGCTCATGAACGTTATGCTCTCAGCAGCCAGATATCATATCGTTGTGGCCAAAATCGGTATGGATAGATATATCATCATAAGAAAAGTAGAAGCGCCTGGTTTTGCAGAAAAAGTATAACTTGTGAGAGACTAGCAACAAATATGTCTTACCTATGACAGAACTTTTAAATTCAAGGTCCGTTCATAGTTTACAATATCATCTTTCATTTTACGCAAAATTCTAGCGTCATACGAGACGTACGTGCCCTTGCTACGAGTGTATTAATTGCATTTTTACTATAAGTACATTTTCTTATATTTATCTAACCTTGTAAATAACCGCAATGTAATCTCAAGTAACATGGATGATTTATACATGTTACATTAGATTATATTGTTTATAATATTTTTTTCATCTATCTTTTGCAAAAGGTAGGCTTCTGGCCCGCCTAAGAGGTTTTATGTGGCAGCTAACATAACTATACAAGAAAACCATATGTACAATCATAGAAATAGAAAATCGCGCGCGGCCAGGCATTTTTTTTAAATCTATAGGTACTATTTACCAAATTTAAAATTATGTTCTTGCTTAGTACCTAAGTGGTATGTCTCTATGTAAGTAAACGTGTACTTATTTAGATAATTATTTTATTTGACGTCAAAGTAATTCTAGCTACTTATTTTTTAGCACATATACAAATAATAACAGATCAAAATGACACGCAAACTGCTATGGGTGTAAATTAACTATTAACTTGTCTACTTTTGGTATAATATTATTTCATTGACCTAGATTCGCTCAGTTTGTGCCTTTAGGAAATCAACTACTTACCAGTTTACTTACAAATTAAAAAACAAAATCTTAAATTACAATTGAACGTTAATAAAACTTTATCGCCAAAGTAGTAATATTACATCATTTATTTATTTATTTAAACTTTATTGTTCCATAAGTACAAAATACTTATACAATTGGCGGACTTAATGCTAAAAGCATTCTCTACCAGTCAACCATTGGGACAAGCAGAAAAACTGTGCGGCGCAAAAAAGTTACAGGGAAAAATAGGTTTAAAAATAAACAAATTTACCACGATGGGCCTGTATTATCTGTGCCCATAGTTTTATAATTTCTACCAAGTTCAGGTTAATAAGAGGGTCGACGGGTACCCAAGTGTGGCAAAGTGCCTCTTCACGAACTCTCCACTTTCTTTCCGCTCAGTTCAAAGTTTAGTTCAATGTCGGCGATGAGAAATCTCAATTTTATTACCTTTATGGTAATGGCGACGTTTTTTTATTTATTTCACAACTAGCTGTTGCCCGCGGCTCCGCCCGCGTGGGACTCGGATATATCGCGCCCTAAAAGTAGCCTATGTTTGACCTCAGGTCGTTAACTACATCCCTACCAAATTTCATCACAATCGGTCCAGCAGTTTAGCCGTGAAGAAGTGACAGACAGACAGACAGACAGACAGACAGAAAGAAAGAAAGACAGACAGACAGACTTTCGCATTTATAATATTAGTATGGAAGTATGGATATGGATGTGAAAGAAGAAGACAGAAACTTTAGGATATTCTTATTAGTTTTGTCATGACTTGGATTCGTGTTCCTGTCTTGCTTGCATACATGTCTGTTTTATATTTTACTATATAATTCATAAATGTTTTTGTTTAAAATATATTATATAAATGATATATAATCACTACTGTTTCCCTCGCTTCATCTATCACCGTCGCAACACGCAAATTATTAAAAAAAGACAGTTTTAACTGTATAAAATTTCATCAAAATGAGTTCAGTAGTTCAGTAAGATGACAGGAGAGTCATTTTCACTTTTTAAATATTTATTGTAATTTCTCAACAAACAATAGATGCATCATATAAAACAGTTACTTTAACTTACTTATAAGACATTATTCCCCATAAATTATATGTGCCCTAAATACGTTTAAATAATTTAAAGGTTCCGTGCCTATCGCTAATGAAAAAAACCTTTTCTGTCATCCTCTTACATATTAAGTAAGGTGAGACTTGTTTATCCTTATACGCCTGTCTGAAACGGAAACCGTTTTCTTTGAATCTAATAAATGGTCTAATCAAATTTAAATCGAGTAAACTTTATTATTGATATATTTAATTTTAATAAATCTTATCTTTCTTTGAACATTGAAGTCATTTTAATTAATCAAATTTGTAAAAAGTTAGTTTTTTCGATTAACAACTAAAGTTATTATAGAGTCAAACAAACAGAAAACCGGTCTGATAATGTTAAACCGACAGAAATAGAGTCGCTACTTTTAGAGACCCACATTTGATCATACAACCACCATTATTGTCTGAGTCTGATTTGCTTCGTGGTCTGAGTGTATAGTCGGCCACTTAAAAAATATACACCCTTAGTTAAGAGTGTAGTGATAAGGTGGTATACTCTTATCTGTGCCCCACTGTACACTGTACCAACTGTATAGTATAGTTGTGTTGTGAATATCATGACCATAGCGCATACAAATACGCGCTCTACCGCGCAGTCTCTATCGGTCCCTACTGGGCGACACCCGTGTCTGCTCTCCCTCATACCTATCAGCTGTTCGGACCATGACATAAACTAATCCAAATCAAGTATATTTTTACATTATTAATCCCTATAATCGTATGAAATATTTACTAAGTCAAATTTAATTGTAGTAATTAAGTGGAAGAGCGTGTTTTGTGCTTTAGCGGTCAAGTGCGTGCGGTCACGATGCCAGCGGAAATCAAAACAGTTGTGGTACATCGTAAAATTACACCGGAATGTAAGTATATATATTTAATAATAAATATAGTTATATATACAGCCAAATCATATAGATTGAGCCAGCTCCAAAGTAAGTTCAAGACTAATTGCTATGGAATACCAAATTGATAAACAAACATCCAAGACCCAGGTCAATCTTTGATCTTTTGATCATTTTCCATCTTGAACAAATGGGGCATCGAACCCAGGACCTCCAGTGTGTCATGATGACCTCTAGGACACAGAGCCACAGAGGTGGTCAACAATATAAAAATAAGATTATTATTGTAGTCTACACTCTGATGGGTGACTAGCTAATTTGGTAAAAATTTAGCAAAATTTATAACGTAACAATTATATTTGCATAATTATTTAGTACCAATACGAGTTTGCAAATAAAGATTTTTGATTGATTGATGTAAGAATACCATGAACAACCCAATCTTGTTACATAAAATAAAGATATATACATACATCATAGTGTCCTGTTTTGCTTTACCGGAAGGAAGTAGCCTTAGCTCTATTTTACTATTCTGATAAATCTGGTGTTTTTTTGCGGGGGGAAAATACACACAAGTACAGTTCTGCATACCTACTGATACCTACATACAAAATATACTGTCACCTGATTGTAATGATGACACTTACACATTAAAAAATTAAACGAGACAGCAAATAATTTGTGTACAGATTAGACCAAAGAAATTCGACGCGCGCGGTCTTTTATGTGACGCATTTTTTTTTTTTTAAATCTATGGATTAGACCAAAGAATTTCGAATCGCGCGCGGTCTCTACATTTTTTTTAATCTATGGATTAGACACACAATATATTGCATACATTCAACTTACACTTTGACAGAGGGAAAGCAGCATATGGCTACTCCTTTCCGACACGGAAGCCGTGTTGCTCGAAATATATACTTATAAATAAGCTAGCTAAATGGGTTTGTTATTTTAACGCGCCAAATTTTCTTCAGTCCATGTTTCCTGGTTGCATATTCAGCTTATACTTTCGGAGCCCAGGGTAATGGTCCTAATTTGGCGGTACTAGTTATCGCAATGGAGCGACTGCCGTCTGACCTATATATAAAAAGGGTTTCGGGAGGAAGACGGTCGGTCATAGACACTTTCTAATAGGCATTAGGCAATGTGAAAATAATTATATCGAGTGATTTACAGGGTTAATTGATCATGCACACCCTTGTGTCAGAGTTTCTAAAATAAAGCTACTTGTAGCCGTATGGAACAACACGCAAAACCAGTGTTTGTTCATACTTCCGCCCCGATAACTTATTAGATTGATTCGTCCACAAAAGTTAAACACTTTTCACGTGCCAGCCTTAGTTGCCAAACAGAGCTGCACTGATTGTTATTCACTATTAAATTTCAAATTAAAATTTTATCATAAATAAATAATAAATATATAGGGACAAATCACACAGATTAAGCTGAGCTAGCTGCAAAGTAATTTCGTTACTGGTGTTATGGGTAACTCAACGTAATATAGTATTACATAACAAATACATATTTAGATAAACAGGCTCTTTCCGTTTTCTACCCCTTTTTGTAAAATTCCGTTTTCTGCCCTAAAAGTCTTACTCATTCATCCCCGTTCGAAAAACATTAATTTTATTCCGCATTCTGCCCTTTTTTGTTTCCGCTTTCGACCCCGGCATCTTTTTTTTAATAAATTTGTACCAATACCAAAAAAGACTACAAAATGCATTACTAAAGTATTATCAAAGCATTGGATGATTTTTCCTCAGGCAAAATTACACTAGGGCATTGTCTTGAAAAATTAGCTCCATTTACATATAATAATAAATAACGATATTGTTTTTATTTTCAATGTTAAGCTTATTATAATTACTCAAATCATTAGGCATAAAGCTGATTTACCAAATCTATCATTACGTATGATTTTTTTTATTTCAATTCCTTTTGATTTAATCGTTGATTTGTTTTTTTTTTTTTTACTTTTAGTTTTAAGTGTTGATTAATTACTGATTGATTTTTTTTTAATTTTTAACTAAAAGCTTTTTTTTATTGTTTACTTACCATAACCATAAGTACAGTTTTTAAGTGAGAGTCAATTTTTATACACTTTTTACTGTTTTTTTATAAAATGAGTCATATTAATAAAAAAAATATTACATAAAAAAATATTTTTTAACGTTGCATTTTTTTTTTAATGTTATAGTGTTTAACATTTTGTTATGTAGCCCAAGAAAGTTGTAGTCTTCAAAAAGTACAGTTTATAAACATTTTTTTAAGTAGATTTTTTTTCTATTTTATATATTTCAAATTTATTTAAAATTGCCTACATTGGCTTTGTTATACCTATGGGTATATTATGTGTATGACCTAAAGTTTTAATTTAATACTCTAATTAGTAAAATATTTTAATCATGTTGTTACTACAGAAATAGATATTTTGATTTTTAAATTTGTTTGACTTATTTGCTGTCAGTATTGAAAATTATTTGAGGGGTTGAACGCGGAATTTATTTTCAAAGGTGGTAGAAAACGGAATTATTATTATTATTTTAAGGCAGGGGGTAGAAAAACAGGGAAGAAAACGGAAAGAGCCGATAAACATCCAAGACCCAGGCCAAGCAGAATTATACCATTTTTCATCTTTACCTGACCGGGGATCGAACCCGGACAGGCATGTTAGCCACGGAGGTCGTCATGAATTCATTCATATCTTGAGAAACGTCTTTTGACCCTGCACACCTTGGTGTCAGTTTCGAAACTGCCTTTGCTCCTTTGACGTAGTTTCCTTGACGACCACCAGGGTGCAGCCGGGATGGCATAATGTTCCTTCGGAAGCACGGACTCATCTCTATTGACAGACAATAAACTGGTTCAAGCCTGCAATCTCCTGACAAAACTAAATACAACATATCAAAGTATGCAAGTAAGCTTCTCTTAGACCATGAACATGCAGACCATTAGCTGCAAGTTGTCAGATATTATCGGGTCATAGTGGTCAATGAAGGGTCGATTGGGGAGATGTTAACTCATCTTCGCGTGTATCAACCAATCTTCTCTGTTCCTTGTATATAGGTCATAATCATCCGTGTAAAGACTGTGGACACAAAATATATTTTTTAAATTATATACTTACACTAAGTACATACTTAGTTGGATATGAAAATAATATTTTTTCTATTGCAAATTCTTCAATTGTGTTAAATTCGCAAACTAAATCATATAAGCTCATTGAACTTGGTGAACTAACTTTATTCTATATGCACTCTTAAATTTTAATTCTTTATTAAATGTCTAGGATCTTTAGAGAGATATTTTACTTGAGAAAAATAAAATGAGTAAAAACCTAAATTTAGAGAAAGCGATATAAGCCATACAATTTAATATAATTTAATTAAAACATCGAGACGTCTAGAGACTTTAAAAGAGTTTATTACATTTTTTCTATAGGTACATACAGAGGTACTTACATAAATCTGAACAATTATACAATGGCGTTAAGAAATTATGCCTTGTCTAGACCACTTTATTAAAGGGAAAATTCCATCCAGATTATGCAAATGCATTCAAAATGGCGATTGCAAAACATCGTGCATTCATGACACATTCGGGACTAAAGCCTTTGTTACTTAAAAGATTTACATATTTATTGACATTGTATATACATTTATGTATTTATAAATTCGTTGTCTGTATTTTCGTATCATTGGCGTGACTAGCGATAGCACCCGTACCTCGTGTGGTTGTGGACCAAACAAAAAAACCTCATCCTTGGAGCCAACAGGCACTGCAGCCGGACCGGCATTTTGCTTTAAAAGACATGGCTTCAACGAAACGATAAGTAAGTACTTTTGTTAACAAGTAACGTTTATTTTAACTTAGTTTGAACGAAAATTAACGTTACCCGAGTTATCGATACCTAAAACGTAAAGTAACGGTAACGTTAAAACAAGGCAATATTGCGGCTGCAGTGCTCGTTCGCTCATCACTTACATCCGAAGTGGTAGGTATACTTGGTGGCCTTACACTTGACATTGGTTACTTCTGCCCAGATTGTGAACATCTTACATCAGTTAAGATGTTCATAATCTGGGCAGAAGTAACCAATGTCAATGACTTATTTTATGAGTCACGCAACTCTTTGTCCGCGACACTCGTTGAGAGCTGAATAGACCATTAAAACAATGACTTATCGAAACGATTAATAATAGATACACACAGGATGGTCTGATGATGATTAAAGAAGGCCTTCTTGGAAATAAATTTTCTTTAGTACCTTAATAAAAATTTAAACTGTGATAATATTTAGCCTACCCAAAACGGTTGACGTCTGACAGGCGAAAAGCATTTGTGAGAGTCGGTGATGGTGTCGCGAGCTTAATGGTTCATTTTTTCTATCTTAATGTTACAAATGTCAATTGTCGCGCCTTAAGAAATTTTTACTTAATATACTTAAATATAATATTTCGTGGGCCGGACTCGGACGAGACATACGGTTTGCGATGCAACCGGGGTAACACTTGGATGAAAAAAGATAATGAACCTTGTTGTCACGAAATTTACCAAAAACCTAGTTTTTATTGCACTCTACTGTATGCTTATTTGTCCTCTTAATTTTACTATTTATTTGCCACACTCGTGTATTTACAAAGTAAATAAATAGGTTTATTTCCTTTAAGAGATATGGTGTCTAACCTTAGAAGTAGACATTACATCTACATTGAGAAATTTCCAACTGTTCATTATAAGTATCTAGTTAACCCATTTAAAGCGACCGACCGTTATATAAATATTAAAAA
The DNA here is from genome assembly GCA_947044815.1 of Apomyelois bistriatella. Lineage (NCBI taxonomy): Eukaryota > Metazoa > Arthropoda > Insecta > Lepidoptera > Pyralidae > Apomyelois > Apomyelois bistriatella. The sequence goes on from OX345688.1 coordinate 4,323,366, forward strand.
GGCGACAAAGAGATATGAGTTTATTTCGCATATGAATCTAATATACTTATGCGTTATATTCGTGAGAAAATTCTGGAGGATATCAATGAAGTTGACAATTTGATAATATCTCACTTGTCGACAGCTACAATAGACTATAATACTATCATACACCTTCATGGGAACTGTTTTCACCACTTTCTTCTAACGTCGCATCCGCCTAACAACAATAACTTTTGCTATGGACAACATTTATGCAAATGGATGAAGAAAATCTAGTTGGCAAATTCGTCGCTACATTTTTTATTAATAATGCGTACAAGTAATAGTTTACATATATTATGAGACAGAATCGTTGTTAATTGTTTAATATTCTAAAAAAATCTAAATTATAAAACAAATATTACTGTATAAAAAAGTTGTGTCATGCAAACAAATTATTGATAAACTAGCTGTAGCCCGCGACTTTTTATTTCTTAATTGTAAATGTTATGACGGATGTAACTTTATCTACCTGTCAAACCAAAACCCGAAGTCAGACAACAAAAGCCAATGAACAAAAGTTAATTGGCGTTTACTTAATAGTAAAAGCTTTGATTATTTATAGTAAAATACGGTCTTTAACTCTATCTTTAACCGCGAACGTCGGATATGTCCGACCAAAGAAGTTCGAATCGCGCTGTGACGCAAAATTTTTTTTTTAATCTATTTGTCCGACAAACATTTTCGAGCTCGTTTTGCGAACGTCGGATATTTCCGTACAAAAACAGTAAGCACGACTAGTGACATAAAGTTTCGCGGTGACAAGTTTAATTCCTTTTTATAAGTAACCACGAGTGTGTAGTTTCAGGTAAATTAAAATAACTACACACGTTTTCTCGTGTATTGTCGTTCCTAATGCGATAAATTTGTATCGTACGTAAGTTGAGAAAACCATTAAAGAGTTGAGCAAGAAACATCGGTAGTCGCGCAATGATATCTGAATATGACGCCGAGATCAAATTGCAAATACTAATGTCGTTTGTAAATTCACACTTCTAAAAAAGCAGTCGCAATATCTACGCCTTTGTATTAAATGGTTGATCAAATAGATTTTTATTTATTTACAAAACTTTATTGTTCAAAATACAAACTTTAGAGCATAATGGTGAAGTAGTATGTTCAAAAATTTGGCATTCATGGCAGTACACAAGAAACATGTCTTAAAACAGTAGAAAAATCTTTACGAAGCGGGCATTTATAGGTATTTCTTTTTTAAACTTTTAAGAGCTATAAATTTATCTGTAGGTACTTACTTCATTTAAGAGCTGTAAATTTGACTATACTTAATTCAATAATTTATAGCGTGTAGGATACAAATGTTCCTATATATCCATATATTTATTTGTTTGTTTTAACGCTCTTATCTATGGAACTAGTTGAATTTAAAATATTCGTTCTAAAAGCTTAAACTAAACGGAGAGATAGTTATAAGAAACGAATAGTAATATAAGGTTCGTTGTTGGTTATGAATTCCTTCGTAAGGATACCTAACGTAAAGTGATTTATAACGCATCTTTCCTCTATCACACAATCACCTTGGGTGGTAAAGGTCAGCGTTTGTTGACCAAAGGACTACAGGATACCTAGTTCAAACATTGCATTGAAATTGTATTTGTATGCTAGTAATGTGTTTTAAAGATTCACGTACTTTGTTTATTACTGTACGTTCTTAGATGAAGGGCTAGTATAACTACTACTTATGTTAGCGCCCGGTAACATCACGTGACAGATATCTCCCCAATACAGGTAAACCCCTCTTGGCAGTAGTAGTGTCGGGGTGAGTATGAGTGTAACGCTCTTTTCTCCTTGGGTTCGCCGAGCGGTGCAGAGGTGTATTGTGCTCTAGTGATTTAACATGGCCTTTATTAGTATTTGATATGATATTGCTGTTGATAATTTTAATATGTGTTCAAATTTGTATTGTAAAAATTGTAACTGTAGATTAACATAGTTAGGCACGGACGAGGGATTGGTACGCTTGAGGCTGGATCCCAGTGATAGGAGCGGGGTTGGTGCTCCTATCTTTACCGTGATTAGTGCCAAAGCTTAGACACGAATGGGTATTTCGGTCCTAGCTAATACTTAGTATTAGTATTCCGTTATCTGTAACTTAACTTTAAAGATAGGTATAATAAAATAAAAAGAAAGGGTAACACTGGATTCTTATATCTATTGCAGCTATAGTCAATATTGTCTGTGACATCAATAATGATCAACAATGTTAAGAAAACCGCCTGTTCTATCCAAATGGAGCATATATAAGGTGGACTCAAATCAACAGATTCAGACCACTAAACTGAACAACTTATCTAAATAAACTTATGTCGAAATACTAAAAAAAATGTTTGACTCAGGGAATCGGCTAATCTAGTTAAGTATGGAGCGTAAAAAAAATAATTTCATATTTTTATATAAGTTTATTTGGAAAAGTTTTTCGGTATAGTGGTCTGAATCTACCCTTAAAATTTTTGCAGTTGATTTGAGTTCACCTTATATATCCCAATGACAATGCCTTAAAGTTTAAAATATAATTATCATCCTAGCGTTTTTCTTGTCTCGTTTCAAGCTATAGCTTCGGAGTCCGGGAGTGTAATGTCGTTTAATGACCCTAAATAAGTTTTAGCATTAGAGCGGCCATCCCGGTATAATGTCAATCAACCTTGTGGATTCTGGTGGCTTACTACAATCTCTCAAATCCATGCAAATTCCAGTAAGCGAGACAGAGCAATACGTGATGTAAGGCGACATCTCCCTTACTCAATCGTTCTTGCATGGTTTTAAGAGATGGTGGTAAGATACCTCTTGCTGGTTGAATCCGACCCAGTCAGACAGAGCTACAAGTAAATAGACACCTCAATTTATTTATTGATTGAATTTATTGTAAGTACATATTGTTTTTAATAACAAGTGATTATTTAAACGCCTACCACGGTCGTTGCGACATGTATGGTTCTGTGATAAATTAATCATTTAATGTGAGCATTGTAAGTAGGTCATATTGAATGATATGCGAGATCAAAGTTCATCATAATATTGCGGTTATAGGATCTGCGTTTCATTGTTTTTGTAGTTCATTAATGATATTAATATTTATAGGAAAATTTTATATTCAAATTGTGAGTTAATGTTAAAATCTTCGAGTAACACAACTTCAGCAACACAACAGGCGTAGCCTTAGCAGTATTTTACTATTCCAATAAATCTGAGGTTTTTTTGCGAGGAGAAATACACACATGTACAGTTCTGTATACCTACATACAAAACTATAGGTACTATCACCTGATTGTAATGATGACACTTAAAATGAAACAAAACGTCAAATAATTTGTGTACAGCTTGCACATATTAATACATTGGCATATGCCGATTCGCCTTATAGGTAGTTTGACAGAGGGAAACGCAGCTCGAAGGTTCAAATAGACAAGACTCAAGAATTGACATTAACCTCATAATTAATTTTGCACTATATGCCCATAGTTATAGTTAATATTTCAGTGTTTTTAAATATTTTTTACAATCTACCGTATAATTTTTGCACGAGCAGTTTTACCGTCAACCAGATTTTGGACATAGCAACACTAGTTCTGCGGGTGTAAGTAGGTGCACACTCAGTCCTGTACGCTATGAATAAAGGTGGAGTATTGTTTTCACATATATAATTTCCAACAGTTCGGATTTTATCCTTAAATTCTCTAAGAGGTTCACCTTCAAGCCTATAAGTTTAACATTGGTCATTTCACAACTTTCCAACGTACAGTCGGCAGAACGGAAAGCTTACAACATCTTGTTTTTCGGTCACGGATTTTAAACACATTTCGAAAATATTCTACATGTGATTGAAGAATTCAGATCAGTGGTAATGATAATAAAATTATTTGTGGTTAACCGTTAATCTTATATAGGTACTTACACATGACCTCGTTATGAGGATCTCAAATATATTTTTGTTATTATTGTAACATAAATAGTTTTGATTTTATTAATGAAAGTAGACGAAAGTTGACCATTCTAGCCCTCTGATCTCGGAAACTAATAAGATTAAAAAAAAAACAAACTAGAGGAAAACCTACAAGAATTCATCAATTTACAATTAAGTGTTAAGTGAATGAATGAATAAATTCAATATAAAACGTTCACTTACGAAAAATAGTTCACTAAAACACCACTAGATAGCGATAGTGGTTGCGAGTTAACAATTGAATATTAAAACTGACATTGGCATTGTACGGAACCCTCTCTACGCGAGTTCAACTCGTACTTGACCTGTTTTTTTTTTTTTAGTATTCTCATGATACTGAACGTCCACTATCAACGGTAATGGTGTTTACCCTGCCAACCTTTATTTTATTTTGATCTACTTTTATTGATCCCCAACCAGCCGGACTGGACTGAAGAGAAAAATGCAAAAATAACAACCGTTACCCTACTGTGCTGTGCTTAAGTACTTAGGGTCTTTGTAATGTACTGAACCGAAGCGTTGACCTACTTAGTTAAATTGATGATGTTGTTGCACTCGGGAGCCCGAGTTTGAGTTGAACAGAGTTCAACATACATTATTTAGCCGACAAAGAAAAATAATACTTATTCTCGTCACAGACATAGTATCACATACAACATGAGTGAAGCTTGCAAACTGTGGCCGTTTCGTTTGTCATATACAGCTTTCACTCACACAATACGATCAAGTAAAGACGCACAATTAGGTGGCTATTTTCGAGTTTTATTGATATTCGACAACAAGCCGTCTGTATTGCTTTTAAGTCTGTGATTCTCATGGCATGGGGAATTCACAGATCATATTCTAAGGGGAAATTATGAAAATAGGAATTAAATAACTAAGTACCTATATATTTTTTTGTCTTTCCTGATAATTTTCTTTCCATTGTTTCGACTACTGAGAAAAAGTATAATTTTTGAAACCAATGAATGTTATCAGATAACAATGATCGCTTTGAACAAAAATGTGATGTGCCATATCAAGTCCGATTGTTACGATTACTTTATGACTTACGACATTGAGATAAACTATAACGTGGATATCGATATCTTCACTGATGATAGTGAATGAGACTTTAGAGTAAGACCTCTGGTCTTGTAAATCTGATTGTGGTTGTGATATGAAAACTTTCTTAGTAAGGCACGTACGCACGTTTTGTATTATGTATTGATTATGATAATGGTATCGATATTGTAAAATTATATTGATTAAAATATGTCGCAGCCATTTGATTCAAAATATTAATTTATTTGATTAAATTGTTCTTATCATAACATTAGATCAAAAAGAAATATGTGTTAGTTACAACACTTATTATACTTAAGATTTACTGAACCAATAGGGTATCTTTCATCCCGGTAAGAAGCAGTTTCCGAGGGTAATTCATGCGGGCGATGCCGCGGGCAAAAGCTGGCTTCTAATAATTAACATTTAGGATATTTCCGATGTAATATAAAAGAACAAAAATATAATAAACATTAAATTACTACTTATTAACTATGTTACTTATGGCGTTAGTACTATTAAGTATTCTGTGCTTAAGGTCAAACTGAATACATGCATTGACAAAAATATGTGTAGTTTTGAGTAAGTATCAGAAAATTACAAGTAAAAAGCCCTTAAACAAATGTAAGGTAACTGTATTTACTGAGTTCTTTGACAAAAAAAGTTAAGTGCTTTCATGAACTCCAACACTTGTATTTCTAGTTTGTATGCAATAAATGTTCAACAAACTAACAAACAAACACTAATTTACGTCCTTATTCGTTGCCACGTCTCATGACACATGTTTGGTGGATGGCCAACTAGAGGTTAGTGTACGATTACACGTGGTCAATACAAATTTCATCGAGTCCTCGCGTCACTGGGTCGATCTATAAATATATCGAGTTATCATAATCATACAGACAATTGCTAGTGCGTGATTCAGGCTTGGTACGTGAGCTGGTGAGACGGCAGCCACCCAGGGTACAACAAATCACATTGATTGAAATATGAGACGGTTACTTTAAGCTGTAGAAAGTTGAGTAATGTTTTGTATATGAAACATTTACCAATGAAGCTAGTCATAGGTAAAAATATTTATTTAAATTTTCCTCCCCAAAAGTCAAAATTCTTCAAATCCAACCAGGAGTGCTCTGGTTATAAGCGTTCAAACAAATGCTTTCATTACGAAGAACTTTAGACGTTTTTGAAGTCAATTTACAATAAAATTTAATACACTTTAAATTTAGATGCTCTTCTTCTAGTTCTGACTCTACGAGACAAAGTAATCAAATATATCCCCGTAAGTGGGACGTAGATCTGACGTAAGCAAGACGTAGGTCATTAACACGTGCCTACAAAATGCATCAATTGCACACTAGTCAAGGAGAAAATTAATCGCGTATAATGTAACGTTATGCGAAGATCTTTGGCCCACATTCGGTTCGTCTAGTTTTATTATTTGGATGGAATTTCATTATTTATTTAAATAAGTATTAAACCCATCTATCTTTTTCACTGATATGTTTATCACTGAGTGAATTTAATAGGCAGAGTAAATGCGCAGATCATATTCATATAGGCCGTACAAAGGATATATAGACTGACCTAATGCTATGGAAAATAATCCCTTTAACTTTTTCGTGCTCATTTCGCCAAGATTGACCACTAATATAAAGTCTGGGAGTTTAAAAACGCAACTTTGAGCAATTCATCAATCGAATTCATATTATGAATTTCTTAGCAATTCTGTAGCAATTCCTCTATTTTTTGTAAAATGGCCAACTAAACTTTGCAATTCCTCTTCAAAAAATTTTTAAGAAATATTAATTGCTAAAGAATTGCTAAGGAATTCGTAATTTGAATTCGATTTGATGAATTGCTCAAAGTGGCTTTTTAGACCCACTGGTGGTCAAATGGTAAAAAGCTTTACAAAGCGTATCCTACAATGGTAAAAGAGTCTGGAAAAAAAGCGGCTCTATGGTCCCTACTTAGTTATTGGCACAGATATTCGTACGGTACGCAGCCAACGCGCAACGCTCGGGCGGTGGCAAGCGACGCATCGCGCGCAGTCGAGCGAGCGCAATGCCCTCACTTTTCCTGCTATACAGTTCTAGGTCAAGGAGTTGGGTAATCAAGGTTACCTAATGTTTATTGATGCACTTATTGAGTTTATTTAAGTTCTTATTTTAGGATGAGTAAATTATTTTACCGATTTCTCGTCGAATCTGGGATATTTTGAATACCTCTATATAGATAACGTCCCAATAATGTAAATCTCAAAAATCTATTATAATGAAACAACATTTGCTATTCAATAACAGATGGCGCTATGTTCTACGCAAGATTGAAAAATTTTGTTTGTAAACAAGTTCCTTGATTATATAGCGAGCGACGCGCCATCTTGTATCAAGTAGCTATTCCCCGCGGTTTCACTCGCACTTAGTGTGTATATACTTACCGTATAATAATTTGTAATTGTATTTAATTTTTCCACAAGAAAAATATAAAGATTTCATTCAAAATATTAATTTGTAAGACTATAATGTATCTAATTTTTAAGGGTTCTGTATCTAACTAATCTGGCCGTTTCACTTTCATCACTACATAGTATAAACAAAGTCGCTTTCTCTGTCCCTATGTCCCTTTGTATGCTTAAATCTTTAATACTTCGCAACGGATTTTGATGCGGTTTTTTTCAATAGATAGAGTGATTCAAAAGGAAGGTCTTTTTCCCATGCGAAGCCGAGGCAGGTTGCTAGTATTTTATAAAATACTAGACTATTGTAACTACTGTTATAACGCGCCAAAAAATTAATTTTCCTAGATTTAACTCCTGGTCTCTAAGTATATCTATTCCAAATTAGAAAAGCATTTCAACAGACAGACAAACGTACAGACAATTGCATTTATAATATAAGTACTTCCTAGAGTACTATGGATGGATGTGCCCTCAGTAATAATATAATATTAAACTAGCTGACCCGGCGAACTCCGTAGCGGCTGAAGGCACTTTTCTCATCGTATAACCGTTCCCTGAACTTCCACAAATATTTCAAGACAAAAATTAACAAAATCGGTCCAGCCACTCCCAAGTTTTAGCCAGTTAATGGACAGCAATTGATTTTTATATTTCTAGATTAAGTATCAGTAAAATTCGATTGCATTTGCCAATGAGACGTTTGGGGGAGTGGTAGCACCTCAAAAATGCAATCACTACAAAAATAACTTAAGCTAAATATAGAATGTGATATATGACACACTTTCATGAAAGAAATAAGTCTACTTTCTGAACAGGTAATCGATCTTAGTAATGATTTACATATAAGGTATGTACTTGCAGTATGATTTCGGTGTTTTATGCAATATGGTTAATAATTATTTATTTCATATAACAGAAAGTATATCGAAACTAGGTTAATTTGCTTGACACAAACAAAATAAATACTCACATAAAAGAAAGTAAAGTTGACCTATAAAACCTAGATATCAATGCTTGAGATGCGGTTTCGAAAAGAAACTGACCTAAATATGCATTTTTATTTATATTAGGCGCATACTTTGACCATTAGGAGGGTGCAAATAATTTGTCATATGCATAGAAGTATAAAATCAGGCAGTTTTTTTAATTTGTGATCATATGTCATACCTACTAGCTGTTCTCGCGGTTTCACTCGCCCTTGGTGTGTATGTACTATAGCCTATAACCTTCCCCAAGAATCAAGCTTTTATATGCAGAAAGAATTTTTTAAATCCGACCAGTAAGAAAGAAAGAAAAAATGTTTTTTTGATATTACACAAAAACACTATGGAAAAAGTGAACAACAATTAACAAAAATTACCAAATTTGTGTATATATTAAAATGGTCCCCTCTCAGCATAATGTTGTGGTGAGAACCACAACGCTGGTCTTCCGAGGGCACCATAGGTTACAAAATAAAATTAAAAAAAATAAAATAAAGCATAACAATGCAAACATCACATAATTATACCAGGAGTAATATGTAGTTCCCAAGTTATAAGCGTTCAAACAAAAAACAAACAAACAAACTAACTCTTCAGCTTTATAATATTAGTACAGATGAGTTATTTATTAGTAAGTTCATTTGAAATCCAACAAAGAAATAAAAAGTATAAAAGTTCTCATATAAAATTTTTATTTTCCCCGCACTACCTCTGGGTATAATAAGCCTCCGGTTTTAAGTCCGCCCTTTACATCACCTAACAAGTTAAATCAATAAATACACCAAATTATTATTATTTTTATGTATTATTTCTCCTTTAACTATTTGATTTGGTATTTGAAGCTTTTATTTTATTGCAAATCCTAGTCGGTCTATATCAGCTATTCTGACTCACGCACCTTTTGAAATACGGTTTTATCGTCAATATTCCTGAGATTAAAATATTTCAAAACAAAACCACAAAATGTGTAGGAAATTTTTGCTGGATGCTGTAGCTGCCGGGCGCGGTTCGATAAAGCCATAATATAACACCCGCGTATGGCTGCGCCCGCGCAGTCTCGCGAGATCTGACGGTGACCACCAAGTTAATCGTTGCTTAGTCGGATCGAATATCGGTATTAAGAAATACAGTTCCGTACACATTGATCAAAATGGGGAAAAGTAAGCTATTTTAATATTTCTTTGATTATATTTGAGTAAAGGTGTCTATTTTTTTAATTTTATGAACAGCATTGGGATGACTTAATTTAATCCCATTTTCTCATACGGGTCAGCATATTTTGTAAGTTCATCCACTTTGTGTTGTTATTCGCTATTTCCCTCGAGCAGCTAAAGGTATATAATATTATTACAGTCTTCAAAAAACGCGCGTTCATTATTAGATACGCATGTTAAATGAATAATTCAGTCATTACATGACATTTATTGCTAAATTTTTCAATTTTATTTATACCAATAGATATTTTTTAGTCTACTACCTACTATGTATTATCATGATAGTAGATACCATATTATATTATTTCTCATGCACAGACCATTTTCAAATGAAATATATTCAAAAAGGAATAATTAAATATCAAATAATTCAGAAAAAAATAAAATTATAAAAAATTATAATTAGATCATTCCCTTCATTTCAATCATTAGATATCCAACTACCTTCATATTTCAATAAACTGAAGTAATATACTTATATGTAACTTTTTTAAATAAACTAACAATATGACACAGAAAATAAATCATAAGCATGCCTTTCATACCTACAATGAGTAACCAATTACCGGTCAACACATATATTAAGGTTAACTTGCACGGTCCTTGTATGTGGTCAAATTATATCGCACTTCCTTTAATTTTTAAACCGTCATAATTACATGTCAATGATTTTGTTACGCTGCTTATCTTAAAGCTTAGTGATGATGCCACAAATTTGTACGATCATAGTGAAAATAAGTCTTGTAAATTAGAGCCTATAATTTAATTTTGACTAGCTCTTCTCTCAACACATCGCTAAAAACTGCATTAAATTTATTTGGTAGATTTCTAAGAAAATCCACCAAATAAAACTAGTAGAAATTTGAAGAGATGCACAAACAAGTATAAACATACTACCAAATATTAGAATTAGAATTGTTTGAGTTTCTGTTGTTGTTGCAATGCTACTACCACATTGGGCTATTTGCGTATTTGCACAATTTTTTGACGAATAGACAAAGTAGGCCTAATGCAAAAGTTTTGGCAAACACCGTCCACATATGGTCAAATAGGCAAATATTCGTATACAAATAACCAAGTGAGGTAGTAGCATAAGACCATCGATATATTAGGAATAAAAACCAACATATGTTTTTCTTCAATCGCCGCGCCGCCTTTAAGTTATTATCTGTATACAGTTTTTTGTTTCAATTCATAACAATTTTTTTGTTATTTTTCTTCATCTTGACGATGACCCTCAAAATTTGCGAGTCCTGGATTATACTTATATTATTTTTTGTTCTTGGATCGAAGTTTTTAGGCATTAATTTTTGCCACTCGTTCTCAGACTATCTGTTCTAGGTAATAATATAAACGCATTTTAATAAATATCGAAAATACCTAATTTACTTTCCTATTAATTTTTAATAGGTGCATTTAAATGTTGGACCTGCCCATATTTTCTTATGTTTCTCTGTCTGGGTCTGGGGCAACATAGTCTAAAGGGCTGGATCGTTTTTATTTTTAATTTTCAGGAATTATAACATGTTATTTTTAATCTTCTTACCTTGTAAAATTTCATGCTTGTTTATTATTTATTACTCATATAATTCAGGTGTCCGACTCATAACTAATTAGAAAGTATATTTGTTTGTCATTCTTTAAAACGATGAAAGGAGCAATTCAAGCGAATTATCTTTGTTGACACACAGAAAGTATAGCAGTAAAAAGTGCTAAGTATTTGGTGGAGACTAACTAGAAACTAAGAAACTGGTCTCAACTCAACTGAGTTGAGACCAGTTTCTTAATCTTATTTATTTTTGTTTTTAAAGATTACTAGCTAATGAAGTTTCAAAAGCCTATTTCTTATAAATATATCTATTGTACTGTAATTGTACTGTACAGCTTGTTACAGATAATATTTATGTTTTTCGTACTTAAATGACGTACGTATTTATTTTTAAACCAGTTGAAACGATTTTAATAAAATTTCTACAAGACAACTCTGAAAGTATATTTTTCCCATTAATAATTAAACCAGTTTTGTAGTACTACAAAACAAAAATTAATAATAACAAAATATAAAGATTAATAAATCGCACAGTCGGTAATCATATACATGAAGCGTGATAGCATGGCACACTTATTTTTTATAACATAATTTTTCAGAAATTAATTGTTGGTACTCAACAATTAATTTCAGAAATTATTGTTGAGTACATTCCAGATTTGTTATCGTCTAGAGGCTAGACTAATGACTCCTCTTAATTGTTACATATTGTTCCACTTTTGATGGTCCTTAATTGAGATCTAATGACCCTGACACATGTGCTACATCTTAAATTAAAATTCATAGTCGATAAAACAGATAAGTAATAAATGAGTAATTAATTCATACAAAATACGCCTCTGTATTGTGTACTCGTAAGTACATATGAATTAATTTAAGTTTATAAAAAGGGTTTAGTTATGAGTAGTAGATATGCTTCGTAAATATGTTACTGGTTTTTTCTTTAAATTAAATACTACTCGTATATGAAAACTTAACTATATATCGGAATATTTACTTCGTTCATTGAATTATGATATAGTAAAACCGGAGTTTTTTAATATTGAAAAATAAAATGAGCTTGATGAATGAAATGAAGCAAGAATACGCTGCTTATTTGCACCAGAAAGAAATGCTAAGGAGTAGGTAAACGATTTTTCCCATAACTAATTTTATCTTTATATAATATAAGCTTTTTTCCCATGTCCTTCCCAATACTTTTAACTACCTATATGTATGCAAAATTTCAAGAAGATTTGTTCATATAATACAATAAACTTACTTTAGTATTTATAATAAATAAATAAATAAATATATAGGGACAAATCACACAGATAAGTAAATAATAGATAATATTAGTTGGGACTATTTTCTTCCTAAAACGGAATTGTCTGTATAACTTATCACCTAATCCTTGATTCTCCCATATTAACCAATACAACAAAATACCTACCTACCTTAGCAGTTCGCCCTGAAATGTAACCTTCCGAGTACGTTTTGGTCACATATAAATAAAATGTTAATTAATCACTGCATTTGTGGTCATAATGTCCAGTCTCTTGATTAGGAAATATAAACAAGGTAATCGTATGTTAAATATTTTAAATAAACAACTTTTGTTATTAAAAAGTTGATCTCTATTATTTATCTCTATACCTAATGTAGACCATTAATAAGTAAACTATTCGAAATTATCACGGATTATGTGTAAATTTATATATTGCTGCAATGACAACTTAATTAGACATTAGTTCCCCATTAGGATATCGATACAACCCATACAAAATTACAAGCAGTTCAAATATTTTATTTCAATTTTAGTGTAAAGAAAGGTCTGTTAGGGTCGTAGCAAGTGATAATCATTATTCTCTGCCTACCCCAGAGAGAGACATATGAATGACAACATATCATTCTATTTTTGTGCACTTTCATAATTAATATAATTGTAATAAATCACCTTTGTTTTAATTCCATCACATATGAATGAACTATTTTGGATTTGGTCTCACAATCTAGACACGCGGCAGCGTGTCAAGCCAAGTTCAAGCAAAGGAACTGGCTAGCCAGCGCCGAGTGTAATATTACACGAACCACTTGGTGCCACTTTTGACCCTTCTATAACTCGAAACCTCTTTAATGTAAACACATAAAACTACGTGTGTTTAATAAGATCCATCAGGACATGTAGAAGCCCAAATTTCATGAAGCTAGCTCAAACGGTTATAAAGATATGAAGGTCAAAAAGTTGTAAATTTTAGCACTGACTGACTGACTTATAGTACCTAAACCTAACCTACTTCCAGATGACCTAGAAGGATGAAATTTGGAATCCAGCTCGGAAGTTGTGTGTAAGCGTAGGAAAAAATCAAAAAATAAAAAAAAGTCAAAAAATAAGTGGTGTCCCCATACAAAAAACTTGTAATACCTACGCGCTAAACAACCGGCCAACAACGGTGTGTCGTCAGCGGCGCGCGGCAGCACACCAGCCAATCAGCGTCACGCTCTGACTTATGGTACAAAATTATAAGCGGTAGCGATTTACTTAAAATTTAGCGGGTCGGTTGGTTTATACCTGCATAGTAGTTATAGTCCACGGCTCACTAAATTAACAAAGATCAGTGCCCAAGGTTCGTTTCTCTGATTTCTTTTGAAAATAAGAAATAATATTTTGACGTATAAATTTGTTAGTTCGAACTCTTTGTACCCTAAAAGAAACTCCAGTGTGTATGTATACCAAGGTCAAGGCAATAGCGAAGTCTTATTGGTACCGATATATGTATGTATTGACTAGTCTAAGAATGCTGCTTGAACTCGTTCGCGCCTTGCACTTGTGCGCGGCTCACAGCGCTATACGACTTAAAATGCGAACGAACCAAAGTATGCTCTTAGCGGCGCTCATTCGCGCCAGCGTCCTCGTTATGCCCGGTTGTTTAGCGGAAACCCACCTATTAGATTGCGTTTAATGCTGCGTCGTTCGGAAACGCAAAAAAAAACATTAAATAGGAATACTTGCCTAGTTTTCTTTACAAAAAGTAATGATATCCCACCAAAAACATAAATGTAAAAAACGAGAGCCAAGTTCAATACAAAAATTATGCTTGGCGGTGAGCTTCGCCGCAAAAAGAATGGCGATCTAAATGAGTGCCAAGTTTTATGCAAAATCGAAATATGTTTTTATAGGAACAAAATAACATTATGAACAAGTATTAAACTCTATTTCTTTGCTTTATTAGATACCTATAACAATTGCTGTTATTTAAAAATGTGAGATCTTGAAGTAGGTCAGATTTGACTTGGCCAGTTTTCATTACATAAGTCATTTTATAAAGTTATTCAACATTTTAATTGTGTTAAAAACTGGCCAAGTCAAATCTGACCTACTTCAAGATCTCACATTTTTAAATAACAGCAATTGTTATAGGTATCTAATAAAGCAAAGAAATAGAGTTTAATACTTGTTCATAATGTTATTTTGTTCCTATAAAAACATATTTCGATTTTGCATAAAACTTGGCACTCATTTAGATCGCCATTCTTTTTGCGGCGAAGCTCACCGCCAAGCATAATTTTTGTATTGAACTTGGCTCTCGTTTTTTACATTTATGTTTTTGGTGGGATAAGAATTACGAAATACTTAGTGTACGAGTGTAGTGTCATAATACAAATTCTTTTGTTCCAGTATCTCAACACATGTTATCGGACATCGACAAGTTGCCTGGCGTACAACTAGGAGACTTCCTACTGCAGATTGAACTGGATGAGCCCAGAGAGTCTGTTAGGGAAATCGCTAGAAAAG
The DNA here is from genome assembly GCA_947044815.1 of Apomyelois bistriatella. NCBI lineage: Eukaryota > Metazoa > Arthropoda > Insecta > Lepidoptera > Pyralidae > Apomyelois > Apomyelois bistriatella. The sequence goes on from OX345688.1 coordinate 4,338,371, forward strand.
AACTGAGAGAGACTCCTGAAGTCGTCAAACCAGCTGTTGAAGAGTTGAGACGACTGCTCAAAGGTAATTTAAGCATTAGAAATCATCAATGCATATAATATGTCTGCTGTAGGTACAACTCTCGCTGATACAACGGAACAACAAAGTCCGCTCAATTTATAAAGACTATTATGTTATCTTATTAGGTAAAGATGCAAGTTTTTGTAATTTGATCAGATTGTGCGATATCGATGTCAATACCATTGTTTTAGTATGGATAAGCACTAGCACCTAAAATATTTAACTTGGGAATCCCCAAATACTTATTATAGAATTGGATTGGAAAATTTCCTTCAATTTCTGGTACGTTTTTCTGGAAAATAAAATCTTAAAATCATTTAACTTAACTTGTATTTTGGCATTTTGTTTATATTTTTTTTATTTCTATAATTAAAATTTACCAATTATAATGCGTTCTATGCGTTTAATATCTAAAATTAATTATTTTTGCAAGCAATGAAATCAGTATAACATTACAATATTTTTAGGTTCAAATTGGACAAGGAAGCAGTTTTCTTCTCCTTCGAAAAAAACTTTATTAAAATATTGTATGTTCATATCCCGTTTGTGTGTTGATTTTTGTTTTAATTTCATTATTATTTATGCCATAAGCCACAAGACGTCCACTGGACCTCTCGTAAATTTCCAGCCTGACTGATATAGGATACCTAAATATATCATAATCATTCTATGTGAATTACGAAAGGCATTTTTTTAAATTTATGCATAATCATTTTAAATTTCTTTATAAAAAGTACAATTTAGAAAGACGCAGGTAATTATAAGATTATTAATTTTAATTATGTAGTAATAAAAAATTAAAACAAAATAAAGTCCGACCTGTACAGGGCACAGGAAGTCATAATAATTATGGAAACTGCAATCTATGAGGGTTTCATGTATATAACCCACTAGCTGTTCCCCGCGGCTCCGCCCACGTGGGACTCGGTTATATCGCGCCCAAAAGTAGCCTATGTTTGACCTCAGGTCGTTAACTATATCCCTACCAAATTTCATCCCAATCGGTCCATCCGTTTAGCCGTGAAGAGGTGACAGACAGACAGACAGACAGACAGACAGACAGACAGACAGACAGACAGACTTTCGCATTTATAATATTAGTATGGATGTCTGTTAGTGTTAATTATACTTTAATGATCACTGACTGCTACTAACCTTTTATGCTGGAAAAACCTTAGTATATTATGTACTTAAGGCACCCTTACGCTTTCATTAGATAAGAGTTTATTTCTTGAGTACTCTTGAGTGCGATGCGGTTGTAAAAAAACTTTAATTTTTTACTGATAGTCATCTTACTTATACCTACACTATAAGTTACGCATTAAAAAAATCGATTTACGTCGAACATGCAAAACGTGCACTGAGGGTTCCTCAGCAGCAAGTCTTTGGGAAAAATGACTAAAAAAATTAAAAAAAAAAAACTGTACTGACAGGTTACATAAACGTTTGTTTTTTTAAGAGCAGTTTTTCCGACTGAAGTTCGAATCCCTCAAAATATACCAACTCTTACTTTATGTGTGCTACCTAAGTACCTACCTGGAAAATAACAAGACATTGCTTTTAAAGAGCCCCGGGCTCTGCAGCAATATGGATGTGGTATGGTGGTTGGCCCGATTGCATAACCGGGAAACCGCAGAAAAGAAAAAAAAACGATCTTCATTTTAAATTTATGTCAAGGCTCACGGAAAAGTGTAGGGTCGTATAAGTACGTTTGTTTATCGACGAATTGGTCATGATTAAAGGTCACTATATCTAAAAGGCAACACCAACATTCAATTTAATCGGTCGGATAAAAAAAATTGCGCGTTTTCCTTAATTTTTTCCGTAGTCTTTGTTTGGTTTAATAGATAATGTGTAGATAGGTACGTAAGTTTGTAAAAATCATCATGATTGTTTAATAATTCTATTAATTTGCACCTTAATAACTGACATGTTTATTTTGTTTCAACTCTTGTCTTCTTCAGCTACAATACAGTTAGTTATATATACTGGTTATTTGAAAGAAAACCAGTATCGTGATTATTTGACCTAAAAGTACCTATCTGATAAAATTAGAACCTCCATTAGCCTTGGGTTAATTACAGTTTTGTAATGATGTTCTTTACGTAGTCATTTCATGTTAAAGTTTAATTAATTTTAAATAATGATTCTGGCTTGACTATTGTGCTATTTGTGTAACATGTCTTTTTTTATTTTAGAAGACAAAGACTTATACGTACCACTGGACAGCGACGCGTGGCTTATAAGGTTTTTGAGGCCTTGCAAGTTCTACCCTCACAGTGCTTACGATCTGGTAATTATTTAGTACCTATTTAATTGAATCTTCAATTCTGTAAGTGTCATTCTAATGATGCAGGCACCGCCTGCAATAAGCTTGTGTTAGGTGGCTTAGATTACGGTAACCGCTTACCATGACATACGCCTCTTTACCTACTTTGTAGAATAATTAATAAGAAAATTCAATAACAGTTCCCTACATTAATAAAAAAAACTGAAAATAACACAAAGTTGTTTTATCAAATCATTTTTCAAAAAAAATGTTTCAGATAAAACGTTACTACGCCTTCAAGCTAAAGCACCACAAGCAGTATGACGGACTGGTGCCCAGCAAGGAGACCAACATCTTCAACCAGAACATTCTCACAGTCTTGCCGACCCGGGACCAATGCGGGCGTAGGGTCCTTGTTCTGGAGTTAGGAAGTGAGTGTCAAAGTTTATTTTTATCATGCTACTACCTCACTTGGCTATTTGTATACAAATATTTGCCTATTCCACCATGTGTGGACGGTATATTTGCCAGAACTTTTGCGTTATTCGCCTACTTTGCCTATTCGGCAAATATTTTGGCAAATTCGCGAATAGCCAAGTGTGGTAGTGTAGCATCACGTATTAGCTGACCCGGTGAATTCCGTACCGTCTGAATGCTTTTTTCTCTTCGTTTAAACCTTCCCTAAACTGCCACAAGTATTTGAAGACCAAAATTAACCAAGTCTGTCCAGTTATTCCCGAGATACTCCACCGACATGTTTTTTTTTTTATTTTAAAAGCACCATACAGAAATTATGTTTTATTCCACGCGATTACACTGTAAATGTTCATCAAATGAGATGACACTCAGTACCTATACATTATTATTACCACAATAAAATTACTCCTTACGGTATTGTCTGAAACAAAATAGTATATCATTAATGGCCGTGGATTTGACGTCATAATGCACACACATTAAATATACTCGTATATTTACCACCGTGTTATACGAACAATAAAAAAACAATAAAAAAAAATGATTTTTTTTAAAAACCATGCGTAAAACCCATTCAGGCATTTGCTTTTTAAAGCGTCTTTTGTAGTTTTTAAAATTATAATTTATTTTTGCATTTTTAGTGTTAATACTACTAAACAGAGTAGTAATCAGATGTTATATTTCATCCATGCAAATTTTCAACGTGGTCAAACGGTTTTAAGCCACTTAAAATAATGTTGGATCATTTCGTTACATACGATACAGGGGATGCTAAAGGCAAATTTTATCAAAATTGATTTGCAATAATGTATTAGCACTTTCACGGACAGTAAACGAGATAACAATAACAATGAATTGTTATCTACGTCGAGAGGCGTTACTATCAGCGAAAGTGTTAAGGTACCGTACATATATAACTGTACTAGCTGTTCCCCGTGCCTTCGCCCCGTGTGGGACTCGGTTATATCGCGCCCAAAAGTAGCCTAAGTTTGACCTCAGGTCGTTAACTACATCCCGACCAAATTTCATCACAATCGGTCCAGCAGTTTAGCCGTGAAGAGGTGACCGACAGACAGACAGACAGACTTTCGCATTTATAGTATTAGTATGGATATGGATATGGAAGTATAGATATGGAAGTATGGATTGTTGTGACTGGATGGACTGCACATACATATTACATACTCGTAATTAATTATAGAAATCAGAATGACGCATGTCCACTGACATCATGAATTATCTACATTATTATCGATGTGTTTATTTTCAACGTCCGTAAAATCCGGCTCATGGCCAGGGTCAGTACTTTTTGTTAGTGTGTTAATTTCTTTTGGTGCCTACTAATTCACCGACCAAAGTGACAAAAAACTAAAAGTCACGCGCCAGAGAACTCTATATATCTTCCGTGGTTATACATATATAACTGGACCAGGAAATAACTCTCTATTTTCTTAACTGTTTTAAAAATGTATTAGTATTTAAAAACAATATCTTTTATTGAACAAGTTTGATTCTTACTTTTGATATTTAATAGATCACGCATTACTTTGCGAAAGTCAAAGTTACAAGTATTTACCAAATTCCTTTGCGTGCTTCCGCCAAAAGTAAGTTCATGCAAAATGCTGCCGGCCGGCGCTCTTCTTTTTCATCCAAGAATAGAATAGAATAGAAAAACTCTTTATTGCACCAAACAAATGTATACATAATTTTGTTAAAAACTAGCTCCTCAGCTTACGCTTTAAGAGTCCAGGGTCCAATAAATACAAATTTTGGGTTGGGCCACCCTTATCACACAACTACCTCCGTGGTTCTGGTGGTGGTTAAAGTAATTGCCTGTAGTGCAGAGGGTCATTGGTTCTATTCCTATGGGAAGCATATTTTTTTTTTGTTGTTTCCAGTTTGGTTAGGGTATTGCAGGCGTGAATCACCCGATTACAAGGAAGTTCTAGTAGTCGTTAAAGAAACCACGTCCGAAGGCGAGAGGCGATTCCGAAGAACTTTGACACCAGGATGTGCAAGGACAATTGACCTTGTAACCCTCACGATATGATGATGATGTTTATAAATTATTCAAAATGTTCCAGAGAAATGGAAACACAACAAATGCTCGCTGGACGAGGTGTTCAAGGGCTGCGTGCTGTTCTTGGAAGCCGCCATGTTGGAACCGGAGACGCAGATCTGCGGCGCCGTGGTGGTGTTCGACATGGACGGCCTCTCCCTACAGCAGGTTTGGCAGTTCACGCCACCGTTTGCCAAGAGAATCGTTGATTGGCTGCAGGTAATAATCACCACAGATATCTTATTATTCCATCAGTCCGTGGTTTATACACAGGGTCCCTCCTTGAAGGAGATCTAGCGGGTTACGTACGCCCTTACCTAAATAAAACATACTGATTAGATATTAGATTAAATATTTGCAATCAATTATTTTGCTGTAACTAGTGTTAGTACCAAGGTAGTATTAATTTCAGTTTGAATTCACAGTTTTTATTTCAACCGCGATTTCTTTTGATCCCGGTTGACGGTAGGTCCGACTTGTGGGTTTTTTTACATATCGATGAGAATTCCAGCACCAACTACTTACCAGATTTTTAGCCAAACTCGCATAGAAGGCTAAATGGCTGCCTTTGCCCTTCTAGGTGACCTTCATTTCTCTATTTCGATCACGAGAATATGTTGACATAGAACTGACCCGTATTTTCTCTTGTTGCCAAACTAAGGGATTTAGACTAGAGCCCTGGATCAGGTGAGATAAGGCTCTCAAACTGAATAAATTCCTTTATTTCATTTTTCAAAATAATTTGCAGAAACTTTGACTGGTCATAAGAATATTCTAAAAGAATTCATGAGTAGAAAACTCAGAAATTAAAAAAAAATCAAATGTCTCAGTTTCTGATGTGATCGTATTTCTTTCAGGAAAGTATACCCCTCAGGGTGAAGGGATTATACATAGTCAACCAACCATACATCTTCAACATGGTGTTCCAACTATTCAAGCCGTTCTTGCAGGAGAAGTTGAGATCTCGAATCATATTTATTGGAAACGATCGGGATCTTCTTCACACATACGTGACGCCGAAATGCTTGCCGGACTGTTATGGAGGCACTCTCAGCCTGCCAAGGGTAACGGGCGCTCAGTGGTTGGAACTCTTGCTAATGTGCGACCAGGAATTTAGCGGTGAGTTGTTTTTATTATAATGTTTGTCTCAGTTAAGTCTCTACCTAAAATACCAAATAATTCATTTGTAACAAATAATAATAATTTAATTAATGAAAATATTACTAAGCAATAATATATAGAAAAATATCAGATTTTCCTTTCGGATATGAAAGTGGTAGGAAATTTTCAAAGGTCATGGTTATGTGAAAAGTTTCAAATTTATTTCAAGATTTTTGTAACAAAAAATTATACGTGATTCACGGGGGAAGGCTTCCTGTATTGATCACTAGATATCATCAGGGGGGAGGGAGCGAGTGGGCCTTAGGGGGATTAAAGAGTGCCAAATAATACTTCACAAAGCGAGCAAATGTAAAAATATTTTACAAATCTCGGCTGAAATAAAAAAAGATACATGCATAAAAATTAAGCTAAAATTGTTCTAATTTTCTGTATTATGAACAAATATTGCCAAACAACATTTTTTTTTATTTCTAATACTCAATTAATATTATTTTGTTTCAGCAATTAATTCGTATGGCTACAAGAAGAAGTAAAGAAACTGAACATGTTAATGCATGTGTGATATTTATTGAAACATATCGTGATAACTTTTATGAATTAAGCTCCTACCATCCGCAATATGAATGAATGAATGTATATTTACAATAACTCCTACCAGATAGTTTATTGCTGGTAAAAATAAAAATATTCGGTAGTTTTATTTTTTTAATAAGAATATTGGTAATTGATGATTAAACCCTTTAATCTCATAAAAAAAAGACATTCAAAGAAAAATTTATGGTCAAAACATTTCGTAAATATTTTACACATCCATACTAATATTATAAATGCGAAAGTCTGTCTGTCTGTCTGTCTGTCTGTCTGTCTGTCTGTCTGTCTGTCTGTCTGTCTGTCACCTCTTCACGGCTAAACTGCTGGACCGATTGTAATGAAATTTGGTAGGGATGTTGTTAACGACCTGAGATCAAACATTGGCTACTTTTGGGCGCGATATAACAAAGTCCTACGCGGAGCGAAGCCGCGGGGAACAGCTAGTAATTTTATATGCAAAACGTTTAATAAAATTACACGAAAAGTCAAACGTTTGTAGAATTTCATATTTATTATAGGTGCTAGTGTCTACCTGAATTGATAATATGTTTTATATTTCTGTAAACATTCCTTTTCGAATCATTCTCATTTTTATTGTTTTCTCATCTATATTAATAAGTAATAAGTAATCGCTTAAACTTAACTTCGAAAACTTAGGTCATTTAACTTCCATGTTATTGTATATGTTATATATTATTAAAACGTAACAATAAAATGTTTTTTATACAATAATAAAATAATAAGTTGCTCATTTCTAACAAAAAGAGAAATGTTTTTATTCAAATGATTTAAATAAAGTAAGATTTTGATGCTATGCCAAAAAATTTAATGTATATAATAACTGTAAAATAACATGGTTTTTACTTGGTTTTTAATATATTTCTTAAGGTATTTGTAAATTGAGCGAAATGGTTTTTAATTTAAAATTTTGTTATGTTTTATTAAGGGTCAAGAGTAAAGGTCTGAGTCTCAATATTTTCATAATGTCGAATATTAATTATTTTTGTGTAAGTATGTTTAGTTCATAAATACCTAGTACAATTTATAAGAGACTTTTAATGGTTTATAGCAATAAAATCATATCTATTTCTTATAGTTAGTAAGTAATATCTTTCAGAATTCTAAGATATAAGATAGAATTGAACGCACACAGCAAAGTAAATATTTTAATGTTCAAATTTTGTATACTTCGAATATAATGTTTGAAAAAATAATGTTTCTAAAAAGTCAATGAATTAATTGGAAATTAGGTATATGAAATGCATGCATTACCCTTTTTGTAAATTCGATGGCTAAGGCTGTGATATTAACTATTTCTTACATTTTTAATTACATGCCATATTAATCGCAACTACTCCTAATTTTTGATTTTGTATTAAATATATGAAGCATGTTATTTAAGAATCTTACAAGTACAACTTAATAAATAAGGCATACGTACAGGGTGAACATGTAACGGTACTACATTTTAAGAAGACAAAAATAACATCACATTTTGGAATCCTAACAATACTAAAATAGATTTTTCGAGAAAATTGTGTATACTCATAACTTAACAGTAAATGTGTAAATAAGTATGTACCTATATGAGAATGAGACATGAAGAGTTCATGGTTCTCATGTTGCTTAAAATTTTTCTGTAAGACTTTTACATGTTGGTATACGTAAATTATTTTTTAAATAAAATAAAATTAAAGTAATAAAATATCTTTTATTTCTCAGCTATCCCATTTACACAAAACCTGTACTACATTTATAAAATTTATACAGAAATCAAAGAGATAATTAAAACAAGGGTACATGTAAAATACACTATGATTATGGCAAGAATTTACGAAATGTGTTCATGTAAAAATATTTAATAACAAAATATGATAATAATTTCTATTTACCTATTAAAGAGATTATAAGTTTTTATTAGTATACAAATATATGTTATGTAAAAACATCTAGAAAGAATAGAAGAAAATATACAAAAGTAGTTGTTATAAAACAATGTAAATAAATAAATATATGAATTAGTAGACATCTACTACAGTCTACACAATTTTTTTTTGTTTAATTTGGTAGCTTTAACACGTTCGCGGAAGTTTTTGAAAACACAATAGAAGTTTTATTGTTATAACTGCTATAGCAGTCCTGTGTTCGCCAACGTGTTAAAGCATATTATCAGTAATTTACACGCAGAATTAATCTTCTCATAATAAACATTTTAGTAAATCTATACATATAATAAAACAGTAAAAATATAGTAATATAGACTAAAATGGATAGGGGGACACCTTTAAAAAGAATAATAGAAAGTATTTATGATCACGCTTATCTCCGAAAGTACTGAACCGATTTGCTTAAAACTTTCACCAATTGTTTTGTTTTAACTCGGCAAAACTTATTATATTATACTTATTGTCATTTGAATGAACTCAAGGCATGTTTGCCTGCAAATATATAGCAATTTCGAACGAAAGCACCAAATTGAAAATGTAATTCTTTCTTGTGTTGGTTATTGTCATTTGTATACCTAAAAGAAAACAGGGATTCCCGAAATCCTGCATATCGTGGTATCGCGGCCTGCGGCTAGTATTTTTAAATAATTCACCCTGTCTTTGAATAGTAATTGAATTATTATTATTCAATAGAGATGTAAAATATGTTACGATTAATTAATTAACACCTCATTTTTTATCTAGGTATAAGTAAAATTATCCAATCGATACTAAACTTAACTTTATATGTTTTGCTTGTTTCTTTAAAAAAATTCTTCAATTAAGCTAACTACTTAAATTGTAAAAAATATAGAACCTAAAAACATCTTAATTGCTCAATTTAGTTGATCTATAACAATTGACACTAATTTCTTAAACACGGCCATTACATGTAGTTCGTACTTACTATTAGGAGGACCCTACCCAAACAACAGGTACATAGATACAATGTAAAATAACACTAGAAATGAAACTGCTGGAATATAATGTTATTGACGAATAATCTTCACCTTTTGGAGTAACGAGAAGTATTATTTTTAGTTCCCTTTGCATACCTATTTCTTTTATGAAGTTTTGTACTTTCTTTAATATGAAATGTACCTACATAAATAAATGTTGTCCACCGCTTGTCTTTACCGTATTTCTTAAAATAATTTTATAAATCTTATATCGCAATATCACTTTGATTATCTTCGTTTATTTGCTTACTTCTTGTTATTATTGTTGTTTGTATATCCATACGAATTTGCCACTGAAAAAAAAGAAAATAAGCTATTATTTTATCAAAATATATTATCGGGATGATACCCATTGATGTATTTTCTCATCTTATTCAACAATAAGGCGTGCCTAATAATAATCAAGGCGGTTCCGAAGAACTCTGACAACAGGGTGTGCATGGTCGATTGACCTTGGCGCCTACTCGAAATGATGATGATGATAAGCAGTGACCGCTTGGCATCATAAGAAATCCATAGGCACTTTATATAGTATCAATATTTTATCGATGATAGTATTCACAAATTTATTTCAATTTTAAGCGTTAGTAGGTACTCTTATCTATTCTGTGTTTATATGTATCTTTTTCTTATCAAGTAATGCTTTTTAAAAAGGTATTCTTACCTTTAAAGTCCTCTTCATAGTGTTGTAACATCTTCCACAACACATCACCAGGTATTTCAGGGTCCGGCAAAGCTCCACCATGCCGTTTTCTGGTCGCCTTCGCATCTATATGTGCGAGTAGAGAGTCGAAGTTGGTCCCGTGGAAGTGGATGCGAGAACGTAGCTTCTCTCTCATGAATGGTTTGAAAATGGCGAACAGCATGTTGAATATGTAGGGCTGGTTGACGACGTGCACCGCTTTTAGACGTATTGGCACGCAGTCCTGGAAGATATTTATTTTTCATATTATCATTAATAAAACAAGTAGAAAAATATTTATTTTCGAAGATTGCATGCAAATTTGAGACTTAGCCACTCGTATGTTATTACTCGTATAGGTAGTATGTAATCTTAATTGCCCTTTAAAAAATAGACAATAGTTGAACTTAATGCCATACGGCATTCTCTGCCAGTCAAACCTTAGGACCAAACAGAAAATCGTACAGGTAAGTATATAAAGGTATGTTTGTCACCTTATTTTTACTGAAGCATCCATTCTACACACGTTACCACTTCTTCAAAAATTTGGTTTAAGTAATTAACAATTATAATAAGCCGTCCGGTTTCATTGGTGGTACCAATTATTATAATCATAGAAAATGCATTAAAAAATAACTATTCCGATATCTTGGATGGACTGCCAATGAATATTGGAATTAGAATGACGTCACAAACCATATTGCCAGTTAAATAAAAGCTTTTAATAATAGGTAATCATACGCGAAGCAATTTTTTAAATGTAGAAATCAAACTAGTTCTTCCAATAATAATTTATGTTTATTTGTTGTAGATAGATATCTTATAATCGCAGCAGTGAATTTTAAATATTTATTTATTCTACTACTTACTACATTATTTATTCATAAGAGTTAGATCATAGGACAAGTGTCAAACTATACCTGTATCCAATCAATGACCATCTTGGCGAAGGACGGTGTAAACTGCATGACTTGTGTGAGCGACAGGCCCTTCATGTCGAGGATAGAAATGACTCCATTAACCTGAGTCAAGGGCTCATCCATAGCTGCCTCCAGTCCCAGTTGCACTCCTCGGAAAACTTCCGTAAGGGATACTTTACGTGGGTTCCACCGGTCTGAAAAGTTATGAAAATTTCATTTAAAGTCAATTTAAATTTTCTTAATACATATGTATGTATATGCTGCTTATTCTATGCATCAGTTATTAAAAAAAAACTAAATCGATGTTACTTCGCAGAAATAGATTTCAGTAATATATCAAAGGACGATGTAAAACTACGCCGCATATAACAATCCAGTGACATTTTTTTTGTGCTGCGTATAATGAACATTTTCCGCCAAAAGCACTTATTTAGCAACAGATGTTGTAACCAATTATTATCTGTGAATGAAATTGCAAAATATTTGTCGGGCCTAAACGTGGGATTTGTAACGAGTAGTAGTCAATGACGAACGATTACAGATAAAAAAGTACATTTTGTGTTATTCCAGCTAATAATATTCTGATATTCTATGGTTTCTTCGAATTACGTATTTCGTTGATCGTGATTAGTGGATCTAATTTAATTTTTTTCTCGCCAGACCAATTTAATTTTCGGAACCGCCTCTCGGCTCCTGACCTGGTTCGTTTAATTAACGACAGATGGCAGCTGCCTTCCGAAGCACGGAATTGAACCATTGTCTTACATTATGATTATGATATAGGTATAATTTAATTAAATAAATAATAATAAAAAGAAACAAAGACTTATTATAAATATGTCTTTTTGTCTAGTAGATACGCTGCCGTCTATATTTGAGGTATGAACTTACATCATTTATTATTTTATAAAACAAGCGTTGTAATTAGGATCTTTTATTGGGGTTAATTTATCTGGACTTTTGGTAGGTCATAACATGTTTTTAAGCCATCAAGGCCACGCTGCATGGTAACGCGACCGCGGTTGGGCATTAGGGGCAACATAGAAAGTTAGATATGGGACCATTTATTACGCATACCATGCCAACCGATATCATAGCACATTGTAATTTTAGAAAAACTATGATTATGTGACCGATACGTCTAAAAACAATCGGCTATTATATATTATACTGGCTGTTGCGGTTTCACCCTAATAGAACTGCTTTATACTTAGCCTTTTTTGTCAAAATTAATGTAGGTAAGTAGGTACCTTTTATGGTAAAATAATAGAAATATGATAGTAAAAGTGATCCCAAATTTATTTATTATCGATAAATCTTCTCTACGAGTTTCAGATAATTTGATTTAAGTAAACAATAAGTTAGTTTGATCATTTTAGTTGTAACTTCTTTTATTATTTTTATTCTTCACATCAACAAAAAATCTACATATTTTATAAAAACCACTGTAGGGTTTTTATTTTAGCAAGTAAATAAACTATTTTTATATTGTTTTTTTTTTTGCACAAAGCATGTACATACGATCTGCTTATAACAGCTTTATTACTCTTTGATTAATTGAGTTAGGCTGTTACGAAAACACTAACTAGGTATTGCTGAAAACACTCTTAGATTAGAGGTTGTTGAATTTATTGCTATTGCTGCAAGCAAATACAAAGTATGCAGCATACAAAATGTAATATTTTCTCATAAAATATAATTAACCAGCTTTGAACAAAGGATTTCCTTGCGTAAATCCCTAAGGTAGCCTATATCCCTCTCTATAATTCTTTATTAATGTGAAATTGCAACCAGATTGGTTCAGTAAATAAAACGAAAAAAGGCAACAAACAAACAAATATACAAACTGACCTTCGCTATTATGATATAGTTATATAGGTAAGAAAAAAAAAACATCTTAATTTACAATAGTAATACTATCAATAATCCTTATTCATGCGTGATATATCACTAACAAATATTTTTTTCTATCGACGCCTTTCTCTAAAATATTTTTTTTAGTATTCTAGAAGTAGTTACGTGTACATTGATTTATTGGCAATAGCTTGCAACCAGTAACATAATCTCGCTAATTGAAAACCATTGCCAATATTTTTTAAATTTAATAATTTTTTATGTCTAAATTATTCGTCATCATTTATCATCGCTTTTCCGGTAGCGTACTATTTTTACAAACCTATATTGTTCCACTGAAGAGCAACCCATCCCCTTTCAAAGGTCTTTAAATACCGTCATCTTGCAAACAACTAATAATAAAAATAATAAAGTCCTAAATCATGTGCTTTAACTCACTTTTATAATCATTCCAACTACTTATATAATAACTTATCATCATAATAAATAAGCCGAAGATCCCTTAAATACCAGAAACCTAAATAAATATGCCACAATTGTTAGTCAATTTAAGCAAAATGATGTTTTTGATGAAGAAAAAGAAGAAGAAGACTTAAATATGAAGCACCTGAAACATAAATGTAAAAATTAGTCACAATTATTTATACATTGAGAGGAACTTGTGCCCATAGTAGGTCACTTGATGCGCCGCTGTTTATTTGAGTAACTTATACCTATGCTCGTACCTATATCTTCATCTACCTTTTGTGATCCACGAGATGGATTTTTGATGTAAGTAAAAAGAATGATGATATTTTGCTATACAAGATTTCAGTAAACACATTCTTTGCAATAATTATCCTATCTGCTTGATTTTGCATACTGTAAGTAATTAATTATTTATTATAGGTATAATATAACATACATACATATTTTTACTTACTTGGGTATATACTTTTATGATGAGATTATTTTTGAATCCTGTACAGCGTTTAAATAATAGAATGAATAAAGCTTGAATACTAAAGAAACCGTTTACAACTACGAGTATGATACTGCAAAAGCCACCACACTCGCACTCACATTTTTATGTAATGGTAAAAAGTTTCTATATTTAAAATTAATTACTTACTCAAAAATTACTATTACTTAGTTAATACAATTAATCAGGTCATTATAATGGTATATGTTCTGAATAAACTCGTTATTAGCTATAACAAACTATGGTCGTGTAGATAAGTCAAACAATGAAAACCGATTAGTCTTGGGGACTGTTACTTTTCAACATAGATTTTGAAAGACTAAAAATACGAGTGAGAACTAAAAATTCTCAAATAATTTTCGAAGCCACAAAGTTTTACATATCTACATGAAGTGCAGCATTTCAACCATTAGCAACGTGAGTGCGTGTGTTCCCCAGGCCTTAGCCTAAACTGACCACCTGACTCCACCACCATGATGCGCCGGCCGTGCTGGTCTCTTGGAGACAGGATAGACACGATGGACTCGTCGAACGCCGGCCGCACAGCCGACGGCATCAGGTCATGGCAATGCTCGGGGTGAGACCTTCTGAATTTGTAGTATGATTGTATCTGCACAGAAATAAACAAAAAATTATAAAGAAATATAGCGAAAAGAAATATCTAAATGTACTCATATGTAAAACTAATAAGCGACCAGTCATCCCAGGTACAACAGAAGAGATGAAGTTACGAGGACCGCTATTACGAAGGACAGCTATCCAAAGAACTGACTCGCAAGAGGTAGTACTGAGCAAAGAACAGGAGATCATTTTTATTATCTGAAAATCTGCTTATTCAAGCCTGCAATATCTTGACAGATTGAAAACAAACTTATCCTCTTGTTTGAACCCACGACTTATTACAACAAACAGGTGGAGGCTCACTACTCCGTGAGAAAAATCTTTAGATGTAGATGTATTTTTTACAATTCGTACATGGGAATGTTTTGTTAATCCATAAATTATTCCAAAAAATCTCTCTTAACATGTTGTGTTTATGTTATTTGTTGTATGAATAAAATCTGCATAAAATAAACACAGAACCGCTTATGAAACCACTCGAAAGCACGTAGGACTAAAAGAAAAGTTGTTAACCAATACATACCCTTTTGAACGCGCTCTCTGCGTAGAATTTGCATGGTCTCAGGAACTTCATGAGGAAGTCATCTTTTTCGATCGGTATCGCGAGGTTGGGCTCACCTACAAAAAGTTAAGTCATTATTATAAAAAAATGTTACTTTTTATTTATCACAGGTTACGAATTAGGTGGATCTTTTTGTGGTGCTTTATAAATAATTGCTGAAACAACGCTATGAAATAGATATTGGTTCCTAACCAAAGAAATTGGGGAGACTATTGCTTAGCATTGAGACAATATTAATTATGAAAATATATTAATTGTAATTAAAATGAAATGAAAAATTCAGAAATATAGGAGAAGCTTCTATCATTAGGTTCTTTAGGCAGGGTATACACATGGTATGTTACAGCTTTGAGAAAAGTACGAAAATAAAGCACATTAGCAAAGATTTTTGTAAAAATATTGTCACTTAGCAATTGCGTACTTATAATTTTGCAGTGTTTATTACTTTAGCACAGAATATAATAATAGTAGGTACTAACGTTTCAATAGGACCACACTATAGAACATGGACTTTAGAACGGGTAGCTAAGTATTATAGGTATTCTCACTTCAACAAACTTAATAAGTATTTGTATCCGTAATTCTTAAGTCGTACTTAATACGAGAAAATATATTATTATAATGTGCTAGAGCTACCAAAAAATGACATACCGAAAAATTATTATAAAAGTATATAAAACTAGCTTTCGCCCGCGTGAATTTCCCTCGGGAACGGTGCTGCGATGAAAGGTACCCTATATCCTTCTCAATACTTCTATGTGTTGCGAAATTTCAGGAAGATTGGTTCAGTAGAAAGAGCGTAAAAGCGTAACAAACAAACAAACTCACTTTCGCATTTATACCTAATATTAGTTAGAAAGTTAGGATTAAGATTGTTCTGCCTGAAGCACAAGTTAATCCTAAAGTCAAACCATACCAAATATCGATGTTAACTATCGCGAAAAGTCGTGGCTAAAACTATATTACGACATCAATAGATACATATATATTTTTTTATTATTAAAAAAATACATCATTATTTATCTTTAGTGTAGCTCTACTACAGACTTTAATAAATTTATTTTCTTTTTTCGTGTGAGGTTTATTTATATACATGGTTTTTGCACAGTCACACAAGATGATCTTCAGGTAACTTTTAACATATTATTCCACTGGAATTTATACAGTTCAATTTATTATAAAATTTCAAAGCTTTTCCTAGTTAATAATAGCTGTTAAATGGCATCCAATTACCTACAATGAACTACATAAGAATCACAAAGATCTCTCGACATTTATTAGCATAATAATTAAATATTTATGCGTTATTATGAGACTATTATTTCAACAAATTAGTTGCATATAAAATGACAGAGCCAACAGTTCGCGAGTTCAACTGTTATAAGTATTTCCGTACTTACATATTCATTATTTAAACAGCTACATGCTAATCATGTATAGGTTGAGTCAGAAGTTCTGTTATTATGTGTGATCTTAAGAATAGACCACTTTCTTTTCCTTTCTCTGTAGATATTGTGTCCTAGAGATGAGCGTTGAATAGACGAATGGTTTATTTCCACCGTATATCTGGCATTAAAAATATATACCTATATAGGTATGTATTCTTAATCTAGTTCCCGTTTATCATTCGATGATTAGTAGCTACATTGTTCACAACGTTGACGTTGTCATTGAATCGTGCAATAATAAGTAGATTAGTTTACGTTGTCATAGTTCATTGAATGTGTTCCCGTCAAAAAATTTGGAATGGCGCGCGGTGCGAGGCAATTTTTTTTAATCTATGGTTTCCGTCGACGACTTAAACTAGTCGAGAATTAGACCGTTTTATGAACTAGCCTAAAGTTGACGGAAAACGGTCTCGTCTCGTTTCGTTGACGACCCACAGTAGAAACTGCGACGATTAGTAGCTACATTGTTCACAACGTTGACGTTGTCATTGAATCGTGCAATAATAAGTAGATTAGTTTACGTTGTCATAGTTCATTGAATGTGTTCCCGTCAAAAAATTTGGAATGGCGCGCGGTGCGAGGCAATTTTTTTTAATCTATGGTTTCCGTCGACGACTTAAACTAGTCGAGAATTAGACCGTTTTATGAACTAGCCTAAAGTTGACGGAAAACGGTCTCGTCTCGTTTCGTTGACGACCCACAGTAGAAACTGTGTCTGTACCAATATTGGCAAATTGCACCAACTTAGCATTCGTAGAACAGGCGGACGATCATCAAAATAATGCTTAATCTTATCAATATCCCCCTAACGTCTTTGGAGGAAAAACATAACTTTATATTTTAGGTCCGCGGGCTTCAAGGCCATAAAACTTGGGAAACATCCGGGATAAAGCTTGGAAGGTGATTGGTTACCGAGGCCGAGGAGACCTTCCCTGAGACGATCTTCCAACGATATAAGGTCAGTCTGTTGCAAATTACATGTCGGCCAAAGAAAATTCTCGGCTCGGTAAGAAATAAGAAATTTTAAAACAACCAAAATTACTTTGTTATCACATTTCATCCATCCATACATATACATCATGTTGTACATCATGTGTTTTTATAGCCTTGAAGCAGCACTATACTTATATACACTCATAAAACTAGATATATTCAAATTATGCTCTCTCAACAAAGCCTTTGTTTTTTATTAACTCTATGGTTATAATCTGTGAATAATCACAGATTATAACCATTATAAAATGATCTCAGCGTTTTCCCGGTTGTATTTGAAGCAACTCTATGGTATAATCTGTGTTTATAATGATCTCAGCGTTTTCCCGGTTGTATTTGAAGCAATGTGGCGTTGGAGCCCAGGTTAGCCAAAATACAATGTAGTTTAATAATTTCCTTTTATGATGTACTTAGGACTTTACTAAATACGGCAATTATTTTGGAACTGCGCTATTGATGGAATCTGCCGCCAGTCGGATGGCTACAAAAGAATATCTACTTATTTTTTTGATATACACAATGTACAATCAACAACCGACCTCAGTTGATCATTTAGTTGGTATTTACGACATCTATTAATATAAATGGTCTATTAAGAAGATTCGTGATCATAGTATAAACTACTTTGTTTATAAAATTTACAAAGTATTTTACTAATTGACACTCGATTAAAATGTCAGTCTATGGCTTTTATTGGTTAAGTTGACCGGTAGTTACAAAACGCACATAAATGTGGAAATATTTATAATACAGTAGGTAGAATGCCATAGCCATTGCATAATCAGGGGACCAAACAAAGTTTTAAATATTTTACACTATGTTTTTTTATGAGTGTGCCACGCGATTTAACCATCCCGTTTTGGACCACACCTACTGGAATCACGTACTTTTCGGCATATAAACTATCTTTTAATCCAAGGTAACAGCTACCTCCAAACGAAATTTCATGAAAATTTGCCCAGCCGTTTGAGCGTGCAGAAGTAACAAAAATATTAAGAAACCCGCCTTTATAATATTAGTGGCATTGGATGGGAAGGTGGTATTAACAGTTTCAATGAATCACGCTTCCACACGCGCAAGTAGTAAGTATTAGTAGTTAGTATAGTGAGTTGCTTCGTCATAAAACGAAAAGAAGAAAACGTCACATTTTTCTGTGCCCTTCGATTTCTATTAAGTTGAGATTATTCTGTGCTAAGTACTGATCACTAAACAACTGAGCAATGATCGTGTGCAGAGTACGGAACGCACTTTATGCTCTGAATAAGTAGGATTACAAAAAAATAAAACTGAACTATGTCATAATGTGCTAATTTAGATTTTTACCATCTTTTTTAGGTAGCTTATGGATCACAAGGTCAACCAACGGTTGTTTTTGTATGAAATAACCAGTACTGAAGAACGGCAATTTTATAGGTCAATCAAAATTAGATTTAATAAAAACCGGTTTAGTGCAAGTTGAACTCGCGTGGAGAGGGTTCCGTACAATGCTAATGTCAGTTTTTATATTCAATTGTGTTTGTTAATGTGAATTTTGAATCTACTATTTCTTTCTAATTGTCTATTTATCATCTAAGCGAAAGAAAATAGGTATCTACGTAAACATATTATTAACCATATAGAAATTTTGAGAATGATTATGAGATGCGAGTTAACTACTACTATCGCTATCTAGAGGTTTTTTAGTGTTTAACTACTTTCCATAAGTGAACGACTTATATTGAATTTACCACTTCATTGTCAATTGATAGAACTCTTGTAGGTTTTACTGTTATCTACAGGCAATGAACTAAATTTTGTATATTTTCGAAATTTTAGGCTCAGTAGTTTCGGAGATCAGTGGAAGAATGGTCAATTTTCATCTTCTTTCATGAATAAAATCAAAACTATTTAAGTTACAATAGTAACAAAAATATATTTAAGATCTTTATAACAAGCCCTTTCATTTGATTGATGCGGTAAGTTTCGCAAAACTCTTTTTATTCCTTATTTGTCCCCGACAATGACCCTTATTAATTAAAAAATACACTTATTTATTTACTTTGCACATCTGTGTGTGCGTCATAGTATTACGCTATCCTACCAAATTTCATCTGTTTTGGTCCAGTAGGTTCGGAGATAATTGCTGTGACAGACGGACGGACAAAGAGACAGACGCACGAGTGATCCTATAAGGGTTCCATTTTTTTATATTTGTACGGAACCCTAAAAATCAATTAATTTTAATACGCCCAACATTTTTCTTTTTAAAAAAGGTAAGATTCGACACCATGATTGATTTCATGTGACGCGATGTCAATCTGCATATTATTTATCTCGTTCCTAATACTCAATTCAAAGTCTGTATCAGTCTATTTCTCATAATTAAAAAACAAAACATTACATACATGACCTCTGATGTCGGTAAGATTTAAAATGATGTTCGCCGTTGCGCGTAATTACCTCAATAAAGTTGATACAATGAGTATCAATTTATAGGCACAATGACCAACGCTCATGTTGTTTTGTTAGTGAGGATGTCTACTTTTGAAGATATGAATATAAAGTCTAAAATGACAACATAAACTTAAATTTTTTGAAGACGGAAGTATGAATGATATAAGTACCTACACAAAGCTATGTTTAAAAATGATCCCTCTGTTACATGTATGAAGTAAAAAATAATTACTACCCTTAATATTTTTTTTTTTCAAAATCATACACAATTTTGTAGCGATTCATTGAATAGGTACCACATACCTACCAAATTTCAACCTTATGGCAAAGCATAAACTCATTCAAGACCTTAGTTCAAGACTTATCTATAGACTATATAGAGACTGAATAGAATGACTGTGACATACGGAAAGACGGACATAGGTAAGGGTTCCGTTTTTGCCATTTGGCTACGGAACCCCTAAAATGCAGGTGAAGTCACTATTTTTTTAAGAAAAATAGCTAAGACTTTCCCTAGGTTTTCCCTGACTTTACTTAATGAAATATGGTCAAGTACTGTGTTTTGTGTGGAACTTTCATTAAGCAAGGGATTATATAGTTCCAAAGTTAGTTTTATTGTGATAACATGATTACTCGAATTTCAAATATCTTAAATAAACAATATTATGTCTAATGTGTGCTTGAAAACAATATCTTAATATATTAAAAGTTACAACGATGCTTCTTACTGCGTAGTGTAGATATGTCGATACGTTGAGATAACGTATCGACATATCTACTTAGGTACTTAAATTTGTCGAATTCTCTATGTAGTGGCTTATCTTAGTAATGTCTACTATAATTAATAATTACTTCACTTACTTTAATATAATCTTTGTTTATTGTTTTTTTTAAACAAAGTAGTATATGATCAAGTAGTGTATATAGGTATGTAATAAAATACAATATTTAATATTATTAAGTTAATGGTAGTATCATGAATAAGGTTTTAAAAAATAATTTTGAGTTTAAGCTTAACTTCAACCCTAAGTGCAACATTCAGGTATTAATGAGACTAAAAATAAGTACTTAAGCTACTTAGATCATTTATTAAGCTATTCTAATTTAATGTGAGGTATACATTTAAATTTAATCTTTTATAGAACGAGCGTCTATGTTGCAAAATTGCTAGGTTTAGAAAACAACAATAAAAACAAGAGGCAAAATCACAAAGAATACTTCGCGAAGAAGGTCAAACTACAATAGTATTTTTGTGTGACACTTTTTTGTGTACTTTGTGTGGTTTTATATAAGATTATTCTTAAAACAAAAAAATATATTTGCTTTATATTTTATAAAAAAGTATATAATAAATTTTAATGTATTTAAGTGAGCAGATGTAGGTACAAATGCATCTATGTATATTTTTAGAAAAACACTACTTTCGTAAGCCATATTTAAATACTCGCTATACTAGTCTGTTACCTTTTAACAGTTTTCTTAACTCTTCGATAGCTGCTTTGACATTTTCTGGAGTTTCTCTCAATTCTTTCTCAGCTTTTTCTAAGTAAACTTTGTCTGTGACTGGCCCGTTCTCTAGCTGGATCTTATTTCCACCCCACATCACAAAAGGGGTACCATCGGCGTTAAATTGCAACTCCATTTTGTTTTGTACTTTATTAATTATCACAATAAATTTCGTCACACTCCTATCATAAGTTTATATTGCGTCTATCGCAACAGACTTCGAGACCAACTCTGCAACTTTAGTATTTCGACAATCTTAACCCCTTCACTCGCATTTTTATTTCGAAACGACACAGATATGAGTGAAGACGCGGGATCTATACACGCGCGATAGCCACACTAGTTTTAGTTACAGGGATTGTATGGAAAGCTCTCAAAGGTTGTTTATGTGCATGCGTTTGGGACTGGGGACAACGAAACCGAGTGCGTTCGGACTAGGTACGCTTGATGTTGTGACTGACCGGCTTTCGGCGCCCGCGCATCTTAACGGTATCCCATCCCACCTCTGACACCAACAGACGTTCGCCGCTCACTCCTGATCTCAATAGTTAGGGACTACAGATCAACCACTTCCACATAAACCACTAAGGGCACACAACGTGCTAAAACATTTAGGTGTTTTTATACAATAACAACAATTATCTTTAGAACACCACGATATTAAAATTAAAATGATAAAGAACGTTATCAGTGTCGCACTTCGACCAATTGCAAATATCATTCATTAGTGATAATTGCACTAGTTCCGAATGTATATTGATTAGGAAAAGATATGACTTACTCAAGTAATTTTTTTTTATTGATGAGCAATTTACTACTTAAGAACTCCAGAGAAAGCCATTTACGCTGGTGTGGACTCATTGAGATGCGAAGAGAAAAACCCTATAATACTAAATATCCCTGAAAAACCTAAGGGACTACCAGCTACGTGGGTAAAAAACATGGAGAAAGAGTTACAGAAGGAAAAGCTAGACGTGAAGACAACCCGGAGTAGAAATCTCTGGCGCAAATGCACGTTAGGAGATCCGACCCCAGATGAACTGGGATAAGTGGTAGACAAAGAAGAAGAGCAAATAAGTATGTAATGTTCACAATGAGTGTGTGTGCCCAAAAAAAATCACATGAGTGGAGTTTGTGCAGCATTCATAGACTTGACTAATGTTTACAGGTATGTATCCTCTTTTCCTAATATTACAGAAATTAAATCGAATTAAAAAAAATCTTAAGAATAAAGAAAGTTAATTAGGTACTTACATTATTTATAAGTATATAAGATTTTTTTATATAGGAACAACCTACAATTAGGTACTAGGTATATAGCATTCTATAGTCTGTAGTTCTGTGTGTATGACCAAACAAATCAGAAATAAAGAAAATACTATCTAAAATCCCTAAATTGAAAGAAATTCGTAAGCATTTTTCAAGAAATTAGTTTCTGTACCACCGAGAAATCAGTTTGCATATGTAGGCACACTCACACTACTCTTATTTGAAATAACAACGCCTGTTAGTTTAATAAAATAACTGATGCACTATGGTGCCTTTGCTATGAATCAGAAAAACGGGACATAATTGACCATTACGCCCATTTTTCACTTCAGCCACTTTCTGTGCCTACCTCCTGACTTGGCTTTAGGGAGAGCAGATCAATTTTCTTTTATATTTAATCCGATTTAAATGCGATTCATGGTTTCCTTTACCCATAGCCAAACTTGTTTCAAACTATGGTTTAAAACTAAGAAAGTGAAAGAAAATGTTTAGTTAAGAAACGATGAATAGTTAGAAAACCCAAAACTTTGTGTGGCTCTATCTTTGGCGAACCGTTTTGCTTGGCGCAAACATAGGTATATGTGAGATCGTTAGCACTGCTGCGGTCGACGTTATGGAACTCAACATACTGAGAACAACCCAATAAAGCACATAAAGTATTAATTATATATATTTTTTATGACATGACCTGTATGAGTTTCTTTTTGGTCCTAAGGTTTGACTGGCAGAGAATGTGCCTTAATACACCTTTTGTATTTATTTTAAAGTGCAATAGAGTTTAAATAAATAAATAATAGTACACTACACGCTGGTGGGTTTTGTTTAATGTATATGATACAAATAAAACTTAGGTACCATAAATAACGCCATGAATATCTGTTGGTACTAGTAGTAGTATTTATAGTATTGCTGGTAGTAGTCATAGATTTCAAAAAAAATGCCGTAGAGACCGGGTGCGATTCCAAATTCTTTGCTAGTAGGTAGGTATAGCATTCTATAATCTATTAGTACTTATTACTTACATCTATTACAAGTGTAGACAGAAACATCCAACAAATGTCCTCCAGGAAGGTTGACTGTTGACTGTTGACTACTATTACACTACATAGAAAATAAAACAGTGAAATTAGGACCTTATTAATAAAAATAAATATCAACTTTTATTACCAATAACCTTTAATACATTTTTAATTAATTGAGCAATCCAGGCATAATAACATTACGTATGCTACATACTTATATACCTCAGACTAATATACAAATTATACAACTTTATTTGGAATGTTATACTTATTCACTTTCAAAACAGTTTGTACCTACTTATATCTACGAACAATAGATGACATGAACAAAAAATTCTTTAAGCGAGTAAATTCAAGGCACATTGTTTTATTGCATATTTATTAACGATAAAATACATAAAATGTTATTTCATCCCCATGCCCTATTAAAAAAAGAATCATCCAATTTATAGTTTGTACGTCATTTCAAACAAAATTGAATAGTAAATAATTTATTATCCTAAGAGAAATTAATAAATATCCCACAACATATGATAATTTTATTAAACCTACATTTACACCACAGCTTAATAAATTATAAATCTAAAATAATGAGAGCAAAAATGTCTTAGTGCTGAATAAGTGCAATAGTACACTCGCATTCACAGCCTGATCAAATCTATAGCTAACTACTACTAGATCTATAGTTAAATAGAGAATTAAAAAATATTCATCATACAAATAAAATCTAAACACATTTTTAATAATAATCTTAGAAAAATAATCTGCACAAAATACACTGTCTACCCTCACGCTCTTGAATAACTGTAGGAATTTTGATTTCTATAGTAGCAACGTTTTCTTAAATAAGTATTAATTAGAAACGTAGGTTGATACTCCTTCATATGCACGTGGTGCTCTTTATGTTATTTTTCTAAGATTTCAATACAATGTTATGTTGAATTTCAAACCAAATATTAGAATATTTTTGCAAAAAATCAGAAAATACATAGATAAATTTAATAAAAATGAGAAAACTCTTTGTTTAATAGTTTAAAAATTGTTCAGTAAGAGTACTTGTTTACAATAAATCTATCTACGCAACTTGGATCTTACAATACCTATTTTAAGTATGAAAAAAGTTAATACAAGATAAGTTTCCAAATAACAGTCATTCACTCCAGACATAAGACATACCTACACTAGTAATAAACTGCATAGTATATTACTTAAATAAAAATATTGTAGATTATTTTCAATATTGCCTTCTACATTGCTTATCACATTTATTTAAATAATATTACAGACTGAATTTGGCTTCAAAAGCTGCTGCATGTCCACATTGTCATAATTAATTGCATTTTGATAACTCCAAAGTTGAAGATATTTGGCTACCATCCAACCAAAGAAATCCCACAAAGCATGACTATACGAAAAAATATCTTGTAACATATTGATAAAGGTGTCAAATTAGTAACGAGAAAAGGCAGAAAAACAATGGATGGTCACGTGACAGGACAGATAAAAAGGTACCTACAACCGAGATAGGCCGTACAATAAAGCAAAATGGCAAATACTTGTGAAAATTCCCTACAAGGAGTAGGATGAAGGAACAAGGACAACAATTTGAATTAAATTTTTAATCTGATTCGAATAATGTACCTAGATGACACACGCAAAAAGTAGATACTTAGCTATTCTTATGTTTATCAAAACCTTTACAAGTCTTTTTTACTAAAACTATGATCCACATTGGTGCAAATAAAAGAACGTTCTCAGCACAGTAGCTGTATGGGCTATGGCTTAGGAACGCCTTGCATTTATTCCATATTATACTACTGGTGCTCTATACTTCATGGCAATCAATTAACTAAAATTTATTTACACTAAAGACAATATTTACTTTTAGTAACAACTTGCAAGTGACTCTGCTGCTATGTTTTTATCTGAAATTGGCTCATAACTTTATAGATTTAAGAGTAGTAAGTAAAATTTTTAAAAATCATACTTATTTGTAAAAGTAGGGAGACAATAGTTTCGCCAAAGCTTTTGTAGACTTTTTGATAATTTATTATCGTAGGCTTTCCTTGTTGCACACCATTTAGTAAAATCCTGCATTAAATAAAAAATTGTAATTTTGACAGCAGATATTAAAAAAAGAAACATTTTTATACCGTCTTTTATCGTCGTCTTTAGGTAAGCAAAACAAAAATATAGCTGTTTATCAACAAGACATCGTCTTTAGTGTACCTAACTAAAAACTACGCTTAAACAATTGATGTCTACTTCTTGACAAACCCGAATTTATCCCAAGCTTTTATATGAGGCAAGGCATCATCGATGGCAGGATACCAGTCCGCCCCGGAGTAATCAATGGCTGGGAGGTCGCCACCGAAGTCTGCGGGCAGGTGGCTTGGAGGAATGAACTTGTGAAGAGACGACATCTTGGAACCATGGAAGAACATCTGAAAATGTGGGTAAAGTTTTGTTTTACATACACTGATATTTTTGAGTTTATGATAGCTCCTTGTGTGTTAAGTAGTTAAGTAGATCTGCTGCTAGACTAATGATTCATGATAATAATTACGTCTTTAACTGTCTATGTGGTTTGAGCGTTGGCTGGACTACAAGGTCTTAAAGCTCAAAACTAAGAGAAAACACACTTGAGGCAGTTGTTCACAGTGAAGTTAGGACATTGTAGTGTGTCTAAT
Source organism: Apomyelois bistriatella (assembly GCA_947044815.1). Classification (NCBI taxonomy): domain Eukaryota; kingdom Metazoa; phylum Arthropoda; class Insecta; order Lepidoptera; family Pyralidae; genus Apomyelois; species Apomyelois bistriatella. Next base: position 4,364,854 of record OX345688.1, read on the forward strand.
AAAAAGATAACTAATATCTAAGCCGTAGATCTCATTGTGGTCATCAAATCAAGCCACTTAATATAAAAACTCACTCTGCTCTTCAACTTCTCCCTAACAAAAGGCTTGAACATGTTCCACACGACGTTGAAGATCATCGGCTGTCTGACGACGTGGACCTCCTTCAATCTCGACGGCATCGCGTCTTGGATGAAATTCAGCATCCTTCTGGCGGCTGCTGGAGACTGGGCCATGACCTGGAATCAGGTGAATTTATTTCACTTCATTCATTTGTTTACTTCAATTTTCCTCCAAATTGTTTTTGAGTCGCACAGGCTTTGTTTCTCCCAATTGTTGATTGTTGATATCAACCCCTTCAATTTTATATTTTTTATTGATGTAACAATTAAATTTTAATCTATATATATAAAGGAAAGTCGTGTCAGTTACACTATTTATAACTCAAGAACTGATTTGGCTGAAAATTGGTGGGGAGGTAGCCTAGAACCAGGAGAAGGTACCTTTCATCCCCGGAAAAGGCACTGTTCCCGAGGGAAGTTAACGCGGACGATGCCGCGGGCAATAAGTAGTAATTTATGTTAAATAGAAAGCAAGTAGTCATCTGAAATAATTCGGCAAGAGTAGAGTGAGACATCCACAACCAGTATCAAGACACTAGATTCAGACTGATTTACTGTGCAATCCTATAAATAGAATTGACGAGGACAAAGCTTACTACAATTTTATGGTCGAAAAAGACTAAAAAAATGAATCACACGTACTTTTTGACTAGCTAGCTATGATTTTGATGAAATTTTAAGTTAAAACCCAGGGTTCAAATATAGGTTACCTTTTGGCGCGGTATAACCGAGTACCAGGCGGGCACAGCCGCGGGCAACTAGTAATGTTGATATTTTAGTAAGGTAAGCAAGTAGGTATATATACCTAGGCAAAAGTCGTAGAATTAAGAAATAGCGCTTAATAGTCTATGGCAAAAATAGATTCATAAATATCAAGAATTATTTAAAACCAAATGTCAGCTTAAAGTTGTTTGTTTGTAGTGCATTTACCTATTAAACAAGTAGGTATAGGCAAAATGCCAGAATCACTAAAGAACAAACGTGTTGTAAGAAAATTCAGCACTGCAAACAATTTACATATTTAAAACAGCATTACGCGTTGGTTTTTATCATTGCTATAAGTAGCTAAAGAAAAGACAAAATGGTTTTTGATCTATAATTAAATAAAAAGTTGCTTTTAAATCAAAGGTGATACCATCCTATATCACCCATCATAATAATATACTTATACTGGCGTCGCACGCGTAAATTTCGTCGGGAACAGTGCCTTTTCCCGGGATGAAAGGTGGCCTAGGTCCGTCTCAATACTTCAATGTGTATGGGAACTTTCAGTAAGGTTAGTTCAGTAGATAGTGTAAAGGTAACTCACTTTTGCATTTATAATATTAGTTGGGAAGTTGGGATACCTCTACTTAACACTTTTGCTGACAGTACTTAACGCCTTTTATTGTTATCTCGTTTACTGTCCGCGAAAGTGTTAAATTGTTATTATAATTTTACGCACCTAAAGATCTATCAGTACGCAAAATCTAATACTTATTTCTAATTATGTGTAGCTTGCTTAGTTTCCTACATCACCACAAAATCCTGAGTTCTTCCCCAGGGCCCAAATTATTTCCATACGAATCTCATCTAGGTAAATCAGTTATGCGGTTTGAGCGTAAAATTAATTATAGACAGACAACTAGACAAAGGTACATTTATAATTATAGTCGTAATAATAGAGATTGTTTTGCGAATTGCGATGATGAACTTTGACTAACCCTGGCTAAGATGGCATCACAGTTGTATAGGATGACCTGATTTCGGCTGACCACTAGAATCGACCGCGTAGGTCAATATTGAAGTTCACACCCATGTCATATCAACAAAATACAGAACTAATACTTATTTACCCAACAACCATGATCTTGATTCCTTAAGAGCCAAATAAACGCGCTTCCTTTCACACGAGCAAAAGGATATAACAAATATTGAATTACCTATACCTCTATTTAATCAACTGAGGCATACAAAACACGGATATTTGTAATTTTAGATAAGAGGTGAGTAAACGTCAATGATTCGACTGTCTTCCGTGAAGTATTGGAAAACAATACCTAAGTACCTACATTAAAAATATTTTAACAGGTATATGTTCAACATAAAGTGTACATATTTTATGTATTATGTACGACAATGACAATTGTTCAAGGTTATAAAGTAAGGATATATTTATAAGAAGTTAACTACTGAATAGAATCAGTACTTTGATAAAACAAGAAAATATTTTCAATGGATAACACAACAAGGAAGTATATTGTTTAAATAAAAAATATTATTTCCATATTTTTCCCAAAAAAAGGTCGACAGAATTTTTTATAATTTTTGTCTCTGTTTGTGCAAAACATGAGAAAACGTTGTAAGCGCGTTAAATCTTAAACCTTGGAACATACTACGTGAGGTCCCTTGAATCTAAATGCGCAGCCTTCCCGATTTTCCTCACTCTAAACCCAACTCGCCGTGTATGAGTCAATCTATTTTTATATACCAATACTACTAAAAATAAATGTAATACTTACTAATTATCCGGTAAACGTAGGTATCCCTCAAATCAATCCCACTAATAATTTTGACCCCTTATGTCTGAGCTCCGAGCTGACTGATAGATTCCGAAATAAATCTAATGACGTACTGAAACCGTACATGCAAAAAAAAGTAAAAAGGTAGAGTAGGAAAACGGAATAGTAAAACTGATCAGACGAACAAAATTCAAAGAAGATGAGTAGGAATATTTGCATAAGCAAGAGTCAAATGGTGGACAGCATTGCGCCAAAGAGGAGAGCATGATAGAAAGGGAAATCGCATGTATTTACCAGTCCAGTACTCAGCCATAAATAAAACAGTGACATGCCGCACGTGATCGGATTACCAAAATGAAAGATTTTCTCAACATTCAACTTCCGTCGTGCACTTGACCTTTCTTTGGTGTTATTCAACGTGATCGGATTATAAAAAGGTAAATAAAGACATCACCTTCCGGTAAGGATAACTAAGATCACGGAGGATATTTGATTTGACATTATCCAGTAGTATTTAGATTAAGAGGCTGACCTGTGCTATATAATCACCCTTTAATTTGATAAATAAATTACATAGATAAAAAGATTGTACAAAAGTGGCACACCATTTTGTCGCATCAAAATTAAGCTACATTTTGCGACCAAATGGTGGACATACCTATCATCTTTACCTATTTTAATGATTGAGCAATGCGATACTTTGTACGCTTCAAATTTATTAATGCTATAAAATATGGATTGGAAATTAAAATGTAGAGTCATATTTATACTTACTCTAATTTACTTATTATTTAAGATCTATCTATTAAATATCCGTTTATTTAGATTAAAATGGAGATGGAATGAGTAATAATTTACTTATAAGTATCTCATAAGATAAAATAACATACATTTAGGAAATCGCACGCGGTCATATTTTTTTTTAATCTATGTAAAATAAGATTAATGTGTACAGCTAACACGCACCGGCCATCAAGGAGTTTCGCCTCTTCAAAATTTACCTCGGTGTAACAAAGAGAGGTCGCTCAACCAACTCTACCACTCACCAACGCTAAGTAAGTAGATCTTCTTTTTTTATACTATTGAGTACACAATCTACACAACACAACAAGCATGCGGCCCACCTGATGGAAAGCAGTTACCCCAGCCTATGGACGCCTGCAATACTAGAAGGATACTTCTGCCATTACCATCTACGCTCTACGTCCTATTAAGTAAATAGAGACGTTATTTATTTGACGTACTTTAGTTCTCTATCTAGATAATTTTCAGCTGGCCTAAGTTACCAAAATCTCGGTTGGAAATGCTGCCAATCCTCAGTAGTGTGCAGGAAAATAAGCTGGTATAAGTTTCAATTAGAAATCCTATAAAAGCTAATTTCATTTCTGTTATTTATATAAAGATAAGTATGACTAACTACTACATATTATGTTTCTATGCAAGTAAATTTAAACCGATAAAGAAACAATGGAGGGAACGCTCAACAGACTGGTCACTAAATTCTTTGTTAATTGTTGAGAACACAAGTCTTTGTTGAAAAATGCTGTACTTTGGAACATAAATGTTTGATGCCCTTTATGATTAATTATATTTCTAACGCGTATTGGCAAGAGTTGACTCGATAAGAAAAAAATACATTTTTATTGTTTCACTATTTTATGCACATGCATTATCTCCTCTCGCGGAGCTATAATTTTTTTTATTAAAATGAGTGCTGTTTTTTTTATCCCTTGTTTGTATTTCATGTGTACCGTGGACCACATAAAAAAATAACCTTAACCAAACCTACCTAACTGACCTTAGGTGTGTGTAAGGTAAATAAATTAAATACATAAACAAAAATATCAATATTGAAACTTCCCGATTTCTCGTATTTAGTATTTATCGCCACATGTTCTACCGAAATCTATTATCTATATATTAACACGGTTTTTTTCCAATAACAAGTACACTGACTCAGAATACCGATAATGTTACTTCCTGAAACAAATATTGCAACAATCATTGATCCAATAAAGAGGACTGAACAAAGCGTAGAGGTCAATGACGTTGATCTTTTGTTTTACAGTACACGTGGACGTACAATTACACATCTAGAATTAGGCGAACCGTAACAACACTGCAATAGTAGAATAATTTTGCACGCAATATGCTGTCCGTAATTTACGAAAAGTTAATTTTATAAGATTACTTGAAAAGTAACGTTGAGATTTAGGGATATAGATAGTTATTGATAGAATATCGAGAAGATATTTTACTAATATAGGTTACATACATACGCACGCGTAATTATGTCCAGCGGGATCGCACACTTGGCCAGGAAAATATTCTATCTAATATTGTATTTACTTACAATTTATGGACAAGGTCCGAAATAAATGATATTTATTTGTTTACTAACATGCAACGACAGAATAATTTTCAAAAAAGGAAAAGTAGAGGCTCGCATTCCTAAATACTTACTCTTCCTAATACTTGCTAAAGTGAATATGTATAAATGTTATTTAAATGTATACTTATTTTTTATTGTTATATACTTAAATGTTATTTATACATATTCACTTAAAAGAACGCAGCGTCGTCATGGAATTATTACTAAATACTAATTATGTTTAACAATATAGAACTCATAATCATCATTATATCGAGTAGGCGTCACGGTCAATCGACCATGCACACCCTGGTGTAAGAGTTCTTCGAAAACGCCTCTCGGCCTCTGACGTGGTTCCTTTAACGACTACCAGATGGCAGCCGGGACCAACGGCTTAACGTGCCTTCCGAAGCACGGAATCATCTTTATTATCAGACAATCAGGTGATTCAAGCCTGCAATGTCCTAACCAAATTGGAAATAACCAAACAAAGTATGCTTCCCGTGGGAGTCGAACCCATGACCCCCGGGTCTACAGGCAAACGCCTTAACCACTGGACCACGGAGGCAGTTATACAGTAATATATAACTTAATTAATATAATAAGTAAACTACGGTTCGCGAGCAACTCCGGGATGTGTCAACAAGTAATTATACTTACATAGTACCAATATAGATAAGTATAAGAATTTTATAATAGAAACTATTAAACCTACCTAGGTATACCTAAACAGATTGAATATATGCCACTAGCTAAAATCTTAACTTTGATGGATACAATTTTAGAAACAAGTAAGTAAGTAAGGTACTCTAACTAGGTTTCTTAAAAAAAATTTTTTTTGAAAATTAGATTCCATTATTATGACATCGAAGTTTGTTTATATACTACAAAAAAAAAATCTTTTGGGACTTTTGGGTAAACAAAAAACAAAAATAAACTATAACAGGTATAATATACTGATAAATCAGTAGAGAATATCAAATGATAAATGATAAGATATTACTAAATATAGAACAAATCGCGGTTGAACACCGCCGTCGTAGCGATGACCATATCATGCGCTAACTTTCTTGTGCATGACAAAGATGTATCCAACTACTTTATTTGAAAAATTGACATTTTGTACCGGAAATAATTTGATTTTTTGGCATAATATATACTGTATACATTGCTACAAGCTATACTCCGGATGAGCGAAGATATCTTTTTGGAGACCTAGAAAGTGATCGACAGATGATCTGAGAGATTTTGATAAGACAGAACGTATTAATGAACCGAGAATATGGAAACTTGGCACTAGTGTAAACTTAAATTCTATTAAATTATAATTTCGGCTGCAGAATATTTCCAAAAATAAATTGTTTGCTTACCTGCGCCCAGCCCATATTATGGAAGTCCATGATCACGACACTGCCTCGGACTTGAGTCTCTGGTTCCAACAAAGCGCATAAATGTATGAGATAGAACATTCTGAACACCTGTTCTAGGGTTACTTTCTTGGGATCCCAAGCACCTGCACAAAGAAATAACTTATTTTTTAAACTTGATGTATTGTAGACACAATTGCAATCAAAGCAAATGTATAGCTGTAAAATTTTCACCTCTAATTTAAGAAACTTATTTTCTACTCTGTTCTGAAGAAAAGCAGCTTAAATTTCTATTTTTTTCCTCTTTTTTTCTCAAAATATTGAAAATATTATATTGCTTCATGTATGAATAAAGAATTTTCTTATAGAAAAAAAAATGTTGGTGTCAAAGGCACGGAAAATTTTAATGTTCCCATAAATTCCTATTTTCTCATCGAACATATGCGGTTTCAAAAATATTTCTGTATCAAATTAATAAATTATTTAATCTATTTTTAAAATTTTCTTATAATTGTAAAATTAAGATATACTATTTAGTATACAGGGCTCCGAAGCCACATGGCTTGGAATACATATAAATGTAAATAAAGACCACAAAAATAACACAGTCAGGCGTAAAAAGGCTACAAGACGGCGGCGCTCACCCGCCTATTGCGCTTGACACCATGTGATTTCACGAAAGGGTGTTTATTTTCAATAATAAAATAATTTTAGGTACTCACTTCCTGTTGATACTAGCAGCACTCTTCTACCCTTATGATCGCGGCCTTTTAACACGTTAGCTATTTTATGGTTAAGGAAGGTATCTTTTTCGTCGTCTGGCATAAGCCCATCTAATAGTGAGGCATGTTCTCTTTTGAATTCGGCTACACGCCTCATCTGGGGACAAATAAAGAACATAGGTAAGTCAAATGATGAGTTTAGGTGTGCATTTGTAAAGGGCAGTATCGAAAGAGCGTTAGGAATATGAAGATTTTAGTATGTGTGTGAATCTTTGCTACCGTCCGGCCGGGCAGTAGACGAAGGTTAAGCGTATACCATACCATACAAAAAAAATTAAAGAGGCCTATGATAATTATTTTAGTATTTTCTCGAACGAGCATACATACCTACAGATACAGTACCTAACTATAAGTTCATACGCTAAGATCTGATCTTCATAAGTGCAGGCTGTTATTATAATTAGATTTATAATAGCTTAACGACCGATAGTAGTTAACTGGTCGAGATTTCCCTGGAAAGCGCTTAGTTTCACGAACAAACCAGTTTTGTTGAAAGTACTTTTTTTTAAATGACAAATGCTGCGATCTTGAAGAACCTTCAATTGTATAGATTCATACGACTTTTACCAAAAAAATTGTAGATAGGTGCCTTGTAGTTATTATAATAAACATTAACATGTTTGCCAAAGTTTCATGTTTCAATTTTATGTTTTACTTTGTTTCCTTGGGTAAGTTGTTCTTTATGACGGACTGAATTTATGATTTCAATTTGTTGAGAAGATTTAGGAAATTTTCAAGCATTTAAATTATGAACAACATTATTAAAAAGATAATCTTAATTATCTCTAAAAGAAAACAAAGGCTTAAAAGGACTGTCGCAAGATGAGACCCACACTAGGCGGATAATAAAAGTTAGGTGACAAATAAAATAGTGAAGAAACCATGTGGTAGGTACTTAGCCGTAAGTATGTAGCTTCGTAAAGTGAGACAGAGACATGGTCGAGCGAAAGGAGCAGGTCAAATACTCTGTACTTAACGCTTCCGGGGACATCGACCCCGACGTCAAAGCCCGAATAGCAGCAGCATGGTCAAAGTGGCGTGAATGCCGGTTAAGCTAAAGGAACTGATCTACCAATCCATGATAAGGCCTGTCCTTTTGTACTGTCGCTACAGTACAAAAGGACAGGCCTTATCATGGAACCGACTGGAGTTCTCGGCGAGTAAGTCCGCCACTATGACAATCAAGGGGAAATTCCAGCGGCCACCTGTCATCAGGTTCGGTGAAGCTTCTATCAAGAACGCCACGTCGGCTACGGTCTTGGGAGTGGTGGTCGACTCGTGTCTCTCGTTCGCGCAGCATGCGTTGTCGATAGGGATGCGCGCAGCAAATTGCTTTGGCAAGATGTCACGGGTATCGGCAACCTCATGGGGTATTCGGTACAGGGCACTCCGGGTCCTGTACAAAGGCACTTACATCGCCACGGTAACGTATGCGGCGGCGAGCTGGTTCCATCGTGCGTCACTGCACGTTGTGCGGAGCGCGCTCCTGCGTACCCAGAGACCCGCATTGATCCTTCTGACCAAGGCGTATCGTTCGACAAGTACTACCGCTCTACCAGTATTGGCTGGTGTTCTGCCGGCCGACATCGAGGTGGGCCGTGCTGGTAGGTTAGGGGAAGCACGCGAATCCGCGGTTACCCGGGAGGAGCTACAGCGCGCGAAACGTAGCATTGCGGAGACCGCACTGGCCACATGGCAATCGCGTTGGGACGCGTCGACCGATGGTAGGGAAACATATCGATTTTTCCCGGATGTGGCGGGTCGGCTCAAGGCAACTTGGGTCGAACCGGACTATGAGACCTCTCAGATCTTGTCTGGACATGGCTGCTTCAGGGGTAGGCTCCATCGCATGAAGCTTTCGGTCACCTCAGCCTGCTTCTGCGAGGAAGCGGTCACTGAGGACGTCCATCACGTACTTTGGGAATGCCCGATTTATAAGGAGGCGCGTAGGAAACTATTAGATAATGTTGTCCCGCTCGGGGTGGGCCCGGTGTACTATTTCGATCTCGTGGGATCTGAGGCGAACTTTAAGCGGCTAAAAGAATTCTCGCATCGGTGGCATAAAATTCGAAGCGGCCTCGAGAGGGGCATAACTTGAAAAGTAGGAGCACATCAAGAATACTGCTACAAGAAGACAAAGAAGACGAAGAGAAAAACTGAAACTGAGACAAACTCAAAGACCTAGAAGACAGAAGCTGGCCTCTGGCCGAGAAGGCAAGCGAGGCGTACGTGTGAACGTAAGCCCCCTAAAGATGGGGTAGAGTTATTAAAATGCAATGATTGCATAGATAGGCGACACTATAGAGAACTTGTAGGGAGATCAAGCAGGTGCGACTGGAAAGAGATGCGAAATGCTAGTACAGCGCACTCTCCCGAGATTCGGCTCGTATAACCGAGAGGTTGGTAGAGCCATGGGAGGTGGAGGGAAGGCCTTATCATGGATTGGTAGATCAGTTCCTTTAGCTTAACCGGCATTCACGCCACTTTGACCATTCTTGACGTCACCGTGCTTGAGCGGCACAAGCAAGAGTTGCATGTCACGAAGATGAAGATGCTTCGTTGGATGGTGGAGTATCACGGAAAGACCGCATAAAAACTCCCACATTCCGGACAGCCTTCATGTCCGTGACTTATCGGATAAGCTTCAGGAGAATTGGCTACGATGGTACGGCCACGTTTTACGGAAATCGGCTAGTTACATTTAGGAACAAGTGTCTAGCCATGCCGCCTCCGCCAGGGCCGAGAGAGAGACTACCTTAAGTCTTCGAGCTAATCGCTGGGTTATGTCTAACTTCAATAAGTAATAAAAATCCAAAAGATAGGTAGACGCGAAATAAATGAAACCAAAGTTCATGTAAGATTTGAGTAGGTGTTGCACATGGAAGCGTATACATTACAAATAAGTGGCAGCGATGTTACAAAAATATTGTGATTGAGTATACACTCAATGCAAGTACAACTTGTTATCATAATAATCGAACAGTTTACATTATCTTACAAACAATGGACTCTTGCTTCCTCGCTGCTTCAATAATAAGGATTATTACCAACATTATCAAGCAAGTAATGCATAATTTATTTGATTAACTTACTCTCTGTAAGTATGTGGTAAGGTTCACAGGAAGAGGATGTTTTTGAAGTAAAAACTTCTTTAGCGGTGTTGTGCATTTTTTGGTGAGGATGGGTAAAACTGTTAAAACTCTCGTTAGGTAGGAAACGTGACCCTGATCGAAAATTCGTAAGACGGAGGAAGAGTAGACCGCCGCGGACGCGGCGTAGGAGAGGAAGTAATATCTCCTGTTTTCACTTCTGCCGGCACTCCCGAATGCAACCCGATGATTTTTTATTTTTCCATCAATCGACCTAGAAAATAATTTGGCACATGCTCTGGCTAAGTACGCATATATATGCATAGACAAAGATATTCTTTGCACAAAGGTTGCTGGGGTACCTCACTCTCGCATATTTTCGCTAAACAACAGTGCTTGCATTTTTGTGTTCCGGTTTCAAGGGTAAGTAAGAGAGGAAATTAAATTACTGAGTAATGTGGTAAAACGTTCTATCCCACGAGTTGACAGTGCGCTGGAGTCACCCTCATGTTATCATGAATTTAAATAGGTTACGGTGACCGCACGCCCATTTTTGCTTGACAGTGACAGCTAAAGCAAAGAATGAAGTAATTCTTATAATGTGTTCATTGGAGAAATATTAAGTTTAAACAAAAATGATTGACAACTGTGAAACCATTATTTCTCGTTATTCTTGAAACTCATGAATACATTAACTTTTCACCAAGAACATGGTAGGTAAAAAAAAGTGTTAACGTCACAACTCAGATATTTTTCTTGGTGTGATGATAACAATTTTAGGATGAATATTTTTTGTTTCGTGCCATTAAACCTAGGGTCGAGTAACAAAAGTTGTAAATTTTAACAATAGGATTCTCTTATAAGTACTTATGTGTTGACTTTTTATGTAGACCTGTGCTAAAATATTTTTAATGACGTCAAGTGGTAAAAGGTCACAGACCTTTAGACTGATTTAACCAACGTAACGACATACATTAATTTTTTAATTAGCAAAAGAGTGATTTTTCGTGTACATAATACGTCATACGTAATTATATGTACAGACGAAATTATATTTACAAGAAAACAAATGTATAGCTATTATGTCGTCTTCCGGGAAGTAGCGTAAAGTTCTAAATGTTTTTAAGTATAGATTTTCAAAATGGCAGAATAATATCCATTATAAGTTTATTTGAAAAAGATGTTCAGTATAATAATCTGAATCTCGATATAAGTTTATTTGGAAAAGTTATTCAGTATAATAATCTGAATCTCCCTTAAAATATTTGCAGTTAATTTGTGTCCTCCTTATATTAATATACAGTCTGCTTTCTTATTTTCAGCCATCGGTTCTTCGCAGTTTAGCCCTATCACTAACTTTTGATCTACGGACCTCTTCATTCCTGATTCGTATCAATCATTTGATCTCGTAGGGAAATACCGAGTAAATATAGCCCTCCATATTGTGTTGGTATCATTTTAATCTAATTAGAGGCGATCTTGACCTGTCTCACTACCATACCTTTGTTAATTGTTATCTATCAAACCTATTATGCCTTTACCTCATCATTCATTTCGACTTGCGCCATTCTTAGGGCAGGTTAATGACTGATTGCCAATGCCTACGAATGCCCCCAACACGTGCAACTGTGCAGTCGGTACGCATGTAATGAATTTATTATACAAACAACCGGTAATGAACAATAAAAAGTAAATATAGTGAAGCAAACTCTAACATTGCGCAATGGGCTAGATCTTTGTTTTATGAAATAAAAACCTATGTTACAGGTTACTTATGTTTATCATTACGTTACATAACCTTTGTACTAAGTATAATATTTTGATATTTCCTGTTAAGGTATAAGCTATAGTATTTTTACTTACTTACTAGATCATTATATTTTAAATCCATTCTCACATACTTTATTATACATCCCAGCCACATGAAAATATCTGATTATAGCTAACAGCCGATAGCAGATAGCAGAGAAGGCAAAAAAAAAATATTTACGTAGGTACATAAGTTTTATGGCCATTTAATTTACTTAATTGCCTGAAAGACAAAAAATACAGGTCGCCTAGACATGACAGTTTATAAAATTTTATGAGTTAAGTAAGTATCTACGTGCTTACGCAATTTTCTTAAATTATACTAGAGTAGTTCTAGTAATAGAAATACCTATTAAGATTTTAATAATACTTATCAATTTCTTTTGAATTTTGTTTTCTAGGACTTGTAAGTAATTTAACAATTAAAGAAGAGAGACTAAAAGAGAAATAAACATTCATTTTAAGTAGTTTCAGAATATTTTTTTTTTTAAATGCAGCTTAACATTTTCAACTCCGTCGTACTAGAAATATTAATAAACATATCAATTATATTAAATTCTTATGTGAGCCAATTTCTTTAGAATTTATGGAATTATCTAAGACTTGTAAGTATAACGTTAGAATAGAAACGAAATTAGAAACAAACATTTATTCGAAGTAGTTTCTGAATTAAATATAAAATTGTATGTCATTAAGCTTTTGGGGTACTGTAACGCTCTTATCGTGACAAATGTACAGGATGACATCCATCCTTGTATTGTATCCGGGTGGCCAGCTGGCTGTCCTTCATTGTCTTTGATAGGGCATTGATAACACACAGTGGACACGTCACGTTCATATCGAAACACTCAAAGTACTTTAAACCTTTATTTAAACCTTATTTTTATAATGAGAACAGATGATCTGTATTTAGTTAATGTTAAAAAGAATGCCGAGCTTAGAAGTCATCGAACTCGGTGTTGCTGATAAGATGACTGATAAGCAAGATGTATATGTTGAGTAGGTATTAGCAAGTTAAATGGATTTCATTCGCGGACAAGTTACAAATACAATGTAATATATATATTAATTATTTTCATTAAACGCCTTGAACTAAACAATACTTTACTAAATGCTACTTAGTGTTTAATAATAATTTACTTTTTAATAATTCTACTAACAATAAGATTTAAGGATAGGACAGAAAAGCAACAGTTAGTTGATAAAAAAGTCCTATCAGTACTTAGTAGTTAGGTACTAAAGTATTTCCTGTGATACGAGTACATGTTGTAGACACAGATAGTGTTTTATTTTTATATAAAGTTTGCTCATTATGTACTTTTAATGGGAGTTAGTAATTGAAGACAAATAAACTATGTGATAAGTAGAAGACGATAGAGTGACTGAAATAATACAAAAAAAAACACCCCTATATATCCTATTTTGAAAACTTTAATTTAATTTAAAATTTCTGTGGTAATAACTATTGAAAAACAATACATAGATGTGCCATTGCACTATAAGTACTAGTAAATTCGTAAAGATTATTATTTTTATACGGGAAAAATGCTACAAATAGAAATTTTGACTAATGCTCCCACGTTGTCATTGTTTGTCTGAGGGTCTCAAGTCTCAATATTAGCTATTGGCATATAGATTTTTAAAAAATGCTGGGCGTTAAATAGAGATGTGTGTGTAAATTAGTAGGTATGTGTACGTAACCGAGCGATTCTCTAATTCTATGATTCTATGGCTATAGGACAATGGACCGTACCAAAAGGCGAAGAGAAAAACAAAATGTGATGTGATAAAATGTAAATTTAAAACGAGAATATAAGAGAGCATGATCGCAAAAAAATAAACAAGGTATTTTATAAAAATATTAAAAACTAAGTATTAAAAAAATATATTTACATATCTTCGTCGCGTCGTCGTCAGTAATTAACATAGAACATTGAAATGGAACTTGCACTACATGTACATATTGTAAGTATATAATAATGTGTGAGTCGTTTCGTGACAGTGAAAAGCTAATATGGATATTAATTTTTACATAGATCCGGGTTTAGGTTTTACCAAAATATTATATATAATATATAATACTAGCTTTTGCCCGCAGCTTCGCCCGCGTGAATTTCCTTCGGGAACGGTGCCTTTTCCCGGGATGAAAGGTACCCTATGTCCTTCTCAATACTCCTAGCTATGTATGCGAAATTTCAGGAATATTGGTTCAGTAGGCTTGAAGAGGTAACTAACAAATATACAAACTCACTTTCGCATTTATAATATTAGTTGGATCCTTGTTGAACGTTGGTTTGTGTAGGAGATTAACAAGACAAGTATAATGTTATCATCATCAGACCGTATTTTTTATTAAAATACTAAACTTAGGTTTACTTTATTTAAACATGTTATTATAATCCATTTACCCGTTCTAGCTTAATAAGAGTAAGAAACAAGACGGAAGAAATTTCTTTAGGAATAATTAACATATAAGTTTAGAAATTGAATTTATTGCGTAGCAATAACAAAGTGAATATTTTTTAATTATTATAATTTTTTTCAAAGGACCAACTGTTTTCCTTTCGATCGCACTAATAACGTTAGTTATTAGAAATTTTACCTACTGAAAACAAAATACTATAAATAAGTTTTACTTGAATACCATAAAAATAAATGCAAACCTTGATATGCAAGTATTTTGTAAAAATACATTTCAAAATATGTACGTAATAATAAACGCTTTTAAAAAAATCTTCGAATTGTCTGACCAGTGCGTTAACTATCACGTAGAGCCTCTTATCCAAATGGCCTTTACTTAGGTTAAACCTATTTGACATTGATACTGCAGACTATGAGGTCTTGGTCAAATAGCGGTATAGGCATTAAGTGCTCGAAACCTGGCCAAGTTGCACAAACAAAAAATCATTAGCGGATTGCGGAAATATGTGCATAGAAATGTCGCATTGTAAACGTCACTGTCTGTGATAGGAAGGAACACTGTAGTGGTTTTTTTAGGGTTGATTGCCCTTGCATTGGGCCTTGATTCTGTAAGCTTTAAATTTAAACCGAATCTGAATCCGCTGTGAGTTTCTTGATTGGCATTCTAAAAACTCGATTGATAATTCGAATCTATACTAGCGCTACCGTTGGGAGCATGTCAGCGAGATGAAATAGAATAGATAATTTCCCCGTCACTTCGAAGCTCACTTCTCACTTGTCATTTTGAACCTTATGCGAAGTGTGAGTGATAGCGACGTGAGAAGAGAAATTGTTGTTTGAAATTTATCGAATCGACAGGCAGCCCAGACGATAAGAAAAAAGAAATAAAGATCGTAATGGGACAATGTATACGTAAAAAAAATCTTTAAAAAAATATATATATAATGAGCAAGACCATCCATTGGTGAAAGGTATAAGTAATCGATCTATATGTGCCAGCAAATTACTAAATTATAAAGTTTATCAAGCGCCCACGCCGGATAAGTAATAAGGTAACTTAGTAATAAGAATTTCCATACAAAATCCTAACACAGTCGTTAGCAATACGTCTTTTTTATGGTAAAGACGTGAAACTGTGATATTGTAGAACCACAATCTAACACTGCATCATCAGTTCAACACGGACACACCAAGCATAAGCACTTTTGGAAAGTGCACAATTTTTTGTGTGCATTTTTGAGAAATGCGTCTTTTGCGATAAATCCGATACGTATAGATTGTGATAGTCGTCACTTTTTCCTAAGTAAGATACATTTGAATTTTATAGATTTTAAAGCCAAAAAGAGAGTACCTTATTTTATGGTAGAGTGTGGGTAGAGTCTTCACTTAATTTCGCTGCTGACAGATTATAGCTTATATAACTTAGTTGCAAAAATATTATAATAACTTACTTAGATAAATAAATTTTAATGTAATGCAATCTGCATGAAATGTTCCTTAATAAAAAGTTACTTACTTCGCATTTTTTACATAGCCTTTTAGAATACTTATTATCTCATTTAGAAATCTATTATGTAACGATCATATTAATTTATTTGAGTGAAGTCATTACACTCTCAAATATGTATAGACATAGCTAATTATTTTGTTACTAATAGTACTGTTATAAATTTATTATTTATTTGCACGGCTATAGATGCTAAGAACAGTGTTAGCTTTCGGTGTATTTCGCAAATATCTTCGTTTTATTAAATGGTTTCAATTTTTATTTCTTAATAGGTATGTGAAAATAGACAAAGTATGTGTTGAATGTCTATGATTTAAAAATAATACAAAAAATATATGAATTCGCATGAATATTCTTGTCTAGATTACGAAATAGCTTCAACTGTCACCTTACGAAATGACATTCATCTCGTGTAACTTTCACGTATTTGCCGTCTTGGAAATTTAACATTGTTCGGAATATACTTAAAACCTAACCAAGCTTAAAAACGAATCGATAACAAGGCTTTTCACTCGAGGAATTCTTTATATTAATTTATTTATAGGTACTTATAATAACACTTATAGCCAGCGAATACGCCAATACACATGTTTTGTGGCAAACACCTCACTTATTTATCCCTTAAATTCTTCTTCTCTCCTTGCCTTTATCCCTATACGGGGTCGGCCCCCCAAATACTCTCGCCATATTTGGCAATTTAGCATCATTTCCAGGCTAATGCATAACGTCCTCATGTCTTCGGAAATGGTTTGACTCCAGGTTTTATGCGGGCGTCCTCTTCCGCTTTTGCCTTCCTGTATGGTCAATGACCATACATAGAGGCGCATCACATGTCCGTACCAATTTTTATTTTATTTATTCCTTAAATCCATGTTTTTAAAATTAAAGGATAGCTATGTAAGTATAGGTACGCGGCTATCTTGAAAACCTCTAAAAGATCTCTTACGCATACAAATAGCATACGTACGTTATACTCTACAAGACGTATTATGTATAAAACGCCTTTCCCACAAAAATTACGTGTGTATAATGTAAAGCACATCTGTTGCGATGTAGTTATGACTTCATATTGTGTCATGGTTACCTCCGCTCTATGACCCGCAGGCTTACGAAATCCTTCTACCATCGTAAATCTATAATAACTTCATTGTCTTAGTAGACAGACACTGATAAGTAATTATTTTGAATTAAGATTTATTATTTTACTTGTGCCGTTTAGTTTCTGACAGGTTTATTTTCGAAAAATTGGCTATATTGGCACTGGGATGAAACCACCAGATTTTGACTGGAGTCAGGATAACAATCGGGAAAATGGTGTAGTTTCGATGGCGGCTGAAGGGCATCAAATAAACATCAAGCTGATCATAGCCATCATATCAGCGCTAAAGCAAAAGTTAACTCAACTGTGCTCGCCCAGCTACAAATTTTCCCCTAGGTCTAAAATGCACTGGCCTAGCATTGATGCTCAAATGGCGGAATTTTAACAAATCCATTTATATCCATTTATAATATTATAAATGCGAAAGTCTGACTGTCTGTCAGTAACGCTTTCACAGCTAAACCGCTGCACTGTTTTGATGAAATTTTGTATATGGATATATAGTTTAGAACTAGGGATCAAACATATAGTCATTATGTTATATACATATAGTCATTAGCTACTTTTGCGCTATACAAACGAGAACCACGCGGGGGGTATCTATAACTAGGTATCTATGTAAACTTATTGTAACTATAATTATTTTGATCATAGCAAACTGCATAGACAATATTTGTTTGTATTATTATGCAACCCAAAAACTTAAAATGGCCTAGAAAGTTATTGTAGGTTCGTTGAACCGAATCTCTAGCCTAGCAAGTTGGCAACTAGCGCCAGTTAATCAGTAATTAATTTGCAGCAGTTCTACGTTTGTACTATTATGTAGTAGATTCTTACCTACTATGAAATAGGTAGGTACAACAAAAAATTTCAATGTAAAAACAACAATTACAAGGTTACGACAAGTAGGCATACCTATCGAGTAAACTGTGACTTTTTATCAACTTACCTAACTAAATGAAAAGGCTCATGAGAGTACTGATAATAGCACGAAAATAGTTACCTACAAGTGTAATGCCTTAAATTTTTTTTTTAATCATGTCACATTTCATAAAAATATGGCATAAAAAGGAAGAATACAGATATTTTTACACTATAGTTCCTACAAAAGTTGAAATCTAGCATTTATACAGAAATATATAAAAATGACTTACAAGTGCTAAGGCGCTCTCGGGGTACCACTTGCAGGGCCGCAGGAAAATCGTCAATATTTCATCTTCATCGGAGAAGTAGATGTCATCGTTCTCCTTGAGCAGTTCCCGGAGACGCTCTAAGGCCTCCCTGACTCTCTCTGGCGTCTCCCTTAGCTCCCTTTCAGCTATTTCCTTAGTTTCTGGCAGCAATTCTGCACTGCGTTCTATCTTGAAATCACCTGAACTCATTTTTTGTTCGCCCTATCTGTAATCAAAAAATAAAGTTTTTAATATTATAATTGGAGATTAACATTTTTATTTATTTAGTACCCTCAATTATAAACAAAACTTAAATTTAGAAATATTTTGTAACTACAAGGGTGCTACTTATTTAAAAATTTCTTCCAGCAGAATCGCGATAGAAACTTAAAAATAAAAAGGCAGTTGGCATGGCATTTTTCCATTTTTAGCTATGCTTGGCTTGCTTTATAGGGTTCCGTTCCCACAGGTGGGAAACGGGACTTTATTGATATAAACCTCCGGTAATGACTTGTCTATCTGTCAAAGATGTATTTTGACCGCAGTTGTTGGACTCTTTAGTATTAGCCGTAGCCTTCCCTACAAAACTTTAAAAAAAAATCATATGGTAGGTATTTCCTTATAGATAACAGGAAAACTTAAATAATTTATTGTGAAATCCACTACAAAAATTTTCCACGTTAAATGAGTAAAATGAATTCCTCGCGAAATCGTAGTCATATACTTCTTCGTCCTACCCTGTGGTCATACAGGATACCTATCTGAATTACACCTAGGTACTTATTGACTAACTAAAGCTACAAACAGTGCATTCTATGATTGTCAATAGCGTGGTCGCACAGCCATCAAATCATGAAGAGAACTTCCTTTTAAATTATATAGTGATTGATGTGCGGTCATCAAATAGGAAACAATCGAGTACTTTTCGAATCGTATGTTGTTGAGAGCATGCAGATAGAGTATAATTTTGATGACAAAATGCTCAAGTAATAACAATTTCATTTCTCATGTATTTTTTTCAAACTTCATGGTAATTTGTGACTCATTGTAGAAAATGTATGCACGTCGCGAATCGTGTTATCGTAAATAACATCGCACTACATCACATCACTTTGTTTTTTTTATTTTATTTTAGCATAAATTATTTCGGCAAATGTAAAATTCGGAAGGTCATTTTAAAATGCAACATGCAAACACCTTGTCGCAAGTTGCAACAAGGCTCTTCATTTACGAGTTCATTTTTATTTAAAAGGTTAAGTTGGGATATCACGAAAATTTTGTGTGAAAATAAAAAAAAGCAGACAAATAGGAAAGTTAAGTTGGTTAAAATTTAAAATATCCCATTTCATATTTTTTATTTTGAAAAATATAAACCTATACAAGCATTATTCTGATCAAAAATTTTATTGAAAGAAAGCTTTGAGTAGAATATCTGAGCCATAGGTATCTTTCATAACATGGAATTTTTCTTGAAAATATATCTTTAGAATACAAATAGTACCACTGGTACCTATCTACAGTATAATCACTAATTATTTATCTAGATGACCTTGTCAATAATAATTTCTAAGTTATGATTTAAAATCTTATAAAATATATTTTTCAAACATCACACAAGAAATCCTTTTTTTATACAGTGCCTCTAGTATGAGTTTTTCTTAACGCAGACGCTAGCGACTGCGTTAGCGATTTAGTATGGCAAACCTGTACAGCGCCTCTGGCGGATAGTAAGGCAACTAAGAAATTCCATACAAAATCCTAACGCAGTCGCTAGCGTCTGCGTTAAGAAAAACTCATACTAGGGGCACAGGGCAGAATTTTTTGGATATATTTTCTGTGGTAGCGTTCTCTTTTTATTATATATCTAAGGTGTTACCTTCATAAAACAGCTGGTTGTTTAGATGTTCGAGGTCAGCTTTAGTGTTTAGTAAGTGGTTTTCATCAGATATAAATTGATAATGTGGACTTAAACTAAGTCTACATTATCCATTTATATGGACTTTAATCAATCTTAAGAAACATGTTGTAAATAACCAATGATCAAACACAATGTAACTTTATACCTAGGCTAGGTCACATACTTCAAGTACTTATGCAAAATACAATTAATGATTGTGCACTTTATATTCATCATTTATCACATTACTAAAGTTAATATTTACTTAACAAGATCATCAAGTCGCATTATATAAAAATAACTAAACAAACGTTTAAGTACTTAGGTATAGCTATTTCAGTTAACTTATAATTTTTTATTATTTAAGTAATATGGATATAAATAATGGGTAGCTCGGTAAATATGGTACAAAATTGGATTGGATACATAGATGGCTGATTTTCTTAATTTTTGAAGATCCTAAATCAGGTTACCAAATAAAATATTGCAAGTTTCATGAATAGAAAACATTTTTTTTAAATATATTTTTATATACCTACTATCTTTTTAAAGGTAGAGTACAATCACTATACTATTTTATTATTGTATGTTAATCTGGAGCTTATCACTACATAATATCGACCTCTTTTATTTATTGAAAACATGATAAAAGCGTTTCATGGGTACGTAGGTATTTACCGAGGTTGTACGAGCATGAGCATGTTGTGGCAATTGTAATATTTTTTTTAGGAAAAAAAATGTTTGGTCCTATTAAACTTTAAAAATATTTAACCTATTTAAATAAAAATAAAATACACTTGTTTACAAAACTTGATTGCAGATTATATGTAGCTTTAATTTTCGAATTTTATTAGTCGATATAGTTATTCTTTATTTTCGAGTTGGTATTAGTGGAAACCACTAGTGTCAGATTTTCAATTAAAGCTGCCTAAAGCTATTTAACTTAGCTTAACGACTGCCATTCTAACAATAGCATTCAGATCAGCAAAGTCCTTAGATACAATGAACGAGTAGTATGTTCATGCCAACTCATTCGGTTTTATCATCAGACAATATTTTGACGTGACAACGTCTTATAAATTGGTTTGCCGGGTGACACTTCAAGAAACTGCGTTACGCTCCGCTCACGTTATGCGCTCACAATGAGAGCGAGTGAGAGGCACGCGTTGTCACTTAAAACTTTCGCCCGTATACCGACTTTACAGGCAACCAATTTTTTGTCAGGCAAAGTGAGATAACCTTCCAAACCTTCGAGTTAGTTCGTCCGGCAGTGATTGAGTACCCCTTTTCCTTTCAGTGGACAGTCCATCATTCATCATATGACATATTTTTTTATAGTAACGGCTGATAACTTGATGATTACATGCTTATAAATTAAAGAACAATAAGTGTACATAAATAAATTCTTGCCTTCCCGTCTCAAGGGACGATCAATCAATTTATTTATGTACCTCCACAAAGTAGGTTATCATATCAATAAAAAACAAAATCACACATGAAAAATGATCTTTTTCTGATTGACCTGGGTCTTGGATGTTTATCTATATATGTATTTGTTATAAAATATAGTATCGTTAAGTTAGTATCCCATAACACAAGTCTCGAGCTTACTTTGGGGCTAGCTCAATCTGTGTGATTTGTCCCTATATATTTATTTATTTATTTATTTATAACTTCGTTATAGATAAAGGGAGGTTTCTTATGAGACAATTAGAAACATTTCGAGAATGTACTGGCACTTCTTTCCCAAGCAGGCAAAAGGACAAGATCAAGGCAATGTCTGCTAAATTGCCTTTAGCATCCCGGGCTCCAAAGCAAAATAGTTAAAGGACAGAACCGGACAAACTCTAAGATAAAAGTTGAAGAAAGAAACAGCGGCATATAAATTCTTTGCTTATACATTCCCAAGAATATTGATGTAAACAGTACAGATATTTATAGTATACATATAGAACAGGTAATAAGTATAATTGAATCTTGATCTCAGTTGCGTACCGGTTTACATTCCTGATGTTAAGCAAGGCGACCGAGGCCATTAGTTGTCTACGAAGTGCAAACGATTGCACATCTCGTTGTATTGTTTTATTGAGTTAACTATTTTATCTAAGGTTCAGTCAACCCTGCACGCACCGATCATATTGCAATCGTTCTACATAAAATGCTAATAAGTATGTATGATTTTTTTGCACATAAACGTTGTCATCGAATAGACATTTCGATGAGAAAATCGTTTAGGCTTAATTAATTAGCATTAAAATGTAATTTAAAATTTTTAAAATTAGCTGTTGGCTCTATATTGCCTACAAAATTAAAATCATAATCACTGGTGATATTAAAATAAATCTCACACGATTATATCTAATTAAATCATACTGTGTAAAATATATAAAAAATATAAACAGGTGTAAAACACCCTTGAGTAATTCATATATATAAATAAATATATATTTTCGTCAACTCGTTGGCAAGAAAAATTTAAAATTAAAAAAAAAAACTAAAAAACTTACCACACAGTTCTTAATATAAACAAAAGTATGGCCGATGTTGACAATGCACAAAATTTTCACATAAGACACGACACATCCACGAACAGGTTTAGTCCTGCTCCAGTTTGTCCACAAGAGTTTTAAATATTGTGAAAATCACCGCACAGACCGCGGTATGGAAACGCGGCGATATTAATGGGCGGGAAAATTCGTGTGCGGGGCGACGAGTGATAGGCGAGAGTGTGCGCGCGCGCAGCTCGACAGCTGTTATATAGAGACGATAACACGCGCACTTTGTTTGTTTAGTTCTGAGTCTGTGAGTCGGATATACCCTAGCCAAGCTAAGGGTTGAAAAGCCATGTCAGAGCAAATATAACCATCGGAGGGAACACAGGAAATTTGTAAGTATTGTTTCTTTTGTACCTAAACTCATTTTATTTTAGCTCACTAAGTCATGTGTCTAAGCACACAAATTTTCTGCCATGGTATAGATATTGCTTTTAGCATTTATTTTTATTTTATTTAACATTATTTATAAGTATTAATTATTGTTTCAATAAAGTTTTTAATAAAAAGATAAATAAGTCCACTTTTTGACATATCATGCCTCTTTCCTAGATAGGTATCCATTCTGACTCACTTGATCTTTAACTCGTCACCTATGAATTAAATATACTTTTACCACCAAAGAAGTTCGAATTACGCGCGGTCTCAACGTAATTTTTTTTATCTATGTTTACCACCATACGGTATCATAATTTTAAAACTAAAACCATGACAGACTAGTCGCAAATGCAATTTCTTTCAGCTAGTCTTCAGTAGATAATTTAGAAGAAAAGAAAATTATTCATAGCCTCCCTTCAAAATTTATCGGGAAAGACGTCACCCGTTATTTTATTTTAATTATCGTTTTATTTTAGTTTGTTGTTAACTGTAACAACATAACACGAGCGTATAAAAAATAGCTTTCATATGTGAAATTAAATAAAAATATCTACTTCAAATAGGGCGTGAAAAAATAATAATTGGTATCTTCAGTGTCACCCTTCAACCAACCCTTCGTCATCATTCTGGTGTTCCATAGGCTACGGGAATCGCTTTTAACTCGGTGGACCGTATGCCTGTTTAGCTCAATAATGTTAAAAACAATGTGTCATTATAATATATGTCGATTTCTTTGGAACCTGTAGTTTACTATATCCACGTGTGGTCCAACCGGGTTATCCGATCGTTAGACTTATTTCCTGCTGGTTCGATTGATATACCTAGGTACGTATCAACCTTATCATAATATACCATTGGTTTATAAACCTGAGTCAAAATTACAAGACAAAGTTTTCGGATTTAATAGACTCTACCTTCCCTACCTATGACCTACACAAATCAACAAAAGTTCAGTAGGCAAAAATATCTAAGGACTTTTGCTTGTTAGCTTTCATATTTTCGATTTCACTGACCTTGCACAACCTGGTGTCATACTTTTTAGGAGCCGCCTCTCGGCCTCTGACGTAACCAGGGATGGACACCGGTTTTCTCAAGATGAGAGAGCAAACTATTTGTTATTTGATAATACATGAATAGGTAACTAGAGGATATAAAGTACCAACCTACTTACCTAATTATGGACAAATGATGTAAAGATACTATTTTATAGACTATGTAAGTAAGTAGGTAATTATATCATGACAATAAGATAATTTCGTTTACATTCATTTACATAACGACATATTTTATATGTAGCTGCCTCACTCAAAATATAGGAAGTGCCGTTTTCCTACGTCTCTTAAGTGTGATCGGATAGTCTGATTTAAGTGTAGGTATCCCCGATACGATGAGCTTGCCAGAACATATAGGTAATTTATTTTCTGTCCCAACCGAAGGTTCCATTCTATATGTGCCTCGCCCAATGTCATTTTCAGCATATCTTTAAGTAGATACATATCTTCCCAAGGATGACGTATAGGTGACTAAGTAAGTAGTTACAAATTGGGGCTCCAAGGATCGTAGTTAAGCCATTGTCACAGAATACTTAATACTTAGTCAAATTACTGAAGTACTTACTCGATTCTTCTTCCTTCATTCGTGTTCCTCATAACTGAGTCGTAACCATCATAACCCAATTTGGCAGCTAGTTTCTTTCAATCAGATCTATTCTGGGCCCGATGTATGGCCTCTGGTTGTTGCATTTCAAAACTGCTATGTCGGCCGAGCATATTCATAGACTACTAAGGTTCAAATTATCAGCTCGCAAGAAAGTAGGTATCCAGATGACTAAAATGGGTTGATCTCGTACGAAATAACAAAGCGCATTAAAAGCAATATAACTAGGAAGTACAGGAACCAGAGGAATCTTTCAGCAAAGCTATGTTTGTTAATAAGATTTTTTCTAATATACGAGATGGCAGTCGTCCAGACCCGACCACACTGGTCGAGCCATACTTATTGTTTTCGGAATTATTCACAAAGGTTATTAAGTCTTTATTAGTCATCCCTTTGTTGTGACTTTTGGAGTGATAGGGTAGCTTGCAGACAGATTGGTAGGTAAGATTGACTCCTGACTAACGATGATGACACATAGTTATTAAACGAACAGCACTATGACCTCTTGGACAGAACACTCATTGTTGAACTGACGTAGTTACAAGGTTCACTAATATTATACGGTCATCAATATAGATTCCCTCAGAACTTGGTACCTACTCGGCGATTCGCTCTCGCGTCAAATCAATACGCACATAACAAATAAAAAAAATCAATATGGATTAGGAAATGAATGGGGAAAAATTTAACCTCTTTTTTGTAAATTGGTTGAAAAATATGGAAACCAAAAAAAAATTGGTCAAGTTAACAAATATCCTGCATAGAAGCGTAAGTACTTAGTATTTGACTTTATAAGTATTTATAATTTTTATCGTTTTCGTCATCAATGTGATACGTCACGTCTTCTAAAAAAAAAGTAAGAAAAATGCTTTGGAAAAATGAGTTTTTAATGTTAAGTAATTTAAAAACAACATGAGTAAGTATAAACATAATTTATTCTTACGTAACACTAGCATAGCAACATACATCTTTATATTGTTTTTTTTTTTTTAACTTTCATCGGCTTCTTCTGCCTCTGCGGCCGCTGCAGTGGTCGCCTCATCTTCAGAATTGTCATCGTCACTGCTGTCTTGCTGCAAGAAATAAAATCCCAAATTACATAGAATTTGGAATCGCGCACGGCTCTAAGGCAAATTTTTATTTTTTAATCTATGCCAATACTATAATAATCTTCCAGTCAGACGACTATAGACAAACACATATTTATATTTATTTTATTTGTAACACATGCACAGTTTAAAAAGATCATATAAAATATTTATTTATTTATGAAAACTATAAAAAAGAACGACTTGAAGTCGATTTATGATCACCATAATTTCAACCTAAGAATAACTAATATTTGTTTTGCTGACCTTGAAACTTCAATTCGAAGTTGGCACACTCCATAATGGTGATGGTACCAAATTTCATCAAAATCAATCCAGCGGTTTAACCGTGAAAGCATAACAGACTCGCATTTATAATATTACCTAGTAGGGGTCTGCGACTACATACCTCTAACTTTAAATCAGAATTGTAGGAAGACTTCAGAGCCTCCTGGATATATTTATAGAGGTAGTCTCTGACCATCTCGTCTGTGTTGGGCGGGAGCCAGCCGCGCTTGGGATGGCAAAGGTATCCGGGTGGCGGATCCGCTGCTAGGAGTTCTTGTACCTCAGGCAGTTGGACGTTGCAATACTGTAAATGTCATATTATTTTAAGATAAACTGCCGCGATGGCCTTATTTATTTATTAAAACTTTATTGATCCATAAGTACTAAATACTTATACAATTGGCGGAATTAATTGCATTCTTTACCAGTCAACTATTGGAAGAAACAGAAAAATTGTGCGAAGCAAAAAGTTACAAGGGAAAATACTTAAAAATAAAGAAGTTTTTCACACTGGAAATTTATGGCCTTAAAGTAAGGGAGCCAGAGAAATATATTACTAGCATGAGGTTATATGTACTATAGCTTTACCTAACCTAACCTACCCTAGGAACAGGCTAGTATTGCTACGTTAGTACCTATTATTATATGTTCTGTGGCAGTGACAAAGATAACCCCTAACAAACAAACTTATAAACACTTCCTCTTTATGATATAATCAGTATAGATGTCCGATGCATCTCTCTCAAGGACACTTACCTCCTTACACATTTATGATTAAAATTAAAATATAAATAACAGCTACTCGCTAGATCATGATCTTTAAAACATGTAGATAGTTTTGTGGATAGAGAATAAATTAAATATTAAAAACAAAGTTACCTGATAATATATCTGCCGCTGCGACGGAACCATTCCTGGACGGAAATACACAACTCCCTCT
Organism: Apomyelois bistriatella; assembly: GCA_947044815.1. NCBI lineage: Eukaryota > Metazoa > Arthropoda > Insecta > Lepidoptera > Pyralidae > Apomyelois > Apomyelois bistriatella. The sequence goes on from OX345688.1 coordinate 4,391,890, forward strand.
GCAACCGAATCTTCCGTAAAACTCTCCTCGGGATTGTGAGGTCTTTTACGCGCTTGGCCTTTTTTAGATATTTTCATCTTTTGTACTGCCTTTTCTCGAGTTAGTACTAAGCTGTTTAAACCCGCTAAAATGTAAAAACATTATGCTATTCACAAAACTTCCTTTTTAGAAACAAAACTTGTAATTTTTTAATAAGCTTATTTAAGTTTTGAAACGGGATATTTTGCCTGGCTTCCCTTTCTGGTGTGCTCTGTAACACTAATGAGGTAGTTTACCAACATTAATACAATAGAGTCAGTCTTGGTCTAACTTGCCTTTTATTCACAACACATCTCTCTCAAGCCACAAACACGTTTTATATTTATTATCAAAATTACCACTAAATCAGTCAATGCTTACGTGTACTCCGCAACCTGAAGTCCAATATTTGATACATGCGAGCTGCTGGATCCTTTCTTGGATCATAGCCATATCTCACCCAGCACATTTTCCACGGGCCATCTTTCATTTGAATTGCCAAGCATGGCAGTATGACCTTCAGTGATACAGTGCGTATCTTAGTTTCGTATTTTAGTAGGTTTGTTGTCCAAATAGGATTTTCTTCAAAATGCTGCAAATGTAAAAAAAATTACAACTGTTTTAGAAGAATATAGATGTCATTAAATAATTTAAAACATCCAACATTTAATTTATTCTGTCCAGTTTTTACTTTTATCTAATCCTAGCTGGTGCCCGCGTCTTCACCTGTAGTCATTGTTTTACAAATTTCATCAAAATAGGTCCAGCAGTTTAGCCGTGAAAGCTGACAGACAGACTTTCGCATTTAAAATATTAGTATGGATGGATATAGTTAATAATAAGTATTCAACATGCATCAAATTTTGACAAAGTTTGTTGCTGATATATGCTTTTATCATTTAATTAATAAATTCAAAAGCAATATACAATTAAAACAACTAGGCCGAGAGGCGGTTCTGAAGAACTCTGATACCGGGGTGTGCATGGTCAATTGACCATGACACCTACGCGAAATGAAATGAAAACAACTATGTAACCAACCTTTGCAACAAGAACATACTCTTTCTCTAAAAGCGGATAAACTCTTTGTCGCTCTTCCCTCTGTTTAATGTAATATTGATGAGGCTCTGTGGCAAGATCATCCACCAGGTTAAATGTGAAAAGTCGTCCTGGCAAAGCTCGGACAGTTCGCCTACGACGGTGTATGTCATCGGTCTCTGCTTCATCTTTTCGTTCTGGATATTTCTTAAATGTATACAGGTAAGGCATAGGTTTGTCCGCACGCGTGAAGTAAGGAGGCAAGATAAACGTTGGAGACGGTTCACTGAAAGAAATCTCAACTAATATTATAAATGCGAAACTGAGTTTGTATTTCTTACCTCTTCATACCCTGTCTACTGAACCAACCTTCCTGAAATTTCGCATACATATAGCTAGGAGTATAGAGAAGGACAAAGGGTACCTTTCATCCCAGGAAAAAGCACTGTTCCCGAGGAAATTTCATGAGGGTGAAAGCTTGTATTTTATATACAACTTCTATTTTATATACAACTAGCCAGCCCTAGATTTGCACAAGTGATGTAATTAACTGTTCAATTACATAAACATGCTTAGTTTAATTAGGACATATATAGATAGAGGTATAAAAGCATCATGCTTACTGTAGAAAACTTAAAGGATCTAGTCCTACTGGTATCAGTTTGTCCAACATGCACTGTTTGCTTGAGTCTCCAGAGTCTTCTAATGGAAAGTACTGGAAGTCACACATTGCTGGAAATAAATAAATGACATTATTTTGAAATAAGTAGCACTTACAAAATATTTACTAATGTTAAGTTTCCAATGTATGTTATAGTGTTAATAAAAGAAATGATTAAATTGAAAAAAAAAAAACATTTACTCTATCATATCCAGACAAATATCTATATATATAAAAGAAAGTCGTGTTAGTTACTCCACTTATAACTCAAGAACGGCTGAACCGATTTAGCTGAAAATTGTCAGGGAGGTAGTTTAGAGCCAGGAGAAGGACATAGGGTACCTTTCATCCCGGGAAAAAGCACTGTTTCCGAGGGAAGTACACGCGGGCGAAGCCGCGGGCAAAAGCTAGTTATGTATAAGTGTGTTATGCTTTCACGGCTAAAACGCTGGACTGATTTAATTGAAGTTTAGTCTATGAATGGTCCAGGGATATTGGAATTTGAATAATATAAAGTACATTCAGCATGCTTACTTGTAACACTTACAATCAAACTGGTACATCTTATTCACACGCCCCACAACAGTAGTGGACACAATCTCTCGCTTCACCTCATTATTCACTCTTGTTTTCTTTACTTTGACTTTTATCAAAATCCCTGATGATTTACAAGCTTCAGCATATATCTTCTTCATATATGGATTTTCTGGTTGAAATGAGATTCCTAAACGCTTTTTACTTGTTCCAGAATATACCTGAAATTTTATATTTATAAACAATGTTCTTATGGCTTAGTAATGTTATTATTTACTACTATTATCTGGTATTCTGTTTGGAAAATTAAAGGAAGTGGTAAATACTAACAGAGATAACAATATGTGCCTAGAAAATAATAGAATAAATTTGAATTTCAGTGGTCTAACCTGTGAAATGTTTCGGATTCCTCCTAAACATTGTATTGCCCTTTCGTCGTTTTTAACGATACCTGGAAACTTTATACAAACAAGTTGGCGATTCGACTGCATGTTCTCCATTTTTTTTCTGAACAGATCAATCTATAATATAATAATTTTAAAAGCACAAAGAAACAGCTATGAGCACGTTTTTTTACAAATCTATTTTTATTCACAATATACGCGCAAGGAAATAAACAAAACTGCGCGCTGACCAAATAATTCATTCATTTCATATTTCAATAAATAAATAACCAAAACCAACATCATCATCAAACTTCTATTTGTCCGTAGTGATAGACTGACACTCCTGACAGTGATAGTTCTGTTTTTTTTTATTTATTTCTGCATTGTAGATGAATTAGAACAGGAACCATGAACTGTTAAAGCAGACTCGAAATGAGATAGCGCAATATATTATGATCACATCATGTTGATATAATTACTTCATGTAGGTGACACGGTCAATCGACCATTCATACCCTGGTGGCCTACTATCATCCCTTAAAACCATGCAAGTTCCAGTGAGTAAGCGAGACAGCGCGCTACATGATGTAAGGCGACATCCCCCTTACTCACTGGAACTTGCATGGTTTTAAGAGACTGTAGTAACCCCCCTGGTGTCAGAGTTCTTTGGGACCGCCTCTCGGCCTCTGACAACCCCGATTATCAGGGTTACCACAAACTTTTTAGCAGGCCCGAAACGGGGCATTACATGTTTTTTTTTTCAGCTCAAAAATACCTATCGGCCATACTCAATTTTGGCATTCTTAGTCTAATTACCACAACCCTTTTAATTTTTTGAACTTATTCATGAAATTTGACTGTAGAGAGAATGAATATGAATCAATTGTGAATTTAATCGTATTGGCATTTATTTAGCTTATGTAGTATCCAAGTTATTAATTATAATATTTGATGGTTGTGACAATTAGAAACTATAATTTTACCTCGTCCTGGTAATTAGAAACTTGAATTTTTCCATATAAGTATATTGAATAATGACCGCTTATGTAATTAAAGAAGATATTTACATATTATATATTAATTTTGTTAAGAAACTATCATATAAAACGCAACAATTCAACATTATAATTAGTTTATAATTGTTTGAGTTTGCTTAAATCTAACGGAAATAACAGCTGTTTTGGTTTTTAATTGACGGTGGCGCTAGTGTTCACCGAGGTATTACCTTAAATAACAGCTGTTATATACTTATTTTTAAACAACAGCAGCGATGGCAATTAGAAAATTTGTGGCAATAAGCGTCGTGGCTCTTAGAGAGAAACATGATTGTCCAAAAAAAAGCTACTTAATAAACAGAATTCTCATAAAGACATATCATAATCCATAGAGCCCAGAAATCTGCTTTATTTTCAATAAACAAAAATAAGTTAACAATAACATAAGTTTTTAATCAAGGCTACATGAATTAGAAAAATCGAAAACCAAAGTCATGGCAATTGGATACTTAGGTGTCTTATTGGCGATTACTCGACTCAGCGCACAACCACACTCGACGAGTACCTCGACAACACAGACGGCTCGGGACCTGTGCTATAGTGATGTGCCAGAGATTCTTATTTAGGGATGTGCGCCCTCGATTGCAAGTGGTTTTGGCAATTATTGTCAAAGGTCGGACACGTCTTCATTTGATAATTTTGACTAAGAAAGTACTAGTAACTTGTTGTATTTTTGATATGTTGTTAAATATATATTCCTTAATATAAAAAACCATCTAAAATAACAAAACTCTTTCTCTGAATTAGTATTAGACAAGTTTCCAAACTGGGAGAGCGCGTGGACGCGTCGTGGTAATTTAAGAATAATGTTTTGAAAAAATAATTCTGTTATACTATGCAATATAGAGATATTTTTTAAAGTGCAACACATAGAAATAGTTGTTAGCTACTTTACAAAAAAAACAGCACCTAATATTATTATGTTTACATGAAAATTTTGCACTGGACGCTCTAAATTAAGCCTTCTGAGAATGGCCGCTATCCAACAATGTCTTACACACATCACACGCAATTTACTGGAATGTGGGAAGCCCTTGGTTAAATAAAACTTCAAATTATATCTATATATATAAAAGAAAGTCGTGTTAGTTACTCCACTTATAACTCAAGAACGGCTGAACCGATTTAGCTGAAAATTGTCAGGGAGGTAGTTTAGAGCCAGGAGAAGGATATAGGATACTTTTTATCCCGGGAAGCCCACGCGGGCGAAGCCGCGGGCAAAAGCTAGTTTTTTATAAAAGTAGCTAATATTACATCTTGATATCACAAACTTAAGATTCTAATCAAAATAGTATATATGGCTTGTAAACTTTTAAGATTCAGATACTTAATTACTAAAAGTAGAAAACCATTTCTGTGCTATCGATTGGCCACTGATTCCACAGCAAGTAACAATCTGAAATGAGAACATTTACTTTAAAAATAACTGAGCTTTCATTGCATAAAAATATACTTAAAATGCTAATAGATGGCCTAATAAGGATCGAATCTTAATAATCCATACTAATATTATAAATGCGAAAGTCTGTCTGTCTGTCTGTCACCTCTTCACGGCTAAACTGCTGGACCGATTGTGATGAAATTTGATAGGGATGTAGTTAACGACCTGAGGTCAAACATAGGCTACTTTTGGGCGCGATATAACCGAGTCCCACGCGGGGCGAAGCCGCGAGGAACAGCTAGTTAATTAGTATAAAGGAGATTTTTTAAAGTATTGACATCTTACCCCATGAGGGTTACTACTGTCTCTTAAAACCATGCAAGATCCAGTGAGTAAGCAAGATAGCGCAATACATGATGTAAGGCGACATCTCATTTACTCAATCGTTCTTGCATGGTTTTAAGAGATAATAGTAAGCCCGCTTAATAGTTTAGAATAAGGTGTCAATCATCTTACTTTTCTAGTAGTAGGTTCCTTTGTCTTTCAATATCCAGTCTATCTCTCTCCATTTTCAACCGTATATTATTGCATCTCTTTTTCTCCAAAAGCTTCTGTTTTTCGATTCTTATCCTTTCTTCTTCTAAATTAAGAAGTCTATCGTGTACAAGTCCTGTAACATAATATTTAATTTTAATATCATTATCACAGTGTCATACCGGTTGGACTCTTCAGAAATCAAAAGCATCTACTTTGATGAAAGAAAAGACAGGACACTGATATATGAAAAAAGAGAAGCTGCATTGTTTTGGAACCTGAAGCGTGCTTCATCATCAATGCCCTCAAAGTCAACATTTTACAAATATGTATTTAAATTGTTCATTATTTTTTCAAACTAGCTTTTTGCCTGGAGTCAACCATCCTTTTGGCTGCCTCCGTGGACTTTTTGTCTAGGCGTTTGTCTTACTTCTGACGATTCAGTTTTCAGTTTGTGCGTTCCACTTCACAGGAACCAACCTATAATATATACTTATAATACTTTTATAAGTTTCTGCATCAAGCAACAGTTCTCCACAACATAAGTTATACGTATTGAACATTACAACTGTTTTGTACCTAAGCAACCTAGTATTTTTTTTTATATTGCTGAGAAGAATTTTTATTCTCGAGGGGAAATAAGTTTAAACCACTTTCCATCAGGTGGGTGCCTACTCAGTGATATAAAGTTTTTTTTTTATAAAAAAAACGTCATGGGTTCTGAATATATGAGTAATATTCCTTACTGATTGGCCGTCCCCTTTTCCACAGGGGCTTTCCTGGTATAGGTGCTGATGAAACTTCATTGGATCCCATGCCAACATCCGCTTCAGTAGCTAAACTATCCTCTAAACTAATACCTATGTCAGCTTGGGTGTACTGTGCAGGGTCCGTAGGCCACTTCTGTAAAATAACTTTTTGATCACTACATAGTATAAAACAGTCGCTTTCTCTGTCCTTATGTCCCTTTGAATGCTTAAATCTTTAAAACTATGTATGTAACGGATTTTGATGCGTTTTTTTTAATAGATAGAGTGATTCAAGAGAAAGATTTTTATGCCCATGCCAAGCCGGGGCTGGTCGCTAGTTAAGTATAAATAACAAAATTTTAATTAATATGCCATGTAACTTTTATGATTTAAAGAAGCAGAGAATTATATTTAAATAAAATATTTTTTATATAAATATATAACAATACCATAGTACTTGTGGATGGATCAGGATTACACAAATCTTCTGTAATTCCCCTACTCTGCACAGATGCAGCCTTGAAATGAAAAAAAATGTTTGATAAAATAATATAAAGACAGCCCAGATTGGAAGCAAACATTTTAATCTAGGTATATTTGTACTTAATATAATACAAAATAGCATTTTAGAATCTCATGCGAAAGTTTTGATATTTGTGAGTTTGGATGTTTTTCTCAAATCACCATTTGGATACATTTTACCCAAATTTCAGGAGTCAACAATCAAATATTTCATGACATAGCCCATTTTCTTGTAAGAAAAAATCATGCATAAATTGCAGCGCTTAAAAGTAACAGAAATAAATTACATACCATAGAATTAGAAGACACAGCAGAGGTCTCTGGTACCCCTGAGAGACCAAACACTGAAGTGTTGGTACAAATCAGTCTAAGAATCTTCTGCTCTGCTTCTGTAAGCTGGGTGTTAGCATTACAACCTGGTGTGAACCGGTTCTTTCTGATTTTGAATGCTTTCTTTTTCACATTTGATTTCCAATCCCGCCATGTCTGTGGGCAGTATAAACTTTAAAGAAAAAACAATCACTTCACTACATAATATAAAACAAAGTCGCTTTCTCTGTCCCTATGTCCCTTTTTATGCATAAATCTTTAAAACTATGCAACGGATTTTGATGCGGTTTTGTTAATAGGTAAAATGATTCAAGAGGAAGGTTTTTATGCCCATGTGAATCCAGGGTAGGTCGTATAGTATTTAATAATTTGCTTGATGAATGTTCTATAAGTAGAGCAGTTAATTTCCTTTTGCAATTGCATTCCCATGGTAGTCAAGTAATAATAATGCCAAATTTTAATGCTAATTGATAACTAATGGAAAATATTCACATTTTAAAGTAGACCTTAGGATTCGGAAGCCATAGTTTTAAGTAAGGTTTGGGCAGCCTAAGAAAGGCTTTGACAAGAGAAAGAAAAAAAATCCCAGGTTGTTCCAGGTTACTAAATAGGTAAATATTTAGCAGTGGGTTTTGCTATTTGTGTACTAAAAACAAAAGTTATAAGTGTCATTTGATTAGATATAGCTAGAGCACCAAAAACTTAGTACATACGAACTACTGCCAGCTGGTGCCCACTCACTGCTGTTTGTATGTACTGCCGTAGTTTTTTATTAACTAACTGGTAGCAGAAGCATTCAATGAATTTTGGTATACTACAAGTAAATTTGACTACAGAAAAGTACTTTATTTAAATATCTATGTAACAACTGTCACTTTAGAACTTGAAATATGCATGCATATTATATTCCTAAAGACAGCTGCTGCTATTGAAGCTATTATTTGTGTGTGTGTGTTACATGATGCTGACCCCATTTACAAATAATAAAAATCATCATTTTAACATTATTGTTCGTACGAATAAAAATAAATGGAAAAAAACCTGTTGCCATTTATCTGGAGTTTTAATTGCACCAGACCCAAATCCTGAATTAGCATTTAACTTCTCTGTTATTTTTATCCAAGCATTTGTTTGCCGAATTCGTCCTTCCAAACCAGTGAACTTTCCAATTGCAAGTTCTTTATCCTCTTCCAAAAAATGTAAAAGCATGTTTAATTGCTCAGGGCTTGCTTTTCGTCGTTCCATTATAGGAACAAAGATTGTAAAAATAGCAACTCCTTTATCCAGAGAATGTAATTAATACGATTTAATTACTTTTGCATTATTTCATCCACAACAAGTCCACAGTGAATATAAGTGCGAACACAGTTCTACACACTGATAATTCACTACTTTTGTAAATTAAAATGAATTATTAAACTATGTATTACACCTAAATAAAATTGTTACAAGCAATTAGCTGGTATAATAAAAATCCTTTTATAATAACTTTTATTTTTCAAAACCAAAACAAACTATCACAAAATAAAAACACTTGTTTGCTTGCATTGAGGTTATTTTTTTAATACTTTTTACGGCCATGGAAACTATTTATCTTCCTCAGGGGGGTTACTTTAGACTCTTAAAACAATGCAAGTTCCAGTGAGTAAGCGAGACAGCGCAATACATGCTGTAAAGTCATCCCCCCTCACTGGATCTTGCATGGTTTTAAGGCACCAAGGGGGTTACTACCGACCGTCTCTTAAAACTTAAAAACATGCAAGTTTCAGTAAGTAAGCGAGACAGCGCAATACAAGATGTAAGGCGACATCTCCCTTACTCACTGGATCTTGCATGGTTTTAAGAGATGGTGGTAAGCCACCTGAAGAAGATCAATAAATTCAAAAAGGCCTTAAAAGACTAGTTTCTAAGGCCGTAAAACGTATTTTAAAAAAATCAGGATGGACGAATGAATGGCTGCTGATGCTGAATTATTTATATACTCTTTGGCGCCATTTTTGATTGTTGCCTAGCCGTGCCTTCTTGTTGCCTTCATGTGCCTGATGTGCCTTCATTCATATTTATTTTGTGCATGTGCATTCTTGGTGCACTCCTTGCTTTGAATTTTAAGTGATTTGTTTGATTGATTTTACTTGGATTTTACTTTAGAAAGAAAATCGGCGAGACCTTACTATTCAACTTGAAGTCTATAACCATAACTTCTATAAAAATTCGATTTTCTGTTGTGAGCACGGTCTTTCTTTTGTGGTGAACATGCAGGATGACAAAAACGCTATTTTTCAGATGCGTTTCCCGCAGAAATTATGGTATTTATTGAACATGCACACGGAAGCAATTTTGTGGGGTGGCACTGGACGTACAATATTGTTGAATTATCGTATCCTTCATTACTATTTGCAATGTGATCATTCTATATTCAAAACAACGAATATTTCTAGTTTTGTGAGACAATTAAATCTATATGGATTTCGAAAAGTTACATCGCATCTACAAGATCCCCTTTGCAACTCTAGTAACCCTTATATGCATGAATATGTACATGATTATTTTCAATATGGTAGGCCAGAAATGTTGAATAAAATTACTAGAAAGGCTTTAGCTATCAAAAAAACCTACAAAACAAAGGCAGGTTCTACTTTAATAAATTATATTGTACTTATCTACATATTTCAACTTCAATTAACTATGATCTAAACTTGAAGTATATTGATGTTAGTAATAAGTACCTAGGTTTTTTTCTTTACTTACAGGGTAATACTGACCAAATGCTTTATTTGACACCTCTTCAAAAAGCTCGGCGTGTTTTCCATGAAGCTCTGAAAAAAGCAGCTCAAGATTTGTTCATGCAAACCTCCTCAAAACAGTTTTGTAATCTTGAATCTGAAGGTAAGATAGTTTTTTCATATTTATATTATACTAGCTTTCCCACGGGAACAGTGCTTTTTCCGAGGATGAAAGGTACTCTATATCCTTCTCGATACTTTTATCTATGTGTATGTGAAATTTCAGAAGGATTGGTGCAGTAGATAGAGCGTGAAATCATAACAAACAAACTTACTCACTTTCACATTTTTTTATTTTTATATTAGTTAGGATTAGCATAGGCAGTATAGGTACTTATAACTGGGCTAACAGACATTTGTTTACAGAAAGTAATTACAGCAAGTTATTAACCATTTGCTTTAAGAATCCAGGCATAATAGAAAAACAATTGTTATGCGACATATTCCTGTGCCCACCAACAGAAACATTAATGTCTGCACCAATTTTTAATAAAAATATCAAGTTAAAACTTACCTGTGTTGTCATGGATGGGCTCCAACAATTATTTTTCATCAACAATCCACCTGATTGCAGTAGTTATCTTAGCTTTTGGATATCTGCAACACCTGGAGTGCCACAAGTGTGATTTTCACACTGTCTTCACTTTCCATAGGTAAAATAAAACCTATGGCTAAAATTCTGCCCTTTACATCATAGTAATGAAGTTAAATACCATTTGTACTATTAGATGTACCTATAAGTTTGAAATTTTAATAATATGATAATATCATGTAATTCTTACAGATGGCCAAGAAGATTATTGTGACGATGAAGAGACAACAGCTGAGTTTGATTGGTTTGGCACTTCCAACAATTCCAATAAAGACCCTGAACCACATATTCCACAAACAGGTTTCTTTTCCATTATTCCTTGTTTACTCTCCTATCCTCACATTTTCCTAATTCATTACTTGCCATCCTTTTCCTTTGTACAGCCAATGAAGAAGCTCAAGAGTATAATAACACTGTGGTCAACAATGAAAGCCTTGTGTAAGTATTCTGCATAAAATACGGCAAAATTGTCATGGCTGTAACAGTATTATAATAAAATTTCTTTTCAAATGTAGGAATACTACACCGGAAGCTCTGATTAACTTTAATGAAGAAGAGGCATGTCAACAAGCCAATGACAATTATCCAATACAGTTTTTGAGTATGCCAGATTTAGACACTGAACCCATAGAAAACAAATCTGGTATTGAATTGCTAGCTGAGTTTGATATTCAGCATGATGTTGATGAGGGTATCGTAAGAAAGGCAACAGGGAAGGAAAATGATCACATTTCTTTGAACTGTGTTCTTCCTTCCGTTAGCAATGATCCAAATGATGATACTGCTACAACAGAGGTAATTATAGAAACAATGATTTTAATACACTGCTTTGTTTTGTTGAGTTGATCATTATCTATTAACTTGCTAAAATTTCCAAAAAATTCCAGAGGATGAATGAAGATGCTGACCATTATCATGGAGAATGGGAGCAGATGTTTAATGATTTTATGACTAACAAGGAGCCTAATCAAGAATGTGGATCTGATTTGAAAGAACTCTATTCTCAGATATCAAGAACCATAGATCTACTCAATTCTTAGATTTAATTCAGCTTATTTAAAAATAAAATGAAGTTATAATTATTTAAAAAAATGTATTCCTTATGCCATGTTATTAAAGTGTAAAATGCAATACACATTACTATTATTTCTTCTGTTTCTTCTTCTCTGCCTCCTCTTCCTTTTCCTTTTCAATTACAGAGACATACGAGTTGATAGTATCCGCATCAAGCATTTGCATTGGCTGACCACGTCTCATTACCGCAATTTCAAGGTTTTTCTGTCCTGATTGGACAACTTCCAGGAGGGCACGAATTGCCAGCTGGAAAATTAAATATGAATTCATCTCAAAAGGGATTTCTACATAAAACTTATAAAAATATTCTCTGTGATAGGCACGTTTAGCTATATAGTAACCGCATTGACTGCTGCTGGATTTAACAGTCTGGTACAAATGACAATTTTCAAATATGTATGGAAAATTAACATAGTGGAACACGAGAGGTGTGGAAAACTGCACTTTGTTGATTTTAAAAAACAGCAAGTGTTTTTAAGACAAGGCCTGGGTGGGACAACACTAGCGTCACCATCAACTAAAAATCATTATTCACTGAAAACACAAGTTATCAAAAATCCCTGTTATGTAATTAAGGTCCTGAATCTGAAGTTAATTTTAATCATATTAAATTATAGTTCTATATAGTAACAAATTGAAAAACTGCTAAAAGTGGCCGTTTTAAGCAATATTGCAATATGTAACTATAGGGAACTATAATTTATTATGTTAAAAATTAACTTCAGATCCAGAACCTTAATTACATCTGACGGATTTTTGATAACATGTGTTTTCAGTGAATAATGATTTTTAAATGATGGTGGCGCTAGTGTTCACCGAGGTATCACCTTAAGCAGTAAGTGTTAAATTACCAGCAAAAGTTATTGTTATAGCCGAAACTTGATTTTTGTCCAAAATTCAACAGAAACAGAACTTTCGGTCGGACACTATAAATTAGAAGCAAAATAATATGTATGTAATACAATTACCTTTACAGCTCCCTTTTCATTGGCAACCTCCTCAGCTGTGTAGTTTTTCTCTAGAAATTCACGGACAGTTTTAGCAGATCTGCCAGTAGCATTGGCTTTCCACTCATAGAAAATGCCCGATGGTTCTGTTTGGAACAAGTGTGGTAAACCATCATAATCAAATCCTCCAATAAGACATGAGATGCCAAAAGGTCGTCGTCCATTGCTTTGGGTGTACTTCTGTTTCAGACTGGCAATATATCTTGTTATGTACTCTAATGTAACAGGGTCTTCAACAGTCAGCTTGTGAGACTGGCATTCTATTTGCGCCCTATTTATCAAGATACGAGCATCTGCTGTTAAACCGGCAAATGCCATCACGACATGGTCATCAAGTAAGCATATTTTTCGGACAGTTCTTTCTTCTTGCAATTTGGCAACAGACTTCTTTTCAACCCCCAAAACAACGACATCAGCACCTCTTACACCCACCTATAAGAAAAAGCAATGTAAAATATTGTATGTATAATATAAAGGTATTCTAACCAAAACATCATATACAGGAAGAAATACATACTGCAGTAGATCCCTTGCGGACAGCTTCTTGAGCATATTCTACTTGTAACAAATGACCATCCGGGGAAAATACAGTAATAGCTCTATCGTAACGGGCCGACATTGCGTATTATTAATTTTATTTCAGCAAAGTAATATTCACTCAAAACCGCTTGTTCACCTTCTTGTTTCTTTTTTTTTTTGAGACGACTGACAGATGACAGTTGAACTATAGCGATGTGGTGTGGAGTTTCTGGAGGGAAAGTAAACTGTCGCTATGTCCGCGCTGTATTTAATTTCCAAAACTTAGGTTTTTTCGACTATTTGTGCTTAATATTGGTGGATTATTATTCGCAAAGTGTTCGGGAACAAGCGTGAGTGTTGGGAAGTGGTACAGTGTCGATTACGTGACTTTTTATCTTTGTCACCAAAATCTCCATGATATAGGTAAGTGAAATTTTTCCACCGCTTCACTTAGCCATCTGACTCAGACTAGACTTACTTACTTGACTGGACTAGACTACTGTAGACTTAAGTAGGACTGAAGAAGATTAATAAATTGAAGAAAGGCCTTAAAGGACTAGTTTCCATGGCCGTAAAAAGTATTAAAAAAAAAATGTGGTGTTGTGTAATGCTATTAATCCGGTGTTGTGACCGTGTGTGTGAAGGTGTTTGATGATCGATGATCTTTTATTTGGTTTTTAATAACTTGAAGAATGGATTATAGGCAGGCAGGCCACAGGTGGCCTACTATCATCTCTAAGAACCATGCAAGATCCAGTAAGCGAGACAGCGCAGTACATGATGTAAGGCGACATCTCCCTTACTCACTGGCTTGCATGGTTTAGAGACGGTGGTAAGGCACCAGGTGGCTTACCACCATCTCTTAAAACCATGCTAGTTCCAGTGAGTAAGCGAGATAGCGCAATACATGTTTTAACATCTCCCTTACTCACTGGATCTTGCATGGTTTTAAGAAGCTGGTTTTTATGGCTGAAGAAGATTATTTTAATAAATTCATGAAAGGCCTTAAAGGATTGGTTTCCATGGTCGTTAAAAATATTCTAAAAAAAAAAACCTATTTATTTTGGGCTTGTATTTGGCATAGACCAGATACTAGATTTTTAATACGTCACTCACTGTCACAAATTGACACTGTCAATTCGGCAAAATGGCTGCTGCGGTGAGTGAGTTTGAGCCATGGCTTATTGATAAATTAAAATGTTTAAAAACTGACGAAGGAGTGTTTGGGACATACATAACAGGTATCTTGGATAGCGAAGATTCTATTGATGACAAAAAAGATGCATTGGAAGACATACTTTCCGGGATCGTGGTAAGTAATGAATGTGGATAGTCCTTTACTAGATACTGTAATATTTTCTTACACAACAAAATATATTATGTGGTAATATGCTGTATATTTAACTATTCACCAGGACAGCGACATAGCTTTTCATGTTAACGAGATAATAGACAAGTGGGAGACCAGTCGGCCTAAAGAAGATGCTCCAAAACCGACTGCAGATGTTGATGTCCAGTTAGCAAAATTATTAGAATCTCAGTCACTTGCTACGACTACTCGGCGAGAATACACGGACGAGGAAAAGAAAATTCGAGAAGCAATATTATCACAGTATAGTCAGCTTTCTGATCATGAGGTGAGTGAGTTTTAATCTAACCTCAACCTAAAAATGGGTTCTATTTATATTAAAAGCTATCTTTATTAAAATGGCTGAGATGCTGTCATATTAGCTTAAATATACTACTTGGATATGTAGCTAAAGAGCCAAATAAAATTCAGATTTTAATCTGAATCCTAATACAGAATACCTATTAGTACTAACATACACAAGTCTCACTCCCAAGTCATTCAAATAAAAAACGACTCTTCACCCCACGGAATACAGTTTAATTCAGTTTAGACAGCACTGAGCACCTACAATTTATATTTGCATCTCTTACTATCTTGCGCAGTCCCTTCTTATCACTGCCATAGAGTTGTCTACTTCATGCTGTGCAACCTAAGAATAGACCATTGTGGATATGTAAAAGCAATGAAGGGACAAACCAGTAATAGTATTCCCAAAAAGAGTTAACGTTAGATTGGCAGCTGGTCATAAAAATAATGACAATCTTGTTTATCTTGATTGTGTGCTAACATCATCATTATCGGAGATAGCATGGAGTGAGACAGGCCTGGTATAAGCTTCTACTGTCAACTAATCACATCTCTCAGTTAGTACATTCTCAGCATTGCATTAAAAGCCTGCATGACCTTCTGACACTTATTAGTTTCCTTTCCACTTGAATATTTTTTTTTTGTTTTAATAATGGTTGTATTATTGAGGTATAGGGCAGAATTTTTGAGGATATTGCTGTTAAAAAGTACTGGGACACCGTTTTTTTGTATTGCATCTTCAGCATGCTCTCTAGAGTTCTGTTCTATGCCAGTAAAAGAGTTATTTGATTCTCACTCCTTCAAAATTAATATTGCAGGAAGATAATGCCCCAGATGAGGATGCTGAGAGTGCAGATATAGTCAAGAATACAAATGCTGCTGATGTGGCCGCCGCAGCGCGAGAGCGCCGGGAGCAGGCTCGACAGGAAGCCCAGCGTAAAAAAGAGAAAGACAAGGAAGACCGGTAAATGATTCTCTTTTATTATAATCAATTCTTTTTTGTAAACATGTGATAATAAGGATGTTACATAAGTATTCCAGTACATATACATGTTTGTACTTTTATTACTAAAATAGGTACAAGCTCTTGCGCAGGACATTGAAATACAGAGATCTACCTTGTAAGGAACAAGGACCAATATTTTGGTTAAAGAATTTGGTTATCTTCTATCAAGAACATGTTCCAAAAAACAAACAAAATTAGAAATACACATTTAATGTAGTTTCCAGCTATAGAATAGACCACTGAGGGATACATGTAAAGACTAAAGTTGTAAATGGCACAAAAATGTGTTCATTTCTTTATTCAACATAGGTCTTAATGTCTTTGCACCTCTGACTAGTGAATACCACCAACAAAAGCATTCCACAGAAGGTTTGACTACAAAATAAGATCTTCAACCGGTTGTGATACAACAGGGTTATGTTAAAACCTGTGCATTAACATTGGGCTCCAAATTTAATTTTATATAATGGCTCTTAAGTAAATAGTTGCTATTGTTTAAAGAGAAGATTTATCAAATTGAGATTGTGTCATTATACTATAGTCACCTTTGTCTACTCATTCATATTTTGTGGGTTACAAGGTCTTGATCTTGCAAACCATGGTGTAAATTTTTCAAAACCACCACAACATCTCTCAATATGTTTACTAATGTAAACTAATATTATAAATGCAAAAGTGAGTTTGTATATTTGCTTGTTTGTTTGTAACCCCTTCAAGCCCTATCAACTGAACCAATATTCCTGAAATTTCGCATACACATAGCTAGGAGTATTGAGAAGGACATAGCCACCTATTATCCTGGGAAAAAGCACTGTCCCGGAGGGAAATTCACGCGGACGTAGCTGCGCGCAAAAGCTAGTAGAAATATATTATTGAAATAATTTAATATTTTTCAGAGAGAAACAGAAACAACTAAAAGAAGAGAAGAAAGAAAAGCGCAAGACACAAAAAGGTGAACGCAAGAGGTAGCAATCTAAACATGCCAAGTAATATAATTTATAGTTTTAAATTTAATTTTATACTATATACAAACGAAATAATGTGTTTAAAGGAAATTTATACACAAAAATGAATGTTATTACTGGTTGTTTCAAATTAAAAATTGTTTTTATACCGTACATGACTAGACTCATGGTTTTGGAACCATAATTATTTCATGTAATTTAATATTGTAAAACTATTTTACAGATTCAGATATGGTTAACTAATTTTCGCGTGATTGACACCAATATTCTCAAACGTTTCCTCATAGGTCGCCTTCACTCAACTTCATTCGAGGACGCCTCAAGGAAGTCCTCCAACTTTCCTTGAAAATGGTATTCTTGATTGTTTCCTTGAGGAAACTCCAGTGAGGATGAGTCAAGGAATGACGTCCCGTTTCATTTCTGTATGTTGGTAAACCGCTTAACTTTTTGAAGGAAAGAGAGTTTTTGACAAACCTCCTTTTTAATTTTAGCCTACTGGTATAGATTTATTATAAAACAGCAAAATACTTAATACACAAAGAACTTATTATAGTAGGTACAAGTTCATTTAAATCTGGTCCTCAATAAAAGCACCTACTTTTCGTTAAACGAAACATTCGAGGCTTACTTAAGGTACCTCTCGACCTACTTTATATTTGACAGTTCGTTCCTCACCTCTTGAGTAATTTCCTTAAGGTGAGGAAGCTAGTGTCAACTATGAATACCATTGAGGTCGAGTGAGGATGAGTGGAGTTTGAGAAAACGTTTGAGAATATGGGTGTGAGTCTTGGCTACATTTATTGATGTTTATTGGCTATTTAGCAGATCATTTTTGCGTCTCATTGATCGATTCATATGAATAAACATAGGCCGTCGCTCGTTATCGATGAGCATGTTGCCAATCAACCGCGTCTGATATATCACCGATGAGCTTTCGACGCCGTTGAGCGGTGTTCGTACTAGTGATTTGTCACGAGAGTTCATCACGACGTCATTTTCTGACAAATAAGTAAGGTAGCCCTGAAAACGATTGCATTGGCGATCTTGTCGCATATTCTTTTCAAAGACAATATTTCACGTGTTTTTTTTTTTTGCAAATGGTATGCCATGCCATATACAACGCCAGTTTGCATAGACACGCGGGTTGTTTATTACATAAAAATCTTTCTGTTTTGTTCCGTGAAGATGAGCGTCGTCAATCAGTGTATTTAGTCCATATTCTTTCTTATTTGTGGTTATCCCTTATCATGCTACATTTGCGTCTAAACAGTTTGGTGACTGAACTAGATGCTTATGAAATAAATCAATCATTTTATTTTTCAAAATTATGCTAACAATCTTGGAGTAATAAATTTTTTACAGTGTGCAAGCATTTTACGTAAATTTATTGTAATTTTATGATAAATATCGACTGAGGTATTGTAAATTACTGCTGAATCTCTTAGTTACTATCAATCTGTGTGATTTTTTTTATTGTGTAAAAACATGTGTATTTTTTGATGTATCAGATTGGTAGGCCAGAAGCTATTGAGTTCCGGATTTACATTGTATTATTAATGTTAGACATCGCAACCACAGTATACCATGTTTATGAATATAAAAAAATATTTAATAAATAATGTCAGCAATTTGTTTTGCTTATTTCTTGTAAGGTTTTTGGAGTAACTTCCTACACCCAGTGGTATATTAAGGGCGAACCCATTCTGCGACATAATGATATCATCATAAGATACGGCGACACTAGCAATGCACAACAAATGGCGAAGAAGCATTCTCTAAACACTAAAGAAGGGCTTGTGACAAGCAGGAAAAAACTTTGGATGGAATATGCTTATGTCGTCCATGGGCGCTGTGATCCAAAGTAGTCAGCTGAGGATGCAAATTAAGGTGATACCTCGGTGAACACTAGCGCCACCGTAATTTAAAAATTATTACTCACTGAAAACAAAAGTTATCAAAAATCCCTCTGCTGTAATTATGGTTCTAGATCTGAAGTTAATTTTAATCATATTCAATTATTAAATTATAGTTCCATATAGTTACAAATTGCAAAACTGCTAAAAGTGACAAATTTAAGCAATAATGCAATTTGTAACTATAGGGAATTATAATTTAATATGTTTAAAATTAACTTCAGATCCAGAACCTTAATTATAGTAGATAGTAGCGAGGTATCACCTTAAGGTGATACCTCGGTGAACACTAGCGCCACCGTCATTTAAAAATCATCATTATTTACTGAAAACACAAGTTATCAAAATTCCCTGTTATGTAATAAAGGTTCTGGATCTGAAGTTAATTTTAACATATTCAATTATTAAATTATAGCTTCCTATATAATAATAATAGTAGTTAAAGATTGCAATATTGCTTAAAACGGCCACTAATAACAGTTTTGAAATTTGTAACTATATGGAACTATAATTTAATGATTCAATATGCTTAAAATTAACTTCAGATCCAGAACCTTAATTACATAACAGGGATTTTTTTTAACTTGTGTTTTCAGTGAATAATGATTTTTAAATGATGGTGGCGCTATTGTTCACTTAGGTCTCGTCTAAGCTCTTTTTCCCGTGTGTCTACCTGAACTCTTACTATGATCGTTTATTGTGATCCAAATAGTAAGCGAGATGTCGCCTTATATCAGGTATTTCGCTTTTGAATGACTTGATGGTATGGTAACCACCTAGAGAAAATTACTTCACGAGCACACGCACACGTATCGTGTGCGCAACACAGTAGTATCAATCATATCATAGTATATCTGATAGTTCAGACCCCATCGATATGTAATAAATATAATTATCAAAGACTAGTTGTTGCCCGCGGCTCCGCCCGCGTGTAGGTCGCTTTTCGCGTAACCTGTGGAAACTACAACTTTCCAGACCTATAGTTAATTCTATTGTATCCTTTTCCCGTGCCAATTTTATAAAGCCATTACGTTGCTACGATATCATTTAATATTAGGGCCACTTCTTTCTCAAATACCATTTTTAAAATCAATAGAAATCAGTATTAAATAGTCGTAAAATTCTGAAAAAATATATGTTTTTAGTTGAGGATCTAGTAATAGTATGTAAGGTGCAGATGTGATCATGGCATTATTACTTTTTAAGTGTTAAAATCAATTAAGCACTGATAAAGCTTAATTTATAGGTAAAACATTACATTATGGAACTTTTATAGACCCTATGTTAGTCAATAACTGGACCGTTTGTAACTTAATAGTATTTTGTATTAAAACCAATTCTAATTAGAGTAAATTAATTTTATTTGTAAACAAATACATAACTCTGTATCCCATTTCAAAAAAAGCACCACAATTAATTATGCATACTCAACAATATTTATGTAACTAAAATAATAAAAAATGATATAATGTATCACAATTTGGAGGACTAGATTTTATATTCTTTTTAACCGACTTCATAAGTTATACTAATGACTGATACTGGTCTCAGATTTTTCAAGCTGCCGTCATTAAGGTATTTCAGTCAGGATCAACGGCTAGTGCGTACTTCCGAAGTCCAAAGGGGCTTAAAGTCATGCCACTAGCGACGACGATCAATCCATGTCATTACCACCAAATAAAGTCTTATATAAAAAATTACTCTGTGCTTTTCCCGTTTTCTGTTATTATATTTTGTTGTTCACTATCAATATTACTGTCGGTTTTATTAACAGCAAAATCCAAAGCACAAACAACGAAGTTCTGTGCCCCTCCTGCATAAACTTTGGATATTTTGTTTAAACCTATATCTATAGGCACTAAAGTAGGCATATTTACATTTTCTCCACCACCGGTACCAGTATTAGCATGCTCGTTCCAGCCCCACGCCCATAAAGTATTGTCAGTTGCTAAACACACTGTGTGCTCAGAACCAAGAGCAACATCTTTCACTTGTCTAGCATCTGAAAAAATAAATGACCTTATAAGACTACCCTGTATTTACACAGAAAACAATAAACAACAATAATCTATGAATGAAATTTAAATAGAATTTTAGAAGGGCTAGACAAATAAATATTTTTCAAGTTATCTTTGTACCTAGTATTAGCCTTACCTGGTAGCTTTATCTGTATTATCTTTCCAACAAAGGCATCTTCAGTTCCAAGCTGTCCATAATTATTGCGACCCCAAGTGTAAAGAGTACCATTTTCTAACCACAAGAGAACATTAGTCCAGCCGCTAAGCAACTTTTTAACATCTTTTTTGACATCTATGTCAATTTTCTGTGGGGTAAATATTTTTTTATACTTTTCAGTGCTAAGTAATAATTGTCCATGCTTATTGTCACCCCACACATACAGGGCTTTCTCTTCAGAGCACCATGTGACTGTGTGGTTCTGCCCACAAGCTATATGAGTTATTTTACCTACTTTTTGTACTTGTTCAAATCTGTCAGAAGACAACTTTTCATTTCCTAAACCTAACTGGCCATGTTTCCCACACCCTGTTACCCAAACTTCACCTCTAGAATTGACAATAGCCGTATGTCTAAGACCCATTGAGACATCACATGCATTGACTTGCAACCTAACAGGTTTTACAAATTCTGGAAAGTGATCTTTAGGTAAACCCAGTTGCCCATTGCTGTTTGAGCCCCAAACAAATAGGAAGTTGGTGTCAGTAATGCCACAGCTGAAATCCCAACCACATGCAATATTTACAAATGATATGCCACTCAGCTGCCACACTCTCTCAAATTTGTATGTTTCTTCTTCTTTTCCTAATTGCCTTTTGTTGTTCCATCCACAAGTGTACAATTTACCTTCAGCATCAATCAGTAATGTGTGGCCGCCACCGCATGCAATCAGATTTATTTCATCACAATGCAATGATTCTATTACTATTTCTGTTGGTTTTTCAACTTGTTCATTTACCATCCCTTGACCAAGCTGGCCATGAGAGTTTGCTCCCTGTAAAATGTGAAATAAGACATTATGTACTTAATCCATTATTATTATTGAATCAGTTTAACCCTTTGACTACAGAAAATCCCGACACAATAGAAAAACAAATGTTATGCGATATCAGTCATTATACAGTCAAAGAGTATAGAATAGAATATCTATTTGTGCCATTCGGTGGAGAAACTTGGACCATGGGGTCCCCATGCACGACGGTTGTATAAAGAGCTGTCATCTCGTTTGGTCGACTTATCTGGTGACCCAAGAGCTGGAGCATACCTCGGACAGTGAATAAGCTTAGCCATTCAGAGAGGTAATGTGGCCAGTGTCTTGGGTACGTTACCAAGTGGCAGTGATCTCGCACAATTTTTTTATTTGGTATAGTTTAGTTTTATTTTATAGTATAGTTTAGTCTAGTTTTATTTTTTTTAGGTTAGTTATTGTTATTTTATTGTAATCTGAATTGATATTTTAATAAAATATGTGTCTGTTTCCCTCATCAAAGAGTCAATAGAGTATTGGGAATAGTATATTATTTACTCAGAAACAATCTACTTAATTATGGATATTTGTAAAAATGTAATAAGTTATCTTAACGATGTTATAAGGGTGAATAAAAGTAATAACATAATAAGATTTTTCCCAATCCTTTCCTGACGTCAATCCTCCTTACTAATATTGTGCAACACTTACCCAGGATAGCAACATAATTTTGTGAGATTTCTGTACAAGAATAGGATGATATACTATTCTCTTTAACTCAAAACTGCAATCTTCCACCACTTGTACAATATTCCTTTAACAGTACCTAAGGTATTTTCTATGTGTACAACTTTTTAATTAAGTTCTGGTCGTCTGGAAAAATTTTGTGTTGAATTATTATGTACTTGATAAAGATTAGATTAAAATGTATAATAAATTCATAACTATTCCAAACAACACAGTAAGTACTTACTTTTGTATGTAAACAAAATAAATAAATAATAACCTCATCGCAAAAAATGTTATCTGTCTTCAAGAATCGCAAGTCGCAATCCCCAAGCAAGTACTAATAATGTCAAACCGTAAAAGCCGTTAAATAAAAAAATAAAAATAATAAGTACTAATGTCAATGTCATGTCAAAGTCACACAGATAATAAAAAAAATATTTTTACAGACGTGGATACGAGTTTTTTTTAATCATTATTTCGTGTAGATGACACGGTCAATCGACCATTCAAACTCTTGTGTCAGAGTTATTTGGAACCGCGTATCGTTTTCTGAGAGTACCATCAAGGATGGCATTAACTATTTTAAGCAGACTCGAAACGAGTGAGTGAACGTAATGGCGCAATATCCTCCGTGGGCGCAATACATCACCACATCACCATTCCATGATGTTAGGTTTAGGTTAGGATTAGGACACAGGTTTAGGGTTTAGTTGATATCGCTTACTTATGTACGTGTACAAAACAGGAGTCGGACAGTTGTTGTTAATAAGTAACTACCTATTACCTAGTGGTGTAACGCAAGGTTTTTTGCTGGGGCCCCGTCCTCTTTAATATTATGATCAATTATATTGAGGAATGCCTGCATTCAAGTCGGTTAAATAGGTACTTTGTTTTCCTGATGAAATGAAGATATTTTTAACTATATCGACCCTGGCCGATTTAGCTGCGCTTCGGGGCTTCTTATTTAATAGCTCAATAGACAATGGATATCGATGGACATTTTTCGCGATTTTGGCACATTTTGGTATTCTGCTACTAATTTTAAGACCAATCGAAGCCCAGGGGTTATCGAGCGAACTGTCTTTGGATAATTATTTAACTATTTCTTAATAAGTATTCTAAGTACTCTTCAATAGCATCGAATTTTCAATCGACCGTACATAAACTTAATCGGTATTTATAACAGAATGATTTATCTCGATTTGAACAATATAGTACTATTACCTACTAATTCTGTGACAATAATGAGCTCTGTACGGCTTTGATCTCAAATTCTCAATCCATGTGCTGTGTTATCATCACCTTTAGTAGAAAACAATATGTTCTTTTGTAGGTATATGTTTAATCCCGACAACATAAATTTTGATGCAAACTCCTCTACGGTTATTTACATCTGTAGATACTAGATTTAGGAATATTACGGGAATCTAAATTAATTTTATTTAAAATCTAATCCTATACTGATTAAATTATACCTATAGCTTATATTTGTATTAAGATGTTCAGCTTCGTTTAAAGTAAAAACTTTAAAAACGTTGTATACTGCACTTATGTGTGTCCGCTTAACTCCGATCTCATCTTTTATATGCATCACATGATGGAACTCCATGTAGGTACATCGTATTTTAACGCATCGAAAACATTCAACTAAAAATTATCAAACATTTATGTAACCGTTTTAGACTCGACTAAATAATCAGACCTAGGTCGGACCTATGTAAAAAACACCATCTTGTAACTACCTTTAAAAGTTCGCCGTGATGTCGCCGACATACCTAGTCTTCCTATTAAAGATCGCTTCGAGTGTAGTAAACACTTTAGAATCGTGGTCAAAATTAATATACTTATTTACTAACTCTAAACTAGCTCCTCCTAGAATATCCTATTCTCTTTCCAACAACAACTTTCCCAACTGTATCTACAAATTATCGACAGACATTGTTGCCACCGAAGTATCAAGCTACCCACCAGAAGCGACCTCTAAAACCACCAGAAATCCACTAACAAAACTAGCGCCAGTTTAAAAAATCGCTAATTTTTCCACCAACTTTATTTTTAGCAAATTTTTGTTCATCTCGAAAGAAAACAATATTTAAAAGATACGTTTATTGGAGAAATAACATTAAAATTACACATTATGTAACAAAAATAATGAAATTATATTATTAAGTAATCTTCAGATGTCGTTTCCGTCGGTACCATTATCGTCAGTCTCCAATTGGTACGTACGTCTTTCAGGGATTCCTCGACGGGGAATCCCCGACAGTAAATTATCGGGATTCCCCATTTTTTATTAAAGAGTGTTGCTGTACGATAGAGTTAAACTCCAAAAACGATACGAGTGGAGTTCATAGTTGTCGTTCCAATGTTTGAGAAAAAAAAAACTAAATTCTTAAATTCCACTAGACAAATCCACTAGCCACTAAAGTCAATATTTGTCCGCTAAAAAGCAAGCCAAAACCACCAGATTTAGTGGAAAATCCACTATATTGGCAACACTGTCGACAGAACTCATTTATATTTCGCGCAAGTACATAAAACAGCTTCATTAATTTTTCTTACACAATGGATCTGGATTTATTCGCTACAAGCATAGCTAAGCTATTAAGCGTTTACTATATGACCGCTAGCTTCAGTAACATAAACTGCTTCTTTTATGATCGATAGTTAAGCATTAAAAATTTGAACTTACAAAAATGCTGCATGCGATTAATTTTGTATTAGGACTTAGGTATAGGTATGCTGTTATTGTAACGCTTGTAAGTACCTATTAGTTAAAGTTCCTTCTTTTTGACATTACCTATCATATACTTAAGTATCTCCTATAGTGGCTTACTTACCTACTTGCTTTTATCATAGTTATTTTATTATTGTTATATTAATGTAGGTATCTTTTGGTCTTCCTATAAATAAATAAATAACTAAGTATAAAAGTCTTCCAATAGTTTAACATGTATGTTAACTTAGTATCTACTAAAATAAAGGTAGGTATACCTAGGTAGATAGACCGAGGTACAACAGTTTTTGCTTTTGTTTTTGTTAGTCCAAATAATTTGCAATTAAAAAACCGCAGAGGCGCTATTTCCTGCTGTCTCTCAAATTTACCGGGCGGGTGGAGACTGCAGCGTACCGTGTCCGATCCCTTGATTAAATAACAGCTCGGTGCACGGCGCCTGATGACCTGACCGGCGGCGCCGGACGGCACGGCATATTGCATTTTAGCGCGACCGGCAAATTCGTGAGCGCAACCCATTTAACCGTTCTAATTCGTCGATCGATTCCGGATCTCAACTAACTTTGTTTAACGCTTACCATAACCCGATTGATAGTTAGCTCTAGTCAGATGAGTTTTAGGTTTATTTTAAAAGGTGGTACTCTATCTCTCTCATCGAAGCGTTTTCCCGACTTCATCCTTAACTTCCTCATGTTTATTGTTTTTGATCCCTATTCTATCCCTATGACACATTTATTTAAGTAACAATGACTCATTATGTTAGTAAAATAGTCTTATCTAATAGCAATGTCTTAATTTTATCTCTCCATTTCACGCCACGGTTACGAAGAACTGACACCATGCATCGTTGGAAATGATGATGATGATGATTTTAATCTATGAGGTCGCTTCTTTTTACGATACGGGATGAGTTGTCTATCCAAAGCTAGAAGGAACTCATATCAGCTTAAAGAAATAATTTCAAAAAGAGTACTAACAGTAGGTATTTCATTATCATCATTGCACTCCGATCAAGCGCAAAAGTTGGGAGAAGCCAACAAATAATAATGAAAGTAAGTAGGTAAGTAGAACAATTGGTGGCCTGGTTCGCGCAGGCAATATCTTGCAGACACCGAAGCTAAAGAAGGGTGACAGGATTTTTATTTCCACTTCGTTGGACCCTTTGGAAGCACACAATCAGGATATATTATGACCTGCGCAGTATTTTATTTTTTTTAGATTTCTCTTGTTAAGATTTAATAATTCTAGAAAATTAAACAAAAAAGGTGGAAAACAAGCAAGTTTTACTTACTTACTACGCGTGGTAGTACAAGTAGGTAGGTAACTTCTTTTTGCCTAGGTCATAGCAGCTCCAAGTTCTAAGACAATCTTATAGGTTATTTAAGTTCCCAAAGACCCCAGACTTAACTTATTTTCTGAAGGACGAAACCTGTGGCATTTTGAAGTACTTAATAGTATTTACGTACTTACTTACGCTAGCTAAGCTATGTATTTATGTATAAGTCTGAAGAATTGGCTGAAACTCCTTTAAAGACACATAATGTTTATGGATGCTTTGTAACAATAACCCATCGAAACTTTCATATATGTTTAACCTAATTTATTCGAATAACTGGTATATAAACACAAAAAAGTCCAATAAATTCCTTCAAACTTAAAAAAAAATAACAAACCAACCAGTCCAAAGTTTAAGGTAAGTAATTTAAATTCCGGCTCAGTCGGGTTTCCTTTGAGAACTTTGAGGCTTCAGCCGTCATTGATTCCATAAAATAGTTCGGGCGTCAAAATTTAAAACAAAGGGGATTTTAAAATCTGAATTTGAAATCAACTACGGGCACTTCAGGTCAAGTTTGGCATAGGCCAGTGGGTATTAAGATGTAAATCCATTACTATATATGTCCGGATAAATACAGACTCACGTTATCATTTAGCATGTATTTGGTCCATACATTTAGTGGTTCAATGAATCGAGTTTTTACCTGATTAGGGGGTCAATTTTAGCACCACCAAATACGAGATACGACTGTCGAAAAAATGGCAAATGAAAAGCAAACACTGACTTAAATTTGTGGCATCCTGGCATCGCGACGCAGTCACATATACCTCCTAGATCGTATTAAGGTAGTTTCGAATTCGGAGTAAGAATTTGTAGAGATTTGTAAGAACAAGTTTATATTCGTGGTCGTCATCGGATGCGTTTGTGATGGCATATTTATGTTATACTAGCTGTTCCCCGCGGCTTCGCCCCGCGTTGGACTCGGTTATATCGCGCCCAAAAGTAGCCTATGTTTGACCTCAGGTCGTTAACTACATCCTTACCAAATTTCATCACAATCGGTCCAGCAGTTTAGCCGTGAAGAGGTGACAGACAGACAGACAGACAGACAGACAGACAGACAGACAGACAGACAGACAGACTTTCACATTTATAATATTAGTATGGATATGGATATGGAAGTATGGATAGTAATAGGAACTGCAACCATGCAGGAGACCTACTAATTTTATGGCTTAAAGGCCTTATAGGCAATCTCAATGCCAACGTATGCATGTAGGTCATACGCAGTAGTAGATTCGTGGCTTTAATGGCTCGGGTTTCGAAGTATCACAAAGCAGCTTACGGGTCGCGAGCCGTAACAACTTTCGCCTCTCAAAAGAATAAACAAAATCGCGCCGCCTTAACTTTGCGTCGAAACTTTACGAGCGGGAACTTTGCGTTTTGTTTATGTTGTAGTTGAACCTATTGAACAAAACTTTTCTGATGGTAAGTATGGATGGGTAAATGAGATGTCCGTAGTATTTCGTGATGAGTAAATAAAATTGAACGCCATTACTTCTTACTTAGCATCTAATTTTCAGGCAATTTTTTAACCCCGACGCAAAAAGAGGGGTTTAATAAGTTTGACGTGTCTGTCTGTCTCTGGCATCATAGCTCCCGAACGGATGAAGCGATTTCAATTTAGTTTTTTTCGTATTAAAGGTGACATACCTACGGGCGAGTGTTCTTAGACATGTTTGATGAAAATCGGTTGAGCCGTTTAGAAGTTGTGGGGTGAGAGTGGGGAAGACAATCGAATGTCTGCAAATTATACTTGTGGGGTCTCAAATAAAAGTACATCACGTGCACATTACAAAATAATATGTTTAATGAAAATCGGTTGAGCTGTTACAAAACTCTGGGTAAATCAGTCGACCGTCACCACTAAAAAGAAATAGTGTCATGGGTTTTTTTTTTTAATTTAATGTTATTTCTGAAAACAATACTTAAGAATAAATAATCAAAGACTTAAAGCACAGATCGTACTTACCTATTGCGTGGATGAAATGAAAAAGATAAATGATATGATAGGTAGTACCTATTAGGTACATTATTAGCTTGGCATAAGTAGGTACTTTACCTCATTATCACCATCACGTGTCCCATAGCAGTTGCATAGTCAGTTTACGCCTCAGAGCCAAGGGTAGGTACGCATAAATCATAGCATCTACCTACTAGATATGGCAGCGCTGGTCATCACAAAGCATACAAGCATGGCATATACTTACCTTTAAATCTGTTTAATATTGGCCTGTATGTGAATCCAGTATGTGAGCTTATAATTTTATTAAGTGTATATGAGTTAAACATGTACTATATTGTTATACTAATATTTCGCAAACAGAATATCCTAAGGTTTCTCTTGCAAATAACGAGAACGATTCTTGCGCGTGGGCTACGCGCAAGAAGTCGCGGGCTACAGCTAGTTAATTAATAAACGATTTCCTTTCATTTATGCTCTTGATACCATAAGAGGGTCTCAAGTACGGTGTTTGTGGGAATGTCATTTGCGAATACTTCAAAGTAGAGCCGCTACATATAGAAATTCCGCAACAAACTTCAACAAGTTTGGGTTTTGACAAATCCTCCAAACAGGCTCGAACTTCTTAACTCGACAGATGCGGACGTGGCGTGATTAATCACTTTCAAACACATTTATCGATATAAAACCTACATATAGTTGTAGTGTTATGTATGTATGGATAGAACTTAGTTTCAATAATATAGGTAACTGTGTCCAGTGACTGTCTGTAGTCTCAGGGGTCATGGGTTCGATTTTCGCGGAATTCATACCTACCTACTTTGTTTAGTTGTTTCTATTTTGGTTAAGATATTGCAGTTTGAATCACTTGATTGTCTGAAAAGTGATTTCGAGCTTTGGGGTACGTTAAGCCGCTGGTCCCGGCTGCCATCTAGTAAGAGGTCACGTCAGAGGCCGAGACGCGGCTTCGAAGAAACCCTGACACCAGGGCGAGCATGGTTAACTGATCCTGCAAGCCACACGATATGATGATGTGTTCATGTAGGCCAATGTATATGGATAGAAGTAGCAGTTATAACAATTTTGAAAAGAGCCATTCGCTGTTCTGCGAATACACGCTTCTTAACAAATGTATGGTATTAGCGATCAGCGAAAGGTTAACGTTTAATTTAGTAAGAAAGCAGTGAAATATTAGGATATGTTTTAGCGGACCATGGGCTCTGAAGCCGCGAAGCTTATTATTTAGTTTTCTAATAAGACATTCAAGAGGTCGAAAGGCTGTTTCGTAAAACTGACACCAGGGCGTGCATAATCGATTGAACTAGTATCCCACACGATATGAATGAATAAATGAGGTAGAAATCACAATTAGGAGTCCATTGCTTAAGCAGACATTGAAGAATGTTAGTTACCTTACTTACTACAACATTATAGAGACTGTAAACATATTCTTTGCTATCCAAGGGTGGCTACCGGTCATACAAATAAGTCTTACAAATACGAACCTTCGAATATGTCTCATGCTTATATGATCTAAGGTCTCATGTAGGTAGGGACTAAAACCGCTTAGAATGCAACTGGGAAAACGCTATAATGAAAAAGATATATTTCTGTTAAGATGATTTATATCATAAAGGCATCTGGAAACCTTTTAACGACATTTAACCAAATATTTTATCTTATACGGCACATTTGTATCTGTCATTGGCATTTTATACACCGCTATAAAAGTCAGACGACGGCCACAAAACACACCGTTTTATATTCGCTTTACACCCTTTACTGGTAACACAAATGGCGAATTCAAATTTATATTTATTGATAAACAAATATTATGCTCGTTTAAAGAGAATATATAATCAAAGGTTATAAAGTTCGTTTTAACTTTATACTCTTCTATTAGCAAAAAAACATACTTATTTGTATAATGTTATAAGCTCTGGATAGATGAGTGTATGCTTTTAATTGCTAGAATGAGGGATTCTGATTATAGCAAATTGGTAGATAGATATACAATATTTGAAAATGAGGCAGTTGTAGTCCACAACACTAGGTACTATTTTCTCAGTGGTATAGTATAGTTTTGGACCCACCATACCACCAGTGGTATGGCTGGTGTGTCGCAAGTGCGTGTTTATTTGTTAAATTTAGTTTTTCAGCATTACAATAGCGTTGTGGACTCGGAATTAGTATAAAAACGACCAAAATGTTTTGAACTCTGCTCACGCTGTTAATACTAACTTGCTAACTTAATATTATAAATGCGAAAGTGAGTTTGTTTGTTTGTCACGCTTTCACGTCCTATCATCTACTGAAGCAATCTTCCTGACATTTTGCATACACATAGTTAGAAATATTGAGAAGGACATAGGGTACCTTTCATCTTGGGAAAAAGCACTGTTCCCGAGGGAAATTATCGGGAGCCACGGGAAAAGCTAGTAGCCTATATATTTATGAGCGGAATTTGCAGATTAATAAGAAACCTAACTTTGTCGATGGCCGAAATAAAACGGATCCTGGAAGTGTCGGTAGCACTTACTATCTGCAAAGGTAACACTGTTTCAATGGTCGTTGCTAAATATTTGAACGGACCGCACTGCGCAGGTCTTAAATAATACATGTCGGCCCACTGAAGTGAATTTTTCACGGCTTTGCTAGGCCTAGGGTCACAGAGGTTGATTTTATGACTCTGCCTGCAATCTTGGTACGTGAATTAATTTGCTCTACTTGCAACTAATATTAAAGAGAATAAAATTGTGTCTGCATACAAGACAATCAAGAAAAAGAAAAACAAATATCTTTTCGGGTCATAGGTAATGGCTATATGGACTCTATTTAAACGACTTGCAATAAGCAAAGGCCATATTAGGTTATAGCCAGTTTACATTAGGTATGCTTATTTGCCTATATATTCAAAGGTATAAACGATGTTGTATGTTCATGGAAATCTCTAGTCTCTGCCTACCCCTACGGGAGACAGGCGTGATGATATGTATGTATGTACCTATAAACGTGAAAGTAAATAAGATTACTTATTCCATCATAATTGCTGAATATTACCCGTATTTTTTGTACAGTCGTGTGAAAATATATTAGCTTTTAGTACTCGCCGCGATTGCCGTGAATTTCAAATAGGTAGCTGGCTGGAACGTAGATTTTCCCTTTGTGGTATTTGAACAGACCACGTTTTCCCCTTCTCACAACCCAACTGGTGACGAAACTCATATAGTAAAATGCCAGTATAATTTAAACCAGAGTATAATTTAAACTTAAATAGACCAAAATATTAAATAGATATATTTGAAATATTAAAAAAAAATCGTGATAGTAGTCACCACCACGACTTTTTAAAAACAAATATTAGTAAATGTTGACACAAACACAAATTTTTGCATGTTGCTCTACTAAGATTTACTTAAAGGTGATTTTCTTACATTATTATCTACGATGGTAAAATAAAGATTAACCTACGGAAAATGTAAATTTGAAGCTCTCCTGAATGCAAAGTTCACGGTTGATTTTATTTCATAGCGTAGCGGTGGCTGAATTTTAACACTGGTGCTACTCTAATGAAATTTATTGTTCATACAATTATATGTATTACCTATCTATCTTAAATAAAAATCAAATAATAAAACATCTCTCAGATCTGGTGGTCATGGGTTCAATTCTTACCCGAAGCATAGATACTTTGTTTAGTTGTTTCCTGTTTGGTTAGGACGTGGTTAATACATTGCGGGCTTGAATCACTTGATTGTCTGCAATTAATATGATTCCGTGCTTAGGAAGGTACGTTAAGCCGCTGGTCCCGGCTGCCAAATGGTAGTCGTTAAAGGAACCATGTTAGAGGTCAAGCGGCGGTTCCTAAGAACTCTGACACCAGAGTGTACATGGTCGATTTACCGTGTCGCCTACACGAAATGATGATGAATAAAGGAGATGCAAATTTTATCTATTAGCAAACATATAAAGTCAGACATATAAAAATATAAATGAATTTCTCGCTTTTTAACCCGTTTCGCCTACTCGACGGTTTCTCGAGCTCGGCTCAGGGGAAACGGTTCGTTGCCCCCTACTTATTTCTACACCCGCAGGTTCTGCTTAAAACGCTTAAAAAGATCTGCAAAGTTCGTAATTTAGAAAGCTGCTGCGAATTTTTTAATAGGTTTTATTTTGCGTTTTTTTTAAATATATATATATATTTTAAATATATATCTCGAAATGGTTTTTGTATTTTAGTGTGTTAAAATTATTTAGCATACCCAATTGAACATAGATTTAGGAAATGGCAGTTAAGAGCGACCTCAATTTTATATTTCCATGATACTAGACTAGCGACCGTCCGAGGCTAAAATTTCGTCCCTGTAGGAAATTCGGGAAATCCATTCTTGGCTGATGTCTCCTAATTATAGACCAGACTTCTCGTCCTAGTTTTGGGCATTTTGTGTTTTTGTATGATTGAGTCGTTCACTCTCTCTAATAAAGTAAAAATTAATTTTGGGCGCTATTTACCCATACTAATGGTATTCGTGACAGTAAGTACTACACGTTAAGCAATCCAGGGCGTGATCATGATTTGAATTGGTCGGCTGCACTAGTGTTAAGTTCTCATGTGCTCATCCGTGATTCTGAAGGCACGTTAATTCGCAGGTCCAGATGCTTTCGCTAGATGGCAGTCGATAAACAATGACATCAGACAGAAAAAAAAAATATTTTACCTATTTTGGTAAAAGGAAAGGATGAAAAAGACGCTATTGACTTCTGATTCTTCTCGCAAAAATAGTATAATAAAGTGAAAAATTATTGATAAAGTTCACCCAATTTCCCAACATATTATATAAATTCCTGCGTATTGCACCTAACACCTATTTAATGTAATCCCAACCACAAACTAAATAGAGATACTACGTATCAGACGGGCAAGCTTGAACATTAAAATTGGGCCATAGCAAATTAAATTTTATGGCAACACTGACTGCAAAAATACAAAATGACAAGTATTTTTTTTTATATCGTGATGGCAGCTATAGTTTTAAAAAAGCTATTTAGGCAAAGGAGAATGAGTTTTAAGTTTTATACAGTATAACCACAGGCATAACCGTTACTTTAATAAGTGATATTCCATGTTATCCTTCAGGATCTCCTGAAAGATAACATGGAATATCACCTCTTAATGAAAATGTTGTAATGACATACAAAATAAAAGACCGAATGAGTTTTACACATCATTTAATAAGTATATTATTTCTTATTTTTTTTTTAATTTATAAAAAATTACCATTAAGTCAAATTCACAACTTGTTTGAGCTTGATGTGTTGCGTTACGAAGGACACTCCCTTTCCATCAATATAGTGAACTGAAAAGGAAAATGTTGAAATTATTAAGGGCATTTGATAATCCCAAAATTAAAAAGTGATGCGATATCATAATGATCATTTGAGCCGCAAGCTGTCCACTGCTGGAAATGGGCTTTTCGCAAGAATTTACAGCATGACCAATCAAAAGCGTCTTGCATCCAGTAAATAACATACAATATTAGCTAAAGAGTTTGTTCTAGTACTAAAACAACTTATTTTTGTAGACTATTATTTAATAAAGACTATTTATTGCAACATAAAAGTACAAAGATGAAATTATGATGGTTGAAAGTATACAATAGCTATTCATTCATATCATGTGTTAAAAGGCCAATTGACTTTGTTATCCCCGGGGTGAGAGTTCATTCGGAATGGCCTCTCTGTCTCTGACTTGATTCTTTTAACAACAACCAGAGGGCACCCATTACATGCATTCGAAAGCACATTAAAATATGCTTTCTGTGGGAATTGAACCCACGACCAGTAGGTCTGCCGGCAAATGCCTTAACCACTAGATTATTAAAGCAGTTACTGAAATAAAAGGTTTTCGCTTTTGTAACATTATAAAACTATTTAGGTAACTAGGTACCTACTTAGCATAATTACCATTACATTATCCAACTTACCAAATCACAGAATGTGCTTGTGCTATGTACCCCAGTGTGTATATCAGTTATAGTAAATAAATTGGGATATGCCGATTGCCGTAGTAACTTGCCATCTTGCCAACATCTCTTAGTGATTGTGACACACATAAATACAGAAGCTTAGGTACAGCTTCTGTAGGTTAGTTAGGTTAGTCAGGTCCTGCATTGGTTTTAAGAAACTTAGGTATGTACTTAGTAAAACACTATTCCTTTTGCTTTCTTAACAAGGAATACAACACCACCAAAACATTATCAACACAATTTTCAAATATAATAAAGGCACTCTGTGAACACAATGCTATTTTCCAGTCACCACATGGTCCAGTCAGTCAAAAATCATAGAATAACGTATGGCGAACAAGGGGGTGAAGAATGAAGTACGGGAGGCAAGACAATTGTCAAAATGTATATTTGCGATTGTCTATGACGTTCTCTATTGATATTTTTTTTTCTTTGAGCTTTATCTGCCGTGATCCCAACTAGAACCCGACTCGGTCAGAGAGGGGTCGAATATATTCTGTCGAGCGACTTCCGGTCGACCCTTCAATGACATTTTTATATGCTGAAAAGTTTTGGACGCAAAGGGATGTTTGTTTGTTTTTGCTACCCTTTATCTGTTTTGTGTGATATTAAATAAATAATCGCGACATAGCGGACAAGGAAGTCTTTTTATTTATTTATTCAATAACATTACAGATTTACATCGAATGCAATTCATAGTTATGACGGCGGCGGCGGCACAATGAAAATGATGACTGTCGTATGATTGTGTCTAGTTCATAAATACGTAATTTGGTACCTTACAAAAGGCCATTAAAACAGATTTTATTATACCTGTGGCTATTATAATCCCTTTACCCAGTTCAGGGGTACAGAAAGAAGAATATAAGAGGTAACCATCAAATATCAGTAGGTATTTAAGTACAAAAAGCGCATTTCTACTTAATAGTATATACTCAATGGCATCACGAATATATAACAAACTTCCACCATCTATCAGAAATTGTAAAGAAATTCAGAATTTTAAAAATTTACTTTTCAGAACACTAGTAGAAAAAGCATATTATACAGTGGAAGAATTTTTAAGTGACAATTTTGAAAATTTACAAGAAACTGACTGCATGTAATCGTATTGTAGTAATTTATTATTGTCTTTTTTTTTTCTCCTATGACATATTTTTTTAATGTTTTAATATTTAATTGACATCTTTTTAATGCAATATCTTAATGTAATTAAATTTAAATGGAAATAATGTAAATTTGAAATGACTGACATTATGATAATTAACTTAATTCGATAATTTAATTGACATGAATTGCATGAATGTTTTTACTAGTATACCATTTTTTTATAAAATTAATACCAATTTTGTATGCCTGACGGCGCAGCATGGCGCACAGTAACTAATTTAATACTAACACCCTTAAATGTACCCATGTCTGACATAAAATAAATGAATTATGAATTATGAATTATTCTTAGTAATGGTCAGTCACCATGCTTATCGAGTGGGTTGCAAGGCAAATCGACCCTGCACGCCCTAGTATCAGTACTTCTAAACCTTTTTAGTCGTCATGCTGCCCTTTGGTATCTCTTCATCTTAGCGCTTTACCGGTTTAATTTCATTTCAAAAGTATTCCACCTTACCCTAACACTTAGGTACATGGTACATCTAAGGTAACCTATCTACCTTCCTTTGAGTATGTTCTTTTGGATTATTCTGAAATTTGTATTATACTAATTTGTAGAGAAAAATAGCAATTCTCGTGACGAACGGGTTTAGTTCGCAAGCTTAATGAAAGCATCAAATATTTTGGATTTCGAG
This sequence comes from Apomyelois bistriatella, assembly GCA_947044815.1. NCBI lineage: Eukaryota > Metazoa > Arthropoda > Insecta > Lepidoptera > Pyralidae > Apomyelois > Apomyelois bistriatella. The sequence goes on from OX345688.1 coordinate 4,428,190, forward strand.
TTCAACCGTGGAATAATTTAGTAATTAATTCGTATCGGGAATGGATTGTTGGATGCGACGCTAGAGAAATAAAATGGATTCCAATATTAATCACAGACACAATAATTAGAGCTGCGAGATAAACGAACCACGCCCGAATGTCAATTAAAATTTGATAACTACGCTCAAATTAATTTAAATCGCGAATTTCGTGGAATGAAATGAACATGACATTAGCAGATTCCATTCACTAACTTAAGAAAGAACAGAAAAAATTCAAGAATGCATTGCATATTCTTCGTGTACATTGGGCCACTAGAAAATGTAAATTACCTTACCTCTAACACTTATGCCTAAAGCAGTCAAAAATGGTAGGTATTGTTTTCTATGTGTCCCACTGTATAGGCACATAGGGCATCGTCAAGTCTTGTCGCCTCAAAAAGTATATGTCGCTACTTATTACTTACAAAGACTTATAGAGGCTTAAGTTCTACTCTAGGTGTTGCTCTACGAAGTCGTACTAACTAGAAATAATATCTGTGAATTATAAGAAAAATATTTACTTGTGAAATAATTTTAGTATTCATTGATTGGTATAATTTTGAATGTCTAATGGAATTGTGCCTTTTGAAGGAGGCTCTTTGAAAGCCTTACTTTTTTCACAAAAATTACATCCCAAGCTAAAGCAATTACAGCAGTATCCTAATCTACATTCTTAATTGTATCGTCATCTAGTACTTCATTATAAATACCTACAATACAAGCTAATTGCGATTTAGATTGTTCTTTGTCGCCAAAGCGATTGTATTGTCGATAACGATCCTCCTACAATGTTCCGATTTAAAATTGTGTTTATTTCTTTTTGCTTGCTCTCTGTACAAATTTCAAGATCACAGTTCAGAAAATTGCACAGTAAAGGAACAGAGAGTAAGTAACTATTTGTAATAAGGAAATCGGCTAGCTACTGATAACCTGCTATTTTAAGCTGCTGGTTTACATTGTTGGAATAAACATACGTTTGCTGTGGTCATTGTTATGCAGTCGTTTCGTTATAGTACCTTGCGAATCATTGCTTTTGGTGTTTGTATGGAGGAAAAATGAAAAATTTCGTGAAAACCTGACAAAACGTTCACAAAGTGGTTTGAAAATTCAGATTTCGGAAAAAGAGCGTAATAACTATATACCCTTTATGAATAATTATTCCTATTTTCTAAAAAAAACGTTATTATTGAAGAACGTTCATTTTTGTTAAATTTTAAAAGTTGTTGGGTTCGTACCATATTTTAAGTGTAGCTTTTTTAATGTTTTGACTCTTTTTGATACAGTTATTTACTGCATACCTACTTGAGGGTGTATTTTCGCACGAGTACTTTATATATTCCTTGTTTAAATATTTTATATTTATTTTTATTTTTATGGAAACTGTATCTTCAGTTTATTATATCCTACTTTCAATACACATTAAAGAATACCATTTACCACTTTCATTTCACGTAAGGAAATTCTGTTCACTACTTGGTCACTTTTCTAATAGCTCGACACTTTAAAATTATTTTATTTCAGTTTGTTTTCTATACAATTAACACGTTAGTGGACACAAGACTGCTATAGCAGTTGTAACAAAAAAAAAATTATTGTGTTTTCAAAAATGTCCGCCAACGTGTTAACACTACTTATTGTGTCGCGTCCCTACAAACATTTCCCTTTATAAGATAACTCCGTTTTTCATTTTGTGCACGTGTGCTAGAAACGCATACAAAACACACTGAGCTTGAGGCCATAAAGTCGACGTAAACACTAGCCTGGCGGGTAATTAAACAAAGCGAATTTTCAGGACGTGTTCTTAACTTCACTAATTACGAAACGCTAATTTCGCCCCACACGCTGCAACACAATTATATCGTACGTAGTCCAAAGCGAATAGTAATAACCTTCTATTTTCATTTAGTTTCATTAATTCGGGTACACCCACGATCATAATTAGGTGCAAGAGTATCAATGGAAGTTATGGGAGTGTCCTAATTTGATTGTAGGTAGATGTTGTGTTTTGTGTATGCAAGAATTCATACGTTGCTATTACTTAACAAATAGACTTAGTTACTTTTTTTTTACTTTATTTTTTTCTTTTTTCTTCTATTTGTATGTTTATTACTCTGTTTCCGCTATACCTACGTTCCTCGCTTAAAATATTAATTGATGCTTTCAGTGGAATCAAGTTTTGAATGGAGTGTGATGACTTTTTTTTACTCCCCTTTTTTCTTTTGAACGAAAACAAACATGCAAATCTCTGTAAAATAACATTGACTTTTCAATAAGAACTTTGTTCTGGAATATCTGGCAATCCACATAACCACTTTTGGTAGCCATGTAAACAGGAGTATCACACATAGTTAAATAACTAATTTATACACTTCCAAAGACTAGGGAGTCTAGTGTCACGCCTGCGCAAGAAGTTCTCGTATAGTATTCTTTACTAGACGTGAAGTATTCCACACGAATGAAGTAAGTTATGTTAGAAATAAATTCGCTTTGGAAGTTAAAGGAGAATCGCTGACGCTGAATCAGATACTTGGCAGTCGCACTGCAGTTAACGTTGAGCTGGCTCTAACCGCAGCTCCGGTCCTAACTTAGAATAACTTAAAACAGTTCCTAGACCAGAACTTACCGAGTCACGATTGCCAAAGTTATCTTGTAATTCTCAAAAGTAGGTAAGTATACTATTTTAGTCAACTATTTAAACAGTAATTTGTTTTGACCTTTGCTTCATGCCACAGTGTTTAGTTTTTCTAAAGAATTGGGCTATCAGATAGAAAGATATTAGTGCTTTCAAATAAACTTTAGAATTGTATCTTAGTATCGCCTTTTATATACATATCTTAGGTTTTTAACCTTCTCGACCCTTGTCGGCTCTACTCTGAACTCCCGTATATATATATATACACATTATATATGTAAAATAATATATTATATTAAGTCATAGCGTTTTCACCGATTACGTCCGTACGTAGAGCATGTGAGACATCTTTGGGCCGACCTTCCTCCTGCGTCTCTGGAAAATTCTGAAAGAGACTAGTCTCTTTGGAGGACCTGTACAGCTGTACATGATTAAATATTTAACATAGCTTAAGTATATTATCTTTATAAGGTAGCCTTATATTGTATGTTATGTAATGGGTAAAGACTATTCTTAACTCTTCCCTTTATTCCGGTCTAATACTTAAGTATAACTTTGACTTACTTAGATAACTTTATTCCAGATTTGAAACTGGTGTCCTGTGCGCACGATACCGGGATTTGCTTAGAACCGACCGCCTGTCAGTGGAGCCAGATTATTGACGATTCATCGGACACATGCGAGCAGAGCGACCGTGTCTGCTGTAAGGTTCCACGGGCCAGGATGCCGGCTGATATTTTTCTAGCTTATGAATGACTACACAATCATCATCACATCTCAGCCGCAGACCGTCCATTGCTAGACATAGTTGAAGGCGGCTTGCATGCAGCGCCTGCCTGCGATCTTCTTCAGGTCATCTGACCATCTTAGTCGTCGGTGGGTGTCCGAAGATGCGACTACACAGTAGATACTATTAAATCAAAATAAAATAACTTGAAATACCGCCCCTGATTGTACCTGGTTCAAAAGTACTACTAATGACTTGGTATTCAATTGTGGTGCTTGTAGTAAATAGGGTGTAAGATTAAGGCGTAGTTATAATGAAAGCTGTTCTGATCAACATCTATTTATATTTTGTATTACTATATAGGCCAAGGCCGAATCGGCCAAGAGGTCAATGCCCGTTTCATTGTCATCCAATAGTTTGTTTGAGTATAAAGATGCTCACAGTTGTGGTTGCCACAGAACACTGGCGATTTTTATTTTACCATTCATGCTCTTGGGCTTTAGAGATTAAGTGAGAGTGAAAAATCTCACTAATTCCGTGGAACTATTTGCCGATGGAACTAGTGAGAAATATCCATAAATAAGACGCTACTATGTAGAGATTGCACCTAAAGTAGTTAAGAAAATGAGATAACGTACTACATACATTATCAAGTAAACCCAAATAGAGGTTAGTCAGACATAAGTAAGTGGGGTCAATAAACAGATATAAATATTTTTTTGTGTCAATATCTTTGAATTTACGGAAAAAAATGAGTTAACCAATGATATCATTCCAACTATTCACTGCTAGGTATGGGTGTTGTGCAGACGTGTTTAGTAAAAAAAAAAATAACTTAACGTAATTTTCTGCTATTTGTTACTAATCTAGATCTGCAGCATAGACTTAAGATAACCTATAGAGATTAAATTCAATTTCAGTAAAAAGTAAAAGTAAAAAATCATTTATTCTCTCCTTAAAAAAATTGTCTCAACAGGTTGTTGCCATCAAAAGAAGGAGACTGGAGACTGATGTAGGTCGAGCCTGTATTACAGTTCTCAATTACAATTTTAAAGCTGGTTAATTAAAATACTTATTGTGCTAACTACGTCTCATTGTTAATACCTAAGCAATAAAAAAATGCGTTTGCACATAACATTGTAATATTAAAAGAAATGTTTTATAGCAAAGAAAAATTACATAGTTTCATTGTATCTTATCTATTGAAATAAATTAATAAAAAAAACATGATATCTATTCTAGATTTATTGTGTAGGGGACGGGCGGGCAAGACGGGCCCGTTAAGGTTCATCAATGAAAATCTTCTTAAATGATAAGGAATTTAATAAAAAACATGAACATAACAAAACTTTGCCTCTTTGGCTAACATAATCAACAAACATTAATGGACTAAAAAGTCAACAAGATTAAACAATTTCAGTTTTTAAAAAAAGTACAAAATACCCGTTTTGCCCTTAGGGGGTCGGTAAAACGGGTACCCTAAGCGGGCAAGAAGAATATAACATGATTTTTATCTTCTAATCAAAACAGATGTCACAAAAGTAGGATCCATGCCCACTATAAGAAGTACAGGATTCATGAGACCATTCTTGGCATTGTGAGCATTGAATCCAGTCCTCATTAGGAGGACTCACATATTTTTCCTTACAGATAATGCAATAAAAATCCACATTTTCGCTGTTATTGCCATTTTTCTTCTTCCCTTTCTCTTGCCTTTCCGTTCTCTTCTTTCTCTTCTGACCAGATGTAGATGGTTTTGATGTATTTACCTTTTTCGTTAGTGATTTTTCGAATTTCTCTTTCTGCCCAATTTTTATTGGCGTACTTGTCAGAATTTCAGACTTTTGTGGCTGTCTGCGTCTGTTTGTCTTTTTTTGGGTATTTTGTGGGAGTGGATGAATTTCTTGAAGTATATGGCTAGTATTCTGGAAGCCTATGGTTGGCGGGGGTGTAGTTGTTCCTCGATTTACCTGTGGTAAAGCGGCAGGAAATGTTGCCACTTCTACTGGCTCTATAACTTCAGCATTTTCAGGATTTTCGTGTATTGTTTCAGTCTGCGTGGGTTGAATATTTTCCGTCGGTGCAGCTGATGGAACATGTTCCACTTCAAAAATCTGTGCTGGTACATTTTCCGTTATCGGAAGAAGGTTAAGATGACCATCGTCATGGCGATAGGGTTCTTCAGGTAGCAATTCGCGATTGTAAACAGCAGATGGTGCAAAATATTCTTCTCCAATAGCATAACGATCAAACGGTTGAATTCCTGATGCTCGAAAACCACTAAGAGCATTTTGTGGTGTAGCTGCTTTCAGATAAGCCTGGCTAACAAGTTTTGCTACATCAAATTGGCCAATAACTCTGCCTGGGTATTGCTTTTGAAATTTATTGACCTCTATTTCAAAGTAGGTTTTGAATGGGGAGTATACAGCTACATCTAGAGGCTGTAATTTGTGTGAGGTGTGGGGAGGAATTGACAAAAATATGACGTTATTTTTAGAGGCGTAGTCTAAAGCAGGATAATATTTATGCGACTCGTGATTATCCAAGAGCAATAAAGCTTTGCAATCTTGAGTTGGTCTAACACGGCTTACAAAAACCCTTAGCCATTCCAAAAATATTTCACCGTTAATCCAACCGCTGTCCGAAACAGCTGCTTCACAACCTGGAAGGGCGCCATCCAGCAATCGAGCTTGAAACCGCTTCCGTTTGAAAATAAAAAAAGGAGGCGGTGCAAAGTTACCAGAAGCGCTGCAGCAACAAACGACCGTTGTCAGTGTTCCTTTCTCCAAACTGCTGACGATTCCCACTTGTTTTTTACCATAAACGGACAGCACTTTAGGTGGTCTTGTAGATGACGTTCTGACACCTGTTTCGTCCATGTTGTAAATCATATCTGGACGAATTCTTTCTGATTCCACTGTTCGTTCAAGCAAATCATAGAACCTATTGACAGCTGGCCTATTAAATGCTTGTAATCTGGCAATGGATGTAGATTCTGGGGTCCTCAGTACTATTTCTGGATGCTTTTTCTTAAAGTTTTTAAACCATTGCTTTCCTGCAGTATTATTTTTAAACGTTGTTTGCTTATTTTTGCGCTTAGCAAATTCACCGACCAATTGCAAAAATTCAGACTTAGTTAGTCCATAGAATAGAGAATCTAGGGTCATAAGATGCTGTACTAACTCTAGCTCTTCATCATCTGTAAATATTGGCTTGAACCTACCTAGACTCTTGATACAGGAACCTGTTTTCATGCGTCGCTGCAATACACTGTATGATATTCCATATTTAGTAGCTGCACTTTTTATTGAAGTTTTTTTGGCCTCGTTGATTGCTTCTCTTAAGGTACTCTCCGACCAAGATGCTCGCTCAGTTTTTCTTTTGTAATTGTACACCATCTGTAATAGATATATTCAATTAAAGCCATGCATTAAACAAAACATATTAAGCGGGCAAAAAGGGTACTACCCGTTTTACCCGAACCCGTTTTACCTGCCACCCCCGATCTGAGCCCACACCTCAAAATTTCACACAATGATTTTTTCTCTCAGTAAATTGAACTCTTATTAGGTAGTATACAAGCCAAACAAAAACGCGATGTATATTCATATACAGTAAGTTTCACATAGATTGTAAAAACACATTGTACTTACGTTGAAAATATTTTAATTTTTTGGCGCGAAAACTTGCACAGGTCCCGGTGCACTCGTGTTACGCGTACCGCTCCCCGCGGCGGACTGATTTGCCACTGGCGCGAGGGCGCTAGCGCTACGCGCAATCCTGCTGTCTCGCTCTTGCGTTAGCATAGAAATATATCAAATACCCTTTTTGCCTACCATGACCTTCTTGCCCGCCCGTCCCCTACTCTATTTGTTACGAATGAAAATACATTTTCAAAATTTTGTTGTTATCAAAACTAACTGTTCCACGTCAAACTTAACGAATTTATATACTGTCACCCGATTATCCAAAACCGGGTAATGAAGTTAGGCAGGCTTTACGGTTCGATCTCTCAGTGTATTCATGCACTCAGTAATCCTGGATATGTCAAGCCTTTTTTTTATAAAAAAAATATTGGCTCTAAAATATCAATTATAAACGAAAAGTTAATAGTTACACGTGAGGAGCCCGATTGATCAACAGGACAGGTTAACCACTAAAATATCCAGTTATTCATGTGTATATGCTAGTCTGGTTGCCCTTTTAATACGGTTACGGAAGGAAGTCAGACGGCAGTAGCTTCATTGTAATAAAAGTGCCACCATTAAAGGACCATGGTTAAAATCGTACTCAGGGCTCTGCAGCGTTGATGATGTATGAATCTTAAAAAATCTTCTTAAGAAATTAGTAGTGAGACTAAAACTCTTAAGTATTTGTTATAGACAATATTTTATACTTCAAAATATAACTTTAATACTAAATAATCAAAGCTTTCATAATATTTTGTATGATGCAATAATATGGATGGAACAATGGTTTTTAATTACTTTTTTTTTTATTTTAATTTTAATTAATTATTGGAATTACGTCAAAACTCGATCTAAAATATATTTGGGTTGGATTGTTTTGTTTAAACTAACGCTGGTTTTTCTTATAAAAATTAACTGATATAAAATATTCAAACATTAACTCCACACTGCTTTATTTCGGTCAAAAAATTCAAAGTAAGTGTCTAAGTTTGTGATAAATATATGTACCTAAATGAAAAAGACATAAAAAAAATCTTAATTTCTTTTTTTTTATACTGGCAGTTTCAGACACTACCTGTAATTTAGCTTTAAATTCAGCCGGCTCGTATATTGCAATTTTCATCTGCCGTTCACGCACGCTCTGCTGTATTCATATTGTATTTAAAAAAAAACATTGCCGACCGCGCGCGTCCAGTCCATTTTGTTTTATGAACAATGGTGTGTATAACATTTTAGTTTCCTCCAACAATGCTTCCTATCTATGTAATAAGCAAAGCGTCACAATATGTAGGTACACATATATTTAACTTAATTCATATAACTTTCCTAATGGTTTTTCTAAAAAAAGTAATAAAATAAACAATAATTCTAAGGTGTAGATTTCCGTCAAAGCGATTTCTGACGGTATTCTGATTTCCGAGCGAATATTGCCAAATTTTATAGCAACTGGACTATCGTTTGAGATAGATAGACCAGTCCTCGGATCACATGATATCTATCAGCATTTTTGATATGAATTTCATAATGAAAAAATATTCTATTATTATGAAATAATAATTAATTCTTTCATTCGCGTAATCTAATATTTTAGATACATTTGAAAGGGTTTAAAGAAAGGCTCGCATTTCGGTGGTTGGGGCGCCCTTTTATGTAAAAGTATTTTTAATTTTATCACAGACCGTGTATTGTTTTGATACGAAGGGCGGCCTACAGGCGTCGTTCGTTAGGTTTAATTTTTATTTTTGGATGTATATCAAAATGTACGGCCATTACACTCCCAATATTCCCTTCTTTTATGCACATTTTGAAACATGTTCAGTGATTAACTTACTACAGATTGGGGCAATCCTTCTTAATATTAGAAACGCGAAAGTTTGTAAGGATATTTGTCAATCTTTCACACGATAACGGCTGTTGGCTAAAATTTGTAATGGAGATTGCTTAGATCCTGGAACAACACATGTACGCTATATTTTATCCCGAAGTTCCCACGGGAACAGAGCCAATTAGTCTATTAATTTATAATTATAATTATTATAATTCTCTATCAACATAAATTAAACGGTTCCTTCATGTAAACGCTTAGATTTATCAATGGAATTTCAACCCAAATCCTCTTTATATATAATTCATATATGATTGCAGTCTGTCACTTAAACTACCTACTCTATTTTGAGCTTAATTGAAGAGTAAATTGAGGTAGAGCTCAATACAGCTACTATATAATCTGTGAAAGTGGGCTCTGCTATTTAATTGGATTCCTATAATTAATATGCATACCTAATTATTTCAACGTACATTGGTATATTCGCAAGTTTGCATACTCCAGCACTAAGACTATGCTTTATGAAATACACATAATGTTTCACATAGAATTTAAACTCACAAAAACCTTCTAACTCATAAAATATGGTCATGTTTTATGAGTTAGAAGGTTTTTGTGAGTTTAAATTCTATGTGAAACATTATGTGTGGTTTCAAGTAGTTAGCCATATCTTATTTTTATTAATTCAATTAAAGATAACGTATTCATGTCTTATTTTTAAATTCACTTAATACCTCCTGAGTAAAAAAAGTTTAATTAAAACAACCCAAAAAGCAGTGCCACAATACCTCGGAAACATTGCAAGAAAGACATTTCCATGAGCAGCATATTAAGTTGATTTAGTGCCATCCTGGATGCTGTGGTAAAAAAGTTGAGAAAAAACTGGTCAAGCGTAAGTTGGACTTCATTGTAGAGGTTGCTTGTACGAGCATAAGAGTCGTAAGGCACTGCGTAATTATCTTTATCTTCTTTTCAACATATTAACATTGCTAAAACTATTTCTTACTGAAATAGATACATAATACTTAATTAAATAATTTAAAAGTTATATAATACTAAATTTATTTTAATATTTTTACAATTTAAAATCTATTTCGTATCCTCTTACTTATTTTAGGAATATTATAAGTTTTTCCTTGGCAGAAGGTTATTATGGTGACTGAGTGAGTTAAGCTTATAAAGGCTTCTCTGTGCCTTTAAATTGTTGTAATAGTGCGAGCGAAGCAAAAACCTAAGGCAAAAACACGTACCAGGCAAAGACGTACAAAGCTGTTCAAATATACTTTAACTAAAACCATCTCCATTTCAAATTTGATGTAAATCGGTTTGAGCGTGAAGAGGTAATATACATACATACAAGTCACATTGAATGTTTAGCAGGGATGGAGAACTGACAACTTTTGACCGATTCCTGTTTAAAGTCAAATGCCTCCTATGGTTAAGGACCGATGGAGGTTCTTCTGGTACTTATTATTTATTTCATAATTTTCGTTTCTACATGTGCCCACTGAATTCTAAAAGCCAACATCCATTACAGCAAGCAAGAAACTTATGGGCGTTGGGCAAGCGGCACGTGGTAAGGCGGGCGGCGTGCAAAATGGTTATTTGCCAAGTCAGGCAGTCACGCCGCTAGAGGACGCTTCAGGCACGTGACCGCACTATTTAAGTTCAGCCGTTTACATCTCATTTTGAAATTAAAAGTACAGGATATCTGTTTAAGTTAAAAGAGTTCTTAGGGAGTTTCTCGAGGAATACTTTTTTTATTATGCTTTGTGTTTTCCTAATTGCATAAATTAAAAATATTATTTATTTATGGGGATCGATATATACCACATCATCATACCAGTCGCAAGCAGTTCACTGCTGGACATAGCCTTCCTTAAGTATGTCCAGAATGACCGGTTGGAAGAAGTTGGAAGTCATCATAAACGTACTTAAGGAAGGCTATGTCCAGCAGTGAACTGCTTGCGACTGGTATGATGATGTGGTATATATAGGGACACAACATGATATAAGCTTTTAAAATCATTTCTAAAATAATCTTTTCTAATCTTCGCCCGCATAAGATTCCCTCGGGAACAGTGCTTTTTCCCTGGATAAAAGGTATGTCCTTCCCAATATTCCTAGCTATGTGTATGCGAAATTTCAGGAAGATTGGTTCAGTAGATAGGACGTGAAGAGGTAACAAACAAATATACCAACTCACTTTAGCATTTATAATATTAGTTAGGATTAGGATACGAGTATTTACTCAACAACCATTGACGCGATTAAAAAAAATTAGAGCGTAATAAAAACATTTTGTTTATTCTAAAAAAAGATTTTCGTGAGCTTCTTTTTAACTAAATTTTCTGACACAGAGTTCATACACGCACTTCCTAATTTCAACATTTAGGTAAATCAACATTTAGTTAATTTAACTTTTATGAATATTCAACTTTTTGGCCCCGAAAGTTATATGTATTGACATATACAGTGTCATTCTAAACCACACATACGGTCATTATAACTCGAGTAATGGTCTTGTGAAACGAAAACCTTCTCAAAAGCTTAGAACAATTTACATTATAACGACGTCGTTCATCTTCGCTCATTGTTTCTTGCGAGGTTATCATACACCCTGCGTATAATAACGCCACTGGTTACACATTAATATATACGTATCTATAGGTAATCTTTAAACTTCTTGAATATAACTTTTAATTACTAACTTAATAAAGTTAAAGATTGTTTGAACGCTTATATAACTAGAATTACTGGTCGGATGTGATTTATTTTGCGACAGGTGAGTGCCTATTTTGTAGGCGAGATCAAAGCGTCACAAAGAGATGGGAATGACTGTGGGGAGGACAGGCGCTAGCTTTCATGTTGATTTTGATATTTCAATCAATCGTTTTAGGGAAAATAAAACCGTCTAAAGAAAGTATTGATATTTTTTAGAATATTGTTATGGTAAACATTTCACTTTCAACCTTAAAAAGAAGCAGTCTGTCAATTCTGTAAATTTCAATCAACAACTCGCTTCTCACGTCTCTATCACTCGCATAAAGTTCAAAATTCAAGTGAGAAGTGAGCTTCGAAGTGAAGGGGAAATTACAGGAATGCCACACCTTACGTCATCTCATACAAAATCTCACGTCCGATCTAGTTCATCTCGCTGTCACACTCGCAAGGGTAGCGCTAGTATAAATTCGAATTATCAACCGAGTTTATAGAATGCCAAAAAAGAAGCATCAGATTCGAAGTTTAAAATGAAAGCTTACAGAATCAAGGCCCATAAATCAAAGTTAATTTCCCTTAGTCATCAAAATTTAGAAAATTATGTATGTATTCTCTATCCTTTCTGAAAAAAACTTATTTCACAGCGATGTGGGAGTTGGCTTATTTGGCAACAGTCAGATTAGAAAAAAACGTCATCAATCATTATTTTGGCATTCCATTTTCCTCCTCAAACGGGAGGACCTTTGATTGACACTTTTGATTTATTGAAACGCGCATATATATAAATGCAAATGGAACTTTGACGTGAATAAATAAATACAGTGAGGTGATGAGTAGTATATCTATAGGTACCTAAACCTACCTTTAGCATGCTCTAAACTACCAAAGTTTAAGTTTCATGTCCTTTAAGATAAATTAAATATTTTTTCCAAATTTTTGGTGACTCGTGTTCACAAATAAAGAATCTTAAATATTAACATTAACGGCAAGAAAGGAAGTTTACGCTAGTGAACCGATTTAGATAGATAGAGTAGAATGAAAGGCTTATTTTATAGTTATATTGAAGTGGAGTCTGCACAACGACCGGTATGTAGGTAGATAAAAATCAAAACTCAGAATATGAACTTATCTACAGTGGAGTTAACTACCTTTCTTCATTTATGATTGGCGAAACGGTACTACGATTTATGGTTTGGTATTAATTAGATGTATGTTTGATCATAACCGACACTTTTTAGTGGACTCGTTTACATTCATAATATTATAAATTTCGATAAAAATAAATAACAACCTATTATTAAGTACCTAGTTGATTTTCTTCAAGAGCTCATTAATGTGGCCTAAATTGACTCGGAACCATAATACTTATATCAATTTAAATTGAAAAAGATATTACTCACAAGCATTACCATTTTCCATTTAAATTGTTATCTCTTATTTTTTCATATAAATGAGATATACAAGACAGTTTTTATAATCAAGTATTAGTATTACAATATGTCTGATCGATATTTTATTTTCAACAAAATCGTGAACAATTAATATAACGTAACGTTCGGTAAAATATAAATATACGCAAAATATAAATGTGTTGATGGGCAATTCATACAAAAAATGTACTTATAAGTACCTATTTGTCGACCTTGTATTTTCTTATACTAGTATAAAAATAAACAATTTTTTGCTAAGCTCACTGGATTTTGTAACTTGTGCAATCATATAACGTTAGTTATAGTCTTTACTGTAAGTACTTATGGACTTAGCAGTATTTTTTGTATTGTAGGTAAGGTAGTGCTTGATTTAATGGCACTGTGAGATAGGAGCCATATCATCGGGAATTCTTATGTGGTTGGGTTGGGATATGGGATAAACATTCATATTGGTGTGGAAGACAAAAAGTAGAAAAAAAAGAAAATAGAATTATAATAAATATTTACTCAGTCTATCATTTTGTAACTACAAAAATATGTAGATATTTCTAAAGTCTATACTATTACTACTACTCCTATTATTATAATTAAAATCATTAAATATTTCAATGACAAACAAAGATTAAAATTGAAATAAATATGAAATGCATTGTTTTGCATATATCACAGTACCAGTACATTTAATACAGATAGGAACCTATTTATGAACAAATTACGTCAATACTGCGTCATAGAATAGGCAATCTGGACAAAACACAGTAAAATTGTGTAAAATATATAACCAACCACATCAGTTACATATATAACTTAATCGATTCTAATAAAATAAAATTAAAGAGTTCATTTGTTTGTTTGCACGCTTATAACTTTAGAACTACTGGTTGGTTTTAAAAACTATCTTGCACATGCTTAATTCTTAAGAAAGTTTAAAGGCATATACACTTTGGGTGAGTGAAACCACAGTGAACGGCTAGTAATATAATAAAGCTAAAAAGCTTGTTTGGTTGAACGTCTGGAGCACTGGTCGAAATAGTCGGATTTGAAAAATTCTTCTTTTAAGGGAAAGTTAAAAGGGAGTTAGTAGAGGCTACAGTTTATACACACCAAGGGCGCAGTACCCGCGAGCATAGTTAGTTTTTTCATAAAATATTAGTTTTTCTTTAAAAATAAATAAAAATAAAACAGTAATTTCCAAAGTTCCTTAATTGAAAACATTCATATTTTTTATTTTTTTTATGTCAAGGTGACATCAACTACTTATTTAAGAATTTACTCCAGTTTCGTCTTTTAAAAAAAAAAAACTCGGAATAATATGAGTTCTTCCATTTTGATTATTATGCAGAATAAGCACTAATTACTTCTGACAAAAATGCTTTCCAACGCTTATCAAATATGTCATATAAATGTTGTTTCCTTATTTTATCTAAAGCACTATATTTAATAGAATTTAAGGCTAATTTTTTGAGTAATCGCAGGTCAGCCTTTCTACTTGAAACGCCTACAAAAGCCACGTAAAAGTCATGTGACAGGGGATCAGAGTCCCAAGCTCCAGGATCGTCACTTGATAACACAACAGGAGCACCTAAAGCCAAGTATGTGGCCAGCGGATGATTTCTTACATCACGAACTAATGACAACACAACGTTTGATATCACATTCACTTCCAAGGCTATATCATTTTTAATAACATTAGCTAATAAAGAAGGATGTTTAATCAAAGCATACGCGTGACCGATTCTTTTAGTACCTAGTGCAATAGCATCAAATAAATTGTCATCAGTCTCTGTACCCAGCCAGTTGGTCTCTCCAGCATGTAAATAGAAATCTAAACTTTCCTTTGCTTCAAATAAGACCGGCATAAAGTCAGATAAACGATTTCCCAAATCTTCCTGTCCGACTAAGTCAAACCCGGCGAATATTTCTGGCATTTCGTTTTTAAGTTTACGAGCAAAAAGCAAAGCCTCTTGAATTTTTTTTACATCTGCTAATCGACTGTGTGTTAAAATGAACTTAATACCAATAAAATCTGGATACTCCTCGATGAATTTCTCGGTTACTTGTCTGTATAACTCGGCCAGATAAATCTTGTCATGTTTTGTTCCATCAAGTTCATATAAACTATGCAGGCCACTTCTTATTTCAACATACATGATGTTGTCGTCATAAAATCTCTTCAAAGTCATGTAAAAAAACTTTTCACGTACAGGTCTGTATGATATTAAAGATTTAATAGCGCGATATACATTATTGAACCGTGCCCATGAGTAATTAATATCTGTATTTAAAATGTTATCATCTTCAGTGTAAAGCGAAAAGAATTTCTTTAGTTCGGTATCAAAACGTAGGACATTACCAGATGCGTTGCGAAGATCTCTGAGGAGAGTCCATTTAAATGAACAAGGTCGCTCAGGGATGTTCTCGGAGAATTGTAGGTCTAATTTGCCATCTGTGTAACAAGCGTACAAGTGGTCTTCATACGTCAGCAGTAGCAAGTCGTCAGAGTGAAGCATTAAGGAACTGTGAATATGTAATGCGGCACCTTTAGGCATCTTTCTGATTATTTGATACACTGCAGATTTCTCGATATCATTTTTATATTTGAAGTAATGTTTTGAGAAATTAAAATACTGCGGATGGTGGAAAGATTCGTCAAGTTCTTCCAATTTGTATTTCATCAAAATATTATTCACTTTTTGTTCTTCATCATTTAGAACAAGATTTCCTCCAAGATAATTTTGCGATTCTTCTGCTAATAATTTTGCTTTTAAATTACTATTTACGAGATTATGATGATCGGTGATCGACCGCGCGCACTAACATGTTTAGCAATAAGGAAACACAATATAGGGACGATAACACTGTGCATGATTACGTTTCACACTTCGCACAAACAGTCCATTTACTCATTGGTTATGATATGACACGATCTTGTCCGCTTGTTAACTGACACTGCGTCTCTGTACCTTCATCGGTGATATTTATAGGCCTGTAGATAAGAATACAGGCTTTGGTTGTTATGTTTTCAATAAAGCAGAATACAATAAATATTTGTTTAGATTTCTCTGAAATTAAACAGAACGTTTTGAGAAATTATCTAATAATTAACCAAGTACCCAGCGACCTCTTATTGATTGCTATTTTCCAATGCGTATTTTATTTACTTACTTTGTAAGATTTGTAGAAATACTAGCTCTAGTCTTCTATGAATTTATGAATCTGGTTCATAGCATAATAAAAAGTAATGGATTCAAGTACAGTTATTTAACATGCAAAAAAGATCTTATACGTGTCAATGATCTCGATAAGAATAGGTACATTGATCGTCGGATAGACAGCGGCGATCAGAGTGTGGGTGTTTAACTACATATTTTGTAGTGAACTGTCGAAAGAAAGTGATTTTATGCAGGTGCATATTTTTTTGTCACAAAATGTGGGTTCGAGCTATTTCCCAAATGCGCCCGCAAAGCAGCTGCAAGCATTCGTTAAGTCCTACGCTCACTTGACTTCAACTTAACTTTTCTTAGCCTCAGCCCGTACGTGTGTTTTCTTCTAAGGGCCTCTATGGTCTAGTGGTCTAGGCATTTGCCTTTTTATCTGTACCAATAAAAAAATGCAATTTGTTTTATTTCAAGGTATTGAATATAATACGTTATATCATTTTTTGTTTGTTGCTAAGAATTTAAATTTTACATCGAAAATTGATAAATAAGTGAATAAACATTTTTGTGACAGGTGTAAATTGACAATTTACGAAACCGAAGAACCTAAACCTAAAGATAGACAGACAGAAGTCTTTACGTTTATCATCATCCACCTCACAGCATTCACTGACTCTTCTTATGAGACCAGACACGCTGCATCTGCTGTGGTACCTGAAGAGTTAAGTATCTCGCAGACTTTCACCTGCTTCAGCATTTTTTTAAATTACTGCATCTTAGATATACCATCGAAGTAACTGTAAACCCAATTTTTTATCAATCGGATCAGGAAACCTTGGTGAAATTTTTAAAATGATTATTAAAGGGTGAACTAAACAGATCCCCATAAATTATATCTAAGAACCATGTCAACAAGTCGGCTTTCAAACAAAACCGCATTAAAATCGGACATGACATAAGTACACAGAAACACACACATTAAGTAAATACTTATAAAAAATAAGAACACCTCTCTTTTCATTGAAGCTTAAATAATGTTCTTTATTATCTAAAAAAATAGTATGATTTTTTCAGATTGCAATTTCTTTATTTACGTAACTGTGTCATTTCCTATCGTGATTTTATTTTATAACAAATTGGTATTGCATAAAATAATATTAATACATAATAGACTTCTTGCTCTTTTGACCTTCGATCACTGCGTTATACTTTTTGTGGTAACTTATTAAACACCGTTTTCACCGTGTTCCACAAGCTAATAGAGGTTTGATGACCTTTGTCCATGGTTGTATGTAAAGAAACTTATGAACCTTAAAAATAAACTAGGAATAAACCTTTATATGGAATTATAGAGGTGAAATTCTTAAAAATTATAAAGCGGTTTGTTTGTAAGTTTGTTAGATCGTTAACTTAGTTTAGGAAAAGTACGGTAGGAGAAACAAATGTCATCATACTTCTATGTATTTTACTGAGACGTTACACTACCACCGGTGCAACGTGGGTGCAACACTGTCACTTATGCAAAAACGCAATTTTTTAAGAGAAGCATTAAATATTTGGTATCACATAACTACAAAACAGATCCTAATTTAGGATAGCTGAATGTAAATGGAGTCTACGTAGGTACAAAACTTACTTAAGTACAGATTATTTTTTTAAAATGGGTTAGATGGGAACTTGACCCAATTTAAATTTGCCCTCTCGCCTACAGAACACTTATATTAATCAGGAAGGCATTTATTGTACCTCTGGTTTATGTATAGAAATATCTGTCATCGACTTTATTATATTATTAGCTCTGTAGTTAATAAGAGTGCTGTTGTATAGTAAAGTATCGAAACTATATCCATGTTTCTCATTGAAATAATAGGTACTGTATTGTAAACAGCGAACTGGAACTAATTGTAAACCTACATTGAAAATTTGGGCGCGGTTGTAAATAAATAGTCATAACCGGATGAACACTAATACCCGGGCGAGCCACTGTATTAATCCGGATGATTTCGGGGCCTCCATGAATCACGGCGAGCGCAATTTATAGCTTTGGCTTCACACGCACATCGCACCGGCACAAAAAATGTGGAATGGAATATAGCTATACTTCACTTTTTATACAACATGAGTCAATGACATGGGTAATTAATATTTTGTACATAAACCAATGGTCTAAGCGTTTAACTTTTTATTGTGTGTTTCACAGGAACATAACTACTTAGTTTTAACCAATTTGATTAGGTTATTGCAGACTTGCATCACCTGATTCCACTGATTCCACTAATATTATACCTAAAGGCGAAAGTTTGTGGTTATATTTATTACTTCTTCACTCTCAAACAGCTGTGCTTTATGAATTTTGGTTTGGTATTATCTGATACAGGGTAATTTTATTTCTAAAAATACTTAATTCCCGTAGGTTTGGCCAAAAGTCTGATTGTCAATGGTGCTTTATAAAGTAGATGGCGCGTAGATATACTGGGTATAATAACAACGCGAGTACCACCGCGGGGTGTAGCTAGTTGTACTCTAAAGATGATGGCTTTATACATACCTATCAGTTTACAAGTCTCAGAATACATCTTGCGCATGTATTATATTAAACATTCTTCTCTAACTTCCTTATTTTACAACGAAGGTTCATTTTTATTACATCATAGCTATACCAGAACATGTACACAAGTACAAGCTACTTGAATTATTTAGTGGGCCATCCGACCACCCCTCGAGGATAGCTGGAAGGTATGAAGACGAAATAGTTTTTCGAAAGATTTATTGTTAGTTACGATTAGAATCGTTAATCATTGTGTAATATTATTTGTGTTGTGAAGGAAAAACATTTTCGATCGAACATATTGTTATATCCTATTTGAGACACATCTTCTATAGGTATATATAAAAGAAGGTCGTGTTTACACACTATTTATAACTTAAGAACGGCTGAACTGATTTGGCTGAAAAATTGTGGGGAGATAGCTTAGAACCAGGAGAAGGACATAGGATACCTTTTATCGCGGGTAAAAATTCCCGAGGGAAGTTTACGCGGGTGAAGCCTCGTGCAAAAGCTAATTTACAAATATGAATAATGATTACTGTATACAAATATATATAGGTATAGGTAAATAATATATTTCCCTACCCGATGGATGGGCTGGCACAGGATTGAACTGACTGTAATAAATGAAATATAATTGATACATAAATTGAGCATTTTTTGAATATATTTTACAACCCTGTAATCTTGCCTACACCTACATGTACGTACAAACAGCTGCAAAGTTTGGTAAAAGCTCTTCCTTACGTCGATGTATATCGACGTTCGATAGTTCGGTGTATACCGGACTCTGTAGATGTTTGTACATATGTTTTGAATGAGAACATACGAACGTTCCTAACTAAGCATTTCTAAGCTATGCATAACAGATGGGCTTGCCGTAAGTTCTGCTCTGCACTAACTTCGGGGCGAATGGAATTACAACTGTGGTTCCACGATGAAATGCCTCTTGTTTATAAATATGATTCCTAATATTTATAATGTACTTACATATGTTAAGCTGTTTTATGTAATTTTATTGTTTTATGGTGCAATAAAGAGTATTTGTCTTGTATTGTAATGTACGGAGATCTACATATTAATAATTCAATTTTGGTTGCCATCTAGGCCCATTCGCTTTTTTTAATATGCGCTCGCATAGATCTCCCGAATTTGCAATTGTTTGACTTCATATCTTTACAATCGAGAGAAGGGATGAAAAAAAATCTGTAAGCGTCTGTTATTTATTTTGTTCTTCTCAAAGGTTTGATTTGTTTTTAAGTTAAAGTCAATAAAATTCTATATTAGAAAAGACAGTTTTATTTCTAGCATAGCAGCCTCACTAACCATTACAATAAAAGAGGTCTTTATTTGATAAAAAATATAGCACGAAGTACAGCAAAGGGGCTGGTTTAACAAGTTGTTTGAACAAGCCGTAGCTCGTTCCATTCAAAATTTTGTAATTGTTCACTGTTCTGGAAATAAAAAAGTAGGTCAACTCAAGCGAAGCGAACAACCGCCTCGAATAATACATTCGGGCAATTTGTGCACTGTATCCCATAACCGGATAGATTAACAACCGTCCAAAAATTGTGACCTTTTCTCCAGCTTTCATGTACTCATGATTTTACATGGCTTCGTAAAACGTTCTTGTTCTGTAAGCCTCTTTTCTCTGACCATGTTTTGATTCTGTCTGGATCCATATTACTCTTAAGATTGCTTCAACTTACGTGCAATTCATACTTAATTATTAAATTTCAAAACAGCCTAATTTAAAAAAAAATGGCAGTAAGAATCTTACAATACCATTGAATGGTATCCCCGCTACAGGTAAACCTCTGTTGGCAATTGGATATTTTTTTCTTAATTTGTTACACGAATACAGATGAGAATGCTACCAGAAAACCTAAGATGTGAGACAGAGAGAGTCAAAGTATATAGTGACCGCCTTAAAAGGGTTGTGTTGTTAGTGTTGTAATTAATTACAGTAGGTACTCTTTATATGACACATTGCTACCACAGATCATAATGAAGTTGATGCATAGCAGTGACTTGTCTGTGAACGTTCCACGACGATTATAAGTAGGTATATTTATTTAGAACAAAAATATTCAGCCGCTACGTATATATTGCCTTATCTACTCAATTCATAGCATATCTATGTAGCGAATTTTCATGACATCACCGCCGGCGTCAGATTGGGTTGGAGGAACAAAGTTTCTGAGATATGACTGAATTTGTTTCACAAAGTTTAGTATGTACGGTGGTTGATTTACAATTATTCGAGTAAACTTAAGGGGCTCGATTTATCAAGCTTTTTCGGATATTACGGAATACGGAATTCCGCATTAATATATAAAGCAGCAGCAAATTTTTTTAGATGTTACTAAGAATTTTCCTTTTTGTTGTGGAAAATAAATAAAAATATATTTATTTATAGAATCCTTAGTAAGTGGTACGTTAGTTCTATTACCTATCTATTCTGTAGTAGTACCAAGGTAAGCAAGTTACTTATTTATAATAGTAAGTTTTCGAGTAGTTTTTTAACATATTACCAGTAGGTATTACCTATTTCATTTGATAATATGATCATGTTCTCTAAAAACAATCACAAACTTAAATTTTATTAATATTAATTACATTTATATTTTTTCAGTGTTATCCTTCTAATCTTATTATTTTTGTTTTGTTAAAGTGCGGCTATGTTTGTTTGGTAAACTCGTACATTAAAAAAAAAATAAGCCCCACGATTTCGTAATTCATTAAATTACATATTACTCGTTGACACTTTTACTAAAAGGTCATGTGCATCATCTACGTTATCAGCTCGTTATATCTCTTTGTAAGAGTAGGGCCGCGTACTATGCAATAGTTTTGTAGTTCATATTAGCATAAAAAGAGAAAATATAAATTTCAATAATTTACATTTCAACATAAACCTAAATCATTGACCAAACAATCATCCTTAAAAACATGACTTTATCTCAGCGTTTTCTACATCCGAGCGCTCATTGTAGGATGGAACTGAATAATTTTGTTTCTTAGTTATTCTATGGCACGAGTTTCCAAAGCACAGATAAATTTAGCTTGGGAATGAATGTAAGTATTAAAATTTTCTTATTACAAGTATAAGTATCTCTCCTTTCTACATTGTTTCTTATTGATGTGAGAAGTAAATTTTTTAATTTTGTGGTCTGTGCATGACGCTTTCTACAAATTGAAATACAGGTTCATTCTTAGTTCGATAGTAGGTTCGCAGAATGGCCGACCAAAAACACTTTTGGAAATGTAATAATAATGAAATAAAAGTATGTGTACATGGCAAATGTCTATTATTTGTAAGAAACATATAAATTCTAACTATCCTAACTTCCTTACTAATATTATAATTGTGAAAGTGAGTTTGTTTGTGACACTTTCAAGCCCTATCTACTGCACCAATCTTTCTGAAATTTCGCAAAGAAGCGCAAATAGAAGTATTGAGAGGGGAAAAATACTGTTCCGTTGGGCGATAGCTAGTAATATATATATTAATTTGTCTTATGCTAACGTACTTTTTCCATTTAAAGATAAAAGAGCACTATTTTTACAGACACAAAACATATTTCTGCACTGGTCCTAATGAGAGTTTAAAAACTTTATGTATGAGATACATAGCGGAGTTTTCTGCAGGGTGCAGTGAATAACAATGAGGCGTGCAAATAGCTGTAATAATAGCGCACTCACAGACTAACTGTCCGAATAGACCACGCAACCTCGGGCTGACTCTATAACTTTTTCTTACAATATCTAATACAATACAATACAAAACATCTTTATTACCCACTTACAGAATAGATAAAACAACAGTAAATACTTAAACATATGGAGCAAATGCCTTTTGCTAAGCAATCTCTTCCAGTCAACCTTTGGAAGTGAAAAAGGGTGGGTAGAGCAGACAGATGTAAAGCATACTTTCATACTAATATAAATGCGAAAGTCTGCCGTTTGTTACGCTTTCACCGCTCAGCCGCTAGACCGATTTTAATGAAATTTGGTATGAATATTAAGTATAGTTAACGATCAGGGGTCAAAGGCTTCTTTTGGGCGCGATATGACCGAGTCCCTCGTGGGCCGAGCCGCGGACAGTAGCTAGTAATTCTATAGTTAAATGGTAGAGCTCACTATGGTGAATAAATATTATTTTATTCCATAAAGCAGCTGCAATTGCAAGTGGGCGGTATCTTTTGTCGCTAGAGGAATTAAGTTTTAAATATGTTTTTTATTTTATATTTTTACTTGATCGATTGGCAAAAAGTGGCACAATGTAGGACAGACAGAATTTAATCGAGATCAAGATCCTCTTTAAGTTATTAGAAGGCAGGCTTTTGTTGGGGCTTTTATATTGTGCAGGTACCTAAAATTTTATTAAATACTTAAAGCATCAGTCATATATCATCCCGGACTCTACTAAGCGTTCTCGTGTTTCTGAACGCTATTGAGTCAACTATAGTTGTTTTGGAAAAAGAAAAAGGTAACAGTTGAAAGAAAGACAGATTCGAAATAAACCTAAATTAAACTTATTTTTTTAAATAAACTGATACAGAGGCTTCATAACCTTGCGAATGCTTAATTTTTAATTAATATAATTCGGTTAGAACATGATTATTAAATTTCCAGACTTTTAGCTTTATATAAAGACTAGCTTTTGCCTCAGCAACACTGCTTTTTCCCAGGATGAAAGGTCCCCTTTGTTCTTCTCCTAGTTTTAAGCTACCACCCCGCCAATTTTCAGCCAAATCAGTTCAACCGTTCTTGAGTTATAAATTGTGTAACTAACAAGACTTTCTTTTATATATACCTATATAGATTATATCGGTAAAGTATGAAATTACTACGAAGAAGGCTTAACCTTAAGAAGAGTGTAGAATTTTAAATTTATATGTACGTTCATTTACATCATTAGTTATCTATTTCTATCATATCATTAATGGCACCTCTATGCAAAGGAATGACGACTCATTCATAGTGCTCGCACCTTACAAACGTTCTGTGAGACCTTTATTCCATCGCAATAAAGCTCTTATTTGCGAGAGTCTAAACTCCAGTTTACTACACCTATTATGAACAATGACAAAGTCTTTGTTATCCTGCACAGTTTGTTCGTATTTTAATTCACAAATGCTGTTGAGATGTTACCTTTATATAATAGTATAAAATGTTTGGAAAATTTGTGAGTATAATCCAAGTTATACATGTACTTAAATATAGAGTAAAAAACAAAATAAATGCACATAGTATATAAAAATGGCAGCTTAGGAGTCGTGATCTCAAAATTCTAGGTTTTAACTAGTTGACATAAAATATGGTGGTAGAGGTCTGCAGAAGTACCTTTTAACGGCAAATTTTCTGAAAAAAGATTATCATTTCGTTTCATGATAATAATAATGGATTTGCAACAATGAGTTTTATATTGGTTTAAAACAAAATGTTCACTAGCTTCTATAGAGTAGAAAACTCTTAAATTTCAAGTAACTTTTCACAGAAAGCCTTGCTGGCGAAACATTTGGGTTAAAAAGTATCTAAGCCAGTATATCAAAGCAAACTTATTCCGAGTACTTTACTGTAAATAAGATTTTATACAGTTTCCTATTTCAGGTTTGAATCTATGTCGATGTCAGTTTAATCTTTTTTTGTGTTCCTTTCATAATAACAACCTGTAACCACCGTAGTTATGACCAATGTATTTTTTTTTACATTAATTCAAATAAAATACATTAGGCAAGTAGGTAATTGTCTATAAAGCTAATTGTTGAACCACTTATATAAATATTTATTTATTTAACTTTATTATACAAATTGTAAACGGCGGACTTAAAGCCTGTGACTTTTTCTACCAGTCTACAAAATGACAACTTATATCAATCTTACTTATTATGATGGAAGAATGAATAAACACTTTATTCCACCAATTACATAAATACATCATTGGATTATTTTTTAATATTAGAAATGATATAACTTTATAAGAAATAAATAAAATTCTCGTCATCATTATGACTCAAGAAAAAGAAATAAATTGTCGTATTTTATTTTACTAAGTAATTAGCAAATCTACTACGTTTCCCTTTCGTGTGCCTATTCTGAGACAGGACCCTGTTTAAACAGCCCTTAACTTTCGGGAAGTAAATTTATTAGGTAGGTTTGCTCGTAAAGACCCGGATAACTTTTTCAATGTTTCTATTGGTACTCTAATGAATTACTCTTTTGTGTTTCTAACACTTAAATATAGAGTGCGGTTTGGGTCTTTAGTAGAAAAACGAATATACTTAACATACATACATATAATCACGTCTTTATCCCATACGGGGTAGACAGGACCTAGGGTCATAAGACCTTAGACCACGTTTAGCATGATGATAGTTGAAACAGGAAATCAATAGTAATGAGTTGCTAGCCGCATCGCCTATGTAATGATTCCCCCATTCGCCGATTCCCTCAGTCGACTTTTACGGCTTGCGCGGGAAGAGAAGCAGCTGGTACATTCTATTTTTTTCTTTTTCTCTCAGACCAGCATGGAAGGATTTTAATCAACAGACTGTATTTTTTAAAGTGGTTACCGTAACGTATGGACTTACAAAAGTTTGGTGTGACTTTGGAAGTACGTGTTGCTTTATGAATTCAGGTGTTGTTGCTAAAGTAAGTAAATCGACTCGGTGCAATGTTTTCACTACGTTCTAAAATGAACCCATGTGTTAGTCTAATGGATCCCATACCTTACCAACTACTGCAGCATTCTGAAACATCATAGTATAGTGCAATTAATTTTCAGATAATTAACGCTCTTAAATCTGATGAGATTTAACAAAATATAGATTTATTTTGTAAAAGCAAGTATAGTTCATCTAAACAGATTTACACAGCTAAAGCTTTTTTAATAATTATTAGTCAATATGCTATGAATCTTAAAAATAATAAATAAATATTAATCACATTAATATAAATCAAGTACCTATTTATAAAATCTATCAATAGGATCACGTACATACGTACACAATTTACATACACATCTCGTTTGTGCTGTAATGTAAGCCCCCACTCCATCAATCCGTGTGCACGGGTGCTGATGTGAAGTGTCGTGGCCTATCGACCTCGTTGGTTAATAAACAAGGTATCATAACACCCTAGGGAAGTAGTCAACTCAATCAGAAGCTTGTACTAATTGCAGTTTCAGTATAATTAATTAGCGAGTGGTATTACGTCAATAGCTATGTGTTATATGTCTGCATGGGAAATTAATAAGAAGGTAAAATATGTTTAAATAAATAATAATAAATAAACTTTTTTCTGAAAGTTTTACTAAGACAAAAGTAAGATTTTCCGTCGTTCTCTGTAAAATTTCATTCCGAAGTAAAACAGCTATTATAAACAAACTGCAATTTTAACTCTAAGCAATAGATTTTTCAAGTAAACTGGGTCCGATCACACAATTCATTCAATTATACCATGTGGGTAACGGGATCAAGACCCTTGATAGGAAAGTACCAGTAGAAATAATAATTACCTAGTCACCTCAGTCGACCTGATTAATCGAAGGGAATCAATTATATGCCGTGTGGGCACGTGTTGATTGGACATGCCTTATTTCCCATAAGTCGTAAAACTGTCAAAAGATAACGGAGACCGGCAAGAGAAAGGAAAAGATTAAAGAGAAATTTAGGACGGATAAAACAAGTAATCGTGTTTAGCGGATCATGTGCTTTGAAGCAATATAAATAGAGAGCGAAAAAAATTTACTTTTTTCTTCTTCTTTACTATTTTCTAAATGTACAATAATGTTCCACGCATGTTACTTTAAGTGATCATTCATTTTATAGCTGTCAATAGAGACACAATACGTCGTATATACGACGTATACAAAGCTATTCTCATCGGCATTGTACTTAGGCAACGACAGGAGACATATGAATGAGCTCTTGGCAAATATACTAAAATTATTATTATGATATCAGTCATAAGATTTATTGACACCTGCCACTCCCATTTACCAACGCCTTCCGTTTCCCTTATGTCCCTAAAATATGAAGATTATAATATGGTAGGCCTATTTAATTAATTACCATCATAATAGGTACATTTAAAAGGAATATAGTTGACTGGTAGAGAATGCTTTTAACATTTTAAGTCCGCCAATTTTATAAGTATTTTGTTCTTATGGAACAATAAAGATTTAATAAATAAAAATTGGTTACTGCCCTCTTGCTTATATATTTATCTTATAAATTTTAAAACAGACGTACATCACTATCATTGTCATTCGAACATCTATAATCCAGGTTTTTCTGCCAGATTGAATCATGTCAAGGCATTCCTCTGAGCACTACCCTTGTACAAGCGGTAGAATACACACAGTAAGTAATTTTTCTCTTTTCAGCGCAAGACGTTCACACAGGTGTGTATAAACTCACAGATATACATACAATACAGTTCAAAAGCGGCTTACAAAGGAATAAAATACGAACGCAAAGCACATTACAGTTAAAATAAATTATGAAATATAAGTTGACAACTAATTTACGGTGTTGCATTCTAGAGGAGAAGTTTTGAAAGCCGCAATGTAGTCTAAAAGCCACTTTGCCGTGTTCCGTTGTCAGGACAAAGTTACTGCCATATCTTGTTTATTTAGATTCTACGTGCTTTGAGCTAAGTAGTTAAAACGAGTAACTACGTATTTGAATCGTGCGGTAATATTGTAACAAGTATTTTCCTAATACTTTTCTGAAACGAGTAGGTATTCTTCAGACGACTCTACACTACATTATGTGCGAGTATAACGCGCTTATTAAGGTAAGCATTCCGTTAGTTCTACAAACTCTCAAATTTTTGACAAATCTTCAACTCGAACTCCAAAATTGTTAATGTCAATCTGAGAATCGTGTTTTAAATCTTCATAATAATGCGCTTTCATTTCACACACCTATAACCATCAGTGACGTGCACAGACATTTTCCTTAGGGTAGGCAAAAACCTACCTAGACCAGAACTATTTAGTTACAACTAAAACAGTGACGAGCAAGTAGATAATAAAATTAAAATATATTAATCATGTAGGTAGTTACTAGGCCCTGAAAATTTTTAAAGACGATCGCCTCGCCTTATCCTCCGCTCCCGTGGGAGTTTTGGAAAAGCATAGCAAACATGTTAATTTGAAAATAATATTAAATAATGTTGTTGTTAGCTTACCCTTCACTTCAACTAAATCCAATCAATCCCGGTTGATAACGTCCATTCATTATTATTGCCCTTTTTTCGTCAAATGAAAGATTACTTATTCTATTCATTTTAAAATTTTATTTTGTAAACATACACTCGGTTTACAACAATCACATGAAAATTTTACAATTTTAAACTACAACTGAGTAAATTTGTTAAAAATAAGTGCTATTTTTTCACCTCATTCATTGTAAACAATGCACTTTGCAATTATCAATTAATTAAACATTCAAAACAAACAAATGCACGCAAGTAAAGTAAACATATTGTTGATTTCGATACGGAAATATAACCCTACGGAATTGGGAATGTCATCTTGTTTCTATAAAGTCTTCGAGTCTATGCGTTTTTAAATTTGCAGCATTGCTCGTTTAATATCCAATAGTCACAGTTATCATGTTGCTGCAATCGATCGTAATCACCAATCAGACTTAAGTATGTGTAACGCGTACCTTTAATTGGCCGTAACAAAAGTGAGAGCGAGATGAAATGTCATCTCATAGCATTTTGTTTCATCTAATAGTGGAGGTCTTAAATTTACTCACACAGGCGTAATTTAGCGCATATGCGTCTGTTCATGTAAGTTTTTTACTTGCACTACTACACGAGCAAAAGCACATCTATACATAGTGATTTCTTTGTGGGAGTAGTAAACTTCAGACGTTTTACTAAAAAGCTGGCCTGGCTGGCCTAGCTAGCAGCGCGTATGGGCCGGCGCGCGGCGCGCCGCCTGTTCGCGCGAATTCATAGATGTTATATTATATTATTCATATGCGTTGTTAAGATAATTTAATATCTTGTGTGAAAAAATATTTATTATTTATATTTATATGTATTGATTATATATTTTTTTTTATTATTTATTAAAAAGTACAGGGTAGGCAACGTCTAAACGTCTTTATGATATGCACGCCACTGATAACCATTATATAATAATTCTGCAAAGAATTTGGAATCGCGCGCGACGCCAGGCAAATTTCTTTAATATTATATATGTTCTTTATATATATATTCTGTATGTCACTTTTAGGAGTTTCTTATATATTTTATTATACATTTTATTTCGGGTTAAAGAAGATAAGCAGCTAATAAATTTATTAATTCGAATCAAATGTTGATCTTAAACTAAAAGCCAAACGCAATTTAGACTACTTTCTAAAATAATATAAATAATATAGGAAATAACTAGTTAATAAACTAGCTATAAGTATAAAGAGTATATAATTTTTCTCGAATTTCATTTAGTTCCGATATGTTGCATAGTATCGGAAAATACTATTCGTCTCAAACAAAATGTTTCAAATGGTCAATGACAAAGTTTCCGTTCATTGATGTCCGTGGTATTCGCATCGAATGCCAACTTTGTCCCTTTTAGTGTGTGCAGGGAACCCAGGAAAATTTCAACTTTGCTACTTGAAATTAAACTAGAGAAAGTACTAGTAGAAAGTACAAATTCAAAACAAGAGAATACTTTAAATCTTTGGACCTAAACATATACAATGAGCAACTCCATTAACTACAAAGTTTATGTATCCAATCAAACCCTTTCCTTTTAAATAATTGAGCGCCCATATACAAGTTACCAAACAGCGTTGCTGAAAATAATTGAAATTCGATCGTGGCCTGATCTACATCAGATGGATTAGAAGGATCCGCACACGGACAGTTTTACGGTTATTTAAGCAGGATTTATTTGAGTAGGACCTTAAAACAGATTAGTGTTGAGCTACCGACCCTTGAGTTTAACTATCGATGCAATTTTTCATGACCCATTTGCATAGCTCATTAATCTTGTTGGAAAACCACTACGTAAATAATCTACGTAAAGTAATCTCGATTCATATAGCAAAAGCCCCTATGGCTTTTGCTATATGAATCGAGATTACTTTAAGAATGACAATTACTTTTGATTGGTTTTGTAAAATAATCATAAGAAGTTTAAAAAAGGATAAGAGTTGTAGTAAGATCCTTAAATGACTAAATAATATTAGGGTATAAAATCTGAACTTGTCTACATTATATTTGTCTAACGCACCTATGAATGCACTGAAAAATTAATAATATTTTCTGTTCAGCTCAGAATCTGCCACAAACAAATGGGAAAATCCCTCTACATCCAATAAGTTTACTAAGCTTTCATCTCATTTTTGTGCTTACGTCGTCGGTGAGTACGGATAATTGAATTGAATTGTAAGATTACCTATTTTGAAAATATGTGAGTATAATAAATTCAGCCCGAGTTGAACACTTGAGATTTTTTAAAATTACAAGTACAACGATAGGTGCTGCACAGAAATACTTAATAATATTTTACCAATAAGGATTGACGTCTGGAACTCTGAAATCGCAGGCGGTTATAAAAATAATGCTCAGTCTCTGGGAAACCTCTATGACGATAGCAAGTATAGTCTTTATCTTTTGTGCTTATAGGTTACTGTACCTGACTAGCGTAGGATGCATGAATAAGGTTTTAATTAATATCATAAGCAATTTTCCTCACATGCAAGCTTCATAGCAGTGTTTTTTTTAAAGAACGCTATAATTTTCAAAGGTATTGAATCCACAACACTTAATTTAATTGAAAGACTGATAATTATATTGCACGTTTTAATTAGAAATCTTACCCTCGGGTTGAAAATTTCAATGTAATTAATAAAGCTTTCTAAAAGGTAAAGACACACGTTGAATGTGTCGGTCGTGTTAAATCTGGACGAAACTCCGGAGCGAGTTAATATTATACTATACACGGGATTTATATTCGCAAAGTCAGGGTCATGCGTCTGAATGATATCGGTTTGCAAAGCAAGAAAAGCGATTTTATTGTTATTTCAATCATTTAAAGTACAGTGCAGGACATAGACACTCATTTCACATCTTTAACAGTTCTCCACACCTTTTGCCAGTGGTACATAGTCGGATCATTAGTCAGTTAGATGAGAGGTTATTTAACATTTTAGTTAATTAATTAAGGGTTTGCATATAATTTTTTTCTTTTTTCATTTTTCTTCTTATATAAGTCCTTTTAATAATACAATAGCTTTTATAAAAGCATTATATAAATGTTCTAGGACAAAAAGGAAAATTTTGATTAGCGCCTTTCGTTGCCACACAGTTGACAAGGGGCTGTAATCAGAACAAATTAGATTACTTTTATATTTTTATATATTAACATGCGTTAATATAATAACTCATCATCATCATATTTATCTATAGACCTATTATTTCTCGCCAGCAGTATGTTAAAAGACCAATGTTAAAAGACAAATACGAGTATTATATTCAGTCTAAATATATGTATTTTAGTATTTTTTTCTATATGTACGGTATCATAAAATATGTACCTATGTAATTCATTAATCGCCGACAATCAGATTTTCTGCTTGGTCGAATGGTTGACTGGTAGAGAATGCCATATGGCATTAAGTCCACCATTAACAATTTTTTTTTAATTTGTACAATAAAGTTTTAAATAAATAAAAGACCTTATAAACTGTTAATAGACATGGTGTCAGTCTTTAAATTTGTCAGTCATGTGATCAGCGCTAGTTTGCTTACTTATGTAGGTACTTGTTTTTGGATCGCTGCTTTAATAGTAGACTGCTAGAATATTTTACAGTTCTGTGAAGCCAAACATTTTGAACTTATTTTCACTTTCGAATGTCTTTATTTCTTGAATGGTAAATTACCTACTCTCAACATTAATTTCGCCAAATCAGTAAAAAATATAGAAGCCAAAAAGTAGAGGTAGTAAAGATACTTAAGTCTATTTAGTCCTTAGACAGTGAAAGAGAGATCCACTTATAGCACAATGTATGTACTTATAGTACGGCCCTGTGCGCGATTCAATAGACCGACGCCGATATACATACCTCATAAAGTTTCCCATTCAATATCTTTTATGCCTTTGTTATATGCGAAAGATTTCAGTGGCGGCAGTTCTGTGGGATGTGATGTATGTGTTTTTATTAAATTGTATGTTGGCAATAATATTACCGAACAAATGCGACTTCCATTTCTAGGTTAGGCGAATACTTATTTGTCTTCAAATGGCGCATGTTTATCTTTCACGTGTATCTTCCATTGTTTTCTTATATTTTGTCAATAGAGTCACCAAGACAATTCAAGACTACTATTATGATAGATAGATACTCTTTATTGTACCATTAACATATAAAGATATATTTTGGTACAAATTAAAA
The DNA here is from genome assembly GCA_947044815.1 of Apomyelois bistriatella. NCBI lineage: Eukaryota > Metazoa > Arthropoda > Insecta > Lepidoptera > Pyralidae > Apomyelois > Apomyelois bistriatella. The sequence goes on from OX345688.1 coordinate 4,460,371, forward strand.
CAATGTGTACAATTTTTTTTTATTGGTAGGTACAGTTCATAATGTAACATAAAAATGTTTAATTTAAGCACACTGTATAATGATCAAGATCATCATTACAACATTTTCCCGATGGCACGTCTTATTGATTTTTTCCATGAGGTTAAGACAAAATGAGATTTGACATTACCTGCCTGACGTTAAACCTAATTGCGATTGTTGTTTTTGTTGGATCTGCTTTCAGATGTACCTTTCACGACAACCACGGCAAGAGAGGTCGTAAGTAGGTTTATACCACACGGCAATAAAGAAAAAAATAGGCTAAAACTCTAATACGAGTAACACTAAACAATTGAGTAAACCTGAACCTATTTTAAAAAAACCAAAAACACTAGTCAGTCGGAGATGTTGAAGCGAGTAATAGCCCTCGCTGAGTCAGCAGCTTGCGTGATGTGCCGCGAAAATGTTAGTCATCGGAAAAATTTCCAACGACTACTGCTGACTCGATTTTGTGATGAATCGAACACGTCGCGCCGTCTCAGCTTCTCACCGGGATGTTCATAGGTTATGTACAAGAATTATCGTTTAAGTTCTCTTAAAATCGACTGTTCTGCACGTTCCAATGTGGCTTACGATTCTCGATAGCCGTTCGATTTGATTCAATTATACTAGCCGTGGGTTGAATACGAGAGTAGGCTTGTGTACTTATCTGATCTGCTTTTAGGCAAAGATCAATAATCAATTGAAATCAAATTGGATATAATTAGTTATTGGAATGCTTAAAGTAGCGAGCTCCGAGTTTTATGATAGAAGTGTTTTATTTTACGGATTAACTAAAAATGAGTATTATTCATATTATTTTATTTTACTTTTGAAGACCTCCGTGGCGTAACGGTTCATCTTGACCGCTACTCAGGAGGTCCCGGGTTCGATCCCCGCTCAGGCCAAGATGAAAAATGATCTTTTTCTGATTTACCTAGGTCTCGGATGTTTATCTATATATGTATTTGTTATAGAATTTAGTATAGCTGAATTAGTATCTCATAACACAAGTCTCGAACTTACTTTGGGGACTTAATCTGTGTGTTTTGTGCCTATATATTTATTATTTACTAGCTGTTCCCCGCGGTTTCACTCGCCATTAGTGTGTATATACTATAGCCTATAACCTTCCCCAAGAATCAGGCTTTCATATACAAAAAGAATTTTGCAAATCCGACCAGTAGTGCATTAAAACAAACAAACAAACAAAATCTTCAGCTTTATTATATTAAGTATAGATTTACTATTATTAAGTTAAACGCTGCAGAAACGTAAGTAGCTTTCGAAACTAAACGTTGATTGCAAAGCTCTCAAAAATCAATGCGAGAAACTGCCTGTTATCGCCAATAAATTATTTTTGTGTTTTTGAAAATTAGAACTAGATTGCGAGTACAAATGAGTATTACAAATTAAAGCTATACAAACCAACTATAATATAATAACTTAGAACTAAAAAAATTTGTCGCGACAATTTCCAAAGCAATTTTATAAGAAAAAAAAATATCCTTTTCTTTATTTTATGATGGAGATCCTTATTATCGGAGACGCTGCGCTCTTAGCTATTTTTATTATCTCAATTCATAATCAGATATTTATTTTCGTTAGAAATACACCAAACAACGTTTTGCTTTTATAGCCCAACAGAGAAAATATTGTATTACCATTTGCGTCAAAATTTGAGTAAGTTAAAGTTATACTATCATGCTTATCACAACAATAGACAGATACATTTTAATGATTGCAAATGTAGGTAGAGGAAACAAGGAAAATCTTTGCAAAAATTGTGTAAACCAGGCCCGGTCTCGAGGCAATTATCTGTGTCTACGCCATAATTACTGGACTCTGGGGGTTACAACCAGATAAGCGGCTCAGCCATAATTTACATAAAGCAGGGTATCCCGACATAATTAGCGTTATGACGGCTCGTCGTAGTAAGAATGTATTTACAGAGTTTTTGGTTATAATTTGGTACACATTTTCAGTAAATTTTATATAATCATCATAAAGTTAAGTGGTAGGTCCTTTTTTTTTGGTTTTGGGAATAATCCACAATATGACAATCAAACTTATACTTATAGCTTATTTTTGCCAGTATCAAGTTTAATTTGAATTATTCTTCTTAAGTCAAGTCACTGAGTCAAGTCAGTAGTCATGTCTAGTCAAGTCACGTTAGTCAGAGGGCTAAGTGAAGCGGTGGAAAGATTTCACTTAGCAATCTTGGGAGATTTTTGTGACAAGGATTAAAGTCGTACGTTTGTTCACTAGCGAATAATAATCCACCTTTATTATGCACAAATACTCGAAGAGCAAGATCATTTTTCTTTTTTCGTTTCAATTCGAAATAACTAATTCGCTAAATTTATTTTGACCAAAAGTTCCTTTATATCTTAAGAAACATCGTTGAGGTTAAAAGGTAAGGGCACGATAAAACCAAGCTGCGGGCAACGGCTAGTTTTTAATAATCGGTATCGAAATCACTTTCGTGTCTTGCAATACCCCAAGGAAGTCATTTATTAAAGTCAGAAAATTTTCTTTGGATGGATGTTGTCTATCTTCCAGTCATAAACAAAATTAATTTCAAAGAAATATTTCCATCTCTCCCTGCTACTTGGAAGTTCTAACAACTTTCGGATTCCTAAAGCGTTCAAATAATTCCTTCAATCCTCTTATATCAGCAGTCACTTTGTAAATTAAATACAAATTTGTATGTAATAGATCAGTTGGCAAAACAAGTATTCCCCTATTTCATGAACTAGGTCAATATGGTAATACTTGGAATGTTGCCTATGCCTGAAGTGTGGCTGAAATCATGATAGTGAAATAAGAAAAATACAGATACTTAACAAGCTATTATTTTTAAGTGTCAAATGAAAATACAAATAAGTCTATGCGTTAGGTTCTTATCTTGTTCGGGTTTTACCGTTTTAGGTTAGTTTATTATCTATTATATATATCCAGTTACAACGCGTTATGGCTTCGTTTCCGTGTAGAAATCGCGGACATTTTTTATTATTATTTCAAAAACTATTGAACCTAATTTGGATGGTAAACTTATTTTTTTTAATTTTATTTTATTAATATCATTGGAAACTTAGGAAAATTTGTTTAAGGGAGCTATTTCATTCTTATTTTAGAGAATCAAAACGTTCGTTATATAGGTAGATAGTACATAAGAGTCTAAAAAATAATTAATTACTTATCCAACATATATTTGATTCACTTACATTCTCCTAAATGGAGTCTGGCGAGAATTAAATTGGAGCAATGTGCTGCCCTGACGAGCGTCCCTAAGGGAACGCAGGAATTGAGCCGGCCGTGCTAGTTACCTTTACAACGAAACCTGAGTGTTCATTATCTTTCATTTACTGTGTTAATCTATACAACTGGATCTAGATTTTATTTAAGAGTGATATTTATTTTAATAGAGTAGACATTGGATAATTTAAAAAATATGTAAAAATACATATATGTTTTAAAATATATCTACATATGACCAGATAGATAATTTATTAAATTAGTTACGACGAGTGTTTTACTGGTACATACAATGCACATTAATCCGTAGGAGATCCATTATCGATACATACCTATAATTGTAGTAGAGTCAGGAAACATCAGGGGAGTGGTGTGTGCTAGTGTGTAGGATGCAGATAGATGCACGAGTGTGGTGTTCTTTAGTCCATACCTGTACCCGAAGTATTTTGTGACTAAGTCGCGAGATTCGTCGCACCCTTCGTCTCCGCCGGGTCCGTTTTTCTCCGTCCGGAAATGAGATTTCCTGAATGATATAATGGCTTGCCGTGGATTACATCATGCGAGTTTTGCATTTAGAAAATACGCTCCAGTTATTCGGAGCCTGGCACGTCAATTTAAATCGTCGTTGCATCCAAATTGCTATTTTGGTAATGTTGGGGTCAATTAAATTTTTGGTTAACAGTGCCTTTTCGTATCAATATACAAAACTGTAAGAACTTATTTCTTTTATTACAACTATGTGTTTATCATCTAGGTACTTTTTGACCCGCCCGGCTTCGGACCGATGCAATATTATACGTTGTACTTACATAAAAACCTTCCTCTATCTATTAAAAAAACCGGATCAAAGTCCGTTGCGTAATTTCGAAGATTTAAGCATACATAGGGACAGACAGCGGAAAGCGACTTTGTTTTATACTATGTAATCATAATCATCTAAGCACAGAATGTACTATGATTGTGCTAAGTTAGATTTATTTTTTAAGTAGGTACCCACATTTTGTAAAATCTCAAAACTAGTTTATCATTAAAAAGTATAATTAGTTGTACACTGTATACGTTAGTATTATGAGTAGACTTCAAAATAAGTATATTAAATTATTGTTTAAGTAAATTAATTTAAAAAATCCACATGCACTAAAACTTACAGTAACTAATACCGTACCAATTATAACAAGTATCTATATCTATAAGATTCTATAACAAGTAACTTTCACTTACTCAGAGCCTAATTTTGCCAATACTGGATTATGCCGATGCGTGTTATTTAGATGCCTCTGAGTAGCTCTTAAATAAGCTAGAGAGACTACAAAACCTGTGCATACGTTTTATTTTCGCTTTAAGAAAATATGATCACATCTCAAGTTACCGTGCGCAACTTAAATGGCTGCCAATTCGGTTGCGTAGAGACTCTCGTATCCTATGTCTTCTCTTTAACATACTTTTTAATCCCACCTTTCCATCTTATCTGCGTGAGCGGTTTTCTTTCTTACATTCATCCGATTCTCCAACCAGACCCCATAGACGCTTTATCCTTAAATTTCCTTTTTACAGTACTTCTTTTTATTCCTACTCCTTCTCCGTCCATGCTGTCAGATTATGGAATGCCCTGCCACCGGAAATTAGAGAATCACAGACTGTTTCTTCTTTTAAAAGACGAGTGAAAGTCCATTTCCTTTCGCAATCATCATAGATATATGTATATTATGTAGTATATAGATAATAGTGTATGTATGTATCTAAGTATATATTTAAAATATTTGTATTTATGTTTATTAACATATTATTATGTTATCTAATAATCATTCCTGTCACAATTTTATGCACACGCCAGTCTACCTCTATTAATCACCTCTACTCTCACGGGTCTACTGGAAGAGATTTCTATTGAAATAAGTAGTACCTTTGTACTTATTGTGTTTTATATTGTATCCTATATTTGTATTTTTGTGTACATAAAGAAATAAATAAATCTATACATATAATAAGACACTAAAAATCGAGTGTCTGTACATTTAATATTTTTCAAAAAAACTGATTGAGTGCGATTAAAAAAGAGTAACAGAAACCAAAAAGACAGTTTTTGGAATTTTTGTCTGTCTGTATGTATGTATGTATGTATGTCTGTCTGGTACGTTATAACTTCGAAAATACTCAACGGATTTGAACGCGGTTTTTACAGTTGGATTACATATAATTAGGAGCGTTGTCAAAACTTTGTTTCGTCAAAATCGGTTAAGGGAAAAAGAAGTTATGGTCGACTGAAAATTTACTTCAAACACTGCTTTAAAACTTATAGACAAAACCCATTTGAAATTTCGGCAGTAACAAGCAAAGCATGTTGGCCTATCGGTAGAGGTAGCGGATCATATTTTTAAGTAGAGGGTTCGAATCCTGCTAGACATCACTTCTTTTGTTTTTACCCTTTTTTTGTTTTGTATTAATTTTTGGGTAGTATTTAAACGCAAATCAATAAAAACAATTTTTGTATGCAAAAATAACCTAAATACATATCAAAATTACTGATTGCACAGCAAAATTTGTTTTGCTTCTGTCACCAAGTCTGACACTCGCTCGCTTCGCTCGCTCGCTCACTGTTAAGGTCACTGTATAACCATAACCTAACCTACCTTCTGTCACAAAGTCGTCTTTTGACCGTTAGTTGCTTCTGTCACCAAGTTTTTAATTTAATTTAAAGTAAAATAATTTATTTGATATACAGAAATTGATGGGTGATTATTTATTTGATGTGCAATTAATAATATCCCTTAATTTTTTAGAAGTCTATTTTTTTTTAATATTTTAGTAAAGAAATGTTTCTAGAAAGTAGCTGGAATTTTCTGTTTTCGTTTTTTATTTGTTTTCTAGAATTATTTTGTTACTTAGAGAAAGCTCTTAGCGTTAATTCCTTTAATATAAAAGTATTTTGTACTTATCTATCTATACATATAATAAGACAGTAAAAATCGAGTGTCTGTACATTAAATATTTTTCTAAAAAACCTCTACGGGGCAATTACAGAAGAGTAATAAAAACAAAAAAAAAACAATTTTTGCAAGTTTTGTCTGTCTGTCTTTCTGTCTTTGTGGTGCGTTATAATTTCAAAACTACTCAACAGATTTGAACGCTGTTTTCACAGGTGAATTACATATAATTAGGAGCGTTGTAAAATCTTTGTTTCATCAAAATCGGTTAAGGGAAATAGAAGTTATGACCATTTAAAGTTTACTACAAGCACTGCTTCAAAACTTTTAAACAGTTGAATGCGATTTACATAAACGTATTTAATTTAGATAAAGCTAGAATTTCTACTTATATCAATAAAGACAAAAACACACTGCAGTCTCTATTAAATTTTAATAAAATAACACATTGAATGTTTGTGGGCGTATGATTTAGTTACATAAAATATCAATAGATGGCGCTGACTTTATTTTAATAGCAGATTGAAATTTTTCCTTACGGCAGCAATTAATTTAAATTATTTAAAAAAAAATTTGGCTGTATATTTAGTACTATTGGTTGGTTTGTTTATCGGTCGTTTGTTGTGTTGTATTGTAAGCTATTTGAATTGATTGGTTGGTTTGGTTTGGCTTTGGTTTAAAAAATAATCAAATCAGTGTTTGACGGAACATACGGTCGTGTCGTAAGGACTAATTTATCTGACTTATCACTATTTATTGAGATTTTCTCCACTTTTCACGCCCACTAAAACTTTGGGAGTGGATTTTAGGTCCTAATGACTCTGTAATAGGCTGCGTCTACTCTTTTAGAGACAAAGATTGATAGTATGAATGTTAAGGGCTCCTTCTTCTGAAGGTCCGTTGTCCGTAAGCCGCGTAGTCGCGGCGCTCACTCATTTTGTAGGCATTTAGACATCATATTTGGGAAAATAACACTACAAAATCTACTTCAGCGATTTTCACTATATAAATACTTTATCTAAAGGCTGGTATAAAAAGCAGGACAATAAGTTTATTACTTTAGGCATAGTATTGAAAATAAACTTCCAAAAGAGGCAACTTAGATTTTTCTATCGAGCGAATTTTGTCTGATATTGTTACTGTAAGCGAATTTACTCTGCTAGATACTCAACTAAAAACATATATTTTTTTTCAGAATTTTACGACTGTTTAATACTGATTCCTATTGATTTTAAAAACGGTATTTGAGAAAGAAGTGGCCCTAATATTTAATGATATCGTAGCAATGTAATGGCTTTATAAAATTGGCACGGGAAAAGAATACAATAGAATTAACTATAGGTCTGGATAGTTGTAGTTTCCACAGGTTACGCGAAAAGCGACCTACACGCGGGCGGAGCCGCGGGCAACAGCTAGTAATAAATAAATAAGAAACACAGGTACATAGTTGTAGGCTTGAATGAAAACGTTATCACATAACAAAGTGTTTATAATAATCTTGGCGTAATTATGATTTCAAAACTAACGAAGACATTTCCACAAATACGTAAGCATAGCTACAGATAGCTATACAGACTTTTTTTATTTGTGGTCGAGCTAAAGTGCTGTATGAAAATTTCAGCTTGAAATAAATAGTGTAGTAGCACACTATAGCGGAAGCGAGGCAAATGGAATCGCCTCTCGTATCGATGCACCGGATTGGATCATTTGATGTTTACCACGCCGCAATGCAAACGGCTATTTTATTTTTAAAACGAGTGTAGTAAAGCTGTAGATTTATCGCATTTGTAAATATTCATGTACTGCATTTTTCAAATAAAAGTGTGTAGGTATCACAGAACAGTGTAGGTAACGCTTATAATCGAACCTAATATATATTCAGATAAAGGTCGGATAAAGGTACACCAAACCGCCCTTAAAACCTCTCGGGCCCTTGTAATAATCTTCATAAGATATTACGTCCTAGTAATGGAAATGGTAGTGATTCATCCGTCGGGACCAGCTAAGAGTTGTTATACAGACTTTTGACTAAATTCTGCATGTTAACCTGGCCTGACCGATTTTGAAGTTCGTTCGTGCAAAGATAAAAGCAGATGTTGTAACGTTATTTTTTAATTCACATTAATAATTCAGGTCGATTGTCATCGCAATTTTTCAGTGATCGATTTAGCCGACTTTTCGTTATTGAACTCTAAGAAACCCATACAACTGATATCCGATTCCGATTCGATTAAGTTTGCGCGATATTCGTATTCCCCTAACACAATTATGAATCTGTGGCTATCTACAATTAAAGCTTGTTTAATATGTAAAAATCTGAGTAAAGTAACTTACCAAGCATCGAATCGTTGAGAGAATCGATATTTTGAGAATTTTCTGATGAACTACGATTTAGTCTTTAAATTGGTAGCGGAATACGAGAAACGCCAAAATGTGTCGTTGCAATTCAACTACGATGCAATTGAGCGCTATGTGCTATTGCGGAATTGGTGGGTTACTTATATATTTATTTATCGACGCCTTTGTCAGTGACGGTTGCGATTGGTGATCGATAATTCACACGTAGGATTTTCGTTTTGCATTGTATAATTGTGATGAAAAAGAATCGAGTAGTCGATACCAGATTGTGATCAATCATGGATAGACGAATCGAAATTGTCGACCTTCGCCCCATCACTACGGACGAGCTAGCTGTCAAATGGATTTCGTTGGTGGTTCGATTAGTTGCCGGCTTTGAATTAATTTTTCATTATTTTGCAATTAAGTTGCTATATAAACGAATCTTTTTACAAGTATTCTTTAAAAGTGCCGAAAAATATCGAAAGTCGAATATTCGAAATCGAAAAAGTACATGGAGGTTGTATTTTACCGACAACCAAGTTTTGTTAAAAAATATTTTGGAAAACCCTGAAAAGGTAATTTGTTTTGTTCTAATTTTCTAATTCCACGTTAGTATGCTAAATAAACCGTAAAATCCTCTCATTTGGTCTTATATTTTCTTGGTAAAATAAGATTCTTTGTGAGATTTATATTTTTGAGATTAGGGTATATGGGATTTATGGCCGGAGTGGCGTAGGAGCTCCCATTTAGCTCGTAACTTAAGTACACTTAGGATCTTCTCTTTGTTTGAAAATGAAACTCACTGGATCAGTCAGGACTTATGTATTAAATATATGTTATTTACAATCCAACCAAACGGAAAAGAACTTCCTCTTTTTCGCGGTGAAAATCTGTCTCTCATCTGTCATCTTGACAGATGCTGTCTTTCCACTTTTAGTGGCGTTCGGAAACGCTACACCACCCCCCTAGGGAGACAAATAACCCCACAAAATAACAATAAATAACAAAATAAAAAAAAAAACATTATAGGTACAAAGAAAATTAAGACAATTCACATACTATTATCATACAAATATAGTTATACAAACTGTCAAACATACATGTGGAAAGAAATAACAATAATAATTATATCAAGCACATTACTTAAAACAAAGTTACAAGTCCAATGGACTCTTAAATCGAACGCTTCGACCAGAACGAGTCGTATAGGGTTTCAAAGAAGTTGAGTTTGCAGGTGCTGGAGCTTCAAGAGCTGGATTAGATGGAGTCACAGCTGGTGCCTGAGAAACCAATGAATTTGGTACGTCCGGAACCTCAGAATCAGAACTACCACTAAGATACGCTGGTTTCACTCTGTCAATGCTGATCTCTACATTTTTATCTCCTATGACAATGGTGAGAGTCTTATCTTTACGAGAAACAACCTTATAGGGCCCAGTATAGGGAGGTTTTAGTGACGGTCTCACCGTATCGTCGCGTAAGAAAATATGACTTGATGAAGCTAAATCTTTATATACAAAAGTGGCTTTCTTGCCATGGGCAGAAGTGGGGACGGGTTTTAACTGGGACATAAGTCGTCTTAATTGAGAGGCGAAATTGCTAACATCGGAGTTGGAATCAGGAGTTGCGGAAGGTGAAATAAACTCACCGGGTAGACACAGAGGTTCTCCGTATACTACCTCAGCGGGAGACACTTGCAATTCTTCTTTGATAGAAGCTCGCATCCCTAGCAAAACCACGGGGAGGGCTTTGCACCAAGACTCTTGATGTCACATCAGGGCCGCTTTCAATTGTCGATGCATTCGCTCAACTAAGCCGTTCGCACACGGGTGATAACTCGTGGTACGAACGCGTTTAGAGGAGCAAAGTTGCATCAAAGCCTGAAAGAGAGCAGATTCAAATTGCCGGCCCTGGTCCGTTGTAACCAAAGATGGAACTCCGTATCGAGCCACCTAGCCGCTAAAAAAGGTCTCAGCGACTTCTTCTGCGGTTATACCCACCATCGGCCATGCTTCAGGCCACCGACTAAATCGGTCGACGGCTGTTAAACAGTAGTAAAAACCTTTACTGTAAGGCATAGGACCGATTATATCCAAATGGACGTGGCGGAAACGCTTAGAGGGTGTGGCGAAATTACCTAGAGGAGAATTAACGTGCCGGGTAATCTTGCTACGTTGGCAAGCTTGGCATGAACGAGCCCAGTTACGACACTCCTTCTGCATGTTAGGCCAAACAAATCGCTCAGAAACTAGTTTGGCTGAAGTACGAGCGCCTGGGTGACTAAGGTTGTGCACTTTATCGAACACCGCCCGTCGAAATGATTGTGTGACAAACGGACGGGCTTTTCCAGTTGAAGTGTCACAATAAAGAGAAATGTCGCTACCAGGAATTGCAACCTTTTCCAGCTTAAGCGAAGAATTTTCCAGCATCTCCAGCAGTTCTTCGTTTTCCACTTGGTCAGAGGCAAGGTCGGCTAAGCTGTCGTCAAGACTGAAGAATGGCTTCGATACGAGACATAGAATCTGCCACTACATTATCCTTCCCACTGATATGGACAATATCCGTGGTGAACTGGGAAATAAAGGAGAGCTGGTTAAGTTGTACAGGGGGCAACTTTTCACGACGCTGTGAAAAAGCATAGACCAAGGGCTTATGGTCGGTATAAATACGCACATGTTGGGCCTCCAGAATGTGTCGAAAATGTTGGACAGCTTCGTATACTGCGAGTAATTCTCGGTAGTAAGCCGGCCATGCAGATTGCCGAGTAGTAAGTTTCTTACTAAAAAATGCGAGTGGCTGCCAATGATCTTCGACACTCTGTTGAAGACACGCGCCAACATGGGTAGAAGATGCGTCTGTGAATAGACCCAAAGTAGCGGTAGTGTCCGGATGAGCCAGAATAGTAGCGCTAGCCAAGTGGTTTCTACACTTGTGGAAAGCTGCTTCTAACTCCGAGGTCCAAGGGACAGGTTTCTTGCCTTTTAGTTGAGTAGAGGCCAACATATCAATAAGTGGGGCTTGGTATTCAGCCGCGTTAGGTAGAAAACGGCGATAGAAATTTACCATTCCTAAAAATCTTCGCAGGCCTTCTACTGTTTTAGGCAAGGGATAAGTTTGAAGAGCCTCGATGCGTTCTGGTGGTGGACTAATACCGTCTCTGGAGATTCGATGACCTAAAAACGTCACTTCTTCTGCACCAAAAACGCATTTTGAGGTATTAATGACTACGCCAAATTCGGACAGTCGTTGAAACAAGTCACGAAGATGTTTTTCGTGCTCTTCTTTCGAACGAGAGAAAACCAAAATGTCGTCGACATATGGAAAAACGGAATCAAGGCCCCGCACCACTTCGTCAATAAAACGTTGGAATGTCTGTCCCGCGTTACGTAGCCCAAAGGTCATATAGGGGAATTCAAAAAGCCCGAACGGAGTTGTTATAGCCGTTTTGGCAATATCCTCAGGCGCAACTGGGATTTGTTGGTATGCCTTAACTAGATCTACGGTGCTAAATACCGTGCATCCAGCTAAGTCCTGACCAAAATCCCCTATATGCCGGACAGGGTAACGGTCGGGTATGGTGCGGGCGTTTAAAGCCCGGTAATCTCCGCAGGGGCGCCAACCATTTTCGCCCTTCTTAGCCATATGCAGAGGTGAGGACCAGGGGCTGTTAGAAGGTCTGGCAGTACCACATGCAACCATATCCTGGAATTCCTTTTTGGCTGCCAGAAGTTTTTGGGGGGCGAGGCGGCGTGGGCGAGATGCGACCGGAGGGCCATCAGTTGTGATGATGTGATGGGCCGTGGTATGTTTAATGGTCCTCTGTATGCCAGGAGGTCGTGTGATGTCGGAGAATTCCTGCAATAATTCAGTATAAGGAGAATCCCCGGCAAGAACGGCCTTTACACTAGGTTCCGATACTTGGGCTATTGTAGCACGTGTGGCTAACTTTGTGGAGCCGTCAATTAACCTGCAGTTGCGACAGTCCGGCAACAAATGGTAATGCGCCAAAAAATCGGATCCAATAATAGGAGTTCCTACGTCGGCGATAATAAAATTCCAACGGAAATCCCGGCGAAGACCGAGGTTTAAACATAATGTGATGGTCCCATAGGTTTTAATGGGTGTACCATTTGCGGCGCGCACGTCAAATCCAATAGGGCTATGTGCCACTTTGAGCAGAGAACGTGGATAACAACAAAGGTCTGATCCAGTATCAATAAGGAAACGGACCTTCGATGTCAAGTCTTCCACAAATAACCGGCGGCTAGAAAATTTTTCGCAGTCAGAGGCCGCCACTACTGGCTGCTGGAGGGGTTTCCCTGATCTTTTTCCCAATTGCAGGGTGATATGCACTTGGATGCCTTCTCAGCAAACTTTTTGTGGTACCAGCAGAGGCGGGCGCTGGACTGTGATGATCTAGAATTTGATCTAGAACGCGATCTGTTTCTAAAAGACCGATTATTAGACAGAGAATCTACTTTCTTTGACAGCTCAAGCAAGGATTGCTTAATACTGTCGAGCTCGCTGAACGAGGCGGCGTGAACATCATGGGGTGCTGATGATGGTGTTTCAGCTATGGCATCAGCAATCTCAGCTATTTTATCTAGAGGCAAGTCCCGCTGTGCTGTAAGAATCCTTTGGATGTCTGAGGGGAGTCGCCTTATCCATAATTCTCTTATGATGCCTTCATCACCAACTGTTGTACCAGCAAGAGAACGCAAGTGGCGGAGAAATGCTGAAGGCTTTCTGTCACCTAATTGTTCCTCGGAAAGCAATTTTCTTACTCGCTGTTCTTTTGAAGAGGATAATCTTTTTATAAGTTCTTTTTTTAGGTGTTCATATTTGCCAGTGGAGGGCGGATCAGCTATGACATCTTCTACCTCATCAGCTAAGCGAGCATCCAACTTGGATAGCACATATCCGTATTTTGTAGAATCCTGAGAGATTCCGGCAATCTCAAATTGGGCCTCGGCCTGAGCAAACCATAGCATAGGCTTGTCTTCCCAGAAATCTGATAATTTAACGGAAACTGCATTTACTTTAGGTACGCTGGAGGGATGCAAGCGTTTTAATTGTTCCTGTAGTTCCAGCACCTGCCGTTTCAAATCTTCTACAGACATTGTGTATAACAAATAATACAAAAAATGTATATGTGTAAGGTAAGTATGATAACAAAAACGTTAAGGTGCAATTTAATAAACAGAAAAAAACATGCAAAAACAATTAATTAATATGATAAATCACCATTGCAGCGGGTATTAACAGTAGTCAGTGTACTGACTACTGTTAATACCCGCTGCAATTTTACTTAATATTTCATTGTAACAACTTGTAAGTTGTTACAATGAAATATTAAGTAAAAATGTCCAATAGCCATGCCATACGTGCGGGTTATGTATTAGGGAGACGATCTTCAGTTGGGTACACGAAAAACACTGGTAAAATGATAAATTTATGCAAGTTCAACATGCACTTTCACCATGTGTGAGTTTGTCCGACACCAGATGTGAGAAGAAAATATGTTAGTGCTTGCCTTCAGTTCCTTACTGTTAGTTAGCAGTCAAAGTGCAGCTCGAAGTAGCCCCACAATACACGATGCAACATCAAGTCGCCCAAGTGTGCGTTGGGGCGTCGAGGCGTCGTCGGGTCACCAATATGGGATTTATGGCCGGAGTGGCGTAGGAGCTCCCATTTAGCTCGTAACATAAGTACACTTAGGATCTTCTCTTTGTTTGGAAATGAAACTCACTGGATCAGTCAGGACTTATGTATTAAATATATGTTATTTACAATCCAACCAAACGGAAAAGAACTTCCTCTTTTTCGCGGTGAAAATCTGTCTCTCATCTGTCATCTTGACAGATGCTGTCTTTCCACTTTTAGTGGCGTTCGGAAACGCTACAGGTAGTTATCAAGTGTTTCTTGTATCCAGATTTTGTCTGGATTCTATCTTAAAATGATTTCTAACTATTAGTACACATGAATAAACCTAGAACATATAAATTAAATGTAAAATATTCCACACAGGGTCTATTTTTCTCAAAATAGTCAGATATTTCATTGCCAGGTAACCCACAATATAAAGTTGAGAATTTCTAGTTGATAATTGCAACCATACCGGATTTAGCAATGATTATACAATGAACATACTCTATTTTAACTAAATTTTACATACTATAAGTAATAATTTGAGTGGGAAATAGAATTTTCAACACCGGGCTCCGCACTGTTTGTACTGTATCTGACAATCATTGTTACACAAGCCAATATATTCTTCAGGGTTTTTTACATTGCGCCTGAAGATATCCACTGGACCGAATGGGACCCCTTTCTCTCCGGTTCTTTGACTAGAGAGGTCACAAAAGTGCGGGATCTGAGAGCTCATTTATATAAGAAACAAGAGGACTTGCCTTTTACTACAAAAAGCTTTCTCATTTTAAATAAGGTAACAATACCCAGCTGAGGACTTCAGTATCGGTCGGCCCTGCAGATAACAATTACTTCTCTCAACTTATTTCCTTTTCTATTTTACTTTTTTTTTTCAAAAACAAGGGAACAATATATATGACCAGTCGATCTGCTCTCCCTATTTATTTCTTTTTATATATATTTATTTCTTCTTTTTCTCTTTTTCTTTGAATTATATTATAATATTTTGGATTATATTATAATTATATCCTGTTAAAAACCTGTATTAAAAATAAATATTGTAAAAAAATTTATTTGGTTTATTTTTTTGTGTGGCTATTTTCCTTAAATAAATAAGGTACAGAAGATAGAAAATAGACATTTCAATGTATGAATTATATTTTTTTTAATTTTGAAGACGGCTTACCAAAGTGTCTACTACTTTTGAGGACAATAAATAAACAAATAATAATGAATATACATACGAGTATTTGTACATTAAGTTTAAGCATAAAAGTGATGGGTAAACTTAATATCACTTTTTCAATAAGGACTTCCTACTTTATCATCATTATCATTTCAGCTCACTACTGGACATAGGCCTTCAACAAAGATTTCCAAAATGACCGGTTGGAAGCGGCCTGCATCCAGCGCCTGCCTGCCTCCTTCTTCAGGTCATCTAACCATCAGGTTGATGGGTCCGATGCTGCGCATGCTGGTACAAGGTCGCTATTCGAGAACCTTTCTGCCCCATCGGTCATGTGCCCCAACATAGGCCAATGGTAAATAGCAATAAATAAATTTATAAATAACGATATTAAAGTGGAAAACCACCGTACCGCTGGAGTGAAGATGTAAAGGACGTGGTGGCGCTTCACGCTCAAGGATTTTTGAAGATTTCTGCTATCGGAGGCTAAGATTTTCTTTAGTCGCTGAAGTAGTTCAGTAAGTATTAATAGACCTCCTTAACAATACTAACTTACTTTACTTATTCGGCAGTTAATTGCGGAGTTCAGTGTATTCATTAAATAAATCAAAATATTTTTATTTCAGATGTAGGCGTAACCAGAATAATGAATCAATTCGTGGGGCGAGTTCATTTTGAGTAGAGTGGCCGCGCTGCCCGCTCGAAGTGCCCACTTCACTATTTATTCGTCTTTTCAATGTTTCACGTATTTTGCTTAAGTATTTATTTATGTTTACGTATTTTATTTTAGATCAAATCTACCTCGGCTTATTAATAGTTAGACCTTTGGTATAGATCTATTTTAGTCAGTTTAAACTATTTAAATTTAAATCCATTATAATCTGTCATTGAGTAAGTATTAAGTACCTATATATATATTTTTTTTAAAGTATAGTCTTAAATATGACCCTGCTGGGCAAAGACCTTCTTTCTTGTCTTTCACTCGTCTCTATTGTTCCGTTTATAGTCATCCACTAATTTTTTTAAATTAATAGAAATACTGAAATACTAAAAAATAAAGCAATTATTGCAGTTGCAATTTACTATAAGCGATATTTACTAAAACCAATCAAAACTTTTGATCGAATCTCTGCTTTTTCGTCAACACAGTTAAATTTTTTTCAAGTTGAATGAGATTTCGGTGTCATCCCTAAAAACTTCAAATATGTCATGTCAGAAATAATTACCCTTCGTTACGACCTTTCTTTTGGAACTTTTTTCTTAATAATAACTTTTAAGGATTCAATTTTTAAGTAGATTTAGATTAAGGATTGTAATTTAAACTTTTTATAACGGAGAACTGGGTCATAATAGATTTCCGTATATTGAAAAAGGTCAGATATGACAGAATATCTCAGTTCAAATCAATTTTAACATCTACCCAACTCTATCATAATCTGGTCATATTCTAATTATTATCCACTACCTATTATAAACTTGAAAGCAAGGAATCGAAAATAATGAAAACAGTTGTTCCAAAAAGAATCTATAATACCAATTTGTCATGATATTGACATTCGTAGCAATTTGGGAATTACCACAGTGTCATAGAGGTCAGGTCGGTTTATCATATAATTTTGTATTCTCTTTCTACACATCAACCATTAGCCAATGACTCTACACCAGATGGCTTGAGTAATGACAACTCCATTTTAAACGTTTGATAGTCCTATTAGCGGCATGTGACAACAACAAATTGCCTGTTTTTGCCTCGAGGCGCCTGGAATATGCGTAATGGCCAAGATTTCAGATGATTTATAACAGTACAACGATAATGTTCTCAAATGTTTGTCTAAAGGATACTTATATAATTTATATTTTTTTATTCATCAGACAAAATTGAGTTGATACCCACAAAAGTCTAGTCTAATTTTTAATTGCTATATATGTACGTACATATACTTATATACATGCTGCATTATTCACTTATTATTTTAAATTATTTCGAAACGCAATCTATTAAGAGAGATTACCTATATATTTTTTTACAATTTCACGAATAATCTCCAACATTGATGAATTTTTGAAGAGAAAGTAGTGGACCTTCTCTCCCAGTGGTACGGTCTAGTCTAGATGTTCTATTTATAGGCCTATAGGGCTTATAAATATTCTAAACCAATGTTTACCTGACTGAATACCAAAGATTTTGGAGCGACGCCTATTCCAAATACTTGGCATAATTTGAATATTGGATCTTAAATATTTTCAGTACAAAATCGAGTTTCACATAAAAGTTTTAAATTATTTTATAAATATATAAGTATATTTCATGATATTTATTCAAGTTAAAGGTTAATTTAATTTATTAAATAACTGGCTTACACAAATATACATAGACGAGTATAATAATAATATAATGTGATTGTTTTAGCGAAAATAGTTTGATTTGTTTTGGGGTGGTTGTTTAAGGGTCAATACAAATTTTTTAAATTTGAAAAAAATGTTATTTATTTGATCCCTTTTTTGAATATTACAGTTTTCAGTGCATTAAGAGTACCCCACGGGCAACTGGAATTGCTGGGCCGAATCAGTTTATTAATAAAACCTTTTTTAAAGACTGCTTTGCAAATATAATGCCTTAGTCTAAAGGTAAGGCTTTATAGACATAAAAGTCACAAAACTAGACACTATCTCAAAGATATAGATCGTAGATATGTACACGTCACCGGGATTTGATTTGGTTAGAGGCGATGCGGCGGCGGCGGCGGAGCGCTCATAAATCGAGCCGTGATACATTTATTGCGAGCTCTAGGTAAAGTGCCACGCTATCTCAAAGTTTACGAGCAAGTGGTTAAAATTCTTAAAACGCTCGATAAATATAAAACTTTCAGCTAAATCAGAAACGAGAAAGATGTTGACATTGATTTCCAAAATTTTGAAATTACTATATCCAAACGAACATTACTCAATTCGAATAAAGTTTGTAAAATACTTTGTGGCTACCTGATTGAAATCTCCTGTGTCTCTATGGTTGTTTTATTTCCTGTTTTGAATTAAAAATTATGTTTACCGTTGTAGTTTGACCATCTTAAACTAGTTTTTTAATGTCTATTCATATAATAGGAGAGACTTGATAACACAGTTATGAGTTCGCTACTTTCACATTTACAACAAATAACTGTTTGCGTGTGTTACATACTCTTACGCATATGTTTTCTGTAAGTAAAAGCAAAGATTAATTAATGAAATATTAAATATTCTTCGTAAAAAGTCTATTTAAGATTATTTACGAAATGTGTGTCATATATGCGGTTATGAACAACATAAAATTCTTGCATATGACCTATAGTGACAAAATGTAAAATTAAGGATGAAGGGAACTGTAAATGACTCTATGTAGTATTTTTATCTGTATTTAACCGGTTCTAATTAATCTTATCAAAGTCATTAAACTTTGCAACCAGCTAAAAGATTAGTTTCATCTTTATCTAAAAGATATAAAAATGATGTAATATAGCTGGTCATTCATTTACGAGTATTATTGCTGTGTGAATTGAAGCTGATCGAATCGAATTCAAACACGGGCGAAAGTAAATCAATTAGATATAATTTTATATTTAATCTTCAGCATCAGAAGGCTCGTTGGTCTAGGGGTATGATTCTCGCTTTGGGTGCGAGAGGTCCCGGGTTCAAATCCCGGACGAGCCCTGTTTTAGCCATTTTTTTTATTTTATTCTCCAAAGAAATCACATTTTGTTATGCACACCAAATAAAAATGAATGGAAGAAAATATACAGCAACGCAAGTGCAGAGAAAGTAGGACATTTACCATCATACAAATATGAAATCGCGGCCGAACGAGGCTACCATTTTCTAAATCTAAGCCCTACCTACATTCAATAGATTATAAATAAAAAAATGGTTTCTAATCGGTAAAAGTGTGTATTTATGGGGTTTTTTCAGCTAATAGAATTATTCCGTTGTTTAGGTACGCGACGAAGGTTAAAAATGAATCTTTAAATATATTGATAAACGCAATACTCGCGATCGCCTAATCGTACTGAGCAGTAAGTAGTTCCAAATACATAATTTCAAAAGGAACCAGGTCTTGCTCTTCTTCGAAAGCCCGACGGGAGGAGATTATAAATAAAAAAATGGTTTCTAATCGGTAAAAGTGTGTATTTATGGGGTTTTTTCAGCTAATAGAATTGTGGAAAATAATCTTGTGGGTATGAGACCTTTTAAGGCTGATAAATGTAGAGATTAAATCTCTGATTTTTAGTCCCTTTAAATACTCATCTGCACGAACTTTTAATTCTTCCAGCAATTTAAACATATGGGTTCTGTTAGTGCAGAGTAACTCATCTCAAATATTATACTTACATGTATAGCATACCTAATAGAGTTATGCTTGGATGCATTTTAAATTGTAGTTATGTTATGTAAACAAATAAAGTTACTGCTCTATAAGTTTGGCTTAAACATCACGTTAGATATGCAGTTATGGTCTAATTAAAATGTTTTTATTTATTAATTAATTAAATTTATTGTTCCATAAGTACTTAAAACATACTTATGCAATACAATTGATGGACTTAATGTTAAAATCTGTGCGGCGCAAAAGATATACGTACTAACAAGTCACTTTCACTTAATTATTTTAAACATTCAACGTTTTGAAATGAATTTTTACTTGTACAGTCAGTCGGCTCGTTGGTCTAGGGGTATGATTTTCGCTTAGGGTGCGAGAGGTCCCGGGTTCAAATCCCGGACGAGCCCAAAATCTTTTTTTTTGTGCGAAAATGTATTTTAAATATTTTTTTCAAATTCCAATGATGTCTAGACCACCGGCGAGTAATTCAATATGAAAAAATACACCTATCAAAGACAAGATAAATTAAAGGTAACGTGTCGGCAGTTGGTTTTATCCTAAGATCACATCAAACAAGGGTTTTATCCCTATAAAATCATAGTAAGTTCGTGCGAAATACACGAGTAACACTTGGCAAGCCGCGGGCAATAGCTAGTTAATCTGTATAAATAACAAGTATAAATTTAAATTAAAATTTACAAAATACTCCCAACAGTATTAAATAACAGAACCGCCTCACTCAAGGACTGCATTCAAACGATAAAAAAACAAAAACAAACAAAATCGGTTTATCCGTTTGGAAGCTACGATGCCACATTTATCCCGTTGTTTAGGTACGCGACGAAGGTTAAAAATGAATCTTTAAATATCTTTAAATATGTTGATAAACGCAATACTCGCGATC
Source organism: Apomyelois bistriatella (assembly GCA_947044815.1). Lineage (NCBI taxonomy): Eukaryota > Metazoa > Arthropoda > Insecta > Lepidoptera > Pyralidae > Apomyelois > Apomyelois bistriatella. The sequence goes on from OX345688.1 coordinate 4,481,001, forward strand.
GCCTAATCGTACTGAGCAGTAAGTAGTTCCAAATACATAATTTCAAAAAGAACCAAAGCTTGCTAACTTCTTCGAAAGCCCGACGGGAGCTGTTGGGTTTTTATAGTCTGTACTTTTGTGGAGATACATAGAGAGCGTCGAGCTCTCGTCGAGTTTTACGAGCGCTGCCCGCCGAGATAAGTCAGTATTTCATCTCCTTCAATGTATTATTCACTTTAAGTCGACGTTCCACGGTTTCGGGTAATATTATAGTTTGTCGCGTAATTTTTTTTAATACCACTGTGTTTTGTCTTTTGCGTTTGAAATATTATTGTTTTCATTAAGCTTTGCACATCAGAAAAAAATGAACTAAATCAGTGTGGAAATCAGTACCATTGCCACAAAACAGGATAAATTGGGATAAATATACCAATATTACTCGTAAAAAAGTTTGATGTGACTTAGGATAATAGACTATGCGCACAGAATGGATAAAACTCGTTGACTAACAGCATGCCAGCGAGGTGAAGAAGAAAAAGCAAAAAGTAAACCTGAGGACGCAATCAGAAAAACGTTAAAATGAGAAGAGAGAGGGAGTAGTGTTTAAATAGTATTATAAAACTTATTATAGGATTGTTTTTTCTCTTTTTCAAAGCAATGCACATTTAAAGCGACATTATTTAAGTCGTTAACATTCGGATCTACCGATATTCCCGTACAGATAAATTTTGCAGACATTTTTATGTAACTTTCCCAGCAGAATCCGTACTGCTAAGGAATCTCAACATGCACTATGCGATCACCATTTGAAAACAGCTCCAATCCTCCAGGGGCATTTGTCGTATCTTTTTCTGAGGTACATATCGACACAATAGAATAGGGTTGTCAGGGGTCAGGGTGGGTAGGACATGTCAATTTGTCCACGTCAGTCCAGGGTGGGCCCGAATTGATGCGGGGCGGTGTTCGCTGTCGGCCACATAACAAACACAATTATACAAACGAGACACTAGGACAGTCCGACACCTGACGTGATATAATTGTGTCAAGGGGTAAAAATAAGTGTTGAATTAGTATAGTTATAAATACTATACAAATAAACATTGCGTTTTGATTTATCCATTGTACAACTATATTATAGCGGGATTTTTAATAGAGCCATAGCGTATTTTTGGTATAAAATACCATTTCCATATTCAGTTATATTGTCAGTTTTTAAACCAAATTATACTATTTTCTCATTTCTCTAGATCTCAATATCTATTGTTACATTATAATAAGTAATATATCTTGTTTTTTTTTTCTCACTTTTTAAGCTATTAATGAAAATAAAATAAGGCCTGTAATTGTGACTTTGGTTTACATTTATTATGTGTACATATTTTACATACAAAAGGTTCCATACCAGCAACCAATTTGAATCCTAAATGTGAGTTGAGTATAAATAATAAATATGCCCGGCCATACTTAGATTATCGATTTATCTAAATATGGGTTCACCTGAATCCATACTCGATTCACATAAGTATGGCCGGGACGACATGAGGTCAAAATATTATCAAATAGATTGAAGTCTGATTTACAAACAAATTCAAGCCTTGCAATGCGGCTTTAAATTCTTGTTATCTTTTTTATAACAGATTTTTTTTTCTTGTTGACCTCTGACCAAATTTTACTTATAATAATTGTTTATGGCTAAAATTAAAGGAAATAAGTATACATTTTTTAGTCAGAATATTATTTTAAAATATTTTTTTTTATGAGCATCAACTCTTTGTATAAGATTTTAAGTTGAATTTTAATACATCACAAATAAAAATACCAATTTTAGACAAAAAGTATAGCTTTGTAAATATGTTGAGAGTATGCTTAGCAACAAAACATGCAAATTTTTAAATTGCTGCTGGCATATGAATTTCTACTAGAAATAGCATAACATACCATAGTCAAAAACATAGATTTAAAAAAAAATTGCGTCACTTAAGATAGATGTAACATATGACATTAAATGTATGGGAACCTAGCGCGCCGTTTGCGGGGGGTACGGGCTGAGGTAAGGGAGGGTAGGAGGGGGGGGGGTCCGTCATCAAATACACACATTATGGAATGAGTTCACAAACTTTTCTTATTGCAAAATCAAACAAAAAAAGACTTTATGACACAGGATTAAGGCTTAGTACAAATGCACTGTATTTCCACTCCGACCAACTAAGCAGTCTGAGCCTGTTAGACCCAGGGGTCGTGGGAGCTTATTTAGTTGTTTCCAGTTTGGTTAGGACATTGCAGACTTGAATCACCTGACTGTTTGATAATAAAGATGATTCTGTGCTTCGGAATGCACGTTAAGCCGTTGGTCCCAGCTGCCCTCTGGTAGTCGTTAAAGGAACCATGTCAGAGGCCTGGAAAGCCTTCCGACGAACTCTGACACAAGGGTGTGCATGGCCGAATTACCGTGTCACCTACACAAAAAGATGAGTCTGAGCAGGAAAAGTTTCCATGTATATTCTCTAGCAATAGAAAAAAGTTCACATTCGTAAAAAAGTTCAAAGTGTACGTACGGTATTGTCGTTTGTAATGTTTGAGCGTAGGTTTTGTTCTGGTCTGGAGATAAAGATACCTTCTCGTTCTCAATACGACTGTTATTTACCAAGTACATACTATTTTTTTATTTATAATTACTATTATATATAAATAAATATGACACATAGGTCAGACGTCAATCGCTTCATTGAACTATGATTAATAGCGTACCCTGGGCTCTGAAGCGTAAGCTGAAGACGCAACCGGGAAAAACACGCTAGAGCGAAGATATAAAAATAAATATAAATAAATGTGGGTATAGTCGATATACCGATATCGATGTCGATATCGACAAACTAGTATGCTGTGATATGTGTTTATTTGAATAAGTGAAGAGCGTGAATAATTATAAGATAGATAAATATATATAAGGTAGCCTACAAAGTATATAATCATAATATAAAATAAGGCCGGGAAAGATGAGCGCACAGTTACTTTAGCCTATTTACGCTCATGATACCACAGAATAGATAATAGTACTGATACATGGAGTATCACTAGCGTGGATATTACTAGTAATTACTATTATTTATTGTTATGTTTGAATACATGATCTAATTAAATAGATAGACAGGAAAACGAAGCCATTTCATCCTTAAATTTATATGTACCTACTTATAGATGAGTGTACTTACAATAAAATTCTCTTTTGAAATTCTGACTGGAAAATTGGTATGAATTTATGCCCAATATGTCTTATCTATTAGTCACAGTTTACTTAATTTCCATAAACTAGAGCAACATTATAAAATTATTTTTACTCGCTCTTTCAAATAACAGCACTGAATATGATAAACTGAACTAATCTTAATGAGCTGATATCCATAGGTCATCTAGGCTATGGCCAAATGTGAAGTACCAAATCTGTTATAGATTTGCAGTTATATCAGAAAATTGCGTTGTTGCAGTCAGAGCAAGAATATTGGAGCGCGGTAGTGGCACTGCAGCATATACATAAGCTTCAAATTTAGAATGTAATGTTTAGTATATAACCCAAGGGAAAAAAATATTTTGCAATTTCGGTCCAGTTTTCTAGATACACCAACTGCATAAATAACTTTGTAATCCCATATAAATATATAGGATAACAAAGTTACATTCGCAGTGAACGAATCAGTGTACCTGCATACTTATACTTCGCCCGCGTTATCAAGAGGCAATATGTATGTCGTAAAGTAGTTCTCTGTAATCTACAAAAAGAAATGAGATACCATCAAAAACAAAACTTATAAAAATTCAAAGTCTCGCTTAGTTGTTCTACCGTCAAAAGTTATGAGATCCATGTAATATCAAGCCGGTTAATTTATTCAGTCCCTTCTTAAGCGGACCTCTTGTCTTCGGTTATCACTATCCTATTTCCCTTTGTAATCTTAAATCTTTAAAACTTCGCAACGGATTTTGATGCGTTTTTTATAGATAGAGTGATTTAAGAGCAAGGTTATTATGTCCATGCAAAGCCGGGGCGGGTCGCTAGTTGCATAATAAGCTAACCTAATAACATCTTATAGTGACTATATCCATATTAAAAATCTGTTATGTTTTAAATAACCAGGGCGACTTGCCAATCGCACGAAACCATCTAATTAAGTATAATTAATAGGTATGTATCATTAGTCAGATAATAATGTGTTTTCACGCGATGGCCATATATATATTTTTCAGTGACAGAGACACGATGTTCAATGCTTATCGTCACTCTAAAAAGTAATAACTCATTCCATTTGTATAATTATTACGTCTATTTGTTGCCATTCTGACATGACAGCAGGCAAAATTAGTGAAGTAACAGATTCGCGCAGCATATATCGAGAATACGTTGAATTATTATTGTTATTTTTTTATTGGTTTTTATTAATATTTGATTTCATTTCACTATTTAAATTTAATCATAATGTAAGGTTTATATCTGTATGGGCTAGCATGGTCTGACTTGAAGAATTCTATTTATTAAACTATTAAATCACAAACAATGCATTGTCAGTGCCGGAGTACTAGTTCTGGCGATGGTGGTAATTAGCCAGACTCGACACGATAAGTATATCATGAAATAATATGAAAAAATAACCAGAAGTAGAAGCAAACAGGAGCATGAGCAAAATAGCCTGAGATGACTGGTTTCACTTGTGATTCCAGAATGCCGGTCAGGTTCAAGAGTCAGGTCTATAAAACCATCATTAGAACTGTCCGCCGCACTGGATGTGTGAAATATCGCGGAAAGACCGCATTAGAAACTCCCACCACGTTCGGGACAGCCTTCATGTCCATGACATAGCAGATAGATAGCTTCTAAAGAGTGGCCTGCGATGGTACGATCACGTCTCGTAGAAACAGGTGTCTTGACCATGCCACCTCCCCCGGGGCTTGGTATGGTAGAAGGGGCAAACCCTACGCGTGCCAGTTTGACGTCGTGATGCATATTAGTCATGCTTTATTTAACGTTTTCAAGTTGCTTGCATAATGTATTAGTGGCTTCTAAAGTCAATATACTGTAGAGCTAATATTTAATAGCTGCTGAAATGTTTTATTTGGCGTCCGTTTCCTTTTTTGATTATTAATTCATATCAAGTGGGTAAAAGCTCAATTCACCCTGCACACTCTTGCGTCACAGAGGTCATTGGACCCTCTAAGGCCTGGCATCATTGTTTTGATATTTTTTTTTTATTACATATCAATTTTGTCTGTAGTTCGACTTATTTCTCCCCCTCTCCCCCTCACCCATATATTTTCCAGGCATTAGGTGTTTTCCCCACTAATATGTACCCCTAGAGCTTTTTCACAGCTTAACCTATTTTCATTGAACATTTTATTTTGTACTGTGGACGTGATGCGTTTTCATTTCAGACCCCACTCGAGTATATATTTGCAGGCATGCGGTTATTCTTTTCCCTTTTCACCCCAACAAGTTACAAACGAATCAACCGATCTTCATCAAACATATATCTAAAAACACTCGCACATAAGTCACCGTTAATACAAGACGAGACAGGCACTTATAATACCCTTCTTTTTGGGTTAAAAATAGCGTGAATGCCACTGTTATGATTTTATAGTCCATTGGACCTTGAAAATCCAATTATCTGATTTTTCTTAACCATCTCTCTGGGTTTGACGTTAAACCCCACGTCTAGTTTTACTTCATTAGATGTCACAGGAAAATAAGAAAACCAGACATTTTGTCTTTTCTTTTCGATCCTGAAGATTGTCATATAATATGTAAACATTTTTAGTAAGACGTTACAAACAAGAATAATTGGCATCTTCCGGAATTTTATGGTAACATTAGCAATTTCGGAAACTGGTTTCTTCATTCATTTCCCGTTGACATTTACCTACAAGAATTATGTTGATAATTAATCCCGAATTTTACTCCAAACTCGCCTCCTAACTTCGTTTATCGATACTTGACGAAAGAAACGTAAGAGCAACAACACTATGCTTAGCACATGCTTTTGACTGAATAATATTTTTTTCATTCAAAATGGCGTTGAATATGCTGTAGTATTTTACATAATATAAGGCTTTAACTTGTATAAAACGTAAAAAGAAGTATCAGGAGAACTCATATTTGGATTTATACAGTTATTTTTACATATTGTGAAGGCATAAATCGGCATTAATACCCAAAATTGATTTTTTTTGTTGTCCTTGTATATACTCCGCAATAGACATTAGTAGACTGTGAACCCCAGGATGGCATACACGTAAATATCGTGTATGAGTGGTAAGACAGTTTAGCTTGTCATGCTGCTTCTATTAGAGCCGCGTTACTAATTCTATGGTCAAAAAGCATGGATTATTTTTTATAAAGAAAGTTTTTATTAATATAAATAATCAAAGAAATTTTGCTTGTAAGTTTAAATTAATATTTTTTCATCTCTTTTTTTAAATCACTATATTTTTATTAATATTTTAAATTGTATCTTCCCTATTATGTTGTTAAATAAAATATACAGTTCTTATAATATTTATACGAATAATAATTTATGGTTGATTTGATAAGGAGATAACCCGAATTTATTCGAGACGAAATGGTACGTGGATAATTGGCTACCCTTTCGAATATGAACCAGATTAGATGAAATTACCTGTGTATGTAGGTATTTCGTAATAAGAATATGTAATAATACTTTATTATGTTTTTTAATTCACCAATCTTTCAGGTTCACTTTGCTTTAAGAGAATACTAAGTTTTTTCAATACAAATGCATACACACAAGTTTCCTCTGCGCTAGGTACCTAAACATGCTAGCTTATTGCGACATGAGCAAAAATATTAACCCTGATTTATCTAATAAACATCAGGATTTTTTACAGTGTATTCAGTACATTAAACATGCATGTAACTCTGCTACTTAAGAAATGTGCAGGTATGCAAACATCTCTACTAATGTTAAAAGCTTTAAGAGTTTGCTTCTTTGAACGCTTTTGGTTTTGGAATTACTGTATAAATATCACAACTGGAGGGTGAATTCGCGGGAACAGCTAGTTAGTATCGAATAAACTTCATCAGCTTACATACATTTTAAAGATTTTTTTCTTGACATTTCTTCAAAAAATTTATATTTTGACGACTTCTGAAAGTCTGCTCCAAATAAGTAAATTACGTATCTGAATACGGATCATTAAATTTACTCTAGACTATTTATTCCGTTGGTTACATTATTTTCTGTGACTAGGGGACACAGGCCGCATTTATGTCTCTTTTTTACTAAAGATTTCACGTCACGTACGTCGCACGTGTACGGTGCTAACTCTGGATTATCAATACCGGGCTTTATATCAAAGAGAATACACTAAAAAATATTTGTTCAGTATTTCGACGAACGCGGATCATACATAAGATATTGTTTAGCTTTGCACTCCACGTATTTCGCTAGTGTATTTTATTTTTCTTAGTGTTTATACTATACTTCTAATATTGCTTTAATATTATTATTTTTTGCAATGAGGCATATGGGCATGGGCATTGGACACGTAGTCGCCGTTACTGGTAAATATTGACCAAGAACCATTGTTAAGGGTATTTTTTTTTTTTGGATTGAGAAGTGCTTTTGCTTCTTACATAATGCTGAAAGACATTTCAGGAGTAAACCGATAAAAAAATGACTTATTATGTCACAAACTTAGTTCTACTTATTTTTTACAGTCTTTTTAGTCTCCTTGAAAAACTAAGCATCTGAATGAGAAATCGAGTCCACTGTCTACCTCATCACTCCTGTCTTCCCAGAATCACGACAGTTACTAATCGTTGTGCAACCTAGGCTGATCGTTATTTCCCTTTTGATTTTAGTACGGTACGGTTTCAACGCAAAATGGAGGTTAAGTGATTGATAGATATGTAAATAGGTTATTATTTGGCAACCATGGTAGTTAAAAGTTTACGTTGACGACATGAAACATAAGCGTGTAGGTGTTCTCATAGTTAGCCTTGAGTGAGTAAGTCTAGTACTTAGGTTTAGAAATTAATATTTATTTAACTAATTTTTTTGGTTAAAGGCTTAAATTACATATTTATCTGATAAGAAAGATGATTCAGTGCTTTGAAAGGTACGTTACCTTACGTCATGGACGCGACCTGAAATTGTTGGCGTTCTCTGTGGAATGAGGAGACTATAATATAGATTTTATAAATGGTCCATAAAATATACTTATAGGGAACTTAACTTATTTACCGAACCAAGTTTTCCTGAACAGAATTGTAGGTCCTTTATGGAGTCCATTTGTAGTAATTCAGTCCACTGAGGACGCAACGCTCTTAGTGTCTGACCAAACATACTTCATTTAGCTCTAATTACGACCAGACCTATTCGTGGTTATAGTTTCTCATCAGGGTTCATTTTACAAACGGCTTATGCATACTTATAACATGTTTGATATCTAGACTGAATTCATTACGGCCTTATATATAAGTATTTAAGCCCCCTAAAGCAGATAAAAAAAAAATGTTTATTGGGAAGGTGGAATACCTTTTAATACCATACTCAATAAATAAAAAAAGCAATTGAGGTTACTTGGTATCACACTTATGAAAGTTATTTAAGTTATTATGTAAGACAGACTAGACAGCATATGATATAGGAATTGCATTAGTTAACAAGCATTTAAGTAATACTTTGTTTGATCCCCAGTCTCTAACTATATAGTTAAATACAAAATTTCACTAAAATCGGTCCAGCTGTTTAGCAGTGAAAGCGTAACAGACATACAGACATTCGTATTTATAATATCAAGTATGAATATAGATATCAGCGCTGCTAAAAGTATCAAGTGTGCTTTGATACTTATGCTGAAAACGTAGCAAAGTAAAATAGGTGATTACGTGGAGTAGTAAAGTGACATATGAGGGACAACGAGCATCGTTAGTGAGGTGGTAGAGTGCTGTTGTCTATTTACGGATGACTATTTTGTTTCCTAAAAATAGTAGATATTTGGTGAGATTTAGGCTTAGGGATCATTAACTCCCTCTACAGAACACAAACAAAGGCCTAAGTTTCCAAGGTTTTTTTTTAAACTCTCAATGAATCGAAGTTTAGTGATAAAAGATGCGCAGCAAATTGTGGAAAAGACGGTTGATTTTTTTTTTACTTTATGAATAATCTTTTTTATTACAAAATAAGAATGTTGGTTACATTTATATTATATATCACACATGTTTAATAGATGTTTAGCCAATTTGGCATACAAGAATTGAAATTCTTACAAATAAAACATTCATTTAATGAACATCAGAAAAAAGAACAAGAAACCATTTTGTTTTCTTGACGAAACAAAGCCATCTTCAAAACCGTCACATTTAATATATTTACGAGATAAAATTGTCAGAATCCATTTATACCAACTGGCAGATTTTCAGTTGTCTGAGCACTCAAATGTTTAATGGATACGTGGTTATGCTATCCACTTGATTTCGCCTTTGATATTTGAATTTAAAATATATAAATAACGGCATCTTTTCGACATACTGGTATGTAATTATAGCGTAAGTTTTATAAGGTTGTCGCTTCCCCGAATAGGGTTTGCAATACAGATTTGTTGGCAACCTTTTGAGAGATATGGGGTGCCATCGTTGTGTAGTTAATTGTAGTTAGTTGTAAGTTACTGAGTATGAATCAATCGGACAGTCTTCTTACCAGCACCTCTAATATATTCTAGGAATATCTTGGATTAAATTGTATTATTAATTATGCTGTGTCAAGATAAAACTCCTCTTGCGTCTACTGGAAAAGATTCCTATTGATATAAGTAGCACCAAGGTAGCACCCTTGTTACTTACTACTAATTTCACTGGCAACAACTTTCTATTATTTGATTTCATTTTATGAATGAATATTAAGTACATCATTTATATTATGTGAATGATTGCGGTCGATTGACACTGCCTAACCTGCTGTTAGAGATATATTTTCATTTAGTTCACACTAATGAATGGGTACAGATCGCTACAAAAATCGGCAATTGTTTCAATAATTATACAAAAATAGATCATGTTTGGTAATTAAGTAAAGTAAGTAAAGTAGTAAGTAAGAAATCTACCCAAATTTGAATACTTAACACCTTCGGGCAACACGGCCTTCGTTCCGGTACGAAAGTTGAGTTGCTCGAAGCTTAACTTACGTTCTTAAAAGTTTTGACATTTAGGGAGCAAAATGTTCTTGCGATTTCTCGATTTGAAATAAGATCAATTCAGGGTAAACAATAACATTTATCTTGAAATAAAGGTGTCAAATCTTTCAATGTGGTTAAAATTTATTTTAATTTTATATCTGTATTCTATGAATAGATCAGAATTACTGACGTCTAATGAGCGTTATTGTAACAGTGACAATGTGCCACATGAATAGCTCGCAAAAAGCTATATGAATAGCATTAATATTTGCCTTGTTGGAAATTTTCGGAATTCATTCGCTTAGCAATAGCATTATGCGATCATTCATTCATAAATTTCGTCTGACTAAATAAAAGTTATACTTACTTGTATATTTTGAAGAAAATCAGACGACATTTAAGTACTTGTTTAACTTGTAAAACAAGGCTTGCAACTTTTAACTAAGAGAATGCTGGTCATGGACTTTAAACAACAAACAATAAACGTTAATACTAAAAATATGTCAATAATATACATTTATTTATTTAATTCATTAAACTTTATCACTAGCTAATTCTTTATTAGTGGTGGAGTTCTAAAATATAATTTGCCAGAGTCGACTCGCTAAGAAGAGGATATTCATTGCATAACATGCAATGTAACCCACTATACATACATATATTTATCTCTTATATTAAAATAAATACCTACTATAATCAATATCAAGGAATAATAAAACCCAATTTATAAAAAATAATTATCTATTAAACCTACCCTCATGGGAAAATAGTAAATAAAATGTTGTTTAATATTTTCTACGATCAAAAAGATTTTATGCACACCTTACACTAATACGAGATAACTTCGCTTAGCATTCAAGTGAAAGCGTTAGCAACAAATCTGCAAATTCTCACGAAACTATCCCAATACAAAGTTTTCGGGAATTAGTGCTAAGTTGTACTTATAAACTAATAAGTTAGAGAAATTCCGTCCCTATGTTTAAGAGCCTTTAGCTGCCCTTTTCTCAATATGATTTCGATTCCAATAAATTAGTCCAATCAAGTGTGTCCACATTTTGTAATAAATTTACAAGAATAGATGCAGTTCTCTGAGATGATTCAAAGAAAATGATTTCTTTTAAACATCTTGAAATAAATAAAACAATACAGATTCAAAGCTCAGGTTCGCTGAAAAGCGATGTCTTAGTTTTTCCCCTTCATGAGATACTGCTTGACATTAATCATATAAATATTTTATATGACCGGCCGCTTGCCTGACATTAGCTCTCCTTGGGAATGATTTTGTTGGTAAAATGTGTCACCGCTCGAACAGAAGTACAAGTAAAATAACATAGAACTACGAACGCGGCTCTAATAGAACTAGCATGACAAGCTAAACTGTCTTACCACTCATACACGATATTTACGTGTATGCCATCCTTGGGTTCACAGTCTACTAATGTCTATTGCTGAGTATATACAAGGACAACAAAAAAATCAATTTTGGGTATTAATGCCGATTTATGCCTTCACAATATGGAAAAATAATTGTATAAATCCAAATATGAGTTCTCCTGATACTTCTTTTTACGTTTTATACAAGTTAAAGCCTTATATTATGTAAAATACTACAGCAAATTCAACGCCATTTTGAATGAAAAAAATATTATTCAGTCAAGAACATGTGCTAAGCATAGTGTTGTTGCTCTTAAGTTTCTTTCGTCAAGTATCGATAAACGAAGTTAGAAGGCAAGTTTGGAGTAAAATTCGGGTTTAATTATCAACATAATTCTTGTAGGTAAATGTCAACGGGAAATAAATGAAGAAACCAGTTTCCGAAATTGCTAGTGTTACCATTAAATTCCGGAAGATGCCAATTATTCTTGTTTGTAACGTCTTACTAAAAATGTTTACTTATTATATGACAATCTTCAGGATCGAAAAGAAAAAACGAAATGCCTGGTTTTCTTATCTCCCTGTGACATCTGTTGAAGTAAAACTAGACGTGGGTTTTAACGTCAAACCCAAAGAGATGGTTAAGAAAAATCAGATAATTGGATTTTCAAAGTCCAATGGACTACAAAATCATAATAGTGGCATTCACGATATTTTTAACCCAAAAAGAGGGGTATTATAAGTTTGACGTATCTTTCTGTAGTAATGGATAAAGCGATTTCAGTTTAGTTTTTTTTGTATTAACGGTGACTTATGTGCGAGTGTTTTTAGATATATGTTTGATGAAAATCGGTTGAGTCGTTTGTAACTTGTGGGGGTGAAAAGGGAAAAGAATAACCGCATGCCTGCAAATATATACTCGAGTGGGGTCTGAAATGAAAACGCATCACGTACACAGTACAAAATAAAATGTTCAATGAAAATAGGTTAAGCTGTGAAAAAGCTCTAGGGGTATTAGTGGGGAAAACACCTAATGCCTGGAAAATATATGGGTGAGGGGTAGAGAGGGAGAAATAAGTCTAACTACAGACAAAATTGATATATAATAAAAAAAATATCAAAACAATGATGCCAGGCCTTAGAGGGTCCAATGACCTCTGTGACGCAAGAGTGTGCAGGGTGAATTGAGCTTTTACCCACTTGATATGAATTAATAATCAAAAAAGGAAACGGACGGCAATTAAAACATTACAGCAGCTATTAAATATTTGCTCTACAGTATATTGACTTTAGAAGTCACTAATACATTATGCAAGCAACTTGAAAACGTTAAATCAAGCATGACTAATATGCCCCACGACGTCAAACCGCCACGCGTAGCGTTTGCCCCTTCTACCATACCAAGCCTCGGGGGAGGTGGCATGGTCAAGACACCTGTTTCCACGAAACGTGATCGTACCATCGCAGGCTACTCTTTAGAAGCTATCTATCTGCTATGTCATGGACATGAAGGCTGTCCCGAACGTGGTGGGAGTTTCTAACGCGGTCTTTCCGCGATATTTCACACATCCAGTGCGGCGGACAGTTCTAATGATGGTTTTATAGACCTGACTCTTGAACCTGACCGGCATTATGGAATCACAAGTGAAACCAGCCATTTCAGGCTATTTTGCTCATGCTCCTGTTTGCTTCGACTTCTGGTTATTTTTTTATATTGTTTCATGATATACTTATCGTGTCGAGTCTGGATAATTACCACCACCGCCAAAACTAGTACTCCGGAACTGACAATGCATTGTTTGTGATTTAATAGTTTAATAAATAGAATTCTTCAAGTCAGACCATGCTAGCCCATACAGATATAAACCTTACATTATGATTAAATTTAAATAGTGAAATGAAATCAAATATTAATAAAAACCAATAAAAAAATAACAATAATAATTCAACGTATTCTCGATATATCGATGCTACGCGAATCTATTACTTCACTAATTTTGCCTGCTGTCATGTCAGAATGGCAACAAATAGACGTAATAATTTTACGAATGGAATGAGTTATTACTTTTTAGAGTGACGATAAGCATTGAACATCGTATCTCTGTCACTGAAAAATATATATATGGCCATCGCGTGAAAACACATTATTATCTCATTAATGATACATACCTATTAATTATAATTAATTATATGGTTTCGTGCGATTGGCAAGTCGTCCTGGTTATTTAAAACATAACAGATTTTTAATATGGATATAGTCACTATAAGATGTTATTAGGTTAGCTTATTATGCAACTAGCGACCCGCCCGGCTTTGCATGGGCATAATAACCTTGCTCTTAAATCACTCTATCTATTAAAAAAAAACGCATCAAAATCCGTTGCGAAGTTTTAAAGATTTAAGCTTACAAAGGGATATAGGACAGTGATAACCGAAGACAAGAGGTCCGCTTAAGAAGGGACTGAATAAATTAACCGGCTTGTTATTACATGGATCTCATAACTTTTGACGGTAGAACAACTAAGTGAGACTTGGAATTTTTATAAGTTTTGTTTTTGATGGTATCTCATTTCTTTTTGTAGATTACAGAGAACTACTTTACGACATACATATTACCTGTTGATAACGCGGGCGAAGTAAAAGTATGCAGGTACACTGATTCGTTCACTGCGAATGTAACTTTTTTATCCTATATATTTATATGGGATTACAAAGTTATTTATGAAGTTGGTGTATCTAGAAAACTGGACCGAAATTGTAAAATATTTTAGTTTTCCCTTGGGTTATATACTAAACATTAATTACATTCTAAATTTGAAGCTTATGTATATGCTGCAGTGCCACTACCGCGCTCCAAGATTATTGCTCTGACTGCAACAACGCAATTTTCTGATATAACTGCAAATCTATTAACAGATTTGGTACTTAACATTTGGCCATAGCCTAGATGACCTATGGATATCAGCTCATTAAGATTAGTTCAGTTTATCATATTCAGTGCTGTTATTTGAAAGAGCGAGTAAAAATAATTTTATAATGTTGCTCTAGTTTATGGAAATTAAGTAAACTGTGACTAATAGATAAGACATATATCGGGCATAAATTTATACCAATTTTCCAGTCAGAATTTCAAAAGAGAATTTTATTGTAAGTACACTCATCTATAAGTAGGTACATATAAATTCGAGGATGAAATGGCTTCGTTTTCCTGTCTATCTATTTAATTAGATCATGTATTCAAACATAACAATAAATAATAGCAATTACTAATAATATCACGCTAGTGATACTCCATGTATCAGTACTATTATCTATTCTGTGGTATCACGAGCGTAAATAGGCTAAAGTAACTGTGCGCTCATCTTTCCCGGCCTTATTTTATATTATGATTATATACTATATATTTATTTTTATATAGTATATAATCATAATATAAAATAAGGCTCTTCAGCTTACGCTTCAGAGCACAGGGTACGCTATTAATCAGGGTTAAATGAAGCGATTGACGTCTGACCTATGTGTCATATTTATTTATATATAATAGTAATTATAAATAAAAAAATAGTATGTACTTGGTAAATAACAGTCGTATTGAGAACGAGAAGGTATCTTTATCTCCAAACCAGAACAAAACCTACGCTCAAACGTTACAAACGGCAATACCGTACGTACACTTCGAACTTTTTTACGAATGTGAACTTTTTTCTATTGCTCGAGAATATACATGGAAACTTTTCCTGCTCAGACTCATCTTTTTGTGTAGGTGACACGGTCAATCGTCTATGCATACCCTGGTGTCAGAGTTCGTCGGAAGGCTTTCCCGGCCTCTGAGATGGTTCCTTTAACGACTACCAGAGGGCAGCTGGGACCAACGGCTTAACGTGCATTCCGAAGCACAGAATCGTCTTTATTATCAGACAGTCAGGTGATTCAAGCCTGCAATGTCCTAACCAAACTGGAAACAACTAAATTAGCTCCCACGACCCCTGGGTCTAACAGGCTCAGACTGCTTAGTTGGTCGGAGTGGAAATACAGTGCATTTGTACTAAGCCTTAATCCTGTGTCATAAAGTCTTTTTTGTTTGATTTTGCAATAAGAAAAGTTTGTGAACTCATTCCATAATGTGTGTATTTGATGACGGACCCCCCCTCCTACCCTCCCTTACCTCAGCCCTTACCCCCCGCAAACGGCGCGCTAGGTTCCCATACATTTAATGTCATATGTTACATCTATCTTAAGTGACGCAATTTTTTTTTTTAAATCTATGTAAAATAACGAATTAATCACCCTTAAGACACCCTACGGGGAAAAGAAACAAAATAATAAATAAAAAAATTGGTTGCCTGTAAAGTCGGTATACGGGCGAAAGTTTTACGTGACAACGACTTTGAGTCTGTCTCTCTCGCTCTTAGGGGACGCGTGCCTCTCACTCGCTCTCATTGTGAGCGCATCGTAACGTTACCGAGCGTTACACTTTTTCATAAGTGACTCCCAGCCGCAACCTAATTTAAGACGTTGTCACGTCAATAAAGGGACTCGCTAATGATGTAAAAGATTGGAAGGACCTCCACCGACAAAAGCCTTGTACTTAAATTGATAATAATGGGAAGAGAGGACTGGTTTAATCCTAAGCTAAAGCTACATGGCTAGAACGGTTCAACTTACATTGGTTCGCAAATTCAGTATAGATATTACTTAGCAAATACGAAAAATATAGCGTAGCTAAGTTGGTGTAGCTTTTAATATACCCTATACTTTTTAGAGGAAAACCGTCTGGACGATGAATATAATTTCGTAAGCCGGGTAATCGAATTTAAATCTCATTAACGCGATAATAGGAACTTGAGAATTTCTCTTCAGGACACATCCTCACGCTATTAACGAGCATCTACAAGGATTTATATATATGACTAATTAAGTACGTGAGCTTGTTAAGGGCCTCTATAAAAAGTCTATGGAAGTATTTTTTTTAATAACAGGCTATATGGGAAATTACACCAACATTATTATTTTATTTTTTTCTTAAATACATTTTAGATGACTCTTTCGTTCAAATAAAACAATGCGATCCAACGTATATTTGAAAATATCTTGAAAATATATAGTGGGCTACTTGAGTAAAATACGTTTGAAATCATAAACCAATAAACTTTTGTGTTGACAACGTCTACTTACAATGCGAGCAATTTCAATAGTTTAAGTTTGCAATTTGCTTTAATTCAGCATTTTGAATAATTGTCGGCATTTTGGCAATGAGTCGTTTTTTATATTTTTTACGTCGTATTATTTACGTCATTTTTTTACTTTTTTCCTTTGACATAAATAGGTCGATAGCCTAGCAAGCTTACATTTTGTGCTTGCCTCTTCTGCTAAGCCGTGGAGGTGATAGTTGACACAAGACTCTCTACACACCTCAACAGTTCCCGTATAGGTATATTCATTCCTTACTTTAATTATCTTTAATTAATTAAGTAATATTGTTACCAAAACCTACACTGTATGAAATAAGGTCTAATTTCAAATTAGTCCAATTAATTGATTGAACATTATACGACAGTTTAACGATCTTCGTGAACCAATCTTCTCCGCTAACACCCTTAACTTGATAAGACAAACTTCAATTTTATAGAACAATGTAAAATGTAACTATTTTGTACTTAAACAAATTTAAATTAGAACTGAAATAAAAAAAATTGCAACGTTTCTTAGAAATATTGAACAAAAAGTTCAACATACATGAACTCGAATCGGTACACAAAATACCACTTTAAATGTGTGGTTTGTCACATTAATTTTCTCTCAGTTTGCAAAAATGCACCGGAAAAAGAAAGAAAAATGGTTTCATTCGTTTTGCAGATGAGAAAATAGGATACATTCAGGGCGCGAGGAGACGGAATTTTTCCGTCTTGACGCTCACTGCTTCGGGGCAGACGAGTGAACTTAAATAAAAATGGATGCCTGAAATTTAAGCATAATTTTTGATATTTAGAAATTATTTACTTTTTTACAATTCATTGTTAATTGTGTACTTACTTTTTGCATAAAGCAAATATGGAAATAAATAAATCCGGCATTTTGCGAGCATATAGGTTATACATATACACACTTTTCTTGGTTTTATATTTCAGGCAGTGCATTGATAAACTGTCAATGTACTGTTAAATATATTTATCTAAAAAAATATAATATTTAGGTATCAACTCGAGCTCATATGGGCTGCTCAAATCACGCTTCCGAACTTTATTAAGAGATGTTGCTTGTATTTTATCATCATCATCATTCTGTCCCCTGCTGGACATAGGCCTCTCCCAAGGATTTCCAAAATGACCGGTTGGAAGCGGCCTGCATCCTGTGCCTGCCTGCGACCTTATTTCATCTGACCATCTGGTTGGTGGGTGTCCGCTGCTGCGCTTGCTGGTGCGTGGTCGCCATTCGAGAACCTTTCTGCCCCATCGGCCATCGGTTCGTCGCGCTATGTGCCCCACTGTCACTTCAAAGTTACCCTAATCCGCTGGGCTATGTCAGCAACCTTTATTCTCCTACGGATGTCATTTCTGATTCGGTCTCGTAGTGAAACACCGAGCATTGTATGTAAAGCTTTAATACTTTTTGCAGCATTACGTAAGATAGAAAAAGTTTCAAAAAAGCCTTGACCAATAAGTTTCGATCGACTTTAACCCTACATGAGTTATGTGGGACTGTGACATGACAACCTACTTAAGTTTGCGCACTTATCACTAAGTAGACACACCCGATTAGGGTATTTAACGGGTATTTCCTAAGTAAATACTTTATGCGGTATTTGCGGGGTAGAATCCCAACTTTATCACTGAGTGATGATATTGTCAGTTTTTATCATCTATCATGTCTCTAAAATAGTTATTAACCAATAAAGTAGAACACCAAGAACTTTTAGCACCCTGGAAATATGTTTAAAATGAACGCAGCTAGGTTAATGTAACTAAAACGCCCCAGTCGGGCACTTCCAAACTTAAGATCCATTATAACTTAGCGAAGATAAAATTTTATCTTATAGAAAGGAGTATTGTTCCCTATTTCTATTTCCATTGTTTTATACTTGCTTTTATATTATTTCTAGCTGTCCCGGCAAACTCCGTACCGCCTGAACCTGCACTTTACTCACTGTTTGAACCTTCCCTGAACTTCCACAAATATTTCAAGACCAAAATTAGCCAAATCGGTCCAGCCATTCTCAAGTTTTAGCGAGACTAACGAACAACAATTGATTTTCTAATATATAGATTCTTCTAGAGTCTTCTTCTTCATAATGCCCCTTCCCGGTTGCATACAGTTGCAACCCAGCGCTGCTTGTCTGGTCTACTTCAAGCTATATTTATTGTATTTACTTTGAACAGTACTTGCCCAACTCCATTAAGAGGTACACGATACACAAACTTTTGCAGCAAAATCACTCACCTTATTTTGCTTCCAATCAAAGAAATGAGAAGACTATTTAGTCGGGATTGTATTCTTCCAATAAACAATAATTGTACTTGGGTTGAAATAGTATATTTCTTAAACTAATCTGCTAAAAATTCAAAGATAAAATCTGTACAAGTATATATTCAATGAAATCACGTCACAAGCAAAATCGTTAAAGAGGTTGTATGTAATGAAAGTTAAGAGACAAACGCAGAGTTCCACAACTGCTTTCGTTTGACTATGCAACTTTTCAGTCTATTTCTCATTGGAATTGAATCACAGAACTGAAATTAAATCTTAGCCTACTGTTATTCGAACACAGATATATATATATATAAATTTTTATATATCAAATTTACATAGGTATACCTACCTATTATTAATTAAAATTTAAATCTTTTAAATTACAGAGGTCGATAAATTAATAAACGAGTATATTAGACGAGCATCATCATATCAAGTCAACGATTTGTAGACAAACTTTCTTTTTAATTTATACAATAATGTTTAAATCAATATTACATCCCGTTCTTATGCAATTGATAAATCAATAAAATTTAATACCGCCTAGTATATTGATAGTAGTACCTAATATGCCTAGGTATTATATATATCTGTTTGTCAATAAGTCGTTCATATCAATATTTGTGATCGCAGCCAAACAAGTGGCAAACAGACAGACCCGGCAAACATGCCGGCTTCCGAACACAATTAGGGAACAACCACACTGTTTTCTGACATTTTGTTTCTATTGAATTTACATTAATTCCCGTTTATCATAGAAATACCTAAAAATAAATTAGGTGTTGCCCGTTTGAAATAATATTATGAAGTCTGCGTGCCTTCTCTTTTATCCCAATAAATCCCAATTGATGGACCCACAATTCACTGAACTTGTACTGAACCGATCATCATGAAATTTTTCACATACCTTGGTAATGGTATGGAGAAGGACAAGAATACTTAAATGTAATGTTCCTTTTACTATGTATTTTAAAGCAATAAAGATATTACAAACAAACAAACAAATACTTTACATCCAGAAATAAGTACTACCGATATTCATGCCGGTGAAGCCGCGGGCAGAAGCTTATTGTTAACAAATCATTCGTGCTTATATCATTATTCGAACTTACATTGCTGTTGTCATAGGAGTAAGTATAAGAATATACAAAAATATTTGAAATTAAGCATGACTTTCCAAAGCGGTCGTTGTAGCCGAACACGGCTAGGATTTCTTATTTGATTTTGGTTATACGTTTTTATCAAAGGGTTACTTGCAAGAGTCTAGCTAGAAAGTGTAGAAGAATCGAGAAAGATCATTTACTTTTTTTCCGAACGAATTGGAAAAAGTCGTGATACTTAGGTACTAACCTAATATTATAGATAGTGGATTGATATTCAGTACACAAGCTTGTAAATCGCACAGTTTATTCATATTCCCAATACAGCGTACATCACAACTAACGTCCCAGGAGGAGCGTTGAGCTAAATGTTCAAGCAAATATAGAGTATGGTTGGATGATAAATATCAAGGTTTAACATTGATATTTATCCTATTACTGAAACATGCATGACCATAATATTATTGATATTGTTACTAAACAGCCACTTGAGTAGGACTTAGAGTACTCGTATAGAGCGCTGGAAATAAGACTCTATGTTATTCCATAAGCTAATGGATCGCTGTATCAGTTTTCATCAAAAACCATTATTTATTCAGACGAGAATGAGGTAAAAGACTGAGTTAATTACTGTCACTTTCGTACGTTATTACTTAAAAAATATTTTCTAAGACTAATTGATTACACTGTAAAATGATAATATGAATATTAATAGTTCTTACCTATTATATTAAGTATATTATATCCAGGATTCTTTACATAAAAATTACAAGGATCCTTAGGAAAGAAAAAAATAAAGTTATCTTCGAAAACGCAAAATTTGATCATTAGAGAATGACTCGGAGACGAAGGAGTCACTGTCCCTTCAATTAAAAGGTCCTCTTATAGATTGCAGGAAAAACGATATATAAATATATGAACTGCATTCAACATTCAAATCCTTCTCCATGAAAGTTCAACTTGTACTTGACTAAGATTTTATGAGTTTAAATCATTTCTTAATTCACATATACTTAGAATGAATACCCTCAGTAGATAAAACTCACACAAAGCGAGTTTCATATGCAAGGTGGAGTGCTCATCACATAACGTGTCGCGCATGATGAGCGCGGCCTAAAAGCTTCTTTAAATTGCTGACAGCCATGCCGACTTGATGTATTATAAAGACACTAAAAAGGCTCTTGTACATATTGGGATATACCTCTTTACCTTCCCTTTTAAGCTCTAAACAATAGTGACTTCGTTGTGAAACTGTTGCAGCGACTTAGGTTCTCAAATCGTCGGAATGTTTTTTTTTTTTATGTTTCTGTTCTCAGCGTAGCAATATAGTGTTGTGTGTACCTATAAATGAGTGCCACATATAAACATTATAAGTTTGCTACTTAACGAAAAAATACGTAAGTACCTAAGTATTCAAAGTTACTCTGTAAATTAATTTTCAAAATATGTGTCACTCAAACTGTTACAAACTACGCCTTACTTAAAGCAGCAGCGTTTAGTTGTCGCGAGCAATTTGCCAAAGCACTTAACTCTAGACCGTCACGACACGTTAGCTGCTGCTCCCGTAAGGCACTGTGAATATATATATATATATACGTAGCTGTACCGCTATTAATGAAAGAGTATAAGTATTTAATTATATTTTGACAAGCATTTCATTCTTTCGATAAAACGTGGTAATTTCGCTAGCCACTTGGACCTTACCATCATGCCATGACAGCAATTTGAGCTTTATAATAAACTAGCTGACCCGGCGAACTCCGTATCGCCTGAACGCACTTTTCTCACCATTTAAATCTTCCCTGAACTTAAACTAATATTTCAAGGGCAAAATTAACCAAATCGGTCCAGCCACTCTCGACTTTTAGCTAGACTGAACAGCAATTAATTTGTATATATTATAGATTAGAAACTTACTTAAATAAATATATACTGACAAATCACACAGATTGAGTTAGCCCCAAAGAAAGTTCGAGACGTACGCTGTTGAATATTACTGGCTGAGTATATGGTTTTATTTATTTAATGTATGTATAAAAGCTACGCAGTATATACGTAATACCCTTATAGCACTAAGCAAGCACTCGGGCTAAATTAATTACGCAGCTAATTCAATCGAGAGGGTGAGGCTATATCGCTAATTGCTCAAGTCGGAGTGACAGGTGAAGCGTGAAGCCAGGACCTAAGTGCATTGCTGTATGTTGGCGGCATTGCTCGTTTAATGACTTCTTGCATTAATGGTTCGTGCGGCCGTTTGGACCAGCTCTATCTAGCTTAACTACATTTATTTATTTTTAAGTAGCATTAGTATTTTGTATTACTTATAAAGGGTTCGAAATAATCATTGATTTGGTAAATGGCAGCTTGGTTAAGAGCAGGCGAGATTTCATATCACAATGAAAATAATGAAGTCAAACTGATGATCAAAACCTTTGTCAGTTATTTCGGTATTTTTAAGGTTTCATTCTTTGCTTCGGAGACAATTTTGGTTTAATTCCGATCTGTGTATAGTAGGTTACTTTAAAATTATACCAGATAAGGTGTAAGAGTAACTAAGTATATTTATGTATTGTACGCAATATAAATCCAATGTTTGTATTTTTATGTATGTAACATGTAAAAATATAACAATGGTACAGTTTGTGTAACAACATCACACCTACATAAAACACAGTGGTGTGGAATAGGTAATACATTCTCAAGGTATAAAGGAAATTTACCGTAGCACATAAAACTGTATCGGCGTAGCCTTTATCCTAAACATTTTCATACAAAGCATTCTTTGTGTTGCGCCCAGCCATGATACAGTGGTGGAATGAAAATATAGTTACTGCCTGGCATAGTGAATATTCTGGCCAATTACTTCCCCTTTGTTGGAACAAATAATATTACGGTAATATAGGCTTCTATGGAAATGTATTTAGGCTAGAGCTGTTATTCCTTTGAATAATCAGCTCTAGCCTAAATACATTTCCATTAAGGATTATTTCTATGTATTATGTAATTTGAATCCATAATCATGGAAGTTTGTTCAAAATCTCTAGAATTTCTTTGTGTTCTATGTATCTCTAGTTTGCATTGGTTTTGTTTGTCATAGGAGGAATTAATTAAATGGTTAGATCTAATTTTCAGTTTTTCTATTCCATTTTATGACTTAAATCTGGCAGCACTATTACTAAAATATATTTTCAATACAACCGGTATTGTGAAACTAAAAATCACAAAAATTAGGCACAATACATACACAAAGTTTGGGTATTAATTCGCCGATTACGATTATAACATTATGTGTTATTTTAAGTTTTGTACTCTTTAGTTTTTTATAAAGGTCATTATTAACATCATCTAAGCCTAATTCTGGTAGCATCACCATCGGCAAGTCTCAGTTTTTAATCATTCATGAGGACATATCCCTGAAGTCAACCCTACATGGGAATACAGTTGTTGCTGGAATCTGCCACCAGAAGAAAGGCGGTGGTGGTCTATTAATTCTAAATCCGGAAAACGCACACTATAAAAATCTTTCATCAAAACTAAGTATACCAATACGCTGTTAGTTATGGGCCATTTAACATGGATATAGCTAACCCATATTTCTGCTTGATCATTATGCCCCATAAAAATAGCCGTAAGGAGAGCCTTTTCTCAGAGATTGTAGTATTGCCCCAATAAAATGTTTCAAGATATTGTGCGGTTTATGTACGGTCTTATTGTCCTGTTATATTGTGGTTCCCGCTAATACCACCATTAACGACAGTAATAGGTACTTGGTACTTACTAAAACTTACACATCTTCGCTGGAGCTCATTTGTCGTTTAATCATATGTAGGTAGTCTCACTGTGTACGAAGTTGCGGACAAAAGCTAGTTTAAAACCATAACTTGGTAGTACTACTAGTTTATCACTATCACTGCATAGTATAAAAAAACAAAGTCGCTTTTTCCGTCCCTATGTATGCTTAAACTAAATAACGCAACGGATTTTAATGCGGAAGGGTTTTTTTGAATAGATAGAGTGATTCAAGAGGAAGGTTATGTTTATGCCCATGCGAAGCCGGGGCGGGTCGCTAGTTATTCTATAATCTGTAGTAGTACCTACTTCAGAATTTACTTCTTCCATTACTGATCAGCACTGCACCACAAGAAGATTTTTTTTTTCTCATAATACTTTGTGACCCGGGGAAGTGTGTAATGTTTCAGATTTTCGACCTGCCTTAAGACACCTGACTTAACTTATATAAAGACTGCTACCTAGCAATAGCAGCTGAGGCCGGTACCAACGACTTTACAAGCCTTCCAAAGCACGGGGGAGCTCAATAGTAACGGTAACCAATCCAAGACACAGCCACGCCCTAGGTTTATTCTAATAAAAAAATTTTTTTAATATATTATGTTAAATATATTAATTTATTTCCATATACTTAAGTTTATTTGGAAAAGTTGATGTATAGTGGTCTGAAACTGCCCTTAAAATATTTGCAGTTGATTCGTGTCTACCTTATTTAAACATTTTGTATACAGCTTGATGATGTATCTTCTCCTATAATTGCTGAACTATATAAATTGAGTCCTTTCAGTAATAGCTTGTTGGAACGTGTCGCAATGCCACTGACAGCGTAATCAAATTTGCATAGTATTACACGATTATTGCGGCGTGCACAGTGCTAATTATTGTTGCCATTACAATTGCATAAAATTATTGTCCTATCATGTATACATAGAGCATTTACAATGTCAATCCAATTACCTGCATTAAGTATTATGAGATCGATTTTTTTGCGTTAATGTCTACCTATAGATAAACTTGACATTTATATAGAGAAAATTGACATTATTCATCACTACATAGTATAAAACAAAGTCGTTTTCTCTGTCCCTATATCCCTTTGTATGCTTAAATCTTTAAAACTACGCAACGGATTTTGATGCGGTTTTTATTAATAAGTAGATAGTGATTCAAGAGGAAGGTTTTTATGCCCATGAGAATCCGGGGCGGGTCGCTAGTTAAATATAAAACATTCCGACGAATTGGGAACCTCCTCCTTTTTTTGAAGTCGGTTAAAAAATGCCATAGTTTCTAACGCCTCTCTCATTGGTCAAATGTTGATTTTGTCTATAATAAGATATATAGTTTTGTTCTTTCAACTAATTCTTGTTGGAAACTGTAAATGATATGAACATTTTCTAAAAGAAGAAAAACTGAGAAATATTAGTCATCTAATTTAACATCAATTCGCATGTAAACAAATTATAACAAAAATGAAATTTAAATGAAAATTCAATAATTACTCAGTGAGTGAGTAATTTAAATTTGTACGAAATTAGCTATAAAGCAGTTTCGTCCGTAAACAGAATCAACGTCTAGGACTTAATTTAAATAAAAAAAAACTTTCTTGAATATCGCTAAAAAAACACATTAAAGTAGGAGGGGAATTCATCAATCTCAAAAAGTTCTAATCGCGCTGTCACTGAGAAAGTGGCTCAGTACCCCGAAATGCTTATAAAACATTGAATTTATTTTTCGCCAAGTGTACCTTTTTGAACAACTTTTAATGACCGGACTTATTTGATAAGGTCTAACAATTTTTGTTTTTTAGTTTCTTTTTGAAATCTTATTTGAACCGTTTCTGACAAAGAAAATCTCGACTCATCAGATTTGTAAGTTAGTGTGTAATTTTATAATAGTAAGATTGCGTTTAAGTTAAAATTTAGATTAAGTACTTACGAATTTTTGGAGTTCTGAGTAATTGATCACGGTACAAAACTTTTTAATTTACTCGTATAAAGTACTTACCTAATACCTATTAACATAATAGATGAAATGATTATTGTACTAATTGCAGTTCATATTAACTACCACTTCAATTCATACTTCCATACTAATATTATAAATCTGTCTGCTATCTGTCAGTCTGTCTGTAACGCTTTCACTTTCTAACCGCTATTGATAAAATTTGGTATGAATACAGTTAAGGACCACCACGTGGAGTACCACGCGGGCGGAGTCACTGCACCTGTTAGTACATACATACATATAATCAAATCTTTATCCCATGTGGGGTAGACAGAGCCTAAAACAATATAACAGATACAAAATAAAGCGATTACTGAAAATAGGAATTGATCATTAGTGAATG
The DNA here is from genome assembly GCA_947044815.1 of Apomyelois bistriatella. NCBI lineage: Eukaryota > Metazoa > Arthropoda > Insecta > Lepidoptera > Pyralidae > Apomyelois > Apomyelois bistriatella. The sequence goes on from OX345688.1 coordinate 4,507,239, forward strand.
GTACTCGTAAACTAATCAAATACCATCAAAAACAAAACTTGTAAAAAATCTAAGTCTCGCTTAGTTGTTGTACCGTTAAAAGTAGTGAGATCCATGTAATAGCAAGTCGGTTAATTTATTCAGTCCCTTCTTAAGGGACTTTCTGTCTTCGGTTATTACGTAATAAGCTTACCTATCAACGTCTTATAGTGACCATATCAATATTAAAACTCTGTTGTTTAAAATAAACAGTACGACTTGGCAATCGCACCAAACAAATTTATTATTTATCATATGTGAGATATTAATGTGTTTTTATGCGATACACGATTGAAATGTGATACTTGAAAGTTTATTATATGTACGAATGTCAAATTATCAGCATTTTACTAGAGTTTACTAGATACTTGACTTCATAGAATTAAAAATCGTGGCCTATTTTCTACCTCTATGCTTGATTTGAGACTTGAAATACGTAACCCTATTATAATTTATTCTCTCTGATACACAAAGCCATAACTTGATACATACAATCACGTCTTTATCCCATACGGGGTAGAAAGAGCCTAGGGCCATAAGACCTTAGACCACGTTTAGCATGATGGTAGTTGAAATAGGAAATCAATAGTGATGGGTTGCTAGCAGCATCGCCAACGTCATGGTTTCCCCATTTAACAATTCCCTTAGTCTACTTTTAAGGCTTGCACGGGATGAGAAGAATTTGGTACATTCTCTGTTTTTCTTTTTCTCCCAGACCAGCATGGAAGGACTTAATATATCCTGATAAATTTTTTCTCTCATCTCAGCGTTTTCCCCGTACTTTTTTTGCATCTGTATCTAGTTGCTTCGTAGTTTTTTTTTTTTTACCTGCTTCTTGTGCTGCTGTTATCTTACTAAAACAAGATCTTCTACGTTACTGCGAATTATTATTATTATACAATCACTACTTTACTTATATCAAATTTCATGCACACCACAACGGCTTACGAATAAAACCTCTCAGTTGATCCCATAAAGTCTAATTTCGTTTGTGTAATTACATTTTAAATCCGGCTCAAGAGAACCCTTGTCAAGATCTTCCTGTCGGTCCAGAGCCATGGGCCGTGGTCTTTGAGCTAGATACCGCCTGAAGGTAATTATTTATGGAGCCGGTTAAGCAATGCAGGTTGAACGGACGATTGTAGAATAATAATGAACTTTCATAAATCATATCCGAGTAGTTATAGCAGTATGTTGATTCGGTCTGATTTGGAGAAATTTAGTTCCAGTTAATTCCTTAAAGATAAATTTATCTTAATCATTTATGGTGCCGCTGCAGCAAAGGCTGCGAGCGGCACAAATATGCCATTATAGGAAACTATGTATTTGAGCTGTTTGGCATTGAAACACTTGGGCTGTTGGGCCCGAGTGCAGGAAACCTCTTCGCGATTTGAATACGCGTGACCTCTTCTCGATTTGAATGATGAGGGGTCTAGGTGTACCCGAACATTTTTTCTTTTATTTTAACCTTCTTTGCCATTCGGAAAATATTGTAGTTCGTATATTTCTAAAATTAATTTTTAATTAAAATCCTGTATAATATAGCGGTCACTAATAAGAGAGACGGACGAACAGCGTTGACTTAGCAAAAGTTCTGCACAATTTTGACCCGGAACCATTAAAAGACATAATGAAAGAGGCAAATTGTTATTTGTGTAGATTCAAGAATGTCTAAACGACACAAACAAATGGAATGCAATAACAGCGGCATTTAGTATAAAGACTTAACTGGAGAAAAGAAAAAACGAGAACATTTACATTTAAAGCGAAAGAATGACGAAGGAAATTTGTAAAGCGTTTCAAATATTTATTGCCATGCCTCATTTACAATCGTAAATCGTTCAATTTGTCTCTTTTCAGTTTATCATCTTGTATTGTTGTAACGGGAATTTCAATTTATTGGGTTTTCTATGGTTTCTCTCAGTCAGTAAGTACTTTCTTTACAAGTACTTACCTCAGTTTAATAATATTATGTAATTTACCAGTTGTTTAATTTACCTACTGATTTGTTTCCTTCTTGTGCGTACTTGTTTGCCTGTTGATCTCTGGTTCTAATTAAATTCCCAACTTTTCTTTGTTTTTAATTTCCGCTCGTCTGGGTTTGCGATTTATTAGAATTCCAATTTTGTATCTCGGTGGAGAGCACTTGAAGAAAACATTCGTCTAACAAATATCAACAATTGTTTGTGAACCTAGCTGTTTGCTTTTGAGTGGGCGAGCTAAATTTATATAAAGTGAATTATATTATTATAGGTTACTCCATATTTTTGAGTCAAATTGCAAACCGTAAGTATTAACATTTCATACTTAATTTATATATGGAAAGACTAATGTCGTGTCAATATATAAATATATATATATATATAGACTTTTAATTTTTATATATATATATATATATATATGTATATATATATATATATATATATCCTCCATAGCGTAATAGGGTTTTTATTATCAAAAAATTACCTACCTTTTCGAAGCGATTTAATGATTTTAAATTCCTCAACAAGTACGATTATAAGAGGTTCTCAATTCCCCTTAGTCCCATTTCGTAGCCAGATTTCGTAGCTGGCTTCGAAATGTGAAATAAAATTCCCATTTCGAAGCTGGCTTCGTAATGGGACCGTTTTATTCCCATTTCGAAGCCGGCTTCGTAATGGGACCATTTTATTCCCATTTTGAAGCCGGCTTCGAAATGGGAAGAAAATAATCCCATTTCGTAGCCATCTCCTATGTACATCATAAGTATGACTTACAGTACTGACGTACAGTCAGTGGCAGATAAATAAAGTTGATTCTCCTTCTGTGCCCTATCGTGGTGATCAAGGTGTGAAATTTGACAGTTTTTTACTATTATTTACAAACTATTTATAACAAACAATTTGCGATCATTTAATTTTGAATGGGAAGTTAGGTTATTTCACTATTTATGTATTTGCTGCAGTACGATAGTATTGTAGCTGTACTGTACTGTACAATAGTACCTAATAAGGCGGCATTGATAATTATCAATGCTGCCTTACATCAACTCCAGGAAGGAGGTAAAGTTAGATAGATTTTTAAATTTGTCATATTTCATAGCCAGCTACGAAATGGGATTGCTTTACTCCCATTTCGAAGCCAGCTTCGTAATGGGACTATTTTTCCCATTTCGAAGCCAGCTTCGTAATGGGACTAATTTATTCCCATTTCGAAGCCAGCTTCGTAATGGTACTAATTTATTCCCGTTTCGAAGCCAGCTTCGAAATGGGAAAATTTACTTCCCATTTCGAAGCCAGCTACGAAATCTGGCTACGAAATGGGACTAAGGGCTCAATTCGATCTTTATTTTTATATAAATTTCTGAAACGAGTTTGAGCTCTATAGACCTACCTCTACAGAAATTTAGTGAAACTATTTGCGGTTTTTATTATTTTTGTTGTTCCAATCTAACCGCTGTCACTTCCATCGTCATTCAATTTCGAGGTTTTTAAGAGTTGGAATAACAAATATGTCGGCACACCACCGCCTCGAAATCCAAGTACAGAGCTGAAAAAGCCGTAGGTATGGCATTTTTATGAAATATAAGTTGGTGGAAGACCTATTCATGCACCCGCCCTCATTGTATTTCAATTTTATTTGCAAAAGCGTTTTTAATGATAACAAGGAATTTTTCATAACTTATTCAGAAAAGACTGGCTTTTTAAAAATGTTATTTTTTTGTCAGTGCGGCTTGTCGGGTAGGGAATGATTACAGGAAACTGCACTTTATTCCATTAAGAGAAGAATACTTTTATTTAAAATACTATTTATAGTGTACTTTATGTGCTTTAGAATATAGCAACGTAATTTCTTATTTAAAATGTTACGAACTTTGATAAATATAAAAAAAAATATTGCGCTTTTGTTAGTAGAGACCCTTTCATTTCCATCTATCTTTTGGTACCTTTTTACACCCTAGATACGACACAACTTCCACTTTTTACTTCTTAATTAATTCTAGATAAATTAATTTAATGTCAGTTAGCCGTATGGTATAGAGAAAAAAATCTTAACCTTGATTATGAAATTACTTGTTATATGTAGTGGCAATAGACATATGTACGTACATTATGATTTTTATACAATTAAGTTTGAATTCAAGCACGCACGCTCCGTCAAAGAAGGGTGTGCGGACATCGCAACGTAGCCGGTTTACGCTCGTGATACCTTCATGATCTGTTAAAAATTTCAAACCTCTAATTTAGATTAGTTTCCCGGCTAGCTCAGTCGGTAGAGCATGAGACTCTTAATCTCTGGGTCGTGGGTTCGTCCTCCACGTAACCCACGTTTGAGCTATACGTGAGTAAAGAGATAAATAAAAAATTTTTAAAAAGAAATTCTGCGCTGGTGTTTATTTCCAGAATATTACAAATAGAATTAGGGTTGTGAGAAATTCAAGCTCAAAGTCGGTGTTAAGCAATAAGAGAAGTTCTCAAATGGCAGATGTTCTTCTGTTAAGTTTATTTGAAAAAAGAACAATAGAAGCTGGCAGTGTCGGGGAAGAGAGGACCATCATCTACCAATCGAGGTAATTATAAGGCGTTCAGGGCGATTGCGACACGGGAGTCGCGGCTGTAGGTGTTGCAGTGTCACAAGTTATAAAGGTTAGCCGGTTGATAGATAGACGGACGGACAATGATGGTTTAGTATAATAATATACACAAAAGGGATACAATAAACAAACATAATATATTTTATGTAAGTTAAATCGTATCGCCATCGCAAACGACTGCTATTAATCCAGTTGAAAGCGGTAATGAGGGAACTTGTACGATTAGACGCGTTATTGTGCTACTTCGCAATTATTGCAATAACATTAGTAACATTAGCGGTAACCGCCGAACCACTCCAGCAATATAAGATAACTTTCTGGCTAATATGCGATATCTATAACTTCAAATATTGAATTTTTCTATTTTGGCGGTGTTTGTTTTTGGCTTAAGAACATACCCTCGTTGGCAAGGTGACTAACGGAAAAACACAGGTCTATTTTTTGTATGGTACTTTTTTCCACCTGTAGCCGTAGTATGAGATTTTATAAACGCAAACGCTAGATGCTTTCTGCGTTTATATTATTATTAGCGTTAGCGATTTTGTATGACAAATTAGTAAAGCGCCCCTGGCGGATAGTAAGGCAACTAAGAAATTCCATATAATATAATCCTAACGCTATAATAATAGTTATAAAAATGTTTATAAAAATCCAAGCCATACAGCTAAGGATGTACCTAAGCGGGAAAAAGCGATACCATGACAATAGAAAAGGAATATTAATAGGCAATACTGAGGCGGAATACACCCTAGATCACAAGATGGCAGCGCGCAAGTATAACCTTAAGGTGCCACAAGCACCAATAAGCTACGTACGGTACGGATAAGTATTTTTTTAAATAATTAATGTAAGTACATCACCTTCTTTGTAAAACCTTTCAACTATGCCAAAGATATCTAAAAGACGCTAATAATAAATATCTAAAAAAATACTTTACGTCTATTAAAAATGTAAGTATTGAATTCAATCTCTTCTTCCCTAATGGTCTAATATTCCAGCTAAGGTACGCGTGAACGAACGCGGCCAACCCAATTATTGGCCACTCACCGCTGCATTGGAATGCATCGAGCTTCTCAGATGCGGAATGCATGTCGAATAAGTTAACTTACTCCACAAATATATCGATTGAGGTTTTTCTTTCTTTCCTTTCTATACATTGGTGATGTCGGATGTAGTGGGTCATAATATACGAAATTGCGCTACTTTACCCCTACAATTACTTATACCAAATTTAAATCATCGAATTGAGAAACCTACTCCTATTTTGAAGTCCGTTAAAAAAGTAAAAATCAAAAATTTAGATTGCACCTTCAAAATAATTATTTTCTTCTCACCACCCTTTATTTACTGGTAGAAAAAGCCTTCGGCTTTAAGTCCGCCGTTTACTTCATAGTTAAATAAATAAATGTGGTATACTAATATTAGTAGTAGTAGTAGTAGGCCAAATATATTTGTGGCCTACTGTCCAAAAAAACAATTGAGTTCCATCTCTATCCCCCTCCTATCATACACAAAACGAACGTCTCTCGTGAATGGTAATCTTATATCTCAAAAGCATTTCTTCCTGCGTTTGTATTAGTGATGTGCCTTTTCAATAATTTTTAAAGAGATTTTTTGAAAATAACTATTATAGACATTAAAACTCATAGAAAACTAGTGTAAAAAACTCTATCTCATCGAGTAGCTATTGCCATTTTATCAAAAAACGTCCGCATGAAGTCCATAAATTTTAGCTTTGAAGGCTGAAAATAAAGCTAGCGCACATGCATCATATTTTACAGTGAAGTTTTTATGCGTTTTAAATGAAACAGAGGCTGCCCCACTTTTGTAGAATAACATTCTACAGAATAGAGCGTAAAATATAATAAATTTTTCGTATTTTTTCTATGAAAAGGAGGCATAAGCGATAGCGTGCTTTATCTCATCATTTTATTATTATTACATTCATCTATAGTCTACTTCTTTTTCAGTTATTCCAGATTCTAGCTGAATCTGGCTATCTTTCTGCGATACGGGTAGGTGTTATTAATACTGAATGACCGATGACGTGCCTAAAGATTTTCCATAGCGTAGATACCGACATCATCTCGCAGAGAAATACCAAGCGTATCATAGGGCGGAAAGATATAGGTAGGTATACATAGAGGAAAGTCGCTCAGGACTTTCCTCTTTAACTCTAACAACACTTCTTCTACGTGTATGTCTACGATTTACCTAACAACTTTACTTTATGATTAACAGACATGGGGGCTTAGCCAACGTCATAGTTTCAAAACGTTGACGAATGTGGACAAGAACAAAATATATGGCATTGACATAAGTTTGATTACGTGATTTACCACAGCTTATGTCACTTCCATACATTTTGTTCTTGTGCACATTCGTCGAAGTTTTGAAATTGTGACTTTGGCTAAGCCTTCTTGTATGTTAATCATAAATAAGAACAGAGTTTTCAAGATAAACCAAGAACATATGGCAACGTAGAAGCGCATTTACCTATCCATCTGTTTTGTATGTTATATCTATTTTTTTCACTCATGACTCATAAATTTGTGTCTTTGGCACAACGACAACATATTATGTAAATGTCAGCCATTACCTGGCCGAGCTACCATCCAGCCAAGTCCGACGTAAATCACGCTGCGTTAGCTCAGGGATTACCGCGCGCTGTTCGAGATTACGCCCAACCACCTAACCCTAAACATGTTTAATCCGTACCAAACGTTAAATACACTGATATATTTACACTTTTTAAATAGGTTAATGTGGTGACACATAAAAACATACGACCTTGCATACATACATATTATCATCATTGCCTGTTTCCCGTTGACAGGCAGAGAGATTTTCATTTGCTACGATGCTTACTTTTAAGTAGACCTCTCGTCATACACTCTTGCTGATTCATTGACATGACATAACACAGTTAAGATATTCTGGAGACGTTTCCCCATGACGTAGTTATCGTCATGTGTGCCTTTTAGTACCACTAACTGTTATCTATTTTGTAGTCTACTTGTGTAGAATAAATGCGATCAATAAACAATCTGTTTCAAATATCTCTAATCTTATTAATACACAAATTAGATTAAGGTACCAAAATCAACTGGGTAAAATTTATGAAATTGTTCTATCCTCTAAATCAGCTAACGTTAACGACGCTCCTTCGAAACTCCAAAACACGGCAACTTGCGAACAGTAACTTTTCATTAACTGCCTATTAGCGTGATCACCGCAGCCCTCAGCCATCCATCCTAATATAGCAAACAGATAGTTAAGAAACTACAGTTCGTAGACCCTTGATAAATTGAAGAGACATTAGCTTAATTTCTAATAAATTACGCCCCGGCCTGGTTTCACATGGTTATATTTTTACGTAGTTACCGGAATGTCGAACTGATGATGAAAACAAACAAATATAATCTAGGATGGCATCACAATGTTACCTGTACTTTGGTGGATACTTGTACAAGGGACGAGGACAAGCTTTTTTTTATACGATTACATCAACAGAAATCTTAATATCACGTTGACCGCGAATGATCTAGGCGCATGGTCATCGTAGCCTATTCACGTTCGTTATTCACAATAGGTAATAGTACTAACCTAGCAATACTTTTTGGGTGTCACAACGCTGCTAACTTGTAACTTAAAAATCCATTGTCGTCGTGTTGATGAAAATTTGGGTTGATGTTAATAGACATTATTTTCTATTTACCCCATAATAAAGTAATAGTATGATGAAAAAATATAACAACAGTGCCAAAATATTTCAAAGGCAAGGACACAATTTTGCCTTCAAATAACTTTTACATACCAAATTGACGTCAATGTCAGTTACTGCCTCTTTCTCACGACAAAATTGAGGAGGACAACGGGGCCGTCCGGCCGAAATTCTGAATAATGGATGAGATTGCCGTAGTGGGCCAGCCCGCTTGTGTTTCTGTGGACATTTTAGTATTGGGTCAAGGTAGCACGTATGTGTTAACCTGAGAAGGCTTTATAAAGCCTAGGTCATACAACCAGTGTTTCTTGAGCAGCGTAACTCTCATTAAGTACGGTTTAATATCTGTGATTTGCGGTTTTATAGATAATAGCGAAATAGTAGATATAAGTGATTTATTTTTTGAGAACAATCCCTGTAGTATTTTTTAGTATTAATAAGTACCTTAAACCCCAGCATAAAGCTATTACCTATATAAGTCTGTCAAAAATAACCTCACTTAACTTATATTCGTTGTGTAAAATGCTCTTGCTAATAACACTCCTTTTATCCCTGGGGCTCTGGATCTTATTCTATATTTACCTTCCTTATGAAAAATAGGTCTATCAATGTGTCCAGTAATTTCCATTGTTAAAGGCAAATATAAAAAAGTGTTTGGATTTATTAAATAAAGCTAGTTTTATTTAAAAAATGTTAACATATAAAAAATAATACAAATGACATACAAATCTATTGTGATTAATTAAACATTTTTGGCTACTGTGAATGCATCTTTTAAAAAACTTAATTTTTTTCATTAATAATGTACCTATAGTTTATTTTTTAACTAGCTATTTAGGTTCCACTGCTGGGCAAAAACCTCCATTTTTGTTTTCATTCCTCTTGATATAGGTAGTTTAATCTTTATAATATACTCTTAATATTATAACGTTTGAGAATGTTTTGAGAATATGTGGTTTAACGTCGAGAGTTGAGTGATCGAAACACGATAAAGCTTTTTCGTGAAAACAAAAATACAATTATTAATATTTTTCGAGAGTAATAATTGGAATAGTACAAATGAAACACGGGCGAAATATTAGCAATTAATGTTGATTGCTTCAATATGCGACTCGTTTAGTGTCTACCCACGATTTGCTATCGTTAATCTATCTTTGTGTACCCAGAACTACCCCACCTCCCTTTTTAAAAGGTATTTTCAGTTAATTTCTTTATTAGCTTCGTCAATTTCTAGAAAGGTGAAAATAAGAGAATACAGTGAACATTAAATCCGCCGTTTGTAAAAGTATTATTTAAGTACTTGTGGTGTGGAACATTTTACTAAAGAAATAAATGATAGGATTATTAAAAAAATTAAACAAATAAATGATAGGCTCCGTAAGACGCCGTGATGTGGTAGTGGCGAAAGAAATACTGTTAGTAACAATGTAACAACCATACAGCCACACAACGGCTGCAGTCTGTGGTCCGCTTATTTTTTTTTTTACAGTCATACCAGTCATAAGACAGAATTTTTTATACATAATATATTATGGCATATTTTTAATTGTCCGACCGAAAGCTATCTGACTTTCATAATATGTTGTTGATCCTCAGGAAATAATAAAACAGTGCTTTTAAATGTACTCCGAAATCCTTATTTTGGAAGAAAAGGGTAACAAAAATTGTTGTAATAACAAGTGATGATGAATTGATAAAATGTATGCTATTCATGAAATTGCTGGACAAATAGAGACTCTCTGAACAGATTATTTGCCCGAGGAAATTAACTTCATCTTCCATTCTTTCCTTTAGTTATTACTACTTTTACTCACAGTAATTTCTAATACAATAGGCGCTCGTCATTACTTACAAACAATTACAGACATAAAATAATATATTTCTTATCAAAGAAATGATCTGCAAAAAACCTGAGTCAAATCACAATTTTATCCCAGAATGAAGTAATGAAAAACAGTTCTGGGCAAAAGCCTCTTCTTTGTTCTTATATTTGTCCCTGTCCTGTGACACTTGTTACCAAACCTTATCGAAGACCTTTTATGTCATCTGATCATTTATATATATTGTCTTTCCTCTTTTTATACCCATCAGCTAGGACCTGGGTCGTCGAGCATTCAGCCCATATTTCCGGATGCATGCTACATACGAGACGGATTTCAGCGTAGTGCGATTATGTAAGGTGAGTTTTATCTACACTAAAATAATAAAGTTTGTTTGTTCGAATGCTTACAACTTTAGAACTACGGGTCGGATTTAAAAAAATATTTCTGCATGTCGATGCAGCCCGATTCTTGGAGATGGTTATTATACTACATTACTATAGTATATAATTTTTCAACATTATTAATTCATTTTGCTTACTCTTGCAATGAGTTGGTACCTACTGTGGAATGAACGGTACATTACTGATTCAGATGATTGAAATGCACTACAAAAGCTCAGCCACATCATATTTTATCATTCATGTCCATTTTGTAACGCGAGGATATCCATATTTAATTAACCTTTATTTCCATTGTATATTTAGTTCAAAACTAATATTTTTTTCACAGCTAATAAAATTTATTTATTCCAGTGTATTTTCATAATCAAGTTTTAATTCAATACTAAAGTAAAATCATAATTTTACTTATAGGGTTCTTTTATAGGGTTCCATTCTTAGGATAAGTAAAGCCTCCGCTATTTATCCGTCCGGGTTCATCCGTTATATCAGCGGGTTTTACCTTGTAAACCGTACAAGCTTCCTTAACATAGAAAAAAACTTATTTTGTTCATAAATATGCTTTAATTTTTTCACTATTAGGATTCTAATAAGCAACTGGAAATTTGACTCGCGCTTGACCGGTCTCATTATATAACTGTAAGAATAATGGAAACGTACCCCAATAGAATTGGTATTACGTCGGATCATGTTTTTGTTTCATTCATTTCCTGGCCGGATGAATTTCTGGAGGCAGAAAAGCCGGAGGCCATTTCTACCACGACCGTATAATACCCATTCCCATTCGGTATGTTTTACGAGTGTATGTATAGGTAAAGTTTATTGAAGTATTCGAGGATGCAGTCAGTAAAACTATGTAAGTAAATTCGTAGACCAGGGAAACGTCACAGCATATCGTTGACGAATAAACACGTGAGAAGATTTAGTTTTATAATGTTTGACGTCCATTTGACAAGCCCCAAAAAATAAAACATTAAAACAAGCAATATTAAATAATTTATTTCTAATTTCTCTTAATGTTTAATTATATAAGTCCACCACTACACTAATCTTTTTAATATCTTAAAAAATATATAATTTTAAATAAAATAATAATAATTTTTAAGTTTCGTTTGCAGATAATGCGCGGTGGATTATTCGTAATTGTATTAATAATCCATCGCTGCATTGTGGTTTGTTCCAATCCTGTCATGATGTGGGAATGATGTCATTATGAACTTAATATCATTATATGGACTCAACTAATAAAAGGACTCCGTTTTAATTGGTTGCAATAGTTTGGTAACTTTATAATTGAATACGGTTTTTGATTTAAGAATAAACTGCTCCTTCTCTTACCCTCTAACCCTCTAAATGGTAAAAAAGTACGTTGGCATGAGATAGAAAGAGTCCTTTAAACATTTGTCTAAATAAAGGCACATTCCACTAGAAGCATTACAAAAGATAAAGAAATGAACTATTTGTTTTAACTTACTAAGCCTTATCTTTATAAGTCATCATTTCGTGTAGGTGATACGGTCAATCGACCATGGACACCCTGTTGTCAGAGTTCATCGGAGTCGCCTCTTGGCCTCTGACGTAGTTTCTTTAACGACTATCAAATAGCAGCCGGGACCAACGGCTTTACATGCCTTCTGAAGCACGAAATCATCTTTATTGTCAGATAATTAGGTGACAATAACCAAATTGGAAACAACTAAATAAAGCAAACGCCTTAAACACTGGACCACGGAGGCATTTAATCTTCATAAGTGTTAAAGACATTTGGTCCAAGTTATTAGGACTAATTAAATAATAGAGTCCAATACGATCACCTTAATCCTAATTTTAGGTTAAGTAGGTACTTACTTAAACAAGTTCATTCGTGGGCAAAATGAAAGTAACTTTTCTATACCCTAGATTACATCTCAATTTGTGATGCTACAGGAAGTTAATATAAGTAATATTGATAAACACTCAAGAAATAAATTAAGTTGAAGTTTGGGTGGTTTGGGTAACTTGAGAGGTAGGAAGAGTTCTACCAATATTGACTGCGGCTAAGTGCCTTGAAACTTGGAAATTTCCCCACCCAGATCGATACAAACACCACTAATTTGTTAGCTGGATAAACAAGAAAGCTACAAGAGATTTAACTTCGACGTTAAAAAGGGTTCCGTTGTTATATGTTGCCAGCTACCCGGGCTCTGCTCTCTTGGGAGTCCACATAAGTACCACTTTCAAAAATCACCTACATAAAACTATTTACGTTCATAGGATGCTTTCGAACTTTTCTACCACACTTCATAAATAAAGCTGAAAAATATATTATTGATAGAAACATGCTTGTCCCTTGAACTATCATAAGTAGAGTTTGAAGTTTTATTTTACAGACATCTTGAAAACCTTAGCTGCGCCACAGAAAACATACCTAATAATAAAAAAAGTAGTAAAAGTAGTAGTAGTACCAGATTATAGAATTGTCTTGTTTAATTTATTGAAAAATTTACGAAAGCAAACAGAATTGTTAAAAAACAAACGCTTCAGTTTTATATATTACTAGCGACCCGCACCGGCTTCGCACGGGTGCAATAATATTGCACCCGTGCGAAGCCGGTGCGGGTTTTACTTACATAAAATTCTTCCTCGTGAATCACTATCTATTAAAAAAACAGCATCAAAATCCGTTGCGTAGTTTGGAAGATTTAAGCATACATAGACAGACAGCGAAAGCGACTTTGTTTTATACTGTGTAAAGATAAAGAAATAATATAAAATATTAAAATAAAATGCAATTAATTTTATTTATGGTTTTATTATTTATAAAATCCTTATTATTTACTACAATAATGACCAATCATTATAAATACTAATACAAATAACATCGTCTACAATATACTTAATCTATGTTGATGTTCCTCCCTTTAATTTATTACCTTCTAATCTATAGTCTGTGTTTATTTTGAATTCATTTGTGCAAGTACTCGATAATTATTATAGAGGTATAATATTAAATCTCATAAAAATAATTTTGTTCTATTAAGACTTATTTAAGAATGATATGATTGATGAGATACTACATCTATTTCATTATGTTAAAAAATATCTATGGAGTGTTTATTGTGTGCTAGTGTGTGTGGTTGTAATCTAACACTGGCAATAATGCATTTGGCAAGTTTAGTTTAAATCTGTAAATACCACAGACTTTTAATGATCTACGTTTATGTAATGAACTGATTGTTAATTAATTAAATATATCAAATAATAGAGTCCTTAATTATAACATTTATCAAGTATAGAATAATTAATAAAGGTCTTAAAATTAACAACTTAAGAATAAGAACAGTGTATAGCTAGGTTATGATGATGTTCGAATTGACTAAGTTACTTTCGACTATGCTATCTACATCAAGCATTTATATAAATAAATGTGTAGTATATTTATTATCGACAAGCGCAGATAATGTTATCTTTAAACAGAATAACATATGATATAATGATGTTTTTTGTAACAAGTTGCTTAATTTCAGAATTATATACCCTAAATAATGAAAGTTCCGAAAACTTTTAATTCTTAACTGATAATAAAATAATATTTTGTGCAAGTAATAAAATCAATGCGTGTTCCTTTTTAAATCCTGACAACACAATTTCAAAAACTCTAAGTGCACCGTGCAATCACAATTATTTATCAACATTGTGATACAGTTTCTAGATATAATTTATTTTAAGTTCCTTTCGTAATACTACACCAGCCGCGTTTTATTTTCACTCTTTGTTTTCAACGCCATTAATATTAACATAATTTTGAAGTAGATTTTTAGTCATTGTCATGCGTTGAATTTTCATGGCAGTTATATATGTACATATATTATAACCTTATGTCTCAGGTTAACCTAAAATACGGAATGGATTAAATTTATTTAATCTACTTGGTGTCTGTTGCGGCCGCCTAGATCGGTTTGGTCGATGTATTGGTTCATTAGCGCCAGATAATAGGGGTGAATTCAAATCATCAATGGTTTCTGAAATATCCGTGCTATTTTTATCAAAATCATCATTATCTATAAGAGAGTAATTATTTATAAATTTTGTTGTTAAGTTTGGGACGGTTGTTGAATTTTCGATACTGCTATTAGTTTTAGGGGAATCTTTTAAATTTTCTTGTCCAGTAGTTGCTATATTATGTGACTCTGTTGTCATGTATTCTTTATCTTGTATCGATGCAGTATTATTATTAGAAAATTTAGTTTCTACAATTGTTTGGATAGTTGTCGTGGTGAGATCATGTTTTTGTTCAGTTTCATTTACAATTGATTCTATAGTAGTAATAAAGATATTGCTTGGTGATGTGTCTGTAATATTCGGCAATTCCCTAGTTATATCAGAAATTTTTGGTGTTGTGCTTATAATACCAGGTAATTCACTAGTTTTATCAGAAGTTTTTGGTGTTGTGTTTGTAACATCAGGTACTTCACTGGTTTTCACAGAATTTTTCTCAACTGTCATTGGTTGAACCGTTTCCGGTTCAGAATTGAAAATCGGCATTTTAGTGGTGACTTCAAAAGTAGTAGGAGTAGCAGTTGAACTATCTTCGTTTATAATAGTTATCTTGATTACTTCATGACTTAATGTAAAGTTTTGTGTTTGGGCTGGTATTTTTACAGATATCTCTTGGTGTGCATCTCCAGTATTATTGTAATCTGTATTGACTAGTCTTACTTCAGGATTCGTTATAGTGGTATCGTTCTCAATCACTTCAATTTTTGGAACATCACCTTTAAAATTATTTTCATTTTTGTATGAATCCATGTTTTTAATAATAACAGTTAAATCAATAGATGGCTCTTCTTCTGAATTACTCTGATTATGCAAAAAATAAGATGTGTTTTCTGTAGAAATTTCTGTCGTAGTTCCAATTTGTGGAAAATCAGTTGACTTTTCAGTTTTAAGCACCTTATCGATTTTTGGAATTTTATTTTTTGGATCAAACTGCTTGTCAATATATTTTTTAGGAACGCTATATTTTTGTTTGTCTTTTTTCATAATATCTTTATTGTCAACAGCTTGCATTGTAATTGATATTGGTTTGACAGTAGTTTTTACAAAAGAGTTTAAATAACTGGTTGTGATTGTATTTTTTGTGTATAAAATAGGGGATTCTTCAAGTTGTATTTTTTGCTTCTCCTGTTCAGCTAGCTGTTGTGCATGTTTTTCTTCTAACGACAATACTGTCATGTCATCACTGAGCTTAGATCTAGCCATTACTAAAGGTGGCACAAAATGGTCAGTTGGTTGTGTGAATATCGTTTCAACGTTACCTAGTCTTGCTAATTCATCATGCAACATCTTATGCTGCATATTTTTCTCGTCTTCTAATTTATCTAAATGTTTATTAGTCAAAAAGTTGTTCATATTTGAAATTTTAGGAATTTCATTACTCTGCAAATTGTTATTTTGAATTTCAATTACATTTATGTTTTTATTTATGACAGTCTTATGCTGAGTTTTGTAGACTGGTCGCAATAGTGAATTATCAGTGGTTGCCATTTTTGAAATATTTGGTGCAGTTGTAGATTTAATAAAATCTGGTTGATTTATATCGTCTTCGTGTTCCGTTGTAATATACTCCTCAGTGTTTACGTCACTAACAGTCTCTTGGGTGACTGGCATATCTGTGGTTGCTACTGAATATGTAACGCTTGTAGAAAGTGTGTTAGAGGTGCTTGAAACCTCCTCTTCTTCAGCACAAGATAGTTCTTTAAGCAGGTTTTCTCGTTTCTGTAAAAATAAATAAGAATGTTTATACAAAAAACTATGATACAATGACGGCGCGAAAGATATGTCATACATACCACATTCCCAGTACATTGCACTCTTTTCACGCCAGCCAGCCCACAGTCCGTTGTGAGTTGCACAGCTGCACTCTCTGGTAAATACAGGACGGTCAGTGCAGGTAATGCGCGAACCATGCAGCCTTCATTCCCAAGCGCCCATTGAGGAACTGTAAAAATAACTCATATAAATATACCTCAAATAAATTATCAACATGTCTTGAGGCTTGAAAATTAAATAATTGTTTTACAAAACTCAAAAACTCAAGAAAATCTCATTGAATTTGACTATTGTAAATACACTTTGAATCCATTGAACAAACATGTTAGATTCAACGTAACTTCAGTGGCTATTGCATTTTCAACAAATTCAAATTCTATAAACTAGGTACCTGGCAGTTCACAGATGAACGAAGCTACCATCGGTCCTCCGCAGGCCCTGGCTTCCCAGCGGTAGTCTGCTGCAGGATCAGCAGCCGCACAAAGGGGAGCGGCCCGTGCGTCAGGGGCGGCACTCCAGTAACCATCGCCACTCAGACCGCGGTAATCCCTGATATACAAAATATGATATTGCGTATTGTTCTTTTAGCTTTGATTTTGTGGTACGTAATTTCAAGATTGATAGGTTTAATTAGGTTTATAATCACTACATAGTATAAAACAAAATCGCTTTCTCTGTCCCTATGCCCATATGTATGCTTAAATCTTTAAAACTACGCAACAGATTTTGATGCAGTTTTTTTAATAGATAGAGTGATTCAAGAGGAAGGTTTTTATAGGGCATGCCCCATAAGGGGCATGGGCGGCATGACTATAAAAAAATATTGATCTGTTAGCATAAATAAAGCATAAATTAAGTCTATGGGAATCGTATAGTTAATATTATAAGTAGTTGGTATGTTGAGAATACATACCAAAACCATTATCACTAGTCATTACAAGATTTACATAACAATTCCCCAGCACTGCATCGTTGAAGACAGGACTAACCGCATTAGCGTTAAGCCGTACTCTACATGTAATATACACCCTGTATAGCGATCTCGAAGCTCATGAATTAAACAGGCTGTACGTACGTCCAAGTAAAGTCCCCATCGGGATTACTGCGGATGAGGCCAACCCACACCGCACTAGAGATGTCCAATTCCTTAAGGTACGCCCTTACTGCGTCGTATTGCGCTGTCGTATCAACTGAAACAACGGAGAAAAATTTTAACTTTAAGTTATAAGCTAAATGAATAAAATCAATTTCATGGCTTTTTGCATGTCTTCGCACCACTTTGTGGCTGATATAAAAAAATTACACCAATAATGAAAAAAAGAATATTTAATATAGTACAGTAAGTATAGCACGGAATCATCTTAATTTTCAGTCAATCACGTGATTCACGCCTGCAATGTCCTAACCAAACTGAAAGGAAACAAATAAACAAAGTCCAGGGAATCGAACCCTCGACCCCTGGATCTACAAGCAAACGCCTTAACCACTGGACCACGGAGGCAGTAAAGGTTAATTGTATGTACTCGTAGGCGGCCATTTTCATAATATAAAACGTAGAATATGCAAATATAGCGGTAGCTAATAATTGCAGCCAGTTTAATGTAAACTGGAAAGCCCAACTCGCGAGGCGCATCTGTCTGAAAACTAACTTATTTATAATTTAGGTTCTTAGTTTTCTCGGCATGCCTGGAAATCTATTGTTTTCTCTAGTAAGCTATGATAAATGTATCCGCATACACTTGGATTTTTTTGTATGTATGCATCATAGACATAGACAGCAGTTTCGAAATTTATATTTAATTTGTCACTATAATAATTGAATATGCTTATATTTACATTATTTCCCATTGTCACGGACTAAACCTGACACAATCTTGCTTAAAGATGTTTATTACTCAATCTAAAAATGGCGGATACGGAATAAATTTCACAGATACTTATAGGTTATGTTTCCGCTTGGTTCGCGCACGAATATGCTACATAATAATAGTTTGTCTATTGTGTCTGAATTCCGGGGCCGAAAGGCGTTTGAAAATAAACACAGATTTTTTTACCGTGATATAAGGTTGCTTTACGCTAGCGGAGCCGTAAGCAGCAGCTTGATGTAAGTAGTCGTTAAATATACAAACAGTACTCTACCTAAAACTCCTTATATACTCGTATGTCAATAAACACAAATCCCGAAGTGGTCCCACAAACCGCGGTAATACTTGTTAGGTAGGTATACATCGCTGAGTATAGACACAGTTATAATAAGGTTCCTACATAACCAATACACTTGATTAAAAATAAAGTCTGTCATAACCGATTAGGTGTGACAAAGGCTAATTATTTTCTAGAAAAACATCTCATTAAGAAGAATCTATGATTCTTTCCGGAGCTGAAAAGCAAACATTTATTTTATTGTTTTAGTTATCAGTATCAGACAGAGACTGAAGTAGTTTTTTTTTTGTGTACATATTTTTTTTTTTACCTTTACAAATAAGTTTACAAAGACATGAAGAAGAACACAAGAAGATGACAAAAAAATTGATAATTCAGAGAAGTATGAAGACATTGTAAGGCTACTCAGCCTATAATTCCTAATCAGGAATAAGCACTGAAATAAAATATCGCATAGAAGAAAATTCTCTTTACAACGGTACGTGCCCTGTCTGATATAATACAAATATACTTTTAACGTAAAAGTGTCGAATAAAACTGTATCTCCGGCAGATTTATATGGTATCGACATAACGGTTCAACGAAAAATGGGAATTCCTTGCAGTTTTCTCGATAAAGCTTCGAAATAAGTAGAGTAAATGGAAAATCGCAATTCATGTCCGGTGAATGCTCACATAGTATAACCTTACTATAAATAAGGAGGGTTTAGCAGAGTACTAATTTTTTTTTTTTTTTGCTTATTATCCTATACTTAAGACCGATTTGCAAGTTATTAAAACCATAATATATTATAATTACTATATAAGGTGGACACAAATCAACTGCAAATATTTTAAAGGTAGATTCAGAACAACTTTTCCAAGCAAACTTATATTAAAATACGATTTCTTTTCACTCTCCATACTAAGAGTTACTAACAAAGTCCTTTAGACAGACATTAAGTCTGCCTATTGATAGCCTAGTGATATACAAAATTTATGTTATACAATAAAAATTAAACAACAAAAGTCTCGCTTGAAAATTTTAAATTTTGGCTCTACCAACTTTGCAGAAATGAACTCATGCACTCTCCAGATACTTCAACTGAATAGACAAGGCTGTTTGCGTGTCACTTCTTTGCACTCGTTATTTTGCAATTTACTCGTAGTGCAGTTTCATTCGATTATTCTGTAAAGAGTTTCTGTTGTGGTCCGATTT
Organism: Apomyelois bistriatella; assembly: GCA_947044815.1. Taxonomy (NCBI): domain Eukaryota; kingdom Metazoa; phylum Arthropoda; class Insecta; order Lepidoptera; family Pyralidae; genus Apomyelois; species Apomyelois bistriatella. The sequence continues at coordinate 4,526,946 of OX345688.1, forward strand.
ATTTTTTCTGTTTACGTCATCTGGCTTATGACGGGACCCCGGGATATGCTTGCTCATGACAGATTATATTTGCGGGTACGGTCGGTGGAAGTTATTTATTATCTTAGTTAATGTTTGCTATATTAATTATTTCTTTTATATTATATGTAGATTAATCTTAATTATAAGAGGAAAAATGTAGAGCAAGTACGCTAACTCAGTGGTAGAGATGCGCAATTGAGGTTACTAGGAGTCACGTTATTAATTATAAAAAGCTATGACACTTTCTTTGGATCTAAGTACTTTTATTTGAAGAAATATGCATTATAATAATTTTGACAAAAATAAACTTGTTATAGAAATAGAAAATAAATTAGCTTATCTTCAGCTACTCCACCAACAGATTAATCAATGTACCATGTTGAATTCAACCTAACTAAGTACACTCAATAAATTATTACCATCAACGTTAAGTAATCGCTAAATTCCCCATTCAAACGGGCGTGCTACAATCGCGGCTGATTGACAGGCCATTTCAGGTGTCAAATAACACCAGGAACTACGCTTTCAGGGTTGGCACAAGAAGGAAATTTGCGTTACCGCGGCGAGGCGGGAAGCCGACAAGTCGGTCGTATTCAAATTGACGTCATTAAGTCAGGCACACGCCGCGAAAGCGCCCTCAGAAATGAGTAGGTATTTGCCAACGGAGCCTTGACATGTCAACCCTGTAGCTGAAGTTTACCTCTATGTTATATAATATATATTGTCTAGTTTGCGATACTCGTTGAGGCTAATTTTGCAATTATGATGGTCTATCTGGTGTCATTCAATTTAATCATAGATTAAAAAAAAATTCTAAGCGCGCGATTTCCTAATTCTATTCTATATTGTTGTCCTGCCCTTTTTCTACCTCTACCCTACCCAACACCTACCTTACACCTACCCCACACCTACCCCACACCTACCCTACATCTACCCTACACCTGCCGCACACCTACCGTACACCTACCGTACACCTACCGTACACCTACCGTACACCTACCGTACACCTACCGTACACCTACCGTACCCTACACCTACCGTACACCTACCCTACCTTACACCCTTTTGTATGGAAAATGTTTATTTTTTATTTTTATTTTTTTCATCTTTTTCCAATGTTTTTAAGATGTATTCTGCTATTCGGGGCGAAGACAAATCCAACGAATCAATAACCATGAAAATTGGTTCAGCAGATATACAATAATTGATCTTTATTTTGTCAATTCTGTCATTGTTTGAGAAATAGATGGGACGGGAGCTGTTTTATGCATAAACCTAGCGATAGTACTAGTTCCTTCTTACATACTCATTGAGTATGCTAGTGGCTATAACTGAACGTGAGATCATGTGTACCACGATCAGCCTTTTAGCGATCGGCCCACGACATGTACTTAAACGTACCAGAGAACTATAATTTAACAAAGCTTACGGAAAAATCTAATTTCTGCCTGTTTTCCTCATACCACTTCGTATCAAGTGATCAAGTGCAATTTCATTAAGGGAAACGTCTCTAAGATTACACCCAGTGTAGCAACCAGTAGCGTATTGATTGGTCTTTAAGTCTATTGAGAGAGGGCGAAAGAAAAAGGCTCAATCCTTTCAGAACTCATAACAAAGAAGGATTAACTGAGGCTTTAATAACACATTGTATTGCTATTGCTTCGTTTAATAACTTACAATAGCTATGAGATGAGTATTATCAAAGATATCCTTTACGAACCATACAGAAAGGGACTTTATGTTTATTTAGAAATCTTTCTTCAAGATGTTATTTACTAAATTAATTCATATCGTGTGTTTTATTGTTAATTTGTAATCAAACGATTAGGTAATTAGTGCCTGCAATGTCCTAGTAGACTGGACACAACTTGTCAGATATGCTTTCAGTGGGATACGAACCCATACGGGCCACGGTGGCAGTCTAAGTTAATTAAATTAGGTACTAATCTTCTAGTAAGTGTCTTGGTTTTTTAAATTCAGTCTATCAAAAACATGAAATAAACCTAACGTACCTATATTAACTGAATTAATTTCCAATTTAACAACTGATTGATTAGGGATAAATATACGTATAAGTATCTAGTCTAATTGGTTACCTAATGTGTCGAATAATGAACACATCACGCGCATTACTTGCTACATCATGCATTGAACTATGAACACGAGTAATCTTCGAAACTTGCCTCAGAAACAATTGCGCTTGTGTTAACAGCTCACTTGGTAAACTTCTAGATGAAAATTATAAAAATATCTCATCTTAGATATAGCCAACGGTGTTGGCAGGGAGCCAAACACCGCACGAAGCCTGGGAAAACTCTAGGGAACCGCCAAGTCAATATTTGTGATGCCATTTAACTGTCCCACCCTCCCGCGCTCTATTTTATTGCTTGCTTATCTCGTTTGACTTATGTAGGTGCCTGAATATTGCGCAATTACCTTTACCGGAGAGGATTCAATTTGGGGAATTTATACAGTGTTTTTTTTTATATTAAAGTCTAAAAACGTTTATATATATAGTAGTAGTAATATAGTAGTAGTAGTAGTTTTATAATGATATTTTAACCAGAAAATAAAAACTTAAAGGTTTCTCTGTAATAAAGAAAAGTTTATTTATAAACATAACAGTTATAATCTATAGGTGATACAAACTTAAGTGAACAAAAACATCATCTTACCTGTAATAAAGAAACTACATTTAAAGCCTTTATTTCAGGTATTCAAACTAACTAATAAAGGATACAATTATTTAACTTTTATATCTGAATTCCCATATTTTTAAATTATATGTCACCATGATATTATGTCTAATCATTCAAAATATTGTCGATGACTCCGCAAGGAGAATTAAAGAAAAGGTTTTCTTTACATATATATATATATGTTTATTGCTTGCATTCAAAATTATATTGCTTCGGAGCCCGGAGTCGGTATAAAGATATTAGTGATTTTTATGCCTGCTTGATTCTCCTTCTCGATAATATTATTTAACAAAACACGTTTTGCGGACACCCAAAGTAGGTAGGTAACGCTAGTTTTACGCTCCATATAAATTTACGACTCGTTTCACTCAAATTACTTAGGTCCGACACATCAAGGTATTAGTATGGCTTCTTCTATACTACGTATTATAATATGAAACTCAAACATGTCAGTCATCCACCTAGTCTTAAAATGTAATCGTACCTGAAATAAACATATTATTTTAACTACTAATGTAACACATACTTGTGTAATGCATATATAATGTCCTGTCCTATATGACCTGTCATTGTTTTAAAGGGTTAAAACAGGGATTATAAAGATAAACAGGTTGCCAAAATACCCATTAGCATAAGTTAAGTTCATAAAATCTGTTTGGTCCTAAGGTTTGACTGACACACTATTGATTTTTTTAAATGTTTAAATAATAATAAATTAGTGGCATACTCGTAGTTACCAAGTACCCAAAACTTCAACGTTTTATTTTAATCTCCAAAACATCGAGCAGATCTGACAGGAGATCGTTAATTATATAGTAATTGCTCCCGACCGTGTGTCGTTCCCGCGGGATCCCCGTAATTGCCTGGATTCCCGTAATGAGATAATGTGAAACAACAGATTCATTTACAGTAAACCAGACCTGTATTTGATACAAAATTTTGTTTGGGGAAGATTTAGGGACATAGCGACCGAATACTGATAGTATTTGATGTTTTGCTACATATGTCACAAACTAAGCTGTCTCTTCGCATTGCCTCCGTATTATCGACCCAGTACACAGCGGTGTCAGTTTTTCGAAAACGGCATGATATTTCTCTCTTGACTTTATAATGTTACAGAAAGATTGGTAAATTTTGGCACTTTCAATCGTTCGTATTTAAAAAATAATAGAAAGATACTTAGGTACTTAAAAGATTTTTTCGCATTAGAAATCCACATAATATAAATGTATTAAAAAATTAACAATCTCTGTAGCCACATTAGGTACGGTAGTGTGAATATTTATATCAGTGACGTTATATGAAAAGTTGCCGGACTAATTTCCTCGGGAAATACGCAAGCCATCCTTCATATTTAGGTAAATAAGGAATAAGGAAATTCATAATCCACATTTAGCCCGGGGGACCCTATAACTACAGTTCGTGCCATTGTGGCTCTGTCATTCGTTTTACCGCATATTACACCACATCCGTCGACTATATGTATATATCAAATAGCTGTGGAGAGGGAACGGAGGATTTATTAAGTAAAGACTGTAGTAACCTATGTAGATTTATATAAAATTTGTCTGTAGCACATTTTCCGTACTGAATGGAAATTATTTATTCTTAATAAAGCATATTCCAATCACTAATTTGACGTCATTCGTTACTCATCTTAAGTTAATCACAAATTGCAAAGCGCAAGTCAAAACTTAGATGAACGAATTTAAATCTGCGTGTTACATAGATTAAAGAATTTGCCTACTGCGCGCGATTCCAAATTCTTAGGCGTGTCATGTGTATCTATCTGTTCTTTTTTTGACGTTAATATAAAATTGTAATGGATTCCAGTTACGATTTCTACTTATTAAGCACTGATGGTGTATTATGAAACCTTAGTATACTAATGTAGTTTCATTAACCGACTTCAAAAAAGGGTGGAGGTTATCAATTAGTCGGAATGTTATTTTATGTCCAAACTGGGTCGATTTGAAAAATTATTTTTTTGTTTTTATCAACCCTAACTCCGTCATTTAGAATTAGATACCCTAAAATTTTCAGTCGTAATCCAAACACGTTTACGATTTCTTTAGTCGCAAATATGGAAATCTAATACAAAATCCGTCAAATTGTATCTAATCCCGCAAACCACATTCTAGATTGCGGTAAATACGAAATCAGGAAACTCATACTAGATCGCTCCGAATGGACCGGGGCTGCCGCAATTTACCCTCCGGATCCCTCTAACTACATTTCGTGTCATTTGTAGATACACCGACACTCGCCGACGGTACTATGCGTTTAGCAGTTATGGCACAACGTAGCTTTAGTACGTGTAGTAATATCAGCACTACAATATAGTTATTATGGGTTTGTGTGCACTATGTGGTGTTATTGGAACGTAAAGTTTCGGTTTTATACCTAAATGTATGTTAAATCTTTATCGTAGACAACAGACGCAAGTAACTGTATACAAGGATACTCGTATATAATATCTCTCTAAAATTTTATGTTTGTTAGATTAAGCCTAGACTAGCTGATCATCGCGTCTCTACTTGATTTATTATGCCAAAAAGTTTCCCTATACTTCTCCGGGGCTAAAAATATGTCCAAATCAAATTTCATTTAAATCAATTTACCCGTTTATGCGTGAAAATTAAAGCGTGCTTAACCTAATTTAGTAAAATATTATTTTGCATGGTTAAATTTCATAAGATTATTATTAGTTTCGTGTCTAAGTATTGAGCTCTGTTACTTCTGTATAAAATGTAGAGACAAAGAATAATGACTAATAATTTTGAACACAAGCCTTTGAGGATCAATACATGAGTTCCACTTGCAGAAGTTAAGCAGCCATCGAGACACGTAGCTAGAAGTAAATCGATGCATCGCGTCGAATCCAGATCAACCGCACTTCAATCACAGCTAAATAAAAATAACTCTTTCCACAAAAGTTACAAAGATCAAAATTCAATAGCAGTATCGTCAAGTGGTTTCACCAGAACGTCACGTCGTCGTCGTGCCGTACGTCGTTGATTGGATATTTTATGACTTGTGACGATACTGTTTGTTCTTTGTTCTCAAAAACACGTAGCGACCTAAAAAGTTGATTCCAGTATTATAAAGGTTGTCTTCTTAAGAGCGCTTCGTTGAACCTTTCATCTACAAACCCCACGCTGTCATTAGGTTTATTAGTGCACTTATGAGCTAAGGCTTGAGCAAGTTAGTCTTCATCATCATTTCAGCTGCAGGCTGTCCACAGCTGGACACTGGCCTGTCCCCACGAATTTCCAAAATGACCGGTTGGATGCATACAGCGCCTGCCTGCGACCTTCGTCAGGTCATCTGACCATCTGGTCGGTGGGTGTCCGATGCTGCGTTTACCAGTACGTGTTCGCCATTCGAGAACCTTTCTGCCCAAAGCCAAATTTCGAGCAAGTTAGTGATTACAGTAAATTGGTTCGGGGTTGTTAGAAAATGGTATCAGAATTTGTTATCAAACCTGATGTAATATTGTGCTAATTATTATAACTTAAAACTAACTTAACGTTTGAGAATTTAAAAAAATCGTAAAAAAGATTCGTCATTTGATAAATCCATTCATCATCTTTTTTCTTACATTCCAAAATTAATTTAGACAACGTAATCCATAGATATAAAAAATTTTGCAGAGACCACACCAGATTTCCTAATTCTATGACGTAATTAATAGTAAAACTACTTCAGGACCATGGCAGTGGGAAATAAATTCTAAATCTTGATCAGATACTTGATATCAAGTGATATCATTTGTCCTAAGAAGTGTGTGTCGACGCAGCAATATTTACTTTAGCAAAAATTATAAAAATGTTTTCTTCGTTAAGCTTTTCTTCGCAAATTGCAGAAAAAATACAGCAAATAATTATGTTACTACATATATCCTCAATTTATTTCTAAATTATAAATGACGATTAGGAATAGTATACACAGAATAAAAAAATATATATATACGTATAAATTTCTACAAAGCCGGTATCCCATAGTAAAGTATCGAACATTGCTGAGAAATAAGAGCTACTTTGGTTTGTCACTCAGCCAGAAATTTGAAGGCAAGCCGAATTAAACTTTTCTTACAAAATTCGCTGGATCGTTTTTTATTCCGGCGCCTGTTAATCCCTTGATTGCCCCATTTATTTTTTATACAGCTTTTGGGTATGTTAACTCTCTTTTATTTCGAAGTATTACGGTTAATGTCTTGATAGATTTATCACCAATTTGCGTGAAAGGACTTTTCATAGAAATTATGGACTTAATTACTTACTTTTTTTTTAATTTAATTCTTTTCTTTTCTTTCTAAATTATCATGTTTTGGGAGAACTGGTTTAAAATAATTATAATGTTAAATCTTAGTTAGCCCAATCTAAGTAGTTAGAAGAAATATAAATTAACTTCTTCTAAATAGCGATAGTAACTGGGACTAACGGCTGTCCATGCCTTTGAAATGATGGAGGAACTCATGATAACATGTCATAAGTGGTAGTGGTCAATCCAAGTCTTGAACACATCCTTGGTTAGTTTGTTTACTCGTTGATGACACACTCATACAAACTGGGTGTCGATTCTGCTAACATTAAATCACAATCGTGTCAAAATAGTGTTTCAATTGTCGTGCTTTTTTACACACTAGTTACAATAAATGTATTTTTTTTTATATCACTGCTGATGGTCACACCACACACTACATTTACATCACATCATACTGTCATAACTCTTGTAAATAGTGTGTAAAAAGCACTACTATTGAAACACTATTTTGATACGATTTTGACTTAACGTTAGCAGAATCGACGCCCTGGTAGTGTGACTATTGATCATTATTCTCTCGGTCAGTTCGACTTTAATAATATTCGATTTATTGTATAGTTATTTGAATACATATGTACTTACCTTCTTATATCGCATTCATACTATTGAGTAGGCAAAAAGGCATATGGCCCACCTCTGTCGGAAAGCTGTAAACATAGTCTAGACGCCTGTAGCACAAGGAATAAAACGCGCGTATTGCCCACCTTGTATTAATTGGTTAAATCGATTCAAAAAAGTCAAGGTTTGTCACTAGTTTATAAAATTCATAGAGATCGATTTTAAAATCAAAACTCAATCTAAACTCCAATTACTTGGAGCGACATAGTCGATCTATCACAGAGTGAAATCCCTACAAAGCTTTCAATTTAGTGCCAATTTATTAGCTGCAAGATACTTGCAATTTATTATGCATTGAAAATGTTAAGCCTTCGGAGGATAAAATAATAATCTGAATCTGCTATTTCAATATTGAAAATATACATTCTATAAAACTGAATAAATTCAATTACGATTTATCATCACTATTATAATGAGATTCTCCGACAAGCTCAAAATTCCAAAAGTAACGCATCTATAAACATTTAAACACATCGAATATTTGTTGTAAAATAATGGAAAGTTCTACGTTTAAACAAACATACAGTTAAGTTTTCTGAGTATTATAGTGATAGTAGTATTTCTTCAAACAGTAGAAGTTTTTAAAAAATAAGTTTAAATTTATAACAGATTTATGACATTTCAGACAATAGAAAAAAAAACAATTTGTGAACCTGAAAAAAATTTTGCTTAGCTCTATATACAAGTACTTATAAATATCTACTGTGTTCCCCAGTTGGTAAGAACAAGATTGAAAGTAAACAGAAGTGTTGAGAAAATGTCACACGAACCGCGTTCAAAAGACTGCATGGATAGAATCAATATTGGTTCGAAGACGGCGAGAAATTTAGCAATCAATGCATTTCTGGAAACTTATTCAAAGAAATGTGGATTTCTCAATAAGAATATATTTGGAAGTTTGGACATAATTGTTCAAAGACTCTTGTTTCTCGATATATTACGGTACATCTTTGGGGTCTACCAGCGTAGAAATCAAATAGTGAAAATTCCTCGAATAGCAAAGCTGGAACCGGAGTAAGTCTCTACATAGATTACAATTGTGTTATCAAACAAGTGACAACGAATATGTTAAATTACAAATTTTTCCGCTTTCCTGGCTAAATTATTTAACTACTTTGAAGTTTATTATGAGCATATATTGACCGTTGGGGAATAAGCCAATATATAGCGTCGTCGTGATATTGTAATTATGAAAATTACGGCAGTATTTATAAAAACCAGTCCAGATATGATAAAATACAATGCACAAAGTAGAACTCCAACCTCACTTAATTCATTCATAACTTGGCAATTTAAGATTAAGTTAAAACTTTTTAGTCTGCTGGAAGAGATTTCTTTAGAAATAAGCAGGACTCTTGTACTAATGTTTTCTACTATTTTTATCCTTTAGGTATATGTTCTTTTGTTCATGAATTTAATAAATAATTGTTTATAAATACTAGAAATCGCTTTAAAACATGAAAAATTAACTTCCAATTCCGACGTCCAATATTCGCTAACGTGCGATTCATTTATTTTTCAGGCCAGTTAAAAAAATGTCGTTAGGGGTTCGCAATAAAGCCAGGGCGTGCTGCAACATGACTCGGTTTATGTCGAGCCGGTCCGGCCGACGGACTGACAATGACTCGGGCCGAAATACCGGATGGAAACAATACTGCTTCTTAATTGCTGTCAACTGTTCACGGATATTATTTATTTTATTATTTCTTTATTAGCTTCCGCCAGCGACTTCTCTACGAGTTGACAGCGGGGTGGTGATACCCTTAAATGGATATCATGAGCGTCAATGGACCATGGTTACTAAGGCTATTTTTAAGCTAAAAACATTTTTATTATTTTCATGATATTAGGTAGTACACGAGTTACTAAAGGCAATAAGTGGTAATATGCAAATATAATATATACCTAAATATTAGATATAAATGATATTTCAGAATATCTAACAAAACTTCCTCTAAAAGCAACCACGTTAGCAAACATCCAAACAAATGATTTATCCTGTTTGGTCTCAAAGAATAAGAAGGATCAAAGAATATATCTACGTTTTCTATATCTGCGTGAAATGTAAGAAGTTTTGTATCCGATCAAATTTCTATGTTACATATTAAGGCTTTTTCTATGAGTAATAAGAAACTCTTTGAAGGTATCACCTCCAGGTGATCTTAGCTGTAAGACGATACGATAAAGGTAATCCGACCAATTTACATAACGCCTCTCAAGCAGGGTCGGACCGAATTCAGGGCTTATTCTACCCTTACATTAGATAACGGGGGATTGTTGTTTACACAGAATCGATATTCAAAACAATTGTTCTTACATCCAATAAAAGTTTCTAATTTTGAACTAGCTTAATACTCGTATTACTTTCTATCGATGGTTTCTCTTCGTCCTGCTTTTTACACAGCTGACCAAAAAAAAAAAAATGTTGTTTTATTAATGCATGTATGTATGTGTTTCTTTTTTACACCATAAGCTTTGAACGGCTTATTAGATATAGATGTAATAAAAGGTATATTTTAGAAATAGGCTATCTGCCGTAATAATTTTGAATAGGTATGTCAAAACTAATTGGCGAATGCTACGTTTTAGCGTTAGCGTACAACAAACAGAGCTGCGGGAAACAGCTTGTAGAAAATAAAGATGAAGTTTATTAACTGATCAATTGTTTAATGGATGGATTTATTCACTTCACACTAGGGCGGGCATGCATCGAGGATGCGCCTCATTTCACACTGGCGATGCGTCGGTTCGTCAAGCAATTATGGGAACGTCCTATTTTTGTTAAGGCTTTGTGGTGCTGCAGAAATAAATCGCTTTATATTAAAATATTTTTGCTTTTATTCTATCATAAAATTATTGAGTTGGATATCATAAAAACAAATTATTTGGCCTCATTCATAAAAAAATTCACAGATTTTTTCTGATTGAAAGATGTTACGTATTTAAAAATACAAATAATCTGGTTATCATTGTTTATATAATCAAACAGAAAATATTGCTTAAATGATAAATCCGCCGTTATACCTTTCATTAAAAGTTAGCCATTTTTTTAGTATATTAATGGTTAATGATAAAAAATAGACAATCCAGCGAACGTCACTAAACTTCAGTAGCATCTCACATGCTCTGAAACCGCAATTCATATTAATCAAAGAGACGTTGCCTTTCCAAACATACCAGCTTTTTATACGGCCTGAACGTATTCTCCTATGATTGATGGGTGTGTTTATGCTGTTTCGGCTTGTATTATCTATAAAGTGAACCCTAACACAGTAACAATGCGGGCCATGATGGATTATGGGCTCATAAAAATCTTGTGGTTTTAGGAAAATGTGTGGTAAGTTCAGAGTTCAATAGGGAAAGAAAACAATATCGCTTATATATTTTCTTTATATGTAGTTATTTCTATGGTAACTTTAGTTATATAGTAAGGTGTTCATTTATTTTTGTGAGATAAAAGCCTCATAGGTACTTCGTCTCCGTAGAGTTCAAAATAATTTACCATTAAATATTAATTAAACAAATTACTTCAAACAGAAATCGAATCAATTTATATATTACTATTATATTTTACTAGTACCTAACTTGTTGTAGTTGCTTGCACTGCGCTTTCGTGGAATTTTTTCTTCATCCTTGAGAGGAAGTGTCAGTTTTTTAAGCTTCGGGCTGAAGGCATCTAAATAAATTTCGTAATCAATATCTGGATTGGTCAGAATCGGTATTGAAACATTTATGTTCATACAAACCTGTGATACAAACATAGATTTATCTAAGAAATGAAAATAGTAGATATCAATTTGGAATCTATATTGATATCATTAAGTATTTAAAAATTTTCATGTTGTTAGAAAATCTAATCCAATTAGTTCATTGACTTTATTTTGGTAGTTAACCGAAATTCACATTAACATCAAAGACAAATTCTAATTTACATTTCAAAATGAATTTCTGAACTATCTATTTTCAGTAGGTTACCATGTTCGTGTCTTTAGAATACCATTTCCATGCAAAGTAGATAAACTTTCGCAGTGTTTCAGGTTACATAACATTATCCTTAACTATAAATAAACTGTAGTTTATTATATTGTTTTATTACTTTGTCATATGAAAATAAATTAATCCAATCTACCACGCTCCCGTGAGACTTTATAAAAATGCTTTTATAACTAATGCTTTAATATTGTAAAGAGCTTTTTTTAGTCACGTCGAAATTTGGAAAACAATACACGTCTTTTTTAATACAAAAAAATCAATTTATTTCATCTGTTGAAGCTGAACAAAAATATTTCTATACTTACGTTTTAAATAGACACTTCAATCTCTATCTAAAGGATTCTTAAACTCCATTTGATAATAAATTACCTTCCATAATAGGTAGTCGTTAAAAGAGCCCGGAGCTCTCCTTGAATCATGCTTGTGAATTAATGAGGTGTAATAAGCCCTATGGCGAGGTGGCGCCGAAACAGCTGCTCTGATGAACGCGGAGTCATTATGTATAAGAAACGATCATATGCACGTCGGCAAACGAATTGATACTAGGGAAAGTAAATATTAAATATTCTTAACATTAAAAAAAAATTAGGATGAAATCCTTACATTAATTACAAAGAAGTACAGTGGGCCACATAGTAAAGTATACCACTTTACTTTTAAACTTACACCTTTAGTACCAGCAGTAGGTACTATCTATAAAAAGAGCAGGAAATTTTTATTTTATACTATTAATATATGTTTCTGTACTATTATTACGATACTAAGCAAACATCTGTGTTATTATTGTACTGGATTCCTCTGAAAGTCAAACAGAAGTTTAATAGGCTTCATCGAGAAACTTGGCCTTTGAAAACTTTGTTCAACGGTATGATCACGTGGCTAAGCTTACGTGGCGTAGGTTTTGAACATCGCTTTGAACTTTGTAATAATTAGTTATTGAGAAATCATAAGAAATATTTTACGTAACACTATGTGTTTATTAAAATTGTTATATTTATTTAAATGTGTTGAAGAAATGAAAAAGGTATCGTATTTTCACAGAACGCGCCCTCCAAAATAATTATATTAACTATAGAATTCATTCGAAATTAGTCTAGCTTGCAAGTTTCTACTATTAAATTGTTCGTCTGTACCTAATTAATAAGATGGTATATACGCAGATCAATTAATATACTACAGGTTTTAATGTGCCATACTACTAACTACAGTGTATATGCGTTCATTAGATATTCATTAAAACGAAAGTAGACCAAAATAGATGAGGATCGATATCGCCACACCTTCGAGGCGAGCGGTCTGCAGTACATAACGCTAATAAAGCCACACCTCACCCTTAGCAAACTAGATTATTACCGGCCGAATGACCAAACGGAAGGCATTCCGCCAATACTAAACAGGCCTGTAAATAAAACTGTTTTTAGAACAGAAAGAAGTACTCAAGGTTGTTTACAGGAGGTATCAAAGGTCCAATTACCACCCGTGGTCTAACCACCATTACTGTTGAGTATTACTACTAGTTTACGTGAGATAGTAGTAACTAGCTGTTGCTCGCGGCTCCCCCGTGTTGGATTCGGTTACCTAGCGCCTAAAAGTAGCCTATGTTTAAATACATCCATACCAAATTTCATCTTAATCGGTACAGCGCTTTAGCCGTGAAAGTATAACAGACAGACAGATGAACAGACACTTTCGCATTTATAATACTAGTATGGATAATCAAGAACCGTTGTAGAGACCTCTACATAAGGTAGAAACAGCACAAGGAAATTTTAATTAGCTTTTAGCAATACCACCCTAAATAAGAGAGCACTACACGTTTTCCCTTTGCAGCATTGCCAACCAATTGTTCATCACTAGCTACTGCGCGGTTTCACCGCTCATGATGTATGCCTTTAACTGCAGAGAAATTACATAATCTATATATATATACTTGTAGCTTTGGAACTTTGGCTTTACAATATTTTTTTTTTTCATTTTTTGCTCGAGTCTCTGGTTTAAAGATCCTCCTTATGCTTTAAACCAAGACTCGAGCAAAAAAAATATAAAAAAATAAAAAATATTGTAAAGCCAAAGTTCCAAAGCTACAAGTGTCAGAACAAACAAACGAATTTTTATCTTTGAATACTCTTAATTGCACCAATCAAATGTAATTAGAGCTTTCAAGAGACTGCTCGTACAGAATCTCATTAATTTTGTATAATTTATTGCATATTTCTGTTTTGTATTCTAATAAATTTAAAAAAATACAGAAAAAAATCTTCTTTGTCTTTCTTAAAAATCTCTTTAAAGTCTCTTTTAATGGCAACCATTTTAAGAAACGACATGGTTTCTCAATTTCCATGTTTGAATGTTAAATAAGTCAATATGGCAACTACCCATGCACGGTGAATCTCGAAAGAGATTATGATTACATCATAATTGCAATGTAAAATGAATCAAAATTGTAATATTATTTGTATTACGTACATAAATAAATAAATAAATAAATATATAAGGACAAATCACACAGATTGAGTTAGCCGCAAAGTAAGTTCTAATACTATAGATACTAACTCAACGATACTATAATTTATAACAAATACATATAATAGATAAACATCAGACCCAGGTCAATCAGAAAAAGATCATTTTTCATCTTGACCTAACCGGGGATCGAACCAGGGACCTCCTGAGTAGCGGTCAGGCATGTTAACCATTACGCCACGGAGGTCGTCAAAAAACATGTGTAGGTATAAATAAATAATCAAAGAACAACACAAAGCCGCTGAAAACGAATATTGAAAAAAAAACTACTAATTTAAGGGTTCACTATATTGTGACACCAAACATATTTAACAATATATGTATAAATAACCGAAAAATACATAATTAATTAAAAGTTCTATTGCCAATGCTCGCTCTCTGGAATCTGTCAAAACATCAGAGCACCGCAGCCGAGGGAGTAAATTGAAAAAGCTTTTGAAAGCCTATCGAGGCCTATATCTACATACATATATGTATTTTCGTATCGACTCAGATCAATGAAATGATTTTGCGATTTTGCAGCCTGTGCAAATACTCTTTCACGTATGTTTCCGGATCGACGATTGAACGAATGGAAAAATGGGAGAATGGGTTGATAGACATCGTACAGTTTTTGGGGCTTACAATTTCGATTTTATTTTCAAAAGCTGAAGGTAGTTTTTTTAAGCTAGTTCGTGTTCGCAACTAAAAATTATATAACTTCATTTATTTAATAAAAATAAAGCAGTTTCAAATTTTCCTACCTGTTCCAAAAATTTTGCTTACCGAATAACATTTAAGCAAAAGTTTAATGTAAGTTTTGCAAAGATTATAAAATAAGACATCAACAATAATCCAAAATATAAATTTTTTTGTAATTTATTTTACTCTAGCTATTAATACGAATTTAATGATATACTTAAATTTAAATCTGTTACATAATTACCTACATCTCTATGGACGACGGAAAGACAGAGAGTCCAATTATGAAACACTTCAAGAAGTATTAGGTTGCCCCTCTATCAATCAAAATCAAGAATAACTTTAGTGCTTCGTCCTCAATTCACGATTTCAAACAAAGTAATACACAGCCTTAATCTTTCCGAAATAGGGCAAGAATTGCGATGTGACATACGAGTACTGTGCGATTAAAAAGTGGGCCAAGTTACCTCCTACTGTGGCTATAGGATTATAATTTTCTGTTAAAACTTAATCTACTTATCATGCAAGAATCAAAACTGTATTTCTATTTTTATGATATAAATAATACAATATTATATATAATAATAAATAATGTATTGTATTGGTGCCTCTTTTTTATATTTTTAAATGTTTTTTTTTATCACATAATTAATATTTAAAAATGTAAAAAAATGAGAGGAAGCTAAATAAAGGAAATAATAATGTATTGAAGAAAAAGACTATCAAGAATGCTTTGAATATTAAAAACTTCCGGATGCACGTGACCACAGCCCTAATGCTAATAACATAAGAAAAAAATTCGCGATGCTTTACAGATTAATTTATTAATGAAAGACGACTTATTGCTCTTTTTAGGCATGTTGCAGGCATATAGTCTGACTAATTGAAAGCGGTTACTGTAGCACAGATAAGTGCGTAACTGACCCTCACGTTCTTATTGAACACCCTGTTTTATTGTCTACCATATTCTCAGCGAATACAGTAGATACGCATGTATATACATTGATAAAATAATTATTTTATAGGAGACTAGCGACCCGCCCCGGCTTCGCATGGGTATAAAAATCTTTCTCTTGAATCACCCCATCTATTAAAAAAACCGCATCAAAATCCGTTGTGTAGTTTGAAAGATTTAAGCATACATGGGGATATAGGGACAGAGAAAGCGACTTGTTTTTATACTATGTAGTGATAGTGATAGTGAAGATACCTTCTACTATAAACGTTTATATATCAGTCACTTTTTCACTTCCAGGATTATCGGACGAGAGCAATGAATTAGCTGCCGTGTAAAGTAATTATCATTGCTTTATATCGAATGTCATGAATTATACATTAGGTTCGTGATTTCCGTTTTGGCAAACTATATTTGGCATTAAAAGCAGAAAAGTCAAGGCTCCGACCTTGCATAAGAAAGTGGCGTAGTTGATAATGCATTTTGTGAACCGGAAAACTGATTGTGCGGCGGACAAGTTTCTCAATTCACATGAAAAATAAAAATATTTTTAATTTTCCATTTATTTCTTGTTTTTCCATATATTTACCATATAATACGCCAAGGTATAGTATAATATAAGTATATGAGGTTTTATGACTTGTTTGAGAATAAGTGTACATCTATCAACAAAGTTTATGTTATATAGAGTAAGTGCCTTTTTATGCCAAATAGGTGACCAGTGTATATTAAACTAAATTAATAAAAAGTTTTATTTCTTTTTTTTTATTTTTATTTTTTATAAATATAAGCAATGTAAATTAACCATCCCATCAAACAACATGGCAGCACTTAGGAAATTCGAGTTCACGATTCAGTTCTTTACGATCTAATAAAAAGAATGTTTTCCAACTTTTTCTCGTCAACAAATTTTACTTACCTTTAAATATTTGAAAAGGGTTTACCTTCATGTTATTTAGAAAACTGGACGCGTTGTATTGTTACTTGCGGTTTTTTTTATTGCGTGTGTGTTTTAGTCAAATAATTCGTTAAAGCGGTCTTTCTCATAATTATACTATGTACTTTAGTAGTAATAAACAAATTAATCTCTCTATACATGTAATATTTTTAATCACTTTCAGTTCTGGTACTGGGTTATGTAGTCTTGTTGTTGTTAGTTATTTAATTTTTTTAGATTCATAATTTAACTTATTTTTAATTTATAATAGCCGTCTACCATATCCAGAAAATATCTATTTTTGTTTTTAAGCTTGACTTATACGAGAAAGGTGTGTTTCGTTCAAAATGATTACGGACTAATGAGAGAGGAGAAGGTTGTGATAATAATATACGAGGTACGAAGGTTCTTAAGTTTACGTAATCTAAGTAAACTGAACCACTACGAGTATTCTGCGACTAGAACTATTGTTCGACGTTGTTGACTTTGCTCTCTTACTACGCAAATCAAAACAAGATTGATTCAACGCCGCAGCACATTTTGTAAGTTTTCAAAGTAAATAATACATTTAATTGAGAGTAAAAGGAAAACATTTACTTCGGAAAATTTCCAATTCTAATCGTTTTCAAAATAAATATAAGCCGCTCGTTTGATTTCAATTTGAAATTCTTCGAGCCCGTCGAACTGAAATAATTTTATCTGATCTCTCGAGGAAATTGATAGTCTGTTTTTAGGTTCGCCTTTATACAAAGATATGTTTGGGTTAAGACTCTGTAGTTTGGTTGAAAGTGATTTTATTTAAGTGATTTTAGCAGCTATATATTAGTTAAACAAACTTAACTAAACCTTGTAAATCCGATTCGGATCATCAGTCAAAAATTCTTATGACTATTTAGAGACCCTTTATCACGAAAAGAAGGATTTTTATCCTGTTCCATTTTGCTCAGACCTCTGAGAACTATACTAACCATCTACAAGATGACATTTAAATCTTGAATTCTACTTTTGAAATTTAAATTGATATCTAATTTTCAAAAGTGAATCATAAGTATTGATATTTAATTTCGACAAGCAAAGGAGACATTCCTTTGCTACTGACTTAAGTAATTTAAATTCAGTGATCTATTTAGTTAATCGTAAAAGTACTTATTACTTCCACGGAATGGTTACATTTATGTTAAAGCCAGAAAATTATTTTATGTACACTTGTTTATTGGAAACTTTACATTAGGAGATATTAGTTTGTGTAAATATTAAAATTTTACTCATGTTTCTAAAAGTTAATAAGCTTAAATAAATATGAACAGTAGAAATTCAATATGAGGAAAGAAGCCAAAATATGTTAATACCATAAAACATTTAATAAAATTACGAGATCATTTTCCCCAAGAAAACATCTATATTCAGATTTCAATGAAAAACAAGCGAAAGTATTACTCCTCAAAATACGTACCGTCATGCTACGCGCTGGTGGAAATCTTGTACCATTAATCATATTTTTTCTTCGGCTTACCATACATACAACTTTGCCTTATACTTTGTAACTTTATACCCAGCTAGATACTCCCTGTACAATATATATGTAAGCCAAAATCGAATATTTCTACGTCAGCTTAGTTTAGTGGTTTACAATAGCTGAAAAGAATTTCGGTAAGTACGAGTACATACCTACTTTTTGTGAATTTGGTAAAATACTTGTAGTACTTACCACTTTTAATTAAGGTTTATATTTTTTAAAGTTTAAGATTTAAAAATAACATACTTAACCTTATATAAAAAAAATACACAAAATTAAAACTTAAACATTAACTTACAAAATTAGAAGTTTATATATATATATATATATAATATCCAATTAGCTGTACCTATAAAAAACCAAGTAAACTCTCAAAACTCTCTTAAATTGGTCTTACATTCGTATCTAATTCTACTGCAGGTAATTTCTCTAGAGGTTTCTTGTCCATAATTTCCTAAGTTTGGCCAGTTCTGAATAATAAAGCTTATTAGCTGCCAATCTTCTTAAGTTCGCAACAAGTAACTTGATGAATCGAGTTCGTTTGTTTCAATTAAGTCAATCTTGAGAATATTGTTACCACTGGAGCAAACAAACAAATAAATTAGGAACGGAAGTTACGTTTCTCTTTCACATCAATTTATTATTTTAGGGAAATATCAGTTGAAAGCAAAACAAACGCAAACGTGAAATGTTTGCTAGTTGAAAATCAATATGAAAATGGTTTAGTTGATTGTCCCTCTAATGTTATGAATTTTTGTATGTAGTTTTTATTTTTAGCGCACGTTTTTTTTAAATTGATTTTTTGTTACTCTTCATTCCATATCAAATGGAATTTAGTCGATTTAAAACACACTAAAGAGAAAAAAAACAGTTATGTTCATTTTTTCTATCCTAACCTAAGCTTTAATTTAACCCTTTCACCAATTTAACTAGACAAATTATATTTTGTTGAAAAAAAAACTCCGCATTTTGCCAATTGTGATGCTTTTATTATGCCCCAGTTACAAGTTCGTCGTTACTACATAAGTAATATGAGACAACTCTATTTGTTGGAATTCACAAATTTCCCAATTGGATTAACCGCGCCGGGTTATCTGTTTGGGATCACGTTTGTTTAGATATAATTTGCTTGCTGTGTTTGATTTCGGTCATTATCTATTAATCTCACTGTAAAAGACGTCCCCAGCTAGTCGGATGTGAATAAATGATGTCCCCGTCGCGCCGGTCCTTTATACATACTTCTGAACTCGCCGCAAACTTTGAATCGTGACCATTCATTATTTAAATCTGACTGGACTTAGAACTGGGATTCGTTTATGTAAATTGATGGTAATACGCCCTGTATTAGATGAGTCCCACCTCCACACTGGCTTTGGGAGTTATTGCGGATTATACCTAATACAAGCCAGATGCGAAAAGCCTAATCATAATTTGTTTCTGTGCAAGTGTACTCGTTTGGATATGGTGGAAAAATAAGAAACCTAGTTTATATTTTTTATGAGTTATGATTATTTAGTTCGAAATAACATCCAAATCAACACATTTATATACAGTAAATTTAAA
This sequence comes from Apomyelois bistriatella, assembly GCA_947044815.1. Lineage (NCBI taxonomy): Eukaryota > Metazoa > Arthropoda > Insecta > Lepidoptera > Pyralidae > Apomyelois > Apomyelois bistriatella. The sequence continues at coordinate 4,546,778 of OX345688.1, forward strand.
TCAATTTGTTTCTCTTAATTGTGTTATTGTGTTATGTTTGATTGTATTGGTTATTATTTATAAACATTTCTGAATCCGAAAAGCAGTGGGCATGTCTTTAGATGCACAATGCACCTTATGTCATGTAAAATTTATGCAAGCAACCTTTTTTTTTTTATTTAGAGGGAGGTATTTAAATTTAGTATTTAAAATCATAGGCGTTTTATTTTTTTTTCATTTCAGACGTTTCTTGCTACGTAAAATGTTCTTTTCTGTATATTTTTCTTGAAATTCGAGAGAAAGATTTCACCCTCTCGATAACCTTTCATAACACGTCGGAATTAGAAAAAACGAAGGACCGTCAAGAACGGAAATCTGCGCGAAACGATATATTCAGTGATATATGGTCGGGTCAGCTGTCCCTCGTCGAGATGTAATGATACAACACCGAATGCTGAAAAAAATGTTCTTTTTTTTATTCGCTTATAAGAACATATTATATTGCAGGCACTCTAACCCGTCTATGAGGTGGTTTGGTCCAATTCTGTTCATTTCTAAGCTAAGTGTTAAGAAACTTAACTTGGCTTCAATACCATAACAAGTCATAAACATGTTTTTCTTCTCAGCTCAACAATTTTAAATACTCAAAATCAAAAAGAACATATTAGAATGCTAAATGAGAATTCTTGTATAAACAACCTGAGGATGTAACTTCAAGACGGAAGTTCTTCTCCACTTGCGCTTTGGAAGTGGTGGTAAACTTCAAATAAGTAACAATTGACGTCAATAAGTCATAAGTATATCCTATATTGAAAATTAACAATTTGAATTTGGTTATAAAATTATATTGATAGTGGTGTAGCCTAGTTAGTCAGAGCCTATATTTGTTTGTTGCTGTCGCAGATCGTAGCAAACTTCGTAGCCCTATTACGACCGGCTACGATGATGTACGCATCAGCAGGTCTGCTACGACGTAGCTTGCTACAACTGATCGTAGCAAATATCGTAGGCTAATTGTAGCTTTGCAGTCTGGTGTCTTACCACCATCTCTTAAAAAACCATTGAGTAAGGGAGATGTTGCCTTACATCATGTATTGCGCTGTCTCTGTTTTAAGAGATGGTAGTAACCCCCCCTGTACCACGAAATTTTACAAAGCAGGCGACTGCGTTGGCGACTTTGTATAACAAATATGTACAGCACCCCTGGCGAATAATAAGGTAACTAAGAAATTCCTTACAAAATCCTACTAAACGTCTGCGTTTATGAAATCTTGTGATAGACGCACTGCTCGTATCTTGCTATAAATAGGTATATATCACGAAAGCAGTTTGGACGATTGGACGCTACTTAACTACGAAGTACCTAACTACAGGGATAAATGATACTCTGTTATTTCATTCTGATTTGAAAATGTTATGTGATATTCTAAAATAAATTTTAATATGCCTAAATAAATAAAATAAAATATAAAAATATATATTATTAAGCAATAACGAGAAATTAAAATCACGATGTGCCACGAAGTCTCTTTTTATATGTGAGCGCTATAAACTAACATAAACAACTTTCTTTAAACTTCGAAAAGCTCTCACACCAGGATGTGAAGTATTAATAGACCTTTATAATCTAAACGATGTAAATTATAGTGTTAATAATAAAGCTATTAATGTAACTTAACCTTTTGGATATATCCTAGGTATAGATTAAATTACGAACCCGATTATACGGCCTAAATATACTTTGTTGGACATCAAAGTGAGACCTTTGGTCAGCAATGGACCGTTAAAACACGCTAACGTTATTAGAGACCAAAACAGGGTGTGTCACCACCACTACTGTGAAATCACAAAGGAATATTATAGTATTCCTTATTACTTATAGGTGAAATGATCAAGCTAACTGCTACTACGGCTCGACTCTACCCTCATAAAACCATCATCGCATTATTCTCAGATTTTATAGTAAGCTATGTTTTAAATCAAGACATGAGCCAAAGTTCAACAAAATCTTATCACTATCTTTTTCTAATTTACTGTGAATATCAACTTTCTGAAAGTCCGTTGCTCAATAAAAGGTTTCTGCAACCAAAAGAATTCAGAAAAAGTTTCAGAAACCTCATCGTGAAGTTGATTTTTAAAGTTAATATTCCGAGTTGGAGTGGCAATTTACACAAGAATTCCATCTGAGGCCGAACTGTTAAGCAAATGCCTGAATAATGTAAGCAGGATGCCTTTCAAAAGAGTTTCAAAGACTTAAGTATCGATAGAATTATTATGCATTCTGCTATTTCATTGATCTTACTTTCCGAGCGCTCTCGGCTTTCATTAGCAACGGAGTAAAGAAAAACATAAACTGCTGTTTGAATTGCAAAGATGGGTGCTCTGTTATTTTTCTATGGAACTCTAAAAGAAAAAGGTTATTAAAATTAATTCCAGATGGAGGATAGAATTCTATAAAACTGCTGTTCTATAACTCTTTCAAAATCTACCCCTTTCGCGAAAAATATACTTATCTTTTTTTTTTAAAAGCTTTTGATAAAAGAACACACATTGAACATAAGCTTATGTTGACACTCCTTAATCGAACCCGATATGTTTTACTTACGGTTTTTAAGTTTTATTTTTACTAGCTACTAATACTACCTATGGATTATATTGTTATCTGATGATAAAATATTTTTTTTAATGACTAAGCAACAATTAGAATATTATAAGCGTCATTTATAAGCAGAGAGAAATATCTATTGTACATCATGTACAAATTAAAGTCGGTTTCTTTAAAAATATTAAAATGTGTCTTTGTCTTTTATAGATGAAATTAAAGCATTGATACCTGATCGTCGATTCTGCTAACGTTAAGTCACAATCGTGTCAAAATAATGTTTCAATTGTAGCGCTTTTTTACACACTAGTTACAAGAAACGTTTATTTTTTTATATCACTGCTGATGGTCACACCCTACTCTACATTAACATCATAATATACTGTCATAATTCTTGTAAATAGTGTGTAAAAAGCACTATAATTGAAACACAATTTTGACACGATTGTGACTTAACGTTAGCAGAATCGACATCCTGTTATTGTAAAATTAACGTTACATGCAAGTAAAAATAACAACAGGAATTACTGAAAACAGCCAGCTTAAACTTCCCACGTTTTACATTGAGGATTTGAGACAGACATGTATTGTGCGCCGGCATTATGTTATTTTTAGTGAAACATGTTGTTCAAACTACGCCCGCAGTGAAATTACAAAAATCGTGACTTGTTAGTATCCACGTACAGTCAACAAAAATAACAAAAGTAACTATTTTTCAATCGTAAATAATCAAATGGGTCGTATGAGTATTTGCGTACTATATTTTATAAAGAAATATGTATTTCAATTTCAAAGTTCAAGATTGTGGCAGGATTATAAGAGACGAGGTAAAGTGTACACTGTTTATTTTCGCGACAACTGAATTAAATTTAATAAACTATACAAAATTAGGACACTCATTCAATCGTATTAGCCAGAAGTGAATAAGATAAATTATTGTTTAAAATTTCTAAATGGTTCCTTGAAAGCATCGCATCTGCTAATTATGGTACGCAACAGACTCTCTCTGTTCATGCATTCAAATGGAATGTATTTAAAGAATGCATTATATAAACATTAATGACCGGAAAATTTGATAAATCGAGTCATATTTTCCGAAAGCTTACCTAAAAGCAAAGAATTTGGAATCGCGCGCGCCAGGCAAATTTTTTTTCAATCTATGCCTAAATGCTTTGATTATGCGCTTTAAAAGCAAGTCAAATATTTTTTTATTTAATGATAACTATTTATGCAATAAAGAGTTTTATATTGTATTATACTTACTTAAAAAGCTTTAAACTTACTTAGGGACCTGGTTATTTGTTATTGTTATTTTTTGTCGACTGTACATTTACTTCGCCTTTTTCCTTGGCAATGCTGTATTTTATGATAATTGAGTTGACGCGAGCCGAGGATATTGTTTCAATGCGGAATTTTACTCTGAACCTTTTTTTGAAAGTGTAACAAATAGCAAGTCTTTATTTTCATTTCCAAAGCAACTTCCTTGTTATCAAATATTCTGGAGATATATGATACTACATGGTCGATTGACTGTGTCACCTACACGAAATAATGATTGCATATATTAAATCTTATGGGATTTAATTTATATAAGAAGCTCTACGTCTACCGAAATTTTGTACGAGTACGACTCGCACTATACTAGTATTATTTTAGTCACAGATCCTGCACACTCTGGTAAATTCGGTTCTATTACATGTATTCTTTAACTTGTAGGCATGTAGAATAGTAATTTATATCAATATTAATTTACCACAACCATTTTACATGGAACGAACGATGGCTCTATCCTTAATACAATTTGAAACTTTTGTAATTAATGTCGATACAAAAGTTATGAGTAAAACCCGTAACCAAATTTTAAGACTAATTGAATGTCTACAGTAAGAGGAATTTCTCATACAAGCTTACTTTTTATCTCACACTAGAGACCCTAGATACGATACGAGATAAATATAAAAGGGAGCCGAGTTGCAGCTCCTCAACCCGTTTTAATTTCCAATAAAGCTAAATCTTTAGAAGGAAATTCCAACGGTGTCGAATTCTTTCGGCATTCCTTACTAATTCCAGCCTTCAATCAGAAAGCGCCTTGTATTACAAAGGGTTTTATTAGATTATTCTGCAGTATTCAGTGTAACACTGGAAACAAAGCAAATATTTCGTCAAAGTAACAGTTCTCTGAGAAGCGGATCAGGTCAAATTGAACACTGAAAGGAATATTTAAATGTCCTTAGCCCAAAAAGGCATATACCTACATACAACAAATGATAAAATGATGGTATGGTAAAGGAAGACTGAATGTCATAAATAATAAGATGTCAATGTAATATCTGACCGAAAAATGGGATCTATGTTTTTTCCTCTCTTTCCGTGGATGTGGCCACAGACCATTAAGGGTTGTAAATAGGTATTCCTTGCACTTTGCCTGGTGGAATCTGCCATCATTATGCCCAAGGTTTTTTTGTGGTTTTTGTCAGCATCCGACCGAAAAGTAGTCTGTGTTAGGAAAGTTTGCGAAAAAAAAAATTAATGTCTCATACTCGTAAAGTAGTGCTTTTCTGATCTGAGTATACAGTGGAAAACCAGATTCTATATTTAAAATTTAAAACTGAATTACCAACACAATATTAATTAGGCACTACTCATGGTTTTACTATTATTAATTTTATAAAAACTTCTTTTTTTACTTTCCTTATATTCGAAATGAAAAGTAGAGTGTTTAACACGGGTAAAAGGAATAATTCCTGCTCGGACTATAGCCTCGTACGTCTAAATACCTCACACAGAAATTATTCCTTTCCTCCCTTGTATAACAATCTATTATAATCGCCGACCCCAAAAGATGATGTTTTAAGAAATACTAAATAAGAAAGTGATGGTCTTTACTTTAGCCAGATACCACACAGCTTCTTATATTCATAACGTTATTATAAATTATTCATTTTATAAAATGTAGCTCCGGAATGAAGGTTGAAGATATAATCTATGTAGCTATCAAGAGCGACCGATACCAAGGGTCTGTCGTTATGGGCAAATAGACCCTTTGCTTATGGGCACATAATGACTGATCAACCACTCACTGGTTACTAACACAAGTTTGTGTAAACCAATGTATTTACATTTTTACAAAAATAATAAATACGACTGTAGCTGATTTTTAGAGTACCACGCGAGATCGTATAATTTTGTGGTGGACTAGCTTCGCATAAGCTTTTTTTATCATACTAAAATCTCAAGATAAAAAATAAGCGTTGTCTAGATATTTCCTTCTGAACAGGCGTTTGGCTAGTATTTTGTCATTGAAAGATGTTCAAACGGTACGTAGATGATACTTTTGTTGTACTCCCTAAAACTCAAGTCTCAGTTTTATTAGATCATTTAAATTCCATTAATAGTAAAATTAAATTCACAATGGAATCTGAGAATAATAATTCTTTAGCTTTCCTTGACATTTTAATAATGAGAAATCCTGACAATAGTATTGGTCACACCGTGTATAGAAAGCCAACCCATACCGATAAATACCTCAATGGAAAATCTCATCATCATCCATGTCAGTTGGCTACCGTAGGCAAATCTTTGTTTCAGAGAGCACAAGGCATCTGTGACACCCACCATCTCAAAGAAGAGCTTCGACGAGTCAAGTCTGTCTTGAGAAGCAACAAACTCAGCCTTCCACACATACGACATAGATGTCGACCCAAGCCACACACAGTTGACCGTTTCCCAGCCATCTTACCTTACATAAAGGGAGTCACAGACAAGATTGGTAACATACTTAGGCGAGCTTCAATCAAGACTTACTACAAGCCGCATAAGAAAATAAACCAACTTTTAAGACCTGTTAAATCCAATATCCCATTGCAAGATGCTGGAGTTTATAAAATTGACTGTGACTGTGGTTTATCATACATTGGGCAAACAAAGAGAAGCATTGGTACCCGTATCAAAGAACATATTGCTGACATGAAACATAGACGCTCAACCAAGTCTGCAGTCTGTGAACACTCACTTGACAAATCCAACCACTACATGCGTTTTGATAATCCTCAAGTCCTTGCAAAAGAAAACAGATTTATACCAAGGATGATACGTGAAGCGATCGAAATTAAAAAACATCCTAATTTCAATAGAGAGGATGGATGGCAAGTACCACCAGCTTGGGACCCAGTTATCAATTTAATAAAATCTCAAACTCATCGGAAGACTACAAGTGTTTTTGATACTGTCAGCCAATACTGTGTGAATCGAAATAGTTTTCAATGATTTATGAGCTATGGTTTTGTATTCTTGTGACATCAGAAACAAATGACACAGACGAATGTCAACTCAGTCTGCCTGCGACCATGAGCTCTGTAAAGTGCTTGAAACGTTAGGTATAAATAAGTAAGCAATAAACGCGATAGAAAACCGTATAAAATAGTTTAATTTAATTGAATCAGATTGTTTTCTAAAATCTATTACGGTCAAAAGTATCGCTATCTCAAATACATTTTTTTTATTCCCCATTTCTTGGTTCCAAATATAGGTATCTACAAAACATATTTGCATTTTGCTATCAAGAGGTACATTTTGCTTGTGATAGCGCTATCTGAGAGTACGGGCCGGGGCGCCATCAACGGTAATGGGGGTCTTGGTCGGATTGCTGTCGATTAGACCTAACAGCCTCGGGGAATATTGAAATGTGCCTAGCCGCAGAGCGTGGAAGAAATAGATATGCGTCTAATCTAAGCGTCATAATTCATGTTTGTAAAATTACAAAATGCTATAGTGGAGATTTAAACTTGTAGCCTATTAGAATGTCACACAGTGTCTAGTAAATAAACTGAAACACTCATCAGTTTTTTTTTTTATAGAAACGATTATAAAAATTTGCAGACATGTTGGTAAGGATACGAAGATTATATGATACCTTTCATTCAGAAAAAGTACTGTTCCTGATGGAAACAAGCGAAACCTCGGATATTATTGTTACTGGAAACAAACCTTTTTGCAAGTAATTACAGCATATTTATTATTAGTACCCGATCACTAAAAGAAAAATCTGATAATTTTAGACGAAGGACGGAGTTTTAATGTTATAAGAAAAAATCGTTATTAAAATTACTTAAAACACAGAATTTATTTGCAAAAAGATTTTTTACTGCGGCGAGAAATGATTTATGAAAAAGTCCTTAAATATTTTATCACATTGCTGACAGAAATGCACAAAACACTTTTTACGGCTACGCAACATGCTACATTTTGCATGAAGCCCGCCATTACCATTTCCCTTTCTCATAGATATGGCTTTTTGTCCAAACAATGACATATACCTCCGAAACCTCTTCATATCCGTCCACTTCCGCGAACTTTCTGATTCGTCCTCCCCTTAATTTTTCGGTACACTGCTCTTACTCGTTTGGGAAATTGGCGGAAAATAACAGGAATAAATAACAATTCTTAATTTTTGTTATATACCTATTTTGGTTCTCGTTGTTATTTACTCCTGCTTGACTAGAAACCTTCTTAAACTCTAGCCATATGAAAACTTACTAACATCATTTCAGGCTGCCTTTTTTTTATTATAAAATCTCAACATTTTCGTTGCTGTAGCCGTAACCGGCTTGAATGTTATATTATGCTATTTTAAATACTTCAGGCACTTCAAACATAAAGTTCAGTATAAGTACAGAGATACCGTAATCAGTATATATTATAGTTATATTTATGTACATTTTATGAGCGTAATATAGATTTTGAAAAGATAATGGAACGTGTTTCTCTCGAAGATTACTTCTTCAACAATAGCAGGGAATGCAGAGTCGTGTCAAAGTGAAATCGTTCAGTCAGAAGAGCTGTTTCAAATTATATGAAGTTATGAAACATTTAAGTCCTAGAATTGTAATCTATTTCACCATTAAAATTCTAAAAACACATATTGAGATATTTTTCAAAAACGCGAGTACCTACTTGCGATTTTAAAAAGTTTTTCATCGGACTTCCCTCAATAATAAAAGTTCTCGATTTGGTTGATTATGTTATATTTTTTATTTCTAAGCTTGTTTCCGTAATTAAGGCTCACCTGAAGAAGAGTGGTTACCACAGCCTATGAACGCCTGCAATATCAAGGATATCACAAGCATGTTGCTCATTTACATTTTAAGATTGTCTTGTTTTTTTTTTTGTTTATAAGATAAAAAAATGAATAATTGTAAATTGGTCAGATATAAATTTAATCACGATTGATGTTGTGTTATATGAAGTAGTTTTAGAGTCAATCGCATCAGTTTTCATTATGTAGTGTTTTTGAACTGCTCCATGGATTGTCATCCGTTTCCAGTGGGAACACATAAGTAGTTATTAAGCTAATCAACTGAATTACTGGTTTAAAGACAATAATTCAAGCCGGTAATGAAACGAATAGAAGCAATATTGTTTTTGGAGAAAAAATAATTGTAATAAGATTGATGTAATAACGCTTGAAAACTCCAAGGTGATTTTAGCCCAGCAATACGACTTAGCCATTCAAAAATGTATGTCCTTTATTTGTTATGTTATTGTAATTGTAAAATAAATAAATGTCACTTTGTCCAAATTACCGTTATAATAGACGAAACATTATCAGGGCTTGTTTAGATAACTAAGTTGAAAAAGCCATTTAAACTTCCTGTAATCTCAGCCCGGACGGCGTTACAGAATTGTTTATAATGATAAATAAAGTCTTAAGTAAAAAGTACACTGCTTAAGATACTCCTGTAATTCTCGGCAAATGAAGAGGCTTCTCTTGTAAACTTTACAAAAGGTATTTAAATAAAAGCTTTCTAAATAATGGCTTAGGCTTTTTCCAAATATACAACATACTTGTTATTTAAAACATAAACTTGTTAAGTTGCGAAACTATATGCATTCGTCTAACAATTTTTTTTTAATAACACTATAATTTGTGTTGATTTGGTATTAATAAAAATTTAAAATATACATTATTTTAAGGAAGAAAAATCACGATTACTTTTTCCTACTAGCTTATAAGCATCCTCTCCAGCAAGTGACAGCTGGTTGACCATAAGAGATCCATTTCTGGAATAAGTCAGCTATTGTACTATTGTTTTATTTTTATGGAAAAGCATTTATGCAAACTTTATTGTACTAAAGAAAAGTGAATACAAAAGTATTCACAGTACAGTAAGTTTAGTACAATAAAGTTATTACAAACAAACAAACTTATAAAACCTCTTGTTTTAGCCAGAGGTTAATAGAAAGTTTTTTTTAACTCACCGGTGACCAGGTTGGCGTGGTGGAATTGGCAGACGGCATCTGCTTCGTACCACGAGATGCGGTCCCTGAAGTAGCGATAGAACACCGGAAACCCTTCCTCTGGCAGCACCCATGTGTTACTGATGTTAACCTGTCAACAAATAATAAATGAATTAATATTTACTCGCTAATTCCCTAGGCTACTATTGTGTGCTACTCCGTAATATCGTTGATGCGTAAGAGCGTGATAAAAAAACTCAGTCTAGCATTTAAAATAATGCTTATGGCACGTATTACTTTTTGTTATTGTACAAAAAAAGAATTGAAATTTAAGTACAGGACGAAACAAAAGGCGGACTTATCCCTGATATTAGTTAGAATTAGAATGTAACCTTTATATTGCTTACAATACAATTTGTCTCATGAACTAAATACTGTCAGCCACAGCTTAAACCGGCAGATTTACGCATAATTTGCAAATTCAAACCCTCTTCAAATGTAAACAATAAATCCATACAAAACAAAGTTCCTTTGACGCCGCCTTGTCTTTGTTTATCATTAGCAAGAAACGTCAGAATACTCGCGAAGCTAACTCCACAAAGACTTTTAAAAGTCGACGGAGAGACCCTTCACAATTTCTATTTGAAATTGCATGCATAAATTCGGAAGACTTAAAGAACAGTATCTTTCAACTTGGCTATTTAATTTTCCGAATGGATTATGGAGCCCTGGAGCGTAAATCAACCAGTTCAATAAAAAGTTGGAATGGAATAAATGGGAAATGGAATTATTCATACAATAGCTGTGTACCCGCGTGGTACTATACGTAGTTATATCGCGGAAAAAGTAGCCTATGTTTGACCCCCAGTCTTAACCATATCCCAAATTTTACCAAATTCGGTACAGCGTTTTGACCATGAAAGCGTAACAAACAGACAGACTTTCGCATTTAAAATATTAGTATGGGTATGGGTAGAATGAAAGTATGGATAAATTAAATAAAATTCCATAAAGGTTTATGAATTTCGTAAAAAATTGCAGGGACTATACAACTTATAAATTTTTATTTTTAATTATTATTAATGGTTAGTGTATTATTCATTTTTTGTTAAAAATAAAGAAATTGTATTTAAAACAAATTGATAGTTAATAAAAAATAACAAATTGATAATTGTTCAATTTCCAATTTTGAATTTATCTAAAATTACAAAGATGAACTGAAAATAAAAAGTTAATATCGGTTCTCAATTTCTATGAAACGTTTGAGGGTTGAAACTAATTTCCTTCAGCCAGCCGGCAACTTCTCCGTTCCTGTTTGATTGAGATAGCTGATTTTCGATTCACTTTATTTTATGGCTAAAACATTTTATTTTTACCTTTTTTAAATGGTAATAGTCATAACTCTATTTAAGTATATGATGTTACTTTGATGTAAAAATTACTTTACCACCTAAATCGTTTTAAGATGAAATGATGAATTAGTTATTTAGGATCTTTTCGTTTTAGGATTTACTAAACTGTTATCATTTAATAAATTTTTATGTGAAAGGTGCAAAAAAGTGTTATTTTATTTTCTCTACGACGAATTTTTTCTAAGGACTGATTTTCCAAAATTCCCACTAAAACGGAGTAGCTGTCAGCTGGTATGACAAAACAACATGTATTTTAATGAATATCTTATGAGTAATGATTTTTAATGTCCTAAATAATTACTCCATATCGATAATTGCTCAATTTCCTAATTGCGTATAGTATACCTATCTACTTTCTTTACTTGATACAAATTTGTTTTTAAAATAGCCAGCTAAATTACAAAATGACTAATGACAATTTAAACCATGCCATACAAAGAATAAGAATATTAAGAAATCTTAACTAAGCTATTCGTCAGGCATCAAATGGAAAGGGATTTTTATTAATTCGACATCTAAAGGGGTAAAAAGGGGTGTCGTAGGGTGATGTGAACAGACATATTTATGTACGAGTATGCTGATACAATAATACAAAGAAAATAAAGATAATTTCTCGAGCAAGATATTTTTTCATAATCCATCGTAAAATATTGAGAGATTTAGTAAAATAACTTACAATTAGAGCATCGACAAATATTATTCTGCAGTTTTATAAAAGAATCTATAATATAATATAAGAATAACTCTTGAATTTAATCACGATTACGAATTATTTACACTTACTTCAAAAAGATGGTTCTTTTGTATTTCGTATTGTTAATTTATTTAATTGTAGTTATTCTTTTTTTTCACATTGAGTAGTTTGCAAGTTTACCTTGCTTATCCTGGTATTTGCGGTACAATTATGCTTCTTCTTCTTCGTCTGAGCGTGTTTCCCGATTGCATCTTCAGCTTACGCTTCAGAGCCTAGGGCACGCTATCGATCATGGTCCTGATGTGGCGGAACTTGTTATTACAATGGAGCGACAGCCATCTGACCTCCGTAACCCTTTTTACAGCGAAACCAGACCCACAGGAACATGACCCGGGTGTGTTAGTGGCACTAACACTGTCAGATTTTTCAATCTGCCTAAAGGCATTTGACATAGCCTTACGACTACCATCTACCGATAACAGTCGGGACCAACGGCTTTTAACGTGCCTTCCAAATCACGGAGAAGCTCAAGATAGAAATGCCACTAATGGCGACCAATCCAAACATGGACGTGCACTCGCCGTCGCTTGACGCGCACTATCTGCCGTCGCTTGTCGCGCTAATCTACCGAGCTCCTCACAATTATGCTTACTTATACGTAATTATTTTATACACTATACTGAAGTTTGGAACTAGCAAAGGAAGTTTGGACAATTTCAGGGACCACTTTCCTGTTTTTGAAACAATAGAGACTTATATTTCTAATCGGCTAAGTTAATTCTGCAATACATATTTGGTACTTTGTTGATACGTACCTAGATTTAAAAGTAAGATAAAAAATCATGTATTTCAGCAAAAAGCATGATTAAGGAAAAATATGCGAACGCGCTCCCGAGAATCTTTTATTTATAGCATAGCATCAACCTTTAAAGAACCCCTACAAAAACAATAGCTCTTTATCTACGGGCCCTCATCACGGCAGCCAGAATAAACAATGGAATCAATCCAGACTCCCTAGAGATGCAATCTTAATCACTCCGATTAAATTCTAAACTGTTTGGCTTTGATTTACTTTCACTTTAAGTTTAATAAATATTTGCCAATAGGTAGTTACAAAGATTGGAGTTTAACTGTGCATATGCTTTTAAAATTCAGTATTTGTGTGTATACATCATCATAAGTTTAAGAGCAAGGCTTTTGTCGGTGGAATTCCTTTCATCTCTGTCTATCATTAGCAAGTTCCTTTATTTCTTGATACGACACGAAGTTATCTGCTTCATATACGTGTAGCTATGCGTCGGTCTACATGAACCCCTACTTCCTTTTATCTTACCTTCAATGATGATTTTCATAAAATCATTGTGTTGTGCACGAAAAATATACAGTTGATAAATAACAAAGTGTACAAACGGTGGACCTACTGAATATACACGATCCCGAATTTTATTATTAAACTTTATTAAAAGTATGTAAGTAATTACCTAGTGCTTTTTTTATAGTCAAACAACATGTTATTTGTTTAGTATTTATAAGTAACTATAATATTAATTAAGTATGCGATTTGTTTTTTTCAAATTAGTATTCAGCTCTGGTCCCGACGGGCTTACAAAGTAGCAAGAACAGGCTGTCCCTGAGTCTTAATTAACAAGTACAAGTCGGTCTCTTAGCGTCGATTGCGTAGCTGTAGAGTTGACAATTCTTTCCGATTCATTAGCTTACAAGTCTAATTTCGTTATGTTTAATTTCTATAAATGTTTATTTTATGATGGTACTTAACTTCATATTATTAATTATGTAAAAAGTTAACGGTAAAAGGTCAGTCGACCCTTTAAATCTTGGTGTGTTATTTATTTATCTTGGGGTTGGTTTAGTTTTTAACACGTTCAGGTAATAATGATAGAGTTAGAAGTTTGTCATATTTTATATATATATATATATATATTTCAAACGCTTATTTTTTGGATCTATTATGACTAGATTATTTGTGAAATTTTGGCCAATAGTGTTTGTATGAAAGATCGATCTTTTCCGTTTTTGTATAGTAAAATATTTAAGACATGTCATGGAAGCGAAGTTAATTTTTAGGTAACATTTGTTTTTTTGTTTTGTTTTTAATCTCCTATCGCGGGTCTACTGGAAGAAATTTCTATAGAAATAAGTAGCACCCTTATACTAAATTTCCTAATTTTAAGTGTCCTATGTTCGTATTTGAACGTGTTGAATGAAGTGTACATGAATTAAATAAATAAAAATAAATATTCTTCTTTCTACGCTATTTCATGGTGCGTCCATAAGAACGCTTTTTATGATCATGTAATTTAAAACATTTTCGATTGTCAAAGAACTATATTTAATAGCTAACCATCACAAATTTATCAATTCCTAACGCATTCTAAGTACAAGCGTCAACATACAACATCTCTAAGAACTACCAACAGCAAAAAAAAATTAATTGAGTTTTTAAAACATGTTCACTTACTATTTAGTAAACGTTTTATATTTTAAATGTGGCAGAAGAAGAATCGTAATTCCAGTACATTTGAATATTTGCATATGTGAATGATTTAAATCTTCAGACTTGTCTTCGACTTACATTAACACTTACAATTTAATCAGAATAATTTATTAATTTAACTGGGATACATACGTAAGTAACGTAAATGAATACTTTGTACGTGATTATATAAATATATTTTCATAATAAATGCTTTTTTACATCATCGTTGACCCGCCAGTACTGTATAAACGAATTTTGCTGATAAATCTTCAATCCACCTAAAATATCGTACAGAATGAGACTTTCAAAAAGTTTTATTGTACCGACAACAAACAGTAACGGCATAAATACTGCATGTGGCACTTCAAGCTACTAAACTTTGTGTCGATCTTAACATTACAACTGAGAGACGACCCAAATAGAAACTACAAACTAAAAGTCATTCTTACCGCTCGTCCTTGTACGGAGGCTAACAGCGCGAAAAGCACGAATGTGTGCCACATTACGATGTCGTAGCGGCGTAGCCGCGTAGCCGTCGTAGAGCGTTGCGGTCGTAGCGACCGTACTTATCTGCCGCGATAGCGTGACTACCGCGCCGACCGTCGCGTGCCGCGCCATCGGCTACGACCCCAACACTCGGTCCTCCGCACATTTTATGTAATGTAAACAATGTATTTGACAATAACATTAAAATAACGATCGACCTTTTTGTTTCATTTTGATATTTAGAGGTCAAGGAGGATTTACGACCTCGAATCGTTATGGTTAATTGTTTTTTTTTAATTATTCAGTAATGACTAAGTAATAAGAAATTCTTAGTATAAATTATTAATTATGTTTATCGAAACTTTATTAAAGAGCTTTTAAGTAGTTGACCGACTTTTACGGGGGGTCAATTGTCTATCCGAGAATAGCCGAACTCGAAACTTCGCAAGTAGCTGGCATACTGGTATGTAGAGTAAGGAAGCCTAAACTAGTTTTAATGGATGTCTGTGGCCGTAACTGTGGAAATAGAAGGAAATTTGAATGCAATTTCAAGTAACGATCGAGAGTTCTAGTTTTGTTTCGGCCAATAAATTCTTCTTGGTAGGGATTCGGGTTCACAAGAATAGCTAGAGAACAATGATAGACGCTTTGACCCATATATCACAGAAGGCTATTATGCTGCGAGTGCCGTAATAAATTTATTTGGCGATCGAAAATGGTTGGAACTTTGGAAAGCGGGATTCGGATGTCATCACAGAATTAAACAAATGTTTCATTATCTGCGCTAATATTTCATTCACAGTGCTTATTTTCATATTCATTCATTACATAGTCGTATCGATTTACCACTTTAAAATACAAAGGTATAGCATATTTATATCATTATCAAAAGGTCAAAAATTTATATATAATGCTTTTCCTGAATGGTTTCATAAGGTTGGAGCCCGCAGCAGCAAACATCTAGAAGACTAGACCCCGGGCACTTGGCAGTCCATCAGTGCTACCAAGGTGCAGATTCAATTGACCTTGCAAATCATTCGATAAACGCGAAACAAACAGAAAAACTAAAAGTACCTACAAAGGCAAAATCCGTAATGCGGGCAAAGCAACATCCCTAGTGCGAGTTCACACGTAGGTGTCCCTTGATTAAAGGGTGGCGGATCAAAGGCGAGACAAAAATACGACCAACTGAAACCTACTGGTTGGACGGTTAATACAACAGAAAGCACTGTAAAGTAAATTTAATTATAAACTTATTTAAATTTAATTTTTCAGCTACCGGAGGGAATGGTAGAACCTATAACGTTACGCAGCAGCCGGCTGTTACTTAGGTATTGAGGCGTTAAAATTCGTAAGTTATCTACCCAAATCATAGAAAAATTTCGCTGCGCGTGAGCGGTATGAGAATTCGATGCACTGTGGTTATCTGTATCGCTCATTGTAAAATATTGAACCGAAGAACTAATTACTTTTGTGGTTGCTGTTGCCTTATTTTTAACTTCACTTCACTACATAGTATAAAACAAAGTCGCTTTCTCTGTCCTTTTGTCCCTTTGTATGCTTCTTGCCCTTTCTTTGTTAAACAACTGAACAAAGTTTTTTTTGCTTTGTGGTTTTCCTCTAGGGTAGTTATTACAGTAGTATCTTTGATTATGTATCTAAACGCCAGTTTTCTCATGCAGTCGAGGCTGCCTCTCATACCATGCGCGCAGATCCTGGCAGCAGGTGCCCAGGCATTCGCCATGTGATGTCTTCATGAGTTTCCTTGAGACATTATTATGACCGATCTTTTATTATGACCGGCTCAATATCAATAATATAGCCGTTTGCCTTTATGAGGTACTTTAAACGTTTTGCTTTAGCTATTAGGTTACAATTGTACATCATGGCTTTCATAATTGTGGCTTGGCTGACACTACCAGCCCCTGCAGCCGGACCACCTCCCCTCACCGCGGCGTCCCCGAGGGCCCTATAAATGGCTCGAGTGGTAGTTGTTCGTCCTCTTTCGCTTGACATCTGCCAGTTGAGTACATTACTGCTTTTCTTACTTCAGTCACCAACTTTGTGCTTGTACTATCCACGACCCTAACTCTCAACTCGAAATAAATAGTACCGTATTAATCAATTTTTTTTTTAATTCTTATCTAGTTCTACTGTATAACAATAACGTTATATAATATCATATCTGTATTTTATTTCTTGGTGCAATAGTGTTTGTTATTGTTGTTGTTTGTTTAGGCATTAGAAGCATTTGTCGGCGTCCTCGCACAGTAAGCCGGAGCGAGGATGATTCAGCAAAGAAACTTGTAAACAACACGTGCACCGGACACCTGACGCCTGACAGCAATTTAGTCCCCGGCCGTTTCTACCCCTCTACTCTAGCCTCACAGATATAAAAGGTGGGCACCCAAACGGATCGGGATACCTTGCGCTTTTGCCGAAAAGGCTGAGTGGCGTCAAGCCCTCGCCTCAAACTGTCCCGCTGTAAATATTAAAGCTCTTAGAAGCTAATATTGTAGGTCCGTCAAAAAAAAAAAAAAAAAAGTCTTGGCTCTGGCGTGGCACGGTGCACATGTTGTACTTAGCTACTGACTTATCCTCGACTCTATAATAATTATTCTCGTGAATAATTATTATTCCCAATAATTAATTATATGTTGTTTAGTACTGTCCCTACAGTTTATACTGATTCTAATCTAACATTTTATGTTATATCATAGTCATTAATAAATAATTGTCTAATAAAAATCAGTATTAATAGTTATACTGTTCTATTATTAATATGTCAGACCCCCTCCCTATATCAGAAGTGGGATCGGATCCACGTTCCCCGCCCATGGTCAGTGACGCAGACCATCAAATGTCCCTCTTTTCTTCTGGTATGGAAGCCATCTTAAAAAAAAAAATTGCCAACAACATGGATGCACGCCATGGCGCTTTATTTCCGCCAGCCATTTTGCTATCTTTTGATCCTGATGAGCCTGAATCTGACATTACCCACTGGTGTGCACTAAGTGAAATGATTTTTAATGAAAAAAAAATTAATGGTGCTGACTTGATAATCGCATTAACCCACTCCCTCAAAGGCCGCGCCGCTACATGTCTTACCAAAATACAACCTGATAAAATTTCTTGGCCTACTATAAAAGACATGCTTTTATCTAAATTTTCGAAACCTATGACAATGCAAGATCACTTTGATAAGGTTATTAAATACCAAATTAAATTAAAGAGAATCCCGCCGAGGCAGGCATTCGTTTATGGCAATTAATAGAAAAAATACCTAATTCTAATTTACCCGAAGATGTTATAACGGGCTTTGTAATTTCAGTATTATCACAATGTGATGATAAAATTCGCCGTGAATTGAACTCTTCTGTCATTAAGGACAAGTATCAACTTTTTCGAACCTTAAGAGGCTTTTCTCTTAAAAGGCGTGATGAAGAACCTTGTTCCTCAGGGATCGACTCCAAGAAATATCGTACACCAACAGCTGCGTACAAAGGCTTCTGCCACTTTTGTGGTAAAATTGGTCATCGTGGTAGCGAGTGCCGTAACGCTCGTAACAAATACCGTTTTAATAATAAAATCTTTACCGCTCCTGTTAAAGCAGATTCAACGAAGACGACCTGCTACATCTGCTCCGACGCCGGCCACATAGCCAGCGCCTGTCCGAAGAACTATAAGAAGAAAGAAGATGTCTCCTCGCGCACCAAGCAGGTCAACCTCTGCACTTCAATAGCTCGTGGCGTTTTGGAGACTAGTGGTATGAAGTTATCATTTATTTTTGATTCTGGGTCAGAATGTAGCCTGATCAGGCAAAATAAAGTAGAATTACTTGTAGGTGAACGATTTCATGAACAAATCATTTTGAAGGGAATTAGTTGCGACAGTATAACTTCTTATTTACAGATTAAGTGTCCAGTAGTTATACAAAATATACAAATAGACGTGACTTTCCATGTTTTACCTGACAACCATTTGAGTGAGGAGATCCTGTTAGGACGTGATATTTTACAAAAAGGGATTTCAGTTGAGATTAATTCTAATTCAATTTCTTTTTTTAAAAAAAACTAAAGTTATAAAAATTCTTGCGTCAAAGTGAATGATACTAAACAGTCATTTGACATTGATACAATTGATACCGACTTAATTGGTAATGACAAAACTATACTTATTAATATATTAAAAAAATATTCCGATAATTTTATTGATACCTTACCCATTACACGTGTTTCAACTGGTAAATTAAAAATAGAACTAATTGATGCAAATAAAAATCTTATTAGTAAAAAAAAAATGGTAGTGATCGTATGTGTTTTGACTATAGAGAATTGAATAGCAATACGCGCCCAGATAATTATCCTCTTCCCTTGATTAGTGATCAAATTGATAAATTACATGGACCAAAATTCTTCAACTATTGATATGGCTTCTGGTCTTCACTAAATTTTAGTTTGCGAAGATTCTATTTAAAAAAACTGCATTCGTTACTCCTACCGGTCATTTTGAATACTTAACTATGCCTTTCGGACTACGAAATGCTCCACAAGTCTTCCAAAGAGCCATTCACTGTGCATTAAAAGAACTAAATGATAGTAAAATTCTTGTTTTTATGGATGACGTACCTTCGGCATCAGAAAGTATTGGTGAGAGCTTAGCTAGACTCGATAATTTGTTAGAAACCCTCGCCAAAGCAGGTTTTTCATTCAATTTTAAGAAATGTTCATTCATGAAAACCCAGATTAAATATTTAGGATATCTGATTTCATCTGGGAAAAAAAGACCAAATCCTAGTAAAATTAAAGCTTTGCAAAAATTGCCAACTCCAAGTACTGTAACACATGTAAGACAACTAATTGGTTTAGCTTCCTATTTTCGTAAATTTATTCCAAATTTTTCAAAATTACTGAAAACTTTATACCCCTTAACGGCTTGGGGTAAAGGTAAAATAACTTGGACTTCTGAACATAACCAAATACTTAAAACTATTAACTATTATACATCTTACAACCGAGCCTGTCCTTAAAATATTTAATCCTGACTTGCCAATAGAACTGAATACTGATGCTAGTAGTAATGGTTATGGAGCAGTTTTAATACAAAAAGCCGATAATTTACCACACGTAATAGCCTATTTTAGTCACCGCACAACTGATGCAGAAAGTCGTTATCACTCGTACGAACTCAAAACCTTTACTGTTTTTACTGATTGCAACTCCTTAAAAGCTTCTCATCCAAATAATATTTGACACCAATAGTTCACAGATGGTGGGCTATTCTGCAATCCTACGACTTTGATGTCATTTACAAGGAAGGGAAAAATATGGCTCATGCCGATTTCCTCTCTCGCAATTTTTCTCAAAATGAACCGTCCCAACAAACACCTCCACAAAAACTTCAATTGGAACCTAAAATTGTAAACTTCTCAGAATTAGAAAAAGATTGGCTATTAGTAGAGCAAAGGCGTGATCCTGAAATCTCAGAAATTATTTCCAATCTAGAAACTAACAGTTATCCTAATGAAATATCACACACATACGATATAAGACAGGGCTTACTTTACCGTAAAATAATACGTAGCAAACTTTCAAAATTGCTCCCATTCATCCCAAGATCTCTAGCATGGACCCTAATTAGTCACATTCACAATGAAATAAAACATCTTGGATATGAAAAAAAACTCTTGACAAATTGTATGATCTATACTGGTTCCCGAACATGGCAAATTATGTAAAAAAGTATGTTGATTCCTGTGTAATTTGTAAAGCATCCAAAGGTCCATCAGGTGCTCAACAAGTACAGTTACATACAATTCCAAAATCAGCTATTCCGTGGCATACTATTCATTTGGATTTAACTGGTAAACTTAGTGGCAAAAGCGACAGAAAGGAATATTGTTCCGTTGCAATAGATGCCTTCACAAAATTTGTGCTTTTAGAACATACTACTTCTTTAAATTCAAGTCATGCTATTCAAGCTGTGAAAAATCTTGTTAATTTATTTGGTGCCCCAAAAAAAAATAATTGCCGACCATGGACGCTCATATGACAATACCGATTTTAAGAATTTTTGTAAGGATCGCAACATAATTTACATCTTATAGCTATGGGAACAAGTAATGGTCAAGTTGAGAGAGTAATGCGAACACTAAAAAATCTTCTTACTATAGGTGAAAGTGATTCTGATAACTCCTGGCAGGACCAATTGGGAGAAATACAGCTAGCCCTTAATAGTACGCGCTGTAGAGTGACCGGTTTTACCCCTATTGAACTTATGTTTGGGATACAAGGTCATTCTTTAGGGCTATCAAAATTAGCTAATTCTTCTGATAAAGAATCAGGCAGACTCGACTTAAATGAAATTAGAAATAGTGCGCAAGAGAATATAATCAAGTTGTCTCGTGCCGATGCTCATAGGTTTAATAGAGGTAAAGCTAAAGTTAGACCATTTTCCATAGGAGACTTTGTGTTTGTTAAATCCCAAGAAAGACACCAAACTAAGTTAGACAGGAAATATAAAGGTCCATTTAAAATAACTGCAATTTTGCCCGGAGATCGTTACGAATTAAAACATATTAATGGGTCAAACAGGGTTTATAAGTATTCACACGAAAATTTAAGAGAAGTACCGCATGGTCCTTCTGGACTTTTGGAAATAGCCGAACATTATATCAATGATACCGTGTCGGCGGATTATGATGTTGTTCATGAAATCGATAAAGAATTTGATAATATTTCTAAAACTGGCAGTAAAACTGAAACTGCTCGCTCCACGACATTGACAGCAGAATCCGATAATAATTTTCATGCCAATAGCTCTGTTTCAGTTGATTCTAAAGATGATTTTCCTATTCGTTCTGGACAACTAAGTGCCGGACCAGAACCAATAATTATACTGAAGGATCTTAAAGATCGGACCAGTAGTTCTGAAGGGCTTAGCGCCGGACCAGAAACCATAATTATACTGAAGGATCTTAAAGATCGGACCAGTAGTTCTGAAGGGCTTAGCGCCGGACCAGAAACCATAATTATACTGAAGGATCTTAAAGATCGGACCAGTAATTCTGAAGGGCTTAGTGCCGGACCAGAAACAATAATTACACTAATGTTAACTAGTTTTTGTCAGGATAAACGAGCAATAGTTTTGTTTCAGATTAATTTTATTTTATATGGCTGGCGCGTACGAGGACGTACGTATGTCAGCATGGCCGTGTCGGCGTCCTCGCACAGTAAGCCGGAGCGAGGATGATTCAGCAAAGAAACTTGTAAACAACACGTGCACCGGACACCTGACGCCTGACAGCAATTTAGTCCCCGGCCGTTTCTACCCCTCTACTCTAGCCTCACAGATATAAAAGGTGGGCACCCAAACGGATCGGGAGTCTTGGCTCTGGCGTGGCACGGTGCACATGTTGTACTTAGCTACTGACTTATCCTCGACTCTATAATAATTATTCTCGTGAATAATTATTATTCCCAATAATTAATTATATGTTGTTTAGTACTGTCCCTACAGTTTATACTGATTCTAATCTAACATTTTATGTTATATCATAGTCATTAATAAATAATTGTCTAATAAAAATCAGTATTAATAGTTATACTGTTCTATTATTAATATGTCAGACCCCCTCCCTATACATTCTTTAAAACTACGCAACGGATTTTGATGCGGTTTTGTTTAATAGATAGAGTGATTCAAGAGGAAGGTTTTTATGCCCATGCGAAGCCCGGGCGGGTCACTAGTTTAATATAATTGACTTTATTTATAATATCGTTATTATGTTGTAACAACAACAGAATACTGCTATCCGAATACAATCACGTCGATGGCATGCAATTTGTTCATGTCCGACTAGTTGACACCATCGTTATAGAGCGGTCAACGAGAAATCTAGAACTTTCTGCATATGACGCGTACTACGTATATCGCAACGAAACATACTCTGGAAAAATGAAATATTTTCTAAATATATTTTCTAGAAAACCCATACAAGTAGTAGTCGAAATTGCACCCACTCCACTAGGTATTTTTTTTAAATCTATGAGGTAAACATTTATGCTATACTAGAGCCTTTTATGCTAGAGCCGCCAGTGCTCTGCTGCTAGTACACTTTAGTATTCACCAAGCTATCGGTAGATGGTCAAAAGAAGAATCTGAATAGGTTGCTTATACTATAAACAAAATTAATTTACAATATTTAAATAGATGGAACTATTGCAAATGTATTTTTTAATAGCCTTGTTTCAAAACAAAATCTAACATATATAACCAAATTTGAAAACCCTAACAAAATAAATATTTAAACACAAAATCGTTACATTATACCAACGTAGTACAAACTTATATTGTAACTCGTAAGGAAATAAGTTCTGCCATAAATTCTGCTGTCCTCAATATCTTTTTCATCTTCCAACAGCCCGTAACCAACCAACCATTGTCATTGACAAAGTGATGAAAGATAGCCAAGTCTTCATTCTCTGGGATGTAATAAAAGTTTAAAAATGTAAGGAAATTTATATCTTGAGCAAGGGACCGAGGGTTTAAAGATATAACTCCACTTTACTTTTAAGCCCTCACACAGATTTATGGGATCAAAATTAACGATTCCTCAAAACTCTAGAAGTTTTTGAAGAAAGACTAGGTATTATTATTATAGAATTACGAGTAATTATTCTATAGCCTAATTAGCAAGTTTCAATTAACCCTTTAATTAATATGTGAGACATTTTGATAATTAAATTGTTGGTTTGGTTTTCACGTCATGTCAATGTTATATCCATACTAATATTATAAATGCGAAAGTCTGTCTGTCTGTCTGTCTGTCTGTCTGTCGGTCTGTCACCTCTTCACGGCTAAACTGCTGGACCGATTGTGATGAAATTTGGTATGGATGTAGTTAACGACCTGAGGTCAAACATAGGCTACTTTTGGGCGCGATATAACCGAGTCCCACGCGGGGCGAAGCCGCGGGGAACAGCTAGTTTAGTTATATATTTGTAGTAAAATTGATTATTTTGGCTAGCTTTTGCCCAAAACTCCGCACGCTTGAATCTTTTTCATATAGCACCAGGAAGTAGTCTATTTTGAAAAAAGAAATATCTCCAAACAAAATATCAATCGATCCAGCAGTGATAGTGTGAAGATTAAAGTAGAGAGAAGTAGTTAAATGGATCTCCATGTAAAAAATAATAGCAAAAGTATACTTTTGCTATTATTTTTTACTTAATGGTAATTTTTGAGATCATTAGGATTTTTTTTATTAATGATATGAGGTCGTTCAGTGCTTTGCATACATAGATGATAGTGGCCACTTGTGACATCTATTACTAGGCTATAGTGACCGCGTGCGCATCTCCACGGGCTTTATGCAAACTCGCAATCAGGCCAATACGAATAAAAAAAAGGTTTTCTTTCTATAGATGTGCGCTAAGGGCACAATTTGCTGTGTAGCTATCAGTAGCCGTAGTCCGTAGTAAGCAAGTAGTAAGAGGTACTCCGGCACGTGACAAGTGGAGCTGAATACGTGACGTGCGTTCCGTACCCTGCTGATGCGGTTTAGATTACTTCACTTCTTCGCTATCAAAGAAAGGGTGGTAAGTAACCGAGGGTTTTAAAAACCTCAATAGTATTGAGATATGATGACTATGGCATTGTTCGATTACGACAAATTAATCTGAATTTCAGAAGAAAAAATTATTAAATCTCATTATAAATAAAACAGGTTTGTAGCTTGTTTGTAGCTAGGTAGGTGATAAAAATAGCAGATGTAAAAAGTAGAAAATAGGCATTATTATGCTATGATTTTTTTTATAAATAACAGAGGTCACAGAAGGTTATACTCTAAAACTTCTTTATCAAAGTCAAGTTAATCGCAAGCTCACTTACTTATATTAGGGGTCACACAGATTTTCTAGGTCGTTTTTCTGCCCATGCATTTTACAGCATTCGATAGCATTACGGTTCCGCTCAACCGGTATTTCCTCAAAAATAAATTAAATAATAAATAAATAATAATTAGGACCCTAAAATCGATCCCTATATTTATTAACCAGGTAAAAAGACTTTGGGTCTTTAAAATACCGGTTTCCATCGTGATAACCATAACCTAATAAAGTGACAGTACTTAGTCGCATTGAAAAAAAAAACTCAGTTATTTAATAACTATTCAACTAACTAGTCACCTTTTAAGTTGTTATTTTTGGTGTGTTGTAGTGATGTTAGTTTCCATAAAAAAATAGGCCCATAAGATATAGGTTAATTGGTAAATTTAGTTATTACCGAAGCTCCTTAAACGGGCGTCGGTAACAATAAATCAATTTTAAAGATGTACCCCGCCCGCACGTGAGCAAAATAATAAATTGTGTACTTTCCATCATATTATTGTGTACGCAGTATATATGCATGACTGTAAGTATATTCAAAAAGGAATGGTAGCATTACCGTATCGCTGCTCCAAAATGCACTGGAAGTAAAAGTTTATGGGCATGTACGCGAATGAGAGACCCATATCGGTTTGATCTACAGCTTATGTACTTGTAGGTATATGCATATACCTCTTTATACTTGCACTTTGTTCGAACATTACTTTCATCGCTCTTTAGGATTTTTATGCTTCTTATCTTTTTATTTTACATCGCAAGGCATTGTACGTACACACATAAACCGTTATTGAACGGATTTATTAAAGTAATAAAAATAAAAAACATAAAAAATTATAAAATGTGAACTATATTTTGGTGGAGTAATATTTAGTCTGCCTGCAATATGAAACTAATAAAAAATAGTGTTTTTCTGTGTGCATATACATATCGTTGTTATTACAACTAGCAACAAACATCTATAGTCTAAAAATACCAACGCGTTTGCAAAATCTGATGTGCCCTAAAATGCTAGATCAATACCAGAAGCGGCTCTTCAAAAATGTTGAATAATTCGTATCCGCGACACAGTTATAGTGCAGACTGCAGACCAATCGTGAATTTATTGTACTCACAAACGATCCTTTTATCGTTTGACGGACTCTGTTTACGGTGCTTGACTTTATTACTCGCCGCAATCTCAACTAACAAGCGGAGCTCTTGTATTTTCTGATGCGGCGTCAGACGCGAATTAACTTTTACATCAAAATTCATGTTTACTACGTCTGTGTAAGTTTTATTGTAGTATCTGTTTAAAACATTTGTTAAACATTTAATATAAGTCGATTTCTTTTGGTACTTATATCAATTTTTTTTTTTTAATTTTATACACATTTAATTTGATACTTTTAAGGAGATAAATTAAGTTAAATAAGACAATAGCCTACACAAGCTGATTTAACCGCACAAAGATCTCTTTCAGTTCATCTGAATTACTTTCAAAAGTCCAAGCTAAATGAGAAGTTATGAACTAGGTTTTTTTCGTAACAAACTAAAAACACTCCTTTTTCAGTTTGCCTGTAGCCCTGTGCATTACAATGACATGCTCTTATCGTCTTATTCCCGATTCTGAAGAGCATTCTTCATATGGAAGCCCTCCGAATAAGCAGTCGGTCAAAATATCAGATGTGCCACATCAAGTGCTAGTGGTCTACGATAATTTATATTGTTCTGGAAGTCTAATTTTCAGCAGAATTGTATTGACCGTAGCTAGTTGTTTCAAATCAAGAGACGTGAAGTGTTCTGTGAAAGTGGGCGCAAGCAGTGTAACTAGTATGGGGTTAAGTATAACGTATTATAATAATAATAATAATCTTTATTTCGGACATAATCTATATTATATTATATATTCTGTCATTATATTATATTACTAGCTGTTTCCCGTGGCTCCGCCTGCGTGGGACTCGGTTATATCGTGCCAAAAAGTCCTGAACTATATCCATACCAAGTTTTATCACAATCGGTCCAGCGGTTTAGCCGTAAAAGCAACAGACAGACTTTCGCATTTATAATATTACTATAGATTATAAGTTAATATTAAAATTTGAACGAGATGAAACGACGGATTATACGGTTAATATTGAGTAAAATAAATACTAAATAGATACAATTTTCCATTTTCAGGCAAGTTATTCCGGTAATAGAAAAAAAGGTACATGAATATTATGACCGTGAGGTGCCTTTTAACAATGACATCGCCTTGCTTTTAATGGAGGTGAGGATACTAATAAAAGTAATATTTTGCTTAATTAAATAAGTTCTAATTAAGCAAACAATTACTTATACCTCATAATAAGTAGATTATGTCCAAAAAATGTCTGCTTGGTTACTGCACTATTACCTATTTTTTCCACCAAGCAGCAGCCCGCGTGGAATTCTGGTTGACCCCTGGTTCCTTACTATACAATATTCATACCAAATTTCTTGAACATCGGTACAGTGGCTTAGGCGTCAAAGCGTAACAGACAGACGGAGAGACCGAGTTACTTTTGCATTAATATTTAGTATTAACTAGCGACCCGCCCCGGCTTCGTACAGGTGCAATGTCATATAATACATGTATTATATATATAAACCTTCTCTATCTATTAAAAAAAACCGCATCAAAATCCGTTGTGTAGTTTCAATATCTAAGCATACATAGGGATAGACAGCGTAAAGCGACTTTGTTTTATACTATGTATGTAGTGATAGTGATATGGCTATGTATGACACAAAATGTACCATACTTACTTATTATATTGTATTTTCAGCGCAACGCAGTGTTTGGAAATAACGTGAAAAAGGTTATAATAGTGGAACCAGAAGTGGCCGTTCGTATCGGTACTACGCTGGACGTCGTGGGTTGGGGCGGTAATGTGAGTACCTAACCAAAAAATTACTAAGAGTTTCGCTAGGGTTTAATATACTCGTAAACCTCTCGGTAGAATTTCCCTAAATAATAGTGAAAACTATATCATAATCTGTTACAGAACTCAGCTATAATTCTTTACGCTGCGAGAGACGGGAGTCCGTCGCGGACGTCCGCGACGGAGCAGGCGGGCGCACGGCGCGGGTCACCCGCGGCGGGCATCCGCGACAGGCGCCCGCTTAACGCAGCGAAGGCCCTAAAAAATCCGAGGAATTGAGAACCTCCTCCTTATTGGGGTCAGTTAAAATGACTAATTTCGGCTTCGCGTCATGTACATATTTATAGATACTTACTACTTACTATTTTTTGAATTTTTCCAAGGAACGTTGTTGGTAAAAATAATCATACCGTATCTATAACATGAAAACAATTTTGTACATTGAAAACAAAAAAAAGGTTTTCTGCAAAATTATAAAAAAAATAGACATGTAAGTATGTAACGTCCTCTATTCAATGTTACTTGTAACAAAAATGTTATGAAAAGCATAGCTTGTAGGTATATTAACAAAATTGTATGAACGCTTTGTTTAAGAGCAGGCAAAGCTTCGCCAACTTTCAACCTTACCTACTAAAATAGTTAGCTCGCCGTTTGGTAGATGGCGCTAAGCGGATGAGAAGTGAATATTGGTAAGTATACCTAGAGACGTAAAGAACTCGAGTCCCTGAGTCCTAATTCGATAAAATCGGCTCAATTTTACAAGACTCGGTGTACTAACAAAACTCAGAGCTTTGAGTCGAGCCGAGCTCCAGTCCTTTCTCGAAGACTCGAGCGCCGAAATAGACTCGTATTTCAAATAGAGCTCGAGTCTTAAAAAGAAGCTCACGTCTCAAAAAGAACTCGAGTCTTAAAAAGAGCTCGAGCGTATCGAGTCTTGAGCGTATCAAGGTTGATTTATTTAAAAATACATAGTTCATGTGGCAACATGCTAAATGTGGCCTTTAGGCATGGCATTATTAGGTTCTGTGTACCTCAAGAGGGATAAAAACTATCTTCCTCACAAAAGTTACATATTTTATTCCCTGTTTATTTATAAAGGAACTCCAAATGGAAAAGAACTTGAGCGCGACTCGTTGCGTAAAACGACTCGAGCGCGAATCAAGACTTGAGCGCCATGATGCGCTCGATTGTTTATGTAAACTTAGTCTGGGGGTCTTGTTGTAACGAGTCAAGCTGTGCAATTTGTCAGCCGAGCCTACAATTCAGGACTCAATAGACTCGAGTTCTTTACATCTCTAAGTATACCTCCGAGCTTCCGAGGTTCGCGGTGTAAATTTTCTTTGTTTATTTGTCTGAGGTACCTACAGGGGTACCAAAAAAATATAAGTACTTTATACAACCCATAAGATTGTCTCATCGTGTCTTGTGAAGAAAGAAAAGTCGAGTAAAAGACGATAATTTTTGTTTTAAAAAAAATGATGTTATAATATCATACTGGCAAGCTATATGGAATTATATAAACGCAGACGCTAGTGACTGCGTTAGCTATATGATGGATAGTTAGGTACCCACCTAACTAAGATTCACGTCTGTGTTTACCAAATCTCTTGGTACGTAGGTACTAGATTAGGCGCACTGGTTTCGTGCTTTCATAAGTTATCACCCAATTTATGTTTTTTTTTTCTAGAATTTACCGGTAAAATTTGTAAACCGTTTGCTTCTATCCGAAATGAAAGTGACATCCGACGAGGACTGCGAACAAAAGTATGGGCAACTAAAAACTGAATCTAAATATTGTGCTAAATATCAACCGGTGAGTGAGAAGTTATATTCTTAGATACAATAGCTTATCCGGGAATTTGCCCCCGTATTTTCTAGATGAAAAATATTAACACTTTCTTTGACCGCGTGGTACTCGGTCGAAAAAGAAAATTGATCCAGCGGTTTCACCTTGAAAGTGTAACAGACAGACAGACTTTCAAAAGTATAAATTACGAGTGACATATGTAATTTCTCTGTACAAGTGATATTGCTAACAGCGAAAATAGGCAAGCGGCTGGGGATAAAAAATACGATAAACCATATCCATATGATGATATACATTATTCGCTTAGGGGGACTAATTCAATAAATCATTAAAAGTTTGAAGCCTGAAACCCGTTAAAATACGATCGTGACTCCGAATCCTAATGACTTAGGATACATACATACCTACATATAATTACGCCTGTCTCCCGTAGGGGTGGGCAGAGACTAGAGATTTCCATTGGCTACGATTCTTACATACCTCTCTCGCTTCCTCCACACTCAGCACTCGTCATATACAAACTCGCCGATATCAGGAAACAACTGGAAATATAGTTTGATGATGACAACGTTTAATCCATATAAAAAGTACAATGTGATCACATTGATTTTGACAACAATATATTACAGGATAAAAGGGTGAAGGCTGAGTTTGATGACTCAACAACCTTCACCCTATTTATATGACTCAGCACATCCAATATGAAATTCAATCTTTCCTGAATTTTCAAAGGTCTAGTCTACGACTTTTGGCAAATTTTACATTTAATTGATTGATTACTCTAATAATCTTAATTTCTGTGTAGACATAAAAGAAAGAAATTGGATTGGTCGTTATTAGTGGCATTTCTATCTTGAGCTCCTCCGCGCTTCGCTTCGGGAGGCTTCTGTTATCGCTAGATGGCAGTCGCAGATCCCTTTAGGCAGCCTGAAAAATCTGACAGTGTTTGTCACTAACACACCCAGTTCATATTCCTATTGGTCTGGTTTTCCATGAAAAAAGGGTAAGGGAGGTCAGACGGCAGTCGCTTTATTGTAATAAAGCGACTGCCGTCTGTTGTTGTGTTAATTATGTGTACTCCGACTCTAAAGCGTAAACGGAAGATGCAAAGCGTTGTTCTTTACACGCACTTGTTTTTGCAAATGCAATCTCTATCGACTTTCCAAAGATAATCCCATAGATTAAAAAATGCGTCGAGAGACCGCGCGCGATTCGAACTTCTTTGGATAATCCTGTATGGATGATATGATGTTACATACAAAAATACTCATCGTCATCATATCATGTGAGTTTTAATGTCATCCTGGTGTCCGTTTTTCGACGCCGCCTCTCGGCCTTTGACGTGTTCCTTTAACGACCACCAGACGGCAGCTGGCAGAACCAATCCTTCTTTCTCTCATCTTAGCCCCTTCCTGGCTTCCTCAGCTGACTGCTTCGAAACCCAGGGTCTGCTTCTAGCACTAATAGGTACTTACATAACTTTTCAGGAGCGCCGTCTCAGTGACAACGGAGGTTCAGCTTTGCTCAAAGATCACACTATGGATTTACTGGTGGGTATTCTGTCATACGGAGCCACCAACACCGAAGAAAGTGATTGTTTAGCGATGTTTACGAATGTCTCCTACTTTCACAGGTACCTTTCAATTGCCTATTTATTTATTTTTCTCACTTTTTGTACTTAAAAAATACAGTATGTGGACTCTCAGTAGATCTGCTACTTCTGTTAGTCAAAATTATGAACCTAAAAGGAAGTCGAACACGGTGGTAGCCATGAAAAAAAACCACGAAACTACAGTAAGTACACGAAAATACCAAATCTGTCTATTTCATAATAACGCCTTAGCATTACTGCACACATTTCTGCAAATAAATGATGCTGATTCCTATGCTGATGATTACGAGTATGTTACATCCCAAGTTGTTTGCTTAAGAACTTAGAGTCAGCTGCCTACTGAAACGCTATGTTAGCTATGGTAATAAGCTATTTATTATTCTTCTATGGATGACTTATGACATAATAAAAGATTTGGTATAACTATCATAGCTACCCGCTTGCCTCACGGATATAATACACGAAGAAAACTATTGTTGGTGGCATCCTCTATCAGAAAAGGATACAAAGAATAAAAGCTGTAGCTTATACCTAAGCCGAAAACCTACCATGGTTATGAGATAAATGACAATTGAACGTATAAAAAAAGGTTCCGGACTCCAAAGATAACGATGCTGCCGAGAAAATGATTACGATTTTATTATTATTTTTAAAATATTCTTCAATTATAACCACAAGACATGAGGATGTGTGCCGGTTTGCCTTATACATAGTCTCTTTAATTTTTTGTTTCTAACAATTCTCTTATATTTTTAAGGTGGATCATCTTCAACAGCCAAAAACTTTTGCTTAAACACTGTACCGAAGATAAAAATGAATACACCTCCTATGAATACAATGATACCGTTGAAATTTATGACTATGATAGGCGGCAAATTTAATAATAATTGTAATAGATACTTTAAAAACTGGCAATTTTATTCAACGAATGTATTAAATATAAATTATAAATTAAGTCCAAGACTTTGTCTAAGTCCTTAAGGTTTAAATATTTATTTTAATTTAGTTGGCCACGTATTATATTTATTTCTTTTTATATACTTACAGCTTAAAGTTCGCCATTTATATTTAAGTGAAATAATAAATAAAATTACTACAAAATAAATAATGAAATTAACTGACTAAAGCATAGGTGACCCTACCTACACCCCTCCGATAGTTTGATATAAAAGTAATTTATCTCAATAAATGAAATGAAATCTAAAACATAGATGCATTATCTGAAAGTCTATTTATTCCTACAGTTTTTCACGAACAGTTCGACTTGCCTTCTGATCCAATCCCTGAGATACCAAACATTGGCAAACATGGTGGGTTTGTCGATTTGCGAACATCCTCCATTGCCGTGGGATGTGAGGCCAACCAAAAATCTGCAATAATTGTTATAACATGTTATTTAACTACTGGATATTAGTTGTCCACGGATTCACCCGCGTGGTATATAAATAGACCTTACCAAAAAAAATTCTTCATTTTTTTCATGAGACTGTCTATCTTCATGCAAAAGTAGTTCTGTCTCAAAGTGTAGTACTCTTATAAAACTAGAATAATGAGCCAACAAATGTAAAACAACTCTCATTCAAATATTAATTTGAAATAGATTTACATAGATTATAATTTTCACGTGTGATGATAATTGCTTATTTAGAAGGAAATGGACGGAAGACTCATACTCCTTTCATCTTACTTTGGGGCTAACTCAATCTGTGTGATTTGTCCCTTTATATTTATATTTATTCCTTATATCTTAACTGGTTTGGCGGCTAAAGCGTGAAGAGTTAATAAACATACAAAGTTTTAACATAAGTAGTGAAGGGAGTTGAAAGATTCAAATTATTTTTTGTTTGTTTATTTTAAGTTATTGAATGTATGCAATTAAATTCTTATTGTTCAATTAATAAATTAATTAAATAAGACGTACCATTACTATGAACTCACACGCACTGGACCTACAGAGAGGAAATGAGAATTCCTTGCTCTGTGATCCTAGTAGTTTTTTTTTGACATTTTTCAGATGAAAAACGATAAAAGAAAAAACATATTTTTGATTACCCGTTCCACATGACGCCCCCTCCTGAATCACCTTTGCAGGCATCACTCTTGCCAGAACCATACAAGCAGAATATATCAGGTGACAGTTTTATCCCGTTCAGCTTTTGACACTTTGTATTATCAATAAAATGTAATGCGGTCATTAGAAGTTCTGGTGATATATTGCCATGGTACTGAAACATTGTTTAAAATACTTAACTACTTTAAATGATTTCTCTTGATTCTCGATTCTCATCACATGAAGGATTAATATCTTCGCTTAGAAACTAAAGGGGCAGACTAATATGATAAACCTATCCTTGAATTAATTTATTAATAGATTTTTCCAGCTGAAATGGGACTTAAACAACCCAATTTTTTTTAAACTAGAACCTTAAACCACCCGCTTAATCTAGTTATACTCTTTTCTACATTCTGGATCTGCCAAAACTGATTGAAAACAACATTTCTTGGCATAATAGCTCTACTACGTAGGTATATAATGAACACTTAGAACATACCGATGTGCGACCCCAACCAGAAACATAAAATCTATTTTCCTGATGCTTCATCCACTTGTCATTATTGGCTATAATAACCCTCTGGACGGTATCCCCGAATTTGATTTTCTGGTCCACGAACAAAATCGCCACGTCACATGAAAATTGGACGGATATGTTATATTTCTCATGAACCACGGCCTTTGTGACAGAAAACCATTGACCTTTGTAGTCCGTCAAAGACTGGGAGCCTGTAAATGATAATGTACGGTTATACACGGAAATCGACTTTACTATCCACACCGGGAATAGGTACATCTTAAATAATGCTACCTTCATCATAATCATATCGTGTGTATTGCAGGGTCAATCGAATATGCTCGCCCTGGTATCAGAGTTCTTCGGAACCGCGTCTCGACCTCTGACGTGTTTCTTTTAACGACTTCCAGATGGCAGCCAAAAACAACGGCTTGACGTGTTTTTCAATAAGTTAATAAAGTTAAGTATCAACATACAGGAAAGTTAGACGAGCAACTCGATAGCAATAAAAACCACGCGCCGTTACTTAGATGTCGCCACATAGCGGTTATCCCTATATGGCAATTGCTTAAGGCAATTGTTAGCTAAATGAGCCCTTAGGCAGCTTGCAGCTAGCAGCTTGTCTTGAACTTGATGGCATTGAGCAATGTTAGCCACTGTCACACACAAAAATAAAAAGAAAAGAAATTTAATCTTTAAGATTAGATTTTAATTGCATAGGCCTTATAACTCGGAATCGTCAAGGGGAAAGAAAGTAATAACAGATAAATGTTACATCTTACAAGCAGCGTTTTCATGAATAATTTATTGAAGCAGCAAAATAACTTTTTATTTCATAATACATTTGTAAGAGACCGTATTCAAATTTGGACAAATCTCATTAAAAGTTGGGCCCAATTTGATACTAACCTTGCCTTATAGAGGTAACATCTATTCTGGTGAAACCCAGTTCCTATGATATGCTAAGCAATATTTTTAGTCTGGCCTGAATCGAAATAACATCAATATAGATATATTGTTTCTTACCAACTACAACTGCCATAAGCTTGACATCGTCATTGTGATCCAAGCAATGGGCAGAAGTTAGCACACTCCAACTACTCAAGATGACTCCAGCGCACATGGCTTCATCGTTGTAAAATCTAGCCGTATGAGGGAATCTCTTTAAATCTGCGGGCGTCCCTCCCACTACTTTTGGATGCTCCGCGTCTTTATTTGTTTTTGAATATTTTATCAAATATAATATCATACAAAGTGTTATGATGTAATTCATGATATAAAACCTGTTTTTAATGTATTAATGACTAAAAAGCAATCAGTCGACGTCATAACTGCAGCTAACGTAGAGATTAGCGTTTGTGTGAAATGAACACTTTTAATCAATCTGCTAAAAAAATATTAACTATTGTATGCTTGTTTCAGTCATTAATTTTAGCCATAACAACAGATTTTTTTATGCAACCATAAGTAAAATTTTCAGTGGTTTCGTATTGTTAGTTGTTTGGCACCACCTTATCAATTTTAAGCCTTATAATATTTTATTGATACACTAGTTTCAGAGGAGTTGGAGACAATTCCTTAAAGACATTTTATATTTTTGTATGTGCCTCTGACTATTTTTCTTGGGTGATGATAAAGTGAGGGTACCAGAGATTATTTATTGAGATTATCTGTGACATGCAACCCGATTCTGAATCTGTAGATAATATAGCGGTGACATATTCTGTAATCTGTGGTGTATCAAACCTTTCCCGTCACTGCAGAGGTCCACCAAGGCTCGATTCCATTACCTTACCAGCTTAGTGTGCTACCGGACGTGACAAATAGTCGGAGGGGTACTATGTTAACAGACATACGACCTACTTGATACCTCATAGAACAACAAAAGATGCTGCAGTCTAAAAAGAAAAATTTATTTGACCACCTGTTATTCAAAACGGGATCAATTAAATTTCAGATATCAACACCAAAATTACTGGCATGTATCAAATGAGCATATGTCCTAGTGGACGAATTAGACTGGTTGGACGAATTAGACTGTAAAAGAATACTAACTACTACCTATTTAGTAATCTGTGCTACTACCAATACTAGATTATGAACAATTTGTTCTTGTTTTGTGTCAAAATGGCTGCAATATATTGAATTTATCAAATACATGGCCACCTCTATTACTCGGTTTTTCATATGGTCAAAATAGATGTAAGTTTAAGGAAACACAATTTATGTTTTTACTGTTTAATATATTTTTATATGCCGCAATATTTTTTTTTAAATAAATTAGGTAAAAACATTTAAACTCCGATCTCTGACAAAATACTAAGTTAGTCTGACCATGGGGATTTAATCTACAGACGCTTGAAATAAGCATTATAATGTCCTAGCAAATTTTTGTTATGGAAACGACAAAACATTTTGTGCAGCTCCATTGTGACATTTTTTATCCATGGCAAAAAATAATAAACATTGGTATAAATTCCTGGTACTTCAATATTCTTGCCATGGGACGTGATTCCAACAATTTGGCTGAAAAATATTTTTTAGCGTTTAGTGCTACTGAATTCGAATAACTATACATATGGTTAAAACATTAATCCGGGATACAAAAAAAATCAAACATGCACCATGTTTTCTTTTTTTCTTTTCAATTAAATTGCAACGAATTATTACATTACAGGCATTACAGACCAGCCCACTTTGAATATGTCCCAAATTTTTTCCCTTTTTTCTTTACTTTCCATTACCTTTGGCATATTTGGTAAAAGTCCTTCGTTAACGTTATCGAAGCAGTTTTTGGATTTGCCCTGTTCTTCTCACCAGACATTTGTTTCCAAACGTAAAGCTATATGGTCCGCAAGGTAAACCAACGTAGAGCTAAAATATACCTACTCTACAGTTGTATCGCTATGTCACCGACATGATATAAACGTGTTTTATCTTTATCTGTATAAACATTACGTTAAAAAACTATTTTATCAAAAGCATTTGTCACTCAATCTACTATCGCTAGTTATCTAGGCGCTCTTTGAAAATAAGCAAATATACAAAATTGAAAAAATCTAACATTATGAAATAATTGCTATGTACACTCGCTTCTAGTCTTACCACTAGCAAAATTTATTGGTAATTTAACTTCAGGAATATTCTGTTGTAAAACTGTTGTGTACACCTAATAAATAATAATTAAATCGTACTCATTCCAGAGTACTCCTCCTCCGGAGTCACCTCGACCTGTGTCCCTTTCTCCATCGCCAAACAAACAAAACATGTCAGGAGTCAGCACAGAATGATTAATTTTCGAGCAGTTCTCACGAGAAATGTACCTTAGGTCAGCTTCCCTAATAATTTGGTAATTACTTTCGCCTTCATTCTGTGTAATAAAAATGTATGGTTAGTACTCAATTCAAACCGCAAGAAAATATCAAATGTACTAAACATAAAAATAGCTTGTTAGATAAATGTGTTACAATTTTTTTATATTCACAATCACAATTGTCACAATCTACATAATCTATTTCCATAGAAAATAAAAGATGATCCCTAATTCGCCTTTATTAATGAATATTTACCGAGCCGAAACCAAATTGCAATTTTGTATTTTAAGGTAGGCGTAATGGTTAACAGACCTGACCGCTACTGAGGAAGTCCCGGGTTCGATCCCCGGTCAAGTAAAGATGAAAAATGATCTTTTTCTGACTAGCCTGGGTCTTCACAACACAAGTCTTGAACTTACTTTTGGGCAAACTCAGTCTGTGTGATTTGTCGCTATATATTTACTATTATTTTTTACATATCCATGAAGATGCCGATTCATAATATCGGGCAATCTCTGTGCGAACTCAGGTTGCTCTATTCAAAAATAATGGGGCTCCATTCACAGGCCGACAACTCTGGAATGTCCGTCCTGTCTCGACAAGCCCCTTTGACTAGCCTCGTTCAGGGATCGAATAATGCGATCTGGGTGACGATGCAGTGAGGAACGTGCTACCAATAAAAGCAAAGATATGGAAATGAAGGCGTCAGAGAAAAGGCTATCACTTTACCCTGACACGTATATCTTAGTTACAATACTTTTCTTCGTGGCTGTACCTCAGTATCGCCCCAACCAGCTACTGTAAACTTTGTTTCTTTTTCAGACATCCAATCATCATTATGGGCCAATATAGCTTTCTGGACCTTTTCACCATAAACGAACTGACCATGAATGATTATAACTGCTATGTCATTTGCGTAAGTTGCTCCCATCCCATATTGTGCGTGGACCACATAATGCCATACGTCATGAAATTCTGCTGCAACACCATAAATGCTTTCAGAATCTGTAATTCATATCACATTATAAAAACAAGGGTTAAGAGACGAGCGAAGTCAAATATTAAGAATACAAAATATCGAAATATTATTTTAGTTGTCAAATCGACTTAAAAGCAACAGAAAAGCACCCAAAAAAGACCATATTAAAAATATTAAATGACCCCTCAGTATGTATGACCTTTAGGACCTTTAATATTTTTACATCAACCCAACCAGGAATACTTACTCGATATCACTTTCATGTCATGGATGTAATAATTTCCATCAAAGCAATGAGCAGCGGTCAGCACATGTTTCGTCGTTATAATGACACCTCCACACAAATTAGCAGAATTCAAAAACTTCACACTATATGGGTATTTAGTTAAAGAAGTACGTTTTCCACCAGCTACTAATACAGGTACAAGTGATAAAACATCTTCTGTCCAGTTGGTGTGTACCTCTCCCATATCTTTTAAATGAGAAATCGTGAAATTCAATCTGGTGAACACGATCATCATTGCTAGAATTACAGTCATTTGCTCTAGGCAATAAATCTTTGATTAATTTGAAACTGTGATTGGTCGTGTTATTACGACTGATAAGTATTTATTTGAAGGTATAGAAAAGTACTAAAAAATGTGTTCTGTTCTGCCCAGGTGTAGTAGTGTAAGTTTTAGAAGATTTGATTAGGATTTGTTAATTATTTTTCGAAGTAATTATTTTTGTTATTTCGCACTACACAAACATTACATTTCTTCCAGTATTTAAATAGTAGAGTCGATTCCTTTAGTATGCTACTCCGTTTACAGATAATAAAAGATATTACATACTTATTTCTTGTAAAAAAGTTTGTTTAACGGAATATAGGTATGAGTACTTGCGATATAATTCAGTTTTAAACAATTAATTATATTGTAACATTCGTTTAAATGTCAGTATAGTTATTGCTACAATTAAGTGATTATTAGAGTAAACTAGGACAAATGAAAATGGTAATCGAAAATTTATGCTCAATATTATCTTGAGCATGGAAATACGTTCTTTCTCAAAATGCGGAACCGAAAACCTGCTCCTTACCTAATTTCATATATAAATTTATTATAAAGTCAAAGACCGGGGAGGATTTTTGACAATTGCACTAGGTATGTAATAATGGTAAGGTTGTTACCGTATTAACAGTTAGTATTATCCCATATCATATCAGTTACTTACCTATATATTCTTCATATTTATTTTTCAGACAAATTTTATTAATTTATATTCTAATAACGTGGGCACTAAAATTAAAGAAATATCCGCAATCTGTAATGTAACCTGTTAATACAAACGCTTCCCGGCCGAATGGACATCATGTTAGTTCTGTCTCATTTACTCTTCAAGATTTCTTATTGCGAGGGTGAAAGGGGAAATTTGGGAATGTTATTAGGGTGCAGTTTTGAATGAACTGAAAAGCGCTTTCCCGCATTCAGTCAGCCACTGCCTGCCAGAGGAAGCGCCGCGCGCGGCCACTACGCGCGACTAAACATTACCTTAATGGCTTAATTCCAAAACCCAAACAAAATAACCCTCCCTGATCCTTTGTTCTACTTTTTAACAACATAAAATTCAGTGGAGTTACGCATCATAGTTACTAGAATAAAACAATAGGCAATATAAAAAAATTATGTGATAATTTGGAAATCAAATGGTACCAAAACAAACGTGTTTATCGATTTCATGTTGGATATTTAAAAGCAATCAAGGATTCTGTCGACTGCGTGAGTTTTAATGACACCAATACAGGGTAAGTAACAGATAGAAATTCTAGATATTGAAATTTAATGACTTCTTATCTGAACCGATAGATCTATCAAAACTGATTGATTAACGTGAGTCTGCCGAGTGTTTCTCCTCAATTCCCATTGAAGTAAAAATCTTTTCAAAAGCTAGTACTTATATTTAGTAACTACTGGTAATTTTTTATTCAAATTAATTGGCAAACAGCCAGACGGATTACTTGATGGGAAGCGAAAATAAAACTAAGAAAAAAAAATAGAGACATTTATTTCTTTAAATATTATGGTAACAAAGTCTATAGTATTTACATGTAAGCATGTAGAGCAAACATTATCTGATATAACTCTTTCAATTTTAGTGTAAGTGAAAAACGAAAATCATTTTTTTTTTTAATTTTGGTACTTTCAAACTGGAAACAAGTGGCGAAATAAATATAAACAACCGGTATGACTACTATCCAAGAATCTTATGCTCTTTAATTTTAGCCGCGCCTTGGCCCAGTGGCAAACGACATGTAGGAAGACGTGCAGAGATTAGACATTAAAATAGATCTAGGACAAAGAGACAAATGTGATTACAAAGGATTTTTTTAATATTTTTACGTGAACTTTTAAAAATAACACTGAAATCTCTTTGAAATTTAGAGCTCGCATCGATAACTTCAAATCTTGAGTTGTTAATGTTTTAATCGTGAAATTTTGTAAGAATGGATTGGATAGTTTTGGATGTTTGTTACTTCTTCATACTCTAAACTTAAACATTGAAATTTAGTAGGTTAGCACAATCAAAGAGCAAATATAGGCTATCTTTGTCTCCCCAAGGCAAAAGCTAGAATAGTATATTATAACTATTCTATTGTTTTGTTTCCATTGTTTTGTAGGAAGTAAAAAGACGGTAATAATAAAATAGAAATAAATCTTGTAAAGAACCATACACACGGTATGAATACAAATCCAAGACATGCTAGTATTGTTTATGCAATGCCACAAGTAAGTAAAAAGGTGGGCCAAGTTACAAATGGCAGTGGTTGCATTGCTACATTCCGGTTTAAAGGGTGAGAGAGATAGTGAAATTACTGGATATACTGCGATACATCTTACACCCGTATTCTTCAACGTTTCCTCAAACTCGACTCAACCTTACTCGAGCTCAGTGGTATTCATATTCGACACTAGCTTCCTCACCTTAAGGAAATTCCTCAATGGAGGTGGTGATAGACCTGTCAAATATAAGGTAGGTCGAGAGGTACCTTAAGAAAGTCGCGAGGATTGTTTTAAATAGAAATAAACTGACACAAAGGTGTCACAAGCATAAGTAGGCTACGGTGACTGCGCGCATATTTTTGGTGGGCCGTATGCTTGACGGCCAACTTCATTGTATATAAAAAAAAACATATAACACCGCCCTAGATGTAAGGGTAAGTTGGTGGTGGTATACTTTTCTCTGTGGCTCACTGTAATTTTTTCCTTAAATCCCACATCACAAAACTATTTTATTTTATATAAGTACTTACTAATGTTTCAAATGTACTTACTAGATATAATATATTTGCCCAAGATATACTTATGAACACTCTTTTGGAAGCAAAACATGTAAAAGCACACTTACTTATCTACTGTACGTGTCATCTTATAGGTACTACCATATTTTAAGGCGAATAAAAAGAAGACTGCTCTGCTTTTTCACAAAATAATAATCTTGGTAGGTCCCGGTGGACAAGCCTTATTACCTGTGCCCGGAAATTACAAATTTACAAAATAGAATGCGTTTTTGGAAACATAAGTTTGATTATTTTTTGCTCCCCTAACATTGAGAAGGTAAATAAAAACCTGATGAGAACAGGTAACCATAGTATGAATGCCTGCAAAACTAGTAAAAAAAGAAGAGAGGAAAAGAGACTACGAAGGGCAAACATACATAAACCAAATTTAAAAAAAAAGGCTGAAACTGTCTAGTATAGATAGTTATTATATAGGTAGCTCTACCAAGTAATCACTCTCCCAAATGAGACGAATCTATAAACACGTATAAAACAAGCCAATATTATGCCTATAAATAAATAATACATACACTCAAAAATCATGACCCTCATTCTGGCGTAATAAGTTTAGACAAAGCGGATCCCCCAATGAAATTACAAGTTGGACTGTACACAGGAAATCTCTGCTAAAACTGTCTAGACGTAATTTATATCTGCTATGCATGATGCAGACTGCACCTCCCCTAGACTTTCAAAGGATGTGTTGCTGCGAGGGTGGGTGGGGGATAAAGAGGGACTTTTGTGTGGAATACTAAATCTGAACAGCGTGTTTGATAATAGTAGTTACTTACCTATTATATTCGTATCGAGTAGTGTATAAAGAGGTGCACTGAACCGACTTAAATTAATTATTATTCTTACATTTTAGTTCTTATAACTTCCGTCCATATTTGAAGTTTTTAATTTAACATAATCTGTAAATAGTCCGATCTTTAGTCCGATTTGTAAAACTCGAAAAAATATTATTATACGGGCACTGACTATACTGGAAGTATCTAACTACGTACTGTAATTCTGAGTTTAAACAGATATATTTTTTTCTTTAAATTTAGAATAATGATTTGCTTTTTTCCGTTTTCATGTTGTTAGCCAGTCCGCACGCGCCTGCTCTGCGTCATAATGTAAACACTTTTATAAATGCGCCTTTGTTTCTGCACTTGAGGGCACAATCACTGCATGTGCATCACTTGTACAGCTTCCTTTCTTTGTAAGCAGGTGCTCAGCTCATAGCAATATTAACATTTGTTAATTGGAAAACAACAACGAAACGTCTTTGTTTTACTGAAAATAATTAATCGTCTGCAAGAAAGGCTGCTTTTTGCATTCATATCTATTCTTGGAAAAAGT
The DNA here is from genome assembly GCA_947044815.1 of Apomyelois bistriatella. NCBI lineage: Eukaryota > Metazoa > Arthropoda > Insecta > Lepidoptera > Pyralidae > Apomyelois > Apomyelois bistriatella. The sequence continues at coordinate 4,589,404 of OX345688.1, forward strand.
TATACGAAATAAATGCACATCACGGGCAGATTAAACCACGGAGCATACCTATAGTATCTATTAAAATAATTATCTAAAAGCAAATTGATCAAACATCGCACCTAACATGCTATGAAAACAGACGAAAATGCGAAAATGTGACCAATCACCCACCAATAATCCTATTTCATGCCAATCCGCCTCTTCTTAGTATAGTATGGTAGGGATGAAAACGGATAATTTTTGAGAGAAACAGCATAATTTATTTTGTTCACTTTTGACAAAGTTTACTTATATGTATATTCTATTTATCATTTTCAATTTTCGTGTTATATCTTTTATTTTTCGTTACATATTGATCAGTTAATGAAAACTGAAACCTATAAAAGCAAAACTAATATATTGTTGTGCCATCTCACTAAAATCCTTTGTGGTAGACAAATTATAACCAAACACTTCTTAAACTCCAATGAGATTCTAATGTTGCTTGAAATTAAGCTTCGCCACGTAACGTTGAGCTTGAAAACAATAATTGTCAACATTTATTATTATACATGAAACATTTCAGAAAATTACTGAGATATGAAAATATATTTATGGCGGTTTTCTAACACAATACTAACATAACAGCCCATAAAGACTCATACATAAAACAAGCACAGCAGTGGTAACCCTATAAAATAGAGAGGTCTGAGCATGACACCCGTATAAATGAAGATACGTTGTTAAATACGCTCAATTGGTTGAAAATTGGTTCGATAAACATCAGCCTTTCTCTGGTTTATTCGCTAAACAATTCTATTGCTTTGTAAAATAAAACCACTGTACTTTTAATGGCCCTAGTACAGTGGGCCACATAGATATCTACCAACCAGATAAGGAGTAAGTGTAAGTAACTTGTATAGTTACTCTTACCCTTTATCTGGGGTACATATTTATGTAACCCATTGTACACAGTTTGCAATTATTGTTCGTAGGTCGTTTTATATTTGACCTTGTTTTACTAAAGGATAGATCTCTCCATTTCTTTTCGTAGATGACAAAGATCTAATTTTTTTCGTAGGTTACAATACTTTAACCATACAGAAGTTAATAATTGTAGGTACATTGGCAGACTTAATGCTAAAAGTATTATTTACCAGTCAAGTAAATACTTAATACTTATTGTGGTCTACATCCTGTTTGTTTTTTAAGTAAATAAATATATAGCTAGAAAGAAGATTAGCGCAAATGTATAATTATGACTTCAAAAAGTACATTTTGACATTGCCAAAGACTTGAAGAATATACACATTGATACAAAATACTGACCAAAACTTTACAGAACTGTTTAAATGTAGTAAATGATGTTTGGCATCATAAACACGCCCACATCTCTACTGTTTAACCTTCAATAAAAACAACACAGATCGTTGACTGAATACACTATTACCAGATAACCACAGACTTATAAAACATCCAGACGTAGTTTTACGAACAACACGTGTAAATTCTGCAAACTATTCGAAGAGCCGTTTCTTTTACTCGCACAAATACATCAACTAAAAACGCTAGCGCCAATCCCAATTACGCATCGCCGCGATACACACACTAAGACGGCTCTTTCAAACTTTATTGTAGATTATATGACGATCTGTCTTTAGTTCTTTTAAGTCTGTGACTATAACATAATAAGATACAAAGTCCACTGATGTAGTCGCGTGTGATTCAGAGAACAGCTGGTCAATGATATTGATAACAGATGTTCATACTCGGTGGAAAACTAATTGTCAATTTCAATTAACACTGCATTAAGCAAAACTATGTTATGTATTTGCCCAGCGTGATGACAAACCAATCAAATGAATCGCTCTCTCTTCTCTTGGCATTTCGTCTAACCCTAAGTATTGTATGTATATTACTTTGACATTTTAAAAAAAGTCTTATCTATACATTTATATATGAGGAAATGGGAGTTTTCGGAGGGAAAGTAAACTGTTGCTATGTCCGCGCTGTATTTAATTTCCAAAACTTAGGATTTTTCGAGTGTTTGTGCGTATTATTGGTGGTTTATTATTCGCAAAGTGTTCGTAAACAAGCGTGAGTCTAGAGAAGTGATACAGTGTCGATTACGTGACTTTCTATCTTTGTCACCAAAATCTCCAATGATATAGCTAAGTGAAATTTTTCCACCGCTTCACTTAGCCATCTGACTCAGACTAGACTTACTTACTTGACTGGACTTGACTATTGACTTGAATTTTTGACTCGACTGACTTAAGTAGGACTGAAGAAGATTAATAAATTCAAGAAAGGCCTTAAAGGACTAGATTCCATGGCCAAAAAAACTATAAAAAAAGAAATAAAAAATAAGAGGAAATGTATGTAATTTGTATGTCTATCTGCATGTCACCTTGTCAAACTCTTTACTTTTGAACGTTTAATCGATTAAGATAAATTTCAGTATGAAAATAGTTTTATTTATGGGAGAGGACAACAAATATATTTAACGTAAACTGATTTTCTATGAAGCTAACAAATAATGAATTATATTGAATCTTCACGTTTCTAATGTTTAATTAAATAAAGAAATGTTTGATTTTTAACGTTTAAAAGTTTTCAAAATATTATCAATACCAATTTATCAATACAATATGGAAGCTCAAATTACATAGGATCGTTTTAATTATGTTTAAACACTCGACAGCCTCGATAAATGTTTAGCGACTAGTCGACCTAGGCCTCGCAGGGAGCGGATCGACCGAACGACCGCCGTAATGGGGGCAAGCTGCAAATCATATTCACATACACGGGATTAAGCCTTGATTGTTTGTTTTTCATATTGGAATTGATTGGTGTCTAAGCGTAAAGCCGGTGCGATTGTGGCGCGATGCAATCGATAGCTCACCTTCGGTCGTGCCCTAGTTGCTCTTGCTCAATAGAGAATCTGAGCGAGCCAAACGACCGGTGATAGAGGTGGGCAAGTACTAGCCAAAGTCAGTATATAGCATCCATATAGCCATTATGACACGAGATGAAGAAAAAGAAGATATGTTAGCATTGTTCCAGTTTCATACTGAGTTTTGTATGTTTTTAAGTTATATCTCCTTTCGCCACCGAATACCTAATAGCACTAACATACATTCGCTTACGAAATGCCTTACGCCTTAGTGCAAGAGGTCTAATAAGATTTAATATTTTATATACTTTTTCCATGAGCAAAGTTACTAAAAATATAATATATATATAGAAGAGCGCATCTGCATTTAACAAACACAAAAAAGCGGGAGTCACATTCCATGAAAATAATACGCAGAGCACATATTTACCAACTCTGTAGTGTAATCTAATTTGCAGTGTTTAGGCAAGCGTCAACCCGTGATACATTTGCTCAAATACAGAAATTAACTTGGCGCGCAAAATCAAACAAGTTACTATGTACTTTATACACACAATCCGTCAGTCACATGATTTTAGTCATTTTGATGTTGTTAAGCCAGCTCATGATTTCACTAAAGAAGATGTAAATGGGATAAATCAGGGATATAGCAGGGCATAATCGGAAAAGGACGGCCGTAATTTTTTATTCATAACAAAGCGTTAACAGGGCATCATTTTTCTAATATGAAAAAATTGTTCATACTTAAAGCTCTATCTTTTGCATAAAGGACAAAGGTATATAACACTAAAACTAATAGAAAATATTGTACCAAGTACTGTACACATAATAATTTGTATGAATACGCCCTTCGATTTTAGAGCAATGAACACTCGATGATTCCAACTCACAGACATTAATAACAGTTGGAATGCAATGCTGTTTAATTGGCTCTTTAAAAATACTCTGATCGCTGGTTAACTCTCGTTAATAGTGAAAAAGGATGTTGGTTTCTTATAGAAAGACATCATATTCAAATGATAGATTGAAAAAAACATTTAAAAAAAGTCTGCATCTATATATATTTTTTTAATTTTAACATGGTCGATCTGCTTCACAAAGCACAATACCAAGCGTTAGTATATTATAAGAGTTAACAAAACGTTTTTAGGTGCGTTGAGTATTTCTGTCAAAGAAAAGTGTCAAAGTACGTGATGGAAGTCCTCAGTGACCGCTTCCTCGCAGAAGCGAGCTGAGGTGTGTGAAAGCTTCATGCGACCTAACCCTGAAGCAGCCGTGTCCGGACAAGATAGAGGTTTCATAGTCCGGTTCGACACAAGTTGCCTTAAGCCGACCCGCCACGACACGGTAGGGGGGTTAGTTTTATGTTTTATCTACCGCCGACTGATATTACCATACGTAGGTAGGTAAAATAATCTCCTCAGACCAATAGACATACAAAGCGGCCTAATTACTGCAAAGCAATTTTTAAACAACAAATGCATCAGTGCCAAGCAGGTGCCAACAATATTTCATCGAAACAAAACAACTTATTCTTTTGAGTATGAAAACCAAAATAACATTTGTTTCTGTCAACGATTAATTTCAAGTAAAAAAAGATGGAACAACATGGTACAAATTTAAATCAAAATCGGTTCCGTATTATAAGGTGAATTGGTAACAAATAGAACGGATGAAAACTATACTCTATATTGTAGAAGATAACTAGCTGACGGACAGTCAATTTAGTTCGCAAGATTTATAGTAGATGGCGCTGAGTCACTAGCTTATAAACAAAAATCAAAACATCTCAACAATAATTTCATTGATCTATGTGTAGCAGTATTGGTATCGGTTGGGGCGGATTGGCAATGGAAATTTTGTATAAGGTCTAAGTCTAAATTTTTGTCAAGGTTTCCCTTCTGTGATTTTCATGACCTGCGGTCGTATGCTATCCTGCTTATTTTGCCGACACTTATTAACAGGTTAATTAAGATTTGTTGACTTCAATATTGAAAATATCAAAAAATATCGTAAGGTCAACTGTGCAACTCTACCTAACTTTTAATATAAATAGTATGACCAACTTAGACAATGGGTCCCCTTTTATAGCAGAACTTTTTATGTTATAATATTAAGATACATAACAGTAGTTTACAGAAACATCATGTCGTTAAAATAGTTTGTCATCTACTCATTCATCATAGATTCGAAACCATTAATTTAAATAATCCGAATAATCTTAAAGAATAAATTTTATATACATAATAATCTAAAAGTAGAATCATCATATAGCAGAAAGTTCGCCGTCAGAACTTAATTCATTTCAATGCAGAATCATGATGAAAAATTATTTTTAAATTAATTTAATAATATAAATATAATAATACAATAAAAGCGAATCGTGGAGTTATTATATGTAGATATTTTCCAATCTTCAAAGACAAAAGCTATTTTTTATAGCGTTCTTAGGGTATCGTACTCAAAGCGTCAAACCGACTCCATTCTAAATTTCAGCCAAATCAGTCCAGACGTTTTCCTGTGAAAGGGTAACAAACATACACACTCACACACTCACAAGCTTTAGCCTTTATAATATTAGTGTGATTTAACTACTAGCTTTTCCCCTTCCTGTGAATATAATAATGGTGTGTGTAAAATATAATCATCGTTATCACTACATGTTAAGCAAATTTTGAATATTTATTTATCCTCCGACATATACCAAAATGTTTAGTTATTGTTGGCAGTAAAACAACATTTTCATTGGAAAAGTTGAAGGGTTAATTTTAAGCACTCAAACTCTCAAACGATAAAGTTCTTCAAGTGAGAATACATAATTTGATGTTTATTTTTTACTAAAACTCCCTCTCCCAACCATACCAAATTTTTGTTGTTATCTCTATAATGCTCTATAATGAGAGAGAAAGGGAGACCACATTCTGAAAATACAACTTTTTGCAAACTCAACATTTTAGGAATTTGACTTTCGGTTCTGAAATCCTACCCAGAATTTAAAAGGCGCTTCTTTTCGAAAAAGAAACGCATATAACTATAGTTTAAACTTAGTGGGCACCAGAATAAATGTTTTAATTTTAAGTCATGGTAAGTTATAAAATAGCCATTTTTAAATGTTAGAAAAATATAGCATCGATGTTGTGCTTGTAGCCCATAAAAATAAATTGTATCTGTGTTTGTGGCTAGCTTAATCAGTGTAGTTATTAGACTTATAAGTAATTAGTTATATTTATTCACTAAAGTTATTCTGGATGGCAAGCTAAAAATGTCGTGATCATAATAGAGAGCAATAATTTCATAAACCCAAAGAATAACAATGTATTTTTAATAAAATATTTCATCATGCTCTGTGGTTATCTCATTATTGTAATTATTTTATTTTAGTTAGATTCTGATTTCTCAGCTGGGCGCCCATATCGCCAGTGTTTCCGATATCAGCTATTTTTGTTGTCAGTAACGGGGCGACCACGCGCGCGACCGGACTGCTCTAAGATTAACATTTAAAAGCATTTTCCTAATTTCGCGAACTAAATGTGCTTTGTGAAAAGTTATTTATTTATTGGACTGTTATTTAACATATTTTCATGGTAAGCAAATTTTTTTTTTTTACTATAAACCATGAGAAAGTGTTTTTATTTTTTATATTAATATCGATATTTTATAATACTTAAAGAATTATATTCTATAATAATTAAGTAAATGAATTATATTACCTACATAACAAAGACTTTATTTAGAAGACGTATTATAAAAAATTGTTATGTTAAATTTCCTCTGTGCTCAAGGCAATGAAACAGAAACTTATTTTTGGCGTGAGATCTTTGACTTGCAATTTAAAACAAAGGCGCGTTTTTGTATTGGTTTCGTGAAATAATTAATATTAACCAAAGAAATAAATACTACTGAGTTTTCCTACCATAATATCATACTTATTACTTTGTGTGTTTTCTTTGGAACTAAGAGGAAACCTCATCTGAAGTAGTTCAAAACTTTCCGTGACACAAAATATTTTCATTGTCTTCTACAATGAATCATTGGACGTGTTTTTTTATGATACATTCAAAGATCTTACTCTTAATTTATATATAGGGAATAATTAGTTTTGAGCACGATAAGTTTTGCATCGTGGTGTTAGAATAATTTACTAAGAATTTTAGTCTGGAATCAGTACTTCCCGTTTTGTTATCAATAATAAATTTTAAACATAATATATGGTTAACTATAAATAACATGCTCGCTGCCATCTACGAGTACATATACTTACTCGTAAAAACAATGAAATACCTAGTTTTTTTTTATAAAATGCCGGCAGTATTAAATTACATGAAATACCTAAGTCATGATAAGTAAATAATAAAACTACGTACTTATAATATTTTTGGTTTATTATTGGGAATAATTGATACCAAATTCTTATGTAATTGCATATATTCGCGTCATAATTAGATACAATGGGGGCATTTGTAACCGGCGGCGGCGGCGCATTGTTCTCGTAACAGTGTTTCTTTGCATTTGACACGCACCGATCGTACGTAACTCGATAATGTTTGTTTATGTAGTATTGCTTTGTATTTTTTACATTTTTAATAAGATTATAATTGAAATTCCAAGAATTTTAAGAATATGAAAGAAGATAACAAAGTCCCTTCGAATAATAGCACTGAATGGAGATATTTATGTCTATTTCCAGACAAACCTCGTGGTTTTAGGATATGATTTTTTCCTGTAGGTTTTTTTTTTAATTTTAAATTTAAAAACATGACCAGACCTCATCTATTTCTAAACCAAATTTTATCAAAACTTATTAAGTAATTTAGGCTTGTAAAAGATGACATGTACAGTTACAACGGATAGTTAATATTGCATTAATCCGTCCACTCGCAAATTTTTCATACACATAGTTAGAAGTATTGTGAAGGATATTTCGTCACTGGAAATACCACTGTTCCCGAGGGAAGTTTACGCGAACAAAGCCGCGGGCAAAAGCTAACAGAATAAATACATACTCAAGGAATATTTACGTAACCTGTTTTATGTACCAATTACAAATACCAACACTGTATGGCTGGTTATTATTGGTACATAAATTCTTATCAATCTTAGGGCTTTATCCACACCTACAATTAAATTATTGTCATGAAAATATTTTTAACGTTACTATATACATGTGGGTACATGACTGGATTTTTCCAGCAAGTGGGATGAACGTGCTAAAAATAAATTTATTCATTTTGATAACCTTCTTGACACAATAAATATCTACTGTATAAATTGTCATCATGCTCTGTTATTGACATACAAATAATAATGAGTTATAAACATGCAAGTAATAAGTATGTAAGATAGTACCTAAAGATCTAAACGTAACATCTTAATCGAATAAAGTGTCGTTGGCAACACCAAGTGTCATTGTCAGATGTAAATGTCATAGTAGCGGTTGGGAATCGAAATAAACGTTCACTTTGAATATGGCGTCGGGCGAGCGCAGTCGGGTCAGAATACGTATCGTGATTAATTGAGCGGATCATAGTTCGAAATGATAATAGTTTACGTAAATTGGTTTAAGCGTTAACCCGTGCACGTGGTTATGTGATTATTGCCAGAAGCTAGCTATCCCCTGTTGACCTATGGGCGTGATGCCTTGTGTTCAGTGTTTGTATACCCTCAACCCCTTTGATTTTACCAATTGCTGTTGGTTATCAGTTGTGTTAGCACGGAGGAAATCGAGAAGAGTCTTGGTTGTGAGATTACTATCGTGTGCGTGTGTGGGGCACCGATCTAAGCCGTGATTTGGGTTGCTGTCCCTCTGCCGGGACAATTATGCCCTCGCTTGACCTATGTAAGATTGTGCAAAGATACCCTGTTAGTGAACTGTCACTCTGCTTTGAAGAGTTGCCCACGAAAGCCATCCTATGACCCTATGATTGATGCTCGGAGCCATCCATCCTGACTTCCACTTAGCCCCCTTATATCCCTCTCTCTCCGACAAGTACTTACTGCCTACAACATTTACGAACACATATTGACATGTTGCTACTAACTCGAAATGCCCAAATTTGAAGTAACCATGGAATTAGTAAGTGCTGACGATAAGTCACAGCAGACCTATAGATCACAGAATGAAAGAGGTATGGCAAAACGAGATACAAGAATATAGCTTATTTTGCTTCGATCATATTATTTTGTGATATTTTGTCGACGTAGAACGAAGGTTCACGACGTACTCTCTAGGGTTTCAACTCTTAAATGGAACCTGGCTGGAGAAGGAACAATGGTAGGTGGCGTAAGGCTGTATCGGAGTGGTACCTAGATTCGGAAAGCGAAGTACTGCGGCTAGATGTTCAATGATATTAGGAAGGTTGCTGGCAACAAATGGATTGCGGTGGCTCAGAGTAGGGATACTTACATGGCGTAGACAGAGGGAGGCTTATGCCCAGCAGTGGGTTGTGGACAGCTGATGATGATAATGATGATTGTCAAGTTTAGTCACAAATGTATCCATTGGGTGACGATCGTATAAAGAATGTTCATTTGTTCACCTCAGTACCTAGAACACAAAAAGATAAAAAATACTTAGTACCTTTTCTAAATAATCACCTTTTCAATTTGTCGGATAAAATTATCAACAAAGCATTAGGTCGATTCATTGCTCTGAGATAGTGAAAGTGGAGATGTAAAAACAAAAAAACATGAGGCTTATTAGGTAAATATAGTTACAAAATAAAATATACTTATTTATCCGAGCGTGTTTCCTGGTTGCATCTTCAGTTTACACTTTAGAACCCAGCGTACGCTTTTAATTCATGAAACTAGAGTAGGCGGTAGTACTGGTTATTACAATAGTTATAAACAATAAACAAAATATACTTATCTACATTATTGGAATTAATTGATTGGCTACATAGATTTAAAATTGCCTCCGCTCGCAAATCGAAATTCTTTGATTGGCTATTAGGTAAATACATTATTCTCTGATATTAAAAGATAGCTGTGAAAACATATACAGTCAAAATAAATATCTACTGAGTAGCTGATACCTTCGCTTACATAGGGTATGGAAGTCCATACCCGCACATTTCATAAAAAATAGCTCAGCTTTTTAAGCGTGAAGAAGAAACAAACATAGAAATTTTCGCCTTAATAATATGAGTGGGATAATGCATTTATCATTAGGATAGAAATAACTAGTTTGATAATGCATTGTGGGATAAGTAAATCGTAGTAATCACATGTTATCTAAATTAGTAAATCTAATAATCGCTGTACGATAATAAGACTGAGCAACACTGCTATCTGTCCACAAATACTAGCCGCATGGTTTCTGTTTTAAGATCTTCTCAATTTTTTCCGTGGATTTCATAAAAGGCATAGGCTAAAACACGATGAAACTAACTCCTTGTACTTTTCCCTATTGGTGATTATTGTTGTAGAGTTTTGTAGAAATAATTTATTTCTGATGGATATGGGCCACATATAATTATAGCTAATAATAGGTGGGTAGATATAACATATAAAAAGAAAAACCACAGAAACTAATGCGGACTTCTTTACAGAATCACCGCAGCTTTATGTTTTCCTCATACTCATATTTTTTTTCTCATATTCCTCAGCTTTTCTATAAATAAACTATTCACTTGATTGACTATTGAAAAAAATATCAATGACATATTCCGTCAAAATGAGATAAAATACCCCTAAATCTAATCTGTAGATAAAGATCAAAGATATTACTTTACTATTTGAATATGCAAGTAGATTTCGGATCTTTAATAACAGCATCGTATCTAGAGTTATTGATAACCCAAAAATCATATATCAGCTTATCAAGAAATCACTTGTCTCTATATGTAAGTGCTTATCATATTTATTGACATGTTCCGATATCGATCGATCATTGTATTTCATTGCTATAGATAGGGATACATGTTTTTTTGGGACTCAATACATGTAGCACCCCGTCCACAAGGACTTTCCACTTGAAAAATTGTTACTAAGGTAAAGATAACAATTTTATGTGCCTATTGCATGCTATTTTGACAAGACAAGAAAAAATTTCTTCATTGCACTAGTAAAAATATACAATAAGGAAACTACAAACATAGAATATACAATATTTTGATTATACCTATATAACATTTTATTATAGACTAGATTGAAGTGCGATAAACTGTAAGAAAATATAATATTAACAAACATTCACACATGAATTATCTATGTTAAGCAGGCGTAGCTTTAAGATTATATTCCAAAGATATAAATAAAACATATACTGACGCCTAAATTTTATTGGCAATGAAGTAACTCGATAAAACACAAACGGAATCAAATGAAGGTTATTTATGTCCTTTTAAGACACACCACGGTCGTGTCAAGAACAAAACTTTATCTCAATAAAAGTGATCTCTAAAAAATGACCCTAATTTAGTTCTTTTCCGCAAGAATACTTTATTTCAATTATTTACGAGTAGTACAAATATAAAGCAAAATGAGCGAAACTAAAGATTTCAGCAATGTAAGATATATTATAATGATGTTATGTACGTTGTTTTGTATTTAAACACAAAATTGTTTCAAACAACATAAGTAGTGAATACATTGGCGCCGGCAGCAGGCTGAAAGTTCACTTGCACTTATAAGAAGAAAATATGTAAAAATAATATTATTTTTTGAATGAAAATTGAAGGTATCGTACAAATTAGTACTAAAAACAAATTTATACAATTAATTGAAAAGTAGCTTATGTAACAAGTGAAATTTCAAAAGTATTAATTAGAAAAATAACACTAACCTAAGTTTCTTTCAGTGTATTTTCTCAGCAATGATCGTTTCGAAACACTCTTTTTTTTATTTCTGCACATTTTCAGTACTGTTATATGGCAAGTAGACTTACCACATTCCCTTTGTTTCAGAACTTAACCCCGGGAACACAAAAATGTCTGCAATCAGCACTAAAATCGTAATTACGAGAACAAAAGTAGTACGGAACCGCAGATAGGTGTAAAGATAATGGTCTATAATAATAGATAGAAGCTAACGGCTACTTTTCATTTAACTAATAATCGTTCTTATAACCTTTCCAAAACATTTTTTGCTCTTCCGCTTATCCTTCCATAGCCATACCATTAGTGCAATTAATACTGATATATTTACAAAATAAGCTCCAATAATTTCGTATCGTTAAGAACTTAAGAACCATATCGACAATATCAAAAAGGAATTTGTACAAAGCAGTGCCGAGATAAAATAATTACATTAATATAATAAAGCAAACGCTTCAGAAGCCATATCAAAAATTGAGCTGCCTTATAAAGTGACAAATTTAAAACTTAGTGCCAAAAGGGGAGGGATATTGTTGGAGATGTCTCACGGTGTGGTCGGGAAGAACTCAAAGAATGGAAATGGGACGCAAGCGCAAGATTCACCGCGGTCGGAGAGTCCGTCGCCGCCGCCTGATGGAGGCTGGGGTTGGGTGGTGGTCTTCGCCTCATTCATGGTACACATCATCAGTAAGTACTTTTATTTCTTTACTAAATTCATGTTCATAGTGCACATACCTTTATACAAAACATTTCATAGAAAAGAACATGAGAACATAGGTTTTTAGGGATGGGTCGAAGTTCTTTTCAATTTCGGTTAAACCGAATTTCGGTGAATTGAACTTCGGCATTCGGCCGATGTTCGCTTTAAATGCCGATGTTCCGTACAAAAAAATAAACTCAGGCATAGACATAACTAAGTAAAACAATTTGTCATCACTTTATAATCATGTTTATTTTAATGAAGTCTAATCAAATCTTAATATAATATAAACCTAATCTTATTGTCTACTAGTATTTATAATTTACGACATGTCGAAGAGTAAGTTATGGTGCAGAAACACCAAAAATTCGGCTGTATCTTTTACGTTTTTTTTTTCCTACCTTACCTTCATCTTGAAAACAACTAAAGTTTGACAGAACTTCGGCCGAATTTTATATTTTCACCGATTCTTCGGCTGAAAATCTTATTTGTTTCAAGTCACATTCGGCCCATCTCTATTATTTTTTTATTTATTACTAGCTGTTGCCCGCGGCTCCGCCCGCGTGTAGTTCGCTTTTCGCTTAACCTGTGGAAACTACAACTATCCAGACCTATAGTTAAATCTATAAGTAGTATCCTATTCCCGTGCCAATTTTATAAAACCATTAGCCATTGATACGATATCAAACTAAAAATATTAACATTCATACTATCACATCTTTTTCTCTAAAAGAGTAGACGCAGCCTATTACAGGGTCATTAGAACCTAACTCAATAAATAGTGTTATGTTAGTTAAATTAGACCTTACGACACGACCGTATGTTCCGTCGAACAGCAACTGAACTGACTTGCTGGTTTGATTATTTTTTAAACCAAAGCCAAACCAACCAACTAATCAATTCAAATAGCTTACAATACAATACAACAAACGACCGATAAACAAACCAACCAATAGAACTAAATAAACAACCAAAATTTTATTTGAAATAATTAGAATTAATTGCTGGAAAAATTTCAATCTGCTATAATACCATATGAGAAAAAAATAATTAAATTAACTTCAGCGCCATCTATTGATATTTTATGTAACTAAATTATACGCCCACACACATTCAATGTGTTAATTTTTTAAAATTTAATAGAGATTGCAGTGTGTTTTTGTCTTCATCGATATCGATAAAACAAAGTAGAAATTGTAGCTTTATCTATATTAAATACGTTTATGTAAACCGGATTCAACTCTGTAAAAGTTTTGAAACAGTGCTAGAAGTAAACTTCAATTGACCATAACTTCTTTTTCCCTTAACCGATATTGACGAAACAAAGTTTTGACAAAACTGTTGAACGTATATGTAATCCACCTGTGAAAACCGCGTTCGAATCTGTTGAGTAGTTTTGAAGTTATAACGTACCAGACATACAGAAAGACAGACAGACAAAAATTCCAAAAATTGTTTTTTTTGGTTTCTGTTACACGTCTTTCTTTAATCGCCCCGTATCAGTTTTTTAGAAAAATATTTAATGTACAGACATTCAATTTTTACTGTCCGATTATATGTAAAGATAGATAGATAAGTACAAAATCCATATCCATACTAATACTATAAATGCGAAAGTCTGTCTGTCTGTAACCTCTTCACGGCTAAACTGCTGGACCGATTGTGATGAAATTTGGTAGGGATGTAGTTAACGACCTGAGGTCAAACATAAACTTTTGGGCGCGATATAACCGATTCCCACGCGGGGCGGAGCCGCGGGGAACAGCTAGTACTTATATATTAACGGACTTAACGCTAAGAGCGTTCTCTACCAGTCAACCATTTGATTAATCTTCTTTTTCAATGTCGTCAATGACAAACTATTAGATATGATTTGTAAGGGGTTGCGATATCGTTTATCCTGAAATAAATTTGCAAATGAATTTATTTGTTTCTTTTCAAAATTATAAAAAAAAGTAAGAAAATAATTCTAGAAAACAAATAAAACACGAAATCATAAAATTATTGTTTGTGACAGGATTCGATCCAGGTACTTTCTTGAAACATTTCTTTACTAAAGTATTAAAAAATTCTTAAAAATTAATACAAAACGAAAAAAAAGTAAATAAAAAAAAGTAAGTAAAAAAAGCAAGTAAAAGAAAGTAAGTAAAAAAAAAGTAAGTAAAAAAAAAGTCATCTATAGCAGGATTCGAACCCTCGACTTAAAAATATGATCTACGACCTCTACCGATAGGCCATCATACGTTGCTAGAGATTGGCGAAATTTCAAATGGGATTTGTCTATAGGTACGCAAATTCGCGCCATCTATTGAGATTTTATGTTACTAAATTTACGATCAAATTCAATGTGTTATTTTATTAAAATTAATAGGTGCAGTGCGTGTTTTCGTCTTTATTGATATGGATAATAAAAAGTAGAAATCCTAGCCTTATCTAAATTAAATTAAACGTAAGTAAACGCATTAAAAGTTTAGAAGCAGTGTTTGAAGTAAATTTTCAATCGACCATAACTTCTTTTTCCCTTAACCGATTTTGACGAAACAAAGTTTTGACAACGCTCCTAATCATATGTAATCCAACTGTGAAAACCGCGTTTAAATCCGTTGAGTATTTTCGAAGTTATAACGTACCAGACAGACATACATACATACATACAGACAGACAAAAATTCCAAAAACTGTTTTTTTGGTTTCTGTTACTCCTTTTTAATCGCACTCAATCAGTTTTTTTGAAAAATATTAAATGTACAGACACTCGCATTTTAGTGTCTTATTATATGTATTGATTTACCATATTTTTAAGCTTCTCACTCGTGTCATTTCAAGTAAACCAATACCTTTCTCAATTGCATATCTAACAAACAAATATTTATACAAACTCACTTTTGAGTTTACAGTAACACTTTTCTTATGCAGAAAATCTTTTTGTTTGTGAAAACTTATGTTTAAAATTTCAAACAAATCGTTAGAGCCGTTTTCGAAAACATATTCTAATAGCAGTCGTGAATATAAATTATTTACATCTATGTGTATGTAAAAAAAAGTTAGATTTTAAACAATCGCTGAAGCTATCATTCGACTTTTATTTACACTTCCATTTATTTACATAGCAACTTTCATGACAATATAAAGTTAATTGGTAGCAATAGAAATCTAAATATTAGCTCGACGCGAACCAAAATGTTCAGTAAACAATAACTTGATAACAAGATTTAAATACGGCGCAGTCGGCAAACTTAACTACTATAAAACAAAAATTAATTTAACATTGTCTCTTCTTCATTCGAGCGTTTTCCAAGTTGCATCTTCACCTAATGTCAGATTAGGGCAAGCCTTTTAAAGTTGATCCTAGATTTGGCGGTACTGATTATTACAATAGAGATACTCGTTACTATTTTTTAGTGGCGACCAATCCATTCTAGACCCCGCTCGCCATCACTTGACACGCGCTATCGTGACGAACACGCATGCACAAATCTCGAACTTACATTGGGGCTAGCTTAATCTGTAATTTGTTCTCATTATTTTTAATGATATAGATTTTTTACTATGCTAAGCTTTGTTAAAACTTCATAGAATATTTTTGACTTTAAATACTGTTTAAAAAGATTAGAACATCAACTTTTATTTAAGACTAATACGTCATTTTAGATTCAACCTAGTGTTTATTTTCGATACTTGTTTCAAATTACATAATGTTGACGCATTAAGTAAGTACTTGTCATTAGAATATCATCGAATAATATATGTGTGCATGATTTGAAATGCTTGCAACTAAAATTTTATATCCTACTTAATATGTATTATATGATTGTTATCTGATATCTTTATAATATATAACGTGTTAACAGTAGTTTTCACAAGTACTTACCAAATTACTTTGCGTGCTTCCGCCACCAGTTAGTTAATGTAAAGTACTGCTGGCCGGCGCCTACCCACACTGTTAGTCCCAGAATGACCGCCACCATTAGTTAGCACACACATTACTTACATTATTTTGTATTTTTTAGTATATATCAAACGATAGAAATTGATAATAAAGAGCGATTGATGTTATTTTAGAAGTTTTTATTGCTAATTTAGATCAAGTGGGATTTTAATTAATATTTTCCCCATTATTATTCTTATTCATCAATGTTCTTTTTATTATTTACTTAATTACTTAAATGATCATGAAAAATACATTTAAACTTTTACTAAACCAAAATTTACTAAATGTGATCTTTCTTTATTTCATCATAACGGTTTTCTGGTTGCTCAGATTTTTGCGTAGAAATTACTGCTCCGCTAAATAAATAAAAAAACTTATATTCTTATCGATCCCTGAGAAGATTTATTTGAAGATTCTGTATTCTTACATTTTGTGTAAATAAAACGCAATGGGAGGCATATTTGCCGACGTCAAACCTCGACAATGACTGTGCAAAGTGTTCTTGCCAACATGCGGAATGGGAGCGCCAGCCAAAGCCACCCTCCAATACAAATTAAAGAAACTCAGATACGAATGCTATTTAAGTTACGCGTCTACCGTACACTGATTTAATGCGCGATGTACTATATAAATATATACATCACAACAATTTCTAACGTTCCATACTCTCCGACGCAATGAATGCGTTTCACTAATCGCTCTTGAGTTTATTTTGCTCGACTTTACTTTATTTAAGCCCCCTACCTCTATTTTCCAATTTCAGCTCGATCAACCAGGCTCTAACCTATGCTTTTTTATTCCCGCCTGTTTTCACAAACAAAATCTTTTATCATAGTTTCACTCACAGTTTAATTCATTAAAAATGCAAAGTCTCAAAAAGGCGGCAGACTGGTTACAAAACATATACTTACCATTTGTGTACTCTTTGTATTTTGTACATCTGCATTGTATGCTTAGTCTATTCTCGTCTTTGTCAACACACGGGTAGAATAAACAAGAGCAAGAGTGCTTACTGCTCTACCAGTTTTCGTTAGCCAATCTAGTTCACTACTTGCTTTTACTACCACATCGAGACCATATTTTTGATTTTTTGATATATAATCCACCACCACTTCCTTTTTGATTAAAAGATCGATGTAGATGCAGTAAGTTTTTCTAAATCGGTTCAACAAAAAGTGTAAAGGATCGATTTATATGTCATCAATCATAATATTAATACATATAAACTAAATATATGTAATCAAATACTATCGCGATACTATGACTATGTAAATGTACCTTAATTATAGCTAAGTTAAGCTCGACATGATAACTATAGAGATCCCCTAGTGATATATGAAACCTCCCTTGTCATGGGAAATTCATTAATGTGATAAGTTTTACGTCACAAAAACGAGATTTGACGTAAGCCAACTTAGGAGGAAATATCTATGTTAAAAGAGATTACATAATTTGATTTCTTTATTTCCTATGCGAATAAAGCCTAGGTTGTGTGATGGAAGGGCAATTCTAATATCTCGTCAATTTCTTTGTTTACTTCAATAACTAAAACTATCGTTACCAATATTATAATAAATTAGAATTTATTTTACTAGCTGTTAAAGAGACTGCCTACCATGCTATTATATGCACAAATGAACAAACGAGATGCAGGCTCTACTTTTGTGACATCTGACTGATCCTATTTATATTTATCTTAGGTCTAATACCTTCATTGAAACAATAATTGACCAACTAACTTCCTGAAATTATGAAAAATGTATATTTTTCATTGATTAAGACTTGAAGGAACTCACTACTTAATGATAGACAAATGCCGATAGACAAGAATGAATGTTACTTTATGCTCTGAAATTAATAAGGGATTTTCGCGATAAGTATATGAAAGCTACAAACATAATATAATACAGTTTTTCTATGATAATATTGCATAATAATAATTAAAGATCCTGTCCAGCCCACTATTCTAAAGAGTGATATTCCACTATTTGTACTAATATCAACATGATTTTGTGTGTTATCTCGTTTTTGATTTATAGGTGATATTTTAGGTGTTGTTTGTTTACCTTATGTTTATTTTATTATTTTTTAATAATATTTTAATATTTACTTAATATCCAGACAAAGTTCTTTATTTACGGATGATACTTAGCGAGTTTTTAAATGTTCTTCTTAATTCAGTTCATAATTAAAAATTACAAAAAAATATTTATAGGAGTCGCCAGATATGCGATGCAAAGTTTTTTTTTTTAAAACACTAACTGTAACCCGCGAATTTGGGAACAACTCCCAAAATTCCCGCGGGAATTGCCCGGGAATCACCCTTTTCTTTGAAGTTTGTCATGATAACCAACAACACAAAAAAAGAATTGGCCAATTTGGTTCATTTGTTCAAAATTAAACGTTTGTTTCATCAAATTAATAAAACTATTTTGATGAAGGAGATAAGCGTGATCATACATACTGACAAAAATCATACATACAGACAAAAATTAAAAAAAAAAATGTTTTCTATTATTATTTTAAATGTCCCTCTATCCATTTCCACAGTCAACATTACTAAATGTACAGATAAAAAATAAAACATTCCGACGAATTGAGAATCTCCTCCTTTTTTTGACGTCGGCTAAAAAGATTTTTACTATTTTATTATAGATAGATGAAGATACGTATGAGTATTCTAAGCAATAAAATAAAATGATCAGTTGACTTTACATACATTGCTTTTTGATACTTTATTTCTGAAACAAATTTATATATTTTCAAACCGATTTCGTGTCATATTTTTCTCGAGCAAAAAATTACGCTCCATAACTATTTGATTTCGTAACATGGATACTCAATCTTGGGTCGCAAAGCTTAGATATATTTCTTCCGTAAGCGCATGTGAGTACTCATAAAGAAGACATATTCTTCATAATTTGTCACAAGGCATTTTAGTTTAGGTGGACACTATTTTTTATTTGGTTTTATACTATTGCAAGAATATACAACTGTAAAAAGCATGATACATTATTCTCATACTCATTTCTCACATACAAAATCTATAAGTAATAATATAATAATGTATATAAAAAGTTGCAATGAAATTAATTAACTGGATTATTTATAAATACCATAATCATAGCTTCTAATAGTTCTTGTTCAATGGTTATGTGTCATCGAAAAAGGTTTAATGTTGATATGGAGACCATAATTTATTTAATAGTCAACAACCGTCGAAATGGTATCAAGCGGTGCCACCCTTCACCAAAACAAGTTCGTAAATTATTTAAATACAATGCTAATCGATATACGAGGTTTCTATAGGGTTGTATCTACCCCCGAACGGAAAACAATATTTTCTTTCTTATTAGCGTGAGTTTTAACAAATTCGATAACAGATAAGTATACCTACTCGTACGCGGAGACAACAGTCTGGGCAAATCCACGCGGGCTTGGCCTAAAACCGTCCAGAAAATTGCATTACAAATCAATTCGAATACATGCGACTACTGACTGATAGCACAGTTAAATGCGAAAAAGTTTTACGCAACTGCAATTGCCATCCCCCATATTTCAGCGACATTATTAATCTATAAGACCCCCCTCTTGCGCCTAGACTTTATGGTTATTATGATGATGTGATGTCAATATTGAATGTAGCACTGATTACGACCACGCAAGCGCCGGTATATTCTGGAGGAGTCATATTCGTGACTTTGATAACCCCCTGTGCTGTTGTTATCACATAAATGACGAATGAACCGGACCAAGACAAAATAGGGTAATTTGTCAAAGCGAAGGTTAAATCGACTTTATATTTTTACTGTCGAAATTGATTTTAGATTTGATTGCTCTTATCAATGCCAACATTATGTTAATACATATACTGGTATGAGTAGAGAGCTTTCTCTACCAACACCATTTATATATTATTCATATTTCTGGTTGTGCAATAAAGTTTTAATAAATAAAATTTAGGGTTACTACTTTATAAGAAGAAAGGAAGGGGCCGGTATATTGAGAGTTGTTCCCCCACCTAAAAATGTTTTCCTTGCTTCGGCCGATTTGGTTCGGGATCGGGAGTCAGTTCAAAGATTTCCATGAGAAAGAGAAATAAATTTGGTAAGATAGTTAACATATAGCGAATAGAATAATATTTTTTTAACGAATTTCAATCAAATTTTACTAGCGAATTGACTTGGCAAAATCAGTTTAGTTGGCTAAAAACAAACAAAAGAATCGCGAAGCACGATAAAATCTCAAAATCGTACCGTATCGTTCCTGTTACGAAATAATATCAAATTCCGTTTAATTAGACCTGTTATCACGCAGCACAACGCACTACGGAATAGGGTTCCGAGACAATCAGATGGCTTGACTGCAAGCATGTAGATTTTTGTTCAAGACAAGCGTGGATCGTAGTTATAATTGCTTGATATTTGGACCGAGCTTTTAGGCACTAGATCCAAGTAAACAAATTCAATCGAAAGAGACACATGCTTGAGATGATTTTATATTTTGGACTAGTCAATATTTTGATAGTCAGTTCAAGCTTAGCTGAATCTCGGAATCTCTCGGAACCCTGTAATAGTCTCCACAGTGGCAACTTGGTTGTAACTTAATTGACACATTTTCCCAGACTGTGATACCAGAGACGTTGAGGTCAATGCCAAACTAGCGAGTGCCCATGCGCAGACATTCCATCGGCCATTTGATTAGTAACTATATTAATTCTCGGTAGAAGTGTCATTGTGAAGTAAAACCGTAACAACCGTAATCAGAAATATCTAGGAATTTAGACTTTATGTAATCTTAAAGATAGGCGAATGACTATAATCTCACTAGATTTTAAGAGAAGATGTGGTTAAAGATGGATTGCGTTGTCTCATTAATAACCTTTATTCATATTCTAGCTTTTAATAAACCCAAGGTTTATGTGTACCTATACTATAGAATAATTACATAACTAGTTGTGTACAACTATACACCCTGTAGACTGCATACATAATTTCCAACTCTTTACAGCATAGTTTTTGATCAAATATTTAGATAAATCTATTGCTCTTAGTCTTGGCGTTGAATTGCATCCTTACCTATGAATCTTTGCTTCAGAGCCTGAGGTAGGTACGCAGACATTAATCTTTCGGAGATTGTAAATTTTTTTGGAAATACTATTTTCAAAACATTGAACTATTTTTCCTTCTTATGCAGATTTTAATGTAATACTAGCACTCCACAAACTAGTGTCATTAAAATATAAACGAAATTTACACGGCGGTGGCAGGCGTAAATAAACTATCGTGCTATTTAGCTGGACAGCTGCCAATACAAAAGTGTATAGAGATCCTATACGCTATGTGTGTTGGTTTATCTTTATAGCACTTATAAATCACCGATTAAGCTCGAATGTGATTTCAAATTACTCCAACCTTATCGTTATCATTCGTAAATCAATTCAATCAATTATAATCAAAAATCGCTTTTATGCTTACATTTATTCTATCTGATTTCTATTGCGACCAGATTGCAAATCTCTTGAAAAAGAGGACATAAGGAGTGCTCGAAACCAGCGAACGTACATATATGAAAAGGTTGATGAGTGTAGAGCAAGCAATAAGAAGTTTGGAAGGATAGAAGCAAGTGGAAAATTTTAGTCTTTGCCTAGGTACCATATCCCTGGGGGAAATAAGCATGATAATATTTAAGGATGTACCTATTCCACTTAAGTAGGTTAAATATACATAAAACATTATGAATTTACTATTAAACTAACCTCAAAAAATAAAAGTCTTGTAATAAAAACAAAACCAAAGCCTGGATTTGTGTAACGTGAAGTAATTTCCTTGCTGGGAATAATCTCAACATGTCTAGATGGTATTAGAATGTTTTGCGTCTCTTTGTTCACGCCAACGAAGCGAAACATGAGATTTTACTTTTTATAAAGGAGAATGCCCTTTTCCATATAATTATATGTAGTATATACGTATAAATAAACGTTTTAATTCATATCCAGTACATAAAAATTGTACAAAAAATTATTGTAAGTCCTTTTTAAATGGACTTTCGAATAAAATGATTGTTCATAGTCTGTTAATTTATTTATATTCGACCTCATAACTCAGTTACTTCTGCACTGTGAAGCGATTATTTTTAACCGACTTCAAAAAAAAGGAGGAGATTCTCAATTCGTCGGAATGTTATTTTCTCTCTTTTTCTTGTTCGGAAGCTTTATTTCAAATGTAATAAAAACAGTGAGCAAACTCTTTTAAATTACTTAGTCACATAATGCCACAGACTTATTAGTAAAAACAATTTCAATTTTATAATTAAGCACTCTCAAGGAGAGACGTCTGGCGTCATTCTATCAAAATAATTTTATCAATTATATCTTCCAAAAAATACAATTTTTACTTTTCATACGTTTTCAAAGTGATTCAAGTAAACAATATGGAAGTCGATTTATTTTCTTTATACTGTAAATTCAATATTCAATAACTAAGATGCCGTGATAACACGAAATGAATCGTGACCTTCTATAATAAGAACCTCCACTTCAAACTGTCCCCGCTAGCTACCTCTCGCCAGTTTATGATGTGCAGGTCAGTAAAGTAATGAATTTAATAAGTTTATCATGAAGCAGTGATAAGCAACGATAGCTCATTTATTCAATAAGTCTTAAGAATATCCTATATTGAGAACTAGCGACCCGCCCCGGCTTCGCATGGGCATAAAAACCTTTCTCTTGAATCACTCTATCTATTAAAAAAAACCGCATCACAATCCGTTGAGAAGTTTTAAAGATTTAAGCATACAAAGGGACATAGGGACAGAAAGCGACTACTTTGTACTATGTAGTGATAAACAATTTCATTTCATTCGAGCGATGCGAATCCGGCTTATTGCTTCATTAAGCCCTCCGCCAGCGTGGCGTGCTATGAAACTGTTATACGGGCCATTTGGTATCATTTTACACCTATTACACATTAACTCGCCCAGAAATTACGTTTTCTTAGGACATGACAGGACATCTTTTAAGGAACACAATTTCTCAATCAAAAGTTTAAAAGTTTGGTTAGGTTTTATCATATGTTTTTGAGAACAAATATTTATTTAATAGGAAGTATTTTATTTATAAGACTATTTAAATATTGATTTATTATAATTATAAAATAAATATTATAGAAACTTAAAGATCATAATATTTATCTTAAACCGATCACAAGTCGCTAATATTTAATAGAATATTTGTAGGAACCAGTCAATATCCTTGAAGTATTGCTCCATAAATTCTTTGTACATGCCTTAGAGTTGACCTGACCTAGAAGCCTAGAACCATTGGCATTAAATTATCTTCTATTTTTAATACTGGATATAAAACCACGTAGAGACGCACTGCAGCTCCTATCAAGTAGGTACATTTTATTTAAAAGACTGTTAAGAGGTGCTTTCTTCAAGTATAAAACTTTTATACAAATGATACCATAAATAGTTTAATAGCTATCACATTATTTACTTATTTAGTTCTCAGTTTTTATTAAAATAAATGATAATTAAACGGCAGTTAAATACTTCAATATTATTTTTATACTTACAATGGGTTAATAATGATTTTATTCAATGCTTATCATATTAGCTTTGTAAATAATAAGTTCTATTTAGTTAACTAGCAAAGAGGCATATGTCCAGCGGTGGATGCAAATATGCTGAGTAGAAGAGGTTAATTAGCAGAAAAAGTAGTAACTATTCTCGATATTTAAAACATTAGACTTCCTTAAGTATTATTCTATATTTATATTTTATATATACTATTTATATTTTCAATATTCAGAATCTGCAATATTCTTTGCAACTTGAAAGTGTTCTCAAAGGGACAAATATATTCTTTCAAAACAATGCTACTATCGCAGCGCCTAAGGGGATACAAGCACATTAGCCCGAAAGGATAAGTCACGCGAGTGACTTACTTTGTTACATAAAGACCCGGAAAATGTCACAAGTTACAAAAACTTTTGAAGACAGCTCAGAAAATTCTTTTGTCTTAAGTAAAAGATTGGTCTATCGATAATAAAATACTTTAAGAAATACTTTTAAAATTTTTATGCATATTTTTTTTATTTATGTGATATTAATTAAAATAATATGCACTAGTTGAATTACCTATATAGATCTAGTATAATCTAAGGTCGCATTGCAATGAAAACAAAACTACAAAATTTTACGACGGAGATGAGAATGTTGAAATGGATATGTTTCGTAAAGCAGAGATGGATATGTTGAGTGACTAGGTAGAATGGTTAAGATCATTTTCAGACGGTAATAGAGTGGTAGAGCAGTGGACAGCCTGCGGCTGAAATTATCGATCGTTCCCGTTGTCCCCCACTTAAATTGCCACCACTGGTGGCCAGCGGGAATGATTTATATAATTTGTGTCGTTGGCCCCGACTGGGAACCAATTCACTGCAGTTGTTGGAAACATTAAATTAATAATGGCAACTATTTTTGATATTTTTATGTAGCTGGCAACTTTTGTATTTTATTTCTTCTTACAATACAACTTGTCCTAAGTACACGCCTTGCTTTAATTTATCTCCGATAAAAGTATTAACCTGGACCCAAAGTCTTAAACAGCAGTGAATTGGTTCAGTAGGTTTGATTTAAATTAAACTATTTAAGTAATATGATCTCTTAGCGTTGTTGTAAGTTTAAAAGTTGTAACGTTGTCCCCCAGACAACGTTACAACTTTTAAAAACATTCCCGTTTGGCACCACTGGTGGCCAACGTTAGTCACTTATAAAGTTTTGTGTCGCTGTCGGGAATACTTCAAAAAGTTGTGGCGACACAATTTATATAAATCATTCCCGCTGGGCACCAGTGGTAGCAATTTGAGTGGGGGACAACGGGAATGATCGGAAATGATGATGAGAGGGGTCGACCTCGAGACAATCGTTTTGAAAAAAATTGAATTGAATAGAATATAATGAGCATAGCTATCTACAATGTCGAGAGAGAGTAAAATAATAAATATACATCATGAATCTATAATATAAGAGAACCAACTCATTAGGACTCTTATTTATCTGTATGCACTTGAGTAAGACATTGACCAATGAACTTTGACTGCCAGTTACTGATATAAAATCTTATGACTAACATAATAGTTTCATTACAAGTGAAAACAAAATATAAAAACAAATTTACATCATTCATATCATTATAAACATAAGAGATGTTTATCGATTACATATCAGGTGTTGATTTTGGATCAGCACCAGGAACAATCCTTGAATATGTCTAATTTTGCTCTATCCTTAATCAAATTGACCGCCATGAGAGACCTTTATCAGAAGAACCATTGTTCCATACACCTGATAATGGTAAGTGGTAACAAGACAGCTTTGCGGTAATATTGCGGTGGGGCTTGCAATCGTTTTATCAACTTTCCATATGAACATTTCGGTCCATATCTCATAATATGGCGGGTCATTTCTGCGCTAGTTATTCTCACCACCAGAAAGAACTGGAAAAAAACGCACTGAAAATTTCATATTTACGTCAATATAAATGATTATATGCCTTTTATATGCATTGAGATGAGGCTTTACTCAACATTATTGAAGAAAATAATCCTTCCCCAAATAAGCTTGTTTCGTCCACGAACAAAACCACCAAGTCACACGCCTTAACGTTAACGATCGATCTTGCATGATTATTGACACGCCTATTGATTATTGTTGCTACTGCCGGTGTCAGAATTTCAAACGTAGACATTATTTGCAGAATTTTATTTGGAACAAAATGTATAACTATTACCTACCCCTCCGAGAAACTTCACTATGAATAGCTACTACTAGCTGAATGTCGTGCTTAACGTGCTTAAGTATTGCAGAAAATTAGCATCTCGTGGAATGTTTAGCGCGCAGGCCTCCTGAATAATTGCTTCCTCCATGAGTAGTTTCTGTGACACGAATTGACACAGTTTCCCAGAAATGATTGAAGCAGAGTTTGCGTGACGTGGAAACATTCACTGAGGAAATTACACCATTTGTAAGACCAAACGGTACAGCGTTAACCGGACGTAAGAGACATGTGCTTCTTATAGATTAATTAGTGACATCGATAGTTTAGCAAAAGGATGGTAGAATACGACTCTCCCTCTTTCTCTCTCATGTTAGCATGTAATCTGGACTAAAAATTATATTTAAAAGCTAATACCTTGACACACGTTTATGATTTTTAATTCATTTGTATTTTATCAATATCTGCACCGTGTCCTAAATGTCAAACTGACAATAAATGGATTAAGTAACCTAATTTTAGAATCTAAATGAACTATGACCTATGAACCTTCTAGTACTTGTAGCGTGTAAAATTATTTTTTTTTTTTTTTTTTAATATTTTTTACGGCCATGGATTCTAGTCCTTTAAGGCCTTTCTTGTATTTATTAACCTTCTTCAGTCCTACTTAAGTCAGTCGAGTCAAAAATTCAAGTCAATAGTCAAGTCCAGTCAAGTAAGTAAGTCTAGTCTGCTGAGTCAGATGGCTAAGTGAAGCGGTGGAAAAATTTCACTTAGCTATATCATGGAGATTTTGGTGACAAAGATAAAAAGTCACGTAATCGACACTGTATCACTTCCCAACACTCACGCTTGTTCACGAACACTTTGCGAATAATAAACCACCAATATTATGCACAAACACTCAAAAAAACCTAAGTTTTGGAAATTAAATACAGCGCGGACATAGCGACAGTTTACTTTCCCTCCAAAAAAACTGTAAAATTATTAACTTCTTAACATAATAATTTTTTTTTTATATACCCAATCCACCACTGAGTCAACCTTTGTATTTACGTATTTTAATTCGAAACGATTTATATTAATAGTTAATCCTTCAGACCTCTCGTTACTTGATTGAATTATTGGCTTTTTTTTCTTATGAAAGACTTAAAGGACAACTGAATATTTTATTCGACTATAAAGGATGAGCCTTTGCGTTCGTAAATTTCTTCAAAACAATCTTATTCGGCGGCCCTTGCCTTTGAATAAGGATCAAACTAAAATACTTTTGTCACAAGGGTTTCTTAAAAAAAGGTTTCGAAATACTTTTCTTTTTTGGGTTTATTTGGGAACATGCGCTGTTGGTGTCAAATCCATTGGCTCACCGGTACAGAAGTATGACTGGTAGCGAAAATTATATATATTTTTATTTATCATTTATTTTCGGTAAATTGAACAACCTTGTGACTAGCATTACTACACTTTAATACAAGCAAATTTTGGCTGTATGAACTGATATCTATTAGATGAGCCTTATAAACTTAGATATTTAATAGTTTTGAATTTATTAGTATTTTGTTTTATAAAACGTATGTCTGTTTTAACAGGTTAGTATATATTTTCTACAAACGATTATCCCTACAAATATAATTTACATAGTAATAAAGCTGGTAATATAAAACGTAAGAGTACATGCAATATCAATTGAGTTCATGTTTACACCGAGCCTGGTATTGGCAGCCAATGTCTAAAATTATTTGTGTGAAAATAACGCATCAATCACCGCCTGTCGACATACAGTATCGATATATAATAAGCTTTAATTACAAGCCATTCACATAATATTACTTAATACATCTAATCACAGAGTATAAAGTAAGTTTTACTTGTCCTGTTTATCGTGCCGCTTTTCCCGATTGCATCCCAAGCTATGTAGGACTTAACCCAAGGTTCTTTTCAAACGAGATGCTAAATTTCAAATAATATTTCCCCTGAAAATCATTATTTGAAATCTTATTTAATGAGATTTGGGATTTTTAATTATTTCCAAGACCTGCCTTATGTCATCTTCTTTGGGAATACTATTGTTGGTAGAGTCCTACACAATAGTGTGAGAGGAACAAGGGTAGGTAGGTACCTCTTTTTGCTGTCCCTTAAGTCGATTTTTATGACATTACGGGAAAATTATTCAATATTTACTGAGTTATATTATAAATATACCATGTATTAATTATTATCGAATATATAATTATCATCTGGTTAGGGTAGAGCACTGCATAATATATTTCAATTAAGTGCCTATTAATGTTAACTTGTTATGCTAATAACTGTTCATATCTTACTTAGGCTTCATTGCAATGCAGTTGGTTTTTGCGGTTAAAAAAATAACCTTCCTACCTACTTATATATCTAATTATTTAGGTTCATATAACCTCTGTCCACTAAACTGTTAAAAAAAAATGGAGAACTTTATGACGAAACTCTCACAAAAGCAAAGATAAATATAATTTTATGTAAGATATTTTTGTAGACCAAAGGGGAATCTGTTATTGGAATTGAAAAACACGAAAAATGTGTTTTGGTATATTTTAGTTGGTCGATATTTATATTTTTCATTATGTAATAAAAATTATGACTTGCTAACAGCACATTAGAAAAAAATTTCTTAATGGAAGTGCGCGCGTGTCATTCCTGGAGTTACAGACGCTAAAATTGTATTTCTTGTACAAAAATTTTCACTCCATTGTAGATTTATTTTAAGAAAAACAAGTTATGCATGGTTTATCATTATTATAATATATATGTTTGATCAATTTATTAATATTATTTCAATATTCATTTTAATGTAAGTATTTTCAACAATATTTTTAAGTAATGAATGAATTGGAATTGGGCGGGTCACGTGTGCAGCATGCATCCGGAACGATGGGCTGGATTACTAACAATTTGGATCCCAGCGGATGGGTATAGAAAGAGAGGAAGGCCAAGAAAAAGATGGTCAGATGACTTAAGAGTCTTCGAAAAGGATTGGAAAGAAGCGGTACAGGACAGGGACGCATGGAAGAAAAGAGGGGAGGCCCAGCAGTGGGACACATACAGCTAGGAAAAAAAATGAATACATAGAATAAATAAAAATAATTGGTTACTATAACCGCTTCCGTTGGGCCATAAGAAGTATATTAAAACTCACTTAAAAGTTACTCTATCAGAAGTAATTATAACAACTACCTTAATTACAAAATCAATACAATGTAGATACTTATCTTTGGTCAAACAATCATGATTACAAAACAGTTGTGATACAATTATCACAGAAATTTTATACAGTATTTATATATAGGAACAGAGTATCTACACTGTGATAAATAGCGATATGTATCTATTGCCAATCATTATCCGGCATTATTTATCTATGTTTAAGTAATCTGAGAAATGATTGATGGGCCTTATCGTGCCGTGATTGGAGGTGTCCTGCTTTTTGTATATCTATATGTAATACTAATACATAAAACTGAAAATTGATTGTTTTTTTTTTAACTTGATAATCTGAAATTAATGTAATGACAGAGAGCCGACGAAATAGGCTAGCAAGCCGAAAGGAATTTCGTCCAGAAATCAGCAAGCATAGTAATCTCGATGAACCACGGTGTGGAAGGCAAGTGGAGAAACCATTACACCGTTGTTTCTAAAAAGTAATATGGTAATATTAATAATTCCATCGACAAGAGTCTGGCTCCTAAACTTATGATTCACTAGCAGTTGTCCGCGGCTCCGCCCGCGTTGTACTCGGTTATATGTACACGTTGGACCCCTGGTCCTGATTTATATATGTCGTGGCTATATCGTTGATTTGCTCACTTCATGAATTGCTCGAGTATTTCATGTAATGGTCGCATTTCATGATGTAGCCAACTTAGTTTGACCAGATCGTTAAATCGTCATCGTTTCGCGATTTTGTCATCCACGTTTGGCCAAATCGTATAAATAGGGTGCCCATAAAATATTTAATAAAAATCCAGAATATGGTAGGAACTTATTTATTGTAATTTTGTAACTTTTGTAACAATATTAAACACATCTTTTTTGCTAAAAATCAAATATTATATCAAGTTACACATTTATAATTTACTAGCTGTTCCCCGCGGCTTCGCCCCGCGTGGGACTCGGTTATATCGCGCCCATAAGTAGCCTATGTTTGACCTCAGGTCGTTAACTACATCCCTACCAAATTTCATTACAATCGGTTCAGCAGTTTAGCCGTGAAGAGGTGACAGACAGACAGACAGACTTTCGCATTTATAATATTAGTATGGAAGTATGGATTATAGAAAAGAAACAAATATTTAGAAAAAGTAAGTACTAGGTAGGTTCTTATTGTAATTTAAGTCCGAATATCACAGACTTATGACTTTTCTTAACCAAATGTAACAAAATTAATACAAATATTTAGAAATAAGTAAGCACTTTGGTAAATAGTTACAACAACTAATATAAAATTCACATTGGAACAAAAATTCAAATAAACATTAAAAATTATCATTTTATAAGAATTTAAAAAGTCAGTCATTTGTTCGCGCATGACAAACTTTGGTGACACTTTGAAGTACAAAGTGTTTTGTTTTTAAAACATGCGCATCTTTTCGTACAGCACTGATTTTTTGCTGGCTTGCAAAGCCTTGACCTCCAAATGCAGATTGGAAATTTACAGCTTCCCTTAATGATATTGGCAATTCAGATATAACTTCGCAATAATCTTTAGTTGACGCCAGCAGATCCTGACGGGAAAACCAATTTTTAATTGTTCCCGAGCTCGTTCCAATCTTGTATACTCCGTTCCTAAAATCAACCACTTTTCCAGCAATATTTTTGGTGTCAAGAGGTCCACGATCAATTTTTGGTACATTCAATAACACGGAATTTCCAATTTCTAACAAAGTTTCTTAGTGGTGTTATCGATCATTTTCTCTGCAGCACGCTTGACACCGATATGAGCTTGGTCTCTTTCATTAACAATCAACTGTTCATTTTGGCAAAGAAAACATTGAACTTGAGATCCATGACCTTCTTCTCCACAAGCAACGCCACAAATAGCATGTACAGGTTTGGAACACAAACTACAGAAATGAGCTCCGGATGTGACATCACCACAGACGAGACACACTGGACCATCATGCGCTGACTCTAATATCATATTATTATCTATTTTAATTACTTCAATGTTAGACAAACCCTCATCAGCAACTGATCTATTAATTATTACGACATTTGACGGCATCACATTAACCATCTCTTGGACCTCCGCTGGGGAATCGTTCTGATTTACTTGGTCCATTTCCTTCTCCTTTTTCTCTTTTGGATTTATAAGATTCATTGGGTTCAATTCTTCGTTTTTCTTCTCTTTCTTGTTTATTTGGTCCATGTCTTCCTCTTTATTCTCTTTCTGGTTTATTGAGTCCATGTCTTTCTCTTTTTTCTCTTTCTGATTGAATGGCTCCAATTCTTCGTTCTTATTCTCTTTCTGGCTAATTAGGTTTTTCAATTCTTCTTCCGTCCTTATTGATGCCATAATACTTTCAGGAATAGAACAACCTTTCAATATAGTTGTCGGCTCAGAACCAAACAATGCACGGTAAGGAGATCTGCCAATGATGCGGTGATAAGAAGAGTTTTTATAGAATTGAACGAAAAAACAACCGATGGACCAATTAGTAGACTTATTGTCATGCATCCAACACCGTAACATATTTTCAACGTCTTGATTGGACCTTTCCACACTGCCTTGTGTTTGTGGATGTCGAGGACTACCGTGAATAATTTTGCATTCGGGCCACATTGAGACCAGTTCTTCTATAATATGCGCTGTAAATTCTCTTCCATTATCACTTTATTTATTACTTACTTATACTTTATCACTTTGTAATATGAAGGGGGCGCCAAATTCCAAGAAAATTTTTAAATGTTCCACGGCTACTTCAGCCGTTCTCTTCGATTTTAGTGGTCTGAGATGTAAAAATTTTGTTGCGTGATCTTGGTAATTCATCAGCCATTTAAATTCTCCATCTGGGGCAGACTGTAAGTCGATCAGATCCACCTGCCCTCGTGTGTTAAAATCCTTAGAAACTATTGGCTGAGTTACTATACCTTTCCTTGGTACTGCACGTTTCTTTTGACAAACAGAGCACTGGTCAACGAATAGCTCAATAGGTTTCTTTGGAATATAAAACCTATTTTTAATGTGTTGAACAATTTTCAGTCGTCCACCATGTCCAACATTTTTGTGAACGTCCTTTAATATTTCAAAATACTTCTCCACTGGAATTATTCGAATAGTAGGATCTTCCACGCATTTTTTCTTAAATATAAGATATTCATCATCCGCAGTTTTCATTATGTCGTATTTTGACAGCCAGTAATAATCCTTGGACTTTTTTTGTATGGTCACCCTACTCTTCTTAATTTGTTTTATAACCTAAAAGGAAAAACAAAACAAAATCTTAATTATGACATAATTCACAAACTTACAATGATATCAATTAAATGTACATACATTATACGTTACTTAGGATAGAGTACTTCAATAAAATAAATGAAAAAATAAGTAAATTAAAAGTAAAGTACTAACCTGTAAAATGCGTTCCGAAGTCCACGATTTTTTTACATTTTGCTCAGATTTTGTGTGACTATCATAGTACTCAAGTACCTTTTCGTCGTACAATCTTTTGTTGTCGTTTTCTTCCTCACTTAATAGAGAATTATTCATTTTTTCACCGCCAGAAACAATATGAACGTCCGCAGCCGCCATGTTAACGTAAACAAAGCGTTTGCAGCGCCTCCACCGGCTAATTTTATAACTATTTTACGATATGATCAAATAATCTTGACCACATCATGAAGTAGCCGCGCATTTAGTTACCCACATCGAGAAACGATTTTTATTCATTGATCTGGCCAAAGCATATCATGATGTGACCAATAGACAGTCAAACATTTCATGAAATGCGACCGTTTCATGAAATACTCAAGCATTTCATGAAGTGAGCAAATCAACGATTTGGCCACGACATATACATATTAAAAGTTCATCAAAATAGGTAAGTGGTTTGGTCGTGAAAGACAGACAGACGTTCGCATGTATAATTTTATAAGTATGGATTACATAAATCTCTAAAACTGCTGGCCGAATTTATTTGTTTGAGTATGTATTTATTAGCTTTTTTTATATGATAGCTTAGAACTTTTATTGCTTTAAAAGCTAACTCTATAGGAACTTAACTGATATAATATATAGACCTGGCCTACAACACACCATAACTAGATTTTCAAACACTGGTATGGAACCCAAAAAGCGCGAATTCGACTGGTGTTTTCCGGGTTTTCCTAAAGGTATGCAATTATAAATACACATAAACATTCTTTGAAACATATCCGACATGTTTCAGATATCTTACATGAATTTCAGTAGCTACCTAATCTGTCAAAATTAATGAGAGACAGCGAGGCCGGGGCGGGACGGGAGGCCACGGCTAAGCCTGAACCCTTGCTGTGATAAATGACTTCGTTGCCGTCCCAAAATAAAAATGTACTGATTAGAATCGGACGTAGGTAGTATGTCCTATACTTGTTTAATATTTGTATCCATAATTTGAAGCAAATTCTGTATAGTCTATATCTTTGAAGCGAAAACATTTTGCCATGGCCTGACTGCTTCTTTATGTAAACATAAGGTATTTATGTTAATTTTTTTACTATTATTTATTTTATATGCTCCACAATTTATGGCATACAATTTTTATATTTTTAATATATTAATATACTTGGTTTACAGATTTACAAGTAAGTAAATCCCAAAAATACTATTTGAGTTGAAACTGTTTCAAAGATTGAGTTGAAATATTTCAGCGCTGCCTGTTTAGCATTTTGTATTGACATTATAAAAACAAACTACATAGTTAGTGCAGTGCAACTTACAAAGAAAGAAATACAAAAGAAATGCTTATCAAACATTAGCTTTTGCCCGCAGACTCCCGTTAAGGATTTGGTTTTTCTTCTGAAGGGAATTTCGGGGTGAAATGTAGCTTGTATGTTATTTTATAGGTCACACTCTGTGCTTCCAATTTCTTATGATTACCTCTGCCAAATACAAAAATTCGGTATAGGCTGCTATAACATCGCAAAGCAAAATTGATGTGAAACAAAAACAAGTAATCTCAAATAATATATATGAGTCGGAAAAACCCATCAGGGTATTGATGATATCGAAGTCATTTGCGGAAAATATTTCGTAGTTCGGGCAGGAGAGCCTCGGGGGATTACACATGGTAAGAAACTGGTAGGTTTATCAGATTATAAGTTTCGGAAACCCAGATTATCCCTCAAACTTTCACAATCATAAGTTATAATAAAGATATTTGTTAGTTCCCTAATACAGCAGTATCTTTGTCTCATAGATTTTAATTTAAATGCTTCACTTTCGCTTAGTTTTCCCGGTAACATCTTCAATTAGTTACTTTGGAGCCAGGGCTAGTAATACATAAAACTGACCATACTACCACCATAAATAGATCTTTGTCATTTACTTAATCTCA
Organism: Apomyelois bistriatella; assembly: GCA_947044815.1. NCBI lineage: Eukaryota > Metazoa > Arthropoda > Insecta > Lepidoptera > Pyralidae > Apomyelois > Apomyelois bistriatella. The sequence continues at coordinate 4,624,055 of OX345688.1, forward strand.
TGAATTTTTATTGCCTGAATTAACTGCTGAACTTTGTTAGAAAACGAAAATCTTGTTTCTCTTAATAGCCAATGATAATGAATTTAGACTACCTACTTGAATAAATCAAATTATAAACCAAAATATACTTGAAAGACGTTAAAATTTCGAAGCAAAATAATCCAGAACTTTTTATCCAACATGCTTGGGAAACGAGCACTAAATAGCATTTTTAACAAAAAGTTTAAACTAGCATACATCAGCACATGTTGCGTTGACGATGCGTAAATTGCTGCTCTGCAATATTTTTTTACACGCAGTTTAAACCAGTAATAACTGGCTACATTTAGTTGAAATATACGAATAAAATGTAAGTTCCACCCACGCAATGACATGCGTTTCTCATATAGCGAGTGCATATTTTAAATCGGGCCACGTGCCCGGCGCTTTCTATAATTATCCAAATAATTTAGGAATAGTGTTTCAGTGATCATGGCGACGCTCCGTGAATGTCACACGTGCTCTGAATACATATTGAAAATACACGTGACATTCTGTAAGCAAATTTATTTCCTACTAGCTGTTGCCCGCGGCTCCGCCCGCGTGTAGGTCGCTTTTCGCGTAACCTGTGGAAACTACAACTATCCAGACCTATAGTTAATTCTATTGTATCCTTTTCCCGTGCCAATTTTATAAAGCCATTACATTGCTACGATATCATTAAATAATAGGGCCACTTCTTTCTCAAATACCGTTTTTAAAATCAATAGGAATCAGTATCAAACAGTCGTAAAATTCTGAAAAAATTATATGTTTTTAGTTGAGGATATAGCAGAGGGAAATTCGCTTAAAGTAACAGTAACAATATCAGACAAAATTCGCTCGATAGAAAAATCAAAGTTGCCTCCTTTGGAAGTTTATTTTCAATACTATGCCTAAAATAATAAACTTATTGTCCTGCTTTTTATACCAGCCTTTAGATAAAGTATTTATATAGTGAAAATCGCTGAAGTAGATGTTGTAGTGTTATTTTCCCAAATAATCCGATATAAGTAGAAATTCTAGCTTTATCTAAATTAAATACGTTTATGTAAATCGCATTCAACTGTTTAAAAGTTTTGAAGCAGTGCTTGTAGTAAACTTTAAATGACCATAACTTCTATTTCCCTTAACCGATTTTGATGAAACAAAGATTTTACAACGCTCCTAATTATATGAAAACAGCGTTCAAATCTGTTGAGTAGTTTTGAAATTATAATGCACCACACAGACAGAAAGACAGACAGACAAAAATTGCAAAAATTGTTTTTTGGTTTTTATTACTCTTCTTTAATTGCCCCGTAGAGGATTTTTAGAAAACTATTTAATGAACAGACACTCGATTTTTACTGTCTTATTATATGTATAGATAGATAGTACAACGATGGGTTTTGTCTATAGGTACGCAAATTAACGCATTCAAAGTTTTAAAGCAGTGTTTGAAGTAAATTTTCAATCGACCATAACTTCTTTTTCCCTTAACCGATTTTGACGAAACAAAGTTTTGACAACGCTCCTAATTATATGTAATCTAACTGTAAAAACCGCGTTTAAATCCGTTGAGTATTTTGGAAGTTATAACGTACCAGACAGACATACATACATACAGACAGACAAAAATTCCAAAAACTGTCTTTTTGGTTTCTGTTACTCTTTTTTAATCGCACTCAATCAGTTTTTTTGAAAAATATTAAATTTACAGACACTCGCATTTTAGTGTCTTATTATATGTATTGATAAGTAGAAATTCTAGCTTTATCTAAATTAAATACGTTTATGTAAATCGCATTCAACTGTTTAAAAGTTTTGAAGCAGTGCCTGTAATACAACTTTAAATGACCATTACTTCTATTTCCCTTAACCGATTTTGATGAAACAAAAATTTTACAACGCTCCTAACTATATGTAATTCACCTGTAAAAACAGCGTTCAAATCTGTTGAGTATTTTTGAAATTATAACGCACCACACAGACAGAAAGACAGACAGACAAAAATTGAAAAAATGTTTTTTTTTTTGGTTTTTATTACTTTCTTTAATTGCCCCGTAGAGGTTTTTTAGAAAAATATTTAATGTACAGACACTCGATTTTTACAGTTTTATTATATGTATAGATAGATAAGTACAAAATACTTTTATTAACGGAATTAACGCTAAGAGCTTTCTCTAAGTAAGAAAATAATTCTAGAAAGCAAATAAAAAACGAAAACAGAAAATTATTGTTTGTGGCAGGATTCGATTAAGCTACTTTCTAGAAACATTTCTTTACTAAAATATTTAAAAAAATAGACTTCTAAAAAATTAATACAAAACAAAAAAAGGGTAAAAACAAAGAAGTGATGTCTATCAGGATTCAAACCCTCTACTTAAAAAAAATGATCCGCGACCTCTACCGCTAGGCCAACATGCTTTGCTTGTTACTGCCGAAATTTCAAATGGGTTTTGTCTATAGGTACTCAAATTAACGCATTAAAAGTTTTAAAGCAGTGTTTGAAGTAAATTTTCAATCGACCATAACTTCTTTTTCCCTTAACCGATTTTGACGAAACAAAGTTTTGACAACGCTCCTAATTATATGTAATCCAACTGTAAAAACCGCGTTTAAATCCGTTGAGTATTTTCGAAGTTATAACGTACCAGACAGACATACATACATACAGACAGACAAAAATTCCAAAAACTGTCTTTTTGGTTTCTGTTACTCTTTTTTAATCGCACTCAATCCGTTTTATTGAAAAATATTAAATGTACAGACACTCGCATTTTAGTGTCTTATTATATGTATTGATAAGTTGGTGTTTTTCTTATTATCCCTGGTAGGTAATTTAGTTACTAAGCATATCTTTTTGACTTTTACTGCGAAAACTGGAACAAACTATATCGATGAAGACTTCCGTGGCTGTCAAGCTCATTTGCTACTTCCAACGTTTTGGGTTCCATTCATCCACTTTGATAGCAAGCTGAAATATTGATTTTTACGTGATTGTATTTATTTAACACTACATAGTATAACAAAGTCGCTTTCTCTGTCCTTATGTCCCTTTGTATGCTTTATAAATCTTTAAAACTACGCAACGGATTTTGATGCGGTTTTTTTAATAGATAGAGTGATTCAAGAGAATGGTTTATTACTAAATATATGTAAGTTGTTGTCCCATGATTCAAATTCAAAACATTTGTTGAAAACTAAAATGTGCGATTGATTCTATCTGTCTTTCTACTTGATAATGAATACCAATTATATTTTATAAATTTGTTTCGGTCTGTATAATGCAGAAAAGTATATTTTAAGAAGTACTTATAGTATTGCTGTTGCTTGCTCGTTAGTTGTGAAAAAACGAACGCGGGCGTCAAGACCCCATAGCCCGAAGTTGTTAAATGATGCTTTTTTGGATGCAGTTTCTACTATAAAGTCAAAAGACTTCATTTGCTAACAAAGTGCAATCTCTTAAGCTTTTTTACCAACTTGATAGATTGAATGATACCCATGTCATTCAATTAATTACTTGATAGAAAAAGATACACATGTTCATATTATTTTCAGTTATTTGCGCATAAAAACACAAATTGGGAAACTGTAACTATAGTTAGTATCTAAAGATGTTAAGTTTCCAAGCCATATAGCTATATTGATATTCATTTGTTAATGTATCATTAGGTGGGACATGAAGTCATGTAATCAATCAGAAGAGGATAGATCGGCTTTACATTTATCCGTAACTAGCGAAGACAGGACGTCAAAGAAAGTAATGCTTTCACCAATCCCTAAATCCTTCGATATCCGGGACGCTCTAAGAGCTTTCAAGTTTTATCAGATTGTTAGGTAAAATAAAACCGATAATACGAGTAGTATTGGCTTGAAAGTTGAGTGAGCTTCAAAATCCCACAGAAAAACTCCTAACATTATCAAGTCTTGAAGAAACTTGTTACAAACGTTTTGACATTTATTTTTCATTTCTCTAAAAGTAAATCTCAACTATAATAAATGGCTTCTGACTCAACTGTCAATATTGCATCCTGCTGGGCCAAATTTATATAGTTTTATTTATTATTATAGTTTAAGAACTACAATATACACAATTTTAATCTTTTTTAATTTTTCATACGATATAACTTCTACCTACTTATATGTAATGCATTATGATTTACGTAAAAAATACATACACTTATCGCTATTTAAGTTATTATGACAAATAGTGTACGAACATTAATATACATTTGATAGACAGTTCATGATTCTTAGTTGACGTAACTATTAATAATTTTTTTATGAAAGAATTTCGATCGTACGCTTATGCTCGAATATTACCAGTGGATTAAAAAAAAATTGTGTTTTGATGCTCATTTGCGAAAGGTACTAAAAATGTAAACTTTTACGCTTTACATCAACAGATGATGGAACCGCGGGGCGCTTGTTAAAAGTATACGAACATTATTATATTTGTCAAATACAAGGATGACTTTAGTAAATATAAATCAGTTTTTATTAATAATATTAAAAAAAATATATGCAAATTAACAATTTACCACCTTCACACATATAAAATATTTTCTAAAAGTATGGCAACGACACCAACATTCTTCGCTGAATGGCATAGGAAACATCTTTGATGCCGTAGTCTATTGTCGTCCACTCTCTTTGTTCCAAGTTACGTCTACATATTGCCGCATATTGATGCTGGCATCTGAATGTAGAGCGCCTATCAATTCAACCTAGTTTATAAAAGGGGTAGGTTCTACTTACCTAAGAATCTTTAAAAAAAAAAAAAAAAAACAATTTAAAACTCAATAATATCATAGATTAGATATCAATCATTTTACAATAGATCGATCGATGTAGAATACCGTTAACAATTAACCTTTAAATTGCGGGATTTTATTTCAAGCTTTTATGTATTATTTTATGAATGTTGTGCTTTAGAAATATGTTTACTTATAAATTTAGACCACATTTTTTATTGTTATCTAACAATTTTCTCAAATTAAGATGAACTGAGACTTTGTAAATTTTGAGCGTGTAGGATGCAAGAAAGTGTGAATAAATAAACAAGCAAAATTTTTTTAATTACAAGACCCAGCAGTATTCATATCAGCATCATCATTTATATATGTTTCTATGATCGATAACAATCTATTAATTGACATATCTGTTTCTTTCCAGCGGATGGCATGACATATTCTTTCGGTATATTCTACAAAGAGTTCCTGACCTACTTCGGGGAGGGAAAGGGCAAGACCGCATGGATCGTCTCTGTTCTAGTGGGAGTGACGCTTTGCTCAGGTAACTCACCAATTTCAAAGATATTATCACAACCTTAGTATAAATTAACACATTCTACGAATCCAAGATCTGTTTGCTTATTCCATATATTTTACTTTAGTATTAGTACAATAATATCTATATTTATCTGCCCTGACTGACTATTTCTCTTTCTCTCTTTCGCGACTCGAATAATTACTTATTTGATTTGGTAATCATATTATTTATTTCTCAATTAAACTCAATTCTTTAACCTGTTGGCTCGCTACAGACACAATAGAAAATCTATTGTTATGTGACACATGTGTGCGCATCCTGAGCGGACGGGTTAAAGAAGTGGTGAACACAATTCATATTTAATTCAATATAGACTGTTTAAACTAGTATTTGTTATGTATGTCGAGACCGCAGAATCACTCAAGCAATTATTTATTCGTAATCTTTTAGTAACACCACTGCCTGGACGCGAGAAAAAACATATCATGTCACTCTCTCTCCCTCATCTTAGTGTTTTTCGGTTGCATCCTGGGAGGTTACTATCGTCTCATAATGCAGGCCCGAAACAAGCGATTTAGCGAGATGCGAGATGGCGCAATACGTGATGTAAGGCGACATCTCCCTTACTCAATAGCTCTTGCATGCTATTACTTATTTGTTTTATTAAAATTTTACTACATAAATATGTCTACTTCTTCAAAGCTGTCTGGTATTATATCTATATTTTGTTTTATTTAATCCACAATCGTTTTTATTCCAGGGCCTATCTCAAGTTCCTTTGTGAACCGATGGGGCTGCCGTGTTGTGACGGTTTCTGGGGCACTTCTGGCATCAGCGTTTGTTGTGGCCTCGGCCTACGCCGACAACGTCCTCACGCTCATCCTTACCATCGGTGTATTCACTGGCTTAGGTTTTGGCCTCATCTATCTGCCTGCTATCGTCAGTGTCACGGTCTGGTTTGAAAAGAAAAGGAGTCTTGCTACTGGTAAGTAAAAAATATTCGATATTTAAATATATAAAAGCGAATGGCCACTTAGTCACGTAAATGCCTCTTGACGTCTGATATTGTTTCTTTAAAACCACCATATGACAGACCAACATCTTACCAAGCCTTCCGAAGCACGAAATCATTTTTCTTGTCGGACATTCAGATGGTTTAAGCCTGCAATGACCTATTAACCTAAAAACAATATGTACAAAGTATGCTACCAGTGGGATTTGAACCCAAAACCTCCAAATCGTAGGGGAAACGCCTTACCACGCACATGCCACTACTCGACGGAAGCAACATTTTGATAATTAGCCTAGCTCTCACGGTTTTTCAACTAGGGGGTGTGAAAAAATTTCTTAATGCGCTTGGGATACCTCTGGTGTTGCAGGCATCAATAGACCACGGGAACCAATTGCCATAACGTGAGCTATGTGTCTGTATGCCTTAGTTCTTCGTCCGAGCGTGTTTCCCGATTGCATCTTCAGCTTGCGCTTCAGAGCCCAGGATACGCAACTAATCATGGTCCTGTTTTATGAAACGGGTTATAACAATGGAGCGACTGCCTGTATGCCTTAGTTAATGGTATAAAATATATATACAAATCCTTCTGATAAAGACTTTTATAAGAAATGAAGATAGATGACTTTTTTATGATTGATGACTTTTCATTCTCAGCAACAGTCAATGATAATTGTTCTACTTATTATGAAATCATATGTCGTGTGCCGATCATAAAATTGGTCGGATCGTGCTACTCGTATACCAACATTTAACAAATCTAGTGGTTTATAAAAAGAGGATAATTATTTCATTGGTTGTGTAGATAGTAAAAATTAAAATCCTGTTCTGTTGCTTAAAAAAAATACCTTATTGTTATTTCAGGAATAGCAGTATGTGGGTCTGGCCTAGGAACATTTCTTTTTCCTCCAATCACGGAAGCTTTAATTGATTCTTATGGATGGCGAGGAGCAATGGCTATCATCGGTGCTTTTATACTGAACTGCGTTCCACTAGGCATGATGTTCCGACCGGTTCCTGAACGACGTCAAACTCCAGTCTCTGAGCCTATGCTTCCAAAAACTAATAAAATACCATTAATAAGATCCCAAAGTACTGAGAATGTAAAAAGAACCAATGGAATTAGTGAAGATACTGATACAGCAAGATTAACTCTCTCCCAACCAGCACTTAATAAACCACAGGAACACAGACGCTCAAGACATGGTAGCGGTATTATGGAGCGACCTGACGTGTTATATCAAGGAAGCATGAGCAGTCTATCAAAACATAGAGCATCATCTCCTGAAAGAACACAGACAATATTCCCAGAGATAACACCACAAGCGAACACATGTGAATGGTTACCATGTTCCACTGAATTTAAAAAGGCACTATCTAAGATGCTCGATTTTTCTTTGCTGGTAGATCCTATTTTCATTCTGTTTTCATTATCAAATTTCTTGACTAGCATAGGCTTTTATATTCCATTCGTCTATATAGCACCTCTTAGTGAAAAACTGGGTGTGAAAAATTCTGCGTATTTGATTTCAATTATCGGAGCTGCAAACTTATTTGGAAGGATTTTTCTAGGATTTATAAGTGATAAACCATGGGTAAACAGATTAACGGCATATAATACATGTCTAACCATTGCTGGCATAAGTAAGTATTATGTTTTGAAAATCTTAGTCGATTTATTAAATGGAAAATAATTTAATCTAATTAGTATACCATTTTTTAGGTACCGCTTTATCGATGGTATGCTGGGAATTTTGGGGCTTAGCAATATACTCGACGGTCTTTGGATTTACAATTGGTGCATACGTTGGTCTTACCTCTGTGGTTCTAGTTGACCTGCTGGGACTGGAGAAGCTTACTAATGCCTTCGGCCTTCTTTTACTCTTCCAAGGCATATCATCACTTATTGGACCACCTCTTGCAGGTATATTTGTCGAAGTTTTTCTAAGATCCAATATTATATTTTACCCAATGATGACCATAAATTATATTATTTTTTAATTACAGGGTGGCTTTATGATACTACGCAGTCATATGCTCCTGGATTCTACCTAGCTGGAGGTACAATTGCATTAAGCGGACTTATCCTTTTCGTAGTCCCCTGCATTGAACGACGGAACAACAGCAGATGGGCTGATGATACTGTCATGGAGCAAATTTAGCATAAATCGCATAGAGGGACAACTGAGTACCCGGTTATTATACTCAACAGTCCCTCCACTTCACCATGTCCCTCCTCTGAGTCGGACACATATAGTTACAGGGTAAAAAATATTACAATAATAGATGAGGATAATTTTTATATGAATGAAAAAAATAATAGTTACGATCATCATGTAAATAATCATGTGGAGTGTGAATGCGAACTCTGTGATGAAATCCATCAAACTCATTCCAATGAAAGTGAGGTTGCATATAAAAACAATTGTAAGTGATAAATGGTGCAAAAGGCTAGTTTTAACGGAAAGTGTCGATGGTCCTACTTTTTCCAAAGAACAACAACAAATAATTCTTAAATAAGAAATAAAATAAAGAACAATTTAACTGGTAAGCATATTATACATATTTATCTATACAATATTCTATGCTAAGTTTTCTGTAACTATAAAGGTTGTTTGATGAAAAAACGCACGCCCGTCCGTTGCATTTAAAAACGAGACTGGAAAATCTATTGGAAGGGCCTGCATTTAAATTGAGCAATCTCTACCGATTTTTATATGGTCGCACTTCGTGAACTACTATTGGTCTGTTATTTCTGTACAAAAATTTACTTTTATTGCTAAAATGAAAGGCAAGTAGTGATTTATTGTTTTAAATAACACCGTGTCGTATGCTGAGTATAAATAAGTATTTACGTGACCTGTAAATGCCGCACTAATCTATCTAGTTTATTAATACACTATTTTCATGAAGTGCCATAACGTATGTATATTACGACTGCAAACACATAATCGTGTATAAAATATAACGAGAAATTGAGCGTATTGTGAGAGAGTGTGGTTTTCTATAAATGGCCTTAATGTGGACCAATCATAGGTAGAACGTTTGAGGTCCAAACGTACCTATCTGAAGCATAATCTAATGCTATGTGATTTAGTAGAATTATAATTAGTAGTTACATCGATTTATTAAATTTCATAATAAGTATCTACATTATTTTGCAGTTAATTAGATATAATAATATCTTCCACGTTGTGTTCAGTAGTGATACATTTTATTATCTCATTGATTTGCTGGGATTACGTTAGAACTATTATAATGATGTAAATACTTGGACTGATGTAGATAAACATTGTACTATATCATTATACACTGACTGTGCTGAATCACTAATATCTTCGTACAAATCTATGTCTCTTTCATTATATTGTTGAATTCTTGCGCATCTAATGCGATCTGTATATTGATGTTACTACGCATATATAAATATTAAACATATTTGGAATTGAATATACTAGTCCTGTGTTTTTTTCTTACATTACTTCCCCAAAGTAGGTTTTTTTGAATATAATTAAATGTTCAAATTTTTATTCTTATTTCTTGCATATGACATTTTTGCCATTATGTTTGAAATGGTATATAGAAAAAAACTGCATTTTATGTCGTCAATGATAAAAACCATACAGAACTAGTAGTAAATATACAAAGGTACTAAAAATCAAACTACGAAAGGGTTTTTATTTATATATTTCACATTTAAAGCAACATCAAACTACAGTACAATTTATATAATAATATATGTAGACGACACTAAGACAAGTAGTAATCGTATTGTCTTTATTTTAGGCTCAAAAAATATTTCATTTTTTCTGTTCCATAAATTTTTGTTATATTTCTTTCATTATCAAAAATATTCGGCCTGTTACTAATAATTCAAGCCAATTCATTCAAACTGATAGTTACAATAATTGAGACTAATTTTCTTGAACAAGGTGATTTTACAATTTGTAATTTACCCTGCGTTAACGCCGGCGCATTCTGAGACAATTATAAGAACATCAACAAATATAGATGGTTTTCATCCAGCGATTCTGAATGTCGCTACAGGAGAGTAGTACTATAAAAGTACCTCGGTCTCAGAGTCACTTCGAGACCAATAAGTACCTATTATAGCACTACTCTAATGAAACGTACGTCCCACTGTCGAGACTAGCCATGCATATCCCGTAGGTATTTTTCGCAATAACTCAGTCTCGCGTATTTTGGATAACTTCCAAAATATTGTAGAATTCAGAATAACATTTAATCTCAATACAACCTACAATGGTTGTATGCATCTTTTCTCTTTATATTTTATTTATAAAATAATCAGACAACATGCATAAAATATATTATGTCTTGAGTATAGTGTGGATTGAGATGAGTTACGGCTACTTACAAAACTATAATCGACGCAATGAGTAGAACCTCTATCAAACCTATATTGTGATTGTCATCATTGTATCATTTTAGTATTTGATTTCCTGATGTCAAAATTGAAAACTGCCTCTCACTACCATAGTCTGTGACACCATTAGAGTTGAAGAAACCAAATTTATTGATAAAATATTGTACATAAGTAGGTATCAATAGTGAAGATGCAAAGAGGCCGAAATATGATTTATATACCAATTGACGTAGGAACGCAGTTCTGACCTCATTTATTAAATACATAGAAAGTGTTGAGTAGGTCTCGGATTATTCCTACATTTATGAACTATTCACCATATATGACTGCAAAAATAAACGCTTTGTTTCCAACCAATAGAAATCAGGTACATACATCAAATGAGTTTTTATATTGTCATCGAGAAATATTTTATCCTCAAATTTGTGTTCTCAGAGCAATTAAAAGCTTTTTCCTGAAACTTTTTCATTAAAAACAATCGAAATAGACGACAAATTAAAAAAAAATTGAGAGCAATATTTAGAAAATTATTACATCGTGCTCTGAGAACATAAATTTTTCATTAGTTTCAATTCACACTTAGGTAACAGAAAGTTAGGTGTGAACTCAACGTTGTTTTTAAGCGTTTTGATGAGTTACTGCTTTTTCTTTCCCTTTTCTTTTTCCATTTCGTTTATCTTTTGCTTTTCTTCTTTTTCGGCTTCTTTATTAGCGATGTCTGCTGCCATTTTCGCGGATGAAGGTAAATGAATCATATTATGTCGAATATCTCTATCCACAACCATTAGTGTGATGACCATAAAAGTAGGTGATACCTGTAAATTTAAGCCGTGTTGAAACTCGTTAAAAGATCTTTGAGAAATTTAAATTAGTTTATTGGATCGATTAGATTAACGATATCGAAATTGAATAAATTATTAGGATAAACTTAGGTAAGTCATATGAAAACGACTTTAAGCATAGAGCAACAAAGCCTCCGATGAAAATGCCGCGGCAGTCTTGCTCCTTATCTAGGACCTAGAATGGAGCTAAATTAAAATGAAATTTTGTCTGTGTTGTGTCTCAAATTTTGACGAGGTTGCCTCCAGTTCGGAGCGTGGATGGACTGAATCATTAACTTTTTTTAACCATACCTTTTTTGTGTTAGTAATTGATATATTTCAGCTCATTACCCAATAAAGCCACATCGCCCAGGTAATCGGCTTGCCAAATCCTATCATAGAATTGATTATGTCAGTTTTATCATATATCAGCTGTCCAATTATAACATATCCCCTGATAATGGCCAGCGGCATCCAGGTTAAGAGAGTGATTGCCGTCATTATCATTATGTTCTGGAATTAGAGCAGAAATGCATTAACTATTAAAAAGTTATGATATGATAAAGCGTTAGTTAAAAGTACAGTCAGGGTCATATAAACCTAACCCCTGTCATTATTGTAAGTAGGTCAGGTATATCTACCCCCTACTGTACATCAGAAATAGATTTTTCAGGTTCTGAGAGACATGATGGCTGTCTACTTATTTGCATTCTTAAACACTCTCGTTTAAGCGTTTATCCAGTTGTCTTTTGGGCCCAACGTTTGCTAACAACATTTGATAATTGATATAAATCCTTTATTATTGTATTTATTACTTGTAAATGCGAGCATCATCCTAGCCGGGTAAATAACTAGTGGAATTAATGCATACCCGAGTAAATTTCATTCGTTTGCCAGCCTCGTCATCAGTGCACACATTCTTATCCAAATAGTACGAGCGGGCCAACATGCCCATCCTGAAATAATAAAAATAAGTAAGTATCAAAATATATAATGTTTGTGGGACATTGTTGTGATAAGAGATAATAATAAATTGTATTTTTATAAATTCAAAGTGTGTTCAATTTTAATTTATTGTAAGAAGAATTTTGTATTCAGAATATTGTTTAAGCGTGAGTGTTTTAGTTCCAATTCACTCTTTTCACTTCTTTAAAAGTTTGCACTGCAATAGCTCTCTTAAGGAACAAAATAAAAACATACCATAAGAAAATAAAGCATTATCACTACAAATCGGTACGCCGTCTGAGGTATAATCTAATAGAAATATAGTAGAGTATAGTCTTAGGACTTAGTTATTACTATTAAATCTTAGGAATATAATCTTACCGTATTTGCATTTAATTTTTTTGAAGCATATTTCTATTAGATTATACCTCAGACGGCGTACCGATTTGTTGTGATAATGCTTTATTTTCTTATAGTATGTTTTTATTTTGTTAGGAATATAATAAATTAAGTCTTAGGACTTAGTTATTACTATTAGTAGGAATTTTAACCAATTTACATCAACAAAACAGGCTTGATACTTCTCATGAAGAATAATGTCAACACGATAATCCGCTGGTGGTTGTTGGGCAATATCATCTCGAAGGTACAAGTGGTGCAGGAGAAGTCGTAGTAGAAAGAACCACCAAAGTCAAACATTGGTATGTAGGTGTAGACGACAGCGAACATCACTGTACTGACGATGTATAAGTAGGGATAACGCTTGTCAATTGGCCATCCTAAAAAATAAAAAACGCAACTGGGAAAAGGTAGAATAAAACTAATACAACTGAACTGAGGATCTCCTCCGTTTTAGAAGTCGGTTGAAAATAGTGACAAAGGTTTTAAAGAACAATAATTTCTCTTTATTCTTTAAATTTTTACGATTGTTTCATTCTTGAACTCCTCCATGCATCGGAAGGCAGGTTAGGGCGTTTGTCTAGGCTGTTTTCGCTAGATGACAGTCGCTAGGCTATGTCATATGCCTTTAGGCAGCCTGAAATATTTATCAGTGTTAGCCACTAAAACATCAGGATCAAGTTCCTATTGGTGTGGTTTCCCTGTAAAAATGGATTCGGATCGATTGCCAGCTGTTCCTCTATTGTAATAATCAGTGCCGCTAATACTAGGACCATGATTATCAGCGTTCCCTAGGCTATGAAGCGTAAACTGAAGATGCCATTAGAAAATACTAGCTGATTTTAATATTGACCAATTTTCTGGCGTTTTTATGATCCTGTCGCTTCTAATACGAAAACGAAATGACACAAATTATTAAAATATATTTACCATTCGCTGCGTAGCGGGACATCACATATCTTGCGATACAGACATGGGTCAGACCTTCAATCTCCAAGACAGAGAAAAAGGAGTCGTGGTATGCGAAAATGACACAGGACAATAAGTTAGATTTGAACCAACTGAAATACAAAAATATATATGATAAGCTATTGCTATCAACAAGCAATTTGGGGACATCAAAAAGAGTATAATAGTAGCGCATCTTTTTTAAAATTGTCTGTGCTTGCGATATTTTTTATGCAGCAAGTAGTATAGGTAAAAATGAAATAATAACTGAACCATAAAAAACAGGTTGACTTCTAAATTTTTTTGCATAATGGTGGTTAGGAAAGTAACTTAGAATTTCCATACAAAGTTCAATATGGCAAGTGACACTCGCGACTCTTGTTGTATTGTTTACTAGCGACTCGCCCCGGCTTCGCACGGGTGGACATTTATTTTTTAAGCTCTCTGAAAAAAAAAATTGTTTTGTATGTATGTTTTTATAGGTTTTTTATTCGTGTAGTTTTTTATTGTGTATTCAGCAAGCCGCTGTGCGCGTTCGGCACTCGATTGGCGTTGGTGTACCTGTGATGTTCTCGCAGTCTGCTCCGCCAGGCGAAGTGAACGTTCATCGCTAGATTCCCTTGCGCGTGCTCGTGACAGTCTGTCTCTATTTCCAGCAAGGCGCTGTGAACGTTCGGCGCTAGATTGTCGTTGGTGTACCTGCGACGATCTTACATTCTGCTCCGCAAGGCGACGTGAACGTTCATCGCTGGTTTCTCTAGTGAGTGCTCGTGACAGTCTATCTCTATTTTCAGCAAGGCGCTGCGAACGTTCACCGCTAGATTCTCTTGCCCGCGACTTTGAAACGTATTCTCTTTGACTTGCGAGACGTTCAGAATTTTCTGAAGAAGATTCCCGATTGCGACGTATTTTTGCTAATCTCGCTTGGGAACTACTTTCAGATAGCTGCGATCGTTTCTTTTTAGGCATATTGTTTATCTTGGGTTTATGTTAAAAAAACCCTACCTATCGTCAGACGAAAATAAATACCAGTTTTTCGAAAATAATTAGAATTATTTTTTCTTTAATATTTGAGACGACTATAAAGCAAATATATTTAAGAAATATTGAATGAAAGTATTTTTGAAAAGAACTTTTGATAATGAGTACCTAAATAATTCCGAAATCAATTTTAATAAGTGCATTAATTCAGTAGATTTGGCCTCGTCCGCTGCGTAGAGAGCCGACCGCGCGAATGAGCCGCGCGGCAACTTGCTTCATAGATGTGCGCGGTTTCGCCGTGCGAATCGTCGACACATATCGGCCGGCGGCCATCATTCATTTTAATACCAATAACAATTTTAAATTCGTAATATCTTTTGAATGAATTGTCCGATTGGAATAAAATAAAAAGTAATTTATAGCTATTGAAACAATCTTGCTCAATAAATAGTTTATTTGGATAAGGATTAGTATTTGACGATAATATGATCAATAGACATAGGCTAATAATTTTAATTACTTTTATTCTATGGAAAAGTGGTTATAATGGCTAAAATATAAATGTTTGGTTTATACTATCGCGGACTTTTTTGTAGGCATTATTGAGTTCTACAACTTTTCTATAGAAGTCAACCATACATCTCTAACCATTTAGGCAGCGTTCGCGAGAATCGTTAACGTACGGCAGGTTTTTCGTCGACTTACTCCACAATTTTCACTACCACGAAAAATCCTATCTATTTTCCGGGATAAAATATAGCCTATACGGATTCGGAAGAATCCCTCTAAGTAATGGTAAAAGAAATTTTGAAATCGGTCCAGTAGTTTTTGAGCCTATTCAATACAAACATACAAAAATACAAAAACACAAAGGTTTTCTCTTTATAATATTAGTATAGATAAAAACTATTAAGGGTTTATACCCGATCAGATTTTTTGATGGGCTAAAAACCTATGACTAAATCAAAAGTGCTTTTTCAATCTACAAGCTCAATAAGTGCATAATGTAATTTTTAACGTTTAACTACCAGAGGTTCTGTTCTTCAAGTAAGGAAAAAAAAAATGTACATAAGTATGTAAAAATTATACAACTTTGTCTGTAAAAATAAGTGTTAATTAAAGTGGCTCCTAAGTACAATCTTACCTTTCAAACATGTAAAAACATAAAAAGTTATAAAATTAACGTGGCTTCATAATGCAATTTTCGTACCTATCAACGTAGGAGTAGTAAGGTAGCCAGATCAAAGCCGCCGCCACCTTCCGCAAGCACGTGACGATGGTGAAGAGTGCCAGGTTGCGGTAGCTTTCATCGTTCCACAAGCAAGTCAACGTTAGGGAGAGGTTCAACCAAAGGGTGAGGATTTGGGATATGACACCTGTGGCATATAAAAATAATATTTCATCTCATATTGCCGCTTCTCACAAACAGCATTTATATTAAAAATTTACAAAAAGCCCCGATAGCAACTAGATATAATATTATATCTAAGAACAGTTAGTAATTTTTAAAACCAAAAATATGTACATCACATCTGTTCATCGGTTTAGGAGCACAGACTTACAAACAAATACACATAACTTAATGATCAATAATATATATACTAGAGGTACCATCTAAATTGATACAAAAGGCTATTTTCCTACATTTAATCCTCAACAACTTAACAACCTGAACGAAAAAGGCGCACTTTTGAAATTTTATAACTCAGTGCATCATTAGAGTTCACAAGTTGGTTTAACGCAACCATTGCTTATACTATGAAATTGTTGAAAAATATATTTATTATTTTTATTAATTACATTCCATAATAATCATAATATATTTAAAACACTCACCTGTTGCTACGAGGCCTTGATGATAAGAATTTCGTTCATCGTTGTCAAAAGTATCAATCCAAACGCAATTCCCAATAGGAATTGATTCTTTTCCCCAAAATGCCTGCATAATTAACCCCGACATGATTGCAAAGCCAAATCAAGACCAGAACTAATAACAGAATACTAAATAGACCCTGGGGAATAAATAAACTGAGGTCCCGGCTGCAGCTGCACGCGCCTGCGTACACGGCACCAGGCAGGATGCACTCGTCTTAGTCACTCCGTTCTGTCCACTTTAAAACATCTCATATTGCATTTTGAATAGAGCCTACACAGACTCTGTTACGCTCTAAATCCTCTCTTTTATTCCTAAACAAAACAAACCTGGCTGTAACAAAAACCAGAATGGCGAGTATAGACGTTTTAATGACTGATGCGTATCAAAGTCATAACACAAGACCAGACATTCGAATTTTTATATAGACGATGTGTTGTCGATCAATAAGGTCTGAGCTGATTTCCGGACTAGGGCTCTAGCTCTATCGACATACACTCACACATTTTAATATTATGCTTGTTGTATATATGTATCTCCCAGGTGATGCATTACATCTGTCTGAGTAGGAGTACCTATATTTTAATCTGCACGTTAACGATCGTTTTGTGGATACTGATACTGCGCAGTTACTGTTGGGAGCGGATAAAATTAAAAGTTCTGGGAATACTGTTTACTAAGGAATATTAAAAGGAAAAACATTTCGTCCCTTTTTATCATTTACGCACTCACTTGTTTATTGATTTGATTCTTGTTTTCTTTATGTATGTTTACTCTACAGAGTTGAGAGATTTTTATTTTATTTCTCTCATCTAAGCGTGATCCCGGTTGCATCCACTGGTGATTGCTTCGGAACTCTAGGTCCACATTGGTGAAAGATTTTGTAACAAATCTAAAATTGCACATTATGTTTGTTATATGTAAAATATTTTCTTATTGGCAATAACTTATTGCAATTAAAAACAGTTCTACTTTATCCATTCAGAGACAATCTTGTCAAACTTATTTTGACTACTTTTATTGAATAGCCGTATATTTCCAGGAGGACATCTAGCCCAGTGAAACGCAGACTTATCTTAAAATTTTATTATCATTTAGGGAACATTTCCAAAACACCGTTAAACTTTCTCTCAGTCCTCCGGGCGACGGGATTTTCTCCATTCTCCTCTTTAAACTTCTAGACATGATCCGAAAGGCGTCTACACCTCATCATGGTAAGCCAGTCAAGACATTTTTCATAACTAAGCTCTGTTATACCGTTTTGCTTTTTCTGGAGGAAGCAGGGCGTAATGTTTACGCATTCGACCAAGTAACGCAGCGCGGATCCTTTCGTCGGAAACCAAGTAGCAGATAACTGGTATGCTTGTTGCTGCCTGAAAGTTGTATATACGTCACATACCAAAAATGTAAGACCATCAGTTTATGTGTGTATATATTGCTAAAACTGGTTTTGTACACCATAGTTACCAGGATTATATTAGTATTTGGGCATAAACAAAATAATTGGCTCAAAAAGATGGGTGTCTATTTATGAGATGCGGTAGAAGCGAGTAAAAAAAAATAATGTTAATCTTACCTCAGAAGCAACAGATGCAATTAATGCAAGAACAGGAGGAACATGAGGTCGGTATCCATACACTAAGAGAGGCACCCACTGCCAGCCAGCAAGAACGGCAGACGGAATCCAGAACCCCAAAGTAGCGACGGCTAATGCATGGGTACTCTAATAAAAATAATAAAAATCCTTAGTCAATAGACGAAATCAAAAAACGCTAAATTATCGCAGACTTAAGGCAATATGATTGAGGTCCTAAAATACTGAGGAGACATTATGATGAACCAGAACTGCGCAAAATGTTTCAGCTCTCGAAAAACGATCGCTAGACAGGACGTTTTTAAAATCTGCGTCTTATAACAGCTATAAGAAAGCCGAGAAAACATTTTTTATCTTAAAATGCGGTCACAAAGTGGAACAGATTCCCTAACAGTGTCATAACTATCATCAGTCAACACCTCTAAAAGCAGAATAGACATTATGTATAAAACTTCATTCTTGAAGTTTAAAGACATTAACATGCATCAGCTTCATATGCTGCTCGAGAATATGTATTATAATAATAAAAGTTTAATGTAAGCATAAAAGCTTTTTAGAGATTCGTGAATAAAATGAAAATGTGATGCTTTAATAAGCATCCGCTGGTCGTTTATCCGTCAGCGGGCTGTATCTAGTGAACGGAATAAATAGACTAGATTATTTAAATTTTTTACAGGGTATTTACTTCAATTTCCAATACTTCCGACCATCGCATGGCAGTCTTGAATAAATAATAATTAACTCTACAGATAATAAGAATCTTTATAATATTCATGACGCGTCGTTTTTGTTTTATTTACGAAATAAACAATAATCTTAATATCACATACCCTTGTAAGTCGTTTTTGTTCTCTTTGGTGCTCGTTTCGATAAAATATTTGTTCTAATCGCACGGCTTTGCCCATGTAATAGAATCTGTAAATCAAGAAAAATTATCTTGTCATTTCTCAGTTAATATTTTCTAAAAACATTAATAGATTAGATATACTCTTTGTTGTATCATTAACGCAAAAATATACATGTTGATGCAAATTGAAATGATGTGTACAAAGACGGACTTATAGCTATAGCAATTTTTTTCAGTGGTACATAATAAAGAGGAAAGGAACAAAAAGATAAATGGTAGGCAGTATAGAAATAAATTCCTATAAGTATGGTAATAACATTCTTACATTGCTACAACTGGTATCACTCCACAAATGATGATATAAGGAACACAGAACCCTATTTGCTTTAGCCCTGAAGTCCATGAAGGCCACAAAAGTGAGCAAGTTGTCCCTGTGGCATCACAAGAATAAACCCCATATCCGAAAAGAGGTGGGGTAGCAAATAATAATGAATTTAACCAACATGCTCCAATCAATATCCAATAGACCCGTAGGTAAAGATATTTCTCTGTAAAAAAAAAAAGTAACATTAGATAAAAATAAAAGTATTTATACCCACTTAATTCCAAAGTTAATATTGTTTTAGAATACATATATGTGAGATTATATAAACAAAACATTAATAAATAAAATAAAAAATAAAACCTAGATAATTAATGGATCTCACCCTGTCTATAAAACTTTGCTTGAATATATCTTTCCAAAACTAACGTCAATATTGCAGTCATTTGAAAGACCCCAAAGAATTGATTGAGGAAAGCGAAGAGTTGACAGCACGCAGTACCAAATAGCCATCTATGACATTAAAAGAAAATGAATGCCTTAATATCTATACTTAAACTTAATCTTAGTAGCAATATGAATAATTCAAAGTTTTTTGACAAACAGTTTTCATTAACAAAGTTTTAATTAAAATTTTTATGGAAACCTTTTTGGAACATTTTATGGGATTGCTATGGTTGATTGGCAATCAATCTTTAATGAGAAAGTGAGGTCATTGCATTATTACACAAATTGTTACACACATTTACTTTACCTCTTCGCTATAGCAGATGCTCCTGAAAAGGGAAATCCCAACAGATTCCTGCCAAGTGATGCAGAGCAAAGATTGAGAACCAGTATGTGACTTTTGAAAATAAGCAGGTGACTGTGGATGAATGTGGCGAACAGCCAGCCATTAAGCAGCACCCCGAATACACCTGTCAACGAATCGCACTATGAATCTTCTAAAGTAATAATGATGATTTCTCAAATCAATATAAGAAGCGGACTTGAAACTTGATGAGTTTCTCTAACTAAACATATTTTTAAAGGCACGCATTTGTTTCCAGCGGGACACAAATAACTGTCTTCAACCTAATATAGCAGATGCCTTAAAAATCTAATAGTCGCCGTCAACATACTCGTACATTGGTTCAATGTGTTTTATTCTTGCAATTAATTTTCAAATCATCTGTTTGGGTGGTAGGAAACTTCCACGGCCTAAGTCCGCCATTCACATATTTTGTTATAAATTTTGTTCAATAAATAGGTTAACAAAAAAAATTATTACATCTATATTATATAAATATTAACCGAGACGAAACACATTCTAACACTTGATATGAAGAAGCAAAACTAACCAAAAAGAATGAGACAAACACCCAAGAGAATTTTGTAGGAACTATCGAAGTAATACCAAGGACACTCGTCTTCCAGGTAATCGTACAAGGATTGCATGGTCACTGTCCAATCACTGATCTCCATGCATCAAGTTTGCTACCGGAAAGCATTAGCATTTAGCTGAATAGTGACGTCCACGCCACTCAAGATACTATGGAGACTGGACAGGTTGTCGACCAGGGCTACGACTTCACAAAAGAAGGTTTCAGGTTACGAGATTGACGCCACTTTGTCCGGAGCATTGGGGGCGTGAACAGTCCTGGTAGAATTGACACGGGTTACCGCTCCAGCCGGAAATTCAGGAGCCCCGTTATTCTGCCTATTAATTATTCTTTGATTATTTATTAATCAAAAAAAATATCTAAATATTTGCAGTGCAGTCTAAAATAGAGCTATTTATTCTGAAATTGTATGATCGAAATATCAATAATAAGTGCTAGTAGTATAAGTTAGCCATAATCGCATCGATATTCCAGATTAGATATGTGTTCTTAATATAAAAATATTGAATACTAGCTGCTGATGAGACCCTTGGTCCTTTTAGTGCAATATTATGCGTTTTCTGTGTATTGCGCTTAAAGTAGCTATTGTAGTTTTTAAAAGTACAATCTCTTCTTAATTTTAATACTTGAGATTAGTATAGTTCAAGCTTTAATCTGTAACAGAGTTACTTGCTTTCACATTTATAAGCATAGATTAATCCTTAACTGGGCAACCAAACATACGATCTACTTAATAGTCAGTTGCTGGAATCAATAACAAGTCTACGAATATTTTGAGAATAACTAAATAATAATATAATAAGAAAATAATTCCAGCAACTGACTATTATTAAGCCCTTGTAGCTACAAGGGCTTAACAGAATCGGCTGATATTTGGAAGGGAATTATAACTTGTTGCTATGTAGGCCTATCCTTGTTTGCCTGCTGAATACATAGAGCAAACCGGACACTCAAAGACCGAACACTACGGTTTGATGTCCTGAAGTGTTGGTCTGATAAGAAAAAAATGGGCTATATAATAACCGCCAATGTATATGTAACCATGCACTATCTACTTATTAACTTATAAAGAACTAGCTGTTCCCCGCGGCTCCGCCCCGCGTGGGACTCGGTTATATCGCGCCCAAAAGTAGCCTATGTTTGACCTCAGGTCGTTAACTACATCCCTACCAAATTTTATCACAATCGGTCCAGCAGTTTAGCCGTGAAGAGGTGACAGACAGACAGACAGACAGACAGACAGACAGACAGACAGACAGACTTTCGCATTTATAATATTAGTAGGGATTTCTTTATGTAAATTTTATTTCCCGGTTGCACCTTCAACTGGTTGTTATAAAGCTTAGGGTTTATTTTAGGCTTCTATATTGTATATCTATATTCTTTTTATGGTATTTGATAATAAAGAACGTAGGTTACATAACCGTTATCACTTCCTTATCTATATCTACTAATTTATAAAGCTGAAGAGTTTGTTTGTTTGAACGCTCATATATTTAGAACGACTGGTCCGATTCGACAAATTCTTTCTGCAAATAATATCCTGATTCTTGGAAAAAGTTATAGTACACACCAAAGCCGAGTGAACAGCGGGGAACAGCTAGTATTAGTCTATGTCAGATTCTAAACACGTGAACATATGTCTTAAATGTGTTGTTGACTCTATTGTTTAATTCTAGTAATATTAATACACGTAGTTTACATAAGTAAATTAGTAAAAAAACGTTGGTAAGGCAAAAATAGAATAGCTACTCGCATATTAATACTCTTACTTCAGGGTTTTAAAAATAAACCATCTTGTAGCGTAGTTTTAATTTTCCCAGATGTCACAACTCGTCTTTCGCACCGCGCGTGCCAGGTAACGTACATACCAAGAGCTGCTAACATGTTCAGCAATACGGATGCCGCTTGACGCTGACCAGGCCTAATCTTAAATATTAGTTTGGCAACGCCCGGGGAAAATACGTCAGGTACGCTCCACAATTACCTCACACGGCCGGCGAACGTCGATCGGGTATAGTAGTTTCCGCAGATATAGACACTAATTTGGCTATGTGATTATTATATCATCCGAACGCCGCCTAGTCAGTGTTATCAAACCCGCTGATTTGTATTACATTCGCATCGAGTGTTCAGTGCAGTGCCGTCACCGGTCGAGTCACGGCAGGATGTTGTCGTTGGACCAATTGACACTAATGGTGAAGGAACACCTCGGACTCTACAACCGCGCCGATGGCATTCAACACGTCAGCAAATGGACTATCGCAGAGTCTTCGTTAGGTGGTCGAGGATTATTCGCCACAGAAGATCTCGTGTCGGGGGAAGTGCTCTTCGTCGATCATCCTCTAATCCGTGGACCTCGAGCTGGAAACACTTTGCAAGTCGGATGTTCCGTGTGTAATAAATTAGACGCTGACACATTCTTTAAATGTTCAAATTGTGCATTGCTATTGTGTTCAAAGGAGTGTCAAGATACGAATATTCATTACAATGATTGTGCAATTATTTCCCGTTGGTCTACTAAAGTACCGATTGATGAGATCGACCACACGCTTCTGTCGCGCGCGTTAACAGCGATAAGATCGTTGTTATTGAATGAAGACCAGAAGAGACTCATGGCTACACTTGAAGCTCATACACAAGCTATACATGGCTCAGAAATTAGAGTTCTTAAGAATTTCTTTGACATTCCAGAAGAAGACGAAAATTTAATGGTGCATGCATCTCGCGCACTAGACGCTAATGCATTTCAAATAGTTACGCCTTACGGCAAAAAGGAGGTGAGCACACGTGGGCTCTACCCTGTCTCGTCTTTAATGAATCACTGCTGTGTGTCGAACACTAGATACACATTCAACAGAGATGGTCAAATGACAGTAAAAGCGGTAAAACCGATACGTGCCGGAAGTGAAATATTTTCATGCTATTCTGGCATCCTTTGGGGGACTGCAGCTCGTCGGGCTCATCTTTATAAAACTAAGCATTTTTGGTGCAAATGCGATCGCTGTGCAGATCCCACTGAACGTGGAACCCTTTTAGCTGCTCTCAAATGTTTTGTAACAGAATGCTCTGGGTCCTTGTTACCGCTTGAGCCACTGAAATCCTCGTCCGCCTGGCGATGTCTTGAGTGCGGTCTCCGTGTGCCATTCCAAAACATTTGTGCAGTTCAAAGTGCTTTAGGAAGTTTAATTGGTACGCTAAACTTCGAGAATGTTGAAGAATTAGAATCTTTTCTGAGTCATCGTGTTATAAAGTTTATTCCGAAAACAAATCAAATAGTCTTGGATCTGCAGTGCCGATTAATTTGGGAGTTAGGGGAGATAGAAGGATTTCGTTGGCATGGTAAGACATTGCAAATTAATCTTTTTTATTAATATTTTCTAACATACATATACATAAACAAGGTTTAACTGTATTGGCTGCTTTATCGAAGTAACCACGTCAACACTTATTGGAAATGCTTTTGTTAGTTAGTTTTTATTATATATAGGTATATATACTTAGATAGAGGCGGATGCTTATTATCTTGAATCTTCTCAGCTATATCTTATCTTTTCCTTTACTTCTGATTCTACTTGACGTAACTTACAAATAAAAGTAGTACTAGACGTAACGTAAAAATATTTTGTCTGTACATTTCGTTGTTTTGATTGAAGTGGATAGAGGGGCATTTAAAAGAATAATAGAAACCAAAAACTATTTTTTTTCTGTCTTTATGTATATATGTATAATCACTTTATGTATATATGTATTGTCACCGAAAGTACTGAACCGATTTTCTTAAGACTTTCACCACTTATTTTGTTTCAACTCGGAAGAACATCTAAAAGTTTGTTTCATCAGAATCGATTCATTAAAAAAAAGTTATCGTCATTTGAATAAACTTAAGGCATGTTTGAATTCGGACTAATGCACCAAATTGGAAAATTCTTTTTTTGTGTTGGTTATTGTCATGATAAACTTCGTGTAAATAAAAGGGGGATACCCGGGCAGTTCCCGCGGGAAATTCGGGAGCAATGCCCAAAATTCCCACGATAAACAAAGACCACGCGCACGAAGTTGCGGACTACGCTAATTCTTATATAATCTAAATAAGATCGAAGGCACAATAAATTTTTTGATTTCCATAACCAAACATTATACTTAAGAAATTCTATTACATGCAAATCATAATACTGGAATAGTTTACAGTATGCGTAAATTACATTAGGTATAAAAACACCTATTTTAACCCGTAAATCGCTGCTGATAGAATTGAATTTGATAATTATATTCAGATACTCGTTTATTTCTTCTTACATAACTAACTGAACGCAAATGCCTTTAAATGCACAAAGTAAATTTTATCAAACATACCTAGACATACCTTGAGTAGGTATGTATTTCCTGCTTCGGATATACCTTCTATAAATAAAGATACAAACAAACCGTTAGTAGTAGGTACCACTATAGTAGGACTTGGTATTTATTACTTTAATTCTCCCAGCAGATATTCAGCGTGACCTCACAAAATTAAAATTAACAAACCAATTAAAAAGTTTAACGGAATTTCCATAGTTCTTACTTTGATTATTTATTTTCGTTCTTACTTCTGGGTATGTTACTCAGATGTTAGAACCATGTAAAATTTTCTGATATTATGTTCAATTCTATCTATCTATGAATAATTTAAGAACGTTGTTCTTGTCGGTGGAGTAATACTCATGTCTCCCTGTCTCCAGCCATTCGTTTTACATCTTTAAATATTCTCTCTTTACTTTCTTCTTTTATTTAAGTCATGTTACGCATAACAAAGGCTCGTGATTACCATCTGTCTGGACTATAATCTTACTTATTTCAACGCTTTTCCGGTTGCATCATCAGCTGATTTTTTCGACCTGTCGTTTCTCTAAATTAAGTTTAAGTCCAGAAATATGAAATTTTAGATCAACGTTTGAGACATTGAGTAAGCTAGGTCAACACTTTTTTACAATTATACCGATGTACGATTATGGTCATTCCTGATCGGGGTTTGGTGTTTACTATATTTTAAAAGAAACCAAACTTCGAATAGATCTACTGATTAATTTGCAAACAATCAATATAATAGCAATGTAATAAATCTACAGTTCATTAGCATTGGCACGGATGCCAAGCCAAGACACGCCAAAAAACGAATACCTATGTGTACAGTCAACAATATTCATACGAGACCCTATTTTTCAATTCACAAAACTTTACCTTGACCTATTTTTGTCAACAATACTCAATTGTAACTATCTATAGTTAGGCTGTCTGGAAGAGATTACATAAGCGATAAGGCCACCTATTGTATAATTAATGCCTGTAATCCTTCAGAGGCCAAAGTTTTGTTTGTGAATAATCTATAACCTTAAAATTAGAGTTCGGTAAAGATATCAATATTATTGATAGTACTGAATACAGATTATTGTGCCAACTATACTATTCTTTAGTTCATCGACCAAAATACCCTTGACCTACTGACACATCAGGTACATCCATACCAATGGACACGGAACCGTAACATTTATGGTATTACCAAAATAGAGTTTGGGAACTTGACAATTGGCAGGTCCGATTCGATGACATACCAATCCTTCGGTGCAAAAATTTTTCTACTGTGATCAAAGATCAACGCTCGAAATAATTAATTGGATGTGTAACAGTGTAGGGAAGTAGAGCCGCGAGCGAGCCCAACATACGTTAATTTTAATAAATTTAGAAGTCTCATTTCAATATACCGACTGCTATTATTTTTATTAATAATTATTTGTAATATTACTTTTTATTTGTTATACTCATCCTTATTTCGTATAGGTAACAGGGTCAATCGACCATGCGCACCCTGGTGTCAGAGTTCTTCGACACCACCTCGCAGCCTCTGATGTGGTTACTTTAACGACTACCAGATGGCAACCGGGCCCAGTAGGTCGACCGCCTATCTGGATTCTCTCCTCTCGTAACGGCTATTTGTATCGCTATCGCTACATTTCGCTCCGCCTAACACACAAAACGCTTTAAAAAATATTTTTATTTTGTTAGTGACAACGCATTCGACGATGTAAACAAAAAAAAAACAATTTTTTTAAGCGTTTTGTGTGTTAGGCGGAGCGAAATGTGGCGATAGCGATACAAGTAGCCATTACGAGAGGAGAGAATCGAGATAGGCGGTCGACCTACGGGACCAATGGCTTAACGTGCCTTCCGAAGCCCGGAATCAATCAGACAATCATAATCAGTCATCCATATGGTTTCCAGACACAAATTATTTTAAACACACGAGAGTGCTTAACGGAGACACCTAACACTTTTGCTGACGCTTTTTTACCTGATAACAATTCAATTACGTTTAATGTCTCGTTGACTGTCAGCGAAAGTATGAAGATAAGTCACGTGAGCAACGTTTAGGTACCACTTGACTGAAATAAAAATAGTGTTTTTAGTTATAAAAAGTGTAAGTACGTGTAAGTATCCACCGAGTAATAAGGAAATCTGTTCTGCTACATCTGAGTATAATTTACATTATATCCAAAAGCTGCAAATTAAATTAATGTATAAAGAAGCGGTAGAAAAACACGTAAATCGTCCTACGGAAATGTTACGTCAGTTTCGACACGTAAGACTTATTCATAAACAAGATGAAATTTAGTATTCCAGTAGCTATTTTGATATCGGGTCATGTACATCGATGGACGGCTTTAGTCAGCCGCGGCGCGCTTCCAGCCCTACCAGCCCAGAACAGTGACATTCCAGTAGCAATACGATAAATCACATTTGAAGCCTAAAGAAACATGGATACGTTAATTAGTCAAGATTTGTCTGAAGAAATTCCAACTCGGAATTGGATCATCAAGAGGTCAACGCTTGGAGGACGTGGATTATTTGCAAGCAAACCAATTAAAAAGGGCTCTCTCATATTCATTAACAAACCTCTGGCTGTCGGACCTCGCGCAGACACCGTTGGCAAAACTTTTTGCTCTGTCTGTTATGATACTAATTACTCTTGTTATCCTTGTGAAAAATGTGCATTATCAGTGTGTTCGAAAGACTGCGTAACTTCCCTACAACATACAAAAGAATGCATTTTTATTGCGCAGAATTGGAAGCCGAAGTGTAAAAAGGCGCTAAACAACAAAGTGCTAGGTGAAATACTAATTTATGTACGCCTACTGCTACTTAGTGAAGAACAACAACAGTTTTTATCACTACTTCAAAAGAGCAAGGGTTACGAAAATTTAGATAAACTTTGTTCAGAATATATAATACCGGAGGAACACGTGAAAACTATGGGATATTTCAACTCGATTTTAAAAATAAACTCTTTTAGAATATCCTGGAATCCAAACGGAAACAAGATACCCTTGCGAGGAATATACCCATTGTCTTCGTTTCTCAATCATAATTGTGTGCCTAATACGAGGAATGTATTCGAGCAAGATTACACAATGCGCGTACATGCGAGCAAAGACATTGAAATTGGAGAAGAAATCTTGACCTGCTACACTGGCATTTTGTGGTGTACGCCCGCACGGCGCTGCCAATTGTACAAAACCAAACATTTTTGGTGTCAATGTGAACGCTGTAAAGACCCTGCAGAGATGGGAACAAGACTATCGGCACTTAAATGTTTCAACAAAGATTGTGTTGGTGTTCTATTACCCATCACACCTACAGACCCAAAGACTCCCTGGTGTTGCGATAATTGTAGCAATGTAGTGTCGTCTCTACAAGTCGTTCCTGTGCAAAGTGTTTTAGGGAGCTTGGTCGGGACTCTAGATCTAGATGATCAGTTCAGACTAGAAGCGGTGATTTTGGAAAGACTCTCGATGTTCATACCATACTCAAACCACATTTTCGTTGATTTGCGATTAAGATTAAGCTTCAAAATTGGGTTTACAGAAGGATTGCAGCTTCATGGTATTTTTATTTTCTTGTCGATTTTCATTAACACTTTTAGTGTTACTTGCTTTGCTTACTTTAACGTTAAACATGACTTTATCTTCAGACCATGCCAGCCTTTATACATTAGAATTTTAGACATAGAAACAATATATGTGACAATAATATATATATATTTATTTATTAAAACTTTATTGTTCCATAAGTACGAGTTTTCCTCATGGACCAACAATCCATATCCATACTAATATTATAAATGCGAAAGTCTGTCTGTCTGTCTGTCTGTCTGTCTGTCTGTCACCTCTTCACGGCTAAACTGCTGGACCGATTGTGATGAAATTTGGTAGGGATGTAGTTAAAGACCTGAGGTCAAACATAGGCTACTTTTGGGCGCGATATAACCGAGTCCCACGCGGGGCGAAGCCGCGGGGAACAGCTAGTATAAAATAAGTATACTTATTACCTCCATTGCTGAACTTAATGCTATTAAGAGCATTCTCTACCGTTCAACCATTGGGAGAAACAGAAAATTTGTGCGGGGCAAAAAGTAACAAGGAAAAATACTCTTTTTCAGTTGGGTGTTTTTTGCTAATTTTAAGCAACTTTTTAACACACTGAATATCCTTACACAAAGAGTGAGAAGCTAACATTTGACTTTATTCGTACCGTTTGATTTATGATTTTGATAAAGGGACATTTTCATATAGTGGACTGTACGCAACTAAAACTAGCTTAATAAATAGCCTACCTGTCAATAAAATTACATACCTCAATTTTTTTTTTTCTAGATTAGTATTGTTGTTTTCTGCTTAGATAACTTGGGGCACAGAATACTTACCAGGTTACTAACATTGGGGTATGATACGGTCCTTGATATGGCTAAGTTTTACACGTAGCACTTTAACGGGTAAATATTTGACCTTGTGTATTCTAAACAGGATCTTATCTATAAAACTCTTGCTATACCGCATTTTCTAACAAGATAATGGGAATCAGAGTGATAAATTATCCACACACGTTAGTATTCTGTTTCTAGACCAAATTGCGGTTGCTAGGCTGTCAAGGTTTAATGCATATAATATCACGTAAATAACAAAGTTGGACTCTTTTGGACTCTCGTGCAATCAAAGCGTTTTCTTTTTTACGTCCTAAGCTGTCTACCAATAATTGTTTTTGCCAAAAAACCAATCCGACTTCAATTTCTCAACTAAAAAGGATGAAATAATTAATATTTTTGTTTAAATATGCTTCATATGAAACATTTAATAAATCTGAAGTCATTGCAGATTATTTTAATAAATATGCTAATTAACTAGCAGCTAGTCAACGAATTCGTAAAATTGGCACCAACTTCAAATTTATTAAAATGTTTGATATGAAGCATATTTAAACAACAATGTATTTATTTCATCCTTCTTAGTTGAGGAATTGAAGTCGGATTGGTTTTTTGGCAAAAACAATTATTTTTTGCTTTTTAGTTTTGAGTACGCAATACTTTATAATTAAAAAGTTGTAAACACTTTGCATTTTGGAAAGTCGGGTAAACGTCATCAGCGTCGTCTCACCTTATTGACATGGAATATATCAAAAACGACCCAAATCGCAATAAAACTTGAAGAGTTCCCTCGATAACTCCATGATTCCATCATCAGATCCTGATCTGATGACTATGGAACCATCTCGAAAGTATACCCTTTCTAACAATAACATTCTTCCCAATAAATAAATAAAAAAATAATCGATTGGCGTGATATTGAGCTATTAATTGTCCATTTGTTGAGCACATACTTAATGAAAATTTCAGATTTATTCAGGTTTTTCATGGATGCCATTGTCAGAACTGGACCAAATTTTTATGGGACCGAAAGGGAAGCACCAGCTTTCCAATAAAAAAAACATCCAAATCGGTTCACCCAGGCGAATCCTGTAGTAACAAACATTTTAAAAAAAATACAGACGAATTGAGAACCTCCTCCTTTTTTTGAAGTCGGTTAAAAACATATCAATTTGTTCCGACGTGTTCGATTGCCTTTTTAGGGTTCCTTACAAAAATGTAAAAACGGAACCCTTATAGGATCACTCGTGCGTCTGTCTGTCCATCCGTCGGTCTGTCACAGCCAATTTTCTCCGAACCTACTGGACCAAAACAGATGAAATTTGGTAGCATGGCGTGATCCTGTAACCCAAACACAGATGTGCAAAGTAAATAATTTTTTTTATAAAATAAGTACCATTTTCGGAGGACAAATTATTAATTAAAAAAGTTAAGCAAACCTTAACGTGTTATATATCAAAAGAAAGGGCTCGTTTTTGTTATTATTGTAACATAAATAGTTTTGATTTTATTCATGAAAGAAGACGAAATTGACCCTAATCTCCGAAACTACTGAGCCTAAAATTTTGAAAGAAATACAAAATATTGTTAATTGCCTGTAGATTACAGGAAAACCTACAAGAACTGTCAATTGACAATTAAGTGGTAAATTCAATATATAACGTTCACGGAAAATAGTTCACTAAAACACTACTAGATGGCGATAGTAGTAGTTAGTTGAAACACCACAATTAAATTTAAATACTGACATTGGCATTGTACGGAACCCTCTCCACGCGAGTTCAACTCGCACTTGACCGGTTTTTGCTAAAAGAAAGCGCCACATGCCGTAAAGTGGTACAAGTAAACATTGAGTTTATCCTTAAAGTGTAGGTGAACCCTCTTTCTCATTATGTACCTACTTACTAAATATAATACATATTTTAAATAGGACATCTGAAATCTCGAGTAACCTATAAGAAGTTTATTCAATGTACGAAACCCACTCTACATTAGTGGTTTTACAAGTTTTTATTTCATTTGCAAAGTTTTTTTGGCTTGATTGTGTTAAATCTACTCCGCTTGTAGATACCAAAGAGTTGAAAGTTTTTTACAAGAGGCTCCAGCTTTTTTTTTATTTAGTTCTTCTTACTTACAAGCTAATAACAATTTTGTTCTTGCCAAACTACTAAGAAGTTTATCGGCAAAACCTACGTATAGTAAAATTACCTACTGTATTTAAACAAGCTATTTCATCAGAAATTTATACTAAGTTGTGTGTTACATGATCCAAAACGATATACCGACCCGATCATGTTACATCATACGGTGTTACTTATTACCTACTTGTAAGGAACTTACAATTGTTAATTAAACATCTAAAAAACCTGTTAGATGGATCGAATTAAGTCTACTTCAAAAGTTCAAACTCAAAGAGAAAATTAATAAGGCAATGAGTAAGCGAAAAATCTTTATTTTATCTTTACTAGCAAAAAAAAATAATATATATATTACATATTTTTCAACCCGTCAAAATATAAAGTTGTTTGAAATAGAGTCGAAGTAAGTAGTAAGTATGTAGTTCGGTAGTTCTTAAATAAAACCATATGCACTGCACTGCACTGCACTCAAATTCGCTCAATATAATTAGGTGCCAAGAAATTATCAAAGGTGCAAAGTATAACTCCATATCCTCGTCCTTGCATCCTAATCCTTATTCTTGAGGATAGTGTTCTCTATGTACCTAACACCTTGCTATGTTCGTAAATGTAGAGTGAATCTGGAGCCATAATTTTGAAATCGGTGTATCGAAATAGATTATCTTTTTTTATTCGAAAAGTTTGCTAAGTAGGTACTCGTAGTATATCGTAAGACATACGCTCGAAAAGAGCGGAAAACTAGCTTTTGCTCCAAAAAACCGACTGGTAAGAGGAGGCGTTGAGATAGACCGGTGGAGAGCCATGCGGTGTCAGAGGCCAAGATCCTTTTTGGGTCGCTGAGCCATCGCAGTAAGCAAAAGCTTACTTACTTTTGATGAAAGGTCTACTTTATGGGCTTCTTAGTATTCTAACTGCAAAATTTCAAAAAGATTGGTTTAGAAGATAGGGCGGGAAAGCGCAACAAACAAATATACAAAGTCACTTTCGCGTCTTCATTCAGCTCACCGATTTCAAGTGAATCCTGGTTGGACCAAGATATAGAACTGCGTCTTCAACACGAGTTCACTCATAATGGAAACATACAATGCGAGCAATACCGCATTTGCTAGACACGGCCAATGCACATTTGGGGCATGATAGCACTTCACCCAAGGCGGGATGCCTTGGCTGCCGGACTGCACACGTCGTACCAATGCTTAAATCAATTCGTTTACCAATACTTTTTTTTACAAATTATTAACTAATGTGGTACTTTAATCTGAGGCGTAGATACACATCTACTCATCAGCTACGGCTCTATAAAAACCAGTGAAGCACGAGTCTGATTCGAACACCATGTTTCGTATGCAATTATAAAAATGCTTATTTAAAAAAAAAAAATTTTTTTTTGTTTGTTAAATATGTTCTTTGTATGGACCTTTTAATGGTTTGACTTAATTGTTTTTTTATATTTTTTTATTTTATTTTTGCAGCAAAAAAATATACTAAAACCTGTAAATGTTTTAAGTGTCTCTCAATTACGGATAATGAGGTAGAGCCCATCGGAGCCCGAAGTCCGCTTCAACACAATGTCTTGTTTTCCCTCCATGAGTTATTCGTACTTGATTTAATAGTGCTATTTTATGAACGTCAACCTCCTTGGGATTTTATGAAATCCGCCACCAATCAGACAAGTAAATTTCTGTTTCCCTTATTCGCTATACGACACCCGCGGGAAGACAGGGAGTAGGCTATTCTTAAGCCGGAGACCATAGTGCTAGTCAGCTTGTTAGGTGGTTACATGGTGGTCAATAACTACAAAATAATTCTTAAGATCTGTGAGACACGCTACTAATGGTGACTAAGCAAATAAATTAATTCAGAGTTGAGACAAAGACTAGTAGTAAGACATCTAAAATATTTCCATATAGGTACATTATAACTAATGTAAACATTGTCGTACTGATTTTGTTACATGTGTGTATGCTTTTGCCTTACATGTGTATTTTTTCTTTGTGATATTTCCAGTCACTGCATATTACGCCGTTGCATTAACTGCGTCAATCCATAAAGTTCTGAATGCATATAACAATGCGGCATGTATTAAATTATGCAGTTAGTATTGCAACGTTCGTTCAGAATAGCGTGTCCCGACCCGGCCTGCGACGAGTAACTACGCAATAGAATAAAATCGGGGACGTTTACTAAGAGAGGGTCAGTTGGTCGATTGAACGCCGATTGACATGGGCGCCGCCGCGAGGAACGCTCGACCACACGTAGTGACCAGGTGGATCTGCCTGCCAGAGCCGTTAGTATTCCACATTTGAAATGTATCGATTATTGACAATCGATCTAACTAATAGCCTCATTCAGTGTTTATTGCGAGTAGTGATGTGACAACATGAAATTAATAAATCTAACTGACATGAGTTATCGATACATTAGTGCCCTAGACTCTAGACATTTAGTGTTTCGATCCGTGTGATCGACTTGGCTACTTGCCGTCGGAGATCGATGAAGGCCTACCTTTTCTGTTGTGCCAACTATTTCTAAGCGTGCCAAACTTTTATGTAGTGGAAATCAATCATATCATAACTGAAAGTGACTACTATAACAATCACAAGTGTTTTTGACAATGTTTTATTTATTTATTTTCATGGAGAACCAACAGCTATGAATATACAAAATATGAAACAATTTACAAATTTTCGAAGTCATTAAAAGGTAAACAGATAGAAACATTAAGATGAGAAGAAAAACAGAAATATTGCACATAAAATAAATAATGACATGCTGATTTCTTCGCACTATACTAGACGCAATTCCTTATGGCTTAGTCATTCATATCACATTATTATATGAAGGTATAACCTACCTATATGATGATTGGGTTTGAATAAAAATGTGTGACAACAAACGAATAAATCTACATCATATCTTTGTTTCTTATTAACTTTCACTCCTTTTTTTCATAATGGATGATTCATAGAGTTCGAAGTTTAACTAGCTTGTTAAGATCATGGACTTAGTATAAGTTAAGATACCTGTTGTTAAAGTTAAAGTTAAAATTTCATGAACGGGGTCTTATTTAATTTCAATTAAATCAAATTGTCACCTAAGTCAACTTAGCATGGAAATTTTAACAAGTAAATTTTGTGCTATTTATTTCCAATGTTATACAGACTAACTGTCTCTGTTCTGTGGATGGTTTTGGAAGGCACATAAAGCCGTTTTGGTCCAGTCTGCGATCAGGTACTCGTTAAACAAACCACATCAGAGGTCGAGAGGTGGTTTTGAGGAACTCTGCTAGGTACATGTAGCATGTTCACAATTAATACCTACACAGATTATTTTTGCTGACATCAGTGTGTGCATGGTCAATATGTAGACCTTGTAATTGTAACCAACACGATGTGATAATGATATATATCAAAAGTTAATAATTATTAGTTTATTGGTCTTGCTGTGTCCTATATGCCGCAGCTGAACATAAATCAAGGAAGTTAAAAAATATGTTTTCTACTATGAGCCACGTAAAAATAGTACCTATAGGTGGTATATTATACTTTTCTGTGTACTTTTATATACTTTTGTATCTTTTCCAGAGCTGTCGGAGTCCCGATTAGCACTGAAAGAGAGCCTGTGCCGAGGCACCCTGCGCACGGTAGCGGCGTTGGCCGCGGGAGACGCGCACCTCCGCGGCCTGCTGCTCTACCACCTGCACGCCGCGTTGGCAGAACGCGCCAGACGCTCTCCAGACCTGTATGAGGTAGTTGTCGTTCAGAATTGTTCGAATAAGCCAGACTGGGTTACGTTCACGCGCAACTCTACAACTTGCTGCGTTAAGTACCATAGATTTATTATGTAGTATATAATAATTAATCTAGGTGTTCTAAGAACGCTCCAGACGCCCTTGAGACCTGTAAGAGGTAGTATTGTTCAGAGATGTAACGTAAGACGTGCTCCGCCACAGTCTGCTGCTCTACCATAGCACCTGTAAAAGTAGATAAGATAGTTGTCATATAACTGATGGAAAAATCTAGATTGTGTAGTTCATACCCGTAGCTAGCTGGCGCGTTTGCAGAACGCGCAAAACATGTATCTTTCATATCTGTTTCAATATGTGTATGTTTGTACAGAAATGGTTTTTTCCACAGAACAGAGAAATGTTTCTATAATATCAACATCGCAAACATTTTAAAAGCAAAATGAAGCGCGCAAATGTTAATACGCCTAAAATAATCCAAATGAATATAAATAAGTTGTACCTATTCGACTACGACGGCGATAATAATCGTAAGATACGGATGTATTTCTCGTGAGAATTTCTACTCTAAAATTTAAAGTCGGCCATGACCGGATTTTTGTTTTGATGCTCCATTTTTCTTGAGATTTCCTATATAATTTATGAGTTATGTCCGGAAATATAATTTGCACAAGTATACTTAAACTATTTTTTGTAAGTCGTAAACAACAAGCGACGGCAGCGGCATTGGTACGTAGTAGGTACTATAACTAATTCTGTGGCATTGGTGACCATCGTAGATTAGACGCGCTCATGCATATAAATATAATTAAAACTAAAACACTACATAGTATAAAACAAAGTCGCTTTCTCTGTCCCTATGTCCCTGTGTATGCTTAAATCTTTAACGCAACGGATCTTGACGCGGTTTTTTTTTAATAGATAAAGTTATTCAAGACGAAGGTTTTTATGCCTATGCGAAGCCGGATCGGGTTGCTAGTCAAAAATAATATAAAAAGTGTGAATCTTATTCACGTACCAAGGATTCCGTATCAGTAGCCTATTGTAATATTATTGTGCTGTGTGTGAATATACCTATATAACATGTAGTCAAGTAAAAGTTTGTATTATGGGTAGAAGCTAAATATTTAATTTCAATTTTACATTTATGGGCCGCCCGTAAAAGAATTAATACGAAACCTTTGAAAATTTAAATTGTCTGATTATGTTAATTGTAGTCCTCTGACAGACAGATGAAGCTCACCCTTCCGTTAAAGAGAAGTATAGTGGACAACCCAATAGGAATCACATTATTGAATAGTCACTTTATAAGTTGGTACCTATATAACTTTTTAATGCACTATATCTTTTTAGAGATTACTTATTTTTTAGAATTTATGTATGAAAGTGTAAAAACAGGACTAGTATTCTCTACTCTGTGCTTTCCTATATCTGACTATGATCCTAAGAATTCCTTTCAATACAGCTTAGATTACAACCAAGAAGCGCTATGATAAAAGTTTTTTCGACTAATGTCTACATGTGTATATTGAAAATACTAATAACAAGTATACCTACACACGAAATACTAATCATTTAATTATTTATTTCAGGAGCTGAAATCAGAAATCGAGAGTACAATAGAGCAAGCGTACATGATCCTCCAGGACGACATATCCGCGCCGCCAGATCTCGAACTACGCTACCGGTACCTCGGCCCCGGCTGTGACAAACCCCACGAGGAAAGATTTTTTATCCTCGCCTCCTAAAGAAAATCTCTTTATTTTTCATAGCGATTTATAAATGCTATTGATTTTGATCTGAATTTATAAAAATGCATGTATTTTTATAGATTATTAATTATTAAATATTTATTTAGATATAACTGAATTTTAATAAAACATTTTAAGACCGAAGAAGGCAATTCTTAATATGTACCTACTTTAGTTTGCTAATCACTCAATTTATAGGTATTTCGTATTTCACTGCTTTCTTTAGATATTGGTTACTTAGTTGAGACTTGAGACTCATGTTGAACACAGTAAGTGCCTAAGTACCTATATCCCTACTAATATTATAAATGCAAAAGTGAGTTTTTATGTTAATTAGTCTGTTTGTGACATCTTCACGCTTTATCTATTGAAACAATCTGCTTGAAACTTTGCATACACATGGTTAGAAGTACTGAGAAGGACATATGGTACCATTCATCCCAGGAAAAAGCACTGTTCCCGAAATTCACGCGGGTGAAGCCGCGAGCGAATGCTAGTATTAAAATAAAAGCAAAAGCTTAGATGAGGTAGGTACCTGTACTGCCTGCAGCTATAGCTCTTAGCTATACAATGCTGTTTGAGTGGGAATCGAATCCATGACCCCGGGTCTACAGGCAAAGATGGTTTTAAGTTTTCCCGAAGGTTTTATGAATCTTTTATTAATAATTTGAATGTCAAGACTCGTATCCAGGGCCGTAATCTAGGCCGTAATACATATTAAAAAAATTAATCCGCGGAATACTTGGATTTGACTTGACAGTATGTAGTGATTACCTTTGGTTGGTCCATGCCTTTGGTGATTACTGATTACATGGATTACATAGGTACTTTGTGGGTTTTTTTGGAAGTAAACGGTCACTTGGTCCTCGCTGTATTTATTTCCCAAAACTTTGGTTTTTTCGAGTATTTTTGCATAGTATTGGTGGATTATTATTCACAGTGTTCGTGAACAAGCGTGAGTGTTGGAAAGTGGTACAGTGTCGATTATGTGACTTTTATCTTTGTCACCAAAATCTTCCAAGTTATAGCTATAAGCTAAGTGATTTTTTTTCACCGCTCACTTAGCCATCTGACTCTGACTAGACTTACTCACGTATTTGACTGGACTAGACTACTGACTTGACTTTTTGACTTAACTGTCTTAACTAAAGTAGGACTGAAGAAGATTAATAAATTCAAGTTAGGCCTTAAAGGGCTAGTTTCCATGGCGGTTTTTTTTATAATACTTTTAGTATTATAAAAAAAAAAAACATTCTTTGTGACAGTTGACAAGGGTTAAAAAGACAACAAAGGTTGGGTGTTAAAAAGACACCCATATTCTCAAACGTTTCCTCAAACTCCACTCATCCTCATTCGACCTCAATGGTATTCATAGTTGACACTAGCTTAGCTCACCTTTAGGAAATTACTCAATGGAGGTGAGGAACGAACTGTCAAATATAAGGTAGGTCGAGAGGTACCCGAACGTTTCGTTTAACGAAAAGTAGGTACTTTATTGAGGACCAGATTTAAAAGAACTTGTACCTACTGTAATAAGTTCTTTGTGTATTAAGTATTTTGTTGTTTTATAATAAATCTATGCCAGTAAGCTAAAATTGAAAACGAAAATTTGTCAAAAACTCTCTTTACGTCAAAAAGTTAGGCGGTTTACCAACATACAGAAATGAAACGGGACGTCATTCCTTGACTCATCCTCACTGGAGTTTCCTCATGGAAACAATCAAGAATACCGTTTTCAAGGAAAGTTGGAGGATTTCCTTGTGGCGTCCTCGAATGAGGTAGAGTGGAGGCGACCTATGAGGAAACGTTTGAGAATATGGGTGTGAGTGGCGTCAAGCCCTCGCCTAAAAAGTCCGCTGTAAATAATAAAGCTCTAAAAGCTAATATTGTAGGACACTAACAAAAAAAAGTGACAGTTGACAGTCGGCTTGAGTTTTTGGAGGGAAAGTAAACTGTCGCTATGTCCGCGCTGTATTTAATTCCAAAACTTAGGTTTTTTCGAGTATTTGTGCTTAATATAAGTGTTCGGCAACAAGCGTGAGTGTTGGGAAGTGGTACAGTGTCGATTACGTGACTTTTTATCTTTGTCACCAAAATCTCCATGTTATAGCTAAGTGAAATTTTTCCACCGCTTCACTTAGCCATCTGACTCTGACTAGACTTAAGTACTTACTTGACTGGACTAGACTACTGACTTGACTTTTTGACTTGACTGACTTATGTAGGACTTAAGAAGATTAATAAATTCAAGAAAGGCCTTAAAGGACTAGTTTCCATGGCCGTTAAAGTATTCTAAAAAAAAAAGTTTCCATAATCCCTCCCTTTGCTTACCGTTATCACTTGTTATCACTATATTTTATCAGCTGAATTTATCGTAGATCATTGTTTTTTTTATTACCTATTTAATCGCTTATGCATTCTTTTCCCGGAGGACCTTTTACTGTTAGTTGATTGATCTAGAATGCCGTCTCTTCGTCAGGCCTTATTACTCTCTTCCTCAAATTGCCATGGCTACTCAATGTTGGAATTTGCAAAGCAGGAAATATGCTCATTTCTTGAAAAGTAAGTGTATGGTAATATTATTTTCCTTCCATTACCTAACCTTCAAATAGATTAGTAATTTGTAATCTACTATTACTACTTACTACGTAATTTATAGATTGAATTGAGTAAAGATTTTAAACTCTATTCCAGAAACAATGTTAAAGAGTTAATATTTATACCATATGCTCAAAATGATTTCCATGGATACACAGCCAAAATAAAAGAAGTAATTGATCCCTGGGGCTACAATGTTACAGGTATTCATTCTTATCCTGACCCAGCAAATGCTGTGAACTCTGCGAAAGCTATTTTCATGGGTGGAGGAAACACATTTTTGCTCCTAAAAAGACTGTATGAAAATAATTTAGTAGAACTTATTCGTACCAGAGTCAATGAAGGTAACTTAGCATATATTGGAAGCAGTGCTGGTACAAATGTGGCAACTAAAAGTATACACACAACTAATGATATGCCTATTATTTATCCACCTTCCTTTGATGCCATCAAAATAATACCTTTCAACATCAATCCTCATTACATAGATATAGTTGAAAGTGAGAAACATAAAGGGGAAACAAGAGATCAGAGAATTTATGAATATATGGACATGGATCATTGTTCTCCAGTTCTTGGTTTGAGAGAAGGATCAATGTTATACGTGAATGGAAACATTTTGACTTTAAAAGGAGTTGCTGGTGCTACACTATTTTTAAAGTAAGTATAACACTCGGTCATAGATCTACATATCTATAATCAACTCGATCAGATAATTGTATTTTATATATGCTTTTGTTGCAGAGGTCAAAAGAAAATGGAGTACCCTGTAGGAGCTGATGTATCATTTTTACTAAATGAAGAGAGAGACAAACTATGATTTAAATATTTATTTATTTTCTATTGTGTAAGAGATGATATTTATGATTTTAATAACATACAAATGCATTGTGCAGAATTTTATATTCCCAAATCTATGCAAATAATATTGTGACTATATTTTATTAAAAACAATTTCATAATAAAAAATATGATGCAGAAAACTGTTTACACTGTTGTACACATAAATAACATGAACAAACACACATTATTAAAAATAATCAACATTTCTAACTACAAAAATTACTTAGTTAATCAGATGCTGGCACTAAAATCGGGCACATAGTTATTTTTTTATTCACCACAATTCACTGCTATATATTTCAATGTTCATAAGGAATCAAATATCAGACACACTTTAGGAACGGCCAAAACTGTTTTTTTACGTATTGCACTAAATTTTTTACAATCCAGAGTGGCACTGGATTTAATATTTTCGTCAGCCAGTAACCGGTGCTTGCATTAGAAGTGCTCTGGCGGCCTGGAAGAGCGACGGTTGCGGCGCTACTGGGGACTGACCCGTGCGTTCGGCGGGCGGCAGGTTACAAAGATAGCGACGCAATGCCAAGTCCCGTCTCGCACTGAGACCGCGTGTAATTTCACAGCCAGAGCCAAATAACAATGCGCGTTGCCGCTTCCTTTTCTTGATCGCAACCTATCACAACAGACAAATGGATGTTATCAAACTTGAAAGAACACAATGGCAAACAAGTTTTTTTATACCAATGAGAGATCAAATATATCCAGGGCTCGAATCAAAACCGGTATTTTAAAGACCCAAAAATAATAGTCTTTAACCTGGTAACTAAGTATAGCGGTAGATTTTAGTCCTAAATACCTGAATAAGTTACTTTACGGGGGGAAATAAAACTGTAAAAATGTATGGGCAGAAAAATGACCTGGTTTTTATTCTAACCAGATTTCCGAGCCCTGAATATATCAGAAACCATTTGCATAAAAATTACCCATGAAGGCTTTGCTCCAACTACTTTTTGATTAAAAGATAATTTGTAAAATGCATAGGCAAGAGATGAAAGGACATGTTAAACCCGCATTTATGCCGCTTACGCATTAATTTATTCATATAACTATCCAAATTATATATTATTATCCACTTTATTAAAAATCTATACTTATTACCTGTATGGCAGCTACCGGATGCAATGAATTCACATCTGGCGGTGGTTCTGCCTTCTTTTCTTCCTTCTGTTCACCATTTTCAATCTGTTTATTGTCTTCAATATTTTGTGTATCTTCGGAATTTACTTCAGCAAGAGTTTCCGCATTCTTGTGCAATATTTTTTCTACAACATCTTTGCCAGCCATGTCAAGAGACAGACCCAGCCTTGATAGAACTCGTTCAGGCCTCCAACGGTCTCTAGCGCCTCCTGTTGGAACCGTGTGCTCCCGACGATGCACATCCGCTACTAGGCTTGCCCAATCAACACCCAAAGCATCGCCTAAACCAGCTGTAATAAATAACGTTTACTGATTATAATTTTTTCACTACTGATTATGCAATATATCTTTTCTATAATTTTGCCCATTTACATAATCATAACAGAGTAAAAATATTACCTTTAGTTCTTTCTTCCTCCAGTTCTCCATCAGAAATTTCTTCAAAATCTAAGTTTGTGACATCTTCGTCTTCTTTGACTTCCTGCAAATCCTTTTCTTCGGCAACGCCATTTGTATCCTGTAAAATATTTATTTTTATACTCATATATTTAAAGGAAAAACTTATGCCTCAAAATCAACAAGTTAACAAAGAAGAATTTGATTCCCAAGTAAAAATTTATGTAAATGTAGAAATGAGTAATTAGATATCTGATAGAGACCTGTGTAGATTCTTTTTCAGAACATTCCACTTTCAAAGTGTGTTCATCAGCTGGCACTGCAGTTTGACTATCTTCATCTATGTTTTGATCTCCCATCTGAAAAAGTTATGGTTTAAGTCAATCCTTTGATGAACAAAACTCGTGTTTGGAATTTGACACTTTAATGTTAGTTTTAAAGTGCACAATATATTGGTTACCGTTGTGGTGGAAGTACCCAAGCAGACAAGTTTGGAAGTTTGATAAATAAAATACTAACATCATCTCTTTCGAGTATATCATCAGGGTCGTCGCTGATTTCGCTGAGATCATCTGGTATCGGTTTATCTTCTTCAGTCTCTGGTCTGGCGGGCGCAGCTGAGGCGGCTTGCGCGGGCGGCGGCGTTTTCTTAGTGGCTGCAGCTTCCGGCTCATTTCTAGGCATTCTCCTCTTACCCTCACCTCTGCCCATATCCATTCTCATTCGGTTATAGTCATCTGTGCAAAGGTAAAAAGTAACTAGAACCACAGAATAAGTAGAACCTTTTTATTTATTACAGACTAGCAACCTGCTCCAGCTTCGCATGGGCATAAAAACCTTCCTCTTGAATCACTATCTATTAACAAAACCGCATCAAAATCCGTTGTGTAGTTTTAAAGATTTAAGCAAACATAGGGACAGAGAAAGCAACTTTGTTTTATACTATGTAGTGATTATAGGAAAATATAGAAGGGGTTGAGAACTCTTGTGTCTGAGATTCAGGATCCACTCAAGGTCGTTTTGCAGTAAGTAATAAATAGAAAAGTATAAATAAAAAACCGGCCAATACAACTATATCAGGGATAATGAGGAGCATTACATCATTTGATTATGAGGGGTAAAAATTTTAATTGTTTCCTCACTCTGGTCGTCTTTTGTGAAAAACATGCCACTATTGTTTAATTGTAAATCAAGTATGTTTAGTGACTTGCTGAATCAAACCACAGTTAAATAAATAATTACCCTTGGACTACTATCAACAATATGTGCCTGTAATACAATAGTTATGTTTTACCATGTCCACGTCCTCGATGCGGTCCTGGGTGTCCTCGGTGGTGCCAGCCTTCCATCTCGGGATCTTTATCACCCCACTCGTTCATCTGGAAATTTACTATATTTATGTAGCAAATATTAATTGCCGCACCGACGTTCGTATTAATTAAACAGATATAAATAAAGCACATACCAAAATGAGGATAAGGACAGCCAAGGAAAATGTGGGATAGAATGAAACAGGGATCTTTATAGTTTCTTTT
The DNA here is from genome assembly GCA_947044815.1 of Apomyelois bistriatella. Taxonomy (NCBI): domain Eukaryota; kingdom Metazoa; phylum Arthropoda; class Insecta; order Lepidoptera; family Pyralidae; genus Apomyelois; species Apomyelois bistriatella. Next base: position 4,667,732 of record OX345688.1, read on the forward strand.
ACGGTAATCAATTGGTTCGTGCCCGTACAATGCTTCATAGTAAAAACTCACCTAGAGCAAAAGTTTAAAAAGCAGTGAATAATTATAAGACATATCATACAGAGACGCAATGTACCTTGATGGCCTAAAAAAATATTTATAGCCTAACGCTGTCTACTTATTAACCTTTTGAAGGACATACGACACATCTCTGTATGAACTGAATGCAAGCAAGATATAAGAGTACAGTGGTACCACGTTTATAAGTTACCCCGGTATTGTACGATGGCGCAGAATAGCGCAACCGACCGCCGACTAACAAAATTCTAATGAAAACATCAGTTAAATAACAAACTTATTGCTAGAAACATAAGATTTTATATCGAAAAGCAGGAGTCGTGCTATCTTGCTCATCCGACAACCGATACGACGTGACGGTGCTGCGAATTCCAGACATGAAGCGTACGCATTAGCCAATAGCGCAAATAATTGACTGCGCAGGCACATCTGTGTAACTTATAAAAGTGGTAGTACTGTAAATATATTAGAAATTATTATTTTATAAGAATAAAGTATATTATGGAATTTAATAATAGGAATTAAATTTATTTGTGCCAGACAATAAACCACTATGTGGGAAGAGAGGAGTAAATTTATTTTACATGGTAATGTAAATTGATCCTAAGAAAAATAAGTGAAGTAAACCCTTGAAGCTTGAAAGAAAATATCCTATATCCAAAAGCACCGAAGCATATTTGTTTATTAATTCTTAATTATGAATTACTGACACAAATATTTAAAATTGTCATACCTGGTCACGCATTGGCCAATGTCGATCACGGCCCCAGTCACCAGCAGCACGGTAATCATCATTGTCCCAGTCTTTGTGCGGATGCATGTAGCCCCGGTCCCGATCAATAGAAGTAGATCTTCCTTCCCAAGAACGATCCCGGCGTGGGTGGCGGTCATCGTATCCTGTACGTATGCAAGAAACCTATGACCAATTGTTTTTTGTTTTGGCTATGTATAGCCTAAACTTTTCCCAAGTATTATATTGAAAGTATTATTTGGCCAAGTATTTATTGGGTAAATTTTAACCCAATTTGGCCATTTTAACTCGACAAGAAGAAGAAATCTAAAAATACTTTCTCTAATCAGTCAAGCAGTTCCAGTTGAAAGCATTCAATCAATCTACTCTTCAGCCTTATTAAGTATTAGCAGTCCATCCTGGCTTCGCCCATGGTGCATACATAGCCTATGTCACTCAGGGTGAATGTAGCTTTGAATTTTTGAATCAACACAGTAGTTTTTGAGTTTAATCATTACAAACAGAAAAATACAAATCTTTTCTCTTTATAATATTAATATAGCTGGATAAATCATAGATATTGGATTTCTCATGCATAAAACTAATATCTTACCCATATCTACACCTCGATGATCACCTAAGTGTTCGCCGTACATCCTTTCATCATCTTCAGGATAACCCCTAGGAGGTCCAGGCATGTCATAACCAGAGTCATAGTGCCTTTCCCGACCCTGCATACTATATCCCGGGGATCTATCATCTTCTCTAGGCACATTATCATATCTGTCATCACCTCGGTCATAATGCTCCATATTATGATCATTGTCATACTGACGATCTATACCAATTTCATAATCACCTTGCTCCCTGTCAAGGCTATCCATCCTGTCTCTCTTTGTAGAACGATCTCTTTCCACTCTGTCCTGTTTACGTCCACCCCTCTCTGATTGCGTGTCTTGCCTATCCTTAGAAGTTGTAGAATTTTTGTCAGTTTCAAGGTTTCTATTTGAGATAGCAGCAAGGGCTGCTAATCGTTCTTCAGGCCTAGGGAGTAATCTTTCCATAGGTTTATTTGGTTTTTCTAAGCCTTTGTCAGATCCACCCCTGTTACCTAATCCTCGATCGCGTCCTCTTCGCTTGCTATCATCCCTCTTGTTATCTTTGTTTCTGTCTCTTCTGTCTTTTCTATCATGTCGATCTTTATCGTCTTTTCTCCTTTCCAAAGATCTGTCTTTGTGTTCTCTTCCTCTATCACGGCTTGATGAACGTTTTCTATGTCTTTCAGAACTTCCATCTCTCCTTATTTGCTTTTTAGGTGAAACAGGGCGACTTCTATCAGAACTCTTTTTCTGGTCCTTTCGAGGTGATCTTGACCTACCTTTTCTTGGTGACCTGCTGCGACCTCGGGTACGGTCTCTGTCTTTATCACGATCCTTATCTCTATCCTTTTCTTTAATGCGATCCCTATCTTTCTCCCTATCTCTAGTGGAATGTGGTGAAGTGCTTCTGTTTCTTCTTTGAGGAGATTTCCCGTGTTTTGTCCCAGGTTTTGACAGACTCTTGGAAGTAATTGGGGGAGTTCCTCCTGATTTCTTGCCTGGTGACAGAGACTTCTTTCCAATAGGTGTTTTTGATACAGGTTTCTTCTTTACCATGTCATGTTTTTTGAGTAATCTGTCATCCTTTTTCAAAGTAGTTTTTTTGGTATCGCTTTTATCCCTTTTAAGTTGCTCACTTTTAACAAACTTCTTTTTGGCTGGAATATCCCCATCTGAAGATGAACTGGAGTTTCTCTTCAGTTTACTTTTTTTGCCTTTTCTTCTTGCGTCCCTAATAAAAACAATTTTCAAATAAGCTTATACCCAAAGAGATTTGAAAATGTAACATCAATATAATAATAAAGCATACTGTTTCTCAGTGACCATATGGAATGGACACATGTAAGACCTATAGGGGATTCCATTACATCTCACTTAAACTTAAACTTCACTTAAACATCGCCTTTATCTATTCTCAAAACCAAATCCAAGCATATATTTTGTTATGGCAGGCTCAGTACTGACTCTTGTGCTCGATCAGGCAGACTCGCATACTTTATAGTGTATAGTGTTTACTATACCATTCTTTTTTTATTAAAGTTTTTATTAAAGTATGGCCTAAATAAGAACCGAACCATATATGTATTTATGTTCCTTACATATATCACCATCTCAGTGTTTTCCCGATTGCATGCCAAAGCTTCATATAATTTGGGTTTGCTATGATGCACACATCGAATAATCATGCTGATGAAATTAAAACACAAATGCTTAAATGCAGGGTTAAAAAAAAACATGACTTAAAAAATAGATCAGTTCCACATATGTTTGGCATGTAACAAAAAATAATATAATATGTCTATTATTACAAAAAGTTCCTCTAAAATCAAATAAATAAACACACTTTCATTTTAATGACGAAGAAAAATAATTAGTTGAGTTTTTTCAAAAGGAAAACTAATTTGGCTGCCTTGTTGGTGCCTAATCTATTTCTTAATTTGCTGTGCACCAAATTGAATGCTGAAAATATTCTTTCTACCCCAACAGAAGAAGCAACTGTACATAGCAGTTGCTTGATTATATCCAATTCTTCTTCGGTTATACATTTTTTCATATTACATATTGCTACCCACCAATCAGTAGGGGTAGTATTCTGTATGACTTGGTTTTCAAATAATACTCAACTATTGCATTCAAACGAATAATGCTACTCATCAAACTGATTCCGGTCACTCCATAAATTTTTTGCAAGAATTGCAACCCTGTGTCACTTTCCTCGGTTGACAACTTTTCTTGGGGCAATTTTGGATTAACCATGTAGACTGATGATTTAAATCAAGGATTTTTATAAAAAAATCACTTGATTTAAATCAAGTGATTAAAATCCTATCAACCCTGCTTAAATGAAGATCATAATACATATATTATAGTGGGCCATATGTTTGTATTGTAAAGTTTGTGTTTACATGATGTTAACACACACAAAAGAAATAAATAAGTACCTACTTAGAACATAAAATAAAGATTGTCATTATGTTATTTTATTGACAGGTTGCCAATCTAATGTTAACTCTCTTTGGGAATGGTATTACTGGTTTGTCCCTTCATCGCTTTTTACGATATCCATGGAAAGGAAGAATAGTCTATTCTTAGGTTGCCTTTCTAAGCAAAAGATTATCAGAAACTTGAGAAGTTAAAGAGTCATGGCGAAACTCCATACATTGTTTGTACGAATAAAAAATTGAAATACAGAGAACATAAAATAAATCGAATTAGTGAGAATACATAACTAGTAACATGTTTACCACCACAAAAAAATTTTAAACCCCGGGGTTTTTTTAATATTTAATTTTTTTAAAGTCAACCTTTAGCTTCATTTTCATTCGCTATTATTGTCGCAACTGAAACATTATGTCATCCTGACAGTTGTTAGCATTGTCAAAACGGTATTGACAGTTCATTATGGTAGGTTAGGTTCATAGATTAAGTAGTTGTACCTGTGATTAAGCAATTAATTTTTACTTGGTGAAAAAGTGAGATGGCGAAATAGGGAAGTCCATGAGTAAGAAAAGGACCAACGATATTTTTTATATTTTTGTCTCTGTCAACGTGGCCATTTTTTCTTTGTTTGGCCAATTCGACGCCAAACAAAATCTTACACCAAACTAACAGTGAAATTATTTATTTTTTGTTTTAAGAAAAATATTCATTTTAAGTAGTAGAATTTGTACGAAAGATATACAAAAAATAAGGGCATTTGTTACATAAATTGTGTGGCTTAGGAACACATTCCAGGCACCCTGGAATGTGCAGATCCAATGAGTAAGTGAGACAGCGCATTACATGATGTAAGGCGACATCTCGCTTACTCACTGGATCTTGCATGGTTTTAAGAGATGGTAATAAACCATTTGATAGTGAGCCTGCTACTTAAAAAGTTGATGGTAACCCCCCCAGGTTGCTTACTACCATCTCTTAAAACTTATGCTAGATCAAGTGAGAAAGCGGGACAGCGCAATACATCATGTAAGGCGACATCTCATTCACTCACTGGGTCTTGCATGGTTTTAAGAGATGGTATAGCCCCCCCAGGTACTAAATCGATGAATCTAACCTACCATAATGAACTGTCAATATCGCTTTGACAATGCTAACAACTGTCAGGGTGACGTAATGTTTCAGTTGCGTTAAAAATGGCGAATGAAAACGAAACTAAAGGTCAACTTTTATAAAATATAATATTAAAATAACCCCGGGGTTTAAAATTTTTTTGTGGTGGTAAACATGTTACTAGTGAAGTATTCTTTCTAATGCGATTTATTTTAAGTTCTCTATATTTAAATTTTTTATTCGTACAAATTCCGCCATCATTCTTTAAATAGTTATTGAATTTACCTTCCAGAAGATGACGATGATGTGCTGCCATCGGAAGACGACGAAGAAACGCTTGAAGAACTGGAACTTCGGGACGATGAAGTGCTTGACACGGGTTTCTTTTTGTCTTTCCTCATATCTTTGCCAGAGTCCATTTTCAACTGTAATTCTAATTCGCGTTGCAATTGCTGCCTTCGTTTCTCCAGTACGTCTGTATCAGCATACTCTAGGTCATTTTGATCCCAGTTGTCAATTTCACCATCAGGGCTGCGGCCTGACCTTACAACGACAGTCGAATGCAGTCTGTTTTTCCCATCGTCTTTTATCAAACGCTTTTGCTCAGTGTCCTTTATAGCTGCGCGCTGCTTCGACGGACTTATCAACGTATGCGTAGATGCAAATTTACAACTTTTACCGTAAACACAACTGCCGTGCTGGGACCACTGTCTGCAATGTTCAGTTGTTTTTTTAGCACTAGAGGAACTTTTCTTGGTTCCGAGACGCTCAAAAACACTAGGTCTATTAGCTAGGTCTTTCGTTTTCGGGAGCTCAACAGTTATTTTTCTTTTTCCCTGTTTTGACATTATAAAGGAAATACATTTGTCTCACTTAGAAATTAAAATCTATTGTAAAAAATACATTTCTACCGGCATTATATTATATCCGCCATTATTCACTCACTGAGGAATGAACGAATTGTACGAAAAAATTGAACGAATTGAACTGAGCGAATAAATTCGAACTAATTCGAATAATATTCGCTTTTGTTGATTTTGTTTTTATATACTTTTTACGGTCATGGAAACTAGTCCTTTAAGGCCTTTCTTCATTTTATTTATCATCTTCAGTCCTACTTTAGTCAAGTCAGTAGGCTAGTCCAGTCCAGTCAAGGTGGCTAACTACCATCTCTTAAAACCTCTACATCGACATCTCCCTTACTCACTGGATCTTTCATGGTTTTAAAAGATGATAGTAGGCCACAAGTACGTAAGTCTAGTCAATAAGTAAAGCGGTGAAAAAATTTCACTTAGCTATAACTTAGAGACTTTGGTGACAAAGATAAAAGTCACGTAAACGACACTATACCACTTTCCAACACTCAAACTTGTTCACGAACACTGCGAATAATAATCCACCAATATTAAGCACAAATACTCGATAAAACCTAAGTTTTTGAAATTAAATACAGCGCGGACATAGCGACAGTTTACTTTCCCTCCAAAAACTCTCGCTTATGTTGAGTCGAACGAATAAAATAATTTTCATTTTTTATTGTATATAATTTTTTCGGCCCGAGAAATACGGATTTTAAGGCCTTTTTTGAATTTATTAATTTTCTTCAGTCCTACTTTAGTCAAGCAAGTCAGGTGGCTTACCACCCATGCAAGATCCAGTGAGTAAGCGGGATAGCGCGGTACATGATGTAAGGCGACATCTCGCTTACACACTGGATCTTGCATCGTTTTAAGAGATGGTAGTAAACCTGATGTCTTCAATCGATTCATGTCTTAAAAAAAAAGTCAAGCTGCTGTCAACAATTCATAATATTTATCCATCCGTCAAATCGGTAAAATAATTTTGGATTAATGCAAGGCGTGAAAATGCAAAGCTCTACATAATTTTTGTAATTAATGAACAGAAGTTTCATTACATTCTGAACATTAGATACTGCTCTTAAGGGATCGGATCGGCATACATTAGTAGAACATAAGTTATTCATACTAAAACAATAAAAATGCCCCTCTTGGATGGAAAGGAAATAGATATTTTTTTTGTAAGTTCTTACCTATGCTACATTTTTTTCTTCACTAGTATCAATGAAGTAATTTGTTACAGTCCGTTGATTAGCATGCTTTGTGTGACTGAAAACACCATATCGTAGCTATGATCCTAATTTACTAATCTATCCATAGATTCTTTCTTACTTCATTTCAATGCTCAATGATCATCTTGGCTTCTTTACCATCTGCAATCCATACTAATAATTATTATAAATGTATGTGTTTTTCTTTCTTTCACGTTGAAACGGAGGAGTGACGATATGAATTAAATTTTGCATGATATCTTAAACCATGAAGATGGACATAGTCTACTTTTGGTCGCGATAACCGGCATCCACTACGGCGAAGCCTTAGGCGGAAGCTACTGTACACTTCTATACTAATACAATAAAGCTGAAGAGTTTGTTTGTTTGAACTCTTAACTTAAGAACTACTGTACTATTAAAAAAAATAATATGTATATGTTAGCCAGATTCTTGGAGAAGGTTACATGCTCTAGTACATACATACCATGGGGAACAGCTAGTTTCAACATAATTATTATATTATAATTTATTTTTTCAGAGTGAAGAAGACTTACCTTATGAGGAAGAAATACTCAGAAATCCATTTTCCGTTAAACATTGGCTTCGTTACATAGAGCATAAGAAAGGGGCACCTAAAAATGAAATAAATATGATTTATGAGAGAGCTCTTAAAGAGTTACCTGGATCATTTAAATTGTGGTATAATTATTTGAAGCTTAGGAGAAGCCAAATTCGTGGCAGATGTATTACTGACCCATGTTATGAAGATGTTAACAATTGCTTTGAAAGGTCCCTGGTTTTCATGCATAAAATGCCAAGGCTGTGGATGGATTACTGTACTTTTTTGACTGACCAGTGTAAAATAACCGTAACTAGAAAGGCATTTGATAGTGCATTGAGAGCATTACCCATTACTCAACATCATAGAATATGGCCATTGTACCTAAATTTTTTGAAGAAACATGACATTCCCGAAACTGCCATTAGAGTATTTCGTAGGTATTTGAAACTTAGCCCTGAAGACACTGAGGAATATATAGATTATTTAATATCAATCAACAAATTAGATGAAGCAGCACTGAAGTTGGCTCAAATTGTAAACAATGAAAATTTTCAGTCAAAACATGGAAAATCAAATCATCAGCTGTGGAATGAATTGTGTGAATTGATATCTAAAAACCCAGATAAAATACATTCTCTCAATGTAGATGCAATAATAAGAGGTGGTCTCAGAAGATATACTGATCAACTGGGTCATTTATGGAACTCTTTAGCAGATTATTATGTGAGAAGTGGCCTTTTTGAAAGGGCCAGGGATATTTATGAAGAAGCTATACAAACAGTAACCACTGTTAGAGATTTTACTCAAGTATTTGATGCATATGCACAGTTTGAAGAACTAAGTTTAAGCAAGAAAATGGAGGAAGTTGCTAAAAAGCCAAATCCTTCTGAAGATGATGACATTGACTTAGAACTAAGACTTGCTAGATTTGAATATCTAATGGAAAGGAGACTCTTACTACTCAATTCAGTATTACTGAGACAGAATCCTCATAATGTTGCTGAATGGCATAAAAGAGTCAAATTGTATGAAGGCAAACCTCATGAAATAATTGATACCTATACTGAAGCTGTTCAAACGGTAGATCCTAAACTTGCAGTAGGAAAATTATATACATTGTGGGTAGGTTTTGCCAAATTTTATGAGAAGAATGAACAAATAGAAGATGCTAGAGTTATTTTTGAGAAAGCAACTCAGGTTATGTATGCTAAAGTAGATGACTTGGCTTCAGTTTGGTGTGAATGGGCTGAAATGGAAATAAGACATGAAAACTATGAAGAAGCTCTTAAACTAATGCAAAAAGCTACTGTTTTGCCAAGCCGAAAAGTTGCTTACCATGATGATACAGAAACTGTACAGATGCGCCTGTATAAGTCTCTTAAAGTTTGGTCAATGTATGCAGACTTAGAAGAAAGTTTTGGCACATATAAATCTTGCAAAGCAGTTTATGATCACATTATTGATTTGAAGATAGCAACACCACAAATAATAATAAATTATGGATTGTTCTTAGAAGAAAACAATTATTTTGAGGAAGCTTTTAGAGCATATGAGAAAGGTATTGCACTGTTCAAATGGCCCAATGTGTATGATATATGGAATACATATCTCACAAAATTTTTAAAAAGATATGGAGGCTCTAAACTTGAAAGAGCTAGGGACTTATTTGAACAATGTCTTGAACACTGTCCACCTGAATTTGCTAAATCAATTTTTCTCCTTTATGCAAAGTTGGAAGAAGATCATGGTTTAGCAAGACATGCTATGTCAGTCTATGAACGTGCTACAACTGCAGTTTTGCCAGAACAAATGTTTGAAATGTTCAATATCTATATTAAGAAAGCTGCTGAAATTTACGGGGTTCCAAAGACTCGTCAAATTTATGAAAAAGCAATTGAAACATTGCCGGAAGAAAAAGCTAGAGAAATGTGTGTAAGATTTTCCGAGATGGAAACTAAACTAGGAGAAATTGACCGTGCCCGCGCCATCTATGCCCATTGTAGTCAAATGTGCGATCCAAGAATTACTGCAGAGTTCTGGAATACTTGGAAAGAGTTTGAAGTAAGACATGGCAATGAAGACACAATGCGTGAAATGCTTAGAATAAAGAGAAGTGTACAAGCTACATACAACACTCAAGTCAATATGATGTCAGCCCAGATGTTAAGCTCTGCTGCCCAAGCTGCAGGTACTGTTTCAGATCTTGCACCAGGAATGAAAGATGGAATGAGAATGTTGGAAGCAAAGGCTGCTGAAATGGCAGTCCAAAATAAAGGCAATATCATGTTTGTTCGAGGTGAAACACAGGGTCTCAAAGAAAGTTCTGAAAAAGTTGTTAATCCTGATGAAATTGATATTGATGAGGAATCTGAAAATAGTGAAGAGGATGATGGAGAAGTGGCTCCAGTTCAGAAAAAAGAAATTCCAGCTGCAGTGTTTGGAGGTTTGATCCCAGAAACAAAATGAAAAGAATATATTTTTAATAATAAATCAACTTTTTATTTAATAAGCATTACACTCCCTATTCACAAGCTACTTATTTACAACAGAAATCACAGAACACATTGTTTTATTTTAATAATATAGATAACATAATGTTGGTACAATGATTACTTATTACAATTTTCTCATTATGAGGACTATTTTAAAAAATATATTTTTTATTTCAAAAAAGATAGCTTGGTTGGGCCTTTTACATGACAAGGCAAATCAGATAATTTTGCTCTGTTTTTGTTACACTTATGATGTTATTGATTAAGCTGTAACAAAATATTGTTAACTGAAATGTTAATACATTTAAATATACCGAAGACTCAATAAATTTGAAGTTCAATTATCTCTGTTTGACCGAGTGTGTTGATCGGTAAAGTGTGTGACGACAACAAAGATTGTTATGGCATACTTGCCTCAACTGATTTTGATACGATTTATATTAATATAACATTTTCTGGGCGACCGAGCTTCGCTCATTTTATGTTTAAATTTTCAAAGAAATCCTTAGAGCCATTTTCGAAAACGCGAGTACAAATACATAAAATAATAATTTATTGCTCGTTTAATACTATAGGATAGGATTAACAAAAAATAATTCAATATTGATTTAGTTACGACAGTTATGCGGTAATGGTAACAAACTTAACAATACAACCGAGTTAGAAACCTGCTCCTTTTGAAGGTAGTTGTTTGGAGAAGCATCTTAATATTCTGTGGAAAATTGTGTATGTGTTTGAGGACCACATGATTTTATCTATTGTGATGAATACAATCTTGGATGTGGTTTTAAAGGAACCACATCAAGAGGCAGGGGTGGTGCCGCAGAACAACCAACAATATGATGATGATGATCTATTGTATTTTTTTTAGATAGTTAGCTTATTATAATTTAATACAAAGTAATTTTTTGTAGAAAATATAAATATTTACTGGAATTAGTTTATATTTTTTAACACATTTGCTGCCGAAAATCTAATAATAGTACTTAGATATTTAATTGTTTATTACGCACTTTGCGTTGCGTTCCTGGCTCAAAGTGTCAAAAGATACTGTCTATCTAGTCATTCTTATTTATAACTCTATTGATTCATAAGTAAAAAATACTCATACAATTGGCGGACTTAATGCCTAATGCCAAGAGCATCTTCTACCAGTCCTTTATTCGTCAAAATATCCATTACTTGACAGTGTTTTGTGGCTGTATAATGTAAATTTATAAAGCTGAAGTTTGTTTGTTTGAATTACCTAACCCTGGAACTAACACATGATTTTTAAAAATTTTTTTTTTTTGCATATATTACTCTTATCTTGACGAAGATAAGCTATCTTATAGTGGGTCACATGGAAAAGTAAACTACCTTAACATTTAAATCTGAGATGGCATTCTTTTTCTCTAGCCCATTTTACACACATTACAGGTGGTTGAAGCGCGGCACACACCTATATATAAACAGTAAAATCCATTGCCAATTTTTTTAAATAATTTTACTCAAAATAAAAGTACATGTACTTCGTTTAATTTTTTTACTTTCATAATCATTCTAAAATTTAAAAGCTGCTATTTTTACTTTCATTGATAAAAATTAGATATTCTTGAAAGGCAGCTTAGTATTTTAGAAAAGAAAGTCCATTGTAAGGATGTGCATCTTCATGGAATAACTTATGAGAGCTCCATTAAGTCATGTGGTTCCTCAACCCTCAATTCACAAATAATCAAGAATTATAAAAAGTAACAAAAATACAAAACAAGATCTTTTTAAAAGACTAGTAGATTCATATAACATCCCTTGGGGGTGTGATAAAAAATATGGAATTTGAATACATGTTCTGCTGATCCTGTCTGTAATTAAAAAGTGTAATGTCATTTCGAACACCACCAAACATTATAAGTTCTCCATTACCTTTCACTAAAGAATACATAACTATTTCCTCTGGTGCTCCAGTCATTTCTCCTAATCGAGGACATAGCCATGTAACATAATTATATGAGTTACCATCAATAACACTAGAAATATCCATTACATGCATAGTCAAAGTGTTCCTTTTAATTTTCTTGGCTGCTGGTTGCCGTTCATTGTTTTGTTGAGGATTTGGTTGTGGCGGATCTGGCTCTCTTCTGTTTTCGAGATGAGCAATTTGTCTTTGATTAATTAGATCATTTTCTGGTGGTGTAATATTTGATGAGGAGTCGCATGCAAATGCAGCCATTCTATATTTGTTGGCTTCCTGAAGCTGTCGAACTATCTTTATTCCTCTATTCTGAAATGTTATAGATTAGATTATTAGTTTTAAAAAAATATATACTTTTAAAATTGACAGGTTTCCATTAATTAAAATCTGGGAAATAGATTTATTTTATTAAAAAAATAGTACTGATGCTCTTTGTTTGCTTGAATGTCTTTAACTGGAGTTACTTGTAAGATAAAAAAAAATTGCATTTAAAAGCCCTATCTTAGGAGGTTATTAGCAGTACATCCATACCAGATGCGGGTAAAACTGCCAAGCATAACTAGTATGCAATTAATGAAATGAACACAATGTTTTACCTTATTTTTATTCCTTCGTAATGCTGGATCTTTTGTTGAATTTGCACCAAAGTCTAAGCTGTCAACTTGTTTATTTTCTGAGCTGGGCCCTGCAGGACTGTTACCAGGACTAGCATTTTCATTAGTGGGAACTGAACTAAGACTTCTCTCCGGATCATTACTGGGACCTGCAACAGGCTCATTGGAGGGATGATCTTGTGCTTGTCGTGCAGAAGCTTGCCTCGGTAGCACACCTCTTCTTCCATTTATATTTTGATCTCTGTCTAATGGTCTTTGCAAACTTTGTTCTACTCTAACTGCCACAGGAGCCCCTTCTGGTCGGCTTAATGCTGACAAGCGGACAGCAGATGTGACTAAAGGTTTGGCACAGTTCCAACCATTTCTGCTTCGACTTAAACTAACAACCTTATCTCCAACACGACATGCAGGATTGCACCATATATTTGATGAAGCCCACTCCTTATTTTTGACTGCAAGTTCTTTCCAAGTCCATGTTGGACCTTTCATAGTCAACACCCAGCAATCACTGTAGACAAATCGGTTTTGCAAAGTTTGTACACCACCTAATATCAATATTCTGTCTGAATCTAACTGGATAAGTGACTGAGCATAACGTGGAGATGGTCTGGGTTTTGTAGTTGGCTGTTTTCTCCATGTTAATGATGGCATGTCCAGTACCCAAACATCATTAGAACATTGTATTTCATGATTCTGAGCAGAAGCTACAACTAAACCACCAAACACTACCATCTCATCCCCTTTCATACAAGCTGAGTGACCAGCCATAGGTGGAGGACTATTAATCGAGTTCATAAGTATCCATCTATTAGTGTTAACACAATAAAAGTGAATTTCATTAAACATGTACACACTCTGGTAGTACTGAGACGGTGAAGGATAAGTCCATCCACCAAAAACTATCAGATTTTCTTTATAGTGAACCATTGTTGTGTATGCTTTAGGAACTGGATATGTCCCTGTTGCCAGAGGCCTTATCCATTGTCGTTTGGACAAGTCAAACCGCCACAGATCATTAAATGCAGTAGCATTCGTTGTACATCCACCAAATATGTACATGTTATTTTCCAGGACACAAGCAGCATGAGAAAATCTTTTTGTTATCGTAGGAACCATATCTGCAGGACCAATGTTATTCCATAATATATTGAACTCTGCCACAGCTTTGTTTAGCTTCATAGAGGTTTGTCGTAAGACATCTGGGGAGAAAAGAAGAATATAAATTCTCACATTTCAGACCCTACAAATATGAAGACTGTACTAAATTAAATATCTTTGGTACATACTTTGAGCACAATTGTACCACCGTCTACACACGGCCATACAATTTTGAAGATCCATATAAGGAGGTAAAAATCCTAATATAAACTCCAATACTTCATCAGGCAGATCTTCAACAGTATTCCGAAACATTTGTTGATGCAAGGGTTGAGGCACCACTTCCATTTTTATATCAGTTGTATGATATTAGAAATATTGATAAATTTTATGAATCCAAAGCGATCTTTTTCATTGCGGCTATAGGAAAATAATTGATTGTACACAAAACAGAAATTAAGTCAAGAGAAACCACTTGACATTTTATATGTAATTGTTTGTTGGAAATGCCATTGTCAAGTACAAATGACAGTAACGTACAAATGGCATTGATAGTTTTTTTACACTTTTTACGGCCATGGAAACTAGTCCTTTAAGCACTTTCATGAATGGACATGACTAAAAATGGTGCCTTTTTATGCTATTAATCTTCTTCAGGTGGCCTACTATCATCTCTAAAAACCATGCAAGAACGATTGAGTAAGGGAGATGTCACCTTACATCATGTATTGCGCTGTCTCGCTTACTCACTCGTTCATGCATGGTCTTAGGAGATGGTAGTAAGCCCCCTGAAGAAGACAAGTTAGAAGTCTAGTCCAGTCAAGTAAATAAATCTAGTCAGAGTTAGATGGCTAAGTGAAGCGGTGGACAAATTTCACTTAGCTATAACTTGGAGATTTTGGTGCCAAGATAAGTCACATAATCGACACTGTGCCACCTTCCAACACTCACGCTTGTTCACGAACACTTTGCGAATAATATCCAACAATATTATGCACAAATACTTGAAAAAACCTAACTTGTGGAAAATAAATACAGCGCGGACAAAGTGACTGTTTACTTTCCCTCCAAAAACTCTCAATGTCATGGATGTCAATACTGAATGTCTCTCTTGCTTGATCTTGGTAGCTATGACTGTATATAGCAAAAGTTTGTAGGTAAACATGACTTCATTTTTATTGTTTGCGTATTATCCTAACAACAAAAAACAATACTTAGGTATATTACATTTTAATCATGGTTAGCCCATTTTTTGCTCTCTCTTGTCTCGCTTACTCACTGGATCTTGCATTGCATGGTTTTGGTTTGGACGGTAGTAAGCCACCTAGTCTACTAATTTGACTTTTTGACTTGACTGACTAAAGTAGTAGGAAGTAGGACTAAAGAATATTGATAAATTCAAAAAAGGCCTTAAAAGACTAGTTTCCATGGCCGTATATACGATTTAAAAAAAATTATGTCTCTCGTCTCTATAGTTTGTGGTGTACAGTGATACTTGACCGGGGAGTTTTTTGGAGGGAAAGTAAACTGTCGCTATGTCCGCGCTGTATTTAGTTTCCAAAACTTAGGTTTTTTCGAGTGTTTGTGCATAATATTGGTGGATTATTATTCGCAAAATGTTCGTGAACAAGCGTGAGTGTTGGGAAGTGACACAGTGTCGATTACGTGACTTTTTATCTTTGTCACCAAAATCTCCATGATATAGCTAAGTGAAATTTTTCCACCGCTTCACTTAGCCATCTGACTCAGACTAGACTTACTTGACTGGACTTGACTATTTACTTGAAATGTTGACTCGACTGACTTAAGTAGGACTGAAGAAGATTAATAAATTCAAGAAAGGCCTTAAAGGACTAGATTCCATGGCCGTAAAAACTATTAATTAAAATACTTGACCGGGAATATTCAATTATTTTCTGAAATGGCTATTTATTAACAACAAACACACATTTTTTGGACATAACATATTTGTGTAATGAAATAACTAAATTTAGAGACAATCCTATTTAAGTTCTCTGCAAAAAATAAAATCAAGTGGCCAATTGACAGATAACCTAACAAGGAGAATTATACATCAATATTGTAAATAATATTGTATCTTGATTAATTAAGTGAACATGCAGTTATTAATTCAAGCAAGTCCGTTATTAGATAAACTAAAACATTGGCGTCAAACAATAAGCTTTAGTGAAGTTAATTTGACAACCTCTCAAAAGGTATGTTTATTTATTTTTTCTATCACATGTATGTACCTACTCAGTCCAAACCTTTAGTAATAAATTATTATTTCAATGTATGAAATCTTATATTTTAAACTTGCATTTACAGGTTGTTCTCTGGAGTATTGGTGTAGTGGGTACCAGTGCAGTTGTTGTAGGAGTCCTGTCTAGGTATTTGGCCAGACGCAGAGCAAAACCAATATTGAATCCCCGAATCCAAAGAGCCATCAATAAAAGAATTTCGCGCATGAGAAGTCCTAATGGAGGTAACTAAAAAGTTTAAAATTAACAATCATATATATAGTAAGTACCTACTGTAATGTCCAGGTACAGAACTTTTGCTTACAGTAATATCTTAAGGTGATGTTCATTTGGTTCTTACATACAAACGTAAAATATTCATACTCTTTATACTATTCAGTTTCAATTTAATTTTATATATTCAGTAATATAGATTTGATGCAACAAATACATAAAATAAGAAAATTCCTAATACTATTTTTATTTAGAACATACTTTGTTGATTTGATTGTCATAGCACATCTTTGGACATGCATGGAACAGTGGAGTGCTCAGGTGTCAGAGGCCAAGGTTGTCTTTGGGTCACTGACCCATCGCACATAGATAGATAGCACATTGCATTTGGTAAACATTTTACTGTGCTGGAAAATATATCTTCTTTTATAGTGAATGGTCTAATACAGTATATTGCTTGAAATTCAATTTGTTCATGTAATATTTGAGACTTCGTCGGATTTGGTGCATATGGAATGTTTTGATTTGTGTTGTATGGAGTTATAATAGTACATCATAATTGAAAGTGTTAAAATACAACGAATTTTTATCTGCTCTAATTCATACAAAGAGGATGCACAGCTTACCATATATAAACAGAATTATTAATTAATAATTTAAATATAACAACAAACAAACAAACAGAATCCAAAACATTCAATGAAAATCCATTTATAAAACAAAACTATATTTAAATAGGTATAAAAAAAGATTTAAATAGAATTTTATGTTTTTGAATTCTCAGTGTCGATGTAATGTCAGAATTGCCTCTAGAAGTTAATAGAAAATACATAATAGTTATGCATTGTAGATATTAGGTGGACCATAGGCCTGATTGCCTACTCAGTAGTATAAAAAAAAGATTAAAATCCTCATAATTTCTTGTAAGTGACATAATGGTACGGAATCATCTTTATTATCACAGTCAGGTGATTCACGCCTGCAATGTCCTAACCAAACTGGAAACAACTAAACAAAATATGGTTCCTGTGAGAATGGAATCCATGACCCCCTGGTCTACAGGCAAACACCTTAGCCACTTGATCATGGAGGCGGTTAAAATTAAAATTATGTTTATTCACTTCTTTAGGCATGGGGTCTGTGGCTAGCAGTGGCGGTCGTAGTAGTCCTCTTGGATTTAGTGAGAGGTTGTCATTGGCTTCAGGCTCCATCGGATCTGGAGCAGGGGATGCCGCACCATTATCTCCACAGCAGCTTGGTGTCATGGGTAAGCAATTGTTTATATCATAATTTAAAACTCCAATCTAGAAGATGTCAATCTTATTGGGCTCCTGAATAGGCTAGTTGACTACTATTTTATTTGTCTTAAATCCATTTAGACTAATACAATTTTATTTCAAATAGGTACATACTGTAGGAAATAAACATTAATTGCATTAAAATTGGTACAAGTCAATTAGCCTGTTATATCCTCATATATATTAGCAGTTACTTCTTTCTTGAAAGAAATCTGCCAGTGTAGTGATAATTTGATATATGTGACAAGTGCTATTGGTTATATATTATGTTAAAATGTTTAGTACTTTCTCAATAATATTAGATTAAAGTTAGTGGTTTAGAACACTTTTTTTGCAGCGCCATCTATTATCGAGTAGCAGGAACTTTATAATTTTGATGCTTTTGTGGTGTGTTTAGTATCTACATTTTACCATAGATGGAGTATTTCAAAAATTTAATTCGTAGGAGTAAGCTTTTTTCCTTTTGTATTCAGTCATATTTTGGAACATAATGTTGAAGTTCAGTTGTCAAAGAAATTGTTCATGCGTTAATCCCAAAGAAGTATCTCTAACGATTTCTTTAAAATTTTAAACATAAGTTCTTAAATAGTCAAAAAGCTAATCTAGCTAGGTTCCATGTCTGGGAAGATTCATTTTACCCATATTTTCACGCATAAAGATTTTCTGCATAAAACGAGCGAAGCTCGGTCGCCCAGGTAGGTACCTACTTGTTATTAAAAGGTACGAGGTATACGAACTTTTCCTATAGTTAAAACTTTATTTAATGCGTCTAGTTGTGTGTTATCGAAATAATAAAACACTGATTTACCTACCTCGTTATAGATAATGAATAATATTTTTCCCGAGTTACAAACAGACAAATATTGCGCCTTACCCTGGGCTCCGAAGCACCCAGCTGAGGAAGCAACCGGAAAAATGCTGAGATGAGAAAGGACGGACATTGCTGGGCGAATTCCACCAGTTTCATTGAGTTGGATGTGTAACCAACTCACTCGTCTATGTCTTATTTTTCATACAAATTGTAGAAGTCCTAAAAATAACAAGTCACTGTCATTAAATAATACTTATGACTGCATCCTCGCACAGCTCGAACGCTGATGTCAGCTCCAGTCCCGACTCCTTTAACTGCCTCACCTCGACCCACTCTAAAAATGCTTATATTATATTATCTGCAATCTAGTTTAAACATACTTTTGTTCTGATGCGATGCCAACTGTCATTACGTGCCTCAAATACGCTACAAGATTTGGCTATAATGCAGATTATTGATTTCTTAGGTTTTCGTCAAAATTTTTAACAACGCCCCTTTTCCTAGGCTTCTTCTTTCCACTCCTTTTTCTGTCTAAGACCGTAAACCGAAATAGACAGATGAAGAGGCAAAAAGAAAAACCCCTTCCTGTTGACCGGGGCTCCGCTCCCGTAGGAATTCCGGGATATAATATAGTCATGTGTTGTTCCAGGGTCTAAGCAATCTCCATTTCAAATAATAGCCAAACCCGACTCTCTTTTATATAGGTACCTATATAAGATTTATGTCATAATCATCTCAGCGCCTTCTCGGTTACCTCAATCCGTAATGTCTTTCTGATAGAACCTAAATTGTCTGTCACGCACAGAGGTAAAATATTCCAATTCACAGTTACTTATCGACTCTTATGTTCTACTAGCTGTAGCCCGCGACTTCGTGCGCGTGGGCTTCGTTCCCGTTATCGTGGGAATTTCCTGAATTGCTCCAATTTTAAATGTCCCTCTATCCATTTCAGTCAAAAATTACTAAGTAGGTAAATGTACAAACGGGTGGGTTACATGGTCACTTGACCTTGCAAAGCACACTGGTTAATATTATCGCTTTCATTTAGGCTTTGATTTTGCAAAAATAGATTTATTTAATTAGTATTGTACCTGCCTAATACCTACCTACACTGGTTGTGTGACGCACTGAGATGCATGCAAGGCACGCGCGGTTGCTACATTCGCCATTTGTCAATAAGGCTCGTTGGTCTAGGGGTATGATTCTCGCTTTGGGTGCGAGAGGTCCCGGGTTCAAATCCCGGACGAGCCCTGTCTTTTTATTTTTGTCTATAAAGTTTTTAATGGGTTCCGTATGCAAAATGTATTACTAATCCTCTGTTGTCTGTCAATCTGTTTGTTTATTAGTGAACTGTATCTGGTAAATGGTGAATAGGGTTGTCAACTATATTATAATAGACTAGCAGCAAATAAAAACAAAAACTTGATGTAAGTAGTTGTACTAATAACTTTATTGCATCCATACTTCCATACTAATATTATAAATGCGAAAGTCTGTCTGTCTGTCTGTCTGTCTGTCTGTCTGTCTGTCTGTCTGTCTGTCTGTCTGTCTGTCTGTCTGTCTGTCTGTCTGTCACCTCTTCACGGCTAAACTGCTGGACCGATTGTGATGAAATTTGGTAGGGATGTAGTTAAAGACCTGAGGTCAAACATAGGCTACTTTTGGGCGCGATATAACCAAGTGCCACGCGGGGCGAAGCCGCGGGGAACAGCTAGTCTTAGATATACCTCCACCTACCTTCTCGAAAATATTCTCACACCTTCACTACATCACTATCACTACATAGTATAAAACAAAGTCGCTTTCTCTGTCCCTATGTCCCTTTGTATGCCCATGATCTTTAAAACTTATTTGATGCGTTTTTTTTAAAGATAGAGTGATTCAAGTGTGGTTTTTATGCCCATGCGAAGCCTGGGCGGGTCGCTAGTTTAGTATATTTTATTTAAGTTGTTAAAAATTTAATGAATTCAATAGGTTAGTTTGTATATATACTTTAGCGTTTTTGAAAGACCTTTGAGTATATGTTGTACAACACATTGTGAACAACTCGTACTCACGTATGTATGAGTGAGTTGCCGTAGAGTATTGCAAAACATTAAACGGCTGTTCTGCACTATTTCACAATTTTAAGGCCTAAAACAATAGGAGCTGAACATAACCCGGGCACCCACGGGATCATGTTTAGGACTCCAGGCACGTACGCTCTACGCACCGACCGACCTACTGACACAGCGCTGTGCCGCCGCCGCCGCCGCCGTCGCCGCCGCCGCCGCTACCGCCGCAGCTGCGTGATGAATCACGAAGCAAATACACACTGTGTATTTTCTTTGTGTTATAGACAGTTTAAATCATCATTCTGTTTCTGTGGTATTGGTCTGATTTTGATTCGTATTAATTGCGTAATCATCCATACTAATATTATAAATGCGAAAGTCTGTCTGTCTGTCTGTCTGTCTGTCTGTCTGTCTGTCTGTCTGTCTGTCACCTCTTCACGGCTAAACTGCTGGACCGATTGTGATGAAATTTGGTAGGGATGTAATTAATGACCTGAGGTCAAACATAGGCACTTTTGGGCGCGATATAACCGAGTCCCACGCGGGGCGAAGCCGCGGGGAACAGCTAGTCCTTCATATATTCAAATTAAATTGTTGTCGTAATATGACGCTTATAATTTTTTATATCGATTTGGACTCGTGCACCAATTTTCAGAGTAAATCTTATCTAAACGTTTTCCTTTATCATACCAAGCCCTATTGGCTTCGGAACTCATTCCAATAAAACGCGAAGCCTTAATTTTTGGATTCATTCTTCGTTTGTCCCACTGAGTTTTGTCCCACTAATAAATTTCTTAGTTAGTCCCAAACATTATGCTTCCTTCGTCCCGATGTACAATTTTTATTATTTTATTCCTAGTTGGTCCCACTTTGCATTCCTTGTTCGACCCGTTGTTTTTTATAAGTAATTTTCTTTTTAAATAATATAGGTTTTTGTTTGTTATTCGTTCAAAATACTTTTTTGTTAGCTGTACCTTTAAAGTACCTTCTTGTGAACAGGGACAAACCGGGAATATAAAAGTGACTGGGACAAACGAATCATTTTTTGAAATGTGGGACAAAATTTCAGGACGAACGAAGAATAAACCAATTTTTGTCCGTCTAAGGTAATTAGGTACTTATGATTACTTGAGACTTAACGTTAGCAGAGATGGAAACCGATATTTTTAAGAGCCAAATATAACGGTTCTTAACCTGGTAAATAAATATAGCCTTCGATTTTAGGGTCCTGTTTTAGATTGTTATTTTTGGGGAAATTCCGGTTGAGCGCAACCACAATGTCCGTAATTCTATCGGTCTCTCCAAAAGTGTATTGGTAAAAACGAGCTAGTTAATGATTTTTACCGGGTTTCCGATCTCTGGACGTCATTTTGACTCTAAGCATGCTATGGATGATTGAAATCGCCACTGGTTTGTTCGTTCCACGGAGGATATAATAGACATAAAGTAACACATTTCAGTAAATTCTTTGTGATTCGTTCATAGGTTACATTACAACGACGATCTTGCAAAACCTGGTTATAGAGTTTTTCTATATATTGTTCAGCAATAAGGACCTCTTCATCTTTTGATTCGGGAACCCCAAAAAAATATTGTATAAACGTGACTACTTGATCAGTAAAACACTAACACAGAATTAGTAATAAATACGTAACACTAGCACAGATAGTAATAGCACTAGTTCCGTCTTACAAAATTAGTACCACAAAGTTCAGCTATTACTCTCTAGATGGCGTGGTGGTGTGTGAAACTTTGTGGTGCAACCGTGATATGATAAGTTAGTTAATCTGCTAACGTGGAGTGTATATTTATTCGACAAAAAAAAAACACGCTTTCTCATCGACATAATATCTTACTTACTCTGCGCTACACCGATATGAAAATATATTTTGTACCCTATCTTTCGATATTTGAACGAACGAGATAAAGCAAACTATGAATTGAAATAGCACTTAAAATAACATTTGTGTTATGAATACGGCAAATTTATAGGTACGGAGATATAAAGAGAAGTAGAGTGGTAGTCGTAGTTAAATATATGCTATAGCTTAATTTCAGAATTTTTATCAGTCGGCTCGTTGGTCTAGGGGTATGATTTTCGCTTAGGGTGCGAGAGGTCCCGGGTTCAAATCCCGGACGAGCCCAAATACTTTTTGTTAATTTTATACATTGAACATAATTATTTTAAACGCATGTTTATATTTTTATCCGACAACGGCGAAGCCAAAAGAAGGGTTATGATTTTGACCGGTATTTTTTTTGTATGTAGGTAAATATGAGTGAACAGTTTATCTGTTAACAAACTACTCTACTCTCACTTCACTCACTCTTACTCTCAAATTCTTCAGTGACTTCACATATTTTGTCAAGTGATAAGTATATCAATTATCTTTTTCTTTTTGGTTATCTATAAGATTTTGTGACGTCGCAAAAAAAACTTCTGTGGCGCCCTCTAGAGATGTTTTTGTCCCTCATGAGACAAAAAATCATAGTGTATATTTAATGGTTCAATCCAATCCAACTAATATTATAAATGCGTATATATTTGTTTGTTACTCATCAAGCCCTAACTACTAAACCAATCTTCCTGAAATTTCGCATACACATTGTATACTACTATGAGTATTGAGAAGGACATAGGTTACCTTTCCCCGAGGGAATTTCACGCGGGCGAAGCGGTGGGCGAAAGCTAGCTAGTCATTTATAATTTACTAGCTTTTGCCCGCGGCTTCGCTCGCATAAATTTCCCTTTGCTTTTTCCCGGGATGAAAGGAACCATATGTCCTTCGCAATACTATTACCTAACTATTTATATGAAAAATATCCGAAAGAATGGTTAGTAGATCTTGAGTTATATTACAAGTGTTTCAACTAATACGACTTTCTTTTTTAGGTATATATAGTTTCCTTGGTATGTATTTTACATTTCCAGTATAATAAACAAACAGTCGGCATCAACCCGCACTTGTTCCCACCCCGTCGTCGTCGTCTGTGCCTTTGCACCAGTTCACAAACGGCCCCCGTGAGGGGTCCCTGGGGAAGACTTCCCATGTCCTTGTCGCTTCGTCTCGTTCTTGCACGTTGAGAATAATTACAGTGCCTCCAGCCCACCTTTGAGCACGTTGCCTGAAATATCTTCACAAAAAGGGAACTGAATGCGCCGCGGGTGAAAAGGTACACTCACTATTTATGTAGCGCTTTCTTGCCAAACGGTTTTTTATTGTTTTTACGGATCCGTAGTGAAATAGCAAGACGGAAATAGGTATTATTTAAATGGATACACGTTTTGGTTTTTTTGTTATTAAATCCATACTTCCATACTAATATTATAAATGCGAAAGTCTGTCTGTCTGTCTGTCTGTCTGTCTGTCTGTCTGTCTGTCACCTCTTCACGGCTAAACTGCTGGACCGATTGTGATGAAATTTGGTAGGGATGTAGTTCACGACCTGAGGTCAAACATAGGCTACTTTTGGGCGCGATATAACCGAGTCCCACGCGGAGCGAAGCCGCGGGGAACAGCTAGTTGTTGATAAAGCAAAAATACTTGCTTACTTGATGATCTACTTATATCATCCGAGTCAAAAGTACTTGTTTTGTTTCCCTGTACTTTTCGTACGTTTTCTTTTTATATTAGTCATTAGTATTCCTCTAACATCAGTAATCGCATACGCGGTCGCTAGCAACTGCGTCAGCAGTTTTTGTTAAGTAACTCTGTGTGTAACACAAAGTAAGACAACCAACTAAGAATCTCCGTATAAAATCATAACAAAGCGACTGCATTTGCAAAACCCTTGCACTCCTAAATCCGCCCTGGTGGATAGTAAAGTAAGGAACCAAGAAATTCTATACAAAATTCCAATGCATTCGCTTCGTCTGCGGTTTATACAACCTTGTGGTCGATGTTTTGATAGACAAATTTTAGCTGGAGGTTTTTCTGAAAAATATTAATTAAGAGCTGTTGGCTGTTGTTGTTATAGCTCATCATCACTATTAAGTGTTATTTGTGGACGGCGAATAAAGTCGAAACTTGATGGAACAAAACCAATTTCTAATGTATAAATAACTAGCTTTCGCCCGCGTGAGTTTCCCTTGGGAACAGTGCTTTTTCCCGTTATAAAAGGTACCCTATGTCCTTCTCAATACTCCTAGCTTTAAGTATGCGAAATTTCAGGAAGATTAGTCCGGAGAAAAGACGTGAAGAGTCAACAAACAAACAAATATACAAACTCACTTTCGCATTTATAATATTAGTTAGGTTTTAAAAAAAAGAGCCTTGAGCAATGTGCTAGGCAGAATATCCATTAGCATTTCGTATTACAATTTTATTAAATGTTAGATTTTTGTACAAAAAATAAATTAATTGAACAAACAATAAAATAACATCATAGATTGATTAACATAAACACCGTTTCCGTATTTCTCATGTGCACGGCCACATCGGTGTAAATATGTGTGCAATGCAAGCCTTTTGTGTTGGTTCAGCGAGAGTTACAGAAACGCATTGTGCTCGCGAAACCGAATTGTTGAACCCTTTGCCTGATTTATGTGCCATTATTCTCGTTACTTGTACTTGTATTTTCCACTGAGCTCCAACTTTTATATTACAATCGCGCCGGTCGTTGCCGCCATCTGCCATCGAATAAATAACCTCAAGGAAAAGGAATTTCTTCTATTGCTTGAGACGAATGCCGAGGTGAATCGTGTTACCAGCTTACTGAATTGAACAAGCACGATTCATAGTTAAGAAGAAAGGTCAACAAAAACATGTCATGTGAAGTGAATAGCTTACTTATGATGGAAGTTCACGTGACAAAATAATTACATGTCAAATATTAAGATGGCCTCCCAATCCATGTTTACGTTCACTATTTGCATCGATAGTGTTAATTGCATCTATAGTTATTTTATTTTGAGCAAAAATATGTGTTTGTTTCCGATCCGCGTAGTTGGCCTACATACAATACGTAATAAGATTTACAAGCGGGATGGCCCATTGCTTTTAATTCGGCCTTTAAAGGCTATTCCTTGTTTTTATAGCCGCATACCGAGGCTCTCACTCCTCAAACAGCCATAGCGAAGGAACGGGCGGTTTTTATGCGTCTCGTGTGTACTGGCTCAAGGCGAGGCGCACCCTACGGCTATGAAATGTCAACGTTGCCGTCCTTGCCGTGAACTTTTACTGCGATGCCATCACCTTGTTAGAATATAATAGTGCTATAGCAAACAAATGTACATACTTATTGTATTTGCATTGGAATTTCTCAGTTCGACGTAAGTGTTCGATTTCTATATTCGTATACTTTGCATTATTGTTTAAAAGAATTTTGAACAAACATGATATAATACATTGATTGGGAATTACGAAAAAGAAACATCCAATTTTTTTATGTTGTAAACTTTCACTTTTGTTAAATAGTATCTATGGTTGCCTTGCGATGGCAAGCTCTTTAGGATGCTAACGAGTATAAAAGAAAGGCTGAATAACATGGTCTATAGTACTAATATGTATGTACATACATATTAGTACTATAGACCATGTTTACCCATCTATTATGTAGTTCAGATTTATGCTTCACTTCTTACTTGGCATACTTATATTTATTTTAATAATAATTATAAAAAAATATGTTTAAGCACGAGAGTAAATTCAAATTATTAATATATTTTGTTTACAAGTTGTTAAGCAATATCTTTCGTAACTTTAGTTATATTTAGATATTGCTACTATTATAAAAAACCGGTCAAGTGCGAGTTGAACTCGCGTGAGAGGGTTCCGTACAATGCCAATGTCAGTTTTTAAATTCAATTGTGGTACATATTTCAACTAACTACTACTATCGCCATCTAGTGGTGTTTTAGTGAACTAAAACGTTTTATATTGAATTTACTACTTAATTGCGAACTGACAGAGTTCTTGTAGGTTTTCCTGTAACCTACAGGCAATGAACTATAATTCGTATTTTTTTCAAAATTTTAGGCCCAGTAGTTTCGGAGATCAGGGAGGGGGAATGGTCAATTTTTGTCTTCTTTCATGAATAAAATCAAGACTTTTTATGTTACAATAATAACAAAAATATATTTGGAATCCTCATAACGAGCCCTTTCTTTTGATATATAACACGGTAAGGTTTGCTAAACTTTATTTTTTAAATTCCTAATTTGTGCACCGATAATGTTACTTATTTTATTAAAAAAATTATTTACTTTGCACATCTGTGTTTGGGTCACAGGAATACGCCATCCTACCAATTTTCATCAGTTTTGGTCCAGTAGGTTCGCAGAAAATTGGCTGTGACAGACGGACGGACGGACAGACAGACGCACGAGCGATCCTATAAGGGTTCCGTTTTTACATTTTTGTACGGAACCCTAAAAATCAATCTGAGATTTAAAATAAGTAGTTTATTCCTATAGAGGTATTATAGCTAAGCTACTTTGAACCTTGAAATACTTACAACTGCGAACCCCCGAGGAAAACCTTCTGGCGGTCAAAACCTTCTCTGCTACAAAATCAGTTGAGACAGATCGAAAATTTGTGTAAAAAAATAGTAAAGTAGTTGTTAAAAAAACACTTGAAGTGTAAGAATTAAATAACGATGTTTTAAATAACGACGACTACGCCATGTTTACATACAAAATGTAGGCAACCAACTCTAATAATAACAACAACTGCTTGTTAATTAGGGAGAGGTGATGATTAGAAGAAGGGCGTCATGAATACTAAACTTGTTCCAGTAATTAGCTTTCATAAAAAGAAAAGCCCTTGCTCATACGAGTATGTAGATCAAACATTACTTTTAAACTTGTCGCGGATTTTATACCTTTATTTTGGTTTATGTCATTAAAAAATGTGAAGTTGGTCATTTGTTAGTCATTATATTATGTGATAGAAATGCCCTTGATCAGCTCGTTTATATGATTTTGTATTTTGATGGTCGAAATCAGTTATGTGAAGTGATACAGAAGACCAATTGAAGTGCAGAGGAAAAAACCGCAGTGCATAGGCATCGGGCAGCATTAGCAAAAAAAGAACATTCCAAAAGGGAGTAGAGAGAAAGTGGAGTTATGGTTAATTTTGTAATCAGCCGTATCCTAAATAATTTTTAATTTTAAAAGTGTATATATTTTTCTTTGATGTCAAACATCTGTTGGCGAGTCTTGCATGGAACGGAATGACAGTGTCGTGCCGTTTAGCACTACTTACAACGCCCATTATGGCTTCTCATTAATTTATTTCCATTTTTCGTTATAAATTTAATAATTGTGTATATTCTAATATTAACAATGATGTTTCACATCTGCTGGGCGTTTGGTGAAGGATTTGGGACATTTCAATCATAACTAAAATATGTTATCCCGTTTCCAATGTCATAGCCATTCGGATCATCATCGACCTCCCGCAGTTTACGTCCCACTACTAGATCTACGATCCAACCAAGAATTAATTCGTAGCAACCAAGCCTTAATCCTATTCGATTCAATGTAATAATAAATTTCCTGATCTGATTTGATTGCTATAATTTGTTCTGCTGATTTATTCAAATAAAGCTTCAAAGTGCCATATTCTATCTATATTAATAAAAAGCAATGAACGGATAGTTTGAATTAGGATTATTTTTTTCTTATTTGCATTTCACAAAGCCCAATCTTTGGCCAACACCTAAGGTTTTGGGCTACTTACATACCACAAATCATTAAATAATTAGTGTTTCAGGCGTTATATATTTTTCCACTATAAAATAAAGCAAAACCATATTGGCCTAGGCACGGGCTTTTCACGTTACTAGAGACAAGGGCTGATTTAATCGTCCTTATTAAATTATGCAATGTACGAGTAGAAGCCTATTTTCATAACCTTACGTTTGTATAATAAAAAATCGTAATTGAAAAGACATCAACGCGTTTATTGCATTTACAAGAGATCAATAAATAATTTCATAAATTTTGAATAGTAATTTGGTTTAGTTAAACATTTTGATTATAATTTTCTGCATAAGTACTCCAAAAAATCGTGACAAGATATGCTCAACACTCGATGTTGTTGGTTAGTCATAACATAACACATGCAATAGGTAAGTATTATTATGTCCGTAATATAACAAATTTAGGTATCTAAGTATGTTTATTTTAGACCAATCGTGAAAACGCTATTAAGATGAAATTATTTAGGTACATTAAGTCGTCTTAAGCCTTTAGGCAGCCTAAAAGTCTGACAGTGTTGGCCACCTAATCATGATCTTATTAGTCTTGTTTTCTATAAAAAGGGTTACGGAGGTCAGACGGAGGCACGCTCCATTGTAAAAACTGCAATATTCATTTGTCCCTTCATCATTAATGCTTATAATTTTAGTCTTGACTATTATTATAGTTAATTACAAGGTTCATTTAATTACTGATATGTGGCATCGGGGTTTATCCTTGTCGGTAATTAAAAATAGGTATTTTATTTGGGCAAACACTGATAATTTCTATTAAATTATGTGCGGCGTACGGTGAAGCAGTCCCCAGCTGCACCGTCAGTTCAGACAGGATTAATGAACATGTTGACAAACACGCTGTCATATTTCGTCAACCATTAACAAGCCCAGTTAAACAACACTTCTTTCATTTTAATTGGTATTTAATAAATCTCCTCTAAGAGTATAGATAATAGACTGCAACTGGGATGGGATTTTCATCGGAAATCAACTCCGAAATTATATCGGACGATCTTCAAAACAGGAATTTATTTGTGCACACATCACCAGGCAGGAAATTAGATAACTACTACTTTTATTAGAGACCCCGGTATTTATATTAGATATTAATACCGGGGTTCCGAATATTGATCTTATATAGTTTCGGGTTATTCCATTATTGAATTTCGATAAGTATTGCATGCCAAAGGAATATTTCGAGATCAAATACTTAATACATTTGAATTTCAATCTTTAGTTGTTAGAACAAACTGCCTTCGGGGGTTTTCCGATAAACATGATTCCAATTTAGAAAGCATGATGTCTTTGGTTTCGCCTGCTGTTTTGAGCATTATTGATTTTTTTCTGGAAATGTAAATACCACATATTATATATTTTTAAGCGAAAAAAAGAAAAAAACAAGTGGCTTTAGTTACTATGTTAAAGTACAACAGTGCCTTTGGTTAACTTAAATTTGACCTTTGATATTATATTATTTTGTAGTAGTGTAGGACTTGTAAATCAGGAAGAAAACAAAGTCTTAGATTTATTACTTGCCATAACTTTAAAGATGTCACGTCCCACGCATGTACTTATAAGACAGTAAACACACATAATTTGCATCATAATGATCTGTTGTTGATACACTGTAAATATTGGTTAATTTACATACTACGTTTCGTACCTAGACAGAGTAACTGCCTACTTGCTTTGTCCCGCCCGTGATTTAATTGCCGTTGATAAACCTACTGGTTTATTAGCTACTGCTTTGACAGCATATTAGCTATAAATATAAAATTTAAATTTTTGTATTGGAATCTAAAAATTTTAACACAATTCTTTGTATATGCTAATTCGTATCTGTGTTAACAGAATATATTAAAGAATAAAGTCTTATATACCTTAGATCTTAGAACGGTTTTGTATTCATGGTACAGATCATAGTTTGTAGCTTGTCTATGTTTGAGTTAGTGAAAATAGCATTTTATTTATCCACTGCTATTGTGTTTCCTCCCTCTATCAAATTGCAGACACATTAGGCTTCGTTTACAAAGTATAGCAGACCATACGGCGCCCTTTCCCCTCAAGTTTAAATGGGGTTGCTTAAACCCCCAGACTCAATGTCTTGTCGGATAGTATGGTGATCTCGACGTATCAGCCTATGTATGTAAATTCTACATGTGCTTTGAAAAGTATCAGTTGATACTACGAAACTTATCTATATATACATATATAGTAAATAAAATAGTACGTAATATATAATAGTAAACGTAAAAATGTTGTAGTAAAATGTATAATTTCTTATGTACTCTAAAATAACAATGTACTTTATGAAATTATAATCAGTTCATTGTTTATTAAACCAACTTTCTTTACAATACTCGTACATACTCGTACATTATATTATACTAGCATTCGTCCGCGTGAATTTCCCACAAGAACAGTGCTTTTTCCCGGGATGAATGGTATATTATGTCCTTCTCAATACTTTTATCTATGTATATGCGAAATTTCAGGAAGATTGGTGTAGTAGATAGAGCGTGAAAACGTAACAAACAAACACACAAACTCACTTTCGCGTTTATTATATTAGTTAGGAAGTTAGGATAGGTAAAAATACTTTGAACTAAAATAATAAAGACAAATAGATCTCAATTACACTTTAATGAATTTAAACAAATAAAACTTACATGGAACATCACAATTATGCTTCGCAAAACAATTTTGACGTTACATTGAGATTCATTGTACCCTATTTGATACCCGATCATATAAGGCGCAGACAAGGCAATGAAATATGGCATATTGATTGCCAAAAAATTCTAATAAGTGGGGAAAAGCAATCTTCAAAATATTACAAGGATGAGATTTTGGAAATTGGTAATACTAACATCAATTTACAATATTACTTTTAAGCCAAATATAATATGAGCAAAATAATAAAGTATAATCTATTTATGATTTTAATCACTTATGCGATAAATGGTACGCTAGGTGGGACATTGATGTTATAAATTAAACAACTTTTAATGAGACTATAACTAATCCAACTAAGATACAACTGCGAGATATGGGGAAATTATAATTACCATTATTAGGGAAACACATTGGCCTATGTTCATGTATATAGGTATATGGATGATGTCGAATTTACTTCACATACATAAGGCGAACACTTATTTTCGATATCTACCCATACAAAAATATTATTCCATTTTCATATAACCGCTAAGCACAACGACACAGTTACGCTCCTTTTCTAAGAATTTATCTAATATTAGTGATATAATACGGAGGGATGCTTTTTATTTATTTGTGATTGTTACAAACTAGCAGATTGTTGTCTTAGAGTTAAATACAACTTTGGCAATAAATAACAAAGTCATAACCATACTATTTATTTTACAGTACAATAATATATGTAAATCTTGTTTGGTCGTGAAATGCCTTGCATTTTCTGTGCTTTCGGGAAATCGAACCTTATCTTGGCAAAACTAATATTAAAGTTTGGTTTGAGCTGGACGTTGTCTAGTCAATCACTCAGGCATCTACTTTTTACATAAAGATAAAACAAATAAATTAATATCTATAAACAGTCAAAGCTTTAAAATAATAATATCTCATGATTCTGGATTTAAACTCTTGTAACCTACAACTAAAAATAACAAAAATACTTAGAACCCACATACAATAACAGCATCATTTACTTTGTGAAACATTGATCTTGTTAATATAATATTAATAACACACGCATTATTGGATTTCTTGAAACTATCAATTGTTTTTTTCAGTAAATAGGGTAACTCATATATTGTATATAGGTTTATAACTTTAAAATTACTTTATTAATACTAGTGCGTTTGAGTAAACAAAATATTGATACACATACTGTTTGTATTATACATCATATTTCTATTGCATTTTGAAAATCCACGTATGGAAAAACTTTTAAGCTATCTGTTACATTTGATACATGCATGTGGCGAACGTGAAATCATTGTGTAATTCTCATAAAGTGTCATTGGTAACAGCGTCGTTTTTCAATCAATTGTTATACCCTACCTATGATGTTACAAACCTCCAAAATAATAGTAACGACAAGGTTGCATGTCGCTCTGCGACTTGTATTTTCATACCGTAACTATATACAAAATTTATTTACAGTTATGTGATAAATTTTTGCTTTTCGTTCTATACATGGAATCATCACATAACAGGAATGTCAAGAAAACAAATATATCCTATTTACAAAGATTTTGACCGGGGAGTAAATATGTTTTTACAGCCTGTTTCCGGTCTTTAAACAACAGCAATGAAGCTTAAGAGTATAATGTATATCAACGATCAAGCAACTATATTATTTTCTTTAAGATCAGTTTATTTACAGAGGAACAATCTCCTAAAAAATACTTTAAATAATAAGCGAGAACATTGAAATAATTAGCGCAAGGGAGGCTATTCTTGTATTGGCATTATTTGGTTTGCTACTTCCCAGCCCACCTACTACAGCGCTGTTCACTTCTTTAGCAGGAGGTGCCTTCACCATATTACCATCATTTAACATGTTATGTTCATCAAATTTCTGTTCAGGTTTCTTCAGAGGATTAGCGATATCATTTTCTTCATCTATGGCAGGGGGTATAGGCGGCGGTGTTGTAGTAGTAGTAGTGGTTGTCGTCGTAGTAGTTGTTGTAGTAGTAGTCGTAGTCGTAGGAACTAGACTATTATTTGCTACAAAGTAAACTTCGCCATATATAGCTTCTACTTCTAATGTATTTTCAATTCGTTCACCTCTCATTTGCCTCACTCGGAAATCGTTGTCATAGTAAGTTGTTAACTGACCGGTATATTGGACATCGCGTTGTGTACGGTTTCCTCGTAATGTAACGTTGCAAGCAGTTCCTGGTTCTAACCATTTTTCTAATTTGAATAATTTAGTAACATTGTTTGTAAAGGGGTTTGCCCATTCTATGTTCTGTGTCTCACTGCTTTCAGCCATTGTTATGGTTGTATTCAATCCAATTGCAATACCATGACCATGACCCCACGATAGTTTGTAATTATAGTCATATTCTATTTCTGTAGCACGCGTTGCTGCGATATCATCATCATTTGTCAAAACGCGCTCTGCTATTATTTCAGGATTCGATTGACGGATATGCTGGGTATTTAAATCTAATACCACATTATCTAATTTGTAACTTACAGGTTCAACCTCAACTAAAATTTCTCCGACAGTAATAGGATCTAAGTCTTTCTTATCTTCATCAAAAGTTAATAACATTCCAATATCGCCTTCGAAAGCAATCCTTCCGATATTGTATGTAAAGTCACCTTCAGATGGTGAACGGCCAATAAAAACAGAATCTACAGAAGAATCCACCACCACGCCACCACGAGGCTTGGGAGTAAACTTTTTCCAATTTCGCCATTGAATTAGTGATGCGTTTTCTATGTTTTCAAGAACTTCGAATATATCATAACTTTTACTTCCTGAAACTGCACATGAGGTATATTCTGGTCTTAGTTGTCCCAAAAGCATTTCTCCTTCATGACGCGCTCTGCATAGGTAAATGGGACCTGAAATTTTATGAAATCATACAAACCAGAAATATTTAAACAGATTATTTATTATTCAACTACCTATATATTTTCTTTGCAACTACTGCGAAGCCAAAAGGTGAGTTATGATTTTGATCGGTATAAATGTAAGTATGTTTGTAAGCTTTTTTTACAAGACAGGCAATAAATTGAAGGTCTTATTTAGCCCATTTCAAAGATATATTTGCTTTTATTTCACAAAATTTATTAATATTTTTCTGAGCGCGTTTTCACATGGTCGGGTTTAAAAAAAATTGAAATTTTACTTGTATTTAAACAAATTAGTCTTTCTAAAGTTAATTAAAATTTATTTATAAAATATTTATATAAGTAATAATATAATAAAAGTTACTAGTTAAGTTAGTTAATGTTTCTAAAGTTAATTAATTACCCTTACCTTTTGAAGAGTGAGCTCCAGCTATATAAGTATCCTTGAATTCTTTAATCATGTTAGTCCATTTAAGTGTGCTAGATGTGACGACTTGCTTTAGTTTATCATTATAGATGCCGACTCCAGCTTCGGCTAGTACAGGAGATGCTAATGTGGCCGTCAACAACACCACCCACCACCCACTCTCGCAATTTCTGAATTTCTTCATTTTGCGATCTGCAACAAAACAGAAACAATTGTGAACATCAACTATCAATAACATCGAATTCTTCTGATCTGTTACTTAATGGCTAAGATCTCCATGAGCAGAATGACTTAAGGGAATCTATACTTCTATACTAATATTATAAAAGTCCTAGATATACAGAAAGCTTGTGAAGATGTTGCTATGAAGATAGATCAGATTTTAGTACGGTCGGTAAAGTATAGTATGACCTGGTTTAATACTTATGGCATGGACAAATTTTTATTATTCCTAAATTTCATAGTCACGATGTCAACAACAACAAGTACATATACCTACTTAAAAAGTTATCCCAATCCCTAAAGTTAAATAATTCTAATATTATCTTAATATGTGCACAAATTATTCAAGAAAAGATAAACCTAAACACTGATACAATACGGCTGATAAAAAGGTCGAATGGGACGCACCTTAACAACCTCTATTTTCCACGTGATTTTACTCAGACCCTCTTCGGTGAGTAGGGGCAGATGGGATGTAACGGAATTTTTCAAGATATTCGCTTGTTTACGTTTTCGGGAAGCACTATATTTTGTTTGTCAATTCTATCTACCTTATTCGCATGAACTCTCAACGTAATAAATTTTACGCTGATCTACTTAAGATATATGTCCTTGATACCTTGGTAGATATGTTAGTCGAGATTAAATCACAGTTAATTATGCAAAGCCATCGAAAAAGTTTTTTTTTAAATATAAATAATAAAAGGCCAAGGTGTCTATTAAAACAATTGTATTATATTTGTTAGTATTTCTAATAGTAATAAGTAAAATCTTTATTCTTTTACAGGTAAGTGTTGTGGTCGGGGACTAGTCAAACACTGGTAAGAATTCCTAAATGTTATTTTTTTAAATAATAGCACAGAATATTTAATAGTTAATATATAAATATTAAAACCTGTTTTCATAGTAAACTGGTTCCTTTGCAAGATTTTTTCAGTATTAATCCCAACCAGCTAGCTATGCTATACGTACCTACCTAGTTATAATAGTAACTCGCTGGCTAGGTACTTACATTATCTTAATTAAAAGTGCTTAAGTGCAGCTAGTGGTGTTCGTGACGACTCAAGCTACATTATATTGACAGCAGGTATGTGTTGTGGAAATTCTAATCTATTTCGTCGCAAATAACTTTTTATACAGTTTTTAGGATGTTGATTTGTTAATTAAAATCGGTGACCCTTAAATGCTAGTTATTTTAAAGACTTTAATGCTAGACAGACGAACAACGAACGTTTAGTAATATTAAGGTTCCATATGTATACATATTTTGTGTACGGGACCGAATTTTTTTTTATGAAATTAATAAATATACAAAAACCCTTATTCTACAATTATTAAATTAGGGTAAAATAATTAAGTGAAATTTATTACACAGTTACTAGATTGACAAGTAACATAGGTTAAAATTCTGTAATAGTACTTAGAGATATATATATATATATATAGTATTTCTACCTTCATACCCCAAGATAGCAGAGCCGTTTCAAATGATAATAGTAAATTAGAAAACCATTTAGTTTGTTGTGTTATAAAATATAAATAAGTGTGTTGGATTGTATGAAATTAACATGTCTAAAAACAAAGAATTACGAATCGCGCGGAAGCACGCAATATTTTTTTTCTTAAATCTATGTTAGCAAAACCAGTGAAAGAGCCTTACTGATGAACGGTTCACCTATTCATATATAGGTAAACCGCTCTACGTATTAGCGCAACTGACAAATAATGAAACTGGCGGATCGCAATACTAGCAATATCGCGAAACTGACATCCTAGCATAAGTAGCGAAGGAAGAAACTGACGAATCAGGAAAATAACTAACTAGCGAAATTGACAACCTACCGAAAGTGTCTAGTAAGTAAACTGGTGAATTAGTAAAAATGACTAGCAAGAAAACTGGCCGGTGGTACGCTAACTCCTAAAAACTTATATTATGCGTATAATTTCAAGTTGCATCATAATATAATTGAACAACGTTTGGATTTGGAATATTTTATTGCGCTCTATCTCTATATGCTCCGTTATTTTTATGAGTCTGCAATAACAGATTTCAAGAGTAGACGAGTCGACCCGGGACGTGAAATATTATAACTCACAGTTACTATTACTGCCACATAACGCAACGGATCCACTAAATTCAATTTAATAAGTTCAATTGGAGTTTGACACGGAACATATGCTCGATTCATATCTGAAGCTGGACTAGACCATATTCATTTTATTATTCATTGAGAACCCTACTAGGTTAACCTTAAAAAATGCTTTTTTTACTTGTAGTACATAGGTACCTAAAATGCTACCAAAAAGCTAGGTATAATGTTTCATTCTTGACCACGTAACCCTAAAAATTAATACTCAATGTTAATGAAATGCGATAACATTACTTTTGGGCACAAGTTTTAATGTTATCACTAGTAATAAAAGTATGTAATAATTTCTTTATTTATATTAATTAGGTCATGTTACAAAAAAGTATCATAGGTCAAATACAGATAAGATTGGTAAAACTCCAAGGAATTGTTAGCCTATCTGTTTATTACAGTTTTTATATTAACTTTAGAACTTTCGCGTTGCATATTTTTTATTTAGTAGAAAATGTAACATAGGTACTTATGATTTTAAACAGAACAATTGTTATTGGTATAGATGGCATGGCTTATTAATATTGTTGATTATGAATCACATTTCTCCCTAGCACTTTAATCTTTATGGATTTTTTAACTGAAGTTGGTTGTTCGACAATATTGAAATTGCGAAGTCCTTGGTTCGATAATACGATATGAAGGGCAAGCCATTGTGCACAAGCATTTGCCATGTCGACCATTACGATGGAGGTGCGTTCCGCACAACACCTTACACAATCGATTAACTTTATTCTCTCCATTTATCTATCACTAGCGATCCTCCCCGCCCCCGCCCATAAAAACCTTCCTCTTGAATCACACTATCTATTTAAAAAATCCGCATCAAAATCCGTTGCGTGGTTTTAAAGATTTAAGCATACAAAGCGACATAGGGACAGAGAAGGCGACTATGTTTTGTACTATGTAGTGATAGTGACACTGTTGTAAAATTGAAAAACTGGACTGCCATTTTTTGGATGTTACCTTTAATGTTTTTCTACTGAAATTCGGACACATTGTATTTTAGTACTGATTAATCGGATCATC
This sequence comes from Apomyelois bistriatella, assembly GCA_947044815.1. Lineage (NCBI taxonomy): Eukaryota > Metazoa > Arthropoda > Insecta > Lepidoptera > Pyralidae > Apomyelois > Apomyelois bistriatella. The sequence goes on from OX345688.1 coordinate 4,705,177, forward strand.
AAATTGCGCATAAACCAAAGCAATATTCTAGTTTGTCTAAAGGCCAATTGTTTAGATAATTTGTGCTGTTATTTTACTCCCCAGAGAAATTAGAAGTGATAAGGCGGCGATGTAACAGACAATAACTCAGCGGTGGGCTTTAATGAGTCGATTTAAACGCCCCATAGTTCTCTTCCGACTCAACCCCTTTCGAGTCTACTTGTCTTGTACTGTATGCCTTGAGGGGAGGCACTTCAATTGAAACAGAACGAGGAAATTCATTGTCAGAATTTCCTCACTTGTTTTTTTTTCAACTAATCAACTCCAGTTGAAAGTTTAGGAAGCGCTTTTGGATTCAGATATTGTTTAAAAATTAAAATTATTTTGTATTTTAAATTAACTAATACGTCCTTTCTACATAACTACGACCTTGATTGTTGACATAGAAATGTGGCATTTTTACTCAGTCAATTTCACAAATGAAAATGCCCTTGTCTAAATCGTCACGGGAACTCCAACATGACATCATTCGAATCAACAAAGTAAGATATTCAACATTTAACGTATTGACAACAACAATAATATTGTCCGCAGTAATAAAACTTTATGTTGTTGCGTGTTAGGTTTAGTGGCTATGGCTACTCTGATGATTACTGACGAGGTCATGTTTTATGATGCAGCTTGTACTGGATCCCACGTGTATAGTAAAGAGAAATAATATGTCTCCTGTCAATGTCAATGCTAAGTGTATAGTAAATGTAATTCGTGGACGAAACAAACTTATGTATCTAATTAGGCGAGAAGCCTGCTTCCAAAGACCCGAACGAATTTAGTCTTTGACAAAACGAAAAGCAGGCTTAGTAGTGGACTGTATGCAAAGGTTACACGAAATAAACGATATGGCGAAACAATACATAATAAGTTACAAACAAAGAACTAATCTTACCATCAGCTTAGATGAAGAGATCTTGAAGATGCAAAATAATTTCTAACCAAGGGTTATTTAAATATTGGCCAATATTGTTATTCCTTAGCTAGATATTACTTACATACGACGCAACTTGCCCAAAGGATAATATCTTCGTCTCCAGGATGAGGTGGAATGATGGTGGTTTTTATGTCCGAAATGACCCTTTTATTTTACACTCTTTATACACGATATTATTTAATGATTTTCGACAAGAACGAATTATTTTGGATTTAAGGTTGTAAAAAGGTGACACACTAACTAATTTAACGAGAAAATTACGAGAAAACAGGCCTTTTAGCTCTGTTCGACACGACACGATAAGCGAGGGCGAAATTATAAATCACAACTACCGCCTTTTTCTATCAAAATAAAAAGAACGGCGTCACTGGACAGGGTTGCCAGTTTATACATTACTAACAAAATGGAAGTTTTATAGACGCACAGATTCCAAATTTGGACATTCCGCCCGCCTAAATGCGAAGTATTTACTTAACTAACCTAAAGTTCGACTAAATAAAAACAATTTTTCATAAATTTAAAACTAACGACTAATTATGAATAAATACAATGCTTAGTTGTCGCTCACTGGAAGAGGGCACAATTTAACGACAGGCCGTTTGTATTGTCCTGATGAAGTTTTTACAGTTACAACTCTACAAACACTATCTGATCCAGGATGGAGAGCGACAACGCGACCCAAACTCCACTTCAAAGGGCCAACAGTTTCATTTACGATAATAACTAACGTGCCAAGTTTAATATTATGGGCATGTTTAGTCCATTTAGTTCTCTGTTGTAGAGTGTGGATATACTCATTAGACCATCGCCGCCAAAAATCCTGGTGTATCTGCTTTATCAACTTCCATCTTTGCAAGACACTAATTTTTTCATCGAGAAGGTTAGGCTCTGGAACCACTGTCAGAGGTTCAAGAGTCAAAAAATGACCAGGAGTCAAAGCGGTGAGGTCGTTAGGATCTGAGCTCAGGGGAGTCAGAGGCCTTGAGTTAAGCATTGCTTCGACCTGCGAGAGTACGGTGATAAATTCCTCATATGTGAGGCGTTGATCACCGACGACACGGGCTAAATGCGTCTTCACTGATTTAATGCCAGCTTCGGCCAAACCAGAGAAGTGAGGGCTTCCCGGAGGATTAAATGAAAATTGTATCCGTTGCGATTCGCTTGACTCTACCAATAATTTACTTAATTCGTTGCAGGCGCCAACGAAGTTTGTTCCTTGATCCGAAATAATATGATTACAACGACCACGACGTGCAACGAATCGTTTAAGCGCTGCGATGAAAGCCGCCGTAGATAGCTCCGAGGCGAGCTCGATATGTATAGCTTTGGTGCTTGTGCACACAAAAACACAAATGTAGGCTTTGTGAGTTTTCACTCCGCGGCCACGAGAGAGGGCGATATCAAAGGGACCGCCACAATCGATAGCGACAGTTGAAAATGGTTTAATCTGATTAACACGATACGAAGGTAGATCACCCATAACAGGAGCCATAGCCGGTCGGGGATGAGCACGAAAGCATTTGATACATTGCGATACGACAGAATGAATCGCTCGTTTAGGCGCTAAAATCCAAAATGACTGCGATAGTAAATTTTGTAAAGTTTGAATCCCAGGGTGCATAAACTTTTTATGATATTCGTCAATGATTAAGAAAGTAAGTCTATGACTTCTCGGTAAAAGAAGAGGATGCTTGATGTGAGACGGCAAGTCGGCTCTACGAAGGCGACCGCCCACCCTGAGGAAACCTCCTTCATCAACGAAAGGGGATAACTTTCTAAGACTCTTGGGTAAAGAGTTTGGCGATTTATTTTTTAAATGAGCGATTTCATTCGAGAATGCAGCACTTTGAGTATGCTTTATCAAAATATCAAAAGCCTTTTTAACTTCATGCGACTGAAGTGCTTCAACAAGTTTACTATCTACTTGCTTATGCTTCAAATTATGCACAAATCGAAGACAATAAGCTAACACATTTTGTAGCTTTGAAAACGACGAAAATTTATTTAATAGGTTGTCCAATAATTTAGAATCACAATCCGAACGGTTTGTCACTAAATTGACAATTTTTTGTTCTGCTGACACCAAAGTCTCATCAGACAGGGGAAACAGTGTAGGCCAATGTTCAATAGGTTTAGATAGCCACAATGGGCCATGACGCCACAAATCTTGTTTCGATACGAAATCGTCAGGGAGCATTCCACGTGAACCATAGTCAGCTGGGTTGTCAGCAGTACCAACATGTCTCCAGCAACCAGACGGTATTTTATCTTGCACGTGCGCAACCCTATTGGCAACAAAAGTTTGCCATCTAGAAGGACAAGATCTAATCCACGATAAAGCGACAGTGGAATCCGACCACGCGAAAACATTATCAATGAGATGAAACGGTTTCAATGCTTCTATTACTGATTGCAACAAGTCTGATAATAAAACAGCGGCTTGAAGCTCTAATCTAGGGATTGTTAGTCTTTTAAGAGGAGCAACCTTGGATTTTGAACAGCAAAGTTCAGTACTTACTTTTCCATCAAATTGAACGACACGAAAATAGATTGCAGCGCTGTAGCCACGTTCAGACGCGTCACAGAACCCATGGAGTTGTAAACTAACGAAAGGTTGAACGATACGACGAGGAAACGATAGTGTAGTTAATGAGCTAAGTTGATCTTTAAATTTAATCCACTCTGAAGATATTGTCCGAGGAACATCATCATCCCAAGAGATTCCAGAACACCACAAAAGTTGCATGAGATATTTTGCATAAAATATAACAGGGCTTACCAATCCCAAAGGATCATACAGACGAGCAATATCTGAAAGCATGGTACGCTTAGTCAGTCTACGAGAATTATTAGAAACTTTGAAGGTAAAACTATCATCATGAGGCAACCACAAGAGACCCAGAATCTTGAGAGAGACGTCCGAAACGTCTTCAAAATTTCTAAAGTCCTCAGAATATAAATCAGAGGGGGGTAAGTCTGCGAGAAAATGTTTGTCGTTCGAAGTCCATTTTCGTAGATGAAAACCGGCTGAACGCATAATCTCCACAAGTTCAGACTTCAATAACAGAGCATTTTCGAGAGAGTCAGCTCCGGTAACTATATCATCGATATATATGTCACGGGCCAAAACAGAAGCTCCAAGCGAAAAATTTAAGAACGAAATCTTTGCTAACTCAGCAATAGTGCGAAGAGCTTGATATGGAGCAGACGAAACTCCATATGTCACGGTACGGAGCTTGAAGTCACGTACAGGACCGACAGGCGAAGACCGCCATACAATCCGCTGATACTCAGCATCCTCATTAGGAACCAATATCTGACGATACATTTGCTTCACATCTCCAGTGAACACAATTGCATGCCAACGAAAGCGAACTAAGAGATCAAATATATTATTTTGGAGTTTAGGACCACTGAGCAGTGTCTCATTCAATGATACACCACGAGAATCTTTGGCACTTGCATCGAAAACGACACGAAGGGGAGTACTAACTGACTCGGGGCGCAAGATGCCATGATGCGGAATATAATAAAAATTACCAACATCCTTCTCGGGCGGCGAAATTTCTTCGAGATGCTGACAAGCGGCATAATCCTCCATGAAGGCAACATATGCTTCACGAAATTTAGGATTTGAATCAAATTTCCTTTCCAAAGACGAAAATCTTTTAAGTGCAATCGCACGCGAGTCATGGAAGACTGGCTTGAGCGAAGGCTCAACAAAAGACAAAGGAACGACAAATCTACCATCACAAGCACGTGAATGGTTTTCAACGAAATTATTTTCACAAGTTTTATCAGCAGCCGACAAAATATTATTGTGCTGAGAAACTTCTTCTAACGCCCAAAACTTTTTTATAGCGTTATCCAACGACAAATTCGAGAAATACGAGACGAGAAAGCAATCTTTATTGATTGCACGAGAACGAAGAGTGGGGGGTGAATTCTCACATCCACCTAAAAGCACCCAACCGAAAACAGTTTCCATGGCAATTGGTTCACCTATCCTACCCTTCCTGAGACCCGGGAGCAACGAGGAAGCCAAAATATCTGCTCCAAGAAGCATGTCAACAGGCCCAGGAGTGGCGAAGTGAGGGTCAGCCAATGATAAGCCTTGGATGTGTGACCAGAACTTAGGATCGACCGGTTCAACCGGTTGGTCAGCACAGATTGACGAGAGAACAAGAGCATCTACCACGATGTTTGAGGGCAAACAAGAGTTCAAAGGTTTCAAATTACAACAGACACTTCCACTTGGTGTAGCAACCGAAGAGCCGATACCATTGACTTGACAATTTCCATGATTTATTAACAAACCTAAAGAGTTAGCAGCCCGTTTCGAAATAAAGTTACATGAACTTGCAGAATCCAATAAGATTCGAATAGGTTGGAAATCACCATTACTGTCTTGAATTAAAACTCTAGCAGTCGAAAATAAAATGCTTTTGCTAAAAGCCACAGTGGTAAGTGTAGTCCCAGAAGAGGGCTGAGAGTCAACCACAGGAGCGATGACCTTATTTAAATTATTATCACATTGATCCAGGGAAGATACTGGAGCACGATCAAAATGTAACAAATTATTATGCCGATGATTACAAATATTGCAACCTTTACTATGACAAGACTTTACTCGGTGAGAGGGCGAAAAGCAACAAATACAAAGACCATTCTTTTTAACAAAATCAAACCGAGCATGTGAATCCAATTTTTTAAAGTCATTACAATTTTCCAAGCTATGTGTTTGAGAACAAAACTTGCATTGGTTCGCTGACGATACAACAAAGGAATTAACCTTTTGTTTATTATTAATTGATTTACTAACTTTTGAATTATTGACAGAAACAGGTTTAAAGTCAGTAAATATAAGCGCTTGACTGTGCTTTTCAACAAACTTTTCAAGATTATCATAAACTGGAATATCATCACTATTATGTTCTAATAAAAACTTTTCTCGCATAGTCTTATCTAGCTTCGACCACAACAGCTGAACCAAAACAAAGTTGGTATCAGGCAATCCAAATTTTTTTAACACTGACAAATTTTCCGAAAATATATTACAAACACGCTTTAATTCTGAACCCGAAACAAATTTGATTGGTTCACATTTCAACAATTTATCATAGAAGGTACTGCAAAGAGCCCATTTTTTATTGTAATGCTTATCTAATAATCTATATGCATCCAAATAACTGTCTTCTGTCAGCGGATAATTTTTAATCAAATCATAGGCCGGGCCCTGCACCGACGATAACAAATAATAAAAATTTTCTATATCTGGAATGGACTTTGTGTGAATCAAAGAATTGAATAATTGTATAAATGCAACCCAATTTTCTAATTTACCATCAAAAGGTTTAATATTTATTTTTGGTAATTTAGCAACTACCTCACTTTTAGTAGGTGGCAATTCCTTTTTAGTTACACACTCTGAAAACTGCCGCATGCGACTTCTAATTCTTGATGTCATACGTTCAAACTTTAAAGTCCATTCTAGTTCATTTTGTGCTTGAGGCTTAGGCAATGAAGCCAAAATTAATCGCTGATGATTATGAAAACTGTCTAATATATCTTTTATATCTTCCTCTAAATAACCAGACAAATCACCTCCCTCAATCAATTCTAAACGCGCAAATGCGTAGTCGCGGGCAACACGGTTTAAATTTGCGCTATCTGTTGATGTAGACGCATTAATAGAATCCGATTCCATTGTTAATAGGTATGATCTGTATGACAATACCACACTATGATCACACCACGCCCTTTAATCTACCCACGAAATACAAATATCAAAATATAATTTTAAACTACGATATGTTACGAATTACACTTACAAATTAAAATATTTTAATCGCGGAACAATTAAATCCGGCTCGAAGGACCAAAAATGTATAGTAAATGTAATTCGTGGACGAAACAAACTTATGTATCTAATTAGGCGAGAAGCCTGCTTCCAAAGACCCGAACGAATTTAGTCTTTGACAAAACGAAAAGCAGGCTTAGTAGTGGACTGTATGCAAAGGTTACACGAAATAAACGATATGGCGAAACAATACATAATAAGTTACAAACAAAGAACTAATCTTACCATCAGCTTAGATGAAGAGATCTTGAAGATGCAAAATAATTTCTAACCAAGGGTTATTTAAATATTGGCCAATATTGTTATTCCTTAGCTAGATATTACTTACATACGACGCAACTTGCCCAAAGGATAATATCTTCGTCTCCAGGATGAGGTGGAATGATGGTGGTTTTTATGTCCGAAATGACCCTTTTATTTTACACTCTTTATACACGATATTATTTAATGATTTTCGACAAGAACGAATTATTTTGGATTTAAGGTTGTAAAAAGGTGACACACTAACTAATTTAACGAGAAAATTACGAGAAAACAGGCCTTTTAGCTCTGTTCGACACGACACGATAAGCGAGGGCGAAATTATAAATCACAACTACCGCCTTTTTCTATCAAAATAAAAAGAACGGCGTCACTGGACAGGGTTGCCAGTTTATACATTACTAACAAAATGGAAGTTTTATAGACGCACAGATTCCAAATTTGGACACTAAGTGTCATTTTAGGAAGCAAGATCATATTTATTTTACCTAGACAAAAATCTATGTCAATATTAAGAATGAATAAAAACAAGTTCTTGAAATCTTTTAAGTTCTTGAAATCTTTGAACAAAAATTATAAACTTGTAAGTAGGTTTTGCAATTGATATACGTTTTAAAATAAATCTGAACCTTAAATTAAATTTTTCGTTTGATTGTTATCGAAGTGATAGTCTCTTAACAGTCCCGCATCCGCGTTTTGTGATCAAATTCGTATGATTGTCATCAATTTGGCGCTTGAAAATAAGACAATTTAAAATGTGTTCGAGAGTTTTTAGTTACCTTTTAATGTATTTCATGTCATAATTTCACTATGTTAGGACTAGGCATAGAATTTGGAATTTCTTTTTTAATCTATGGAACTAGGTTTATTGTAAATAATGGAATTCCTTTAGAAATTTAATTCTTCACAGTTTTTGGGACAGATCGTTTATCTATTATATTTATAATATACTCCAATAAATATAACAATTACGGTTAAGACTGTGTAATGATTATATGTAGTCTGAACACAACATATCTATGAAAGAACAAGATAAAATAATAATTTATCAAAATGTCGTTGCAGCGTAGTTCCACCTTCCCCCAGACAATTGCTTAGTCTATAATCGCATTAACTTCATGAAGCATTAAAACTAGACCGGATTAACTGCCTATAGTATTAGACGCATGTCTCAAAGTATCTATAAATAAAAGAAGTCATGATAAATATGTGAAATTAAAAAAAAAAATTCAATGCGATCTCGTCCATGGAGAATCACATGTTTTGTGCGCATGCCAGCTTTATGAAATTCTATGAACCGTTAATAATGTACCGCAATAAGTATCGGTTTTCTTGGAGCAGGTGAAGGGACAGAATGCGAGCAAAGTTACGGCAAATTCTCTACGCAAACTTCCAGTTATGCGTGTATGACGAAATAATATTAGAAATAGAATAAGAGGCAATTTTGTCGATTGACCTAATGGAGCTGAATTACTGACTTCATCTGGCACTTGAACATCTAATTTTATTCGTTAGTTCTATAAATACGATATGTTATAAGTCCGCTTTGAATACATCCGCCTTATTCGCTATTCTCCTAATAGGTTTGTTTAAAAACAACGTTTATATGAATGCTATATTCTGAAAATAAAATTGTAAGTGCTAAGTGCTGTCCAAGCTTTTTAAGTTTAGTGAGTGAAAAAAGACTTGACAGTCATTCATTCGAGGAATGATATACATTATTTGCACAACGTTAAAAATTTTTAAAGTAAATATGGCCCTTTTTAGTAAGTGTTGAATAGATGTCAATTTTATCAGTTAGAACGAATAGTTACTATTACTCAACTGCTGCTGCTGCACCGCAACCGTTAAACCATGATGTGCCTGCGCAGGCTCACAATTACACTTGACCCCGCTAAACCTCGCGTTCTACCGCAATCTCCACAACAGATCGAGTAAGCTGTTTAATGTTCCTTGGACTTAAGCCACAAGCAAGTCGTTGGTTCACAATTGAGAAAATTCACGCTCAGCAACGACATGCCATAGTCAGCTTGTAATTTCATGTCCCATCATTCCTTATCTCCAGTATCGATAACTCACGACAATGTTTAACCGTTACTGACACACTTTCTTTTGGTATTGCGTTATGTTCAGTATTTTTACTATTGTCATTGTACAAAACTGTAGCACATAGCAATGCAACTATGTATATTCTATTTTGGAATTCTTTTGACATTAGTGTTGATAATGATGAAGCTTGAATATCATCAAGTCGAAAATTAAGTTGGGCGTGAAATGAGCGGTCCTCTTTGTGGGGCAATTATTGAATAAATTAATAATAACACCATCATCTATTATCATATCCATACTAATATTATAAATGCGAAAGTCTGTCTGTCTGTCTGTCTGTCTGTCTGTCTGTCTGTCTGTCTGTCACCTCTTCACGGCTAAACTGCTGGACCGATTGTGATGAAATTTGGTAGGGATGTAGTTAACGACCTGAGGTCAAACATAGGCTATTTTTGGGCGCGATATAACCGTGTCCCACGCGGGCGGAGCCGCGGGCAACAGCTAGTTAGATAATAAATCTAGCCGGCTTGACTTCTACTCAATGCACAGACCACTCAACCTCATAAACTTACCTACTGTTTACGGAACGAGCTTGTTGTTGTTTTATCAAGATGGCATCTAATTTATTATTCATAGTTTAATCATTTTATCTTTCTTTTTTTTCGTACTGAAATCTCAACTGTTCAGTCCACCTCTACTGCTTTTAAGGCCTTTATAGACTACTATTGTCAATGTAACTACATGGTAAGTCAAATTAGACCGAAAGTACCTCCCGTTACGTAGAGGCCTTTCGCCAACATGTGATTTACGTTGCTTTTCAGTTACATACTTATTGAATATTCATGATGTTGTTCCGGCTTTATCTGACTGGTTGGTCGGTGACGCGCGGAGTCGCGGGCCGGTGAGCGTGCGGCGACGCGTGAACCAGCTGATAGCGTGGGAATAACCTCATGCATGAAGACCTGGCCTGCCGCCTGTTTGTGACCGCAAAGCTGGTGCACTATGGCGCCAAATCGCTTATCAATATGCGTAATGCGTTCTTTGGTTTTCTAATCCCTTTTACGTTTGAATTCTTTTTTCTTTTGTTGAGAAGAATAGAATTTGTCTTTTCTCAAATAATAAACACACTTATATTGTCACTAATGCGATACTTTATTCCCATTTGTTTCATTTGTTTTCTTGATGATCACATACATTTCTTTCTTTTATCATATTGTGTGTGTGTACACGTCTATTGTTATGTTGTAAGTATATGATGTAGATGTCAACAAAGCCGCTAGCAATATCATGTCATTCTCATAATACAATGTCGAAGTAGTTCTCATACCATCAAAGCTCTCTAGAACAATAGGATGCGGGCCCGCGCTAAGGCTTGTTACTTGTTCACGACGCAACACCAACACACGCTCGTACTTACACACAGTTGACAATACAATTAAGTAATCATTGTTCGATAATTCAATGAGCATCAATTCAAGCGAATTAGACATTGTTTATAGCCCTATTATTTTTTTCGATTTGTACTTATATTTTTCTTAGGAAATATTCGTAGATTTGTTACCATGGTCTTAAGATTTTTTTATAATGCTTATAATCGGTTGTTGATGACTAACGAATGTCCTTGTTAAAGTGTCTGATATCTTAATTTACACTTTCAATAGTAGATGGCCCGAAAAAGAGAAAAATGAAGGAAAGATACCCCTAATGGGCATGGAGTTTATGTAATTTAAAAGCGGGACCTTGTGCTATCTGACCTATACTTTCATTATTATTTATCCCTTACCACCGATACATATAAACTAATATAAAGGAATAATTATTTTGTAGTTCATCTTGTATTATCAATTAATTAACGAAAGTTTTAGTTTATTTATTAACACATTGTATCAAACAAGATAACCATCAATTAATTAGTGCTAAACAGATACTCGTACTTCATAGTGTTTCACCCAATGTTATACTCTGTCCTAGATATTAACGCTGGCTCCATTATCGTTATAGAGGTCGTTGAAGGTAGGTATCTTTGTATGGACGATTGTATTTTTCTTTTTACCAACCGCATAAATAATATTATAACTAACAGTGAACTTCCCGTCAACTAATTTATAAATGGTTCCGTATGGCTGAGTGTGTTAATCGCATTCATGAACAAGTGCGATATTCGTGTACCGTGACATGATGGGAGATGTGACAGCTAGGATAAAAGGTATATGACCGATGGTACAGTCGGCTGCAGAGAAATCTGACCCCCCATGCCACAGGTATTACTATTGGAAGGGGGGTCATATTTCTCTGCAGCTCACTGTACACGATTTAATTACAAATTTTATTCATTTATGTATAATTTTTATTGCACAAAACTAATGTACAATAAATAGGTGGACTAGAATATACAGAAAAATTAATTTGGGGTTGCAATAAAGAGTAAATTACAAATTATAAGAGGTTTTTTCTAATAGTGGTTATCGTTTTTTATTTAACCTCTCTTCACAAATCTAATATTTATACAATTTTAAATTAAAGAAAAAAAAATTTAGTGATAAAGACTATCATTGAGCTGCGTTTATTTGTCAGTAATAATAAACAAGTACAATTTATTCTCAAAGTTAAGCTATAAATCAAGCAGCTAGGGTCTAATTAACACAATCCCGGTTACAAGAGATATCATCGCACGTGGCGGACCTGCATCAGAACTAGTAATTAGCAATGTTCAGCTACCCAATGAAGATGAGATTTATTATTCCTTTTATAGTTAAATTGTACCTCTCTGAAATGTCTCTAAATGTATATGTCTTTTTCTTTCTTTAATACAATAATAGAATTAGATTGTAATAAAGACACTTAGATTGTACTTAATCTGTTGTAATGTAATAATTTTATCGTAGCTATATGTATTTTCTGAGGACGATATTATTTTTTTGTCTTTAGATATACAGTCGCGATCGTTTCAAATTTTTATGGAAGCTAATATTGACTGTATCGATTTTGTCTCAGAAACACAAACATTCGTCATAGGTATAGACGGCAAAACTAAACAAAGCGAGATGTGTGTCCAGAGTTACAGACTAAACAAACATTTGACGAGTGACAAGTTTATTTTAACGCCTTTCCTTCACCACTTAAAATGAAGTCGTTTTGGACATAAACGTACCTATTTGGCGGCGCTTCTCGTTTTACATAAACACTATGGGATTTCAATTTCCTAATCCTAAAGGCATAAGTACCATAGTTTGGGTCATCCAATTGCTATTTTGTACAAATGTTGTAATTACATTATAATAAGTTATTTTCTATGGTAGTATAGGTATTTAAGAAAATTCCACTCGGGATAATAGAGTGCAGCTTTATGTAACGCTGAGCTGAAACTATGAAAGCTTAGATAGTGAAAATAAAATAATAGATAAGCAAGGAGTAGGTACTAGGGCTTAGGAAAGTAGGTAAGGTATAAAACGTGAATCAAAGATATCAATGCAAGTAGTGAATGTTTGTAAAACAACTGTGGACGTTGACCAGCTCTTGATTGGGTTTAATAAATCACATCAATTGCGGTAATTTGTCCACTAGGCTGGGGAGACAGGCGGTGGGGTTCCGAAATCTCCGTACAATTTATCCAGTTTACAGCGATATATCTGTATGAGCTATGAGCATACTTTTTTTCGTGACGAATTAACTTTGTGGCAAGTTTACGATAACCCATTGGATGGGTATTGGATATCTGTTCTGAATGTTCCGCTGTATAAATGTGTAGTAGTGCTGGTAAAATTAAGAACGTCCTGCATTTAATTCGCGATCCGGCGTACCAATGTTATATAATGTAGTGCAAAAGGCGGATGGATGCCGTGGAGGATGACAATCAGCGCCTCCCCACGATTTGTGACAAGCCGACAACGAGCGGCAAGGTCGCGACTGATTGTCAGTAATAGCACTTATCATATTCTGACGACATACTGCCCTAATTTTATTGCACTTACTATACTGTAACATATGAAATTCTTCATTCACTCATTAACTATTTTCTTATTATACCTAGTCTTTTAAGTTTCACCACTATTCATTGCATTAATCCACTTATTTATCAGTCAACTATGTACGTACTTACAATACAACCACTACTCTTTTATTCGTTAATGCCTTATGCCTTATGATGTTCATAGAACAATAGAATTCTGTCGAATAATGAGTAGTTGTACAATTGTTTTTCTAAAACGGGATCGTTTAAGATAATGAACAGTCAAACATTATGACACTCACCAACACCATGTCAATTTACAAAGAAACATTATTATTAAGATCTTTAATTATTTCATTTTGAACGATTAAGTATTAATTCTGTCTAGAATATAAATGCAATAGTTAAGTACTATTTACGTAACTTAAATGAATAGATCGCACTTGTTGGTATGACAGCGCAATTGTTCGGTCCTTCCTGACTTCTAACTGGATGATAGCGGGCACACATTCTCGAACGTGCCTGTTGCGAAATCCTTCTAAATTTAGAATGTTGATCACATCACCAAATCATCCAATTGTATTCAGTTTTATTTGTTTTGTTTGATAATGGTGATTTGTGCATTTTAGTTTTTAAAGTGTTACAATGAAGAAATTACCTGATGCCTAAGGCTATAAATTGTCCAGGTTGGCTTTGGTGCGAAATCTGAAACAAGATGAAAAGTAAATTTAAACATCTAAAAATATTGCCTCCTCCTAAAAACGATCTTGGCCTTAATTTAAAACGAAATGATCATTGTTTCAATTGAATGTTACAAAACGTGATCCTATTAGACAATGGGGATTAAGAAGTTAAAGTCAGTTAACGTACAAAACGATATATTAATTATATAGATAATCAGATACTGTTGTATGTTGTATCTCATAATGTTTCTTTGTATGAAACTACATATTTGCTTTAAAAAGTTGTAATCTATGATAAGATCTATGTGAAGTATGCAATGCAGCTGTCTCATAAAGTTTATTTACTTTAATTGTTGTATAAGTTGTTCAACGGATGTACGGTATCAAGTTCAAGCAGCTGCTTAGGATTAGTCATAAAAACAATTTGCAATTACCCCGAGACATTATTTGAGTTCACATAATTTAAAAGCTTTGATTTTTTAACAGTATGCAAATATGAGATTTATATAACAATGTAGGTAGTTTAATGTAGGTTATTGACATGCAACCTTTGTTTAAATCCCTTAAATGGCTAATACTGCTAATATAAAATTATTTAAACTTTTCTCCGATTACACATTTGAGACCAAGACACTGCAGTTAGTACAGTGTACATTTATGCAGTCGTTATGCAGTGTTGGTTCGGCCTTCGCCACGGCAACGGTCCCATTGTCTGCGACTGTTACAATGAACACTTTGAAACTAGATACAACATCTTCAACATACGTCGTGTTGTCTTCAATTTACTAAATATACACATTCACAGGAAATGGCTAATTCTTACTATGAGCTTATAAATTCGTGTAGCGGCGGAACTGCCTGACATTCTAATCAATCGACCTGCTCATTTATAAGTAGAATTGCTCAACTCTAGTCCGGATGCGGCAAAGATCATACATCTTTATTAGGCTTCTAATCATGTGGACCAATTTCATGAAGATTTTTTGCGATCGGTTAAGAACTATTTTTTTTCCTATTGACCTCTACATCACTTCTACTTCTATCTTACATGTACTGATTTCCAATGGAATTTGTGTTCTAATTTACCATCCATGACCTAAAGAAATCTTTATATACAATTTGTGGTTTACAATCCCATCTCAATGAAATCGCTCAGTTAACCACACCACAAGTGTGCAGAGGGAGGTTCCAATAAAGCGAGGGTTCCGATGGATGGGCAATTGCATTTTGACAGGGGTCAAACATTTAAGGGGTATGTCTTGAGCTCTAAAATTATCATAATCTTTCTAAAAGTAAAATGTTAAGTTACAGTTGTTTAAAGTATAGTTAATAAAATAAATAGCGTAATAATTTAGACCTAACAAAGAAACAAATATATTTAATTTAATAATCTTCATAATACATTAATATTTTTATGGAATAGTGAAATGTTACGTTTTCAGAAAGCTTATTTAAAAGATTAAATATTTTTTTTTCCTCAAAATCCTTTTTAAAAATTTGATGAAGTATAATCAAATTTTTACAAAGGATTTTGAGCCCTTCCGCAATTACTGTGGCTATTTGTTGGAGATTGTGTGCCATCAGCCCTCGTAATCTAGGCGTAGTCCCTCCCAAACAATATGTCGTATATGTCATTTAACTTGCGATAAGGCTTTTGATGCAGACCGCCCTACACTCTCAATCCTAAATTGTCTGGCAAAATCGTGGCCCTTTGCAATGGAGTTATTATTACGGGCCGTTGATTTCATGAGGATCTCGAACAGAAACATAACATATTATAACCGGTCCTTTTATCCCGCACCTATTTTCGTAATTGAGAATGCTCTTTTATACATCACTTGGCGTTGGCATCTAATAACCAGTACTTATTTCCACTTGAATTTTTTAAATCTTGTAGCACCGTGGGAAATAATAGAATTACGTTATGGATTCTTAGTTTCTTGAGTACTGAGGCGTTATTAATATCTTTCTTTTTTTTTTGTTACTATTTACCATCAAGCCGTTTCACATATTATGACGTTCATTATTTGTTTCATAAGACTTATCTTGCCTTTCTCAATGGTCCTCCCTAGCTGCCATGCATGTCATATCATACATATATTAAATCCCATTTTTTCCACGTTGAAAAAAATACACTCTGGTAGGTACTTACTAAATACGGAAAAATATAGACCGTTTTCACTGGGTAGTCAGGGTGGGGGTGGAGAGGACACAAACGGAAAACAGCGTAGTTTCCTCGGTTGCTATGACGACGCCCCGCACGTGGTTGTGCTTTCCTTTTGCAAGTTCAAATTAGCAAGCTTAAACACGCGATGTTATTATAGATTATCTTTACAGATTTCAGATTAACTACGTACGTTTTATCCTGTGTAATTGTTCAAACAATTCGGCCCATTTTGATTAATAATTTTGCTCTATTTCTATAATTCAAAGTGCTTATGTTTTAGTAGAGTGAATTACATCTAAAATAATCACACCTCCCCTAGCTGTATACAAATCGTTCGAGAGATATCATAACTCTACTTTATGCGTCTCTTATGGTGCAGGAGAGTGAAGGGCGCCCTAGTCTAATTGCATTTTATTTATTCAAGACCTTTAGGTACCCAGACGGATGCGAAAAAGGCCCAAGGGGACTCCCCTTGTAGCTCATTAGTTCGTCACTCAAGACTCCGACCATATTTAATAACCAATTCAATACTCACCATAAATACTGTATTTAAATTACTAAAATTTTCAAAGAATTGCTTTACGAAGTTTTAAACGACTTAGATATAGGAATAATAATAACTTAGATATAGATTATTTAGGCAAACAGACATACGACTGATACGACGCAACATAGAAAGTCTGAGGCCGTTTCCGACTAAATGGCAGTAAAATATAGGTGATTATTTTATATGTCAGTAGTACATAAATATGTAATGCTGTATGTAATTACTTGTAACAAAATATTTTTATATGTATTGTTTTTGTAAGTTTCTGATTCTCATCGATAAATAAATAAGTAGCTAGAGTTTCTATGTACCCATATACATTTAGCATTAATGGGGGTAAATCAAACTACAACACAACACCGTAGATGCAACATTATACAAAAGTCGAAAGTAGGATCAGAATTTTGTGCTGATGTCATCTCTTCAGTAATAAAAGGGCGCCCTCTTACCTAATGCAATCGATACCGGTACCTCCATTACATATTTATTGGTATAGGGTCCTGGAAACTGGCGGAAAATGGAAATCTTCGTTTCCGGTAAAGCAAGATCGAAAGAACGACTGCTTGTAAATTCAATTAATGTTGCTCAGAAAGTCATTAGTTTGTCTGGTCAGTGGATTCAAAGGGTGTGAACGTAAATAAAATAGTATATTTTATTTGTTGTAATAACTAATACTAGCCGTGGTTAATTTGAATATTGAATAAATGTATTTAATTCCAATTCCAAGAAGTGATATAATAAGATATTCTATACACTACACATTTGTATGACCAGTTATGTAAATTTACGCAACCTTGTGTATTCTATGAATTTTAATTAAAAGATGGCGGTCCCTCACTCTCGTTTATGACTTAATTTCGCGATTGTTACCATCTTCTCAATTCTGATTAAATAGGCCGTCACATTGCGACTAAAATTACCTTGTGGTGCTTACAAATGTCAATTATTTCACCAAAGGTCTGTAAATACATTGCAGGGAGGAGTCATGTCATGAGCAAAGTTTACCCTGTGCCTGTTAACTTCCCGTTTATATGGGCCTGGAGACCGGCAGGCAGGCAGCTTCCGAACTGCGCATTAATTATTGCCGACTCCGCTAACTTTAAGCAAACTGTCGAGCAATAAACATTGTGCAATATCTCACTAATTAAGTTCCCTTATTCCCGCCCCAACTTACTTCTAAAGTAGGCTAATAAACTTGTAGAACATTCTTAAGTGTAGAATATCTTTAGCGATTTTATGCAGTTATATCGTAAAAATCAGGATTTGAACGTCAAAACACGGAAATGTATAAATTCAACATACACCGCGGGGGCACAAGATAATTTTATTTGAAGCCACCAATTACAGTGAATGAACTTTTCGGTTTCCCCCCAGTAAAAGTTTTTTTGCTTTGCAAACAGACTGCGGCCGCGTGAGGGCAGAGTTTTCCGTTTGCATGTGAAATGAAATGCCATTTCTGTACGAATAGAACAGTGTGTAAAATAATGTGGAGGGACCACATTTATTATAGTAATCATACATGAGTAGATTTTAAACGAAAAGCAAAAATGTTATTATATCCCTAATGGTGGTCAGCTCGTCAGAGTCAAGATACTTCTGTATTGTGCCTACTAACAACTTGTGACGTAACTGTTTTACTCTACAATCGTTTGATGACTCAGGACACAGACATTTTACGAGATTTCATTCAATGAATCATTGAATGACTTTAATATTTATGGTAATGACTAAGCTTATGTTGCATTAAATGAACAATATGGTAAATTTTAATTATTTAATTAATAACTGAATGAGACATAAAGCAAAATGCAAATTTCAATACAACTCATGCAAAAAATGCAGACATAAGTGCAGTATCTGAGCTGAGATAACGGCGCCAAGTTGAAGACAGGTCGACGAACGCGGGCGCAACGTTGAGTCATCGTAGTTGGTAGTTTCAGTCACCGTTGCAGCTTCTTCAATCCGATATGCGAACAAAATTGAAATTTTCAGCCAGTCGAGCGAGGCACAATTGAAATTACTTCACATTACACTTTTACCTATTGTATTTACGTGATACGTAATCTTTGACTTCATCTCGGCTTTTTTATTATCCATACTTCCATACTAATATTATAAATGCGAAAGTCTGTCTGCCTGTCTGTCATCTCTTCACGGCTAAACTGCTGGACCTATTGTGGTGAAATTTAGTAGGGATGTAGTTAACGGCCTGAGGTCAAACATAGGCTACTTTTGGGCTCGATATAACCGAGTCCCACGCGGGGCGAAGCCGCGGGGACCAGCTAGTTATCCAATAAATTACGAAAGTAATAAGTCTGTATATTCTGTTTTCAATTTTAAATTGAAAAGTTCTATTTCGAATTATACACCCTCTATTGCCCAATGATGCAAAAGAACAAAAAAGGGTTATATAGATGAAATATTCATTTGAAAGGTATAACCAACGAATTTTAAAGCTATGCGTATGCGAGCATTGTGTGGTGTGGAGAGGGCCATTAATAACACCATTGTAAGCGCATAGAATGGTCGGACCTGAGGGCCCGATTATTTACCGGAATGTTGGCCTCGAATTAACGCTGTAGTAAATGAAACATAATGAGCGTAATGTAGATGCTCACGTGTGGTACATGCCACACTCTTTACGACATCCATTTTCATAATTTACAATGAAAAAATGTAGTTGGGGTCGCTGCTTGAAGCTTTTGGTCTAAAATGGTAGATCTTTCTAAAGAGAAAAAGTTATGTATAAACCATCAAATAAAATGTTATGTGAAAAAGTTAACGTTATAAATAGAAAATGTGGGAAAACAATTCTATTTTTTCACTTAGCTGACTTGACAATCAATTATATTTTTTTCTGACTAAATGGATTTATTTCTGAGAACGATGACGAATGATATGATCAATGTTACGTTGGTAGGGCTACAGTTCATTTAGTCATGCACAGCAGTAGTTGACTGGTAGTAAGTACATGATTTTAATTTATTGCTTAACACACATATTTGCCTGGTTATGTGTAACTACATGCTTCACAAACTTTTCAACAGCCGCAATTTTGTAATTGAATTGATAATTTACCTCGATGTGTAGATACCGTATTCAATACCACATTATTTTTTCACGATCTCTGGTATTTTCTCGAACATAACCAATCCCATATTTTCAAATTCAGATATGTATTTGCCTACTATCAGTTTTACATTTACCGATGTTAAGTATTACAGGTTCCATCATAGTAACTGTTTAAGTATTGCAAATATATATACTTAAATGTCATTATATTATTAATCATTATATCGTTCACACAGTATCATGGTGATATTCTGGACAACCAAAATATTTTTTTTTATTAATACAATGTAGAGAGGAATATAAATAAAATTAATTATTTAAGTTCCTAATCTTCTAAGTAATTAATTAACGGAATAATAACATTTTGAAGTTAGAAGGGATTTTGAAAATATTAAAAATACAGCGGTTTTATTCTTGGGGAACATAAATCTACAATTTTTATATTTATTAATGAGTAAAACGTTATGCTCGACTTGTTGACAAGTACGATAGTGTTCTTTCAAACAAGTGTTTATAAAGCAAGTATACAGGGAATTTAGTTACTCAAGATACTCGTCGTAACAAATATATTTTTCAAACAATTTCCGTGCTTTTTCAAAAAGATCTAAATCTCAGTCTTCAAGCTGTGAAAGCTTCCGTGACCGCACCTTCGTTTTACCAACAAGTTGTTAAAGTACTTAGAACCGGCAATTTGATCTTCAGACACCTGTCTTCCTCGTTCTCTCTCAACTCATTGATTAATATCCTCAGTACGAGAGACGTCAGGAAAAATATTAAATGTGATACTTAATTTCTATATGCATGCAGTGACTTGAGATATCTCTTGATTTGTAACTAGAGATGAATGATTAGTGAACCATGCACTAACGGGAGTATCTATACAAGTGCACAGGTAATCTGATATATCGAAACAAAAATCTTTGTATAACCTCGTATATTTTGCACTGATGTTGATCACAGAGAACTCGAAATTAGAATATACTAGCTGTAGCCCGCGACTTCGTGCGCGTGGGCTTCGTTCCCGTTATCGTAGGAATTACCCGGGAATACCCCTTTTCTTTTTTGACAAAGTTTGTCATGAAAATAACCAACACCAAAAAATAAGAATTGACGATAACCTTTTTTTAATGAACCGATTTTAACTTTAGATGGTCTTCCGAGTTAAAACTTTTGTTTTTTCAATTGGTGAAAGTTTTAAGCAAATCGGTTTAATACTTTCGGAGATACGCGTGATCATACATAGACTGAGAAAAAAATTCAAAAAGAAAAAATTGTGTTCTTTTATCCATTTTAAATGTCCCTCTATCAAGTTCAGTCAAAATTACTAAATGTACAGCCAAAATATTTTTACTATTTTATTATATGTAAGTATGTATATGTATAGATAGATTATCCTGTTCTGTGGTTGATCATAATAGAAATATTCCCAATATTAATAATATCTAAAAATAATTATGAATTTATCACAAATTTAGTGAAGATTTGTCCGATTGGTTTATAAACAGCCAGAATTGCCTTTAAAGTAAAACATAAGCTCATTTATTTGTCTACTCTTTGCAAGCACCATACAAAGATGATTTTCTTTGTCTGACAACATTTTTAGGAAATGTTTACGGCATCTGGAGTGCTCTTCTCTGAAGTTACTGTACGTGCGGTGGCGTCAAGTACAAGCTAAGTGCTTGTTCAACATGTCTACAGTGGAGATGTTGCGATTGCAGTAGTAGGACATTTTATGTATGTCTGCTTTTCATTTCTTATCATGTTTTCATGTAAAGGAGAGGGTATTAAAAGTAATGCCAAACATAGATAAAAAAATCAATAAAACATTGTTCAAATTCGTCACATAGTTGTTGAAAATACGACCAGGAAAATTGGAAGAACCCAAAAAATCTAATGGTCACAAAGATCACATACCTCTTATATAAAAGTGGAGTACACCTGTCTCGTAACAAAATTCACGCTCTCCTGTTTATTTAGAATAAATCTCGTAGTGTTTACATTTCACTTAAAGTTTTTAAGCATCGTTTGAACAAGTTTTTAGAGTGTATATAAACCTTGGATTGTGCTTGTGATAAGTAAGTGCTACTGATCGATGGAAGTTTGTTGACTTTATTTACATACATATCTTTGCATCGTGGCCGAGAATCGTGAGATAAGGCTTCGTAGTCCGTTTAAATATAAATTTATAGCCTCGCTGTTTATCAATACAACATACGCAAAAGCATACCGTGCTAATAATTTAATTTGCTATGTCTATTCATATTAGCCTCAATGTCCAGTATTTCTTCTACATCCTTCATGTAATAGGATTTCTATGTAATTTTCCCTTCCTGGTCTTAACGGAACGATTAATTATGTTGATGATGTGTGAAATTATGGAATATGCACTGAAGTATGTGCCAATGATAGGCTCTTCTTAAAATTTGATTTGTATATAAAACTGGTAATGTACTTGACTGAAAATGAAACAAAAGTAGAGAATCATCTTTACTCATCAAATTATGAAAGTTGAGTGTCAATCCGCTGAATCAAGGAAACGGATAAGGTGCTAAATGACATTACTATTGTACATACTTTGTTACTATCAACAGCACATAATAAATAATAGTATACCGACAGTCTCTTCTGTTCTAAATTCGTGACTTGGAAATATGATCGACTTCATCCGTAATTCCGTATTCATTTAGCGTACATCACCAACTACGTGACCAATTATTACATATACCAAATTAATCTATTCTCTGTACTTTTTCGGGTTTTTACAAAAACAATTACCACAGGTAATGACAGTAGTTTTGTAGTTATTAATCATGCCTAATTTTTCTAAATAAGATACATTTTTTCAATCGGTTTATCTCCCGGATATACAATCGATTATTTGCACGAAATACTCAGTTACTTATTTTTTTCTTTAAAGGTTTCGCGGATAATTTATTATGTTCGTGTTTATCTATATTTTAACCCCAGGAGACTTCAGCTATGTAGCGGGTAACGGAAGAGCGGTTCACTGTTCACAATTAGTACCTTGTCCCGTTACTGGCGCATTGTCCGCTTCAATACACCGCCAGTTATATTCCTTTGTGAATTTGTAATATAAGGTTCTCAGCTGCAGCAGCTCTCAGGTTGTTTGTTTTGCATTCGGTGTTGCATGCACCAAAGTGTATTGCGTATTGTTTAAGCAATTTGAGCATATCATATGATTTTACAATAGCAATCGTATTATGATACTTGAGAAATAGAACGACTCTCCGATATAAAAAAAAGACCATTCCATCTCTTCTTGAGGGTGTTCTAAAAGGCGATTAAGGGTCTCAATTTTGTTTGTAATGCGTACTTAGTAGACTAAGTACCAACAACAGCCTTCCTAAGATGGTTTTATGTAAGGTAGGCTGCTGATCATAACATAATAATGCGGAGTCTTATGTCCTCGTGATAGGGTAAAATATTTTTTATTTATTATATTTATTTTTCTGTTTTTAAACCTATTTTCTCTTTGATGTGCCACTAATCCACAATTAACTCTCCATTAAGGGCTCATTCGTTCATTTATTAGAACAAAATTCAATACAATGCAGAACCGTTAACAAACGGTACGACCTCAAAAAGGGACGTGTACCACCGGAAGTGTATCACGATGATTTGCGACTGCTTCCTGAATTGTATTGAAAAGTGTATAATTATAGAGTAGCTAGGTACCATTTACGTGATTTGACAAACCGTAAAATCCATATTTGTATTTTTATTATATTACAATATATTTATATTACAAACATTGTAGGTACAAATTTCTTCTTCGATCAACCTGCGTCGAAATTTTATCCAGTAGAAAGTGAAGTATATGTTAAAACGGGAGTGAAGATAGGAACAGGCGAGGGAATTTCAAGGACGTAGTCCCTTTAGCTCGGAAAGGCCTTCGTGGTAACCTTTTCAAACGAAATTTGTGTCCTTGAATATAAACAACCAGTTCACATTTTCCTCCTAAATAGAAGCACCTTCTTAATTTTTTAGCTTTTCGTGTAATGTAACATTATTGATTGCGTGTAAAGCAATTAACTGTACTAGTGTGTTTATTTACCAGTTTGATAGAAACCTGTGCAATTCCAATTTGCAAATCGTAACTGTGGCAAAACAAGTTTTAACTTCGTAACTGCCTTATTAATTTACACATTCCTTTTTTTGTTTAGTTTCTAGTCTATTTTGTGTACCGGTATGATATTGCGAAACCAAAAAAAAATTCTGTACCGTACAGTACACTGGCAAAGTATGAAGTATATCGATCATAGTCGTTGTACTTTCCATCATCCTCTAATTGCCTTCTGACAATCCGATGTCGGCTATCAACAGTATATAGACACATATTAGATGAAATGAAATACAAAGAGTGCAACGGTTAGAACAAGCAGGCTACTTTATCTTTACGTCAGATGACCCCTTTTTGTGAAATATTAGGTATAGTGTTATTAAAAATAAAGTGCGTCTGTTTACCTGCCTATCTGAGAGGATTCTTTTTATAGAAATGTCAAAGTACAAAGTCGTAAAAGCATAGTTGAAAATCAAATACTAAATCACGATAACCTTCCCACCGCGAAGCAGTACAAGTTACTGGCCTCATTGTCAAGGGCATTACCAGAATTACTGAGGAAATAGGATTATTTCAAGCGGATATTAAATTATCGCCGGTGAGTGTCGTAATTCTTGGTGCGGGTACTATTGTTGATAGACTTTTACGATATACTTTATCAATCACTATTAAAGTGATGCTGTCTGTCGGTCTTATATTCGTAATGCTTGGGAAGCGCCTGTGGTATAAGTGTTATGCAACTGTTTATCAATTTATCACCTGTTAGCGGTAAAGACAGCAATAATTCCATTATCATAGAGCATGTTTAAATACACACACGTAAGCACGTGGTTGCGCACGCGCCGCCCTCGCACCGGAAGCTCACTATAGCCGATACTTGTTTAAGCATGACATTGTTTCTGCCCTGTCCCTGTAACACCTGCTACGTTCGATCATGCGAGGAATTTAAATGAGATAGATACTTCCGAATTAATTTCGTGTTCATTGATGTACAAAATGAGGTATAAATTATGTTGTGTCTTGTTATTGTAATAGAATATGATTGTTTAAAGGTTATATGTTACTTATAGGATATGTACGATGGCAATAATAATGGCTAAATCTACTTTAATAAATATGTAATAATAAATAACCCATAAGGTTAGCTTTTCTCATTAGTGCTTGGAGCCGGCCTCGTCAAATACGTAAGTCTGTATTGTAATAAGAAACGGAGAAGCGACCGCGCGTGTTCATTTAATTTCCTCGCAGTGACCGCGATAACTGCTTGTTGGTCCAATGTAAGCAATTAATTTTACTGAACTTAGTTAATGCAGGCCGGACAGCTTAATAACACCTCTTCTTGTCTAAGTATTCTATGCAACGGAAATATTTAATCGTAATAAAACTAGTCTGTAATTTAGACACTGTTTAAGGAACAGAATTGATTGCAAGTTCTTGTCAGCAATAAAATGTGCTTTTATGATCAATTATTCTCCGATCGACATAGCAGTTCTTATAGTGGCTTGCGTCAGTGCAACCAAAGAATACATAACTACAATGTATTAGCACAGAATACATATTAGCAAGAAAACAGTATATTAAGAGACCGTTTTCGATAAATTATGTTTCTGAATTAAAACTATATTAATCCCAACACAGCAAAAAGTTTTTATTAATTCTGACTTTCTTTAAGGGCAAATAATAATTATTATGCGCCCTATGACAATATGTATTACATTTGTTGTATGATGGAAACATCTGATCTGTTCATAGAAACAGACTATACAGTAGCAGCGAAATTTGAGGTACAAAGCTAGTGAGTTCTTGAATCGATTATGACGTTGGCCGTCAACTACACGTTATCTAACATCTCACGCACTACTCCAAGTGTCGTTATTAGCTTTCGCCAGTACACAATGAACCACAACAACAAACGCCTACTTTTATGATGAAGGCACATTCAAAGCGGCAACGTAGACAAGTATATTACCAGTATTCATGAGATAGAAACCTAGATCGGTATGGTGACAGTAAGATCTTGTTGTGTGACAGTAAGATCTCGTTGTAGACTGGCGCCTAAAGAAAAAGTTGTGCACTTGGAGAATCAAGATCACATTGCGTTTCTCGTTGCGCTTGCGTCACATATAGTCGTCAACGCATCTCGACTTTTTTTGTACTTGAGAAATTGAGAAAATAAATGTTTCTGGTCGTTCAGCTTTTCTATTACAATTTTAATGTTTTATTTACACTCAGAAACAAGAAATGTAAGTACTAAAGGTGGAGATATTAGTTTACGACAATTATGGCAAAATCTGTGTAGATGACCGAATTTCTGCGGCCTACTAACTTCTTCGAGCCCGTCGCACGTAATAAGAATTTGTAGTATGAAAATAAAAGAGCAGCTGCATCTCGCTCCCCTCACTCTAATCATTGTTCGGCCAAAGGGTCGTCCGAGACGGGGAGCAATGGCCGAACCAGAAAAAAAAACTATAATAAGGGAACGCATCCAGGTACCCACGCACGAACAACTTTTGTATTTTACTGTTATCAATAGAATTGACGCTCTCGTGGTTAAAATATTTATGTATGTAGACTGTTATTGTAGAGGTATATGTTTTATAGGTATCTTTATATTTTTACGCTAAACAATGGACCATTAAACTTTTGCAGTCCGGCAAATTTGCCGGTATAAATAACTCCTTTAAAATCGGTACGTGTATGCGGGCAGACAATGCCCATTTTAACAACTCACAAATGCTTCCAATGTTTGTGCATTGCCAACAACCCAGTTATGTACGACTCGCGGTCTCCTGCGTATATCTGTTAATTGAAATTCATCAATTCATGCATATCTCGTGGTCGCAGTGGAGGCAATGTTCAATCGATTGAATTAAATTCATCGTGCACATTCCTAAGCAAAGAGTTTCATCCATCCATAATAAGAATTCGATCGCATCTAAATTTTGTATCGGTGTCAATTATTATCTTAAATATCCACTCATGTACACATTGATCAACCATAGGTTTTGTATTTGATGTAAAATAATTTCCAATCATAAATTATGTCTTAAAAGGGACCATGTTTCTAATGAATAATTTTGTGTTTGTTGTTCCGGCATAACTCGTTTTGGATGAATAAGATAGCGCTTGTTACAGTTATATCATGACAGAATAAAAATATGAAAGCTTTAAAACCACATGTTTTGACCCGCGTGTATGCGAATTTTCTGATCTTGATCTAGAGCAAACAAATAATCTATCATGCTAACGCATCGTGGTCCATCCCTGTACGAGGAGCTTTCATCGTAGTTGTTAGCTTCCTCCCTAAGTTTGCAGTAGCTCCCCTGATGTCCGGCACACAGCCATATTGGAAGTGCATTAAGCTATTAGCAAACAGTTAGTACACTTTGTACGTGTTAGCTGAAGCTTAGGGTTACCGGATCATGATTATTTTATTATTACGTTTAAGATCTACTAAAACAATAGTAACCATAAAAGTCGTCTGTTATAAATTATAATCAACCCACGCTTGATATTATGAATAAGTAATAAAAAAGTTTATTTATTTTTAATGACATCATATACCTCGTATTAAATTTCTTTTAAAACTATCTTTAGTTGTGAATGATTATGTCACCAGCAAATGATATTTAATTTAGGTTATTGCCACCATATGTTGTAGTTTCTTACGTGTTTACTCGAGCTTGAGAAGGGCCATTAACTTTTCGTCAAGATCAGGGCCAAACGGTCACCGATTGGTATTTATGCCTACTTGTGGCTGTCACAGTTTTTTTCCTCAGTAACCGCGGGAGCCAGTGGTGATGTCATCGTCTTATCTTGAAATGTTCGCGCCATTTGCGATACATACATACAGCAAATTTTACAACGTTTTAGTCATTAAAATATATAAATAATATCCTTACTTGTCCTTGACTTTTCGTTTACTTGTGATGTAAGTACCTCAAGTAGCACGCGGAAATTAGCTTTAATCGATATAGTTACCTTATTGCTAGTTTTGAAATAAGGATCATAGTTACAAGTTATATGCAAGTTAAACTGGCTTAGGTTATTTATTCCACTTGGATAAGTTAATAGCTAGAAAATAACATCTTTGAGGGCTTTCTCGCATTCGCAATAGACGCACTGATCGCGGTGTAATTCGTAAAATTAACGTCTCGGAAAGTAGAATTGGAACTGCATTCATGCACGTACGACACGTGCGTCATCAATTTACGCAGATAAAAATAAATATTACGTGAAAAGTGTTGCATTTAATACATTTAAGTTAATTTGAATAACATTTAGTGAATGTATTTGCAGCAGACTTGTAAGTTTTGTCCGCGAGGGTGGCGTCGCCGTCGCGCGGGCGCGTATCGATCGCGCCGCCGACCGCGCGGCCTGCATACGAATACGAGAATCGCCCTCCGATTCCGTTCAGCCCTTATCAACCACTTGTACCAGACTAAGTTCTAAGTCCTTCGTTAGTTTCGTGACCTCGCCGATTGTTATGTCAACATCAATTACCTTATAATTTAAATATCATTAGGCCCGCAACATTTGATAAAACAATAGCAAAGTTATTTATTTCCTCTTCTCTATACATATATTGTCCATAAAACAGGGCAAAATGCCATTGTGTCGAAATGTTTTGACAAACAGTAAGCTAGGTAAATTACAAAAAGCTTTCCCCATTTTTCCCGCCCCAAGGGATGCGACCTCGTTCCGCAGAGATTGCAAGTACGTCATATTTACCTAGACCTGACGATGAGGTCACGGCTGTGCTATGACATAAGCCATGGAATTACTTCTCCCTAAACTTTGCAGAGTACGCCCATAATACACAAACCGCATTTACCCTCCTTGGACAGCAATAAAAATTTCACAAGATTTCCATGGAATATCGTTTTCCAGGAAACGCCGCTCTCGCTCTTACTCATTTTACTTTTGTTTTTTAGCAAGCGAAACTAACCCTTGCTTTTAAAGTTTAAAAATGAAATGTATATATGTCGGATTGAAAATGTCACAATCGTTATCATTTCAGCCGCAAAGTCCACTACTGGACATAATGACAAACTTGAAGCGGCCCACATCTAGCTAAAATTATGTAAGCTTGTAAATATAAATAACATATTATTTTGATCACGCATGTACTACATTAGTGATTCATATATAAAAAACAATAAGACTAGGTAAGTTTTTTTTTAATGTTTAATGCAATGCATTTAAGGTACAAGATTTCCTTATAAAAGCTATTTAACTGATTACGTTGGGGTGGTGCCCGCCCCAAAAATTGACGCAATTTTCCAGCCGACAACGCGCCTACTTATTGCTTCGCGAAATGTCTCCGCGTTCTAAGTAGGCCAGCTTGGGGTGTTCGTAAATTTATATGCGTGTAAATTCATAACAGAGGTCGGAAAGCGGTAATTTAAAGTATTAATCTAGAGGAAATTTACTTACAAGAAACTTTTCTTCCCAAATTCACTCGACAGATAGGTTTTTTCAACCTTCAGTTAAATATATACTGAGCATTAGGTCAGTGAACTTGGTGCCTTTGCTTCTACAACATAGATGCTGCATATTGGATTGTGGACAAACGGAAATGAGCAACTAGCCGAGACGATACGATTGAGGCAATTCAGCGAGTGTTCTCCCGGGACCCTACCGTCTGATTAACCTTCCTCGTTCGATAATTAACGTTCACAATTTCACATACATACATTATATGTATAAAGTATTTTTGAATGATCGTATCATCTGAAAAATCAAGCTATACATAAGATTTTCTTTACAGACTAAAGTAATTGTAACAATTGATACTTCGATTACAGTTGACGCGTCGATTGTCATTGTCACTCAGTTCATTGGATGCAAATAGTACAATATGCTTTGCTTAAATTCATACTAACTAATATAGATATGAAAGGCAAAAATTAAATGAAAAACATGTCTATAAATGAACTAAGTCCCTGTCAGACTATTGGAATAGCAGATCGATACATCGACGCCTAACAGTCGGTGTCGGTGGTAATACTTTCAACACGAACAGCAACTGTCATTATTGTCCACTGTATATTCAGGACCCAACCGGGATAACATAGTACTTGAATTCACATACTTGTTAATAGATGATCGCGTATTGTTTTAACTCATGTTTATAATCAAAACGAGATGATTCTTAATTATCAATTTACAAGCTTCATATGAATCTGAGTATTCCGCATTTTTCAATAAATGATTATGTATATTACTGATATTTAATTCCGTGATCTGTGTAAATAGTAAAGCGGCGATCGTTGCCATTTATGTTGTGAGATTGTGACTGGCTTGGCACACAATGCGAATTTTGCAACTATTGGGGATTATCAATGTATAGGTACAATTGTAGCATGGGACACGTGGATTCGCAGCTGTCGTATGCAATGTAAAAACCACACAAGGATCTGTATGTTTATGCTTTAAGCAGATGTTTTCACGGAATGTTGCGCATTGAATTTTAATGCAATTGTACGCAAATGTAAACAGAAAATTATTTTGAGAACTTTTGTTGGAAAACAACGGCTGCATTTTTTTGTTTTAAAATTGTTGATTTAATTGTGCAGGTGTGAACAGTTGGCTTTGGTTTTTACATTTCATCATACTGAAATAGCAAAAATATATGTATGAGATTTGTGTACAGAAAAAAGATCTTTAGAGACAGATACGAGAATTCGCAATTATGTATTTTTCGATCTCGATTTTAGATTAATTATATTTGATATGTGTATGTGCTTGACATAAATAATGAAGATCCTAGACTAAGACATTCAAAGATTGCATAAGTTGTCGGTGAATCGACTGTGGAACCGGTTCTGATGAAACGTGTTAGGAGGTCCGGGAGGTCCTCTCCTAGTGTTCAAAATGAAGCAATGTTCCTCTGATTTAAAATACTCTGACGTAACAAACAACCACTTTTAGAAAAAATACTTACCTATATTTAAATCCTTAAGAATTTCGATGCCTCTAATATATGTAGGCATGTTTATTGTATGCATTATGCAATAGACCAGACATAATTTGCTACAAATTCTTATTGCAACTAAAATCAATAAGTCTAAGAGATTTGATGACATTAGAGATGATTAGGTAGGTTCTTATTTTTATACACAGCACAAAGAAATACGTGCGTAGTAAGTACCTAATTTTATGACAAGCAAGATCAATGATGTAGTAGTGGCAAAGGTCAAAGCCTACGTGTAAAAGATCTTCTTGTTATAAGATTGGTGCCTATTATAATTCCTATCTTAGCCATAACTTCTACTGCAATGGATAATATAATTATAAAATAAATATCCATCGTTACCTCAACTTTTTCAGGAATATTCATCTAAAATATTCATCTAAACTGAATTTAGTATGCAATCAATTTTATTGGTTATCAGGTGTTCTTACCTGGATCTCAACGATCGTAGTAAACACAAGTTTGGAAAACCCCCTACGGGATCACAGAAGCTGGTGATTTTCAAAACTACACATGCACTGAACTGTTTAAAAGAATCACTAACAGCATCAAATTTATTGGTTCACTCTTTGAGAGACGCTTCGGGTAGATGTGACGTAGTAATATATGTAGATGACAGGGTACCGCCGCACTGCGGAGACTCCGTAGGACTGGCGGAGCGGCGTGTCATGTCGGCTCAACTCGGCTCGGCGGCGCGTGGAGTGGTGCTTGCCGCGAGTGGAGCCGGGTGACGGTGAATGTCTTGGGCGGAGTGGCGGACGCAGTCCGTCGAGGAATCATTCAAGAAATAGTTCATTGGTAGAAAAACCTACGATTTAAATGTGCGCTCTTTTACATTATTGTTAAGTTAAAATATATACTTAAATTAAATAAAAAATAAAGACGAGGAAAGTTTTATAGGATTTTAGTAGGTACCTGCGGCTTCAATCCCATTTTAACTAGTAAAGTAGTAACCAATGCATTTTTTATGGAGTGACCTCCCTTCTCGGCTGGGAAGAATTAATAATTTCACTTATTGTTGGAGCATAATAGTACTATTACTATTTCTGTGGCATAATGTAATGAATCCTAAAAACTGTCTAAGAGAAGAAAGCCATCATGAAGAAAATAGTAAAACACCTAATTATAGTATTGGATAATTCACACATATATTTAGTAAATAGCACCATACATATAGCAGCAGAATACCACAGATATCACTTATACACTGCTCTATACAAATACAACAAGCTTTGGAGAACTTTTGGACTTAGGTGACGTTACAAAAAAACCGGTTGGCAAGCTTAAAATTTGCACTCGCGGGCGTTCGTGACCGCGGAAAATCTCACAAAAAATACCTTGGCGACAGTTTGATCTAAATTGTGCTTTAACCATACAGGGTTACGTAACATTTCTTTAAATACGCTTTAAATTAAATGGTTGTACTTGCAGAAAAGTAACAGCAAAAAGCTATTAAGTGACAAAAAGCTTTGCTGGTAGATAAATACTTTACTCGTGTTCTTAGATAGCATAGCACCTTGTTTAAATTACTCAAATCCATTGCTCATTCAGTACTTTTATTTTTTCATTCTGAAACCTGCGCGAACTTTATCATCACCGTACCATGTTCAGTGGCGTTCGGTTGCTCATTATCACCAACATTATTTCGAGTAGTTGACACGGTCAATCGGCCATGCACACCCTGGGGTCAGAGCCCTTGGGAACCGCCTCTCAACCTCTTATGTGGTTCCTTTAATGACTATCAGATGGCAGCCGGGACCAGCACAGCCAGCAGTTCGGTTGCTAATTTGGAAAATTAACTTAAATAACAAAACTATTCAGTATTGCTTCTTATAATTGCACCCCGTAGCACAATAGCCAAAAACGGATCCCTCATTTCGTTGTTCGTCTGGTCTGTTAAGACTTTTTTTTCTCAAGAACACAGAGTTATTAAGTTGAAATTCATAATAAATACTCAAGTTTACAAAACAATCAAATCTATACGTCAACCCAATCAAAAGACATGAACGTAAATGTTGCAAATTTTCTAAAAATATTGCGATTTTATAAGGGAATCAATCAAAGCCTTGCCACTTCAAAAACAGCACATATAATTGAGGAATGTATGAATTTTTTTATATTCTACAAACAAATTAAAGAAAAGTAACTGGAGTAACATACTCCAATTTTCAAAATAGTTTTTAGTTTCTTATTCAGTGAAAGCTAATCGCGTGCACCGAGTAAGCTTAAAACTTAAAAGTTATCACGGCATTTGTCCCTGAACGGAATGTTGAATTCCAAGTAAATTAATTAACTCTGCGATGTAAGCCGACACCCTAGTGGGTGCCGCTACTGACGCTTGCCATCAGGTCAAATGAAAACGTGTGTGGTGTGGGGCACTTGAAAACCCTCCAAATCCATTTTGCGTGATAATTAATTAATATGTTTGGTTTTACTTTTTCACTTCCAATAAGAAGTTTTCAATTTGGTTGAATGGTTTTATGGTTTGGATTGGAACGGAATATATATAAGCGCGGGTTAGCTCTTAAAAGTGGCAGTGCAGTGACAAGGGCACATAGTACTCGATGGCCGAAGCAGAAAGGTTCTTGAATGGCGACCACCGACAAGCGCAGCATCGGCCCACCCACCGGCCAGATGGACATGAAGAAGGTCGCAGGCAGATGCTGTATGCAGGCCGCTTTCAACCGGTCATTCTGGAAATCCTTGGGGGAAGTCTATGACCAGCAATGGACAGCCTGCGGCTGAAATGAAATAATTATGTGTAACTGTCTCTGCGTCTGTCAGAGCCCCGATTTTCTCCGAATCTACTGGCCCAATAATGTTTAAGTTACACATTATGAATATGTATATAACATAGCATACATATATAGAAATCTGTAAAAAAAACTTACCGTAAAACACAAACATGAAGTGCCATCTAGTATTTTTAATCAGAGTTAAAAATAAGAAATACTACTTCGTAAAACAAGACCGCTGCTACTGCATGGTAGATGGCGCTGTAGTCACATGATGCTTACGCATGGACTTCAAGGCACGGACCTACTATGTGATAAACGTCAACGTCAGATATAATTAATATATTTGACATGGACAGACACAATAAATAATTTGTTTGTTTATGTTTACCAGATTCTTTACATTTTTTATTTATTGCACATACATATTGATTTGTAAAATATATAAACGTTATATATAATCAATTTCAAATTTTTATTGCTTTCTTAAATGTAGATGCATTGATGAAATCATGGTATAAAAAAATTGAAGGCAACAAAGATAACATTGGAAGGTTAGTAATAAACTATAAAATACCTAACTGTTTCTAAATAGTTCTAACACTAATTTAACATTTATATAGTATTGACTGTGTTTCAGTATAAATGGCTCCTCCTTGTCGAGTTATAAGAGAACAAAAAGAAATTCTTCTTGACTTTTTAGAAGAAAATAAAGAGCTGTGCCATGGCCCGGGAGCCGGGACTGCTTCGCCCACAAAACAGGAGGAAAATCGACGGAAATGGACAGCTGTGGCCAAAAAACTAAATAGTGTTAAATCTGGCATTTCAAAAACTCCTTACTCGTGGAAAAAGGTATCTTTCATTATTTTCTCGATAAAAATGTCATATAAGTAACGAGCTGCTCCTACCATACCATAGCCTATACCTAACATAACCTTTTCTAAATATCAGGCTACCATATGCAGAAATAATTATTCAAATCCAACTAATAGTTCTAAACTATAAGCTATCAAACAAACAGTCTTCAGCTATATTATATGAGTACTGGAAATGTTGAATAGATTATTTTGAAAATTTTCAGTATTGGATTGACTGGCGCCGCAAGTGCAGAAGCAAAGCTGCTGATGGTAGAAGATTTATATCAGTGTCCAAAGGGGGGTCAAAACGAATAATCCCACTAGATGATATGGAAATCAGGGCTTTGGAACTCAATGGAAAAGGATGTGAAACAGATACAGTAACTAAATATTTGAACTCAGGTGAAGATTCTGATTCTGAACCCTTGGAGAATGTAAAGCAGCAGATTGCTAAAGTCATAGTCAAACCATCATTAGGCAACTCTAGAATATCTACAGGTGGTTATTTATTTGTTTATACATTAAGCATTATTTACAGTAGGCCTAGAAAAGGATATCAGTTTGGCATAGAAAATTATACCAGATATGAGAGTTACTCTTAAACCTTATTTGGTATAATTTTTTATGTTGCCCACTGCACATTGTGTATAAAAACGTTGTACTGCTAGACTTTATGAAATAATTACCAACTATTATATAATATACTATATTATTCTTATTAAATTAATACAAAAAGAATTAAAGATAGTCGTATGCAGTTATGAGTGTGTTGTTAATGTATGTTCTTTTAAATTATTGAATTATTTGTTGCTGTAAACATAAACATCAGTCAATCACATTTTATAATTTTCTAGGTGACAATGCTGGACCATCAACATCACCACCACCAAAATGGGCTCTTGAGCTAGAAGAACGTAGAATAGCAGCCGAGGAACGGGTAGCTGAATCTTTGGAAACCATGGCGTCTCTGTTGAGAGCGCAAGAAGAGAGACGTAGTGTTCTTGAAGAAAGAATGGCTAATGCCCTGACAGCTATGGCTGGTACATTGCAAGATTTGAACAGTGGTGTACAAGAGGCTGTTCAGCAATTGCAGCAAATTTACCCCATACACATGAAGGGCAGGAACATTAAGGATGTGTTTCTTTGAATCTTTGTACTAACATACCTTTTGAGGTATGGAATGTTAAGAAACTAAAAAAAACTGACATTGAACTGAATAAGTAGAATATATGCTAAATAGAATTTGTAATGTATGTTAAATAATGTAATGAAAATAAGTTATATTGATTTAAGCTATCAATTTTTATTAGACTTTTAATAAATGTGCTATGGTGAAAGCTTTAAAGTTTTTATTTATTTCAATATTCATCATCATCATGAGCTAGTTACCTTTGAGTCCACAACGAAATTATACTCGATGTATGAGCCAGAAGTGACACAAAGAATCAATAAAACTATGATTTAATTATCTCTATTAAGGCACGTGCAATATGGTGCAATATGGTTTAATGAGGTACCTGAACTGGAACTGAGATGTGACAAAATGAGAAGGAAAAGAAGGTTAATTTTTTTTCAATTACTGCATATAAGATGAACCTGGAATTAAGTACCTATTATATTTTGGCTTGCAGGCATGGAGGCATTAGAGACGAGCATAAACTATTGGGAAGACGCGCTGGCAGCGTTTTCGTTGGGCGCGCGCGGCGGCGTGTCGGGGACACTAGCGCTCACGTCACCTGAAGAAGCTGAGTTTTGTCGCGAGATACAGGACCTACTGCAGAATGCCTATTTACTACAGGTAGGTATTTATTTCTCCAAATCTCAGAATGAAGAATACAAACTTGAAATCAACCTTCGAAATTTGAGCTCACAATTGGGTTAGTTTTTGTTCTGGGATTTTTTTTAGAATCAGGTGTTACTTTGCGGAAGTCAAAGATACAAGTACTTACCAAATTTGCTTCCGCCGCCAGTAAGTTTATGCAAACTACTGCCGGCCGGCGTCCACCCACTACTGTTAGTGCCAGCATTTCCCCCACCATTAGTTTGAACACACTTCCCTTGCGACAAGTGTTTCACCTGTACGCGAGGCATCTTCAGGCACCAAGGCACTAAGTTGTAAATTGTTCGACGCACAAGCGTTCGTCGCTTGTGCGTTTTGAACACACTTCCCTTGCGACAAGTGTTTCACCTGTACGCGAGGCATCTTCAGGCACCAAGGCACTAAGTTGTAAATTGTTCGACGCACAAGCGTTCGTCGCTTGTGCGTGGCGGAAGCACGCAAAGTAATTTGGTAAGTACTTACAACCGCCTTAGGTTATGTCCCTCACCGTAACTTATGTAATTGCCAGAATACAGGGGTATCTAACGCGTATAAATTGCCGCGCTATAAAAGTTCGTCCAACTGTAGATTGTGTATTAGGAACGGTGCGAGCTGCTGTTCCTGGACCAGCGGTCGGTGCTGTTCCGGTCGGAGAGCGGCGGCGCGGAGGCGGCTCCCCGCGCGGGCCGCCGCTCGCGGCTGCTGTCCACGCACACCGGCTCCGAGCACACGCGCCGGGACCACCACTCCAGTGCCGAGTCCTTCGCCTCCGCCGAGGACCAGGTTAGTGTTGGTGTTCCGATGTAGGGCTACAAATTTCTTCTATACTTTGATTAGCATTTAGCTATTGATACTAATAATAAAAATCAAATATACCTACTTCTCTTGCCGCTCTTGCTCGCCTGGGTTCCGATTGATGACGATCAAGAGGCCCCAAATATTCTCGTTTAATACCTGCAAAAAAAATGAGAGCATTATAGGATTAATAGTGTGATTTTCTGTCAGTCCGTCTGTTTTAACAATAGCTCCGAAAAAATCGAGACCCAGCGATTTCATTAATTCATTTCATTTCACTGATGCTAAAGAAATTCTAAAATAAGTCGTTTTAAATTTTTTACAGGTAGCAGATCTAAAGGAATTTGATGACTTCACAGAAATACTTCCAGAATTAGATAACTTGGAGTTATACCAAATGGCAGTTAAACAGTTGGAATCCGGTATACCTTGTAGGTAAGAAATATTTTAAAGTATCGACAACATTTCAATATCTAAGGAAGTATTTAGAATACTAGCGCTTGTTATATTGTACAACAACGCCATAAATGACAGCAAATATTCCATGTCAGCTGTTAGTCCGTCCATGAACAGCCCTTGGATTCCTTGACAGAGACAATTTTGTTCTGCAACAATTCATTCGTCTAAGAAGTTCGGATGGCAGTTAAGCAAATATTTGTTTTTGACTCCCCACTTAGTACTTGTTTAAACAGGAATACAAATATGCATCAGTACAACAACGTTTTGTACATGTATAATGTATATCTCTCATCTCCAATTCCATTCAACTAGTCTGGTGAACTACAATTCCAGAACCCTCCGCACAGAAGTGGTGCAGTGCACGTCTGACAGCGAGTTCCTGTGCAAGCTGCACTGTCTGCGGCAGGCGCTGCGGGCGCTGTTCAGAGACGGACACGTGTGGGCCTGGTTCGTGGACGCCGGCAGGCAGGTGCTCACCGACCTGCTGCTGTACGCGGACAAGGTGCGTCTTACAGGCGGCGAGCTAGTGCCGGCAGGTGCTCACCGACCTGCTGCTGTACGCGGACAAGGTGCGTCTTACAGGCGGCGAGCTAGTGCCGGCAGGTGCTCACCGACCTGCTGCTGTACGCAGACAAGGTGCGTCTTACAGGCGGCGAGCTA
This sequence comes from Apomyelois bistriatella, assembly GCA_947044815.1. Lineage (NCBI taxonomy): Eukaryota > Metazoa > Arthropoda > Insecta > Lepidoptera > Pyralidae > Apomyelois > Apomyelois bistriatella. Next base: position 4,743,114 of record OX345688.1, read on the forward strand.
GTGCCGGCAGGTGCTCGCCGACCTGCTGCTGTACGCAGACAAGGTGCGTCTTACAGGCGGCGAGCTAGTAACGGCAGGTGCTCACCGACCTGCTGCTGTACGCAGACAAGGTGCGTCTTACAGGCGGCGAGCTAGTGCCGGCAGGTGCTCGCCGACCTGCTGCTGTACGCAGACAAGGTGCGTCTTACAGGCGGCGAGCTAGTGCCGGCAGGTGCTCGCCGACCTGCTGCTGTACGCAGACAAGGTGCGTCTTACAGGCGGCGAGCTAGTGCCGGCAGGTGCTCGCCGACCTGCTGCTGTACGCAGACAAGGTGCGTCTTACAGGCGGCGAGCTAGTGCCGGCAGGTGCTCGCCGACCTGCTGCTGTACGCAGACAAGGTGCGTCTTACAGGCAGCGAGCTAGTGCCGGCAGGTGCTCACCGACCTGCTGCTGTACGCAGACAAGGTGCGTCTTACAGGCAGCGAGCTAGTGCCGGCAGGTGCTCACCGACCTGCTGCTGTACGCAGACAAGGTGCGTCTTACAGGCGGCGAGCTAGTGCCGGCAGGTGCTCGCCGACCTGCTGCTGTACGCAGACAAGGTGCGTCTTACAGGCAGCGAGCTAGTGCCGGCAGGTGCTCACCGACCTGCTGCTGTACGCAGACAAGGTGCGTCTTACAGGCGGCGAGCTAGTGCCGGCAGGTGCTCGCCGACCTGCTGCTGTACGCGGACAAGGTGCGTCTTACAGGCAGCGAGCTAGTGCCGGCAGGTGCTCACCGACCTGCTGCTGTACGCGGACAAGGTGCGTCTTACAGGCGGCGAGCTAGTGCCGTCAGGTGCTCACCGACCTGCTTCTGTACGTGGACAAGGTGCGCCTTATGCCACATTTACACTCAGCCTTGTAGGGCAGGGAATTGGGCAGCGCGCGAATGTAAATAGGTTACTCGCGTTGTCACTGCCCGTGCCGCTGCCGCTGCCCTCGATTGTCGGTTTTCGCGCGGAAGTCAAAGGACGGGCAGCGCGAGCGCGAGTGAGTGTTTACATTCAGCTTAAAACCATGCAAGATCCAGTGAGTAAGGGAGATGTCGCCTTACATCATGTATTGCGCTGTCTCGCTTACTCACTGGAACTTGCATGTGATAGTAGGCCACCAGATGAGCAGTAAAGAAGTATGAAGGCTGAGTGTGAACGCTCAATCGCGTCGTTATTGCCGCAGAAGTATTTAGGGAAATATTTCCGGCAGCGACAGGAGTAGTGGCAGGGGCTGAGTGTAAATGTGGGGTTACAGGCGGCGAGCTAGTGCCGGCAGGTGCTCCCCGACCTGCTGCTACACAACATAATAGGCTAGTTGACAAAATTTCAATAACTGCTTAATATTGTAGCTTATTAGGCATTTTATCGAAAAAAAAGGTTTATTTATTTTTAATCGAGCGTTTACATTATAAATTTCGCGTTTTAAAAAAACATTTTTCAATTTGGTTCCAAAACGCACAAGACTGTCATGGCGTCTTGAATGACGTCACGCCGTGCGAAACAAACCAAAGAGCGATCGTGTCTCCGTACGTTATAGCTAGTTTTAATCATTTAAAAATAAATTTCTCATATTATAAGTACTGTATAGTGCCCCAGTGTGATAGCACGACTATAAAAACGCCAAACAAGTTATTTATATATGTTCCAAACAATGGAGAAATACGGAAAAAGTGGCTAAAACTTGCAAGAAGAGATGATGCTCATACTTTAGAGATCATACTTTATGCTAAGAGATCCCTTCCTGGGATAAGTCCGCCATTGTCTTCTGATTTTAATAATGTTCTATTTACTATGTATTTTAAAGCAATAAAGATATTACAAACAAACAAACTTTATCAACAGGTTCAAGAATGTATTTTTGTGAAGATCATTTTGATTAAGTATTTCACACAATACAATCTATTACTTAATTCGAGCAAACTAGATGTGTTTTGTAGAATCCCTATTTTCTAAATAATAAATACATGAGTTCAGGTTAAGTTGTTTCACTTTTAGGAGTGAACGTTTCATTTTAGTTTTCTAATTAATGTTACAAACATACTCTTTTTATTATTCTAGTTGCCAAATGATATGACTAATTATATGGAGTATCATATGAAAGGAACAGTAATATAGTAAACAGTATCTTGCAAAATGTACGTCACAACATTAAGTTCTTGTGTACTGAACTGAAATATCACATAGCATTTAAGCTTATAATAAATATTTTATACTTACAAGGAAGTTTTAACATTGCGAAATTCAGATGAGCAAAAGTTACTGTTCGACGCGAAAAAAATTCTAAGCATAACGGCATCGATTCTGGGCAAATTATTACTGTCTGCTTTGCTGAATCCAGATTCCATGGTTAATTCTTTCAAATTATAATTAGCAAAAACTGTATCAACTTGATATTAGTTGTTAAAAACCAAAATTTTACCAAGAACCGGTAGTGATACTCGAAACGTCAAAGACAAGATTGGAGTTCCGCACGGCGTGACGTAACGCTTTCTGATTGGTGTTCACTGTCACGTGACTAAAGGTTTCATTTTACGAAATTTATTTTTAAAAAATATTATTAATCTTTAACGCTTTTAATAATTAAAATTGTTTGTTATTTTCTCCATAATATAATTAATCATTATAAACCCCTATCCATTATATTTATTCTTAATGGAAACAAGCCTATTCTAATAGGTTGAGAAGTTTATTTTTATGCCTGATAGATGTATTGTTTTACAGGAACCAAAGGAGTTTTTAGTAGCATATGAAGAAATGGTTTCATGGACGACAGACGACGCTAATTGGCCTACAATTGAAAAAGAGCTTTATAGCAAAGGAGTCAAGGTCAGTTATTAATTAATACTTACCTACAGTAATAGGTAACTAGTAAAATCTATTGTTGAGGCAGACGTTATTAATAATCTCAAGTATTACGTAGGTATATTTAGAAATTTTTGTATAAACTCATTATCATTATCTCAGCGTTTCTCATGTTCCATCCGAAACCGTATGGCCATGTAATCCGCTTAAATGCAATGTATTTTCTTCCTTTCATGGGAGCCTAAGAATTAAGTACTATTAAAGACTAAAAAAAGATTTCGCATTATTTTTACGACCGTCGACGTCAATCCTCTCTCTTTGGAAATGCTGTTTTTGGTAGTACAAATACTCAAAAACATATTTAGAATATAAATCTAGACGACATATTGACGTTTCCGCATTGGCGCCAAATAGTCGAGTGTAGATGTTAATGTTCGTCCAGGCGCTGACGTTCTACGACGTGGTGCTGGACTACATCCTGCTGGACGCGTTCGAGGACCTCGCCGCGCCGCCCTCGTCCGTGCTGGCCGTCGTGCGCAACCGCTGGCTCTCCGACGGGTTCAAGGAGAGCGTGAGTACACAGCACACACTGCCTATCGTCGCGTCAATCAAAGTTTAAACATCAGTTCTAGTAATACTATTCTGTAATCTTGCTTTACATTTGTCTCTCTTGGGAACTCATGCTTTACAATTTATATTTATTGGTACAACTCATTCTTTGTCAAGTTTGATAGTCTCTCCTCTTTTACTCAGCAGATATACTGTTTATTGAACATTGGAATTTTTAGAAGAACAGTAAATCGTAATGTAATAAGTAAATGTTTTTTAGTGTTGAAATAGTATGTAATGCCGAGAATATTTCGTTAAACAAACAAAAAAAAATTACTGTTATATTGAAATGAGTAACGAAAATAAAACGAGTAATTTGTTTCAACAGGCTCTCACAACAGCAGTTTGGTCTGTCATCAAAGCAAAAAGAAGATATCTTCAGTACCCCGACGGATTTATGGCACACTTCTATTCAATATCCGAACATCTTCTTCCAGTTCTAGTGTGGGGATTCCTCGGGCCTCGGGAGAGACTCCGCGACGTTTGCCAAACCTTCCAATCGGAGATAGTGGGCTTTATCACAGATCTATTTAGTTTCTCAAAGTGCCGCTACACTAACGTGGAAGATCTATCCGTAGACATAATGCAACACGCGAAATCTAGAGCTGCCAACATAACAGATAAACTATCTGAGAGAAACTAACTTATTTATACATTTAAGCTAAAGTGAACTTTACCTCGTCACAAATTATGCTGTGTTACAGTTGAAGAGCCAGATCTAAGTTTCGTAGTTGCATGTGCAATCTACAACAAACATAATATTAAACACAGCCAATGAGGTGATAAAATGGCGCACCATTAAAATAAAACATTCAATTTCTAGACTGTACGAGAAGCTCACATTCCTGAAGAGCAGTTATTTGTTATTAAGAATTAAAATAATATCGGCTTATTTGACATAGACAGACTTATTAGTCATGACTTAGTTTGTTTATTCACAAAATTTTACAAACACTTCCTTCGTCTATTTTTATTATTTCATAGATATGAGGAAGATTTGTTGTTATGTGAATGGGTAAGTATTAAGAGAAAAACCCTGTTCTATAGAAACAAATTCCGTCAAACGACATTTAATAATTACAATACACCATGCTACATACAGCCTGTAGTCAAAAACCAATTCTATTAGACACGTCTAGCAGAATGTTTTATCAACTTTGTTTACAATACGTAAAATTCAACTTTTAAGGCATTTTATAAACGTTTCACAGCTTTTAAGCAATTGCATTCCATTTGAAAACCGTAAAGGTAGGTATATTTATGTATGGACCTATTTAGATCTTATTTCCTTTCAAGGATTTATTTCCTTTTAAAAGGAATGTATTTTTTTATGATTACCGTAATTTCATCCCATTTTAAATATGATCAAGTTATTTATATTAAAAATACAAAATCATTGTATAGCCTAATTGTGTCTTTATTTTGTAAATATATTGAATTATTATTTTAGTTTGTTTTTCCTTTACAATTTTACAAAGTAAATTGCCAGTATCGGTTAACTTAGTATTAAGGTGATAAATAAAACTCGTCTCAATTAGAAAATTTAGTGTATCATCAAATTTTCACAATATAGTCTAAATTGACATAAAAACAAAGTGTAAACATGTTTTTAACAGATTCAACGATAATACTTTCCAGAAAAAAATAAGCACCAAATATAATGTAAAAATAATATACAAAAACAAAATCAGCTCGATGTATGCACAGTTTATCAAACCTAATTTGATACATTCAGCTATTTTTCTTGCGCAAAATTGAGACACTGTTTGAGGTCCAAATAATAATCACGTAACGTTTGTCTGATATATTTCATTTATAAAAGAACTTAAATTTGCTCTAGGCAGTTAGTATCCCGTGGTAAGGAAAAACTTGTAAAAAGTAAAATTTGCTCTTTGATGCAAAAAGAACAGTCTTTCAGGTCAGCATGTTATTCATTAAATAATAATGTTTTAAGACTACTTACGAAATCAAAGATATAAAGGAAGCCTGGGAATCACAACTACCATAGAAACCTACAAGTTAGTTCAATAAAATATCATAAAATTTATAACAATTATTTGGTTTAGTGCACAGCAAGTTTTACTAGTAAAAGCTTTATTCGATTAAAGAGTAGAATCTATAACAATAGTATATTATATATAATATATTTATCGGGGGCGCCCCTAGTTTTAATAAATATATTGTAATATTTAAACAATTGATTTACAGGCTTCCAGAATAAAAATAAAGCTTAACATTAAAATGAGAATCGACACAACTACTCGTCAGGACTAGACACTAATAAAGTCTGAAAATGAGTATACAAACACACAAAGAAATGCATGCATTCGTCTTAAAATAAATGGAATCACTCTATTACATTCGAAACTAGAGTCCTCAATATATACAAGAAAAGAAAGAAAACATCGGAGCATATTTTGCACTTTCCGTTTTCTGTTGTAAATTTTGTGTATATCGAATGGCTGTGCGTGCACGCAAGCACTGCCACCATCAAGTGAAGTCAGTCGAAAATGCGAGTGTAGCTTAATTCAGGTCATCCCATTTACGTATTCCAATGTATTTGGTTATAGATACGAGACAGGCCTTTGTTTAAAGTGGTAACTCATTTTATTCCAAATCTCTGATATCATTTTGAATAGATCCTAACAAAATCAATGCAGTTTTTTAGTCGTGCCGGCTAGATGGCAGTCGTTAAGCTTTAAGGTTTTTTAACAATGTGTCCCAGTAGCCCCCTCTGGTTTCGCCCCCTTGGGCAACTGGCTTTTTTTGTAAAACTGGCCCAGTGGCTCTCTCGGCCCGAGCGGCAACTGGGATTTTTTTTTCTAAACGTCCCAGCCGAGACGCTGCCGTAAAATGCTACTAGAACCGACAAATTATAAAGCATGTGTTTAGATCTTATACTGTGGCTAGGACTCTACGAAGACTCAACTAATGAATACAGTGCCACTTTGTTTTGCATGTTAAATATATTGCTTGACGTGGAATACTTATGTTTTTCAGTTTTAATTATGATATTACTTGTGCGCCAGCGCATCTGTTGCTGCCCGATCGATATTGATTTTAGAAAGAACTTGTTTATACGGCCTGTTAGACACAATTTATTTTCATTACAGTATCCCTAGTATGAGATTTTATAAACGGATTATAAGGATTTTCTTAGTTGCCGTACTATCCGCCAGGGGCGCTGTACAGGTTTGTCATACAAAATCGCTAACGCAGTCGGTGGCGTCTGCGTTTATAAAATCTCTTACTAGGGGCACTTATCTGCATTTGTCAAAAATAAAAAATCGTCATACAGGTTATTTGACCTCTTTTGTAAAAGGGACGATTTGTAGAAGTGCACCCGCTATTTGGAGGTGAAGCCATTGCCGGGAGATCAACAGTTAAAATAAAGACTATTCATATGTGTGCATTAAAAGTATACCCATAAAAACCCAGTTTTAATGATTAAAACATTCGTTAACAAAATGAGGTACGCTAAACCCACTACAAAAATAAATATTTTGGTGCTCTTAATACTTTTAAATTTCACTTAGTGTGTGTGAAGTCGTGCAATACAAGCACAGCGGACGGTATAAACTGTACATCGAGATAGCGTCTCACGGTTTCCTTTATCGATGCAATAAAGACATCTGAGGCGTCCGCAGCTGCTTATCTAGCTGCTAGAAAATGTCGCAGGTTCGCTCGATGCGTGCAATATCAAGTGACGGTACCTATAACCCTATTTGTAGGCGTGCCAATTGAGATGCGAGCGAACGCGCGTGTAGTGTGTGTAGGGGTTTACTCTGGCTCGGGCGAGTCGGGAACGTCGTCAGCGATGGTGGTGCTGGCAGCGGCGCGGACTTTCTTCAGGTAGGATGCGCTGTCGAACTCCAAGCAGCTCTGTTGACGATAATCAATTTTATGCACATCATAACGCTAAAGGGATATCCCAAGTTTTAGTGCATATGCTGTTAGTCACGGAATGCAATCAAGCAGGGTTAAGAATGTGAAATAAGGTTAGTAGATGAGTGAAAGGCGGAAACATTTTGAAACTTTTATATTTGAAAATCAGAAATTGACAATGATAAATTGAAATAACACTGTTAATTTTGTACCTATTCAAACAAAAAATAACAATATAACAAAACAATAACATATTCGAATGTCAATATAAAAATTTAGGAGTATCCTTTCAGGACACAGCCCATCACTTACTACCTGTAGCGAACCCCTCTCGAATAACCATTCTGTCCAAGCAGCATGAACAAACATTATAAATTTAAATTGCATAACCATAATAAAAACGTCATAAACATAGAATTCTAAACCGTAAATAGCTGCGTAAAAGATTTAATCAATAATCAACATCACATATAATTATTCCTAAAAAAATATTTCACGAGGTCAATATTAAATTGAACCTATTTCTCATCACCAGTTAATCAATTTAATATTATTAAACTAATCGAAATAACATTTGACGATATTAGTCAGATGTATTTGAATTTTAAACAACTAATAGTAATAATACTGAAATATTTGTACAAACTAAGCATTCACTGTCATCAAATCGGACACAAAAGTAATTATTATCGTAATTTAGTCTAAATATTAACACAATAGTACCACTTAATAGTACTTAGTTATATAATAACGAAGTTCTATTAACTATTAGTATCAAAAATAGTAATCAGTCTTATTATATGAGATCAGAATCAAGAATTTTACTGTTCAAAAAATAGGTAAGCAGATTAGTGGAAAAACTAGGAACCAATAAGACTAGAGTGATTTTGAAGTCATATTTACAATGACAACATAAATACACCAAACAGAAACACCAGTTTCCAATCCACACCAATTAGTAAGAAATAGCAAAAGCTTCAGCGTCGACTGCGGCGAAACTCTCGGGTGCAATTAGGAATGCGAAAGTTGATCTCGATTCATCGGTAAGAACCGGAGAACTTGTCGCGGGGCGAGAGGTTCGCCGCTCGGGATGTGCGGGACAGCGGGGGCGGGAGGGCGTGGTGGCGGGTGCGGGGCAGGGCGGGGCGGGGCGAGGCGGGGGCGGGACGGGCTCAGGCGTCGGCGTGTCCGCGCCCGCGCGCCGGCTGCGGAACAAAGCGGGTGGTCAGCGCGCCGCTCGCCGCGGCCGCGCCCGCGCTCAGTAGAAGTTGCGGCACAGCAGCGCCGCCAGGTAGTTGGGGTGGTGCAGCGGCGGCCACACGCGCAGCGCGCAGGCGCGGGGCGGGGCGTGGGCGGGTGCGGGTGCGGGGGCGGGGGCGCGGCGGCGAGCCGGCGTTACCTTGCGCGCCAGCTCCGGCGGGAACGACGCCAGCCCGGCCGGCGGCAGCTTGCTCAGCGGCGAGTCCGCGTACTGCACCAGCGTCTCGTACGAGTACGTCTGCCGCGCGCCGCGACCGCCTGCCGACACACGGACACTAATCAATAACCACCGACTAAAGCAGGCGGAAAAGTGCACGCTCAAGGCGGAAAATTATAAAACGCTCGCTGAAAACGCCACGGTGACAGTAAAAATTACATGGTATTTCTTTCATAAAGAATCTACAAATAAAGGATATTGAAAATAAACATAAGGAAAATACGTATTTTCAGCCAACATTTTCTCAAAAAAGATGTGCAAACAAAGCTATTTGCAGTTCATGGAAAAAAAAGCCCGTTAACACCCAAGTACAGGTCGCGTCATTTAAAAAGAACGCTGGAGAGAGTGAGAGGAGGGAATAAACTGGCGCAACGCGGCAAGCAAACGTCGACTACAAACCAATCGCGGTCGCCAGGCGATACGACTACCACCAAATAGATCGATATATCGCCAACGCGCAGCTTAAGGTGTACACTAGCGCCACCATCATTTAAAAAACATTATTCAGTGAAAACACAAGTTATAAAAAATCCGTGATATGTAATTAAGGTTCTGGATCTAAAGTTTATTAAATAATTAAATGATAGTTCCCTATAATTACAAATTGCAATATTGCTTAAAACGGCCACTTACACACATTAGCAGTTTTGCAATTTATAACTATAGGGAACTATAATTTAATATGATTAAAATTAACTTCAGATTCAGAACCTTCATTACATAGCAGGGATTTTTGGTAACTTGTGTTTTCAGTGTTATGATTTTTAAATAATTGTGGCGCTAGTGTTTACCGAGGTATCGTCTTAACCACCAGCGTTCATCTTACATGACGCGATCTGTAAACATTACTTAATCCTAACAGTATCTAACAATAACTAAAAATCACATTAAGACGAACAAAATAAGAACTTATGTAATATTATAGCAACGTTTACTCCTTTTTACAAAATCTTGTAAGCTGATGCTGCTTTTCAGCGGTTTAAAACACGTGCATTAAGATTAATACTGAAAGTTAGTTCACATAAAATAACTCGGCATCGGCAGAGTTAATAATTTAGTAACTATTTAGTTTTATTTTATGCATTAAGCGATAAATCAGCACAAGCAACAAATTAAGTCCATATTACTTGACTGACTTCTGCATTTCGGATGAAATATTATTATGGAAGTAATATACAAAGTACGAGAGTAAAATACATAATTTATATATGTATATATATATATTATATTTATATATGTGACACAGATAATGGCGTAAGATTTAATGATATTAGCTTGAACAAAACATGATTAGCTACATAAACGAATTGACATATAAAATCAGCGAATACCCATGACTTTATTAACTGGCTACTAGATGTATGAGACCTTATCATTAAAATTTATATCGAACTAAAAGGTTGAGTTAAAATATACGATTATTTCGTAAAAAGAAATACAAAGCAACATCATATTTTTTACACTTTATACTTACAAAAATTAATACTTAAGTTAGTCATGAATTAGTCCAATCGTTAAGAAATTGTATTAGACACGATTTTATCTTACATACTTTAGTCACTGGTACATGTATAACCAATATAATAAGTCAATGTTATAAGGTTTAAAATGAAATACAATTGCCTGCTACATACATATCAATGCTCGTGGCCATACAAACGAGGACATTGAAAAATCTGCCAACCCAAAATGAAATTGAACAGCTTTTCACGATTGTTGTTTACTTTGGTACTCCTATAATGTAAATAGTCGACTCCTTCTATAAAGTTTGTAAAGTAAAAGCCTGCTTTCCATAATGCTTCCGCGTGTCCAGGTGACCGCGCACGATAGTGATAACTGCTGTAGTAGATGTGTGACAATAATTATAATGTATAATCATCAGATCTTACCTTGATTCTTGTCAGTACTGGTGGCTCGCGAGAAGCGCGGGCGGCGCGGCGTGGCGTCCCCGTCCGCTGCCACACACACACACCCGCACGTTACACACACACACACCCCACACCACGGTCATCGCCCTCATACAGAAGCAACGTGGCTATGTATTAGATTCACTTTTTTTAATTATATACCTCTAGGAAACCTCTACAAAGGAAGTTTATGGGGTAGTATAATAGCCGAGGCTTCTATCCCTCCCAAGATGTTTCCAGATTGAACCAGAAAGGTTGTACTTTTGATTTATTTTTCTTCAAGATACCACACAATCTGAACACAACTTCTTTACTCAAACTTGAATATAATGTCTTTTATTATTAGGTCGGCGATGTTGTGTTGAATTGTTGTAGTTATAATAAACTCCGTATCAATGAGAACAGTTCTATGAAATTTATCCTTATCCCCGCGCCTTTCGGCCGTTAAGAATTTGCGGTTATCGCTTTCATCTATAACATTAGTAATACATTTTGTAGTAATTTTAGATTTATGATTTACTTTCCAAGAGCTTGAACAATAATTTGATCAATTTAAATACACATAAATAATGAGTTGCTTCTGAATGATAAGGCTATCTTCGAATGGATATTTATAATGTCTTATGGCAGTATGTCGTGAATTACTAATGGGTGGTGTTATTTATGAAAATGCACCATGTTAAAATTTGGAAAATATGCTGCCACGACCGTGGTTTGAAGTGGAAATAGTACCTAGTTCCCGGAAAACAAAATGAAATAAATAAGTACATAAATATTAATTTACATTTGATAAGAGATGGATTTTCAACACTAGTGATTTAGGTAACACAAATGATCGAATGTTTATGTTCATGAAAATGTCAATACTATTTTTATGTTTTTTATACTTATTCATACTTTAATATAAAATTTACCATGCTTCAGTCAGTCGTGAGATTGGAATGTTGAAAAATAAAAAACTTAAATAAATACTGCACACTTTATAATAAGCAATGCTTATTTTTTCATGCTTAGACTGCCTAACTTAATAACTACTGTTCATGCCATTCAAAGGAATCACTTTATGTAGTGTACTCTAACGTTCGTTAGTAGTCACTGCCCTCAACCATTAACTTGCGAAAGCTTTTGGCTTCTTCAACATGCATATTGTAGCAAACTATCTTAAATGGAAGAAAAAACTTGTGTTGGGCAGTTTATTTACGACGACTTTTTAGGGCAGTGTAGGCCAATCACACCTCACTATATAGGGCTTATCTATCGCCAGATAAAAAAAATTAGAACATCTTTTATTTAATAAAATGTGTTTTTGTAATTACTCTGATAATGACACTAATTCAAATGCCCAAAAAAAAATACGAAATTTAATTTTTAAAAACTAACTAAATAACCTTTTTAGATACATAATCTAAAATTATTTCAGGGCTAATCTATGTTATTTGCCAGTAAAATTTCTAGTTCTCTACCCTAAAGTTGGATAGAAGAAATCGCATTAGCGATAAGTAGGGCCTTGTACATTATTAATTTATTTAAAACATTATTGAGCCAAGAGCTACAATAGGTAAACTTAACGCTATAAGCATTATCTGCCATTCAACCTTTTATTTCCGATCCTGTCACACTAGAATGACGTGTTTCGCACTTTGAACGGCGCAATCGCAGACACAGTTGTGTATGTATAGGGTGCGTTACCGGCGTTGTCGTCGCTGCGCAGGAACACGTCGTCATCGTGGTGGTCGTGGTGGTCGTGGTCGGCCTGCAGCAGCAGCGCGGCGCCGGGCCGCTGCGACAGCGTGAAGAAGTCCCCCGAGCCCGCGCCCAGCGCCTCCAGCGCGCCCGCGCTCTCGAAGTACTCGTCCAGCACCAGCTTGGCCGTCTGCGGGACACCGCGACAAATACATGAAGCGCATTTTTTTTTGGCCGTGGCGTTAATCCACGAAATGGCAAACGAACTTATAGCTTATTTTTGTCAGTATTAAGTTTCTTTTGAATGTTCTTCTATTTCTTCATTTTGGTCATGTCACAGAGTCATGTCAAGTCATATACTTATAGTCAAGTAAGAGGGCTTAGTGAAGCGGTGGAAGAATTTCACTTAGCATTATCTTGGAGATTTAGGTGACAAGGATTAAAGTCACTTTGACGACATTGTCCCACTTTCCAACACTCACGCTTGTTCACGAACACTTAACGAATAATAATCCACCATTATGAACAAATGCACGAACAAAAATTTTTGGAAAATAAATACACAGCACAATGTATCTTCCCGCCAAAACTCCAAATACGCATTTTGGACGACGCTTTTATATAAAGCATACTAGCTTTCACCCACGTCCGCATGAATTTCTCGAAATAGTGATTTTTCCCGGGATTTTATTAAAACGCATGCCTCGCCAAGCTTTTCATAAAATTCTCACAAAATTCTATAGAATCATCAAAACATAGATTACTTAGTTTTCTAGAAATGGCAAACCTACACAGATACACTTTGATCAAAGAGATATGCTACTATTTGAAGTTTTATAATAAAAAAAAACTAGTACTTACCTTGACAAGATCCAGATTATTTCCCGTGATCTTAATGGAATGTTGCCCAAAAGTCACAGTGTACTTGTACTCTCCAAGTGCGGCGTCGTTCGTAGAAAAACTATGAAGAAGAGCTCTATTATTGTGCGGTGACTTCTGTGGAGAACAAAATTTTTAATGGTTTTTATTACGCAATCATATAGTAATGTGTAAGTTTCAAGAATAATAGTCTAAAAGTTAGAAAATCAAAATTTATACTCTCTCATCTCATTATGACTACAGTTGGTGACGTGAGCAAGCAGCGAGTACCTCTCTGGGAGTTTTTAAGAAAGTAAAATGTCATTTTGTCTACACTATATTTAATTTCCAAAATTTACGTTTTTTCGTGTATTTGTGTAAAATACTGGTGGATAGATTTAATGTGACTTTAATCTTTGTCACTAAAATAAGATAATGCCAAGTCAAATTTCTCCACCGCTTAACTTCGGATTCTAACTTAGACTTTACTAGGACTGAAGAATCCCAACTAATATTATAAATGTGAAAGTGAGTTTGTATATTTGTTTGTTACCTCTTCACGCCCTATCTGCTGAACCAATCTTACTGAAATTTCGTATTTACACATTGTTAGAAGTATTGAGAAGGACATAGGGTACCTTTCATCCCGGGAAAAAGCACTGTTCCCGAGGGAAATTCATGCGGGCGAAAGCTAGTCACTACATAGTATAAAACAAAGTCGCTTTTTCTGTCGCTTTATCCCTTTGTATGCTTAAATCTTTAAAACTACATAACGGATTTTGATGCGGTTTTTTTAAATAGATAGAGTGATTCAAGAGTACGGTTTTATGCCCATGTGAAGCCGGGGCGGGTCGCTAGTTAAAAATAAATTGAAGAAAGACCTTAAAGGACTCGTTGCCAAGGCGGTAAAGTTTATTAAATAAGTATAACCTCCCTGCCGCGCGGCGAGTCGTCGCTGCCGTTGGAGTCGAGCGAGGCGCGCGACGCCCGCAGCGCGCCGTCCGAGCCCTCGAGCCGCACGGGCGACGCGTTGCGACGGATCGTGTCGCCGATCAAATGCTTAGCGTGGCTGGGAAACACACATACATACATGAGGGAATGAGATCTCCCCATTTCTGATTCGGTCTTCGCACTTTTATTTGTTGTGTCTTCTATTTATAAAGATAGATAGATATACTCTTTATTGTACCATTAACAAACAAATTATTCATGTTGATACAAATATAAACAATGTGTACAAAGGCGGACTTATTGCTAATGCAATTTCTTTAAAGACTGCTTATCGGCAGTCTGTAGCTTATACAAATTAACAATGTGTATTTATCTGCTGTTGGTTAAGTTCACATCTTTTACTTTTACCTTTTGCAATCACTTGAACCTTTTTTAAGCATACAGGCATACGGCCCACCTGATGGGAAGCGGTGACCGTAGCCTATGGACGCCTGAAACACCAGGGGTGACAAGTGCGCGTTGCCGACCATATGGCGGCACAGGTTATTATAATCTACCTCTATAATCTATTGTGAAGAACAAAAGGATCATGATTTAGGCGTTTTAATGGTCGACACTGTCAGACCTAGCGATAACAACCAACTGATTAACGTGTCTCATCAATAATAGTTGCAAACAATCTAAGGCCAAGCTTGGAAGCTCGCCATTGTTTAACTCGGATGATTAGTACAAGATACGCTATATAAATTAAGGAAATATTATATAATTTAAATAGTATTTGTATATTTTGTGTTTTCGAACTTTGAATAAGTTAACAGTACTCAGTACTTCGCGGAAAACCAACGAACCAATCGCGTGCGCCGGACGACACCCGCCCGCACCGCGCTTACCACATACAGCGTTAAATCGCCTACTGCGCAGCTCAACAGCAAGCGTTTTATTTTTACATAACGCGACCTATACCTACTTCCATCATCCAAAAATACCTAGTACTATTATTACCTAAACTTCAATAATTTTCGTAAGATGTAATTTGTTTACTCACTTGACATTCTCTTCATTGGGTCCAGTAATTTGGACGAGCCTCTCCTTGGCCCCCGGACTCACTGGAATGTTTAAATTTATTAACGCAACAATAATTCTAATTTCGTCACATTTTAGTAAGTTAGTAAATTCATGAAGCTCAAAGCTGAATGCAGTTGTATGCGTGTGTTATGTCGATATATCATTAACAAGGTTACAATACAACCATTCCCGTCACTCCAAAACGATATATTTTATTAGTATCTAGCAAAACCGAAAGTTAAGGATGGATATAATAAAAATGTATCAGCACAGAGTTACTGCCCATAGAGTGTAAAGTCATATATATGACTTCCAATCCATAGTGGGCAGCGTGAGCATTCATAAGAATGATATTATGCCTTATTTATACATAGCTATTTACCAAATATATTTATTTTTGTACAGGCATGAAATGTCATAATAACTCTTTCTCAGGAATGTATTAATTAGAAACTTGTCAGTCATAAATGAATACGAAGATTGTGTCGTAATTAGGTGAATAGGATATATTAACATGGTCAATAGTAATGAGAAGAACCGCCACACCATGCGAAAGCGCCATTGGCCGGCACCGTGCGTTCGTACCTCGCTGAAACGATATAATCGTGTCACTTAGCTCTTCGATCATGTGCACCCTCCTGCCCTTGATACCCATCACTGCAACACCACAAGACAACTTCAGACTGGCCGCCACACACCATACTCAACGGCATACGGCTCCGATCGCGTCACCGCATCAGCATTAAATATCATTTAATAATTCTTTTAATAACATCAATTACTATGTTAGACAAATATTTGCATTAATATTACCAACAATTTATCTCAAAGCGTACTTATCTGACAAACATTGTATACAATTTACATTTATCTCTCGTTATCAACATGCATCTTTATAAATAACTAAGTACACGATTTTAAATCTGAAGTCAGAGAACAGAAAAGCAGATCTATCGAAATTATCATGCTCCCCTGGTAAACTAAAAACATGCGCAGAATCGGCCCCCGTAATAAACGGGATATGTTACCTTTTCCGGAATCAGCGTTCCTGATGACGACCTCGTCCTTGGAGTAGTTCTTGCCCGGGATCTTGGTGGGCTTGGGGAACTTGCCCGAGGGCTTGATGACCTCTCCGGGGGCGAGCATGCTGGGCGGCTCGGCGGGCGCAGCCAGCGTGGGGGACGCCGCGCCGCCCGCGCCCGCGCCCTCCATCGTCGGCACCAGCAGCGGCTGCCACCACAACAACCATCACCATATGATCCATGAGGAGCTTACTAACTGCTAGGCTTACTAGCCTAGTAAGTAGTAAGAAAATGAGGAATTTTTACCATGGTTTACCATGGTAAACCATTGTAAAAAGCCAGACCTGATTAAAACTGTCAAATGGTCAATTATAAAATTGCAGGTATGACAACACACTGACTGACAACTAGTGCTCATTTTACTAAACCCTCATTGTGACAACAAGTGGAGAACAGATTATCACTACATCACTACATAGTATAAAACAAAGTCGCTTTCTCTGTCCCTATGTCCCTTTGTATGCTTAAATCTTTAAAACTACGCAAAGGATTTTGATGCGGTTTTTTTAATAGATTGATGAATTGATTTAATGATTGAGAATGATTCAAGAGAAAGGTTTTTATGCCCATGCGAAGCCGGGGCGAGTCGCTAGTTTAAAATAAGAAAACAACAATAAACATCGTATTTTGTTTTTTTCCTACTGTAGCTACTTATAAGTATATACCTCTCAGATCTCGGATCAATTTTTAAAGATATAAATTAAAATGACAAAAATTTTACTTCTCAAACCATATATGATCCATGTCTAGGTATCCCTGAAATTTTATCACCATCCTGGCCATGTACAAGAATAAATAATTTTATTTAAAATAAAAGTCTGATAATGTACCACAGTGTAATTCAATTGACATCCTGGGAACAGCTCCAAATCCTTCAGCTACTACAGGCAACAATAGACCCATAATATTAAGACAGATCGCTGTTTCTTGGGTACTGCGATGTATATATATACTAGCTGTTCCCCGCGGCTTCGCCCCGCGTGGGACTCGGTTATATCACGCCCAAAAGTAGCCTATGTTTGACCTCAGGTCGTTAACTACATCCCTGCCAAATTTCATCACAATCGGTCCAGCAGTTTAGCCGTGAAGAGGTGACAGACAGACAGACTTTCGCATTTATAATATTAGTATGGATTGACTTAAGAAAACAGAAAACATATGTCAAAAATTACCTCTGCATGTGTGCCACGGTGCTTATAATACTGACTCATGTAGTCGGAGCCTTGCCAAAGTTTGGCGCGCAGCTCAATTAACTCGAGAAGATGAAGACGTGTCTTTTTGTCTAGGCGCTCATCTTGAGAACCATTGCGGAATACAACAAAATATCTGTAAATAGCAAAATTGAGCATATTTTTATTTTTCCTTTAAAATAAAAATATTTAATATAACAATAAGTGCTTTTTACACTATGGACAGAACACTAATTGTTACAAACAACACCTTTTCTCATATTCATCAAATTTATACTAACTTGGGGATCAAAAATTAGACCAAGATCAGTGAAAACTTTTCAGTTTTGACATTATTTCATGCATACATATCAAATTCATTAATAATAATGGTTACAAACCTGTCTAGAAAGTCTTTGTAAAGAGATTCGAGCTGAGCGCCATATAGCTTGAGGTTAGAATACATAGTGGCTACATTGCTCTGAAGCGCACGGTCATAATTCCCCTGCATCATTTGATAAGCCACCGCTTCTGTCAAAACTATCAGATCATCGACTGAAAAAGAAAACATGACTCATTCACAATATGAGAATTTATGTTACATTTTTTAAATGAAATTTCATATTAATGCATTTAAATGATATTGTATATTTGTCATTCTTGGAACAAATAATTTTGTAGTAGTTTCAATTTGTTTTCTTTAGCTCTGTACTAAGACAAGGTGCACAGAAGTAATAGGTAACAATTTTATGTACCAAAATCTATGTGATGGGCATTCCAGTAAGAATCTTACCAGAATTTATTTTGACGTCCAGCACGGAGTTGCGGTTGTGTGCGGAACTAGTTGTTGATTTAAGGGGTCTGGGAACCTCCAGTTTTTTAACCGTGCGGGTCATTTTCGTAAGGGTCGACATGGTGCTGTAGAAATAAAAAATTACACACGTTAAATGAGCATCCACTAGACATCCCTAAATTAGCCGCGAACACACGCATCGTGGAATTCTGTGGTAATCACAATTTATTCTGATGAGTAACCTTGTCATTCTCAGAGAAACATAAAACAAAGAGAACTATCGGGAAACTCACTCATCCATGGCGGACAGCGCTTCAATACAGCGAATGAACACTAGAACCACTAATTAAGCAAATCGTTTGAAAAGTGAAAGTGATGACAATGATACTAGCGAATAAATTCGGAACAAATCCAATACGTGTTCATTACTCGTAATATTGTTTTCTCGTGTAATAAAAACGGATTAGCTGAAAAAATTTTGACTTATAACAGATTGAATATTTTGCTAGATGAAAACATTTGGACAAAACAATTGAAAACCGTAGAACACAATGAAATAAGAAATAAACAAGATAACTCACCTGGCTACGCCATTAAATTCGCAATAAAAATAAAATTTTGACAGGGCAGTGCTTGAACATCGATACGGAATATACAGATTAATTGATTCTTGATTTATTCATAAATATTTTCGTCATTAGTTTTTGTTTGTTTGAAAAATAATAAAAATCAGTCTTATTTTCAAAAATTTCGAATTCAGTCTGTATATATATTTTCAAAATTAAAATTGTTGTAATCGAAACATTCGATTCGTAACTAAACAATGAAGGCGCTGTTCACAACACTAGAAAAAAAAAAACAGAGACTACCACAGAATACCTACTTTTGATTTAGTTTTGATTCTTTTGATTGAATTTCTGACTGCCAATGTCGTTCAATGTCGTTCGCCCGATCGACCCCGAACAATAAGAGAATGTTGTCAGTTTGACAGTTGACAGTTCGGAAATGTCAATGCAGTGTCATTTCAGATGTGAGCAGAGTTGGTCGTGTTTTTGTTTTATTTATAAAAATTAACTTTTACCTAATGTAAAGTATGTGAATTTTAATTTGTTAAAGTTAATTAATTGTCCTATATGTACTCATAATATGATAATAAGTTTGAAGTGATTGTGTTCAAATGAAGAGACTAAACTTATGATTTAGAATAGCGTAGGTGAGTACTGAATAAATGAAAACTATATGATAAAGAGATTAAGCTGAATCTACGGGCGAAAGTTTGTGTTTTATTAATTTATATGAATATTTTCTTGTACACAGGTAAATTGTTTTACAATTTTGTAAAGTAGCTTTGTTTGTTTATTTATTTGTTATCGTAGTAGTTATTTGTTGTTGTATACTGAAATCTGATCATCAAACTTTTGTTTCTTTTTTACTAGGTATAATAAATAAATAAATTTATATAGTAAAATGTTATTCTGTACAGAGTTAAAGATCTCTCTAAATAATAAAACTATTTAATTTGATGTTTTACTCATTTGTCATATCATTGTATGAATATACCTATTAAATTCAGAATGATAACTACTATTATATATACTTAATTAGCGACCCGCCCCGGCTTCGCATGGGCATAAAAACCTTCCTCTTGAATCACTATCAAAACAAATCAACTTACACTCGACATAGGGACAGAGAAAACAACTTTATTTTATACTATGTACTGATAGTGAAGTGAAGTGACAGTGATAGTGATGATAAGCTATTTATTTTGATTGCAAATTACAGTACAGTCAATAAGTTAATAAATAATGCCATCTTTAGGAACTAATTTAACTTGAAGGTTAACATAAATATTACTGATGTAGGTTTTAGATCAACTCTTTCCTAAGAAAAACTAGAGAATGAATTATATTTTTCGAGTGACTTTGACTCATGTTTATTTTACTATTAAGTACTTAGAACTAACATAAATATAACTAAAATAATGATTTACAAATTGCACAGTCCCGCCAAAGTGTCACACTGCGGTAACATACCCAGAAGGCTGGCAGCATTGCCGAATTGTATGGCAATACTAAACCTCTGTGCCAGGTAGGTTCCAGCCTTCTGGTCACGAGATAACTTAGGTATTTGCTAATTCATATTTACGCAGCAGGTTTAAAGCAAAAGTATAATAAATAATTACAATCTGCTTAACATAAAAATATTATTCTTTGCAGATACCATCATGGCTAAATATTATTGTACCTTGTTAATGTACCGCGTGGTGCTGCCAGCGGGCCTTCTGCTCAGTAAGTATTATCTTTTACAATTAGTTTTTATTTAATCAAGTTACAGATCCTATCGCAGGGCAAAAGTATCCTCTGTTTGTTTTAGATTAAAATCTCAAGCCTCTAGCTTTTACTATGTTAGTACTATTATTTATTCTGTGCTATTACGGTTCACGAGATACAACCCACTGACAGACAAAAATCAGGCCATGTATAAGGTATATCTTATAAAAGAATCTTGTTTTATGGCAACAAGCGACATTTTTGTGATTTCGGTGATGCAATCAACCGAAGCCGGCCGGCGATTGCGCCGGGCTACGATATACGTGGGGCGTCGCTACAAGGCTCTAGAAGTGGCAGGTCATGCCGCGCTGCTTATATCATTTATTTAATTCCTGCTACGTCTGTATCGACACTACCAAAATAGAGATTACGTCATTATCGCGCCGATTAAGACTGCTAAGATTTTTTGTAACGGCCATGTTAATAGCCATTGCGTGCTTGGTCTACAGCAATAGACATTTTTCGTAAATTTATTTTTATGGAACCCGGCCGGTATAAAGTTTGAGGATCAAAGTCAATGACAAACGAATGTTTAAAGAAATAGATAAAAGTTTAAATCTCAGCCTTTGTTTATTGTCCGGTTACACGGTCATAAGTACTTAGTGCTTCGATGCACATTATAGTCTTCTTCGTCCAAGCGTGTTTCCCGGAGCACGTTATAGTATTACCTTTATTATAATAAAAAAAGCAAACCAAGGACACCCCGCCTCTATTGGCCGAACACAATAAAAAAGTAAAGACAATGGGGTTTACCCCTGAATTGGTTTTTAATAGGGAGATATGGCGCAAGGAGAAACGGATAAGCCGAACGGTTTTCGGCCAAGTGTAAAATGTGAAAAGAACACACTTCTTTTTCCGTACGAGTCTTAAGTAAAAGTAATATAATAACGGAGGTCCTAATTTACTTTTATCCACGTCTTTTACCTCTGTCTCTGTAATATCCACGAACAATAGCATTGTCAAGGAGGGTTGACTCCGAAAAGCGACCGTTCATAAAAGTAATGCCAAATGGAAAACAACAAGACATCGTGTTAGCAGACCGAAGCTAAGTATGGCTAGCTAAGACTTCCGGCGCAACCGGGATTACATTAGCGAAGAAATACGGAGAGTCGACTCTCCATTGTCATGGAAAATGTCTAGCGTTGTCGATGAGATGATAATTGCATAAGATGGGGAGATAAGATTCCCACAAGACTTTTTATAAACACCCCCCCACTCTGCGACTGACATTCGAGGGCTATCCTAAGGAATCGTAAATCTACTTACTTGTATTTTTAACCATTTTGTGTCAAACTAAGTGCAAGCAAGAAGATGGAGACGCAGCAAGCATAAAGAAGTCGTGAGTCTGACCGCCCACACATCGTCGCAATGCAGGAAAGGAGTAATGTACCTATCCTCCTGCTGGGCGCGCCGGTTGATTGTGGGTGCGTCCACGTGATTCGTACTATGACCCGATGACCGACTTGCCATGGCCTTGCCTACGGCCCTTTCATTGCGTTATAGTTTTAAATTTGCATGCCATTTCAACACGCGATCCAGTTCTACTACTTTCTCCAGAGAGAGTGATCCTCATAACTTAGGGGACCATCAAATTCCAGAGTTGTTTTCTAGCAAGATTTTTGTCGAGCTTGGTTTACTGTGCCGCTATAGAGCTGTGTCTTCATAAAGCCCCCTTTGGTGGACGGAGTGTTAGTGACCATCAAAAGCTTCCCATTACATTATAAGATTTGGCATCAACTTAATGTCCGGCCGCCTGTCTGACGTCAACCGTCTACGAGAATACTATTGCTGGAACAATCTGCAATATTTTAGAAATAGGTACAAAAGTAACTGAGCTTTCGGATAATGCATAAGTCGGCTTTTACAACGGGTAGTGATGAAGCGGATAGACAGATACTTCAAAAAAAAAAACAGTTACTACAACTCTACGGGCTTTTAACTGCAAAATATACTAATCTATCTATACTAATATAATAAAGCTGGATAGTTTGTATGTAAAGAATGCTTATAACTAGAACTACTACTGTTCGGATTAAAAAATACTCCATTTTATATCTGATTCTTGGGGAAGGTTATTGAGAAACAAAACAAAGCCAGTCTTGAGGCTAAGCGTGATGAGCTGAGAGTCCGTGCACCTGCTGCCATTTATACTATACCATTTATACTATACATATATAGAATAAGTTATTAATAAGGATCCTTCATCCAACATCCATTGTGTCCTATCCTCACATGGCGACCTTGCAAGATCCAGTGAGTAAGCGAGACAGCGCGATACATCATGTATTGCGATGTCCCGCTTACTCACTGGATCTTGCATGGTTTTTAGAGATGATAGTAAGGGACCAGGAGTGTCATATGTACTATGAGTCACGAAAAACCAGGGAGTTGAATGAATTTCGGTCGTGTCGTACTACCAGTTATATATGTCGCATTAAAATCATTCGAAAACGAATGAAAATCTTTCGACTCACTGATTTAGAGTACATACTTACATACATATCATCGCGCCTGTCTCCCGTAGGGGTAGGCAGAGACGAGATTTCCATTGGCTACGATCCTTACATACCTCTCTCGCCTCCTCCACACTCATCACTCTCGTCATACACGCTCGCCGATTTCGGGTACTCCTAATGTCTCCCTTTTTCAAAAGGTCTGCGATTTGGTCGCAGTATGTTTTACGAGGCCGAACCTGACCACCGCTCCCAGCCAACTCTGCTTTGTATATACTTTTCGTCAGTCTCCTTTCAGCCATCCTTTACATGTCCGAACCATCTCAACATCCCTTTTTCTATCTTTGACACTACATCCTGATTTACACCGCATCTTTTTCTAATCTCACAATTTCTTATTTTATCGCTCAAGCATAAACCACACATACTCCTTAAAGCATTATTTTATTTTATACTTCTTAAAGCTCTCATTTCAACCGCATTCACTCTACTTTCATTATTTTTTTGCCATACCCAACTTTCACTACCATACATAAGGGTCGGTATTAACACTGCCCTATGAACAGCGAGACGTGCTTTTTTGGACACAACTCTACTGCTCATAAAGGAATGTAATGCCCCATTTACCTGATTACCAGCAGCCACTCTTTTTTCAATATCACTCTCATGCTTGCCATTTCTAATAAACTTACAACCCAGATATACAAATTCATTCACTTGTTCAACACTGTCTCCATTTATACATAACATACTGTTCTACTTTCATCCTTTTCAAACACCATTATTTTCGTCTTACTGACATTTATTTTCATACCCTTACTTACTAGCGCTACATTCATTATTGTTATCATCTTCTGTATGTTTTCCTCCGATTGAGCAAGTAGCACTGATTTAGAGTATTGTCATACTTTTCAAAAATAGCACTCCAGTGTCAACTTATTCAGATTTTTATGTCTATAAATAAAAAATAATGTAATATCATAGATCCATCTTTTAATGTAAAATCCATCTTTAATTTACTAAATTTTCTCAAAATTATTATTAGATCTTGTTCAGTTTGCTTTTTACCTCGAAGATAATTATTTAGTTTGAAATCAGAGCTATGCTCGTAAAGGACACACGTCCTGACCCCGTTTTTGGCATTGCTCATAAATCCGACAATTTGGGACACAGCCCATCCCTCTGTTTACACCAGTTAGCGAGTTATAGACTGATTTCTACGGTTCTACGTACCATAAAAGCCTTCAATAAAGTGCGAAATTATCATTATTGTGATAAAGCGACTAATGATTAAATTGATAAATCCATCCAAATTTCGCTCAAATTGTAACCAAATCGCCATAATTGGAAATAACAAGCAAAAGATCCAAAGCAAATAAATAAAAATTAAAATCCTTGTTAAATTATAAAGAATAATTTAACAAGGATTTTAATTTTTTTTTCTCTATAAAATAAAATCGTAAAAACGTTAATAAAATATATTAAAATAATGTCTTGCAAGAACCCCTCATGTAAGGGTGTTAAAAGGCTTCCTCCAGTCCTTATTTTTAAATGTCATGTATTTATGTAATTTAAAAAGATCTGAACGTTACCCATATAACCTGATAAACGTGATCTTGGTTTTCGGTTCAAGGTTATTTACTTTTTGATTCGTGAATGACCAACACTGTTATTAATTCAATCATAAAGTTCTCCAAAATAGTTGGCAGTGTCAGGTTTTAGTGTTTTCTTTTGAACATTTAAAAAGATATAAACTGTACACCCAATATTTACATATTTACTTACCTATGTACAGAAATAACTTGCATCAGGCAAATAATTTCCTGTATAGTGCAGAATATTTGGAACGATGTGAAAGAGTATATTGCAGACTGGCGTGAGGCTCCGATGTTTGCCCACCTAATGGACCACACCCCACCCACAAGCGCCATTAATTAAGCTGCCCGGCATGTCCACTCTGCTACTGAAACCGTGGTTATCCGTACTTCTTTTTTATTGAGTAGTTGGCCGCACTACTCAAAGATTATGTCTGCAATATGTACTGCACCGAAGTTGACCATTTTTGCACCTACATCATTTATTACTGTTATCGTAGCTTGGTGTTTCTTATACTTTATCAATCAGTGGAATGCCCATTAAGCACCGCGTTTCAGAGCGTTTGCTACGCAAACCTCGAGTCTGGACAGATATATAGATAAAAAAATTATTTGCTCTCTGCAGCAACAACAATATATATATATAATACACTAGCTGTTCCCTCGCTTTCACTCGCCCTGGGTGTGTATGTACTATAGCCTATAACCTTCCCCAAGAATCAAGCTATCATATGCAGAAAGAATTTTTCAAATCCGACCAGTAGTTCCCAAGTTATAAGCGTACAAACAAACAAACTTTTCAGCTTTATAACATTATTAGTATAGATTGACTTTATATTAAAACAATAGATATCCACTTTCTTATATCTATCGGAGGTACAATAAAGACATTTTTATTTTGCATCTTGGTAACTGTGCCACAGTAATACTGGACTGTTGAGCTTCAGCCAATGACTATATCTGTGCATCATAGTTTGCCCATCCATATCTAGTTATACTGCGGTCAGTAAAGGGAGTCAGATTAGAGATAAATATGCAAATCATTTTTTTTTTCTCTTCTATTTCGCACTCTTGCGCGCCGTTTTGCGGTGTTGTGTCCATTTACTTTGCAGTGAGAAGTCATATATACCCATAGTTTTTTGAGTTTATTCAGGTCCATTATCTAAAAGGCGTTCTGAACAGCAGAGAAGTTTGATTATGTTCCTAGATGTTATAAAAGCGATGCCTCAGACAGCAGTATATATATCACTGTTGCGTAAAATATCTCCTGCTGAGATTTTTGTGGCTTTATTTAGAACGGCTAAGTCGGCCATTCATGAGGACGTTCGACTATAAACTACGAAAGCAAGATATCCCCTAGTTTTTTGTGTTTACTGATCGTACACCTATGAGGATATTGCGAACACTCCCAGATGTTCGCGATGTAATCGCACATCACACGCACGCCACCTTTGTCACCGCCCGTCGAGCGATACATATATACAACCATCTGCTTAATTACACATAAATATACCACTCAGTTATATTAAAAAAAGCTAAATCTATTCCGCGAAACAATAGTCGACGTCCAAGCAGTACAAGAGGCGTGGGTTTCCTTTTAATTAAATGGAAAACACTCATGACATTCGTATAAATCTGCCTCTAATCACATGACTTTCATTATTTTACCAAAGCAATCCTAATTTGTTTAGTTTTGGTTTATCTGATAATGTAACTAATTACATTGTATACTCAGCGTGTCGTATATTCGCACGAGTGGTATTTATGAGTAGGGAAACATTTATTTATAAACCCCGGGAATTATATATGTTAACGGAGTAGGTAGGTACTTCTGGGATTTATCCCCAAATAAAAACATTTTACTGACCTCCATACTTCATATAAATATGCAACCCAATGAAATACTTTAATTACTGTTTTGTTTCGCAGTTAACTTCAAGTTTGCTGTTTATCGAGCATTGGTGTCGATGATGTCATTTTAGGGTTATCGTGCTTTAGTTTTTATTTCTCACGGCTAATTTGACTACTGTAAAGTATTATAATAACTAAATAATAGACTTCCTATACCGACTGACTGAGTCAAGCTACAATCGGATTCGGCACCAAGGGTTATACCAGTAGCCTGGAAATAATTATACTTTAAATTAAAAGTTTAAAACATTTGGTGAAAAAATAATATAATACTTGTATGGGATAGTGTTACATAGTCTGAGATAAATTTAATTGGAGTAAGTATCTGGCCGGAAAAATCATTTAATCATCAATATTAAGTACACTTTACCTTTGAGTGCAATATTTGGCAGGTCGACTTATAAAGGCGCGAGAGTAGCATCGCCTTATCAGTCGACTGAGTCACAAGGTCACATTACTCAGTTCAACTGGTTAACTGACTACTGGCAACCTACATTGGGTATCTCGTAAACATATCAAATTAGAACTTATTATTTGACTCCTGACACCATCGGCGGCTGCTGCCTTGATTTTTACTTGTTTTTTATTTGTTCAACCAACTTTCTATACTACGAACACTTTATGTTCTGCATGTTCCCGCTTTGCATCACGCACAGACGCCCTCCTAACTTAAAAAATATTGATTACAATAAATTATTTTTGACGTGACAACGTCTTATAATTCGATGGAGCCGGCTGCACGCACGAAAAAACATGACGCAATGCGGCGTTACCTCGCACTGAGGCGTTCCATTTCTTATGACGTTGTCACGTTCAACTATCGTCAGTAAACCGACTTTACAGACAACCGATTTTTTCTATTATATTTCTCTAAATGCCGAAGCAGCTGTGAGCTGGTTGTCCATTTTTCTAAAATTATTGATCACTGTAGTGTTCCATGCGAGTTAGTGTTTTGAAGAAAAGTTTATTATTTTTAGCTCTCGTGTATTTGTGTCAGTATTAATACACGTAGTAATTGGGCTTCAGATTTTTTGCTTGCCTCTTTCTTCAGTTATAATGATTTTGTTATAACCAAAACCAGTAATTTTGCTTCGTGGTAATAACATAAATCCATACTAATATTATAAATGCGAAAGTCTGTCTGTCTGTCTGTCACCTCTTCACGGCTAAACTGCTGGACCAATTGTGATGAAATTTGGTAGGGATGTAGTTAATGACCTGAGGTCAAACATAAGCTACTTTTGGGCGCGATATAACCGAGTCCCACGCGGGGCGAAGCCGCGGGAAACAGCTAGTTAACAATATTTTATGTATTCTAATTAGTATTTTTTTCTGATTCTTGTTTCTGCTTTTTTGCACGGTGCTGTTCATTTTCCTATTCAAAAATAGATTTTAATTCTCATGCTATTCATAGAAAGCATATTTTGTTAAAAAGAAGATTGATGTGGTCCTTGTCTTATCATAGCAAGTTCAAATGGATCGTTTCGTCTTGAGCATAATGGTAAACGAATTCTCATGTTTACGTTTACCTTATTGTTCAAACGCATTATTACCGTACTTGAGACGCCTGCTGGCCTTCACATCCACTAGTATTCAATATCATAACAAATGATACTTGCTGTGTATTATGATCTTCTCAATTAATAAATATACTTATACCAAACTGAATTGTTTAAAAGGTGACTTAATCGACAGGTTCAGATCAATACGTTTGTTTGTTTGTTTGTTTGTTTGTTTGTTTGTTTGTTTGTTTGTTTGTTTGTTTGTTTGTTTGTTTGTTTGTTTGTTTGTTTGTTTGTTTGTTTGTTTGTTTGTTTGTTTGTTTGTTTGTTTGTTTGTTTGTTTGTTTGTTTGTTTGTTTGTTTGTTTGTTTGTTTGTTTGTTTGTTTGTTTGTTTGTTTGTTTGTTTGTTTGTTTGTTTGTTTGTTTGTTTGTTTGTTTGTTTGTTTGTTTGTTTCTAATAACTTTATTGTACTAAACAAAAGTAAGTACCTACAAAAGCATAAAAATAAAACGTTGTTGTGCTGCACAACTATATTTTGTACATTAAAGTTTAAATAAATAGATAAAATAGTAGTGATATAATATGTTGAAAAATAGACTTCTCATAGAAACTAGGATCTGGGTTGGCTATGAACATAATTCTCTACTAACCAAATAGGTATACTTTCAAACGTAAGATTCTTTCAGAAAGCTGTTGAAATTAGTACCGACTTATCTATTTCTTGGTTTTCATAATAGCTCAGCCGCCTACACAATGTTCGCGAGAGTTTATTGTATTTAAATAATGTTTAGAAAATATACCTAGTGTCAGTTTTGTAGAGATTTTATTATTAAATGTATACATTATCATGCTATTTTTTCACAAATAATAACCGTGTCTGGATACTCTAGGTTCGACAGGGTCTAGATAATGCATCTGCTAGAACCTCGAGATCTTTTCGAATATGTTGTAAGAAGAGTTTATTTTACATATAATTATTAAATTGAAGCGGATGTTTATATCTGTCAAAATAGGAGTTTTTTTAGTACTTAAATCATATGTCTTATGTATCAGTCATACATATGGAAGAGATCCCTCATAGGTTGGGGTTATCCTGTGCTCATAGGCAAAGAATAAGATTTATAATTTAGGCCACGATTTCATAATTCTACCTATGTTATTCTATGCTCATAGGGGTAAGTCCGCCATTGAACATTTGTTTTTATTATACAATATTAGTTACAATTAAAACAAAATATATATTATTAATCAAAAATGCCGCTCCTGATTGTAGCTTCAAACTATACTTGCAGCATTAGTTTTACAATGAATTCCACTGTAAATGTTTTGTTTGTGAACACTTTTTTATAATTAAATAAGTACTTGTTTTGTCTGTCCTTGATGAAAAATTTCGGTATAGCTAAACCTTATAATTTGATATATGTTAATAATATATTTTTAAAACGTAGAAGAGTTCGTTTCATTTATCTGTAGTTTGAATAGATTAATGTACATGCGAAAACATACTAACTAAAGCTGCTTAATTATGATAATTTTATGAAGTAACTAATATAACACTACCGATAGCAATCAAATAACATAAAGGATAAATGTGATAAAAAGTTTATATTTAATTACTACAGTCGGATATTCCTCAGAGTATAAACAATGCCAGCCATTATCTTTGCACATGCAACCCGAACTAATGGGAATGTTACACTGATACCTATATACAAACAGTGCAATACTTGATTTGACGTCACATCACCCTCGTATGTAGTTTGTAAGGTCTAGTTATACCTCTATTATCACATCGTCGTCGGTTGTGTTGTGAATCATTGCATTTGTTGTCTACACATTGTCTGATCTTGCTTGAGATTGACACATTTTAATTGTTTTTTTGTGGTGACTCAACCCATATTTATTTTCGTCGATCTAAGGTATTTTATAATATAACAGCTGTGATCGCGATTTTGTTGTGCCTTCTACCTTCCCTAAATTCCCCAAATAATATAGAAATACAAAAAAAATTTTTTAATGGATTCCTTAATAAATTATTTTACCCCGGTCCAGAGTTGGATTCCAACAAACTTTTCTGTTTTGTTATATTAGATTTTCGTATACATATACATTTAAATAGAAGTATAAATAAATAATTATCCGTTATTTTAAGTTATGAAGTAATTACGTTAATTAATACTTTGTATGTCATTCATTTACGTTCATGTCAATAAGTACGTGTATGTATGTCACTCACATACCTAAACTGTGGTCATGGTTTCTTGGAAAAATTTCAATGAGGATTTTTATGTCTCATATTCTCAAATATCAAAGTATTTAATCATCTGTTTTTATAACATGAAAGTATTTTTTGAAGTCGTTTCAGCATAAAAATGAGTCTTTATGAGTCGGGCTGGTATGGCAGGACGCGGGTAAAATGGGGCGCGCTATAAAACGAAGTGGAACCAAATCTAAATGTTACTCTGACATTTGGGTTCGCCAAAGCTGAATTCGGTTTTCTCTTTGTTGAGTACTTTTGTTGGTACAAATTTTGGGTTTAACCAAAACTAGCAACGAAATAAACACACACTTTCTAAGCTATTTTACCCTGAGATCATTTAAAAATTATGATGCGCGAAAAAAATTTCTATATACATACAAATAAAAAAAATGTGAGTACTTATTTATTTTGAAATGTACTAAGAAAACCGTTTATTTTAATAACGAAAACCATAACTTTATATCCTTCAGAGTTTGAGTTTATATTGATGTCCAATATAATCTATCAATGGATCATTCAAATAATACATAGAGTAGTTTATAATATATGCATATTACCGGTCAAAACCATAAACCTTCCCCGCATTCACGTAGAAATAGTAGACTGAGCTTTGCTCTACATTTTTTGGGTACCATACCAAAGGCCCACATAACACATGAAATTGTTTTTTTTTTTTTTCACATTTTAGGAATTTATTTCTGTTGCCTCTGTAACAGCAACCAAATAATAATGACTTCATTGTTATTTATCTGGCGATCACTAAATATACCGTAGCCTCAAATTAAAAGCCCGAAAGCATTTTTCAGAAAAACATGGACAAGGGTGCGGGCAGGGTCGATTGGTCTTGCAAACCACCCAATATGAATGGACGACGTGGCAGAACACCCCCTAAATAAACGAAACCCTATCATTGGCCAACGCCTGTGATTTATTATGTCTGTGACTTTTCTTCAATGCCGTCGTTTCGTCGTTTTCATGAAAACATACATAAGTAGGTACTTTTTGCAGTGGTATATATAAGAGCTAGCAATATACTTACTTGTAACTTTATTTCCATTTGAGTGGAAAAACTCTGTATTACTCGTATTATAGTGAAGAATTGTTACATGACTTCAATGCTGACTACTACTTAGATAGCGCCAATTTTAGGAATATTCCTACGGCCTACGGGAATTTCTAGACTTGTGGGAATTCACTTTAATTATATTTATTATTGTAGTCCTTAAAGAAACCACGTCAGAGGCCGACAGGCAGGCGGTATGGAAAAACTCTGACACCAGGGTGTGCATGGCCGGTTGATCGTGTCACCTACACGAAAAGATGATGTCTTTAATTATAGGAACAATTAAAAAAAACTCTTTAAATAGCGGGTTATTCACCATACCAAGAAATAAGTACCCAGCAAATGCACTATTAAATTATTTTTTCAAACATATTAATATAAAGCCAATGAAAATACTAAAGTCTTTTAGTATTGTGTCGTGGTACGGAACCCTCAGAATGCGAGTTCGAGTCGCACTTGGCCGATTTATTTTATGACCGGCTGCCCGAAACCCTCCATGATCTCTTTGTTGTTGCTCCCTTAGTCATCTTTTACGACATTCACTGGAAAAGAGAGACTGGACTATATAAGGTGAATTTAAATATTTTAAGGGCAGATTCGGACCACTAAACTGAACAACTTTCCTAAATAAACTTATGTCAAAATACGAAAAAAATTTTTCGACCTTGATTTGATTTCGCAGTTGATTTGTGTCCACCTTGTATATAAAGCAGTAATCTCATGTAATATTTAATTTTATCTTCCATGCTGGTCTGGGAGAAGAAGAAAAACAAAGAATGTACCAGCTGCTTCTCTTCCCGCGCAAGCCGTAAAAGTCGTCTGAGGGTATCGCCGAATGGGGAAATCAAATCATGACATAGGCGATGCGGCTAGCAACCCATCACTATTGATTTCCTGTTTCAACTACCATTATGCTAAACGTGCCCTAAGGTCTTATGGTCCTAGGCTCTGTCTACCCCGTATGGGATAAAGACGTGATTATATGTATGTACGTATATTTATTTTTAGTCGCTTAGTATTATATTGAACTAAAACTAATTTGTTTTATTATTTTAGGTATAGCACTGCGACCATTCGGACTGTCAGTCATATACCTTCTGCTGTATCTGATAACGCCACTCACAAACGTATCTGTCTGCACGAAAGCTAACGGTAAGGTAGTTTTAGTTTTACCATTAGCATATAATATTGTGAACTTTACACCGTAGTTCGACCACAGAACCGATCAAAGTACCAAAGGCCCTAGGTACAAACTTTTGGCATCATATTTTTATAGAAAGTAGGATAATGTGATATAGTCTCTCTATCTCTATCTCCGCCTATATCACAAGCTTTTAAAATTGTTACTTTTTACGTATCTCAAATGGCAAGAATGGAACCCTAATAAAATCATCAAATCTTCTTGTGTCTTTCTGTTTGTCTAACTTCTTTTTTTTCTGAGTAACGCATGTACGTATCAAGTTACGCATTTGGCTGATTTGTTTTATATTATCCGAATTTAATATTTCCAGTACATACATATATTAATTTGACATACTTATCATTATAGAATATCCCTACCCTTATCACTAGAGACATTTTACAATCTATGCCTAAGTTCAAATGCCACTTCTCTGGAACTCATGTATAAATTTAGCAACTATTATATGCATTTGTCGAAAATAAATCTATATTTTATCAATGGGAACTTAACTAACTAGACCTTTCGTGAAATAAAGCTAATCTATTTCGATACTATCTGTTGCCTGGGGCTACGGTCCCGTGGGAATTTTGCGATAAAATATAGTCTAGATGTTGTTCCAATCTACATTCCAAATTTCAGCCAATTTGGTTAAGCCACATCTATACAAACTTTCGCGTTTATAATATTAGTAGAGACCGTTGCTACCGAGCGAGAAAATAGATTTTAGATTCAGTTATACTTAGATATACGGTCTAAAATCTATTTTCGTTGAATTAATGTGAATGCTGTGTTGCACCAGGCAAAAATATCTTGTGTTTGTACGGCAATTGTGTGAGCTATATTGAGGCCGTCGAATGTAAAGCTTATCACGGTTCGCTTAACTGTTTACGTGTGTGTGATTGAAGTATGTGGGTTAGTAAAATATACACAGCTTGCGATGTTTTCACTGCAATAATTACAGAAGTTGGTTTTATAATTTTTTTATCCAAAATAATATTTTGGCCCAAAATACAAACACCTATTTTTATTCGCTTGCTGCGTAGGACTAACATGACTGACCAAAGGGTCAGTGGTGGTGGGTTTTAATTTAAATTGGTTCAACCCCCCTATTCTTTAGAAATTAACAAACGTTTGTAAAGTCAGTTTCAACTAAATTATATTATTTTGGCACTTTCTCTTTAATCGAAATTTACCGTGATAAAAGAGCCAAAACACATTTTAGTTCAAACTAGCTTAACAAACTTTTCTTAGATTTTGTATAAGGAGGTTAGAAACCTCAGACACCAGGGTGTGCAGGGTGACCTTGTAATCCACACGACATGAATGAATTCCAAGAAAAACAGTGGAGGGATTTGTGGTTTTTTTTACACAGAAATTCTTATTTTTTTACCATCAATTGACATATAAATAATGTAAATCATTTCCGTGATACAAAAGACGTAAAGGTAGTGGTCTCAGCTATTGCCTCTAGATGGCAGCGGGGAACAATTGAATTTCCATGGTTGTTTCAGGTTCCTGCAGACGGTTACTGCTGTTGAATATAGTGGTGTCTGTGTTGCTGTTACTCGTACATGGAGCATGGCACGCAACTCTCTCCGCGTTCCCGCCCTACGGCTCGTTGCTAGATACCTACCCTATTGTACAACGGATCGGTCACAACCTCGGGCTCGTCAGCTACGCAAGAATAGACGCACCCATGGCCGTACATTACCTAGCACCAGAGGTACGATCACATTGTTTTTATGCAACTATGACGTTGCCAACCTAGTTGTATGAACAAAATATTAAACGTTTTGATTTATTTAACGCAAG
Organism: Apomyelois bistriatella; assembly: GCA_947044815.1. Taxonomy (NCBI): domain Eukaryota; kingdom Metazoa; phylum Arthropoda; class Insecta; order Lepidoptera; family Pyralidae; genus Apomyelois; species Apomyelois bistriatella. Next base: position 4,777,520 of record OX345688.1, read on the forward strand.
AAACAAAAAGGGGAGGTTTTTGTCCAGCAGTGGGACCTAAATTGCTAGTGCAAAAAAAAACACTAAAACTGTCTACGTAGGATGGGGCGCAGGTGCAAGTATAGTATAACAAAAGGCTTGTCTTATAAAATAGTAACCACGGCATAAGGTACTTACTACATTAATCGATCGAGAAAAAAATTAGCTATTGATGAAATTATCTTTACTTCTTTGCTTATTTAATTTTTCTCAACGATGGTTTTTGGTACAGTTATAAATGTGTTTTCAAAAATTTTGTTTCACTCTATCAGGTAAGCCATTGGCCTGTTTGCCTATCTAATAATCCAATAAAATCATAAAATATATTTTAGATATTTTAGTGCGAAGTCGGCATCTTGTGTTGCATTCGGTATAAAAAAGAGGTCGAGATTTTCGAGGTATTTCGTGTTTTTCTCACTTAATTTGTGTAATTTTATATTTTTCCAGCTAATAATGTTACTGACGTCAGTACTAGTATATGTAGTGGTACAGAAACTGGCAGTTCCACCTAGGTCAGAAAAAGAAACGAAAGAGTCGAAGCACCAACGATATCCTACGCTTACAAGTGCTGGTGAGTTACACAACCAACTATTATAATATACTACCACAGATCATAGAATGCTAAACTAACTAACTAATAATGATTATCTTTCTCCCATATACGAGGTCTTGATATTCAACTTCATTTATTTGTTTTTGTTATTTTGTCTACTTTAATCTACTTACCAGACATTCGAACTTATCGTATTCTAATATATCGTAGTAGATTCGGAGAAAATCGAAAATCAGACAGACACACAAGCGATCATAGAAGGGATCCGATTCTCCATTCATACTATGGAACCCAAAAACGGAAATACATCCTAATGTATTTCCGTTTTTGGGTTCCATAAATAATTTGGGTCTAATAAATAAATACACAATATCAAACATTTAGGTCAATTTGGTTCACAATATTATTTTCAAGCGAAAAAATTTAAGACTTCGAATTTGACAAAACGTTGATGTTTCAGGGAAGTACATTTGCCTGTTTCTGATAATGTTCTCCGGTATAATGCGGCCGAGCATCACCTCCGGGATCTACTTCGTGGTGTTCATGGGCGCGGCGACGGCGTGGTCGCTGGGCCAGCCGCTGACGCGCGGCTTCGCGGTGGTTGGCCGCTGTCTCATGGCCATCATGGCCGTGCAGATACTGGTGCTGCTCGTCTACCAGTGCTCGTGGCTTATTGAGATCTACCCGCCTCAAATGGATATGGCCAGGTTGGTGCTTTTCTTTTAATTGGTCAGTTTTATTGATTCATGAAATATAAATGTTTTATTAGTTTATCTCAGGTAAAGACTCGCTTTGTCGCTGTGCCAACTTAGTAAGATACTTGATAAAAGGCAAAGAAAATAAATACCTTTTTTTTTAAATAAATATATAGGGACAAATCACACAGATTGAGTTAGCCCCAAAGTAAGTTCGAGACTTGTGTTATGGGATACTAACTCAACGATACTATATTTTATAACAAATACATATATAGATAAACATCCAAGACCCAATCAGAAAAAGATCATTTTTCATCTTGACCTGACCGGGGATCGAACCCGGGATCTCCTGAGTAGCGGTCAGGTTAACCATTACGCCACGGAGGTCGTTATAATAGAACAAACTTGCGAACTATGTTTTAACTGGTTTAACTCCCTCACTGAGAAAGATAAAGAGTATACATAAGTTCTGGCTAATAAGTAATGCACATCCAGTCTGAGAGATAGTAGTATAGTTTCGGATACTTAGGGATTTGTAGAGCGTCATCTTTTTCAACCGTGGCTCAGTTGCCTGACGAGGCAATGTGTAAACTATATTCAAATGTCAGTTCAGTGACAAGAAGGCGTTCTACGAAACCAAAGTTAGCCGATTTTGTCTTTAATTTAATAGTCGATGAGCATTTTGTATTGCTCAGTTCTATAGTGTTTTTGAACGTAGATGTTCACGACATGTCAGTTTGTAATAACTTATTTACCTACTCCGCTGGCTCAGCGACCCGAAGTGGATTTAAGCCTCCGAAACGAGAAAGCGCCACAGTTTTTAATTCTGCACGATGGTTCGCCAGTTTACAGCGCCCATCTCACACAGGTCAGCCTGCACAGCATCGCTCCAGCGATATCAGGGGCGGCCGATTGGCCGTCTTCCTGATATCTCTTCCAGATAGGCTGCTTTGACGCAACGATCCTCTCCCATTCTTTCCAGGTGTTCAAGCCAGCGCAGTAATAAAGAATTGTTTGTAATAAAGATTATTTTATTTCATGTTTCAGATACTTTGGGCTAACAAAATTGGTCGTTATCAACATGACTAATATGGACCATTTCTCATACGTAGTGACGGAAGACGAAAAGTGGGCTACTCTCGCCAGTCCCCTCGTTATACTCTTCACATATTTTGTTCTAGCCATAGAAACCCGGGAACTTTTTAAACCAAAGGTGTGTAAAACTTCATAGTTTACTGCATTGTTAGATAAGATTGACATGTTTTCCTTGACTAACCCGTTGATTGCTTCTTAAACTAAGTTTCGATTGGGAGTTTGCTGCATTTCTTGGTTAATGCTCAGAACTGCATTCTTAGCCGATATTATAATGCTGCAGCCCTTTCTTTTACTTGCGAACTTGCGAATTATTTGTAAGTGATGGTTGATAATTTAAACATGCTTTATGACTACAAGGAGGCCGCGCCCATAGCGCATTGAATTCCAGTGTTACTCGTTTAGTCAACCACCTCTTACACATAGTTACTGAACATTTTTACCTCTTATGCTATCACGGGGATGTTAGCCGAAAAGGAAACTCGCGCTGACTGGTTTAGAGGCGGGCAAGCAGAACGGCTCCCTTCGCGGTGTCTCCTTCCAGCAAGGCAGCTTCCGCGCCAACCGCGAAAAATGGATGAAAGCCACTAAGAAGATCCGAGTAAGCTGCATCTCACGCAAACACATTTTTGTACATAGATCTGATACACACTGTGAATACAGAAGATGTAGTTCTGTTTTTTATTCAGTTTTTGTAGCTCGTATCTTGTTGTTTCGGTAGGATCATACTTTTTTCTTTAGATGGAGCTATCAACGTGTTTTGAAGATACTGTAGAGTATTTATTTACTTGATTTTTTTTTTAAATTTTATATAATTATTGTTATTTTGATGTCTTTTGTAAGTAGTTTTATTCGTAGATTTGTTTTTACGTTATTTAGACATATTTGTTACTTACTTTGTGACTTGACAATGTTAACAGCATGGTGGTAGATAAATAGTTTGATAATTTTGTATCATTGCACTTTTCCATGATTATGTACCCGTTCCATAAATCCTCTCATCCTCAAAATATAACATTTCTTTTCTAGGTTGGGTATACTTACTTATTTGATTCCATTCGACATTCAAAAATGTTTCTTTATGTTTGCAACCTGCTTTCATTCTTTTATAGGTTGCATATAAGTACATAAATTCAAAAGCACTCAGCGGGAACGCCAGTGAGACTACTCCTGTAGGTATTTCATTTTTTTATTGCTTATGGTGTCGGTGTTGGGCATTGGGACACTTAAATATTTGATGGCAAACTTATACCTTATAGTAATGACCGATAAGTACCTACACTTTTTTAAATTAGCAGAAATATGTTGCTTTCAAATGTTTATTTTGTTGCTTTCTGGAATGTTTGGCCACATCTTCTATCAGAAATGTTTTATGGTGACTTGACACAGGGACAAGGTCTATGTAAATGTATATAAAACTGGTATTGCATGAGTATAACTTCATACTTGGTGATAAATACACATAACTGTAGTCATATGCATAAATAGGCGAAATCTTTGCAATGTGCTTTAGAATTATAATATGGTCGACGAGATTTTGCTATAGAATATTGCTTATGAGACTTCATTACTTGATACACGGTAGGTGGTACTGTTGTAAGATTTCTGAAGGTAAACAATATTACAAATAATAAAATATTATTAAGAATTAATACCTGACGCTCAACTTTGTATGTTACTTCCAACATAAGTCATGACTGTCGTATTTATCACCTGGTGATGTCTGTAATTTGTATTCGTACCGTATTTGTGTCCATATATGCTACGTTGTTGTAGCATGAATGCTGTGTGCACACTAATTGATTGCTAGCTATAGGTGTTTTAATTAAGTACATGTTTTTTTATATATTTAAAAGTATTGAAAATTTACTTAAATGCCCTCCATTGGTACGTGCATACAAATGTCACATACAAGTATCAATAGATTTGCTATTATGTCTGGATACTACGAGTTAACTGGTTAAGCAATCTTTATGGTGTGACTTAGGAGAATCTAAATGATAATCCAGGTTCGAGAAAACGCTTAGAAACATGTAAATACGTAGATGTATAGAAGTTTGTAGCCGATATTTAAAGCATAGTGTACGTGTTAAGTTCACAAAATTAGATTTAATAGTCTTAGTTTTATTAGTCTTCCATGCTGGTCTGGGAGAAAAAGAAAAACATAGAATGTACCAGCTGCTTCTCTTCCCGCGCATGCCGTAAAAGTTGTCTGAGGGAATCGCCGAATGGGGAAATCATGACATAGGCGATGCGGCTAGCAACCCATCACTATTGATTTCCTGTTTCAACTACCATTATGCTAAACGTGGCCTAAGAGACCTCTTATGGGTCTAGGTTCTGTCTACCCCGTATGGGATAAAGACGTGATTATATGTATGTATGTATGTATGTAGTTTTATTTATAAAGTCAATTAATTTTCAATGGTAAATGCATGTATCTTAATGAAGGACGGCGCACTTCTTATTATTTTGTATCTCTTAGAATCCACATTTTTTACTCAACGAGTGTAATTACAATGTTTCTGAAAATAATTGAGTCTTGATTTTGATGAGGAAGAACCAGCTAAACGAATATTAAAACTTCATATTTTGATCCATATTTCTATCTATACCCATACGAACTTACAGAAAAACAATAATTAACACCTCAGAGCCCAAGTCAGCCGGCTGCGGCGTAACTTTATGGTTTGGTTCTATTGATTCCTCGGTTAGCTGAAGGATTAATCGTCATGAACATTACTAAAGATGTCTATTATGGTGGTCTAGCTGATGAACCGCACTCAGAGCAGTCCTGGTAAACACTGGTCGAGCGTGCGACAACAGTTTCAAACGCGGCCGCTGCGCCAGGACTCCACCGGCTCCGTCGTTGTTTTGGGAGAAGGTAAGTTTCAATATAGTTATTATGTGACATGTGATCATGATGATATAATTGTGGTCTTGCTGATGAAAAGTAAGGTTTTCTAATCGGCCCATTCTTCTTAACGAATAGGCCGATTATAATGCACCTAAGCGCCACGGTGCCGGAGACAGACACACTGATACTAAAAACTTAGAACACGCCTTTTTGTCAGGGGTCAAAATCCATTATACATCCAAACCTCATCCTTAAAAACAGAGTTAGGTATGTTAGCTTTTTACTAATTGTGCTAATGATTTATGAATTTCAGAGTCATTGATGGACGTGGAGGATTCAACTCTAATGGATGACATCATAGCTGCCGTTATCGACTTTTTTCAAGTTCTAGTCAGGTACTTAATGATTGATTTATTCTTTTTCATATACCTAACTTTGTAATATTTTTTTTTAAAAAGGATTTCCCTTTAAAACTAACATACAATGTTAGTAAACTTTCTAACCCTTTCTTGCACAAGTTAGAGCCTATTTCCCGAGCACATGTGTATAAAATGTAATATCGTGAAGATTAGAATGATATTTTTGATGAAAAACATCATTATGTAAATTCAGTCTATATGGCAATTAATCCATGAGCTTGTTCATTTTAGTTTCGAATTGGTTTTAAAACAAGCGTTTTTTCAGATCGTCGTACATAGCGACGACGATCACAATGATGGCGTGGAGCATAATGTTTCATTCCTGGTTGACGTTCGTGTTACTTATGTGGGCCAACATCGTGTGGTTGCGCCAGAACCAACGCTCCTTCATGCTCAAGACCAGTCCAGTGCTCGTCTTGTACGCAATATGTTTGCTGGTCATACAGTACATCTACGGCATGGATCTCACGGAAGTAGAACTACCATCCAATATAACGGTTTGTATAATGCTGCTGTTAGGTAAGACTAACACCCGTATTCTTAAACATTACCTTATAGGTGGCCTCCATTCAACCTCTTTGCAAGACGCCTCAAGGAAGTCCTCCAACTTTCCTTCAAAATGCTATTCTTAATTGTTTCCTTGAGGACACTCCAGTCACATTATTTATTCTAATGCATCAAACTAACCGTTTAAAATTTTCGGAATTCAGAATAATAATAGTTCATTATCACAATTTTTAAAGAGAGGTCTTATTTCGTTTCCTATATTTCTGTCTAAAACCATCCTCAAAGCGTCCTTAAGGTACCTCACGACCAACCTAATATTTAAGCTCCTTTATTCTGACTTGACTTAATTCAATCCTGACTAGTCAAAGTGTAGTAAGTAATGCGATATTGTTTTAGGAGATAAACCTCCGCCAATTCGGCGTGAGTCGCCCGGACGGCGAGCCATGCGTGCCTCTATTGATAAAGTCGGTATTCACGTGCATGTTCTGGGTGACTCTGCGCCAGAGGATCCAGGACATCCGCTCGCGACGGCAATCCGCCGTCATCTCGGACATGGCCGCACCTTTGCAGCTGTCTGTATCTGCTGCGGCCAGTGGTAAATATAAAATAATAAATATATATAATAATAGACAAAAAAATATACAAATTACACAGATTGAGCTAGCCCCAAAGTCGGTGCGATATTGTCATATGGGATAATAAATCATTGATACTATATTTAATAATAAATACATTATAAACGCCCTTAGAAGCAACGTACAAGAGTACATTATACAAATAAACATCCAAGACCTAGATCAATCAGAAAAATATGTATTTTCACCCCTGTTCCTCCATTGTGGTAATCTGTACCTGGTACCGAATATTTTTTTTTAAATGAAGTATTAGGAAAAAAATATTGAGCAGATTTTGATCAAAGAAATGTTAGTTTTACCTGACAAGATTCTGTAATGATCTTATATATTCACTATGTACTATCCCCCTCTCACCTTGACCATGATGATGTTAAAATTCGAACGCCGCTAATATGCAAAATTCGATTGATAAGTACGCAATTACAAATCAGTTCGTGTTTACATATACCTATGAATTGTTGGTTCTACTGCTTTGTTGAATGTTTGTCGTAATTCTTAGTTTTTCTTATATTTTAAATTCAAAATAATAAACTGACTTATTGTGTGTGAAAATATCCTCAATAATGTGCAAATTTTGTTATTTTATATTAAATCACGCCCAAAATAATTACTTGATACACTTGTTCTACCAAATGACTGCTACAGGTCTGGCAAGCGGTAAATATATCCAATTTTTGAAAGTTAATACTTTTATTCCTATTGCATTACCCATATTTTCATATTTTTTTAGTCACAGATGATCTTTGAAATAATTAAGTCTCACTCTTTTTTTAAATTACAAGTTTTAAAGGCCTTTTTGGCTATAATGATCAATAATGTATAATATCACCACAAATCAATATTATTATGACGTGCAAGCGCTTTCTGTTTAATTCTTGAAAGCCTATGAATAAAAGCTACCATAAAAGAAAACAAATGCTTACATAAAAATATAAATATATATTGTATTTTTATTGTTATTATTTGTAGACATGATATTTTTTAACAAAAATAGATTGAGGAAGCGTTTGTGGGCTTTTATAAAAAATGCAGCAAATTTTTTAATATTGGTTTTTATAAATCTACAAAACACTTTTATTAATCTATCTTCTTGTACTCCGAAGAATGTCTTCGTATTGTATATTTCAAATTTCGCTTAGCGAGTCGACTCTGTCATTATATGTATAGTGAAACGCATTTTTTTTTTTAATACATTTGTCAGACGTTCTGTATTTTAAAATAAGACTTATTTTGTGGCAGGGATAGAAGCCCAGCGCCAAGAGGAATACCACTCGCGTCTCCTCCACGTACTGGGCGTGACTTTGCGCCGGTTGTGCGCCCGCTACTGGATCTACGTCGTCGTCATAATGCTGTTTGTAATCGGCATCACCGGCGAACGCATGACTATCTTCCGCATTATCTACATGTTCCTATTCCTAGTCTTCATTCTTATGTTCCAGGTAAGTTTTGTCATCGTCGTTGGCAGCCTTTTACATCCCATTGCTGGGTATAGGCCTCTATCAAATTATGCTATGCACTTCGAAGTTTTAAATTATGTTTAATGCGTCTTAGTTACGTACGTTGGTTATGTGGTTGACATCGCATTCTGGAATGTTATTTATTTAAATGTGGAATGGCTATCAGTAGACAAAACCGGTGTGTCGAACGAAAAAATCAACAGTGCTGCTGGCTGCCGCACGTCTTTTTACAAGAATCTCCCGCATCAGCTACAATGTACATGTTCCTGTTACTATGCCCTGTTTATAACATTTATGCAAATAAAGAAACTTGAAACTTGAATTGAAATCCTTGCATTACAAGCATTTTAATATGATGAAAACATTCCAAGTAATTCTTATTTTTTGAAATTTACTATCGTTGTTTGGTACATTTGTATACCATCAAGTATGTCCTACGCCCTTTGCTACTAAGTACGATTAGAAGATCATTTGTTAGGAATCAAACGCCGGATCAATGGAATGGTGGACTAGCATTTAATTTCAGATACAGAGGTCTTTAAAAATCGGCTTGGTTAATATACATTTCCTTCGTACCACAGCTAACGTGGCCTATTCCTATTAGTTAACCTCTGTTATTTTACTTATTGGAGCAAACTTGCGAAATATTAATACCTTACTACCTTACCTTCTTGTGTATTATTTAGTTTTTAGTACCTAACCGAGTTTGTTCTCATTTCAGCTAAGTTGGTACTATTGGCGACGGCTAATGTACTTATTCTGGTTAACGCTCATCATGTACTCAATGATAAATCTCATATTAATATACATATACCAGTTCGACAACTTCTCTAAAATTATAGAGACTTATCTTTTGATAAACGAAACATTGTAAGTATATTTTTTGTAATTCTTGAAATTTTATGCATGAGTGCAGAAACTAGCCATATAAAGCACTCAAATTAAATTTACCCCCTTATTTATAAAAAAAAGTACGTTAAGCCCTTTTCATTAACTAAAATATGTTAGTAAGTCCCATTCTTACATAGCGATGTCCCTTTCTTACACACATTTTTACGTGAATGTTCGAGACGAAACATATAACGTTTAAAATTTGGCTTAACAAATGTTTTGTACATGAAAGGGTGTTTAAATCACATTCACAATCTTCAAAATAACTATTGGCTTCGTATTTATTTTTAGACAACACGACTTGGGTCTAGACACGTACGACCCGGCGGACCTGTTTGTCAAGTTGTTGACGCCGACGCTGTTCCTCATCATCACAATCATGCAGGTCCACTACTTCCACAATGATTTCATGAAGCTGTCGGACCCCAAGACGTGAGCATCTTTCAAAATATGATTTTTGATCTAGCACTTAACTGAGCCAATCCGTGATGTATAGGACGTAGTCAGATTGCATTTGATTTTTAGCAATAAATATATGATATACTAGCCGTTCCCCGCGGCTTCGCCCCGCGTGGTACTCGGTTATATCGCGCCCAAAAGTAGCCTATGTTTGACCTCAGGTCGTTAACTACATCCCTACCAAATTTCATCAAAATCGGGCCAGCAGTTAAGTCGTGAAGAGGTGACAGACAGACAGACAGACTTTCGCATTTATAATATTAGTATGGATATGGATATTAAAACGACCACTATCTTTATATGCATTTATGATAAAGATGATGAGTTGTTATAATAAACTATAGTACTGCTGAGTTGTCGGCGCTGAGCTGAATTTAAAAAGCTTTTTAAGCCAGTAAATTGAAACTTTGGTTATCCTCTTATTCGCCTTGTCAACGATACCCACGGAAGAACCCATAAACGCGGTTTTTAAGCAATGTTTTTTTTTTTCGCAGACGAACGAATAGCGTTGTAAAAGACGTTGAATCTCATAGGCAAAGTTCAGGCCCCGGTGGCGGTTCTACCATGAGGGATGACGATGTAAGTTACAATATTTTTAAATGAATAACCTGTAAATAATAAACTCATGGTACTCGGGGGGGTAACTGAGGAGTTTCGACGCGCTTATCTGAAACTTTATTATAAGTTTCTCTTCTTTACATGACAAGTATCTTTAGAGATACTTTTTCCATGCGAAGTATTAGTGCTGCTAAACTTTTGCAACATCTCTTTGACCACGCGGGCGAAGCCTCGGGGAAAAGCTAGTAATTAATAAAGCGGGAAATCGCTAGTTGTATTGTTTAATTAACAAAATCTATGAAATCATATACTTGCATAAAGCCTAGAACACAAATATTTCAGCTCCCACCTTCATCTATAGAAGAAGAACCTGGGCCGACTAAAGCTACCAACATTAAGTGGAGCCGTGATCAGACAGATGTTGATGAAGATCTCAATGCAAAAGAAGTTCCGAATGTCAGTACTACTGAAGACCCCAATATTAGTACCATTGAAGAGGTCAATATCAACACTTCCCAAGAACCTGTTGCCACGAAGAGTCATGCCAGTAGGATATCGGACACAGACGCACAGTCTTTAGCCATGTCGTCTGCGATCTCCAGAACACAACGGTCTTTACGGTAATGTTGACCCTGTTAATGGGGATAATGACTGCCTCAAAAAAATATGATTCCTATTTTTGTTTTGCACGCTTTATAGTTATTAGTCCTTCTGTTAAATTATCCAAAAATAATACACTTTTTCTGAACTATCTATGACATATTTTCGTTAGTTCCTTTATTCGTGCAGTGATACTTCCATGGTATATTATAAACTAGCTGTTCCCCGCGGCTTCGCCCCGCGTGGGACTCGGTTATATCGCGTCCAAAAGTAGTCTATGTTTGACCTCAGGTCGTTAACTACATCCCTACCAAATTTTGATCACATTCGGTCCAGCAGTTTAGCCGTGAAGAGGTGACAGACAGACAGACAGACTTTCGCATTTATAATATTAGTATGGATGTAAAAGTGTGTGTGTTGGTATGTTTGTCCGTCTTAAGGGTTTAAATTAAATTTGGTTAAGTTATACCTTGAACCATGAGCACGGATAAATGAAATTTTTTGCGGGCTAAAGCTAGTTTTGATTATACACATATAGGAACTAAAGATTAGTTTAATTAAATATCACGTACTTAAATTGATATTAATGAAGTTGGAATAATCATACATCTTACTATTTCATGTTTAGAAATGTGTCGCATACTCAATCGGTCGCCACGCAGTCTCAGCCGGGCACGAAGGCCTTCTGGCAATGGATCATTAGACGGTACCAGACCGCCAGGGTCAAGTTCGACGCGATCGTCGACAAGTTGTTCTTGTACTTGCACTTGCATCTCGCCAAGATTATATTCATCGCGCTCATGCTGCTCAGCGTCTGTAACGTAAGTGCACTGTTACATTATTTATTAATTCCTACTGTATTATTTACTCTGTAGTGTGTAGCACGCTATCTTCACATCTTCCCCGACATATACGTTGTATTGTATGAATCTAGATGGACTAATCAGTCGTCAAACAAAACAGACGTTTTACTGACTATACGGCCTTACATGGCGATCCTGCCAGTGCCGTACGAGGCGGCGGAGGACGCCGTTACAAGTTGTTCGTTACGTTTACTATGTTATTCTTTCACATAAGTTATAAATCCATTGAAATGTTGAGGTATGATAAGAATATATCAGTTGTAAAATAGCTTCATGCCATAGCATTCAATAGCCACACACCGACCATGCCGCGATAATTCTGTAAGAATACAGTTTTTGCAATCGATATACATAAATTGTTTTTTTTTATAAATCATCACATAATGATTTGTTGGTAAAGAATTAAGAACCCTTGAGAAATACTTAATGTTATTAATTCATCTTGTTTTTGTCGTGTTAAATTTGTAATTATTTCGCAAATTCGATCGTCGTTTAAAATAAACAGTTTTATATAGGCACCAGTAACAACTAGAATATAGTGGCTTTCTTTCTTCTAATGAATCCAAATTTGCGTAAATATGGTCATTTAGATAACTTATTTGACTTATTCTTTGTTTCCCAGGTATGCGCGTTGCACGTGCCCATAATGGTGATAATCTCCCCGGCCTTGTGGCTGAGTGCCAACAAGCAGCGGTTATGCTTGCTCCTGTTATCTACCCTCATCAGCGCCTACCTCATGGCGCAGATGGTCTTCCAAATAGACTATATACAAAATGCTTACTTCGATTGCAATTGTACATCGGTAAGTAACCCTCTTTTTTTTATTTATCAAGGTTTATTACAATGATGTAGAACTTTCTATCACTATCACTACATAGTATAAAACAAAGTCGCTTTCTCTGTCCCTAAGTTCCTTTGTATGCTTAAATCTTTAAAACTCGCATCGGATTTTGATGCGGTTTTTTTTTAATAGACAGAGATTCAAGAGGAAGGTTTTTATGCCCATGCGAAGCCGGGGCGGGTCGCTAGTTAAAAGATAAAACCAAAAGACTGTGTATGTAGAAAGTTATTTTTTTATTTTTCATAGACCCGTGAAGAGTCATTCGGTAATGTTACGAAATACAACAACGCGCATTGGTTCGGCTTCTACAAGGCGAGCCGCGGCAAATCGCTGGTTGTACTGGTCAAGGGATATATCGCACTAATATGCGTATTCACTTTATATGCGCTCCTCACATACCGCCATCAGACTAAAAGGTATACTTATATGTTTTTAATTTAGACCATAAGTTGTTTGTTTAGTATCGATTGTAATTTTGTCATATAAAACCGGCTAAGTGCGAGTGCGCACGGAGGGCTTCTTAGTTTGTTACCATTATCTATACAAAACGGCAAAATATCACGTTTGTTGTATGGGAGCTCCACATAAATTTTATTCTGGTTTTAGTATTTGCATTAGCAACATGAATACAACATTCGTGAAAATTTTAATTGACTATCTATCACGGTTCATGAGTTACAGCACGGTGACAGACAGACAGACAGACAGAAGGACGGACGGACAGCTTATCTACGAAGTTTAATCTACGACGTCTCTCAGCACTCACTGTATTCAATATTTTTTTTTAGTGAAATTGGAGCGCCCCAAATAAAAGAAATAATATTTCCAGAGGTGACTCGCCAAGAGGCGGATAAAGACTTGATGTATTGTTTTAAATACATGGTCAATTATGGGTTTTATAAATTCGGCGTCGAGGTAATTTTTTTTTAATTTTTTTTTAATTTGTATAAGTATATACTTCGTCAGTTTCGTTTGTCATATTTACAAGCTTCACTAACAGAATCGCTTGTATGTTTTACTCACGTCAGTTAACTTAAATCAAATCATTTATTTGCCAAAATACAATGGGTAAGTTATTAATACCTATTAGTTTTGTAGCTTAACATTATGTAATCAATTTGAGAATATAAACTCTCCTTTGCACACCTCGACACACACATAGACGGCTATTTTAGACCTACTCGATTACAATCCGTCTGGTGTTCTTTTTAGTCTGTAGTGTCTGTATATGTGTCTTGTCTGTGCCATAATAGCTCCAAGCTGATAGGTCGATTTCTTCATATTTATTTGGTTTGTAAACCGACTTTAAATGTATAAATTTTAGGTAACGTTGATATGTCTCATCGGCGTAATCGGGTCCCGGATGGACGTATACGCCGTGATCTATTCCTTCTGGCTACTGGTCCTGGTTTCCATAAAGAGGGTCCAGCAGGCGCGCATTTGGCCCGCCTTCTGCCTATTCCTGGGCGTGATCGTGCCCGTACAGTACATGCTGTGCGTGGGCTTCCTACCGCTGTTCTGCTTCGAGTACCCTTGGAGTGGACAAGAGACGGTATGTGTAAAAGCACTAAATCAGTTTGTGGTAGGATGACGATACTTTAAAAAAATCATGTTTTAAACTCCTTTTTTTGCCAAAAACTAGCGGGTATAGCTATTTTTTTTTTTAAATCCTTGTAGCGCCAACTAGTAGCAAGAAAAGGAACTAAATCTTTTTCTTAAGCAATGGGACCACATGACGATACCAATAAGTACAGATTTTACATTTTCATTTCACATGCGTATCTCAGACTGAATGTTGACGCCTTCATATTATATTTTACTCTTACCAATTATTACTTTTAGTCGTTGTTTAAACCCAACACATTTATGTCTCTTTCAGCAAATGAAACATATTCGAACGTGGATGTTCTTGCCGTACACCCAAGAACCTCCGCACGCATTGAAACTTGTTTTTGACTATTTCCTACTGGTGTTTGCGACACGACAACTTCAGGTGTTCAGAACGGAACGCAAATATGGCGAGCTCTACCCGGGTGGGTCGAACGATGAAGATATCGGGAAGGACTGGGAGACCGCGAGTTTTGTCAATCCCGTGCCCGATTTTCTGGGTTTTGTAGGGTAAGTAAAAAATGAACGCTGTCAGCTATCTATTTTATACTACAGATGACTCTTTGTGGCTAACTGAGAAAAATATAATACATCGTTAGATTGAAAAAAAAAATTTGTTTGTTGTCTGACGAGTATTGCAACAGAATTACTGGCCCAATCTTAAGAATATATAGGGCCTGATGACTGGCATTTTTAGGGTTCCGTAGTTTTATTTTAATTAAATACATAATTAAAGAATGGTTGATATAATATTTATTTTGATAGTCAATTTAACAAAAGTGTACTTGTTTTATAGATCGTGGCTAGACGTGTTAAAGCGCATGGTCTTCTTGGGCATGCTGTGGGTGACCTTAGCCATTATGTTCATGACAGGAACGAATCGAGTTAATCTGTTCTCTATGGGCTACCTCATCGGGTCATTTATCTTCCTATGGCAAGGTACTGACTTCTACTTGAGGCCGAAGGAAGTTATTTTATTATGGTGAGTATTTGTCACATTGTATATAAAATAAATTAATAAAAAATTTGTTTTACCACTTTTGTACGCGACATTTGAATCAGGTTTTTTTTTTAAAATTTCGACCGAGGCCGTGACAATAAAGCTACTAAAGCTGGTGAAGATCCTATTGAGATTTTGATAGATTTGTTTTATCTGAACATAGATGATATTATAAGAAGTAACATAATTTACTCGTATTTGTGAAAGAACATCCACTGAAAATATAATAATTTGCAAAATAGATCGGAACGCAGGTGAGCCTGTACGAGACAGCTAGCTTAGTATATTCCCTTCGACGTGTGCGTCAGGTGGTCGTGGCTGCTGCGCTACAACGTGTCCGTGGTGGTGGTGAAGGCGCTGCTGCAGATCCCCGGCTGCATGTTCAGCAGCGTGCTGCAGGAGCACACGTGCTGGCTCGTCCAGCTGCTGGGCATCGGCTGCGTGGACAAGTTCGCGGGCGGGAACATCGCGCACTTTATCAAGATGCAGTACAACAAGGTACAGTCTCCTTCAGTGGGCGTGCTGCAGGAGCACACTTTCTGGCTTAGCGTGCTTCCGAATCATCTTTTTTATCGGACATGATTGACACCCATATTCTCAAACGTTTCCTCATAGGTCGCCTCCACTCAACCTCATTCGAGGACGCCTCAAGGAAGTCCTCCAACTTTCCTTGAAAACGGTATTCTTAATTGTTTCCTTGAGCAAACTCCAGTGAGGACGAGTCAAGGAATGACGTTCCGTTTTATATCTGTATGTTGGTAAACCGTTTAACTTTTTGACGTAAGGAGAGTTTTTGACAAAGTTTCTTTTTCAATTTTAGCTAACTAGCATAGATTTATTATAAAACAACAAAATACTTAAATACACAAAGAACTTATTATAGTAGGTACAAATTCTTTTAAATCTGGTCCTCAATAAAAGCACCTACCTTTCGTTAAACGAAACGTTCGAGGCTTCCTTATATTTGACAGTTCGTTCCTCACCTCCATTGAGTAATTTCCTTAAGGTGAGGAAGCTAGTGTCAACTACGAATACCATTGAGGTCGAGTGAGGATGAGTGGAGTTTGAGGAAACGTTTGTGAATATGGGTGTCAGTGTTTCAAGTGTACAATATCCTTATAGGCTGTAAACGGCCTGTACAAAATATGCTTCTGCTGTAGCGTTCTACATCACGGAAGCAGTCATATCCCATGTTAAGTCACATAGCAAAGTCTTCTTTTAATTTTCAGTGTGAATGAATGTAGAGAGAAACCTTTAAAAAAGTGTCAAAAGTGGCCGTTTTTAGTATTTTTTTACAAAGGAAACTAAAGCGGTTAGTATTTGAATGATGTTTCTTATTTAGGATACTAACAAAAAAGTTGTGTGAGGATTTTTATTAAGCTTACTTACAGAAAGATAATTTTTTTTAAGAGCGGCGCTAGTGACACCAAATGAACAGCCTTAATATAAAAATAATCATGCGCATTAAAATTGTAGGAGGCGACATGTTCAGTGCCGCAGGAGGACATAGGGCTCGCGTGGGACGGCGTATGCTTCGCGTTCCTCATACTGCAGCGGCGGTTGTTCAACAGCTACTATTTCTACAGGGTCATCGACGAGAGTAAAGCGACCACCGTTTTAGCATCTAGGTGTGTAGTCTACTTTTCCTAAAAAAACTTTATAAAAAAGTTTTTATAATGTTTGAAAACAATATTTATGTGAATGTAGCTTTTACTATAGTTGAATGACTAAAATAAACAAAAAAATATTTTTATTTGTCATCTGGAATTCACCTATACATTTTTCAATTTTAAGAGGAGCTGAATTAATCGAGGAATTGAGACAAAAGCAGATGTTAATACAAGAAGACCAAGAGGTCAAAATTTTGGAGAAGATCAAAGTGAAAATGGAAAGAATAAAGGCTAATCAGAAAAAGATACAGGGCGCTATGGTCAAGGATATGCCGCATCATGATGCAGGTATAAACACGTTTAATTTTACTTCACTTTCCAGTTTGCGACTTGCAGAAAATAAGAAGTATATATTTAATTGAAAATGTAGTAAATTTATAATTTATTTACGCTTATGCGTACTCACTTTATTTCATTTATTTTACATACAGCATTTATACTTACGAATGCTCTAGTAAATGGTTCAAATTATTTTTATAAATTTAATTATTGAATCCGCTTTTTGTACTATTATGGCAAATAGAGATTGAAATAATAAATGAATTATACTTAAGAGAGGTTAATTGAAAAGCAGATTAATAGTAAAAAAAACTCTTTTGCTAATTACAAAATTATTCAAGCTAAGGCAATGTGGATTGTGGAGTTTCTTTTTAACAAAAGTTTATATGTGACTTAGTTATTAATATAATTTTATTCATAAGGTAAAATCTTAGGTTCTTACGACAGGCAAACGAATTTAAATGTTAAACATGAACAATCGTTTACTGATAATATTGGATATTTCAATGCTGTCAAATAAAGAAGAGGAGGAAGAAACGCAACAATCGGAGCGAGTGCCGCTCGTGCGCGGCGACTCCGAGGCGTCCCGAGGGTTCCACACCCCCGACAGCCCCAGCGCGGCGTCCCCGCGCGGCTTCCACACCCCCCTCTCCGAGGCGTCCGCGCCGCCCTCCCCCGCCCGCACGCCCCCGCCTGAACCCCTCCCCGCCTTGCCGCCGCCCAGTTCCCAAGGCGGCCCGCCCTCGCCGTCTTCCGCGCTGATGACCGTGTCGCTAGAGGCGTACCTGGAGCCGAGACGGATATCGTTCGGCTCGCCTCCGTCATCGGAGCTGCTCCCCCGGACGCAGAGCCCCGAGGAATCCTACCCGGTGTTCTCGCCGCCGCCGATTCGCCGTCGCCACACTCTGGCCAGCCCGAGCCTTCTTCAGCGGTCTGTGATATCGCACACTAGTCGCGCCGAGCCAAACTCTCATCATACATGTAACTACACACATGGATGCACAATTTTAGTCGTGAAGTGTCACTGAGTGTATTGTTGTCAGATACTACACGTATCAAACCAAATCCTACAAATTTTGTAAATATACTCTATTTGTCACACGGTGTAAATATTGTATAGCAGTAACGTTATTTAAATTTTAAACATATTTTTTTATTTATTAGGAAGTGAATCAGGTCCTGCTAGGCGAGTGTTCACGAAGAGACACGAAGGTACAAACATGCGATATGGTTGGTGTTGGAGGTGTATGTCTATTACCATGTCCTCACCATTAATCCTTATGCTGGTCGATCCAAAAACTATTTTATTTCGTCATTCATTTAGCCAGGATTTAATCTCCCTACATATGTATTTATTCGGACAGCATTTTAATATCTATAAAAATCTTGCTGTATAAAACTGTTCCTAGTTCTACCTATTTCTAAATAACGTTTATTTAGACATAGGCTAAACTTAGACATAAAAACTGGATCTGCGTATGCGACCATAAGCTATACGCGCTTCAATAACTTTCTTAATAACCTGCGTTGGGTGGACTTTGTGTATTTTGATCCGCATACATTCTCAATGCTTTTCTGTCTTTGGTGTTGAGCTCTGTATTTGTTTATAGCACACGGCAGACCGCGATATAGGCAGCCGACCAGCCATCAGAAGGGTAACTTTTGGATCCGTCCTATAATAACGTCATGCCATACTAACTATGCGCTTCGGTTGTGGTATATAAGCGAATCGTAATGGGGCAAACAGAGAAGTGGCAAGTTTGCAGTTCGTGTTACACTGTTTGTGTTTCTTGTTTATGTGAATGTGTCGCCATTGAAATCGACAACATTTTTATAATTTTTAAAACATCGTTCTTAATATACCATTTTTTTTATCATCCCCAGCAAATTCGGAGACTTAAAAGACTAAAGCAGTCGAAACGGGCAATAGTTTCAGATGCATTCATTTTTATACTCATTTCATTAAATTATTACGTAAGTAAGCAGGACCCTTTTACTTACTTTTTCCATTCTATGCTTTACCCGTGTATGTTTTTATTTGTATATGAAGTTAGTAAATAAATACTTAACAAAAATATTAATTTAAAATGTTGTCGATTACACGATGAAATATGAACTGCAAACTACCGCGCGGTATCTACCTTTCTTACAATACTTTTGTATATTTTGTAAAAATATGTAAATAAATTGTGAAGTGACAGAATGCGCCTCAACACTGCTTGTATTTTTGCAAGGGCTTGCATATTCTTGTGCCTGGTTTTTGTTGCACGTGTGAATGGCTTGCATGATCTTTGTGGTTTTTCTGAAGTTGCCCCTACATTGACGTCGACCGGACAGAGGTTGATTTAAAATCAAATCGACTACGACCGGTTTCAATGTAGTTAACTCCAGTCATTTCTCTATGTGTGTTTTATTTAGTTTTATAAATTTTTTGTTGGAAAACTAATCTTGTTTTATATATATTAAATACTAGCTGTTCCCCGCGGCTTCGCCCCGCGTGGGTCTCGGTTATATCGCGCCCAAAAGTAGCCTATGTTTGACCTCAGGTCGTTAACTACATCCCTACCAAATTTCATCACAATCGGTCCAGTAGTTTAGCCGTGAAGAGGTGACAGACAGACAGACAGACAGACAGACAGACTTTCGCATTTATAATATTAGTATGGATATTTTACAATTATGGGGTTTATCTCATTTTAACAATGTATGTTAATGTTTAATCGTATTTATAATTTAAAAGATATTTTTTTGGGGTCTATTCATTTTTTTGAAAGTAATTGCTTTATATTTGAATATATATGATAAACATGTTCACTTTTTCACAATGTTCAACGGTAGCATAATTTCAAATAATAAGTGGTGCTCATCAAGTTCACACTTTGTATTTACACGCTTTATAATATCTTCTAACTTTGGCGTAATTATAACGAGATAATAAAACATGATTTCTTCAGACAACCTAATGCCAATAACTTTTTCGTTATAAAATCTTGAATATCTCACTTTTATAACTACGCCAAAACTTCGCTTCAAGATTACAATTTTTCATAATATTTTTTTTATACAGCGGTTCGTTCTGGCGACTACTACATGTTTGATGAATTTGATGACACGGAAGTCCCTATAAAGGGAGAACACGAGGACTCAAGTGAAGATGAAGACGCACCTAAAGAAATGGGTATTGGCAAGGTATGCATGAAAATTATTTGGGAATCCATTCAGCAATTTTGAATCTGCATTAAGACCAGCACACACGCACATTCATGCTTGTATGGTAACTTTAAACGCGCCGAGACGATATCATTAAGTGGGTTCATTCCCCTAAACACATAACTGATTGATTTACATAATGTATCTTAGGTTTGTTTAAATAAAGCCTTCAATTATGCTTTTTAAGAATTTTTGGAGTTATTCAGTTTTGTGCGACGCTGCTCTTAGTTCTGGTTCCATTAACATGTTTCCTTATTTTTTTTATTTCGATATAGATAGATTTATCATATACCTAGATGTCGTGTTAGATTTTGACAATTTTAACTGTTTTGGAAGTGAATGGGTTCATGTCATTGTGGTCGTGGATAGCATGGGTCACAAAATGAGAGCTCTTGCAACGACAAATATCGAATCATGATTCGATATCCAAATTATTATTTTAATGGTTGTTATACAGATATATTCTATTGGCCAATACATAAAGTAAAGTTGCAAAAGTTATTTTATTCACGCTAAATATTTTGGGTATTGGCATGTTGGGAGGTGAATGACCTAGCCCTGTGTCTGTCTGGGTGTATCCCGCATGTTCCATCCCTCTAATTCTAGATTTTGTGAACAAGTTGAAATATATTTGGTCCATATAATAGTGACGATGCTTCTGTTGACGTACGACGCCTCAGCGCAGCTTGCGGTGACTAACCCAATGTCTAGTGATAACTATTGCACAGCCAAAGCTATAGAGACACACGTTGCTTCTCCTATTTCTTACAAGTTTCATACTTCCGATATTCTTGTCACTGTTTAGGGTGTAACAAGGTGATCAGCGAAGCCTAATATTGGTCTATATGTTTTTATGAGTGATTAAGATGAGTTATAAGACAAAACTTGCTTGAGATCGTATTATTGCACTTTTTAAAACCAATAAATATAAATAGACAAAAGCGTAACAATATCAATTGGGCAAATATATAATTACCGGCAAAGTGGTAGGGCAAGCAACGTGTGCTAGGCATCCAAATGACCGTATTGGATGGGCGTTAGCTGCTGTCGACGGTGATCAAGACTGACTTGAAGCACGCTGCGTCCATACGACGAGCCTCCGCGCCCGCCGTGCGCTCCGTAAGGCAACACTCCCTGGGCAGCTTCCCGTCCTCTTACCCGGTCGACGAGGTAACATCTCGATATTATTGATTGCACATACATACAATGATGTAGTTGATAGATTATCGACCTTGGGATATTTAATATTGTTGCATAGAAAAGAAGAACAGATTTATGGTGTATACTTTACAAAATATTGTACAATAGCCACTTAAACTATAAAAAATGTATATTTTTCCAGGCTATCTTCTTTCTCGATATAAATACTCATATTCTTAATTGTATCTGTGTAGTTTAGTTGATAAAATGAATGTGCAATCAACAATGTAATGTTAAGTATACAGAACGGAGATAATAGAATCTGAGGTATACATAAATAATTCTATTTGGTATATCTTTCTTTATAAGTATTTAATAATTTCTACAATTAAAGTTATGCATGGTATAGAGGTATCTATCCCTTCCTTTGCTTTCTTTTTGTTTTATATTTGTTGCAATGCATGCTTGGCTTATTATTTATGTTTTTTTTTTGTTTGGTGTTCACCTTTTCTACTACTAACCTGTTAAAATTCCATTTCCACTCAAATTTAATTACGTTATATTACTATAACTATTTGGTAATTTGAATTTAAATATATATATATTTCAAACTTTAACAATTAACTATTGGTATTAATTTTTTACATTACTAAGTATGTAATCGCTCTACATAAATTTTAGTACTTAAGAACTGTTTGAATAATTTTTGGTATATCAGCCTGTGTTTTTCATCATTGCCGTTTGGGTACACACGTTCTTTACAAATAGTAATTTGTAAAGAAACTATATCTGATCATAAGTAAAACATGAAATTGATAAGTTTACATGGAATTATATACTTGACAGCATACTATGCTGTCGACTCACTAACCACCACATAAAAAATATGGGTCCAGTGGACTGAACACACACACAAAAAATCCTAATGGCCCAAAGTAGCGGGCAAATACCAAATGACAAGTACAAATTTTTTGTTTGAACTGGGAGTGAATCCAATAAACACTCCGTTTTATAATTTTTATGTAATCTTTAAAAATATTAAACTTACAGTCAAGTTATGTTGATGTCAAATGGATACGACATAACGTGTAGGCATGTCGCAGACCTTTTGAAAAAGGGAGACATTAGGAGTACCCGAAATCGGCGAGCGTGTATGACGAGAGTGATGAGTGTGGAGGAGGCTAGAGAGGTATGTAAGGATCGTAGCCAATAGAAATCTCTAGTCTCTGCCTACCCCTACGGGAGACAGGCGTGATGATATGTATGTATGTTGTAGGCATGTTTTTGAAGAAACCTATTATGTACAGGGCCGCCGCCATCGTGCTTCAGAGGATGGAGGAAGAGACGAGGAGCCGATGTCCGAACGAGATCGCGACCGACCCGTCTCTGACCTCGACGAGTTTGCACAAGAACCAGGTCACTTGCATTTCTTTTACACGAGTTTTCTTTTTACGTATCTACCTACGTTAGTTTATAAAGTAAGTTTTACCACGCTGAAAAGTAGCGGACTCTTTCCCAGTCTCTTATATATCTCACCCAAATTTATTAAAAGAGGTAGACTGGTTTAAAACTAGTCTACTAGTTTCACAACTAGTCTTTCAATGAATCTTGGATTTGAAATTTGTCATAGTCACACTATTCAAAGCCATTTTGAGCCGATTAACATCATACATAGCTATAAGAACACTCCTGACTAATGCATCTTTTAAACAAAAAGAAAAGAAAATCAAAATCGGTTCATCCGTTCGGGAGCTACGATGTCACAGACAGGCACGTCACATTGTAACACCCAGTCGTTTTTGCATCGAGGGTTAAAAATTGACGCGTCACGTCCCTTCGACCTTGCTGCAGTGGTAATTGGTATTCTAACTTACAGAAAGAGAAACGTGGTTCGACAAGCTGAAGCAGTACGTGACTATGGCATGGATGTTTATTACAAGCATGCTAGTGTCGCTGACCCGCTATCTTATGAAGTACTCCAGGGATTACAGATATGTGTCACGAACTCTTTCTTTAGAGAAGAAACTTCTCAAGGTAAGTTCTCAAATCTTGAATCTTAAGTACTTTTTTCGTGTATAAACTAAAATAAATAGTAATCTTGAGACTGTTAAGGAATTAATCATATCAGAGCCTTGACAATTCGGTTTAAGGTTCAAAATAAAATTGAATTATTGCCAGAGAATTCATTTTATCCAAGTGTCACTTACTAGTGCTGAAGGCAGAAAATATTCCACACAGACCACGCAAATACAAAAAAAAAATGTTAATACTATGTTGTCTACGTTGCAACCGGTTGAAGAGGCAACCGGAACAGCGTAAAGATTAGAGAGAGGGAGACTATTTTGCTCTCGTTTTATTGAGAATGTGTTATTACTAAGACTAAGTAAATATTCTAAGATTACAATGTCAAAAATTCTACAGGAGAAAAAGGGCTTCGGGATAGGAATAAGAGAGGGTTCACAAATGATATGGGAACCGCTGCCGGAAACAATTGCTCGTCAGCAAAAGTGAGTATTATGGATGTGATCGCTTTCATTAGAGTTTGCATGTTCCAGTGTAATATAAATGGAAATGGCATATTTTTCAACGATAATATACAGTAAACTGATAATGCTTCAGTATTGCCCGCTTGCATGTTGTATTAAGTTAGAGATGGACTAGAAATCTGTAATGAGAGTTTGAGTATTTTGTAACTAGTTTTGTTTTTTGGTTGTCAAACTAATATTCGATTAATATAGTTATTATAGACTTTATAATGTAGTTATGCTAATGAAATTGCATTTTAGAATGTAGTGACGATTAGTTAGTAGTGTTTTATTTGTGCATGCTGCATAGTACTAATGTGGATTATGATAACAATACTTTGATGGTACCAACGGCAGAAATGGGGTTTGTAACAATTATTTACTTAATACAGTAGAGCCAAAATAAGTTTCATGCATAATAGATTTGTTTTAGTTTAGTTAGTTTTTCTATAAAGTGCTTTACATATGTAGTATCATAATTCTGTAACTACTCATTTAATTATTCATAGATAATAAATGAATAAAAGAGACTATAAAATCATCCGTGGCAAACGTCAAAGATTGTAGCGTGGTGGTGGTCATAACATATTTGGGGGTGGGTGTTTCCAGCCGTAAGTTAAGCGATATAAGCGTGCCGGAGATTCGCATCTTGGCGCCCAGCATGGAGCGGGGCCTGGACGCCTCGCCGCCGCCGCAACACAAGGAACCGCACGAACTGTCCGTCTCCGACACCACGCGCCGGGACGACATGGACGACGACACGTCTGAACACGAGAGCGCATTTAGCCTTCAATCTACCGAAAGGTGGTCTCACGTGAATCACTTGCACCGTTTCAAAATTTTTATTGTCCGCTTCGTTTTATTTATAAATCTGTGACGAATATTGTATCGATTAAAAAGGTATAAAATTTCAAAAAAATACAGTGCAAGTTTTATCCGTTATCGTCGTATGCGATGGGCTTCGCTATGTATTTATGGAAACTACCAATAATATTATACTTTTTATTCTACTTATTATTCACTCATATTGGTCATATCGCATGTTGTCGCAGCTTCGATTTGTCTTTATATTCGCGTGGATCGGTAAGTATCATGTTTATTGTTTTCGGACGCGATGCTATATATACTTATTTATACAATTTTCCAAATTTCAATACCTACTTAAATATTGTAATCAATAACTATATTTTACTCTGTATTCATTATTTGTCTACTTTATGAACTATTACATGCCTGTAAATAACTATAACCTGTACTGTAAATGATTTAACACTATACTTTGGCCACAGCTCTATTATATAAGTACGCGGAACGCTTATAAATTACTAGCTGTTCCCCGCGGCTTCGCCCCGCGTGGGACTCGGTTATATCGCGCCCAAAAGTAGCCTATGTTTGACCTCAGGTCGTTAACTACATCCCTACCAAATTTCATAACAATCGGTCCAGCAATTTAGCCGTGAAGAGGTGACAGACAAACAGACAGACAGACAGACAGACTTTCGCATTTATAATATTAGTATGGATATTTGTGTTATATAATTGTGAATTTGTGCTAAATACTTACGTGCCCTTAAACGAATTTTAATGATGGGAAGTGGTACATTATGCGATTATGTACTCATGTAAGATACCCAGAACAAGTAAATTTGAGCTCTAAAGCTTAAATTTTAAAAGCCGTTCTAAAGTTGTGGCCAAAATTTCAACCTCATTACGAAGTTGCGGCAAGACAATTGATCTAATATTGATATGATACGTTTAAATTGTTTGATACACGATCCACTGCCGCTATTTCGTAAGGCTAAAGCACACGCAATGTACAACCTTTACACTTCAACCTCGTTTTTACGTTTCTTTTAACGTATTATGTTGGTTTGCAGTAAGGATGTGACTACACTAGAAGAACAAGACGACTCGATGTTCAAGCAAGGCCAGTCGCCATTTGTGTATCTTATTTACGCGCTATGGTATGCTGTGCTCGCGCATACGGACATTGTATGTTACATCATGGTGTTTATTAACCAGGTAAATACCGCCCTTGCTAGTTGTATAAAAGTTCGACAATTGTTTGTTTAGTAACGTAGAACTTTGTTTGATCTCGCCATTGGCTGGACTCGCCTACATGCACTCAAAAACTTCTTTGCGGTTATTGTTGAAATTAGATACACGTATTTTAAAAGACGCCTTGTGCTTAGTTGTAGACAAAAAAACCTATTATAATGAGATGACTTGGATAGTTGGATTCGTTAGGCCTTCCTAATTTTAATGGAACTCCAAAGGGCTTTGGTGGACAAACTGAAATAAGTTTCCTTAACAAAATGTTCTTTTTCAGATTCAATCGGCGACAATCCTGTCTATTCCATTACCTTTGATGGTGTTTATGTGGGGCACATTGACGATACCGCGGCCCACTAAGACCTTTTGGGTCACTCTTATTGCTTACACTGAGGTAAAATTTTAATTTATCTAGCTACGTTTAACTGTTTATTAAGGATGCATGTAATATAATAACATGTTTATATCTCATTCCATTAGGTCATCGTACTTATCAAGAGCATGTTCCAATTTGAGATCTTGCCGTGGAACCAGAAGGTGATCCCGAGCAATATGCCGTTCTCAGCACCGCGCATCATCGGCATAGAGAGGAAGTTCAACTACGCCCTCTACGACTTGCTGCTGCTACTCATCATATTCTTGCACAGGTGATGAATGCTAACGAATATGCCCTTTTGTTTGATACTAATTGTGTTTTGTTCATTAAATATTATATTAATAAATAAAATCCCCTTTAATCGTGCATTCGAAGTGATATTGAGGTTGTCCAGTTTCAGTGGCGCATCAGAATGTTTGTCGAAACTCAAATGGACTGTTTCTTTTCACTCAACCAATATGTCGTTTCAAGGGTCGTGCATCGTCATTAAGATTTTACAAACTAAACTATCAAAATATGAAAAGATGAATTCAAGTTAAGACAGTAAAATAATGATATTATTATACCGAAGGTTTATGCTGAAATCACTCGGTTTGTGGAAGGAAACGACGCCCGAAATCGAGCTTCGTGAAGACATGATATACCATCTGACAGATGAGGACACGCAGGACGTCGTGCAAGGCCGGGCGTACGACGTCGGCAGGAAGTACTTGCTGCTGCACAACCAGGCTGGCCCGTGAGTGATACTTACTTTTACTGCCCTATTTTACTTTCTAATATAATCCCTTGCTGCTACGGGTACGACATATGGTCTCATTGCCTAAGAAAAAGATTTGGTTCTTTTTATTGCTAATATTGGCGCTACAGGTATTTAAAAAAAAACAACAATTTATTTATGATCCTGCTTATTTTTAGAGTTATAAAAGTATCGTAATCCTACCACAAACTGATTTAGTGCTTTATTTAAGGTGATACCTCGGTGAACACTAGCGCCACCGTCATTTAAAAATCATTACTCACTGAAAACACAAGTTATCAAAAATCCCTCTGCTGTAATTATAGTTCTGGATCTGAAGTTAATTTTAATCATATTCAATTATTAAATTATAGTTCCATATAGTTACAAATTGCAAAACTGCTAAAAGTGGCCGTTTTAAGCAATAATGCAATTTGTAACTATAGATAATTATAATTTAATAATTTAATATGTTTAAAACTAGCTTCAGATTCAGAACCTTAATTACAGCAGAGGGATTTTTGATAACTTGTGTTTTCAGTGAGTAATGATTTTTAAATGACGGTGGTGCTAGTGTTCACCGAGGTATCACCTTAAATAAAGCACTAAATCAGTTTGTGGTAGGATTACGATACTTTTAAAAAAGATTTGGTTCTTTTTATTGCTAATATTGGCGCTACAGGTATTTAAAAAAAACAACAATTTATTTATGATCCTGCTTATTTTTAGAGTTTTAAAAGTATCGTAATCCTACCACAAACTGATTTAGTGCTTTATTTAAGGTGATACCTCGGTGAACACTAGCGCCACCGTCATTTAAAAATCATTATACACTGAAAACACGAGTTATCAAAAATCCCTCTGCTGTAATTATAGTTCTGGATCTGAAGTTAATTTTAATCATATTCAATTATTAAATTATAGTTCCATATAGTTACAAATTGCAAAACTGCTAAAAGTGGCCGTTTTAAGCAATAATGCAATTTGTAACTATAGATAATTATAATTTAATAATTTAATATGTTTAAAACTAGCTTCAGATTCAGAACCTTAATTACAGCAGAGGGATTTTTGATAACTTGTGTTTTCAGTGAGTAATGATTTTTAAATGACGGTGGTGCTAGTGTTCACCGAGGTATCACCTTAATATAAGTTATCGGATTTCGAATAACATTGTCTCAAGTGATCGATAGATAAGTGATAGTATGTCTCAGTATGGAGAAGACTATTATTTTACTAAAAATCGGCGCGTACCTTTGTATATTACCAAATTTTAGGTGGAAACTGAAAAAAAAAATTTGGTAATTCCTAAAATTTGTAAACCCTCAAATGAAGTGGGCAATAGTAGCGTAGGTGTAGGTGTGTGAATGGATATTGTGTATTATACTACGGTGTGGGCATCAGACAGTCGTCACCGGCTGGTGGACCGGCTGTACCACGTGCAGGCGACCATCGCAGCCGTCATGCGAGAGCTCGCCACGCACCGCTCCGACCCGCGCGTCGCTTCGCTCGTCAACCGCAAACTGCAAGAGAGACGAGTCAGTCAGCGGGCTGGCCGGTACAACTGCGTTACCTTAATTGTATTTTGAATTTCGAATTGCAGTTGTTATTGTCGTCTTTATGTAGATAATGGTTCTGGCCACTCTTGTATTCTCTTCGTTCGTTATATAAAATTCTATAGTATTTTAGTCTAATATAGTATTATAGTAGAAATATTTATGATATAACCCACGTAACGTTACACATAACCGACTTGCGGATATAATTCTCATATTATGGCACAAATGTGAAAGGGATCGCAGACAATACAGTATGGTATATCATTAATTTCCGCCTTTACTAGTAGGGCGTAGACAAATATTCTATACCAGTAGATATAATTTAAGGGTTAGTATTATTAGTAGTACTAATGCGATTAAATGGTATGTTGTTAGAAATAGAATAAATAGTTAGTAAATTAATTTATTTTGTTTGGGTCACAAGGTCAGTTGACCCTACATATCCTGTCCCAATTTTTCGTGGCTGCAATATATAATGTAACACCAATAACATTTTAAGGGCTCCGGATACGGAGGAGGATCCCGAAGGACAAGATCTGCCGTCTCAACAGCCATCACAAGATCACCCCAAACAAGAAGAAGAGGACGCCGGCCCTTCCAAACCACCTGAAGACGACCATTACAAGTACATACTTATAACCTTATTTTAAAACAGGTACTGAATATAAATAAAAAAATAATAATATTCAGTACCTGTTTTATGCAAAGGTCGACTGTAAGATAATGTGCATTTAGCAGGGAATCCGCCTATTTTATTTACCAGATCAAATCGGTTTATATCCTAGTATATTTAAAAATAATATTTTGTTCTTATTCTTTCCAACCGCTACTCAGGAGGTCCCGGGTTCGTTCCCGGTTCAGGTTAAGATTAAAAATGA
The DNA here is from genome assembly GCA_947044815.1 of Apomyelois bistriatella. NCBI lineage: Eukaryota > Metazoa > Arthropoda > Insecta > Lepidoptera > Pyralidae > Apomyelois > Apomyelois bistriatella. The sequence goes on from OX345688.1 coordinate 4,807,001, forward strand.
TCTTATTCTGATTGGTCTTAGATATTTATCTATAGAATATATTTTAAAGTATTTAATTATTTATCAAGTCTTTTACCAACCTAATTTTATTTCAGAGTGAATGACGACCAAGAACCGATAATAGCTGTGACGACTGTTTTAGAAGACACTTGTAAACACTATCCGCAAGTAATACTGCTGTCGTAAGTGTTGTTTATTTAACTGGAATATAATGGTCCTCATAAGAAAACAAGTAATAAATAAATTCAAAAATTACCATTTATTTCGCCGCTGCCAGACCAGTTCTAGACATAGGTCTCCCTTGATGATTTCCAAATGATCAATTGGACGCGGCCTGCATCCAAATTTTGTAATATTATTCGTTTTCAAAATTGTAATTAATAGTACATTACTGTCTAGGCCAGAAATTAATCCATTTACGGTCGAGTTATATTGCAAGGCCGAAGCGCAGCTGAAGCCTTGCCAAGTGTTTTTGCCAAGTTCAATTGTGTTATTGCAGCCTCCAGCGATACCTGCGTCCGACCAAACTGTTCTTCAAGCGCATGCTGATGCCGGGCGCGCGAGTCACCGCAGACGTGTACGCTTACATGTTCCTCTGCGATTTCTTCAACTTTCTAGTAGTTATCTTCGGATTTGCAGCGTTCGGGGTATGTACGAGTATATACCCTTACCTTATAGTATATTCCTTTTACCTTAAACAGTGGCCCACATATAAAAGTATATCAAATAAGGTGTAAGAGTAACTTTACCTACCTGTACTTACTCAGTTACTCTTACACCATCTCTGGTGTACTTTCGGCTTATGTAAAATTTACGAAACAAATCATTTGCATTCGCAAAGAAGCCTCATCGCCTTGCATAATACATGTTTATGAACACGCTGGAAGGATTTTTTTGATGGAGTGCTCGTGGTCAACCTTATAAATATATATTTAAGGCTCAAAATCGCCCTTCGTGGAATTTAATAGTAATAATTTAAAGGTAGCAGCAAAGAGAACGGAGAGAAAGAGCTAGGGAATAAAAAGTAGCTAGTTCATATATATTTTAAGCTCTTATTGTTATCATACGGGCTTACAAACCCACCTAATGACCGCCTGATAAGCTTGTACCGAGGAGTATCACACGCGCTTGAAAGACCCTGTAAATAGCTTTTTGGAGGACCCATATTGTATGTTTTTCTTAAATCAAAAGAAAACAGTTGTAATGTAATTTATTTTGGCATTGCAGACCCACCAAGGCGACGGAGGAGTGCAGGCGTACTTAGAAGAGAACAAAGTGCCCATACCGTTCTTAGTGATGCTGATACTACAATTCGCGCTGATCATCATAGATAGAGCGTTGTACTTGCGAAAGTTCATACTGGGAAAGATTCTGTTCCAGTACGCGCTTATAGTGGGCGTGCATATTTGGATGTTCTTCGTGCTTCCATTTATCACAGAAAGGTTATTATACATGCTTTTTTACTTTAGATATCTTAATAACGTTTTGAATATACTGTATTGATTTTTTTAAATATGTTGAATTTTCATTGCTAGCTTCTGTGCACTTTACTTATACACCTTTTCACGTCGATTTCGGAGACGAGCTAAATAGTTACTACACTTATTGAACTAATGAGTTTACGGGGATCCCCTGGGGGATCGGTCTGGGGGATCCTGATGAATTGCATGCTTTGCTGCATCACTTAGTCATTTGATTTGTAGTAAAATCCCTTACTTATCATCCATGTTCTACCATTTTAAAAAAACTTTTAAGCCTGTAGTTTATACAATCAACATGATATGAATTTTCTTTATTTTTAAAATTAAATCTTTCACTTCAAGAAAAGGTTTCACCTGTAAGTTTGTATGTATGTATGTCCGCGATTATCTCGCGTTTGGCTGAACCGATATTGATGCGGTTTTACAGATATTTTTTTTCATTTTAATAAAAGGTTTTAGTATTTTAACCAACTTTAAAAAATAGGTTTATTATTATTTGGAGTCTAATTTTTTTTAAACAATTGTAAATGTTGACCGGCAGGACGTTTAACGCGCTGTACCCGCCGCCCATCTGGTACATGATGAAGTGCGTGTACCTGCTGCTGTCGGCCTACCAGATCCGCTGCGGCTACCCGCGCCGCATCATCGGCAACTTCCTCTGCAAGTCATACCGCTTCCTCAACATGCTGTTCTTCAGGGGGTCCGTATATATCGCAATAAATACTTACTTATTCCCATAGCTCACCGACCCGAAGTGGATCTTGGTCTCCTAAACAAGAGAGCACCACAGTTTTTTATTCTGCGTGATGGTTCGCCATAATTTATGGGCGCTGTAAATTGGCACATCACAATAAATATCAAAGTATAATTTATATTATTTTAGGGTTCTATATTGACGTTGAAGAGCGAAGACGGGGAAGAGGTAGACCGAAAATTAGTAACTAGGAACAAATAAATGAAAAACTGGGAGTCATGTCCTATTGAAAGATACCGACGACTACGTATGCGTGACAAAATATTACAAACTATTTGAATATATCTCCCTCTTAATAACAATGTCGCGGTTGCATTCTCAGCTGATTGCTTCAGAGCACCATTTTGAATCGTATCTACGTAAGTAGGCCTTTGAAGGTAAAGGAGAGCGTGGCGCCGCCGCGAGGTTGCGCGACACTTATAGCGACTAATCAAAAGACATAAGTCACTTGCTCTACCCGACACTGCGCGCCGGTGCTCCTTTAGTGGGAACTCACCTTGACGAAGATTAAGAAAAATAGATTTGTCAAATATTTGCTATGTTCGTGAATTTTTCCAACACAATCTAATACTGTGTTTATTGGTTGACGATCTGACAGTTAAAGTGAATTGTTAAATTCAACTGACAACTTTGCACCATTGACATTCTTTGACCCAAAGAATCAAAAATATATAAAAAACAAAAATTTAATAACCCTATTACTGAGTTTCCTAAATCCTAGCTCCTTAATTTATAGCTTCATGGCGGTGCCGTTTGTGTTCGAGCTGCGCACGCTAATGGACTGGATCTGGACCGACACTTCGATGACCCTTATGGACTGGCTCAAGATGGAGGACATATTTGCCAGCGTCTTTCTGCTCAAAGTTCGTTGTTTTCATTTCTATTTATTAATTTACCACATCATGTCCACATAATTAGACAAAGAATAGAAAACATTGTACAACAACAAAGTACTAATATAATATCTAAAATATAAAAAAAAAACAATATTTTGTAGAGGTATAAATTGATTGCTTCCGTGTTTAATTAAAAAGAGTTAAGATATCCGTTCATAACATGACTTGTTCATTGGTTTCAGCAAGGTTTACAAAAGATAATAATAGTCAATCAACATTTAAATGATCATGGCTAAAACTTTATACCTGGTTTGTACGGGAAATAACTTGAAATATAAACTAGATGTAATTGATAATGAAATTCACAAAAAAAATCTAATCATCGGTAGACCGAAAGATTAGCCAAGCAAACAAAATCTTCAGCTTAACATTTTATTATCACAGTAACTTTAATAGCTTTATTTATTACTAGCTGTTGCCCGGGGCTCCGCCCTCGTGGGAATTCCAGAATAAAATATAGCCAATATGTTATTCCAGGGTCTAAGCAATCTCCATTCCAAAATTCAGCCAAACGGGTTCAGCCTTTTTCCTGTGAAAGAGTAACAAACATCCATACAATTTTACAATCTTTCGCGGTTATAATATGAAGTAGGATTCTAAAAAATAAACAAAAGTACATAATCTCTATATATAAAAATCAATTGCTGTTCGTTAGTCTCGCTTAAACTTGAGAATGGCTGGACCGATTTGGCTAATTTTGGTCTTGAAATATTTGTGGAAGTTCAGGGAAGGTTTAAACGATGAGTAAAGTGCAGGTTCAGGCGGTACGGAGTTCGCCAGGACAGCTAGTATAGAATAATATTATAATACTGTAACGAGGACTGGCTGCATACAAAAAAAGTATGTAATTTTAAATATTGAATGTGGGCTCCGTTCACAAATAAGAGGTTGAGTCTGAAAATAAACATCAAATAGTAAACACGTATTTTCAATCCTTGCTCCCCGTTACATGAGGTTACGATATACATACAAAAGTAAAATTATTTGTTTTTTTTTTTAGTGTTCCCGCTACGTGGAAGACGAGTACCCGCAGCCGCGCGGCATGAAGAAGTCGAGCACGACGAAGTACGCTCTGGGCGGCGGCGTGCTGGCCTTCGTCATCGCCATCATCTGGTTCCCGCTCGTCTTCTTCGCCGTCGGCAACACGGTTAATTTCTTTGTATAATATATCTGTATACCAGCTGATGTCCGCGACTTCGTGCGTGTGGGCTTCACTCGCGTTTCCGTGGGAATTTCGGGATTCGTTCCCAAAATTCCCGCGGGAATCCCCGTTTTCTTTTAACCAAAGTTTATCATGACAATAACCAACACAAAAAAAGAATTATCAAATTTGGTGCATTCATTCGAAATTCCTATATATTTGCAGGCATACCTTGCCTATCTGTCTCATCTGCACCATTGATGGTGCGGGTCAATGGTGCATACGGTACGACGGGGCCTTGAGGTTATTCAAATAACGATAACTTTTTTCTAAAGAACTGATTTTGATGAAACAACCTGTAAATGTTTTATTGATTTAAATCAACGCGATTGGTGGAAGTTTTAAATAAATCGGTTCAGTACTTTTGGAGATACGCGTGATCATACATATAGACAGACAGAGAGACAGAGAAAAAAGTAAAAAAAAATTTTTGCTCTTTGTTCTTTTAATGTGTCCCACTTCCATCCATTTCAGTCAAAAATACTTAAAATATTTTTACTGTTTTATTATAACTATAGATATAGATTAACCCTCTCATTCATAAAAATTAACATAAACGTTTGTTAAGCCTATTCTAACTAAAATGTGTTTTGGCCCTTTCTCACTTATCGAAATTTATCATGAATGAAAGAGCGGAAACATATTTTAGTTAAAATGCGCTTAACAATTTATTAATATAATATAATTAATTTTTATGAATAAGGGGGATAGATTTTGAGCTCTATCTTATTTGTCTGACAGGTCGGCAAACCGAATCCGCCAACAGACGTGACGGTCAAGATCCGCATCGGTCCGTACCTCCCCGTGTATCAGATGTCTGCGCAATCTCACAACATTGAAGTGTAAGTATCCAGACTTCCAAAATTCAAGACTATAGTGTTGTGAGTTGTAGGTTGTGTTCTTGTGTTTGCGTTAGGGAAAAGTTTCCTGATGTTGCTACTGCAATCAGATATTTATAGGGTGTTTTTACCGTACAACATAATTATGACCAGCGGCTTACTGCCTTTAATCCTGTTCCGAATGCTGTTGTTTATGGCATATGATCTAGGACGCCTTTTTCGTATATACGGAAAGCAAAGAGAATACTTTTTGTACTTTTCAATTTTATGACTACTGGTTTATCTTTCTGATCAGTTCTTTGTATAAAAAGTATACAATATACATGGAACATACTAATATTACAAACACAACCTACAACTAATAAACATACTAATACGCAACAACTACTGTGCAGATTTTAAAAATTATTTCACCATTCGAAATCTACATTCGCTCTGAGTGACATAGGCTATGTATGTACCACGGGCGAAACCGGGATGGACAGCTAGTTATTTATAAATATTGTTTCCCCCAGTTACACAGAGCAAGACTACACGCAACTGAGCAACCTCTACAGCCGCGACCGCACCGCGCAGACGTTCCTCAGCAACTACATGTACAACGACGTGGCCGTCATCTCCATCAACCCCAACTCCACCATGACCTGGGAGATCTCGCCGCCTGAGCTCGACCGGCTCGAGAGGGAGGCTATGTCCAGTGAGCAGTTTAATTATATTTAAAACTAGTTGTTCCCCGCGGCTTCGCCCCGCGTGGGACTCGGTTATATCGCGCCCAAAAATATACTATGTTTGACCTCAGGTCGTTAACTACATCCCTACCAAATTTCATCACAATCGGTCCAGCAGTTTAGCCGTGAAGAGGTGACAGACAGACAGACTTTCGCATTTATAATATTAGTATGGAAGTATGGATATAGATAGTATGGATTATAGAGGATGAAAGGAAACTGACGAAAAGTAATACAAAGCAGAGTTGGCTGGGAGCGGCGGTCAGGGTCGGCCTCGTAAAACATACTGCGACCAAATCGCAGACCTTTTGAAAAAGGGAGACATTAGGAGTATCGGCATCGGCGAGCGTGTATGACGAGAGTGATGAGTGTGGAGGAGGCTAGAGAGGTATGTAAGGATAGTAGCCAATGGAAATCTCTATTCTCTGCCTACCCCTACGGGAGACAGGCGTGATAGAGCCAAAAGCCGTGCACTATGTGTAGAAGCGATCGATTGAGGGAGATGTCGCCTTACATCATGTGTTGCGCCGTCTCGCTTGCACACTCGTTACGGTTCGTCTTGTTGTGTTGTCATCGCTCATCGGTTGTCAATGTGTCCGTGATTACTCAAAAAGTGACGGCTGAAAATCCGTGCTAGACATCCTTGCATGTCTAGTGTAATACTGAGCCACCACCTATTGAGATATTTGCCACATTTTATGTTTGTTTGTTTGATAACTTTGTCCTTTGTTGATTTGTATGTGTGATGAATGTTAATAAATGTCTATTCTATTCTACTTTACTATCACTTCATTGTGTGATATATCACAAAGTCGCTTTCTCTGTTCCTAAGTCCCTTTAATTAAATCTTTAAAACTACGCAACGGGTTTTGATGCGGTTTTTTAATATATAGAGATGATTCAAGAGGAATGCTTTTATGCCCATGCAAAGCCGGGGCGGGTCGCTAGTACTTTAATAAACTTATACAGCAAAACAACGTCTGCCGGGTCAGCCAGGCTAGTAATGATATAATTTGCAGACGACACGCTGATGGTGAGGTTTACATACGTGATAACCCACCCAACGAACGCGATGCCCAATCCGCCGACGATCGAGGAGTACCGCGAGGTGCCGCTGGTGGCCTTCGTGGACGACAAGCGCAACCCGGAGCGCGACACGCTGCTGCAGCTGCTGAAGGGAACTGCGCCGGCCAGCGCTTGGTGAGTTATACTACAGGTCGCGTCGTGTAAGACAAACGCTGGCGGTTGCGCTGCGCTTGCGGCGATGTATCACTGTATGCGGCGAGCGCGGAGCGGGGGGGGGGGTCGTTCCAAGCACGCGGTTGGTTCGTTGGCTTCCCGTGTTGCGCAACTTTACTGTCTCCGCTCTCCTCCAGCGTTCTTTTCATATGAGCTGTTTGAAGTCCTATATTATTTTTTTTGGGCTGTGTCCTCTTATATCACGTGGGATGGTTGGTTGGGACCTCTCTTTCGCACACATTCACTTGCAGCAATATTTTACTTTTCAAAATTCGACTACCGGAATTCGGGACTGATTTTTCGCAGCCATCCCTATACCACTGTGCTCATAATGAAATAATCTTTAATTTTGATTCAAAAATCAGACCGGTACAAATTGTTAATACCTACGTATACTTTCGATTGGTATAGAATTTTTCTAATAATCAAACCGGTGAAATTTTTTTTTTTTTTTAATTACTTATTAATCATACCCTGGACTAAAATTTGTTAGGCAACCCATATGCAATATATTTACTGACATATTGAATTAAATTTAAAATACGTTTCATCAAATATACATCTCGGTAAGGTCGTTTTATATCGGAATCTTAGACTAAGATGAAATAAGAATTAGTACATTACTGTCGAGGCCAGAAATGAAGCCATTTACGGCCGAGTTATATTGCAAGGCCGAAGCGCAGCTGAGGCCATGCTAAGAGCTTTTAAAAATACGAGGACGTAAATTGCAATTTCGGCCGAGGCTTGTATAGTACTTTACTTTCTCTGAAATCCTCTTGAGACGAAACAACATCGTATCAAATTTTAAAATGGCGTCAACAAGCCAGTATTCGCTGTGTTCTATTTTTGAAACTTTTTGAAATGTTCATACATATTTTTAAACGATAAAAGAATTAATGGTTAGTACCACCCTAACAAAAGTGTCCAGCAATTTCCATTAACGACTGCTAGAATAGGCTTTTTTATGTGCGTGTGTTCTGACAGCCACTCTCTCCGAATTCTTTAAAAATGTGCTCAGGATTTTGTGAATATTCCCAAACAATTGTGAAACTTGGAACCAGATTTTGTGAAAATCAAATAAGAGAGTTATGGGCTTTAAAGTCGGACCCTCAATCCACACATAGAGGATTGAGGGTCCACTTGTACCCAATTAACTAAGGGCACTACACAAAAAAAACTTTACGCCCAAATTTAAGCTAATGCCAAACAAAAATTGTGGAAACAAAACATTAAAGCAAAACACTGTATTACTTTGTATATCTCCGTTCAAAATGGACCCTCAGGTAGAAAGTTTATTACGCTGATAATAAGGAACCCCTTAACTTTTTGTTGCTGTTTGAAATCCTATATAATAGGAAATAATTAGTGAAATTTTGTGAAACAAAGAACACATCCCGATATCAATTTATTTGAAAAATATCAGCTTGTCAAAATTCGGACCCTCAGACCGCCACTTTTTTGTTTTCGTTATATTACGCTCAGCGTATGATGTATAAGCCAAACACAAAATTATCTACCTATGTAAAATAAAATGTGCAAAAATCAAGTTTTATTTTTAATATGTAGAAACTAACTAGGGTGACAACAATTTCAATAAAGCCCTGACATGAAGCCCAGTGCTGCCCCTAGTAGAAATATTAAAAATAAAACTTGATTTTCATATATAATAAAAGGTGTTTTTGATTTTCAATGATACTGAAGTTGTTGCACATTGGCGGCCAGCAATGAATTTTTTTTTTATTACATTGTTGTCTTAGGCCAGCAATGAGTATTGACGTATTGTTTTTTTTTTTTAATAATGAAGCTATTTCCGAGCAAGAGGAAGTAAATACTATTAATGCATAAATTTTATCAACAGGTTGACTGTGAAGCAGGTGTTCCCTAAATTCGTAAAAGTATTCAACAAGGGCACAGCTAAGCCAGCATATCAACTCATACCATCAGATACGGATGAAGGTGAGTTTTTTTCTTTGTCATCATTTTTGTGTGTAACATTTTGGAGCTTTTTTAAGGACATTTTTCCAAATTTTTAGTACACTTAAGTCCTCTCTATATTATGAGACTATTAATAGGATTACATCATATAATTACAGTTCAAATCCATTGGTCGATAATTCGGTTCTATTATGCGCAGAAATCCTATTAAAAAAGCAAACTTTGGTATCTAAATATCAAACAAATTTTTTTCGTATCTATATTCCGAATATATAGTATATATTATACAAGGATTGGCTTCACCCAAGTGAGAACAGTAATTTATCCAACTTGAAAGAGTGTGCGGGGGAAGGGTTGTTCACATTCAAGGTCATTTTAATTTTAGGTAAACATATGCCACGAATTGTACAATTCTTTTTCAAATGAATATGATTACAGAGACAATTGAAAGGATGTACAGGGACGTAAAGCTGCGGTTAGAGCGTGACGTCGACAAGAAGATGTACTGGCGCGTGCACGAGGCGTGTTCGCCGCGGGTACGCTTTATCTATAATTAATGCTAAATTTTAAAATGATCATGATATTATCACTACATAGTATAAAACAAAGTCGCTTTCTCTGTCCCTATGTCACTTTGTATGGTTAAATGTTTAAAACTGCGCAACGAATTTCGATGCGGTTTTTTTTATAGATAGAGTGATTCAAGAGGAAGGTTATTATGCCCATGCGAAGCCGGGGCGGGTCGCTAGTTCATATATATAACTATCCTCTATTTTAACACCTTACTACTACACATATTAGTTTCACCTGTATGTATGATGTAATGTAAGCGAAGTTATTGTTATTAGTACTAGTTTAATATAAAAAGAGGAAGACCACAAAAGTGATGGTAAGATGAACTAAGGGAAACTGCAGGCCCAACATGGCACAGAAAACTCATGACCAAAAACTATGGAAAATTTTGGAGGAGGCCTATGAAAGCCAGGCAGGGGAAAAGAAAGTAAAGAAACAGTAACAATAAAAAAACCCACAACAGATGCTGCCAAATAAAGGCTAATCAATCAATCAATATAAAAATGTTAAACTTATTGAAACTTGCCAGGATAAGCTGAAGTCGATCCCCATGAACAACTGCGACATGCTGGTGATGTTCACGTTCAACGACAAGATGTTCCCGGAGACGCTCAACTTCATCTCCGGAAGCGGGTTTGTTACATTTACATTAAACTTTTTTTATACAATTACTAGCTTTTGTCCGCGGCGTCGGGCGTTATATTCCCTCGGGAACATTGTTTTTTCTCGGGATGAAAGGTACCCTATGTCTTTCTCCAGGTTCTAAGCTACCTCCCCACCAATTTTCAGCCAAATCAGTTCAGCAGTTCTTGAGTTATAAATAGTGTAACTAACACGACTTTCTTTTATATATATAGATATTTAATAGATTCATCAGGTGTTACTTTGCGGAAATTAAAGTTACAAGTACTTACCAAATTACTTTGCGTGCTTCTACCACCAGTTCATGCATACTACTGCAGGCCGGCGCCCACCCACTACTGCTAGTTTGCAAATCAAATCAAATCGTTTATTTGCAGTAATAGGGTACAAAACAGATGTCAAAGTATCAATAGTAACCCACATTCCTGCGACACATGTTTCATCTCTACGCGAGGCACCCTCAGGCATCAAGGCACTAGGTTAGCCTAATGGTGGCGGGCATGCTGGGACTAACAGTAGTAGGTGGGCGCCGGCCGGCAGTAGTATGCATGAACTGGTGGTAGAAGCACGCAAAGTAATTTGGTAAGTACTTGTAACTTTGATTTCCGATTTATTGATCCGTACTGTCCGTCATGGCGCTACAATCTATGTATATCTCACATAATAAGAAGTTTCCTTAGTAATTTTTAGCCATCGGAACAGAAATCTTGGTGACACTATGATTTCAAATACCCCATCTTTTCTTACAGGATCATAGGATTATACACAACATTCGTGTTTTTGGCATCGCGCATATTACGAGGTTTCTTCTCCGGAATCTATACTAAGATCATGTTCGACGACTTGCCAAACGTTGACAGAGTTCTGCAGCTGTGCCTCGACATTTACTTGGTTTGTTTTTTTTTCTAACATCTTATACATACATATTTAAAAAAATACTTCAAGTTTCTTTATATCTAATAATCTGTGTCTTTAAAAAAATATCTGTAAAATAAAATGCCATCGACAGACTGCCTAGACTAGTACGTTAAGCTAATTCATCGTCATTGTCATTCTGGTTGTATCCCAAGCCGTTGGCTTCGGAGGCGTTAAATAGCTAAAACGTGTTGCTTTTATTTTTCTCTTTCATGAGTTTACAGGTTACACTCGAGATTTAAAAATGATTCTTTTTATGACCGGCCATTCTCAGTAGGCCTAATGCTATTGTTAGTGGAATCTGCCAAATTGGTCGGGCACAGATAGGTACAGTAATTTAATACCTTTGTTTGCTATTCCATTAGTCGCCTCACATTAACGGGAGTGTGGGTAGTCTTTTCTTAGGCCGGAGACCATGCGGTCAATTAACATACACTAATTTTATATTTCAGGTACGTGAGGCTCTCGAGTTAGCATTAGAAGAAGATCTGTTCGCCAAACTGGTATTCCTCTACCGTTCGCCAGAGACTATGATTAAATGGAGTCGACCTAAAGAGGAAACAGAGGAACAGAGGGCGCTACCACCTTCGCGTTGAATAAATCGTTCTGGCGTAATACAACAAGTGGCTTAAAGTTTCGCCATCGGCAAACATGACAAAGTTACCTATTAATATAAACTCAAAATACATCAACAGGATGTGTCATCCTGTTGATGTATTATTTCAAATTCGATTATTATCAAACATCTTACAAAGGCGAACATGGCATTTATTTTATTAATTTCATTAATAATTAAATTGCCTGCAAAGCACGACAATTCATTAATTACACTCGAACTACATCTAGAAGACGCTTCTCTATTTCGAATATTTTGTTATGATTGGCAGTTGCATTGGCTTTTGCCATTTATTTTATTAAAGCAAAATTTAATTATTGTGATATATTATTTAGAGGATCGTTTTTTAGTAACGCTGTGTTAGGCAATCCCATGTATGCTGATTTGTTTTTATTAGGTAGATCAAAGTTATTGTATCCAAGGGTGTGAAATGGAAATAAAAACATCAATTTAGAGAATTCATATTTCACTAGAAAGTTGTACAGAAAATATTAAATTAAGAATAACCGCAATACGTCGAAATTGTTTTACCTTAAATTTAAATTATCCTCTAATATTGTTAAAAATAAGTAGGGTTAGGTAATGGAACGCACACCATAGTTACCATTTGCAATTTATAGAGCTAGACTAGATACTTATTTGAGTTCTCGAATGTTAAAATTTTCTACCTTTAAGTAAAGAAATATTATGAACGCATAGAATCGAATATACTATGTTTATACACTCAGCCTATTAATGAATAGAAAAAAGTACTGGTACCTATTCTCACCTATACAATGATGATTCGTCGCATTACTTATTTTGTGTACGTAACAAAAGTAATTTTCTAAGAAACACGACTTTACCACTAATAAAGGAACGGTCCATTTTTACCAGAAGACTTATTAACATGTGTCTTAATAAACTAATGCGCGGTTATCATTTTCACAAAATAAGTCTGTAAGTATCTACCTAAACTATAAGTTATTTCTGTTATGAATAAAGAATGATAGCTCTCTTTTTCGTTACATAATATTTGAATGGCGCTAAAATTTTATTTTGTTATATAAATTATAGTATCAATGTTTACACTGTTGTTATGATTTAATTACGTTAATACAAGGAAATTTCGGAAGTGGTGGAATAAAGAAATAATTTTTTTGAAGTCATAAGCTTGTGTATACCTTGACATGTACGTAGATAAACGCAAACCTGACGGGCTCATTCCATTTCTCCATTGTACAGATTAATTTCAGTTTCTTGTTTATAACAAATCTTTATGTGTCAGAACTTCTATACTTGTTGTTGTCTTTATCCGAATATATTTATGCTTGTTTTGCAATCAAGCTATTTTCTGTAAATACGTAATTTAATCTTGAATAAATCAAGCACTTCCATTTTGTACAATGGATTTTGTATCTTTACCTCAGTCTTTATTGCATTTGTTACTATTTATATTATAATGAAGTATGAATGATTGTACACTTTTATATCGTGATTGTTGAGTAAGCTGCATTTAAATGTCATCAATTTGTGATAATAAAATACTACTAAAATATTTAAGAAATTTTTATTAGTCAAAAACTACAATACACTAGTGTGTCAGTAATGCTTACAAAACTAGTGCAATAATTAGTATCTTTATTAATTTATCACCATTAATCTTGGTGCAATATTCATCGACATAAGCTCCTGGAAAAGTAACTTAGCCGCATATGGTAAACGGATTTGTGAAATCTGGGTCTTATTCTTGCATCCTTTACACTCAAATGTATTATTTCTTAAGTTCGCTATGGCAATCAAACCACAGAAATTGCAGACATGAATGCGGTAGGGATCGGATACTTCGAAAAGTCGCTCTCGTAAGAATTGTGCTGCTCCATGAGCAATTTGGCAATCTCGCTCCATTTCACCAAAACGCAAACCACCATCTCTTGCTCTTCCCTCCATAGGTTGTCTTACTAAAATTTGAACAGGTCCTCGAGCTCTAGAGTGAATTTTATCATCCACCATATGCTTAAGACGTTGGTAATAAGTAGGACCCAAAAATACTTGGGCATTAATCTTTCGTCCAGTATGTCCATTATACATCACTTCATTTCCACGAAGATGATACCCATACTCTTGCAAAAGTGATGAAATTTTTTGCACATTTACAGTATCATTAAAGGGTGTTGCGTCACCAATCTCGCCCTTGTTTGATGATACTTTTCCTTGAATACATTCAATTAAATGTCCAATAGTCATACGAGATGGAATAGCATGAGGGTTAATTATAATGTCAGGAGTAAGGCCTTCACATGTAAATGGCATGTCTTCTTGGCGATATTGAATTCCACAGGTTCCTTTTTGTCCATGACGAGAGGCAAACTTATCACCAATCTGTGGGATGCGAACTGATCTTACACGTATTTTGCAAAACTTGTAACCCTCACTGTTTAGAGTCAACATGACTTGGTCTACAATTCCAGTTTCACTGTTACGTAAGAATGTAGATGCATCACGTTTAGTAAAACGCTTTGTAGTGCCTTCTAATTCATCATCGTTTTCTGGCAAAGTGATTGTCTTGCCAATTACAACATCATCACCTGAAACACGAATTCCAGGAGCTATAATCCCATCATCGTCCAGTTTGTCATATAAAGCATTTCTCATCCCCTGACAAGTCTGTCTAGTAGGCTTTTCAAATTGTTCCTCTTGATCTCCTATTCTCTTAGATTCGGAATCTTTATAAGATCGATAGAACACAGATCTAAAGAACCCTCTCTCCACAGCAGAGGCATTTAAAATGACACTGTCTTCTTGATTATAACCAGTGTAACACAAGATAGCAACAATTGAATTAATGCCTGCAGGCAATTCTCTGAACCGCAAATATTCCATGGAACGTGTTGTGACCAGAGGTTTGTGTGGATAATACAGCACATGAGCCAGGGTGTCCATTCGAACATGGAAGTTTGTTATGTACACACCCATAGCTTGTTTACCCATAGCACTTTGATAGGTATTCCTTGGACTTTGATTGTGATCAGGGAATGGAATAATGGAAGCACAAACCCCCAAAATCATGGCAGGGTGAATTTCACAGTGAGTATAAGTGTTGCAATAAGCATATTCTTTAATTTGAGCCAAATCCTCAGAACTCATGGCTATCATTACAGTTTCCTCTTCCAATGTATCAATATATTCTACTACTCCACTGGCCACAAGATTTTGCCATCCATAATTATTATAATCTCTTTCTTTGAGATTGTCTATGTGTTTTTTCTTTAATAACAACGTGCCATTCTCCACTATTAATAAGGGTCGGCAAATTCTACCAGCATCTGTATAAATTCTTATTTCTCTGTCTCTTATATCACGAATCATACTGACTTCAGACACAATGATATCCATTTGACGTCTCAGCTTTCTCAGAGTAGCCATTAGTTGTTCTGGGTCCCTGTGAATACCGACCCAGCAACCATTTACAAATATTTTAGTTGCATCTGCAATGGCTGATGGAGCTATTTCTTCTAAATTTTCCATAGACCATTCTTCCAAGAACTCTAAAATTGGAGATGGTTGACTACCAACAGAAATATAAGCCATTAAAGCCAAGTTTTTAACAAGACCTACAGCAGCCCCTTCAGGAGTTTCTGCAGGACAAATCATACCCCACAATGTATTGTGCAACTGGCGTGGTTTAGCTAGCTTTCCATCTCTTCCTATAGGAGAGTTAACACGACGTAAATGTGATAATGTAGATGCAAATGTCAATCTGTTCAACACCTGTGATACTCCAGCTCGAGCCTGATGAGCTTTCTTCTGATCTCCCCAATTGCCAGTAGCAAGGGAATAACGGAGGCCATCAGTAATAATTCTTGTTTTGATAGCAAGTTCAAGATTAAAATCCTTCCCTCTGTCAATAAACTTCTGAGCAAACATTCTTACTTCTTTCAATAAGTTTTTGAACAGTCCTCTAAATAAGAAAGCCAACAAAGGACCTGCCAAATCTAATCTCTTATTGCCATAGTGATCTCGGTCATCCAACTCACGTCGACCCAAAGCAGCCAACAATAACCTATGCACCATATATCCCAAAAAATAAGTCTTTTTTGTTTCACAAAAATCAGATACACCAACATGTGGCAACATTTCTTTTTGTAGAATTTCTCTTGCATACTTTATACGTTTATCTTTAGTGACACCAGGGCGTGCGCCTCTAGATCCAATGAAGTTTAGAGCCACATTTTGTTCTTGGAAAACAAAGGCTTCATCCAATGATGGTTTCACCATTTCCATCATTTCAGGATCATCAAAATCATAAATGATATGTTCCAAAATATCTCTATCAGCAACAAACCCAAGTGCTCTAAACACAATCATGATAGGAATTTCCTGTTTAATGTATGGTACAATTGCAATTATTCTTTGTCCAATGGCAGACTTTTTTATACTTTGTCCTCCTCTGGCCATCATATTAACCCATAGAGTAGATGTAGGCCTTGAACTATGTTCTAAACATGATCTTATTTCTGTTTTGTAGGCATATTTGCCATCTTTCATGCTGAACACATATACAGTATTTGTGGCCATCTTTTCCTGGGCAATCAAAACCTTTTCAGACCCATTTATAATAAAATAGCCACCAGGATCAAGTGGACATTCATTTAATTCAGTCAAATCACGGTCAGTTAGATGGCTCAATAAACAGTATGTAGATCGGAGCATGATGGGAATTTTTCCAATAAATGTCTTTTGATGTTGAGTTTCAATAGGATCTTCATTTTCCTTAACAATAGTTTTGGTAATATCAACATACAAAGGCGCCGAATAAGTAAGATTGCGAAGACGGGCTTCGTTAGGCATCATAGGGGATGGCGCACCATCTTTCTCCCAATGAGTAGGTTTGGAGAGATAAATCTGGTCAAATTTTAAAAGATATCGCGGAGGTGTCTCAATTTCACCGGACGAATGCTGAGCTTCTGCTTGTAGTTCTATAGGAGGAGAGTCTTCGACAATACGTTGAACGGACATCTGGATAAACTCGTCGAAACTATCTAATTGTTGACGTACAAGACCCTTTTCATCAAAGTACGCGTTAATTACTATCCAACAGGCTTCCTGCCAAAGTTCTATCGATATTTCTTCGACATCTTCTTCTTCATATTGATCATCTTCAGTGTCATACATTGTAAACGTGGAATTATAGAAACTCCAAGAAATTAAACTGCTACAAAGCTTGAAAATACAGAGCACACGCAGTTCAGTCACTGACTGAACTGAGAGCCAAAATGAAGAAACGACGGGCGTCAGGCGTCGAACACAGCGTCACGGTCACGTCAAAAATCAAAGCGACGGCGACTACAAGAAAGAAGAAGAAAATATTTCAGTTTAACGTTGTTGGCGTCATGGCAAATGGCAATGGCATGGCATGGCGTTCGTTCGACGAATCGAAGAATTTTTACTTTTTGACAGTGACACACAAATTGAAAGAATTTAGAGACCACGGACGACAACGACAAGACATGAAAAATTATCGATAATAGTACCTAGCAAATTGCTACTATCTACCGATTAACACTTTGGCCCCTTACCTTACCACTGTCTCTTAAAACCATGCAAGATCCAGTGAGTAAGGGAGATGTCGCCTTACATCATGTACTACTCTGTCTCGCTTACTCACTGGAACTTGCATGGTTTTTAGAGATGATAGTAGGCCACCTGAGGGTTCGCTAACTTACCCTCACTCACAAATACACAATAGAAAACACTCAACTGCATGGTATTTTTATTTTAAGTGAGGTGAGTGCACTAGCCGTGCACCTCACTTAAAAATCGTTTAGGTATTAACAGATTAATCGACTTTTCTATATCGATTTCAGATCACCATTGACATCACTAGAAAGCGAAGGATGTTTTGTTTGAAGATTTTGGTGAATTTCTCCTTGCGTTTTGTGCTGTAAAATGATTCATTGGTGTGTTTGTGTTAAATTTTGATTGATAATTCTTAAGTTCGAGCATATTTCCGTTCTTCATCTTGCCTGATCATGGATTCATCAAGAAGAAACAATTCCGAAGAACAACGATGCATACTAGGATTACAAGATTTGAAATTATCAAACAAAGATGAGAATGGAACTGAGCAAGCGCACGGAGGTGGGACGACCAATACGAATCTTCTTAGCAAACCCCGGCCAGTCGGCGCAATAGAGAGTTTTGTTTTAGACAATACACAGAACAATCGTCAGGACTATAGCTTTTACGAAAGGTCGAATGTTATCGCTGCTTCTAAATTTGCTACTCCTAAACGTGTGGAAACGATTGCATCTCTCAACAAACGTGACATAAACACTGCGGCGCTGCCTGCCAGCCCTACTCGCTCCATTGATTCGATATCTCAAAGGTCGCTTAGTTATCAAACCGAGGACTTATACGAAATTCCGGCGAACCCCACCTCTCAGTACCAGCCTCCAGTTTATGAAAACATCGAGTACTACGGCGACCAGCGCTCTGCTCCGCAAACCTTCTACCACCAGCTATACCAGCAGGGCTCTCCAGCTGTCGCTGACGGTTATTACGACACACGATATAGCAAAGCTCAGCCACAAGTACCTGTAACTTCTAAAGTAAGATTAAATCCTACAGTTTATGAAAATATGCTTTGTAGTGACAATAGTGATAAGAAAAGTGAATATAAATTAGCTCAAAGTCATGATCAACGATACATACAACAAGGATCAATTCCTGGGCCTCAAGTCCCAATAAGTAGTGTAAGTAGAAGTGTGCCACAAGTTGCGGGTGATAAGACCAAAGTAGATAAGGCTCCACCCCCACCACCCTACACTGCAACACAAGATAACCCAAGCAGTGATTACACAGTTATGAAGTCTGCTCCGCCTAAATACACAGATGTGAGTGCTCTTCTAAAAACTAAGGCCAGTATTAATTTTGACGACAAGGTTGTAACTATTCCTTCAACAGCAATATATGCCTCAATAGCCCCCAGCGCTCAGAGACCAAAAGCTAACATTGCCACTGAGGTACAAACTGTAACTGCTAGTCCGAAGTTCTTTCACCCTAAGCCTAGTATTGCCAGCAGTATTGGAAAGGAAAAACCTTTAATGAGCAACGGTGGTGGATACAATTCAAAACCAGGCACCAACAACAGGATGCAGATTGTGGATGACACAAATGGTTCAGACTATGTTTGTATGACAGGGGGCCCTGCACCATCTGCGGTGGCCGCATCCAATAGAGACAATGTATCAATAGCATCAGAGTCCATTGGTTCCCGAAACCTGGCATCTGGGATGGCATCGCTATGTTCTCCAGCTCAGTCTCCGGCACCCAGTCCTACCCCAAGTTCAGTGTCCCAACTGTCTGGAGGCTCTCGAGGGTCTGGTGGCCGTGGCAAAAGTCTGTTGCCGTACAGTATTACACCTCCCCGGCCCCCAGGGCCCAGTGAAGCTCAGAGGAAGATAGAGGAGCTCACAAGACAACTCGAGGAGGAAATGGAAAGACAAGATGAAGAGGGAGAGTACTTTGGTGAGTAAGAGCTTCACAGTCATGTGAGCTTACATTGGTAAAATACTTTGAATTTTTAAATTTTGAACTGCAGTTTTCATTATAATTATATCACTTTGTTTTATTAACTCATGCCAGTTTATGATGTAAGGAAAGATGTAAAGATTTATTCCAAAATGTATATTTTGTTGAAAATGACAGATAGGTTTTACAATTTTCGACATGTTTTTTGTAGGTATTTGCCATACTTGCGGAGCTGGAGTAACTGGAGCGGAGCAAGCATGCCAGGCAATGGGCAACCTGTATCACACCAACTGTTTTATTTGCTGTTCCTGTGGCCGAGCGCTGCGTGGCAAAGCCTTCTATAATGTCCATGGCAAGGTTTATTGCGAAGAGGACTACTTGGTTAGTGTGATATTTTCTTTAACTTTACAACAAGCACGCCAAGAAGCACACACCACATCTGCTTATAGTCTGATTGACTGATTGCAAATAATAAACAAAAAAAAAAAAAACTACAACAAAGCACTGGATTGAGATAGTGGAAATAAAAATGATAAAACTTTTTATTTCAGTATTTAAACATGATTACATAAATATACACTACATATTTACAATAGTAGATTGTTATACAAGGGAGGAAAGGAATAATTCCCGTGCGAGGCATTTAGGCTATAGTCCGAGCAGGAATTATTCCTTCTACCCCTGTTAAACACTCTACTTTTCATTTCGAATATAAGGAAAGTAAAAAAAGGTATTTCTCCAAAATTAATAATAGTAAAAACATGAGTATGTAGTGCCTTCTTAAATGATATTGTGTGGTAATTCAGTTTTAAATTTTAAATATAGAACATACTGCGCGCTTCATGAGGGCCTCTTAGTTCCGTTAGTTAGTATTTTAGTGTTATCAGAAAATGCTTTACTCTTAGTGTGTGCTGACCCTAATAAATATTTTTTAAATTAACACTTGCTGTTTATACTTCCACATTTTTTTTGTTGCCAATTTCCTTCCAAATTCACAGGCAAAATTATGTTCTAATTTTGAAATTTCTTTCCCGCCCTAAGGAAGAAAGTGATTACTATGGGTTTTTTCGACCCGTGGGAGGGCATGAAGCGTTTTCCACCCTATACTCAGATCAGGAAAAACACTACTTTCCGAGTATGAGAAATGAAAAATATCTTTTGATTCTGTATGTCTCTTGACATAGGCCTCTGCCGTCTTCATTAAGCTTTGTTAGAATTATCTAATTCTTTTTTGAAAATGGTTATTTAGAATGTTGTGCAGAACACATAATATCATACTTTTAAGTAAAAAAATATTTTGATTGGTTATTGTGAGAGTGAGACTATTTTCTAATTACATGATTAAGATAAGTTTTCTTCTACGTCCGAGCGTGTTTCCCGTTTGCATCTTCAGCTTACGCTTCAGAGCCCAGGGTACGCTATTAATCATTGTCCTGATTTGGCGGTACTGGTTACAATGGAGCGACTGCTGTCTGACTTTTGTTAGCCTTTTTACAAACGAGACCCACAGGAACATGATCTGGGTTGTTAGTAGGTAGGTAGGTGGCCAACACTGTCAGATTTTTCAGGCCGCCTAAAGGCATCTGACATAGCCTCGCGACTGCCATCTACCAATAACAGCCGGGACCCAAGGCTTAACGTGCCTTCCGAAGCCCGGAGGAGCTTAAGATAGAAATGTCACTAATGGCGACCAATCCGAACATTGCCGCGCACTCTCAGTCGCCGTCGCTTGACGCACGCTATCATTACGACCACCCGCGCCGAGGTATAAGGGAGTTAGTGACTTGACAAAGTCGATAAGCCACCATTACTAACAAGGGCTTAAAGGTATCCATCCATTCAGAAGAAATATTACTAAATTAGTTCTTAGCTTAATTTACGTAAACTATCTATACTAGCTTACTACTACTACCATACTATTAAGTTTTCTGTGCTACTACTTAGCTGTATTATATTTGGAATGTATACCTAATAACTGTTATTATTCACAGTATTCAGGTTTCCAACAAACTGCTGAAAAGTGTGCTATATGTGGACACCTCATAATGGAAATGGTAAGAAAATCTCTTAATTAAAAAAAAAATGGTTTTATGGTCCACTTCTTAAGTACCACATAAAAAAAAACCTCGCATTAATCTGTGAAATGCTATTTTTATATTGTAAGCTGTTAAGTTGTTGCAGCTTTTTTATGTTTACAGCCCCAACAGATAAGTAGTGTCCCTAAATATGAAGTTTGGGTCATGGTTGCTTTTGAAGATATTGAGCGCATTTCAGACTAAGATATAATATATCGTATGTAACAAACAAAAGCTGTTTTTTTGGTTGCTACAACTTGGAGTGGAAATCTGCGGTATGTGCGGGTGCGGGCTCTGGTTTTAAAGTGTGAAGCTCTTTTTTATTATCCTTTGACCTAATATCTTACAATGGTAGAGGTAAAGACGTATTTTTTAGGATGTGGATGTACGGTCACGTTCATAATTGCAGTCATAGTTTGCCAACCAAAGTGCCCCATATTTTAACCTTTTAGAGCTGTCCAACTATTAATGCAATTATGAACGTGACCATACAAAGAAATAATATAAATTAATATTTTTAAATCAGAAGTTTAGGGTTATATTAGTCTTCTCCTTCTGTAACTAAGGCAAATACAATGCTAGAAGCCATGACAAAAAACTTTCATATATAATCAAAAATATGCTCTTTTTTTATAAATCTATACTACTAAAAAAAGCTATGCTACAACTGGCTACAACCCACGCAGCCAGTCGTCAACAAAATAGTCAAAATAATATTATTTTTTCTTCTCAGATATTACAAGCTATGGGCAAGTCGTATCATCCCGGTTGCTTCCGGTGCTGTGTGTGCAATGAATGTCTGGATGGAGTGCCATTTACAGTGGACATGGATAACAAGATCTATTGTGTCAATGACTACCATCGAATGTTTGCTCCTAAGTGTGCTAGCTGTGGAAAAGGTACAATTTATTCATATATTTATTATAAGAAAATTACAGCCTCTTCTTTATTAAGTACATCTTTTTTATTAAGTAGATTGCTATACTGTCAGTCGGCCCTGTACACCACAGTGGCCAAGTCGCAAGCAAGTATGATTGTCATAACACTGATTAAACAGATGAGGGAAAAAAAGTTTTGACTGTATAAGATTTCAACATTATTTTCAACCAGCTTCCAAAAAAGAGGATTCATTTTGAGGTGTTTATTTATGTTTGTTACCTCCAAGACTCCATCATTTCTAATCTTTCAACTTGGCTCATCTATAAAAATCGGTATAGGTAGTAATTTAGTTGTAAATAGTTTTTTTCGAAACTGTTTCTGACATCTTATAATTTATACAGGCATTCTTCAAGTATGCAAGTCGGGAAAAAGATTATTATTAATCTTCTTCGCTTGTCGAGTCGAAATGGTTTGACTATTATTAATCTATTTCGTTTGTATATTACAAAACAATAATTTTTGGGACAAAACCATTTTTACCGAAAAGCAAAAGCTTTTAGCATTAAGTCCTTCACTTCCCTCACTTCCTTCCTTCACTGCATAGTCATCACATAAGTCAAGAACACAGTATATTGTTAACACTTATCATGAATTTTTCAGGTATCACACCTGTAGAGGGCACTGACGAGACTGTGAGAGTTGTGTCAATGGACCGAGACTTCCATGTCGACTGCTACATGTGTTGCGTCTGTGGCATGCAGCTTACAGACGAGCCCGACAAACGGTGCTATCCTTTAGCAGGTATTTTTTTTAATTACTCTCATCTCTACAAACTTTTGTTTAGTAGTAAATACAGGAAATCAGTTTTTGGCTGACATTTTCTACCTAAAAAATACCTATTTGCCGAATTGAAGCTCCATAGGTCCATTTGTTCCTGAGATATTGTGTTTATTACATAAGTGAGTGTCCTTTACGACGCTCGTTTTTACCTGATACAGAAAAATAATATGCTCATTTCATATTAATACCGTACTTACCGTGTTAGCAGTACAGAAAAAAAACCTACCAAAAAATTCACCAGACGTGCCCGAAATGTAACAATGGGACGTTGTATTTACAAGAAAATTCATACGAGTATTCCTGGGTTTTTATGTCTTTTGCTATATTAAGTTCTTTAGGCATAGTTGTTCTAACCTGGGTCTGAATGTAGGGTTATAGATAAGCGGGTTGTTTATACCTATATTGATGGTGTGTATTTCCGCGCGCAGGCCGGCTGATGTGTCGCTCGTGCCACCTGGCGACCATCGGCGCGGCGGGCCCGGGGCAGCCGCCCGCGCCGCAGCTGTCGCCCGCCTCCTACCAGTACATGGGCTGATTGCACACTACACAGCAGCTAACACTACCTTATACCTTGATGAAACACTCTCCACAGACGTAATAGGAGGCAGCAGACGTAACATTTTAAATCTCTGAATAATGTTATACCTAAAGAAGTAGACGTTTATATATATATATCTGTGTTTCTCTCTTACATAAATACAATATTAACTAGTTATTTACTTCATAACTTATAGAGAGTAAAGAAACGGTTAATAATTAGCAAAGCCCTTTAACAAAAATATTATGCTATCAATTTAAAGAGTTGCTGTTTGAGTTATACTAAATTTATTTATTTGGATATAGTTTTGGTACGAAAACTGTAAGATAGTTTTTACTGTCACATCATTGATGTTCTGGGCATTGCGAGTTTTTATTGATTATGATAAATCAGGCATAAGCGGCCTGAATTTTTTTTGCAGCATCTATGAAAAAAGGCTAAAATGTATTGATAAAATAATGAGTTCATAACATTTCATTAATTAACACCGCAATATTTTATTACGGAATAATGAATGACAGTGAGTTTCATACGATTTCAAAAAAAGGTGGTTTCTCAATTCGACCGTATATATTATTTGGTTATTTTATTAACCCCTGACACAATAAGAGTGATGTTAGACATTTCACGTGAAATTATCTGTATGTCTTGACTATTCTGCGCGCGGGTCATCTCTTCCTGTACAAAATAATAACTTTTCAAAGAAAGTATTATTGAAGGAACTAAAATTTTATGGGTCATCATATATTTTCACAACTATTCAAAAAGAAATTAAAATCTTTTTTTTATTTATCGTGTCGTCCATTCAGATATTCTTGAGCTGTTAATCTTTGAGATAACATTACACATTGACTGATGGTATTTTATGATACCACCTCGAAGAGTAGGTACTAAAAATGTTTCATATTTAACCGTAAAGTAAATAAAAATTATTGTAAGCTATAAAATATGCATAATGTAACGACTGCAGTCATAATAGTTATAATTTGTATGTTGTGTTGTCTATGAGCTCCTTAGAGAACTAATGCATGTGTGCGAGAGTAATATAAATGTTATAATGTAGCCATTGTGAAAATTTTATAGCCAATATTGCGATAATGGTTAATATAAAAGTAATTTGCTTAGGAATTTTGTTCTAGAATGTAAGATGCTAAGTAAGTATATGAGATTCATGGTGATCGTGATAGTTTTTCGTTTTAAGCATTTATTAATATAAGCGCTTAATCATCCATACTAATATGCGAAGGTCTATTGCGGCTCAACCGCTAGACCGATTTTGATGAAATTTGGTATAAATATAGTAAGGGCCAGAGGTCAAACCGAGTACCAAGCGGGCGAAGCCGCAAGCAACAGCTAGGTCGAAATATTGGAAGTTACTTTTACGACAGTTACATAGACATGTTACGATATGAAATAGGTAGGTAAATATATTATAGTTCATTATAAACTACATTATCAGGTTAAAAAGCTGAGGCCAGCATTGTTATTTCCCTGAGATGTTATGTGATATTTAGTAGATTTATGATGCGCTTTTGAACAAATTTCACCTTTTATGGAATTGATTATAGTATAACTTTCGTTTATAAAATTCGATCTGGATAAATAATAGGGCAGCGCTAGCTGCATTATATGTTATTAATAAGTAAATTTTGCTGTGTCAATTTTGTTTAGGGAATATCATACTAGCGGTAATGGCTTTACGGCAGCTACGAAATTGTTATTATTTTTTATTACAGAAGACTTTCGCTAATCCTACTTCAACTTGTACATCGAAAGTATAGGTTTATTGACAAACATAAGCATTTGTGTAGATTTTCCCTTGATTGAAGGTACAATATATCACTTCCTTATATGTCATACACTTCAGAAACAACCATGCCATGCACATAGATACCTATTCTAAAATATGCTTAGCAGCCGCTAATATGGTATTGTTCATATTGTTTAATGTACAAAATAAGACAAATCACCCTAATTTAAGGTAGTTCAATAAGTGCTATAAAATAATGGTTAGAAATTAAGCCTTAATATGCATTTACTATTTAATTAAACACTGCATATGAGAGCTCAGTTGGTGCATCCAGTGTTTTGTTGTATTTATATTCTGTAGTCACAAATTTGTAAAATAATGGCGCAACATGAAACATTCCAGTTATGTGCTGTCCTGTTGTGTACTTAATATGATTAAGATCAGGTTGTTTTTATATTTGTACATTTTGATGATGGAATTGTGATTGTTTTAGTGCTTTATAAAGCATTAAGATATTAACATTTAAAGATAATTTGCTAAGATACCTACTTTTATTTAAATATTTTTAAACAATAAAACATTTGAAATATAATATTGCATTTCTTTTTTATCATGATCATAATATCCATACTAATATTATAAATGCGAGTCTGTCACCTCTTCACGGCTAAACTGCTGGACCGATTGTGATGAAATTTGGTAGGGATGTAGTTAACGACCTGAGGTCAAACATAGGCTACTTTTGAACGCGATATAACCGAGTCCCACGCGGGGCGGAGCCGCGGGGAACAGCTAGTACTTATATAAGATGCTAATGATCATAACGAAGGCTGCGTTGCTCTGTTGCTATATACAAGTGGAAATTTCTCATTCCATTAAAATCGGAAGACGGAAAGAGCAAAAAGGAGGTTAACTGCACTAAGGTTTCTCTGCTTACTGCAGAGCTAAAACACTTCAGTGTCTTTCACTTTTGTCTTCAGGAATATCAGTTGCATCTTAGCGATGAAAGTGTTAGTCCAAAAAAATTTTACCAATTTAAACAAATAATAAGATCCCTTTTACCTGTGGTGTATCATATGGTAACACTCACCATTGAACTTGTATCAATCAATAAAATGTTGGTTTAATTATTTTTAAATTATTAATGTTTCATTAATAATTCAGTCATATTTATGTTCATGATGGCATGACATGGTTTTTGTATGTGATACAAATATCTTTAATTTATTTATTGAAATTCTCAACAGAACTTGATTGCTCTATATATCCCATATCGCGGCTGCACATGTTCCACTATGATTGCTGTACAAAGGAATTGCAGACAGTTAGTGAATTTGAAAAAAAATACATTTGACCCAACATAATATACATAAGTGAAACACAGCCAAAGCCCATTTTAACACTGACGTTCAATGATATAACAATAGCGGTTTATTATGTACAGTAGTCCACACTACATGTATCCTAGACACAGAATACTTAATAGTACTAATGTATCCTAGATAACAATCATCTTATAATCCTAAATGACCCATGTATGTGGTTCACTGTACAAAATGGAAGTGTTGAGGATGGAATTATAAATAAGATAACCATGTAACAGTAGAAATTCATACATTATAATATATATTATTAATTCATGTCACAGATTTTTTCAGTTTTTATGTTCTTCCTTAGAAATTAACAGGTAGTTATGATATAGTCATTTGGTTAGACCACAATATTTAACAAAAATACATCATCTGGCTATTTTTATAAATCCTTTACATCTTTTTCACTTTGTTCTTTAAACTGCGCATCTCTGATTTATATCTCCTCATTTCATCCATAACTTGTGTGCGCTTTTCCGTCATTTGGCTTTTATAATGTAACTTGCTTTCATTAAACCTGTCCTGAAGATTATCCTTCTTTTCTTGTAACATTTCTTTGATGCGCTCAGTAGAAGGTACTGGTTTTATCCAACCAATTGCTGTTAATTTCTTTATAGTAAGAGTTGTTCCGCCTGGCAAAAGATAACAAAATCAGAATTTGTCTATTGGTAAGATTTGCAAAATATTATTAGTTATTTTAAGCTGGCTGTGGTGAAGCCATAAACCACTTATTAAACCGAAGGCAACTTCTTTTTTCAAACAAAATCATTGTATTTACCAACAGTAACAGCATATCGAAGAGGTGTAGCAATCTTGTAGAGAGCAAAAGCCAGGGCAAAATATCCAGCACTGGAATCCCTAAGTGGAGCTATTAATGTCTCACTTATTCCCATCCATTCTAACAATGCAAGTACATCTACCCCGCTAAAACATACAGATTATTTATTAATAAAATTACAAAATAATTTCAGCTAATAAGAAAATACGGTTAGAGTATACGAAAGGGTGCGCAAGACTTGGGACTTAGGAAATTTTTCAGTGATTTCGCTCGTCAAATTGACACCCATTTTTTATTGTCCCATGTCGTAGACAACATTATTAGCATCACTTTTGACATTGCATAAGCTTAAATCATTAGTTACCTTCTTACTGCGTAGTAGAAGCTGCCGAACCAAATAGCTGACGTCGCCATATGAACAGGTACTAACACATACCAATAGTCTCTGTACATTTGCTTAAAACGTTGAAAAAGATTGAGTTTTGGGGCTTCATCTTCTTTCGTGTTAAGTTTCGAAGCTTCATCTCCCTTTTGATTTTTGCCATCTTTGTTATGTGAAGAGTACTGCCTGACCAGACCCAACACTGGATCAATTGGCCTTGCATCAAACAAAGATCTACAGCTATCAAATTGATTATTTTGATAACTAAATCCACTGGCTAGAACTCTAACTGGGCAATTATTTCCAAGAGAATATCTCACCGGTTTTGTTACAATTTCTAAGAAATGTTTTCTATAGTAGGGTCTGAGAAATAAAGCCATAGTATATCTGTAATAATGTAAAATTAATAACTATAAATTAGGTATGCATTTTTCGTCAATATATTTTCTATTTTTTTAGTTGAAATACTTAGAATGACGAGGTTTTTATTTTTGTGTAGTTTTGGTTTTGTTTGACACTTGTTTGAGAGTTTCGAACTTTTGACTTTTGATTTGACGGCTTTTCTTAATACTTTTTACGGCCATGGAAACTAGCCCTTTAAGGCCTACCTTGAATTTATTAATCTTCACAGGGGGGCTTCCACCATCTCTTAAAACCATGCAAGTTCCAGTGAGTAAGGGGGATGTCGCCTTACATCATGTATCGCGCTGTCTCGCTTACTCACTGGAACTTGCATGGTTTAAAGAGGTGGCACGGTAATACTAAACGGACGAAGCGCGAGCTATACCTACGCGCCAAGGAACATATAGCTACGCGCCTTGATCTCGGCATGCGCTCGGCATGCAACAGTCGCGAATGTGCCGCAGGCAGTGACTAAGGCACACATTACATGCTCATGCACGCATGATGGTATTCCATCAATCAAAGGAATGGTACTCGAAAGGTGAATTGATCGACTGATTTCCAAACAAATCATCGCAAAATACTTGATATAAATAAAAAAAATTAAGATGATTTGTTTGATCAGTCGATTCAATTCACCTTTCGAGTTCCATCCCTTTGTTTGATGGAAAACCATCATGCATGAATAAGCGTCTAGGGTCTAGACCTCACCCAGTGTCTGAATCCGAGATGTGGACTACACCCAGTATTTAACATCGAGATGTAGACCACACCCAGTGTCCTACTCCGACATGTGAACTACACCCAGTATTTGACATCGAGATGTAGACCACGCCCAGTGTTTGATACAGAGGTGTAGATCACACCCAGTGTCTGACTCCGAGATGTGGATCACACCCGGTGTCTTACTCCGAGATGTGGACCACACCCAGTATTTGACATCGAGATGTAGTCCACACCCAGTGTCTGACCCCGAGGTGTGGACCACACCCAGTGTCTTACACCGAGATGTGAACCACACCCAGTATTTGACATCGATATATTGACCACACCCAGTATTTCACATAGAGATGTAAACCACGCCCAATGTTTGATACAGAGATGTAAACCACACCCAGTGTCTGACTCCGAGATGTAGACCACACCCAGTGTCTTACTCCGAGATGTGGACCACACCCAGTATTTGACATCGGGATATTGACCACACCCAGTGTCT
Source organism: Apomyelois bistriatella (assembly GCA_947044815.1). Classification (NCBI taxonomy): domain Eukaryota; kingdom Metazoa; phylum Arthropoda; class Insecta; order Lepidoptera; family Pyralidae; genus Apomyelois; species Apomyelois bistriatella. The sequence goes on from OX345688.1 coordinate 4,836,562, forward strand.
GACTCCGTGATGTGGACCACACCCAGTGTCTGACTCCGAGATGTGGACCACACCCAGTGTTTGACTCCAAGATGTGGACCACAACCAGTATCTGACTCCAAGATGTGGACCACACCCAGTGTCTGATCCCAGTGAATTTAACCCACTTTAAAAAATGCGAAGTATTTACAACTTTTTGATTGTAATATATCTTGCTCGATTGCTCGAAGACCACTGAATCGATTTGTAAAATTCTTTTATGTTAGACAGGGTTTGGGGTATACTTTCTAGATGGTTCCATAGTCATCAGATCAGGATCGAATTATGTAATCATGAAGTTATCGAGGGAACTCTTCAAGTTTTATGGCGATTTGGGTACTTTTTGATATATATTCCATGTCAATAAGGTGAGACGACGCTGATGACGTTTACCCGACTTTCCAAACTGCAAGTTGTTTACAACTTTTTAGTTGTAAGGTATTGCGTATTCAAATTGCAATTGGAAAGTATACCCTCTCAAACAAAAAAATATTTTTTCTAATCGGGCCAGACGTTTTCGAGTAATCAGTTAACATACATAAAAAAATTAAAAAAAAAAACATTTTGATGCATTGAGAACTCTGCCTTTTTTTTTGAAGCCGGTTAAAAATTATCACGAAATTAAAAATATCAAAAGTCTTATTGTAATACAAGTGAATTATATTAAAAAAAAACTCGACTGTGTGTCACTCACATTCAAGGCAACCGTTACACTGCGTAAAAAGGAGGGTATTTTTCGAGTCTATGTATGTGTATTTCTTTAGCAGGCTCTACAGCCTAAACGGCTTGATGATTTCAGTATGAGAGGTTTCATTAGATACGTCTTGACCGTGAGAAAGAATTTGAATTCATTCATACATGATATTTTTAGGAAATGAAAAATAACGAGAATGGTGTTATTGAATTTTAGTTTCACTTGTCCCATTTAAAAAAAAACAATAGATATACTGAGAAAAAAAATCTCACTAGTTCCATGGGAAAACTACGATGGAACTAGTGAGACAAGTCTGATTAAGTTTTCCATTGTTCCATTATAAAAGTCACTTGTTCCATGGAACTAGTGAGAATGATTTTCGAGTTTGGGCTCGTTTGATTCGTCTTGACGAGTATCTTGGTAGGTGTGAATATGCAACTCCAACAAGCCGAATTTACGAATCTGTCAAATCCCAGAATCTGTCGTACAAAGAACAAATGCTCTCCACTCCACTTTCACCCCCACAACTTCTAAACGGCTCAACCGATTTTCATCAAACATGTCTAAGAACACACGCCCGTAAGTCACCTTTAATACGAAAAAAACTAAATTGAAATCGCTTCATCCGTTCGGGAGCTATGATGCCAGAGACAGACAGACAGACACGTCAAACTTATAACACCCTGCTTTTTGCGTCGGAGGTTAAAAAAAGAAACGCTGCTACGTGCTACGAAGTACGTCGTAGCAAATCTCAAATTAAAAATACAAAAAAAAAACTTTTTTAAATACAAGCTTTTCTTATTTGTTAATAAAATGAACTAAAAAGCTTAAAATAAATTAACTATAATAATAATAATAAAAGCGGGTTACATTTTGGTGGTGTAATGAAGAACATTTAGCACTTTATTTTTCCTCTTGCTCTTGCTTAAAACGGCCACTTTTAACAGTTTTGCAATTTGTAACTATAGGTATAATTTAATATGTTTAAAATTAACTTCACATCCAGAAACTTTTTTTGATAACAGTGAATAATGATTTTTAAATGATGGCGCTAGTGTTCACCAAGGTACCTATCGTCTTATCTTTTAATTTTTGCTACTGAGTAGGTGTTGAAAGGGTTTTTGAAATAAAAATTCAACAATTTAATTCTGGATATTTCTTTATGTTCATTTTATTACATAAATAGGTATCTACCTAAGTACTTAGTTCAATAATTTAAAAACTCCAAATCCAAAATGATATAAGTAAGTATATACTTAGTACCTAATCAACATTTAATACGACGGATAGGACCATAAAACACTTAGGTAAATAATTATAACTAATCTGTAGATATATTGTTTGAAGAATATAAGATATGTACGTAGGCTATCTAAACCTAAGCCATTACAAAGACGATATCTTTACAACACGATCACGGAAGCACCTAAGTGGCTAAATATTTCTTTCACATTTTAAAAATGAATACCTATTTATAATTTACTTAAATACCTATAATGAGGCGCAGTCATTCTATAGCAGATATTTTATTTTCGCTTGCACTAATACAACAGTTTTTATTCGATGCATGATATGACACAGTCAGTTTGTTCAAAAATGTTTCCAAAACAAGTGGAAAAAAATATAGGTATGGGCCTCTTATTGCGATACAATAGAACTCTATTAGGCCGAGTTAGATTTTGAGCAACAACATTTTATATTATTACTACTACTACTACTTACATTTTTAAATGTAATTCACAAATTAAGTACTACAGTAGTAACAACTACTTAATTAACTATAATATGAAATAAATAAATATATTTTATTTTCTTTTATATATCACAGCTCCATTATTTCATCCTTCTTATCTAGGTACTATTTATGTCACTAACTGAAAAGATAGACATTTATTAGATCAAATCTTTGGCAGTAGCATTGCAAATAAAACTTAAAAATCCTCAGTAGTTTTTTGGAAAGAAATCGTGTTTTTCGTCAGAACGCTTGATCGTACTTACATAATGGTAATCGTATGTTACAAAAAAAAATATTATGCTCTGTGTCATGCCAAGAGTAAAGCGCCCCTGGCGGATAGTAATAATAACTAAGCTAACTAAAATTAACCCATCAAAATCCTTACGCAACGCTTTAATTCATTCTGACACAAACCAGCCACCTCTTTACGAGGCCACACGACATGAGACCTCTCTCTCTCTGAGATATGGCATCGTACCATCGCACACTCCACTCGTATCAAGATCTGTATTAACTTAACATTTTGATATGATGCTCGTTGATGTCTTAGCAATAGCGATCATCGTCAGTCTTAATGTGTTCTTTATTTAATGTAGGTCTCATACTTTATCATAAATATTATGGAAATTTCTTCGAATAGCAAGATCATCATACCACGGGCGGGTTCCTAGGGTTATATCCACAGTATTAAAATAAAGTAGATACTTAAGTACTCAAATCATTAAGCATGGACATAGGTTTTCATAACATTAACTTGCATAGGTACATCAATTTCGTCAACGTTATTAGAGTTTACGTAAAGTGGCAGATATGTAATAAACATTTTATATGTTTCTACTTTACCTTTCTATTTACTTGCTTTAAGAGCAGTAACAATATAATTTGAGTTGGTAATTATTTACACAATAGCTTTGTTCGCCATAAAGATTGAGGCGGCTGACAGTACCAGCTAATACCCATTGGTGATGAGTATCACGACGAAGAGTCGCCTCGAACACCGCGTCACCCGGGGACGTCCGTATTACTACCAATATCTCCCTCCATTCATCTTCATCTTTCTGAGTTGTTCCTACTAAGATTTCAGAGGCATCTATGATTTCGGCGAGAACCAAACGAGAACACTGTGGGTGATCACGTGTCATAAAGTTTAGGCTTCTTACCAAACTCACAGATACTTCTTGAACTTCAGGTCTATCAATTGAAAGTCTAGTGTATTTATGACAAGTACACCAGTGATCGTCAATATCTGCCATTTTGCAGGTTCTGTTACTAGGTAAAGGTAAAAACAAACTGATACTTCTGTCATTCGCGTAAGCCGTCTTACTTTTTGATATTATTTGGTCATCCCTTAAGCCATCGAGATTTAATAAGTCGTAAAGTGTTGCGTGTATGTCGAAAGGAGTTGAGAGACGTCGACTATTCGTTTTTAAATTATTGTAAGCAAGACTAAAGTTTTGCTTAAATGTTGGCGGTAGTAAAATGTGAACAAAAGGCAGGCGTTCCTCCAAGCGACCTTGCTTTGTGCCTCGAATATCTCCCCATCGCATACCATGATCACTTAATAATATTAACACTGTTTCATTTAAATAATTATTTTCATCAAGTCTTTTAAATAATGCTTCATAATGCGTGTCCATTAACATAGGGTAGTTCAAGAAATCATGGCTTAGAGTCACTTCCCAAAAAAATCCAAACAGTCTTGAAGATTTCAATGTGGTCGTTAAAAAATCTATGTAATCCAGGAGAACTTGGTAAAAAAGTTTATTGCCCATGCAAACGACTGTATTATAATCTTTATTGTTTCCAACACGGCTTTCAGCTTCACGAATGAACGTTCGTATATAGTAATCAGTAGGAGTACTTAGAAAGCCGAACTTGCCAAAGTTAAAAGTGCCCAATTTACCACTGTCTTCACCGAGAGCAGTTAAGTAACCTGCTTCTTTGTACCATTCCCAAATAAAAGGGCAATTGTCGAATCTAGATCTAAAGCTCGGCCAACATGTTTTTTTCAACTCCGTTTCTTTTAGTCCAAGTAACATAGGTGTTAAATTGGGAAATGTGTTATCACCTACTTTGTTATATCCGAGCAATTCTATAGCGCCTTTATTTTTTAGAAACGCAAGCGTTTTAGGCATGGTCCTGTGGAAATTTAACCTGGAAATAGCGTCAATACCCATAACCATAACGTTCAGTGTATTAGAGTTTATACTGTTATTTTTTCGAGGTACTTCATAACCTAAATTATCAGTTTGTGGAGAAACTTCCTTCAATGGCGCGAAAAGAAAAAATTGTTCATAAACAATTTTGTATTCATTACCACACGAAACTCTAACAAATTCGTGCATAACTTCAATGTAGGAAAAGAAATGAATACATGGATTGTATTGTACTCTGTCATCGGCATTTTTGGCTGTTACATCAGCTATTGCCGTTGGTCGGTAAAACGATCTGTAGCAACAAGAAAAATTTGATTCAATAACTATGTCGTAGTACTGCATATTGTTGATTTCTATCCATATATGAGTGTGGTTGTTGTTGAGTAAAGATATGTTAGATCTTGGACAAACGACCTCAGGAGGCCGTTTTATCAAGCGTTTAATACTTTCATGATAAGGGACTAGACCGGGAATAGTGCATCCTGTTGTTTTAATGGTAAAGGAATCACTGAGCTCATTGATATTGTATTGATGCCTACCGTGCGATGATGAGGGTACTTTATTACGGAAGAAAAAGAGTGAACTGCTGCTGATAGACAAGATGAGGAAGCTGCCGCCGCACACGGTGGCCAATAGGAACAGGTACCTGACGCGGATCGGCACAGAGCGAGCTCTCCCTGCTGCGCTTTTGACCAGCTGACCCATGCTGAAAAACGAGTCAATGTGAGGGTACAATATAAAAAAAAATACAATTTAAGGATATGTTGTTAAGATCGTTATAACACTAGGAAGTCTTAAAATTAATTGAAAAATTTCATTGAGTATCATCACATCGACATATTTTTCAATCATCAATCTGATTTAAGTAAGTACATCATCTTCAGTCAGCTATCACCAAGAAATAGATTTTTCTTTCTCGAGTTCTTGGCTGAGTAAAATCACTTTAAGAGCTAATAATTTATGTTAGCACCTACCTATAGTACTATTAGGGCTCGTGTCCTAAACACTAATCGTAGTAACTATTGTTTAATTGCTGTCCTGCCACTAGGACCAACTAAACCGACCAATTGAAACGGATCACCTTTTGGTGTTAGCAAAAAGTAGGCTTTATCTTTATCCACATATCCTGGTAGGTCCTACCAGACAATAATATTTTTCCTTAGCCTCTTTAGTGGATTTATTTTTTAACTACGTTATTATTTTAACTTTGATGGTTCAGTCTTTTTTAATAAAACTACAGTTCATTCAACTCATATTTTACTTTAATTGTTAAATACACAATACAAATAACGTAGGTAAAATACAATTTTTAAACATCATTTTTTTATAAAGTAGGGTAAACAAACTGTTAGGAAATATTATATTAATGAATAGAAGTTCGTTTTCACAACCTTTTTAAAAGCTTTGTTTTCAACCAATATAGGTTTACTCGTTTTACCTTTGATACTTACAGGTTTTAAAAAAACAAGGCAGATAAGTTATAATAGCCGAAGTTGTCCTTTTACATTTAAAAATAAATATTTATTATTATTTAACTTGTCCCACAGCAGTGGAAATGAAACCCACAAAAGAAAAACTTAGACATTAAAGAAAGAATTCATAAATTGCATTTTGCATAATTGTACAAATAAATAACCAAAACAAATTAAAACAAAGACTTCAGTAGAATAATGTTACGAATTAGTTAAATTACAATAGTGACATTAGTTTTCTATACGTTAGCATTTGAGTGCATGCAAAATTGCAGACCGACTTACCTATATTATGTGGTATATATTTGTAAAATAAGCCTTTGAATATAAGGAGGAGGTACCAGCGAAAGTTAAAACTCATTCTTCGCACTTACTATCCAGAACCAAATTAGCACAAATGTCATCGAATACGATTAATAAAAGATACGTAAGGATTACAGGGACATCGATGCGATATGAATTAGTTTCTCAAAATGCCGGGAGCTCTACTCTGGATGTGGGTTCCACTGACCGAACATTATTTGGATGGTTATATAGTAGTATATCTAAGTGCATTCGCTGTCTTTTATATCAGCGCGTTGTAAACAGAGATAGCTCTATTCAAGCCGAATGTGGCAGGAGTAGAGTTGAAAATAGTAGAGCAGCTTCGGATTCTGCACGCATGCGTATTGCGATTAGTCTCCCTTTCTCCCTATTCGATAATATCCTAAAGGCTACCGAGAGATAAATTGCAAAGTTATATTTGTTCTGTCATTATAACTCATCACTACATAGTATAAAACAAAGTCTCTTTCTCTGTCCCTATGTCCCTTTGTATGCTTAAATCTTTAAAACGGATTTTGATGCGGTTTTTTTAATAGATAGTGATTCAAGAGGAAGGTGCCAACTGCAGTGACTCGAAATGATATCAAAGAAAATTGAAAAAAAAAATGGATCACTACTTGAAATTCGAACCCTAAACATGGGGCTGTGCGCTCCTCCCTAGTCTGTGGCTGGGGCTCTGGGGCATAGCATGGGCATAGGGCTAACGCAAATTATGGACATACAAACCATTCAAATGGAACGATGGGTTGTTATGTGAAACAAAGACAATGAGACGATCTAGAAAATGTATGTTTATCTGTTTCGCATTCCGCGTGTAATAAACCGTAGGTACCGGCTACTATAGGCATTGACATTGCCAACGATACTTCTTTAATTATCTTAAACTATACATACTACATCCTTTATTTAGGTACAATAAAGTTCGTTCTATAATATTAGTAATTCTCTAGAATATCTTCTTACAATTCTCAAAAAAACTATGTGTGACCACTTCATGCTCGAACCGCTGATCCTGGATATAATATATACAGAATGATGTAGATATTTTTGGGGCATTATTTTGTTATTTAAATAAACAATAAATAGAACATAATCTTGATTCCTTTTAAGTCCCTTTCGTATCTGATAAGGTGTTAGCCGTATAAAACAGGTGGCCAGTAATCTTCAAATATTAAGTCTGAACTGTGAGATTGACTGACTCATCAACAAACAGTACAAATATGCAATAAAAATTGCTTCAATTGTAAGAGCTTCATGAAGCTTATATAAATAATTGTGTAATAAAAATGTAGAGACCCGTCTCTACATGCCGTACTATGCATATTTTTTATAAATTGTCTCTTAAAGCGTTGGTTGCTATTGTTAACAACTTCATTGATATACTCATTCCAACACCTTTTTAAGTATAAAAAACGGCAATATAATTTAATGACTTTCTTTTGATCATTAAATTACTGAATAAGTTGATGTAAGTTTTTATCACATTAATAGAGGTACCACTTACTTTACTAGCAAAATACGATTCAAAACTTTGGAAACTTGACAAAAACAATATAATTTCACTAAAGGATCATTCACACAATAGCTTAATGAGTCACGGTAGTCGATCCGGCTGATACCTGATACCACTGACCACTTGGAATCAAAACGCACCGTTGCTTCAAAGATGCCTGCGGGCGATGTCTGCACTTTGGCTAAGTATTCTATAAATCTGTTGTTTTTCAAATACGAAGCCGAAAACTTGTCAATTTCCATCAATTTGTACAATTTTACTTTAAGACACTGTGGGTATGGTTTAATTATTTTGTTGATTTTAATTGCGATAAGTTTTGCTACATAAGACGCTGTAATACCTTTTAAATTGTATAGTTTTTTACGTTTATAACAAATGCAGTTGTTGTTGTCGAGGTCAAGAGAACTACAACTCCGTGTTTCAGGTATTGGCAAGAACAGGCTTATACCCTGTTCTGAAGAATGGTTTTTCTCACTTCTAACTAATAGTTCTTCATCTAGTATTGCATTTAAATCGACAAGGTCTGCAATAGTGGCATGCACATCAAGTCCTGTTATCAAACGCCGACTATTTTCACGTAAATTTCTATATGCTATATCAAAATAATTACGAAACAGTGGAGGCAAAATGATTTTAAGTAAGGGAAGTCGTTCCTCCAAATAACCTTCTTTTGATGATAAATATCGGGAACCGTGATCACTCAAAAGTATTACTACAGTTCGATTTAAATACCCTTTCTCTATTAGCGATTGAAATAGATTTGCATAGTCGCTATCTGTAGCTATCGGATAATTAATGCCTTGATTGCTAATTGACGATTGCCAAAAAATCCCGAATAATTTTGATTCTTTAAGTGTGTCAAACAATTGTACTATGTACTCTATTAGTATCTTGTACGTGTACTGATCCCCTGTGCAATAATTTAATTTATTTTTCTCTTCTGATTCAGTAATTAAGAGTTTAAAAGAATAATCTGTCGGATTCTCGACAAAGTTGCAGAATGATATACCAGTTGCCTTAGAATCCTCAATTAAAGCTGTATAAAAACCATGCTTCTTAAATAGATCCCAAATAAATCGATCCTGATATTTAGTTCCACACTTCACCTGAGAACTTTGTTTCCCGGCGATAATTGGTATTAAGTTAGCATATGTTGTATTTGCATATTTATTGTATCCATAAAAATCAACAACATCTCTATTTTTTAATACAATATTTGTTTTTTTCATTGTTCTATGGAAATTCTGTTGGGATACTGAACTCATCCCTAAAATGATAACGTTGTGTCTTTGACTTCCGGCCCGGGTTTGGTCGAAGATAGCTTCGGATTTACCGCTTATAGATTGCGGAAAGGTAACAACAGATTTTGTGACAGCAAAAACAAATATTTGATCGTAAATAATGTGTCTATCATAATAACAATAAACTCTGACAAATTCGTGGTTTGCTTTAATCGTATTGTAGAATAGGATACAGTCTTGGTACTCAATTGTTTTATCAAAACCCTGATGCCTCAATTCGACATTTTTAGATAATTGAAAAGATTTATAACAGCATCGAAAATGTGAATCGTCATTTGCATAAATGTGAATATTGCTTGTGACAACCCAAATATGAGTTCGGTTGCTGCCTAATAACCGTTTCTCACTATTTGGACATTTTTTTAATTCCTCAGGAAAAATAGTGAATCTATTTGTATTTGAGAAATACAAGTTTGGTATGTAACACATATTAGTAGTTAAAGTATGGTAAGGAAATATAGTATCAATAATTTCATTAGACCCCGATAGTAAGGTTTGCGATTTTCCAATTAAGGGAATCCTTTTGAAGATTACATTAAGAGTGAAAAATCCTATTATGATATAGTTCCATTTGCTGCTTCTGGCACCCATAAGTACTTTGTAAGTGTACTTACAGATAAATTTGAATAGTTATCTAAACATTGATTGTTCCGTCGATATATAACTACTTAAGTTTAAAAACGTATCATCGTACGTTTTGTATCGTATTCTAACGTATTGTATTGTAAGTACTGGTGATCTGCTATTCACAGGCAAAAATGAACAAGTTCATAAAATTCCCATGAAACTGAAAAGAAACAAAGAACGTAAATTTATGTTCATGAAAAATTTTCCTTCTTCAATACAAGCAGAACTATGAGCCGGTCAGACAAGAAGGTGTATGTATTCAAAACGCAATAACTTTCCATTTAATGTGGCATAATGTTCATTTTCAAATTGGTCATTTTAACATTGACTAAATATAAATTATTTTTACTTTCAGTATAATTGATGTGGTATTATAATCCGCATATATTTATTTTAAAACTGGTCATCTGACCTCATTTCATCCATATTGTAATCTTACAATATCGATGAACTTGTAATACACTCAGTTAAAAATATTTATCTTACTTTTGGATTATTATTCCTGGCTATCCCGAGAGAACTGGACGCCCGCGCAAGCGTACCAAATATAAGTGGAGCTAGATACATTATCCCCATTAAATATATAATAGTGTATTCCAGAAGGCTCTACTAACCTGTATAATTTGATATACGTGCACTGTCAAACAATATCTTCGTGATCGACGTCCTTCAATAAAAGAATGCAAATGGCGGGTCGGTATTAACACAGTTAGTCCCGCTCGCTTGTTATCAAACACACATTGTTTTGAGTCGCTAATTGCTACTTTATAGCTTTGTTACCCAAACGTAACTAGTTAACAGCCTGGCCACCTTTTCAAATAAAACTAGGGTTCGTTCGTATCGCCTCCACCACTTAGTGCTTGTACAGTCCACTTCATGAGATTAATATTTACTGATAAACAAGCAAGTTGCATGCACGGCATTTTCCTCTATTTAAATGCATGACCAATAATCAGACTTAGAGATTTTATATTTTATAGTATACTAGCTGTTGCCCGCGGCTCAGCCTGCTTGGGACTTTCGCATTTATAATGTTGGTATTTATTAATCAAAAATATATTGAGAAAATTAACATTAACAAATATAAAATTACAAACTAAAACTTAAATACTACATTTTTTTTTATTAAAAACTTAAAAATCTAAAATGTGGTGCGAAGAACCCCAGCCCACCCTCTTGTTATCAGCGTCGACAAGTCCCGAGTTAACGTTAGTATGGATATTGTACTGAACCAGGGGTAGTATTTCTTATTTGTCGTGTTACGATTACAACACGACCTACACCGGTGTCAGATTATTCCAGCTCTGCCGCCTGATTTATCTTTCGCCAGAACAGATACCATTTTTAGATCACGAAGGGCATTACCTATTATAATATAGTCGTAGAAAGGATAGTACCTAATGGGTAATTTTCTGCAGTGTTTCGTAAGATCTCGTAGGGCCCCAGCGTATTGCATATAGCGTTACCTTTCTACTACGGGCTCTGGAACTCCGTTAGGTCAAATATTATTTATTATCAAATTAGTATCCTAATATAAATTTACTGACTTTGGAAATAGCTCAAGCCTTAATAAATGTCCTTATCTATTTATTCATTTAAAGCGCGATTATAGATGCAGTTTGTTAACAATTAGGAACTTGATACGAATACCAATTGCTAATTAAAACTTTTAACGCCACATAAGCATAGCGTAGAGACCGACGTCTTTTTCAGCTTAACGGCAGCGAGCCGTGTTTTGCTTGTTATGTGCACGTAACACGAAGCATGATTACTTACGTAGGTACAGTGCTTATTGTAATTAAATCGAAAATAGAGTCACATTATGCTGAACTTATAGTAATTAATTTAATTAGTAGCTATTTATTTTAATGTTATGTTTGTATTTTTTTAATTTTACATTTGGGTTATGAAAGTTTATTTACGTAAGTAATATCCATATTGATACCCAAAAAATATATATAAAGATTTAATTTTAACTCTACAATACCAGGTATTTAAAATGGTGATGGTTTTTAAACTGGTGATTAAAAGTATGTAAGTGAATAAAAGTAGTTTACATTGAGGAAGAAGGGGGAGCAAAAACAGACGGAATGCTGAAGAGCACTGTGTAAAATAAACAACCTATTAAAAAAAAGAAGAGTTATCAATTCGTCTCTATTTAGTTCTTTTACAACATAACTCTTGTAAAACAACAATACTTAAATAACAATCGTCAACCGCGTTTAATAATTCTTTATTTAAATTGGTAGGTAGTAAAAATTTTATGTAAGTCCTCAGTTCTAACAATAGCCTATTTATTAAAACCGTTCTTTTTGTTGCATCTGGGTTAACGACACCATCATTACATACAGTTATACATATCAAAATCATAACATCCCTTTTTTAATTTAGGGGTAAGTTAATTATAATTTATGAAACTAGTGAAGGGGGGTGAGCGTACGGCCTAACGCATGCGCAATTGTGCAAACTCGGTGGCGACGAGATTCAGTTCTCATAATACTCTATATTTTCTATAACAATCTATTCAAACAGTTTCATTGTTTATCTGCCGTATAAAAGCTATGAATGAGGACCACGCCGTTTTCCCTCGAGGTAAGTAAGATATATATGAGAATGGAGGTTATAAGCGGTGAAGGAAGTTGGAAAATCGATAATTAAATAACAGAGGTCTAACCTACAAACAATTGACTCGCATAATTTTGTTTTACGAGTATAGGTACGCATTTACTCGTTTATTTACTCGTATCATATTATATTTTAGGGTTTTACTTTTAAATCTTTATGGCTCCTATTCTTCCCTTCTAGTAAATTAGCAATTATTTTTGGAAAGCGTATCCCATTAACTTTACATACTTTTACTAAAAGTACAGGCACAATACACATAAGAAAAGAGAGTGGATACTTACTGTCAATTAAAGACATCGACATATATACATCAGACAACATTATTGTAAATAATATAAATGTCAATAGGTGTTTACCACTATGCATTGAATATTACTTTATATTTATATATTCTTTTATAATTATAATAACTCATTCATATATTATATAGTGCAAATGAAAATTTTAATGGTATGACAGAACAAAATATAATTTCGGTACATTATCATACCTTTAATGAAGGTAAGAATTGATGTTAGTATCTACTGTGCTTGTTCAAAAATTGTTGTGTTCAGGACATTTATTCTAAACATACAAATACAATTTAACAATGCGTGTTTATGGACATCGATTCTTTAAATTATACGAGTTTTTCAAGATTTTTTTAACATCTAAAAAATAATCTGATTTAAGTATTTATGAATCGTATGGTGTCGTGTCTAACTACTGAATATGCGATCACAGTTTCCTATATAATTGGTAGTTCTAATTTTAATTAATCCTCACTTTACTAAAAACCTTTATCAATATTACGATCGATAAGGGAGCCGAATGTTCATTAAATATATCACATTTGTATCGTAATGTACATTTTTTTTCTGTTTACATCAACTTTATATTTCTATTCTGTACAACATAAGTCTATGCTTTTCCACAAGATGTCTAAAGCAACATTAAATATTGAAGTTAAAAGACAAGTGGTATTTTATCATTAAATAAGCATTAAAGTGACGAATCCAAGAAGTAAAACGAAGAAAGACTGCCTTTTTAAAAAAATTCGCCTGCTTATTCTAGAATTTGTACTTCATCTTTAACTGTTGCAGGTCCTGGCCCTTCTGTTTCTAACACTGATCCCTTGGCCGGGGCCATCAGTCTTCAAAATCACCTGCTCACGTGACAACTCCAAAATCGTAAGGAAGGTCATACAAAGCAAATGGTTGCCAGTCCTAGAAAGATTCCAGGTAACATATTTTATTCGTTATTTTCCCTTTGATCGCCAATGTCGGATTTTTCCGACAAACATTTGTGCCCATTTCGTAGTGTACGAAAAAATTTGGCACGTATGCCTATACTATAAGCTATATTGTTTCTAACTTGAGAGTGGACCGCAGTCTCTTTATCCCGTTGATGTCTTAAAATACCAAAGTTTAATTATGCCTCACTCGGCGGATTCCAAAAACAAAATTGTTCCTTATAAGGCACTCATAATAATATACTTAATGCCCATCCTATGCTTTAAATGATTATAATACAGTGGACCAACCGAGAAGGCGGTAAGTGAGAGAGGAGAGTAAAAATAAGATATTGCTTTTAATCGGACCTTGAGCTCTAATGCTTGATGCATCAGGGAAAGCGCTACTATGAAAGAGCTCAAGAGTCTGTATTTGAGAATATATTTGACGGTTTCAGGTAAAGCTGCCTCTCGAGTGCCCGTTCCACCCAGCTCGCGACATCTTCGCGCCGCAGCACGCCGCGAAGCTGCAGCACCGCCCATCACAGTGGACGTGCGCCTTTTGCGGCAAGTCCTTCTACGAGGAGCGACACCTCGACACGCACTTCGACCAGCGACACAAGAACCAGATTAACAAAGTACTTTGATTAATATGTTATCGTAAGACAGGTTATTAAATATCATTACACCTATACCTCACGGGCCTTCTTTTTTCGTGTCGGTGACCTAAGTTTTAGATGCCCAGCAGTATCCTGCCACTTGGATTGCACCTGCTGTCGCCATAAGGTCACCTCTGCTAAAGGTAGCAGAACGTTGGGCCAGATGACTGAATGAATATGATCGAAGCCTATTTGTAACATTTCAGGCGGAAGATGCTGTATGCCTGGCGGACTACTGCGATATCATGCGATGCCAGGTGCTGGTGGCTCACGGACTGCTCAGTGGCGGAGTGGGGCCTAGTACGGACATCGAGGTGAATTAATGATTTATCTGTATAAAACATACTTTATCACAAGGTATTTAGAACTCATTTTGGAAAAGTCTTAATTTTTCTCCACCTTCGTTGCTTTAGATTTTTTTTATACTTGGTATTGTTTTTATGACCGGCCGCTGATTGGTAGCAGTGTACGCATTTTAAGATGAATTAATTGTTTAAATCAGCCACCAGTTGGACGGAAGTATAAATGAATTGAGACCTCTCTTACGACACGCGGGAAGAGGAGATGTCTATTCTTGAGACAGAGACCGCGCGGACGTCGGACACCCAGAAGACGTGTGTGGTATTGTTAATGTTTGTAGGTGTGGCAGGACGCGGAAGCTGCTCGCAAGGCGCTCGCGCCGGCGTCGCCGCGGAGCGTGGCGAAGGTGGCGGCGCGGAGGCGAGCGCGCGCCGCCCGCCCCGAGCCCGGCTGCCCGACCGCCGGCCCAGAGCAAACTCAACAGCCTGGTAAGATATAGTTTTATATCCAAAGGGAAAAACAAAAGAGTGTAGTGTGTTAACACGTTGCAGAATAAGTAAGCTGATATGTGCTGATGTAACTGTCAAGGAAGTTTTAAACCTCTCGTCGAGTTTGGTACACCAGAATTGGGTCTGGTTGGGTAAAACACGCTAGGTGCGCTCTTAGCTTTGACAATATATCAGAAACGAATTTTCTTTGATATTTTATTTTAATAGTTTTTTTACATATTTTTTTATAATTGGAATAAGTGCAAATAAAAATATCGATCAGGCCAGCCCGAAGTTTATAAAATGATTAAACTAGCCCGACCTAATTACGATCATTATTGAATAAAGCCACTCCAATTTAAAAGATTCATTTCACTCTATATATTGGAGGCCTTACACCCATGCACAGAAGCAGCTGAAAAACGAAGAGAGGAGAGCGAGGGCGAGGCGAACCAAACGGCAGAGTTGTGCGACGCGGACACCGTGGAGTCCGCGCTGCCGGACGACAGCCGGCGGCGGCTGGCCGAGCTGCAGGCCGAGCGCGCCGCCTGCGACCCCGCGCGCCTGCAGCGGCTCAAGCTGCGTTGCGAGCGGTTGGTGCGGGACTGCATCGCCACCTTACTCTTGCATCTCACCATGCATCAGTACACAGAGCTCGAAGGTACGCACGTTGTGAAATCCTCTTGTATAAGTTGCTACGTCCGACAGGATCCATAAATTAAATATGTGCTGTGAATTTGTTATCTTTCGCACATACAAATGTAACTTTAAGTATAAAATGAACTGTATGACACCCAAGCAAAAGTGTATTTATCGATATATTTATAGAATAAGTGTTAAGTATTGGCACAAGTATAAATTAATATCAAACTAAAGCGGTTCACATATCATTATATTAAACTAGCTGACCCGGCGAACTCCGTACCACCTGAACGCACTTTTCTCACCGTTTGAACCTTCCCTGAACTTCCACAAATATTTCAAGTCAAGACCAAAATTAGCCAAATTGGCTCAGGCATTCTCCATTTTTAGCCAGACTAACGAACATGAATTGATTTATTAAATAGATAAATAGATCGTAGCGGCGCTGTCGTAGCAATAATTTTGTAGCGCATAACAAGATCCATCACTCTTAGAAGATCGTAGAACTTCGTAGCAATAATCTCGTAGCTGATCTCGTAAAGCATTGTAGTAAAAATCTCGTAGCTGAACACGTAGAGCATCGTAGCAAAAACAAGTTCGTAGCATAACTTATCAGATATTCGATTAATCTTGTTGCTGACTTAGGTTTCCCCTCTACTGGTGGTAGATAGATACATGTCAACACATATTTTATATACCGACAGGGCTTTTTTTTATTTATCATTCATTCAAAATACTTTTAAAATAATGGGTGTACTTCCATATAAACCTCATCGTAGAACTTCGTAGCTCAGCTCGTAGAGCGTCGTCGTAGCAAAAAGAACGTTATAATAATTCGATCATTCTCTTTGTCTCCACTTCCATGCCTTCACTGGTGGACGACACATATCAATACATAGTTTTATACTTATACATACCTACAGGGCGACTGGTTAATCGTTCAAACATAGTGGTTGCACTTCCATTACGAGTATAAACCTTATCATAGAACTTCGTAGCAAAAATTTGGTAGCTGATCTCGTAGAGCGTCGTCGTAACAAGAACAAGTTAATTTCATAGCTTAGTATGGAATATTATAACTCGATCAATTAATCGTTGTCCCTACTTCCGTCTCGTACTGTACACTGGGTGGTCGGGACAATACATTATTTTATTTACCTATACAGGGCAACCGATTGATCGTTCAAAATTATTGGTGGTAAAATTATATGAAATTATTGAGCAGGTAATGGCGTCGTAGCAAAAATTTCGTAGCAAAGACCACATGCCACGAATTGTATGGCTATTGTCCAGCAGAGTGCTTAAAAGGTTTTTGTGTAAGAATTATGTACGAGTTACTTACTATTATCTCAAGTTCAACTACTTAAAAGTTCAACTACTTATATTAGACTAGCTTTCGCCCGCGTCTTCATCCGCATGAATTTCCCGCGGGAACAGTGCTTTTCCGGGATAAAAGGTACCCTATGTCTTTCTCAATACTTCTAGCTATGTGTATGCGAAATTTCAGGAAGATTGGTTCTGTAGATATGGCGCGAAGAGGTAACAAACAAACAAATATACAAACTCATTACTTTCTCATTTATAATATTAGTTGGGATATATGCATGCTTCCATACAAAATCAAACACGAAATCCGGCACCACCGTACCTGGTTATAAGTTTAAGTCATCACCTTTTTCGAAAAATCGGATTTATGTTCCCAAAAAGTAATGATTGTATTGTAGTATAAGATCCCAGACCATCCTCAAGACTCAAGTTTTACCCCAAGGAAGGTGTTACGGAAGCATATATTTGTTACGGTGACAGGTGCGCATACTCGAGCTCTATACTTGATTGGCAAGCTAATCGTATAAAATGGTTGAACAGAGGAGATGCAGCGCGCAGTTTGCTGGTACTTGAGCTGCGACCGCTACTGGGAGGACACGGCGCCCAGCGCGCGCGTGTTTCCGTGGCCGCTGCTGCTGGCGCTGGCCACCGGGCTGGCGCTCGCTCTATGCATGTGCTACTACATCATCTGGATCGTATTCGAGTGAGTACACCTTATGGCTATGAATTTAAGGAGCAGTTCCCATCAGCCGGTTTGAGCGTAGTTTGCTGTGATCGCTGCTAGGACGACACAGCGTCAAACACGGAGTATTCCCGTGGGTGCTTCTATTGGCGTGGCTAGTGATTGCACTTTGAGCTTGAGCAGTTTCTATCAGCCAGATCTTTAGGCTGGAATGTCATTTATGTACAGCTGTTTTTTTTATATAAATAGACACTCAAAGGATGCTTTTATTTTATACAATTTTGGTAAACCCATTTCAAATCAAAACCTAGTACTATTATATAATCTGTGTCATACTCATTTTTAGATTTCAGACTAAAAAGACTCATCTCAAATGCTATTATTCCAGCTAAAATAATACTAACTTGTCCTTGCTCAAAGCTGCTATCCTCTTTGTTTCGAAAAGAGTCCACTCTTTCAAACGAGGATATATAGGAAGGCGACTCATTAGCCAACGTAAAATCTTTAAGAAATCTACATAAACACACATAAGCTCGATGTCGTTGCAGAGTACGGTCACATAAATTTTCTTCGAGAATAAAGCACAACCTCAACGCTCTTTATGATTATCAACACGTGCAAATTCCTACAAGACAAAATTTGGTACCCGCAGTTCAGAGGAGGGTAGCGTGGCCGGCAGCGCGTCAGTTTCAATGACGACGCACTCGTCGCCGACGCGCGCCGACCGGCTGGCGGCCGACGACGCCATGCTGGACGACCCCGATCACGACGACCACTACATCTACGTCACATACCCGCCAGAACTGAAACGTCGTCTCCTCGAGAGGTACGCTAATAGAAAACTAACGCTTATTATACTCACACCGTTCATACGGCAGACTCGCGTTGATTGATGAGTATATATTTACTGATGTCGTCAGATATTTTTTATTGCTTTATTAACAAACTAACCCTTATGATTCTCACTTCTTGCAACGGCAAAATCGCGTGATTCTATAGTTATTAATCTCGAACTCATTATTAATGTTGGCTTTTATGTATTCCTTACGACAGCCTTGCTTTACATCCATTCATAATAACGAAATAGTAAGGGCTTTCCATACATCGATTGATCATCTACCAAAAGAATGTTGTTTTAGGAGGGCTTTCCATATTTCTTCTACCAAAAGATTTAAGGTTTGTGGTACAAAAACTGCCAATAACTTACAAGGTTTCATTTATTATTATTTTTACCATTTATACGCTAAGTGCTTCCATCTAGCGTGAATCATTTTTGAAATATCATAACTTAAAATGACAATATTGTGGTCTTTGTTTTTAATATTAATTGCACTATTACTATAGCAGTTCTTCTTGCGCAAATTGAATATTCGATTCCTTTCACGATTTATATTCTCCTGTTAAGATACTCCTTCTATGTTTGCACATAGATCTGTATTTTTTTTATGTATGCTTAGATTTAATTCACGTATTTTATTTCTTCTCAGACAGTACGACACTTCCTATAAATTAAATATTTTGTACACTTGCCCAAATTACAGAGATGACTGTCACATTAAAGTTAGATAAAAATGCAAATCTATGTAATTTGGTGGAATTGTATTTCATTTGTGTATAAACAGTGCGTATAAACCCGAGAATTGCGAACCTTCCTTAGATGTCTAGCCGCCCAGGTTGGGCGAGTATCGTATTAACTAATAATAATTGTTATTTGTTGTTTTAGCTGCTACAATAGAACGACTCGACTATGAGATGCTCGACGTCCGTGTCGATTCGTCGCGCATGCTTTTGTACCGGTTCCCTAGAAGTACGGTAGTGTTAGTGTCTGATGTAGCCAAATCCACTGTCGAACTGTACTTACCTTATACCAAAACAAAAGACTGTTGAGAAAAGTGTAGAAAGGAATAACTTTGGTATAAGATGTGGTACATTGAGAGAGCCGATATTTTACTAGTATCTGTTGCCGACTCTTAATATTTTTAAAAACTACGTCCAATGTTTAAGTAAAATAACCGTCACCATATTCAAAACTAATGTACTCTTGAAATCGATGTGATTATGAGTCGAGAGATTTTCTTAGATAATTAAATAAAGCAATGACTTTATTTAATGGGCTCTATTGGTCCCATAACCAATCGTTATAAATGAAGTTTTTTAAATTTCACATCAGTAATAACTATCATTAAAATATCGGCTCTTTTACGTAAAGTTCAAAGTGATCACAAAATAATTCTCTAGTCAACGACTCGGTTTTAAAATAGTGTCTTGAGTTTTACTGTGGAGTAGGTATTTTCCTTAGAGTAGTTGGCTTTTAAACAATTTGTGCCTAATTTCCCCTAGTTGTACTGAATAGGTTTTGTTCTTAGGCGGGAACGACCGTATAAAAATCTTTGTAAATAGCCTCTTTATCTAGAAATATGTTTTAATTGAAAGTATTTAATGAACTAAACTATACAAGCTTATGTTCATTTACTCAACGCATGTGATAACCTACCAAGTAAATCCATCATTAGCATCATCTTATGAGTAACGAAATGTCCTCAAGTCATACATGTAGCCAAAGAATTGTAAATTATTTTAAATTAATAATACTTCTACACATTTATATATATCTGTCAAATTTAATATAGACATTAGCAATATTTTTGATACTTTAGGTTCAAAATGAAGAGGCTTTATTCGCGTTCAGAAATCTTACGCCGTGTTGTAGTTATTTGCTTACCTTCATTTTGTGCAATGTTTAGTCACACATATGTTGAATTTAAAAAAATGGACCAATTGTGTATAATTTTCTCTTACACGCAAATAAACGCAAAACTTAAAAACATTAGACAATTTTAGTGGCATGTAAATCTGATATTAAAATTCGAATTATATTTTCTATTATTTTAGATAACTTTTTAAAACCTAAAGTAGGTATTGACCCATACAAGTTTACCAGGTTGTAATGTGGCCCTATCTGGTTTAAAAGAAAATAAGCATTAAAAAGGTGTTTCCTAAAATTTAAGCAAAACTTAAAGACTCGACGCTGTGGAGCTAAACTCCTTACCAAATAACATTATTTTAAATCTGGCTATGTGAGGATCACCGTTCCATTCAATTAATTGTTAATATATAAGGTGAACTTAAATCAACTGCAAATATTTTAAGGGCAGATTCAGACCACTAAACTAAACAACTTTCCCAAGTAAATTTATGTCGAAATACGAAAAATACTTTTTGAACTCCCATACAAATTGAGAATCATCTAGTATAATATGGAGAGTAAAAAATAAAATTTCGTATTTCGATATGTTTATTTGTAAAAGTTGTTCAGTATAGCGGTCTGTATATGCCCTTAAAATATTTGCAGTTGTGTCCACCTTATATAAGTCTGTGCGTGACTGGTATATATACCTATCTCTTAGCGCTTTCCCGGTTGCTTCCTCAGCTGACTGCTTCGGACTGGTTATATCATGAGATATTAACGTAAAATTGTTATTCTTAACCTAAAACAATTAAATTTAGTCATTCGCAAACTTATTTGGCACGGACCTTCTTTTAAATTTTGCTCTATCACATTCCGATTGTATTGTATTACGAGCAAAATGCAAATTATAAAACCGAAATCTCCTTATCTTCAAGAATTATAACTATGCCGGTAGGTTTGCTCTACTTGTAAATGCTTCGACGAGACTGAAAGTAAAGCATATAGTATTCTCGCGAATTTTTTAAAATTGTACATCTCACCAATTCACGATACTCACTCGCACGTTTAATTTTGTTTGTTATTTTGTACGTAATTTAAGAAGTTTGTTAAATAAATTATAAGTATTTGGAAATTGTGTACTCATTTATTAATGAACGAACATGTACAAACAATGGCAGTCTTAACGCTTATTTACATATCATATGATCACAATAAAATTACGTCTTTAGATAGTATATTTATAAAACATTTAAATCCTTATTCAAAGTAATAAAATTAATATAAAAAAAAATTAAAACAAAAATATTTCATCATTCAAGATGTTCTATTGATATCAGGACATCAAAGTCTTACTTTTGGTATTTCATGTCGTTTTAGTAGATATAAAATATGAACTCACTCCGTGAAATAGAACATCTATCACTCAATGATTATTTTTTTTGACTATACAAGATTCTATAAGATTGTCTACTACAATAAAATATTTACACGTACTTAGATCCTTTCCACGCGTTAGTGCCTTCGATGCTGCATTTGCAGCCACAACCCGTCGGGCACGTGTCTCGTTTCGTAAACCTGGATACAAACATAACCATAAATAAGGCTAGGGATAGGTTATCAGTGGAGCAGGCGAAGCAAGCAAGAGTATCCATTTCAAGGCTGGCCCTTTTTGCTTATGTATGTCGGAATGTGTTTTGGTTTGTGGCAGCGGTGTTTTATACCGGGATAGAGGTCGCATTACTTAACAGATTTTTCAGAAAATTGAGACACGTGTTCCTTGATTTATTCAAAACTTTCTTTTCAAGAGTGCTCTTTTCGAAGAGGTTGTTGTAAAATGTATTCATGTACGGATTACGATCTTGTTTGGAGGAAACATTGTAAGTATAACAGATTTTCTACTTATGAGACATACCAGTGGATCATGTGGCTGGCGTGGCCCGCGTGTCCGCAGTGCGCGCACGCGGCCGCCAGCCCGCGCACGCCGAGCGCGCACACCGCGCAGCGCAGCGCCAGTCGCCGGCAGCCCGCGCACACGGCGCCCGCGCACACTCGCCCGCAGCGCGCGCACTCCGCTCCCAGTGTGGGGCCCGGCCAACTATCTGCGCTCTCGTGCTTGTTGTCGACCAACTTCATTACCTGCAAGTAGTTTATTATCTACTAGCTGTTCGCCCCGAACATTTTTGCTCTCTTATGCAAACCTGACAATAACGAACACAAAACAACGCTCCGAATTTAGATGTTAAAAATGACAAAATTGTTTATGGAGCCTCGTATTCACGTTCGGTTAGCTATAATGCCTATAATATTTATTTGTCATACAAATAAGCAAAGTTGTTTTTGCAGCGGGTACTAACTTTTCACGATCTAGCAATCTTTTGGCTAGAACCAAGAAAAAAATGCTGAATCTTGTTTTATGCAATTAAACGGACATTTGGCATTGAAGCCGTCAGCTTTAGAATACAGGGAAACACTGGAATGATGGTGATATAAAGAATTTTATCTTAAAACTATTAAGATGAAAAGTGAAAGATATATAAGGACAAATTACTTGCCTCTGTCTTTTTGTATATCAACTGCCACCGTAGCAGAATATCAGCATAGACCCGCTTGAAACAATGGTACAAATGCACAGTCGGTTCGTCTAGCACGCACGCTGTAGCTCTCTCCGACTTGGACATAGTGGAGTCGGTGTAGAAGTTTTCGGCTTCGGAACAGGAGTTGCTTCGTAAGACAATGGGGAGGGTCCAGCCGTCAGCACTGATTTCACTATATTGGTTTACGGTGCTGTAGGGCGATGTGCCGTTTCCCTGTAATTTTACTGGAAATTTTACTCTTCCCAAATTCATGTTATCAACGACGATATGTGATCAAACTTTAATTTTGTTATCTTTTTATAATTTTCCACTTGGCTATTTAGAGGAAAAATTTCATTTAGTTTAAAAAAGTAGCTACTCGCATATAAAAGCCTGATTCTAGAGGAAGGTTAGACTTGTAAGGGGGTAATAACTCGGGTAATAGATAATTTTAAATACGTACACAACTGGAAGTGCTGATTGTGGACTGGGAACTAGAATTGCTGGTGTCATTGAATACAGAAAAAGCACAAGCCAACATGGCTGCGGTTTGGAGGTCCGAACATTTTGCGTAGTGTGAGATTCTGAAAGAAAAAAAAAACTAAGCAGTTAATTCACGATAGGCAACTTCGATCAAGTTAAATATACTTTTCTACATAAAATACTCGCCGGGATTTTGCGACATAATTTCTCAATTCAAAACTTAAATTTAAGAACTATAAAAAAAATTTAATATACTAACAATGACTGTAGCAAATTGCAACACAGCGGATGCCCGACCCAGCCCATGGTCTCCTCGCTGGAGGCGAGGTGGTCCACCACCCGGGCGTGCAGGGAACGGGCTACTAGTGCCGCCAGACCCCATGCTTGAGACAATTCACATTCTTCCTCCTCCAGTGCAATCTTAACGTTCTTTTCGCACATTTCTGGTCAAAAAAGAAAAGTTCACTGCTGAAATCTATCTTGGATGTAATAATAAAAAAAAATATCGATACTAAATAAAAAACTTCTACTGGAAGAAATTTCTATAGAAATAAGTAGCACCCTTGTACTTAATTTCCTAATTTTAAGTGTCCTTTGTTTGTATTTGAAGTGTACATGAATTAAATAAATAAATAAATCTTATGTGTACGGGCCATGCCGTACAAATCGCACCGTCAGCAACTTGGCGGCGCTTACTTATTATAATGTAAAATTTATTCAGTTCACGTTAATCGCTATCACACGCGGACGCGTACTCAATATCATCAATTGTATCATTCTATCACTTCTTTCCCGACCAATAAACTCTTTTCTTCTATATCATCTTTTCTTACTATCAATTCTATCAAGCATCTAAAGGTGTCCCGTACATCTTTTGTGGTCCTTCGAGCCGGATACACAGTGTATATCATCTATCAGTGAACATAAAGACTTAGCAGTGACTGTGGTTCGCAAGTGAGGACTGAGCCATCAAAGCAGTTATCAGCAGAAGTATCAAGTACAACAGTACATCATCAGCAGCAGGGCAGTAAGTCAAAGAAACAAGCAGATCATATCAAGTAAGATCTTTCCAATTATATCATACTATCATGTCTAAATTAGATGACTTACTGGCCAATCAGCAACAGCTTATCAATGCAATAGAGCAGGTTTATACCAACTTCAAGAAAGATGGGTCTGACCGGAAGACGCCTGACTATATCAGACGGAGGTTGGAAACCCTCGACAAATATTGGCAAGAATATCAATCTAATCATTCTTGTTTGCTGGACTTCGAACATGCGAGGTCCCATTCTTATTTTACAACGAATCAATTTGTATATGTTAAAGAGCGGTACGAAAACATTCGTGCTGCTATCCACAGCTATCAGTCGCAGGACGACAGGCCTTCGACACCTGTGTTGAAACCTGCAACATTAGTAACACCAGGCTCCTCACAACAGCATATTCTATCAAATCAATCTCAGGGGAGTAACAGCAAAACAGATGAAATGCTGCGCAAGCAGAGCAGCAATTTTAAAGCATTAGAACATACATTTTCTTCTATCAATTTAGATCTCATAACAGAAAAATGGGAATTTGATCATTTACTTCGTACTATACAATCGCGTTGGTCGGTAATTGATACTTTGCATTGGGAGTTAGACAGTGAATTGGGGCGAAGAAATAAGGAATATGAAACAGCTTTCTTTAAATATGAATCAAAATATAACGAGGTAATTAAGTCAGTAAATCGTAAATTATGGTCTGTGTCGCATAGGGAGAAGTCTACACCTCATATGGACATACCTACATTCAGCGGAAGTTATCATCAGTGGTCTTCTTTCAAAGATCTTTTCACGGAAACAATCCATTCAAATCCATCTATATCAAGTGCTCAAAAAATGCAATTCCTCAAGACAAAGGTCAAAGGGGAGGCCGAAAGGCTCATACAGCATCTTCCTATCACATCAGATAATTATTCTATCAGCTGGGATATACTGAACCATAGGTATAATAATAAACGTTTAATTTTTAACTCTCACATAGACATCTTACTAAATATTCCAACCTCTAATCAGCCTACTTATCAACATATCAAACGTATCCACGACACTGCATTAGAAACCCTAAACGCTATCAAAAATCTAGGGGTCGACATTCATTCCTGGGATCCCTTACTTGTATACCTACTTTCTCAAAAACTGGATACAGAAACATATACTGATTATTTGGGTTCGGTTAAAATGCCACGGGAGTTACCTAATTTACAAGATTTTCTATCATTCCTTGAAAGCAAATTCACCACGCTAGAGTCTTCTAGAAAGAAAACGGATGTACCAAGCAAATCATTTCTAAATAACAATTCTCAATTCCGAAAATATCAAAATCATAATTTTAATAAGTCGTCGTTTACCACACATAGCCGGGAAATGTCGCAACCTTCAACAAGCAAAGTCAGCAATTCCTCGAAGTATTACAAATGTGCAATATGTAAATCAAATGATCATGGAATATTTTATTGCCAACAATTTTTAAACATGGCACCGTACCTAAAACGTAGTACATTATCAAAATTAAACATTTGCGAAAATTGTCTTTATTCGCATAACAACAAACCATGTATTTCCGAAAAACGTTGTCGCGAATGCAATGGTAAGCACAACACCATTTTGCATGAAGCATTTACGCAAAACCGTCAACCTAATAATTATGCAACGTCAAAAAATTCCAACAACGGAAACACACAGAAACCGGAGCCTTCGCAACAATTGCGCACTAACTCACACGTGTCGTTACAATGTGATCAACCCCAAACGCAAGTACTTTTGGCAACAGCTATTTTACAGGTCAAGCAAGGGGACGGAACCCGTATTCCTTTGACTTGCCTGGTTGACCCAGGATCCCAAGCATCGATTTTGACACTTCGAGCGGCGGAATTACTAGGCCTAC
Organism: Apomyelois bistriatella; assembly: GCA_947044815.1. Classification (NCBI taxonomy): domain Eukaryota; kingdom Metazoa; phylum Arthropoda; class Insecta; order Lepidoptera; family Pyralidae; genus Apomyelois; species Apomyelois bistriatella. The sequence continues at coordinate 4,863,010 of OX345688.1, forward strand.
CGCGACGAAAATGCAGTGGAGTCATATCAGGGGTAGGGGCGAAAAACAGCAACTGCAAAGGGATCACCACAATTAACTGCAAGTCCATACATAGCGACTTTGAATTCGAGACAGATGTAGTTATCATGAAAAATCTAATTAATCAACTTCCAAATAGCACTTTTCAAAAACCAACATGGTCATACCTTAAATACATAGCTTTAGCAGATCCAGAGTTCTACGTTAGCAAACCCGTTGATATACTCCTGGGGGCGGACGTTTACGCGTTAATTTTGTTAGAAGGCATATGTAGAGAAAGCCTTAACGCACCATTAGCTCAAAACACGCGCTTAGGATGGATATTAATGGGCAACGCGAAAACTTTACAATGCAATGTCGTTCTTAATAATTTAGAAGATATTCAAAAATTTTGGGAGATTGAGGATATCAGCACCGAGCCAACAGAGTCTTCGGAAAATCAAAAATGCATAGATTTTTACAAATCAACTACAAGAAGATGTGAAGATGGTCATTATGAAGTTCGCCTACCTATGAAATCAGATTTTTCCGAAAAATTAGGGAAGTCTAAATCAAAAGCTATTGCCCAATTTTTATCATTAGAACGTAAATTTAACAAAAACGAAATTTTAGAAAAACAATACAAATCATTTATGAGCGAATATCGCACGCTCGGTCATATGATACCTACTTCAAGCAATTCTAATACTGAGTATTTTAGCGCACATCATGCTATTCAATATGCAACCCTAAATCAAAAGTTTAGGGTCGTTTTCAATACATCAGGTACTACATCATCAGGGTACAGTTTAAATGACGTCATGGAATGCGGTCCAAATCTCCAACAGGACCTGCAATCATTAATTCTCAAATGGCGAGTCTACAAAATTGCTTTTACAAGTGACATAAAAAAAATGTTTCGTCAAATTTGGATGCATCCTGACGATCAAAAACTAAAAAAAAATCATATGGCGTGACTCACCTACGCAACCTATCAGAGAATATCAACTTACTACAGTAGTATATGGTACCAGGGCGGCTCCATTTTTAGCAATGATGACGCTTAAGCAGCTTGCCTCCGATGAGAGAAACAATTACTCAAAGCAAGCAATTGAAGCACTTGAAACATCAATGTACATGGATGACCTGGTCTATGGGGTCCATACAGAATCATCTGGAAAACATCTTAAAGAAGAACTTATCAGTTTGTTGAATTCAGGAGGCTTTAATCTTAGGAAGTGGAAGTCAAACATATCAGAAATATCAGACAACACAGAAGCAAATCAAGAAGAGTTTAATTTTAAGAATGATCAGCAATCGAAAACTTTAGGACTCTGTTGGAATTCTAAAGAAGATTTATTTACATTTCAATCAAAATTTAACACATCAGAGTCATCAACTATCACGAAGAGGGAGTTATTATCAGAGATTTCAAAATTGTACGATCCTCTCGGTTGGTTATCAGCTTTATCAACAAAACTAAAAATAATTTTTCAAGAAGTGTGGAAATGTGATTTACAGTGGGATGATCATATTCCTAACAATATTTATGCAGAGTGGAAGAAAATCAAAGATGACATTCATAACATTAATTTAATAAAGTTACCGAGATGGATACATACATCAGAAAATGGCAGTTTCGAATTACATGGATTCTGTGATGCCTCAGAGAAGGCATATGCCTGTGTCATCTACTCTCGCGTTAGCAAAAACGGAGAGTCAGCAATATCATTATTGGTTGGAAAAACAAGGCTCGTTCCAACAAACAAATCAGTATCATTACCAAGGTTGGAACTAAGCGGAGCTCTTCTTTTAGCAAGGCTTATGAAGAAAGTAAAACAATGTTTCAGCAACTATAACATACAAACATATGGTTGGGTCGACTCCATGGTTGTATTGGGCTGGCTGAACGGCAACCCTGCAAGATGGAAAACATTTGTCGCCAACCGGGTCAGCGAGATAACGCAAATAATGCCTGCGGAGCAGTGGCAATACGTTAAATCAGAGGAAAATCCCGCTGACTGTGCCAGCCGTGGATTGACGGCATCACAATTAAAAGAACACAGGTTGTGGTGGCAAGGACCATGCTGGCTTCCATCATATATCAAAGAGCAGCAACATATCAATAAATATTCAACAGATCAGGAGATTAGAAGCAAAAATCAGGTTAATGTCGTTACCCAACAAGCGGATGATAATATCATTTTAAACTTATTAACAAAAAGCAGTTCATTTACTAAAGCAGTTAGGATCGTAGCATGGATTCTTAGGTTTAAAAGCAATAAAAATAAAACAAATAATAATTACTTATCACTATCAGAACTAAAGCAAGCAAACATATCAATAATTAAAAACATTCAGCAAATATCATTTTATCAAGAAATATCAGATTTACGTAACGGGAAAAACGTACATGCAAAAAGCAAATTATGCGAGTTACAACCGTTCCTAGACGAGGACGGACTACTTAGAGTCGGTGGTCGGCTACGGCATGCAAACCTCGACCCCGACATGCAGCATCCTATCATAATTCCAAGCAACAGTCGCCTTTCCGAACTTTTAATAGATCAAGCACACGAGTTAACATATCACGGGGGAGCGCGATTGACCTCAGCATTTTTACGGAAAAAATACTGGATCATTAGTGGCAACAGAGCCACAAAGAGCAGAATACGTCGGTGTGTCATATGTAGGAGACACAACCCAAGCAAACATCATCAGATCATGGGGGATCTTCCAGGGGCAAGGTCAAAACCCTCTAGGCCATTCTATCATACAGCAGTCGACTATACAGGTCATCTTTATATCAAGGCTAACGTAGGCAGAGGAATCAAAACTATCAAGGGTTATATAGCCGTATTCACGTGCCTAGCTACCAAAGCAGTTCATTTTGAAGTAGTATCAAATATGACAAGTTCGGCATTCTTGGCTGCATTGCGGAGAATGGCAGCACGCCGGGGAACACCGCGTCATATTTATTGTGACAACGGCACAAACTTTCTAGGAGCTGATAAGGCACTTCAACAGGAATATCAGGAATTACTCAGAATTTTCGACGAAGAATTTCATTCAGATATTGCCAGCATGGGCATAACATTTCATTTAACAGCACCTTCGTGGCCATCCTCCAATGGGCTCTGCGAAGCATCAGTAAAAAGTTTAAAATTCCATATAAAAAGAGTCATAGGTGAACATAGATTAACATTTGAAGAGCTGAGCACACTCTGTGCACAAATAGAATCATGCCTTAACTCACGGCCGCTATGTCCGATGACTGAGGATACAGATGACCTCAACTATCTAACACCTTCTCATTTTCTGTCAAGCGGTCCAGTCTTATCCATATATGAAACAGAAAAGGATTTGCGCACGAGATGGTATTTCACACAAAAAATCTTTAGAGACATCTGGAAGAGATGGCAAAATGAGTACTTAACAACATTATCAAATCGTAGCAAATGGCGACAGCCACAACCTAATATCAAATTAAACGACATAGTTATCATTCAAGATGCCAACCTTCCTCCGGGTAAGTGGGCACTCGGGCGCGTTGTCGACTTGCATCCCGGGAAGGACGGTTACATCCGAGTTGTAACATTGAAGACGAAAAATGGCCTTCTTAAACGACCAGTCGTCAAACTATCAATCTTACCTGTTCATCCAGAAAGTGACGGCAAGTCATCATTATCATCATCAGTGGAAAAGTCAACAAATAGGGAAACAAACCCTACTAAAATCAGAAAATGTAATTTCATTACAACTGCAACAGCAATTTTATTATTTTTCATGACGCTCGTTTCCAATACGACGGGTTCATATATGGCTTTACCATTTCAAAACAATCAGAGTTTATTTTTTGATAAACTATCAAACATGGAACTAGTTAGGGATCACTGGAAACTCGTGGTTTACTATGACCTCTATCCATTTTGGGAAGGCTCTGAGGCAGCTTATAAGTACATTGACTATCTCCAAAACACAATGCTCAAAGATAAGAATACCATCACACTGCGAAAGTGTCATGTTACAATTAAATCACAGCTACTCCGAGCTCGAACATTATAATAGAATGTTGTTAGAACAGCATTTTTCCTTGCGCACGCGACTACGACGAGGACTTATCAATTTGGTGGGGAATCTGGGGAACACATTGTTTGGAATACTGGATAGCAACTTTGCAGAAAAATACCAACAGGACATTGAACTTATCAGAGCCAATCAAAATCATCTGGGAGCATTATGGAAAAATCAGACCTCCATCGTTGAAGCGGAACTGAACCTTATCAAGAGAACTGCAAGCATCATGAGCAAACAACATAAAACAATACATAAACAATTATCTGACTTCGAATCATATCTAGACACCCTAAAATCAGCGACACAAAATTCCTCGTTTATCATAGACTTTACGTTATCAAGTATAATAGCAAACAATTTAATAAACACATTAAGAAACATACAAGACAACATCTTAGACACAATCACTGACGTTTATCACGGAAGACTTAACTTGCATTTATTAACCCCCAATCAGTTGCAACACGAACTAAACATCATCTCCTCCCAATTAGCAAAGGACCTATCATTACCGGCAGACAGCGCTAATCTAGCAAATTTTTACAAATTATTATCAGTCAAAGCTAGAATATCAGAATCATACCTCATATTTGAGATAAAAATTCCCCTAATATCAAGAGATTTATATGAGATATTTCACATTATTCCCATTCCTAAGCAGTCCAACGACAGCATGGTCAGCATTTTACCTATCAGCGAGTATATAGCAATTAACATACATAAAGATGCATTTATTACAGTAACTGAACGAGATTTAAATGTCTGTTCACATCAAACTTCAGAGTCTATTTTATGTTATTTACATAAACCTATCTATCAAGTGAAGAACGATCATGACCTTTGCCATCGATAAAATATTAGTAATATTTTATCGATGCCTTTGCCTCAAGGACAACAGTCTATCATGCACATCTTCTTTAAAACAATGTGAAAATATATTTAAAGCAACTAGTAAATCTAACATATATTTTTATTTCTGCTGCAATACATGTAATATCAAGTTAATATGCGCGGATCACATTACCGCCATTCAATTGACTCATGCCGGGTTAATGACACTCGGTCAAGGATGTCTTATCAGATCAGCTGATTTCTCCTTTTATTCACATCGGGAAATAGAGAGCAAACTCAATATCAGTTCCCATCTCGATTCTCCTGAGATGGCACCTATCAATCATATACTTAATTTAACAATATCACATCCGAATATCAGAGATATGGAGGAAATCAATGAGAAGCAACTTCTAGCAATACAAGAGAAACTTGACATAATGAAGCAAGATGAACCACTCGCAGAAAGAGTGTCCTATCACGACGTGCATCACTACGTCGCTATCTACGTGATAGCGGGCGCCGCGCTGGTTGTCGGCGCGGCGCTCGCGTGGCGCCGCCGGGGGAGACGCGCGAGGCGAGCTCGCTGCGGCTCCAGCGGGCCATCGGCAGACCAGGAACAACAGACTGAAGTACAGCAATGTGGAGAATCAGTTGAACTAAACGATGTTAAGTGTCAGTGTGGTGAAACAAGTGAAAGTGTAAAAGTAGCGCGTAGTCAAAAACAAAATCGAGGCACTTCGCCTAATTTCGAATCAGTTTTAAATATCAATAAGAACTAACTTTCAATCCGTATAATTCTTATATCTCTTATTAAGTTTCAAAATTTATTTTACTATCATTGTATTATTATTTTTAAATAATCATTGTCTATCATCTTGTAATTAGAATTAGTTCATCTCATTTCATCTTTCGCACTTTTCGGCCCGGGAGCATGTACGGGCCATGCCGTACAAATCGCACCGTCAGCAACTTGGCGGCGCTTACTTATTATAATGTAAAATTTATTCAGTTCACGTTAATCGCTATCACACGCGGACGCGTACTCAATATCATCAATTGTATCATTCTATCACTTCTTTCCCGACCAATAAACTCTTTTCTTCTATATCATCTTTTCTTACTATCAATTCTATCAAGCATCTAAAGGTGTCCCGTACATTATGTATTTGCTCTTCAGCTAACATGATGTAGCTGAATCAACCAACTGCTGTTTGTGTACTATTAGCCTTTCCTCCTCATCACAATCCTTACAATTAGGTTATTCTCCTCCATTTTTTGTTTGTGAGATAATTTTCACGTATACACTGAAAAAATATTTATACATAACCAAACTTTCGTCAAGTGACTTTTTTTTTGCGATATGTAACCAAACCTTTTCTTTTTTTTGTAAATCACTTTTGTTAAATCAAGTTTATTCATTAGTATCTTGTCAAACTTTGGTTATTTATCAAATACCCGAAGTAGTTAGGTAAAATTTTTTCAGTGTATCCTCCGCTACGATGTGTACCCATAATCATCTCCGTGATACGCAACTCTCGCTTGTGGTGTTTGGTACGCCTTACTACCAAGCTGTAGCTCTCTGAGACAATGCCCTCCCTATATCCACACCTTCAGCCGGTAGTCACTCACCCACGGGGTCGTCGGCGTCGATGACGTATTTCTCAGCGAGGGAGCGTCGCAGCGGGAACAGGTCTACGGCGGAGTAGAGCAGCACACGCGGCGCGGCACAGCCGGAGATGCTGCCGCGGCTGCGCATGCTGCCGGCGCGGCGACCTTGCGCTTTCTGATATTTATTCACAAAACTAGTCATAATATGATACGCACAAATAAATAGTTAAATACCTTTCAACATACAATACTATAAACAAAGTATATCATGATGTGTAAGATACCAAATACTTTTATTAATGTAGGACCTGAATCTGTTTTAATACAGTAAAACTGTATGGGATTGTGTTATAGTTCCATGTCCACCTTCGAGTCCTTCAAGCTCAATCATCAAAACAGATGCATATAGAGTTTTGGACAAAAATAGTTTAGGCAATAGTATTGAGCTTATGGTGTGTTTGTGTATTAAGCAGATAAGTGAGATCAACCTTTATACCTTAACCTTTAGGTAATGGGCAATTTGAGATTATCTTAAATCTTTAATATTAATTCTTAATTAACAAAGGAAGATAACTACACCTATAAGTTAGACAATCCTGAAGTAAAATATTGTATATTTACATACCCATCGATCTTGAAAATAAAAGGTGGTTATAGAATTCGACGCATGGCGGTGATGTAATTGTGGAAAGCCCGGAGCATTAGTCGGCGATGGCGTGGTGGTGGCATGAGGTGACACAGAGCTGTATCCGGTTCCAAAAAGCGTTGGAGCCAACGACAAAGACGACATCGATCGGGGTGTCCCTGTCTCGTGTTTTAAAGATAATCTTCTAGCATTTGGTGGCCTATTGAATACGACTAGTGTGCTCACTCCGCACCATTTGGCGCCACATGTGCGTGGGAAAGGGATGCATGAATCTCCCGCATTTTCACTTTCAGATTGACTTCTTTGGCTTGATTTCATCGAGTCTGTGTCATCATTTGACTTGACAGGTATCTGAAAGTTTAAAATAAAATAAAATTGGTGCTTTGGCATGATAAAATGGCAAAATTAGATAGGTCAATAATTTGTATAATTAAATAAAGTAAAACAAAAGAATAATAAGTGACAAACCTCATCAATTGATGTTGCTAATGTTTTCAAACAATGCAACAGACATCTATGTCCCTCTTTCTTCTTTTTGTGAGCTGTTCTATTTATGGCCTGAAGTATTTTTATAGTTGTTAGACTGTCTACATTTGTGCCTGTGAGCCATGAGAATTTTGGTATAGTTTGCTCAGTTACATTTCTGGGGAACACCACTTGCAAGTTGGCTGTATATCCATTGCGCTCCGAGTGTATCTGGCATGTTCGCGTTTCAATGTTCATGTCTGTCACTTCAATGTTGGCCATCTCTCGAATCGACTCAAATTCTTCATCGATTGATGTTGTTGATTTGTGGGAAAGTTTGTTCTAAAAATTATTTTTTATTCTTTACAATCACCATAACAAAAATGTCTACTAATTATTAGTATAATCTAGGAGTGGAGGAAGGCCAAAAAAGAGATGGATGGATAGTGTGAAGGAGCATATGACCAGGACACGTGTGACGCAGGAAATGGCTGGATATAGATCTAAATGGAAGGAACTTACATACTGTGCCGATCCCACATAGGAAAGTGGAAATAAGGTAAAGCAAAAGAAGAAAGAAGATGTTATTTTTATGATTATGATAAGAAGGTAAGATACAAAAATAAATTAATCAGCTTACCATTTGAATGTCTTGACCTTTATCGAGTGAGACATCATTCATTGAGCCTATTATAGAGGAATAGCTGGTCGCTGAAATTGAAATGTTACAATAAGTTATATTTAAATCTGTTCTACTGATAGCTAATGTTATACAAATCAACTAAGGCTATACATATACCCGGCACATGAAAATCGGAAACTGCGCATTCAAGGTCATTTCAGTTTATTGCCAACCTTTATGCCGCGCACTATAATTTTATTTTTTGTAAGAAGCAAAATAATATACCACAAAAAGAAAAATAACTAATCTTGTTACACTTACAGTCACTATTGTTATCCTCATCATTGTCATCATCATCAGGCAGATAATGGTTACACATTTTTAACAGAGATGGATGCATTGTCCATAGGCGTAAAGTCTGGTCCCTTCCCCAAGTGACCAACTGATAATTTGATGGTGAAGTATTTGGTCTCCACACCATAGTCTGTACAGTGTCTGTGTGACCAACTAATCTATGTGTCAAAGACCCTCCTACCCATATTCCAATCACGCCAGCTTGTTCTGCTCTTGGTAATCCTCCCCAACCTACTCCAACGGTCAACAATCCACTGCCAAATGGTGTGTAAATAGCTCTCCATACAGGGAAGTTAGTCATAATAATGTTTTCAGGACGTCTGCCATTGTTAATATCAAAGTATTTGATGCTTCCATCATGACTGGATGTGACCAGTTGATATTCATGATGGGGACTCCAGTCTACACCATGTATCTTACACAGATGAGCTGATATGTAGTGTATGGGTGCTGAATGTTTACGGTAATCCCAAATCTTAATATCGCCATCATGTGCAGTAGCTACCAGGTGTGTAGCCACTTTGTTCCACTGCACTTGAGAAGCCCCAGCTGAAAATTTTAATTAATTCAATATCATGTCAGCCACTGGAAGCCAGACTTCCAGTATAGATTTACACAAGGACTGATTAAATCTTTATAATCATCATGTTATCCCAGTTACATTCCAAGCTGTATGCCTTTCTGGTCTGGAATGTGAAGCATTCAGCATCTTCTTGGGACCTAGTAAACTAAGATAACTGAGCACAAATCAAACAGATTATTTTAATATATTTATGTGAACTATGAAACTGAAATGACACTAGTACTTACCAACAGCACATAGGGATACAACTGGTTTTCTTGCATCCCTCAAATCCCATAAATGAGTAAATGTATCTATAGAGCAGGTGGCTATTAAATTGTGGTCTTGTCTATGGAAATGGGTATCACTAACCACACGTGTATGTCCACGGAGGGAACATATACAAGTTAGGTCATTGCCAGCTCTCCACTCATATACATCAACTCTCTGGTTGCTCTGAAAATATAAAAATAATTTAACATAAATATTTAGGTACCTTAACTATGATTTAGCTTATATTTCTTAGTCTTAACAATATCAAATTCAAGTACAAATAATGGTGCACTAGGTAAAGTAAATATTGAGAATTTCAAATGTTGACATACCGCAATCGCACAGAGCTTTTGTCCATGATATGACTGACACCATTCCGCCCCAGCGGCGTCATATTTGCTGTGCCGCGGATACTTTTTCACGATGTCCCCGCCGTCATCTTCTAAGCTGATCTGCTTGATAGCCAGCCATCTCCTGCCGGCCAGTAGTACATTATTTCCTGAGAAATCCACGGACATCGCCGTAGCTTGAAGCTCGCGATACTCCCATTTCATTAATTCAGAACTCCAATGCACGGACATTTTCACAGATTTGACTAAAACTTTACTAAAGTAAAATACAATATTGAAATAAATCACAACTACATCTCAATAAAATAAAATATTCCAATTCAAAACAACATGTTCGCTCTGATGCTTTTTGTGCTTGTTTTCAACTTGTTTTGATCAATTTGATTTGATCACGTTATGTTTGATCTCGGTTTTGATAATGAATGACATTGGCAGTGGCAGTGACACTGACAGAACGAGTGTAGTCATGTGCACTTACAACTCTGACGAACTATCTTATGGACTTGGTATAATTGTTCAATTTGACACGGAAACAATAATGAAATACCTGTCTCTTTCTCACAACAAGGGTTTTACATTAGGAAAAGCATTATACACTGTTTTTATCGGCGCCCTCTTCATTGGCTTCGATGTACTTTTGCTGCCACGGACGCCATCTTTGTCTCCGGTTTTGTTTACATCTGAAAAGATGTCCTTGTGAGATTTTTATGTTTTTCCCGTGTTTTAGATTGAATTATTGTGCAAACTGTGATATAATTGTAAATAGGAGTGTTCACAACGACTATATTTTGCCAACGCGTTATTTCGTTACGTTATTTTTTTTTAACCTAATATTTTTTAAGCTATAATATATTTCGTCGAGCGTCAGTTCAGTTAGTTGCGATAATGTTGACGTTGCGTAACGAGTCGTGTTGAAATATAACTCAATTGAATATTTATTGGAAATATTGATATATTTTATATTAAAATTTCGTCGATCGTTAGTTGACATAATAGTTGACTCGTTACGGTATAGGCTCCTGAATGTTGATGTCAAAGAATTTATATATAACACTAGAATGCTTACGGAGGACAAAAGCCGTTTCCGAAATAATACCTAAAGTTTGTAGGTATCTCTTTCTAGTAAGTTGTATAATATTCAAGAGGAAAAGGGACACCTACAAATTTTGGACCTTTTTCTGGAACGTTAGGTATTTGTATTTAGGCTTTAAAGAAAAATCAACTTTGCAGTAGAGTACCTAATAAGGATTAATTTTGAATGTTGTTTTTTGCGATTATTATTATTCGTAAGCATTCGTGTTGTATATAAATTCTTTGGTTGATGTTAACTAATATAGATACGATACAAGGAGTTTCGAACAATTTGGTATATTTTTTTAATAAAAATAAATGAATGCCATTCTAAACATGATTTATTTTTCCAAATTAAATAAACTCAGTGAACTTTTCTTCGTACTTATTAGTATAGGTTTTTTAGTAACAGTAAGCCAGGCGTACTTAAAAGTTCATTGATTTTATATACAATTTGTATTTACATATTTACACCATCCATCCGACATACAGCTTATCTAATCTATTTTATTTTATAAATCAATAAAATTGGATGATTATAAATATTTAAAACGTAAAAACAAGAAAAAATACATTGCACGAAATTAAACAACACACTCTTAGGAACGCATCGAACGAACGAACAAATTGAATTGAATATATGAAAAAAGAAATATTAAATTTACTATTATATTTGTATGACAAGGATGCAGTTATACTTAATATTTTTTAAACAGTTCGATATTTATTGCACGAAATGAAACAACACACTCATTACCAACATAACGCATCGAACGAACTGATTGAATATGAAAAAAAATATATTACTAATATATATTTGTATGACAAGGATGCAGTTATAATATTTATTATGACTCTATCTTGCTCTTGTCCATTATCAAAAATTTTACGACAGTAACGACATCTTTTGTGTAATCCACAAACCACTTCATAAGACTAGACGTCTCCAAGTTCAATTTAATGGCTGCCATTGAAATTTTAGATACTAGTTTACGCAAGCTATGATAGATGGCGCTGTTTACATTTAATAAAATAATTGAAATAATAATAACGGTAAGTGGCTAACATTTCGTAAAATTTTTGTCTTATCATATATTGTATTTGATTAAAAGACAAAAGTGAATAAAAACCTATTACTTTGAATCACCTTAGTTGCGAGCTGTAGAAACCCGCAATATTCTCAATATTTCATTCACATCGAAAACATAAACATGGATGCTAGTGTCGAACACCATCGAATATCGAACCTTATCGATAAATTAGGTACTGTTATTTAAATTATGTTTTCTCGTTTTAGTTTATCAAAAGACGAATCCCGGCAAAAGGAATGGTTAGAAAAGAGTAGCACAGAAAATATCCGACCAGGAACTAATTATGTGTGCTCATTGCACTTTGAAGAGAGTGCACTCAATAAAACTAAACATAGTGAAATTAAGAAATGCTATTATTCCAACAGTATCTGCAAAGGTAAGCAATTTATCAATCTTTTTATAAATGATTGTATTTGGCTGGCCCAACTTGTTTTTTCGGGTTCCATGTAGTAATTGTAATTTTACTCCCTTACTGTTAAAAGATGATCTGATTACCATATGCATCCCGATTTTTTTTTTGGTTGGTCTATGACCTAGAGTGACGTTTTTATTAGATAGATTGATTCAAGAGGAAGGTTTTTATGCATATGCGAAGCCGGGGCGGGTCGCTAGTAGATTATTGATAATTAAAATATATAATATTAATTATATTATATTTTATTTTATATATAGCTAGCAGTCCACCCGGCTTCGCCCGTAGTACATACATAGCCTATGTCACACACGGTGAATGTAGCTTTCCAATGGTGAAAGAATTTTGAAATCGGCACAGTAGTTTTTAAGTTTATTCATTACAAACATACACAGAAAAATACAAATCTTTTATCTTAATTATTTTAGTATACCTAGAAGTAAAGATATAAAAGTATATATATATAACTAGCTGTTCCCCGCGGCTTCGCCCAATCGGTCCAGTAGTTTAGCCGTGAAGAGGTGACAGACAGACAGAATTTCGCATTTATAATATTACTATGGATAATAAACAGTCCACACTATAATACATTTATTAATAACATATATAATAACATATAAAAAATATAACTTTTTACAAATTGTACTGTCTCGCCAAGTTGTCACCTTGCGGTAGTGTGAAGGCTGGCAGCATTGCCAAATTGTATGACAATTCTCATCCTCTGTACCAAGTAATTACCAGCTTTCCGGTCAAGAGATATATCTATAAACTTTTTCGATATAACCCGCAAAAGTTTATGGGTCGATGGACCGCAGATGGTCCTAGAATTTCACCCGAAAAGGCTTTAATATGTAGTTATTGCTTTTATCTACATATTTGTATAATTAAGAGTACATTTTTCAATAATCAAAATCTCTCTAATTTTCCAGATTTCAGCACGCGAAGAATTAAAAGAAATAGTGGAGAATCAGAAAAAGAAAATTAAATGTTTAAATGAAGTGGTCCGTCAACACAAGTTGAAACTTGACACCTTTAAAAACTAAATAATTGAATTAAAGGAAAAGAATTTAATAAATATTGAGACATCCATATTATTACGGCAATGTGAGATTTTAAAATGTGAAGGGTTGCCTTTGCCAAAACAGTACTCTGAAGAAATCAGAAAGTTTGCTCTGACCCTATATTTTTATTCGCCAAAATATTATCTTTACATTATATTCATTCCTAATATCCTTCATCCAACATTGTTCGAATCAATGTTCGAAAATATTATCTTACGATAATCCGACTCCAGCGAACATGATTCAAAGCATCAACTTTTATTAATTAAATCAATTGTAAAAACATATCTTGACATAAGATTCAGATATTTCCAGTGAGTGTCTCGCTTACTTACTGGATCTTGCATGGTTTTAAGTGATTATAGTAGGCCACCAGAAAAAAAATCTTTTGGCAACTTTTTTATGTAATTAGATTATTTTATTTCGCTATGAATAACATTTATAATCTTCTAATTAGATTGTATTATGACATGGTTTTTGTGTTGTGTATGTGTAGTATGCCATAGTGTTGTTGGAATATGAGAATTGTAACTTTTTAAATAAATGATTTTATAAAAAACTATTGTATTGTGTTGTGTTTAATAGCAGTTGCTCTTACATCTGCCTTGCATATGCATATACATACATATATATCTCAATTATATAGGTATATATACTATACCTCGTATAGTTGGCGGCATATTAGTTTCCCCGTAAGAAGCAACTAGGTAAGCACCTACTAATTATCATTCAACAAGTAAATTAATTCAAAAATCTGATAAAATCGACTGCCATTATAATTTTAATATACTCAGTGACACTCTATTAAGACGAATCCAACGACACCTCGCAAGCTAAAATCCGACAAGCCGTTTCGGTTGTAGGGCGTCCCAAAGAAATTTATATACTACATACAAACATACTTCAATACATACACTTGGAAACATAATCTTCCTTGCACAATCGGGTATTAAGACAAACCGTCTCTTAAAACCATTCAAGATCCAGTGAGTAAACGAAACTGCGCGATACATGATTTAAGGCGACTTCGCCCTTACTCACTGGATCTTGCATGGTTTTAAAAGATGGTGGTAAGCCATCTGGCTTGTTAAACAGTTAATGGTAGCCCCCTGTACTTATGTTTTTTCTTTTTTAGGGTTCCGTACAAAATGTAAAAACGGAACCCCTATAGGATCACTCGTGCATCTGTCTGTCCGTCCGTCCATCTGTCACAGCCAGTTTTCATGTCCATCTGTCATGACCAAAACAGATGAAATTTGGTAGGATGGCGTAATTCTGTGACCCAAACACAGATGTGCAAAATAAATAAATATTTTTTTTTTAAATAAGTCTCATTTTCGGGGGAAAAATTTGAATTTGCAAAAAAAAAGTTTTGCAAACTTTACCATGTTATATGTATATCAAATGAAAGGGCTCGTAATAAAGATCTCAAATATATTTTTGTTATTATTGTAAAATAAATAGTTTTGATTTTATTCATGAAAGGAAACGAAAATTGAGCATTCCCCCACTGATCTCCGAGACTACTGAGCCAAAAATTTTGAAAAAAAAAAATCAACATATAGTTCATTGCCTGTAGATTACAGGAAAACCTACAAGAATACTAGCAATTGTCAATTTAGTGCTAAATTCAATATAAAACGTTCACTTACGAAAAATAGTTCACTAAAACACCATTAGATAGCGATAGTAGTAGTTAAATACCACAATTGAATATATAAACTAATATTGGCATTGTCCGGAACCCTCTCCACGCGAGTGGGAGTTTTTGGAGGGCAAGTAAACTGTCGCTATGTCCGCGCTGTATTTAATTTCCAAAACTTAGGTTTTTTCGACTATTTGTGCTTAATATTGGTGGATTATTATTCGCAAAGTGTTCGTGAACAAACGTGAGTGTTAGGAAGTGATACAGTGTCGATTAAGTGACTTTTATCTTTGTCACCAAAATCTCCAAGTTATAGCTAAGTGAAATTTTTCCACCGCTTCACTTAGCCATCTGACTGACTAGAATTACTCACTTGACTAGATTAGACTACTGACGACTTTTTGACGTGACTTGACTAAAATAGGACTGAAGAAGATTAATAAATTGAAAAAAGGCCTTAAAAGACTAGTTTCCATGGCCGTAAAAAGTAAAAAAAAAAATCTCCACGCGAGTTACACACGCACTTTAACCGGTTTTATTTAATTATTTACGGCCCTGGATACTATACTTATGTCTTGTGTCAAAAAATCAAATTCATGTCATGTGTCAAAAATTCAAATTCAACAACGATATAAATTTTATAATTGTTTATCGTGATTAAATAAATAATACTGAATTAAAATGTTTTTTAGACAAATAATATGAGTCCTCCATATAACAAGCATTTATTCAAGTATGGCTATATTGTTTCGCCGTTGGCGTCATAAATTGTTTTATAATGTTTTAGTTAGGTTTTTTGTAGGCCTGTTGTTTGTTTATTTTTACTGTGAATATCTTATTTATTACGTTACTCAAATACAGGTAAGCCGGTAACCTGTATTTTATAATATATAGCTGTAACTTTACAGCTCTGTCATATTGCATTTTTATTATAAATTGCAGTGTGGATGGCCATCACTCGTAAAAGAGTATGTAGACGAGGTGGATCCAGTTTATGCGATGGTGATTGCTGATACTCACTTGCTGGGGTCCCGAAATGGTCATTGGGTGGATAAATGGAGAAGGGAGTGGCAGATGCACAGAGCATTTCAAACAGCCATGACATTGCATAGGCCTGATGTTGTATTTGTATTAGGTTTGTTAAACAATTTTATTTTCACATTGATGCCTCAATGTTGCTTAGAGAGAGTGTAAAAACTGAAATCACAAAAATAATTGCTTAATTTTGTTGATTGATTGATACCATATGCATAATTTGTGTGAATTTTTGTTTAAGGTGACCTTTTTGATGAAGGTAAATGGTGTCCTGAAAAGGAGTTCAATGATTATGTGGACAGATTCCACAATTTATTTAGAGTACCTGATGGAACAGAAATGTATTCTGTTGTTGGAAACCATGATATCGGTTTTCATTATAGGTGAGTTCAAAGATTTTTTAATTTAAGTGGATCCATTTAGTATTGTGAGAAATTCATATTTTATTATTGGGAATAACTAGGATAATATCTTCTTATATCTTCATCTTCGTACTTAATTATTTTTCAAAATTTTATTGTTATTGCTTGCATTCAATGCAATTTAAAAAATTCTATTTATTATTCCCTGCATGAACTGATAGAAGAAGGAAGCTTTGTTAATGACTCAAAAGCCATTTACCAATAATGTAAAATGTTAAATAAATAAAAAAATGTGTATAATAAATTATTTAAAATTTTGAAATTTGAAATTTGTTGAATAGAGGCACAGTGGGTCACATAGTGAATTACCTCTTCTCTTACACTTTAGGTGTGTACATGAAAATTGAGCTCTTTATTTATCTTAGTTGCAGTTTAAGATTTATTATTAACATTTATGAGAAGAAATGTGAAACATTGAACATAAGTGAATTTTATTAACATTAATTTTTATTATTCTTGGTTCTACGCAATCAAGTAAGCAGCTTGAAAGAAAAATAAGAGCTTATGGTCCAATAGAGAGTGATAAATTCCGTAGGTAATGATTTTCACACAAGATCTGTACCGTATCAAGTATTTATTAAAAAATCAAATAAATTTTTGAATCAAGATAATATTAGAAATTGTTAATTATTTTTTAAAGTTTAATACTCTGGTTCTGACTTTATTATTGTATTGATTAATATGACAGTAATTTTACTGTAGCGGTATATTGTGTTTTAGATAAATGTATGTTGTATGTTTAGCAACCTTTATTCATGTAGAAATATGTAGAGTATAGGTAAACTAAATTTTTATATCAAAAAATTATATTAATATTTATTTGAACATATTCTATAGAGTCATACTTCCTTTTATTTTTGTCCTTTTTCATTCCTACTAAGTTGTGTGATGACACAACTGTCTGTATCAATGTATAGCAATGGACTTACAGGGCTCTCAAAACTAAATTTAATGGTAGGGAATCAAAAACACTCAAAGGACTATATGTAAAAAAATCTTAATTGTACATAAACATAGCCTCAGGCTTTGTCCGCCGTTTACAGTTGTGTAGTAAAGTTTAATAAATAAAAAATAATAGTAATACAAGTTTTGTATTATAAAGCACAATAAAATATCTATCACTATTAGTAAAAGGAATTAGAGTAACAGTTTGCTTTGTTATACTTTAGCAAATTGATTATGTGATTTAATTGTAGATTGTAATTCACAAAAAAAAATAAAAAACAAATATTGTCTTAAAGGATAACTCCCCACTTGGCGCACCGCTTCGAGAGCAAACTGTCCGCGCCTCCAGTGCGCCTTGTCACCATTAAAGACAACCATTTTGTCCTCATCAATTCTATGGCAATGGAGGGAGACGGCTGCTCGTTGTGTTCTCGGGCGGTCAATGAAATTGATAGAATATCAGGTAACACTATTTTACGATACAATGGTTAAAATGAGGGTACGAACTTATCGACGCGGAATCAACTTCAGCTGGTCAGAAAAACCTTTATCAACGTAATAAGGTCTTTTCTCCGTCGGCCTATGTCGGATCGCATTGTCCGTGCCGAGCCAATGTAAATGGTATTAGTGCTAGTATAGCATTCTATAATCTGTCGTATTAGCGACACCTTTATTAGGTTCATATAAAAGTTTTTATGCCCGACTCCGACTGAAGCCTAATGGTCTGTCAACCCTAATAGTCATTAAGGACTGGGAATTTTCAGAATTCACGAAAGGTTTTTATTTATTTATATAGTTTGTGTACACACATACACATGTTAAGTTTCTCTCTGATGTGGTAACTCTATCAACCACTACATGAAAGCCAGGACCAATGGCTTGATGTGCATTCTGAAGCATGAAATCTTTCTTATTAGAAAATCAAATTCTTATTAAAAAATCGAACCCAAATCGGATCGCAGGGCAAACGTCTAGCCCACTAGGAGGAAAAGTCAAAAAAACAAATTAGGTATGGCAATGTTATCTATTTATTTCAGATATTTTAAAATGCAGCAGTGGTTCAACCCTATGCAGAGGTAAAACCAAGTTGAAGACATATAGTAGACCAATCATAATGCAGGTAAGCAAGCCCGTTTTTCTTTCGATATTTAATAATTTAATAAAAAGTTTGTACCACAATAATAATGTTTATACTTAATATTAGCCAATGGAAACGGCTGTTAATGTTAGATACCTGTTATTAAGTCACATGTCCCTTTGAAAATCTGACCCAGTGTTGGCCACTAACACACTCGACAACAAAAAAAATATCTAATTTTTCACAGCACTACCCACTTTATCGAGAGTCAGACAGCATTTGCACGGAGCCCGACGCCGCGCCTTTTCCAAGCCGAAATGCCTTATTCGAAGAACGCTGGGACTGTCTCTCAAAAGAGTCTACAGAATATCTAGTAGAAAGCCTCCACCCTCGGGCAGCGTTCGGAGGACACACACACCACAGCTGTGTGGTTCGCCATAGCTTCGTGCCCACTGCTGATCATAAAATTGAGTTTATCGAGTACACTGTTCCGTCCTTTTCTTGGAGGAACAGGCTGGATCCAAAGTATTACTTGGTAAGTGACAACAGGGTTGATTCGAACTGTTCATATCCTCTAAAAACGGAGGTTTTTGAGTTTGTAGTAAATTACTCTTTCTATTATTTGGAGTCTTCTGGTTTTTCAAAAAAAATTATTTATTAGAAATGTGAAAACACAATTTTTGTGATTTGTGTTTCCTAATCTGATTGTGTTTTTGGTTTCTACTAAAACACTTGTGAATATAAATTCTCGTAAAAAGTAATAATGAAAGAGATATTTCATCTTTGTCTTTTCTCTATTTATTAGAAAGAGACCATGAAGCTCGAATCAAGCAAATTATATTTCATTGACTTGATTTATTTATGTACACAAAAATACAAACATAGGATACAATGTAAAAACAATGAGTACATAGGTACTACTTATTTCATTAGATATCTCTTCCAGTAGACCCGTGAGAGTAGGGGTGATTGTATTACTAGCTTTTGCCCGCGGCTTCGCCCGCGTGTTTTTCACTCGGGAACAGTGACCCAGTATCCTATGTCCTTCTCAATACCACAGAATTAGTAATAGTTACTGTCAATACTTCTAACTATGTCTTTGCGAAATTTAAGGAAGATTGGTTCAGTAGATAGTGCGTGAAAGCGTAACAAACAAACAAAGAAACAAATTCACTTTCGCATTTTTTATATTAGTTGGGAATTTGGAATTTAGCAGCATGCAGCATCTACTTATAGCACTCATCATTTTTTTTATTTCCAGTTAACAATAACGCCCAAGGAAGTGAGGGTCTCTAAATGCGCGCTGCCCCGCGAGTGGACGATGCAAGCGACAGCTATTTTCATGGTACTGATTTTACTCGTCTACCTAAAGATCTACCTCGCCGGCGCCAAGAGCTGCAATTATAAACAACTTTAGGTATGTATGTATGTTTATAAAAAAATTATAGTTGTTATGAAACAGCAGGAACGACTGGCATTATCCTGTCAGAGCTATCTATTGGCAATAGTTTTGTTTAAAGGCATGATACATGGAATCCAATGAAATAGAACATAAAAATTAAACTATATACTATGGTAAATTTATAAGAAACTGGCTGTTGCCCACTGCTTCGCTAGTATATGAGCCTTTGTCTATTTGGATCTGAATAATATTCTTTTTAAATGTTTTTTTTTTAATTAAGTGCACTGATACCGAGTATTACTTTCCAAATATATAGAAAGACAAAAAAAAAATGAATTTACTCTTTGTTTAATTAGTATTGATTACTTGAGTATGGTTGATCAATAGAGCATATTTGTACACATTTTTATTTTATTTGTGCCATAAAATTGTCCCTGTGGAAGTTGATCGGAAAAGGTGTCGCAATCACTGACGCACTTAGCAAACGAGCAGATCATGATTCATACTAACACCTAGTATGATGTAATAAGTATATACAGATAGATATAAATTGGAGATATTAAGTTTTTTCTGTCTTTTATTTATTTTTTCTGTGAGAAATCACAAGATTTTTGCACCTCGATCCTGAGGTCGATAATACTGATATTAATTGTTTTATTTTTTTTATTCTACTGAGTAGGCTATCAGGCCTACGGCGCACCTGATGGAAAGTGGTTAGTAGCCTATGGAAATCTACAACACCAAAAGTGTTACGAGCGCGTTGCCGACCCTGAAGGAATCGTTCACGCCCTTCTTCCCATGTTGAAGTCATAGTCATTTATGATGCTTCTCATTCAAAAAATTAAGAAATCTGCCATTTAATGTCATTTTCTATGCCAAGAATTATGCTTCTCGTGACAGCAAAAAAAAAATCGCTTTTAAACTTATTAAAAACCTGAAAATGACTAACTACAATATTGTGCTACAATTTGTTATACTTTTATTATTGAGAAAAATCATAAATGGATTAAAATGAACCTGTTATACGTGAAATTCAATACAAATAGGATATCAAATTAAAGTAACTGATGAAGATACAACCGAGAAAATGTTATGAGAGATAAGGATGGAAAAAGAAAACTTAACCCTCCTAATCTGTATCTGTGTAAGTAACACCACAAGTTCATTTCACGTAATATATACAATTGCTTCCATCATTGTTTTTGCAGATTCGGAAAGAAGGTATGATGATAACGCAGAAAGAAGTACAACGCTTAGCAACAACAGTGTTTTGGTATGATAATATATATTTTTTTTCATTTCCAATGATAATATATATTTTTTATTATTGTGACGAATGCGTAAACAATAAAATAGCTAATAACTGCATCGCCTATTCTATTCAACGACTTTTAAATTATCCTTATCATGTCGTGTGTGATACAAATTCAATTGACCCTGCGCGTCCTGGTTTCGGAGTTCTTCGAAACTGTTTTCTTCTTGTCAAGTGGTTGTGTCTTTAGCAACCACCAGATGTCAGCCGGGACCATGGAGGATATATAGAGGCCTGGACCGATGGCTTAGTGATTATCAGAAAATCAGGTAATTCAAGACTGCAATGTCCTAACCAAACTGGAAACAACTTAAGAAACTGTACTTCCCGAGGGAACCAGATTTCACATCTTTTTATGCTCAAAACTGTTAGATTTATCTTTCGTTCATTCGTCCGCGAAGCTAGATAGCAGATAAATTCGCTACTGTACCCTTAGCATATTTTGTTATTATTATTGGGTTCATATCATGAAAATTATGACTATTGATAATATTCTATTCAGTCACAGTCTTGACACAGAATAGAAAAAATCTGTTGATCAATAATTTATCGATGCAGGACGTAGCGCATATCGTAGGCGATTGTGCCCTCACTAAATACTATGGCAATCCAGACCAGTTCTTTCCGGAAAATGTCTCTATCCAATGGATTCAGACTTATGTAAAAGAATAACATATAAGACTGTAAATAATTCCATACGAATAAATTAATAAATAAAGTCAATAAAAATAATTGGACCATTACAGTAACATCACATCGAATTCCGCCAGTTACATAGAGTAATGAGGTTATATTATCTTAAAACATATTAAATTTATTACGTGTCAAATTTGGTATAATGTATGTAGTAATGGTTTGATCCTAATATCAAATAATATCTTTAAAATGTATATCTAGGTAGGTTTTCTGAAAAACGCTAAATAAATACAACGGAAAGAAAAAGAACTTGAGTATTTTCGTCTGTATCATTCACCGTGTATATATTTTTTGACCAGAATTTAATGAAAACAAATCCTTAATTTTTTTGTTCATTACTTTATTATCTCTCTTTCTGTTTTTGTTTTACTGTCTCTATCTAAACGAATAATTACCAACATTAGTACGAAAAGGCACACAATATGTCCACTTTAATGGCTATAATTTCTTACGAATGAAGTCTAGTTTCACCTTCTGGAATACACTGTAAAAGTAGGTAGGTGTTTATAAATTGTGTTTTGTTGTTCAATACTTATCATGAGTTTATTATGAAAGGTATGGAGTTTTATGCTTTTCGTGGTTATACAAAAAAGTAGGTTAGGTGTAGCTATGTCTTATTTCGGCTTTGCCGTCATATTTTAAACAACAAAAGTTGGCCGGCCCCTTTGAAGCCTTGTTGAAGATTAGGCGTAGGTCGCAAGCAAATGGGACTTGATCAATTGTCTGCCATGGCCCTAACTAAAGATAACGCACCATTCTGCCTCAATCCAGTTGCCGGCTGTATCATTTATTGTTGACCGACCTGAGCTCTGTACCCGTCTGCAGCTTGCCTCGGGAATGTTGACGCAAGTGATTAATAATTATCAATAAAAAGGGAAACACAAATACATTATAAGGTACAGGGCCAGTACAGTGTGTATAGTTCATTGCGCCACATATAAAACAACACGACCTTATAACTTATTAGGTGTAAGGGTCTTCTTTTTGAGTCGAAATGGCTATGATATCTACATATTATTTATTTTTCAAGGAGTACTAATAGAGTAGTAATTTTTACCATATTAACCATATGGTAAAAATTCTTTTCTAGGATCGTACAGCGAATCACACCACCGCTGTACATGGGCATTACATTTTTTATGTCTTTTGTACTGAATTCCATTGAAAGGATGTGGTTGCGTTCATTGTATTATCATCTTTTACGTAGTGTTCACTGTAAGTTTTACGTACTTAACTCATAAATAACTTTGTGCATTTTTTACATTATATTCACACCTGTTCGAAGTATTCTCTGCTACATTAATTTTTTCATTAGTTCACATCAGTTTTGAAAATGTGAGGAATATTGGTCCGAGGAAATGTTTTTCCCATGCTTAACAAAAGCTTTTAGAAATCACATAGGTCTAGAAACTTAAGTAGTTTTCGACTAATGCTTCTGCAAAAGTGTATTTGGTATATTTATTCGCCGTACACCCTGTGAATGCAAGCAAGATATGCTACGGTTGTACTCATTAACTCTTATCTTAATAATTTGCATTTTAATAATTTAAAGGTTGACACCTTGCTCGACTTTCTTTAGAAACGTCATTAGCCATTGTAAGATAAATAATTAAACAAGTTTGTTTTTCTGTAATTTCTTTGTCCCAAATATCCCAACTAATATTTTAAATGCGGAAGTGAATTAGTTTGTTACGCTCTCTCGCCTTTTATACGTTAAATAAATAAAAAATTATATAGTCACTTAGGAGAAGAAATGCGACACTTCCAAAGTGTTATAGGCAATAAATAAAAATTGAGATTTTAACCTACACCATCGTCTCATAAGGCATACCTACATGCCTAAATAACGTGACCACAGACCTTTTATGTCGTCAAGCTGTAGACTGTTGACTACTCGGTCAACAGAAGTTCCTACTCAGGTACAAATAATATGTTTTTATGTCATTTAGCTGAATTACCTTTCAGGTAGATTTACTACGTAAATATCTGATAGCTACCTTCCTAAACCTTATCCAACTGAAAAAATATCTCAGCAAAAAGGTGATTCTGATAGAAACGCAATCTTATATATAGATTTTGTAAATTATTTCGATATTTCTTTTATAGGCTGGATAGTATAAGTTAAAATTGTGTTCATGTGATCAATGTGTGATAATAAATAGGCATTAAGACTGTGATAAGATAATAATAAAATAAAGTTCAAATACAGACCAATTTACTTAGGTATTCGTATGAAGGCAATAAAAGTCATCAGTATTATCATTATAATTTTATTTTAAAACTGGAAACGATAGGAACTTTGTCACTCATACGTTTTCACAATATGAGAAAGAAGCATAAACATAAACTTATTAATTTCATTCACAATTACATAATTACATATATTGATTAATTTGTGAATTAAATTGTGAAAAAAATTGAATATATTCTAATTAATACTGAATAATAAATAAATGCATAAAATATGTTAACAGCAAAAATAAATGCAGGCAAACAACACAATATGCACGCAATACTCAATTATACTTCACACCTGTAGAAGCTTTAAAACATTACTTGCTAATTAATATTTTATAAAGTATGTACTTTAGATAGCTGCTAATATATGACAATTTGTACAGAGAACTTATCAAAGCTCGTGACATTATGCAGAAAGGTTAACAATCTCATTGCTACTTATACTGGTCCTTATCGTACGATAAGGCAAAGAAAAAATTATTACATTTGAGCAATTATTTTCACGATCTGAATAGCGTGATAATTGTGTGCCCCGAATTCTAAACTATAATTTAAAAAAGAAATTAAATATCACATCGTTTTTCTTCTAGAATATAAATATATGATGTGTATTCACTTATAATCCTACACTAGTTTCCCCTCATTGGTCTTCGAAGTCAAAATTCATATTAGTCTGGTATGTCACTGAGACGCATGCCTCCCGGCCGCCGGTACATCCTTTCGTGCATGGGCAGCTCCCCGACGAGGAATCGGTCCAGGGTGCGAGACGTATTGCGTGAGTGTCCAGAGCTCCTGAAGGCTGTGCTGGCGTCCTGGCCCGCGTACTCCAGCATCACGTCTGCCCCACCAGGGTGCTGAAACAAAAAAAAAATATATTTAATTTTAAGGTCATAAGATACCTATTTCCCCAAACGATATTAGTTTTATAGACAACTAACGTTCTGGAAATGCTAAATCGTATTTCTATTTTTTTTTTTAAATCTAATGAAAATAGTAAAACTCCTTGTAGTAAAAGTGAAAGATTTGAAATCCATATGATAAAAACTAGTTTAAATCCTGTGTTAATATTGCGGAAAAAATAATTTATCACCATATAAACCTACCTCTTCAAGGAAAGAAGTGATGTCGTAGACGCGGTCGTAGATGACGACCCAGCAGTCTTGAGGCGTGTCATGGCAGCTAACTTCCGCGAGGGTTATGGTGCGGTCTTTGGCTTCAGGCGAGCCTGGCTCTATGGGCTCAGACCATTGACTGGATTTGTTGTCAGCAGTCCATGGGTTGGCGAAACGCAGGGCTGCCATGGTTAGCGCCAGTATATCTAGGTCCTCCTCCTGGGGTACAGCCGCCGGTAGGCTGATGTCACGCGCAGGTTGTACAGTAGTCATTGTCTCTTATCTTCTTTACTTCTTCGAATGTAATACGTCGATCTCTTCGAGCGTGCTGGACTCAAATGGTCAACGGTGCTTGCTTGTAAAAGTCTGTAAGTAAAGGAATTACGAAACCGTATTAGTATTTGCAATTTCACTTCAAACAGGGGTGTGCTTCGCTACGAATATACTATTAAATTTTCATCCTGTAACTCATATTGAAAAGTAAAAATTATTATTATGACTGATGAGTTGGCAATAAGTCGATCCTTCAATATGAATTATAATTATTATGAGTTGTTTATTGATTCAGAAGAGTGCAAGGCAACTCTTAGAAGTCTGAGGTTTAGTGAAAGCCCTATGAAGTTCATTGGAGTGTAACGTCCAAGTAAATTGATACTAGGAACAGATATAGGTTTACACGTCTGTGCCTATCTACCTCCACAGGCAATCGGATTCCAGGGACTTATAAATGCGTGCACATATATTTGCTACACTCATATAAAACGCCGTTGGTCGCTTACTTCTGACTACTTTAACTTATGACCTGTTATTTTAAACATAATGTATTATTTAAACATTTATCGGGATCTTTGTGAAAATAATAATCGCGACCGGAGATATCACATGGTTGACGCAAATGAATTGAATTTTTAATAAGATAAGTTACTCATTCAGTGACGCCAGTCTTAATTACTAAAAGTGATTTTATTTAGGTCTAATAATTATGATTCTGTTATTTCATGTTGGTAAATAATTAACAAATAATAAGATGAATTATTAAAAATTTACAAAAAAATTAGAATAAATGTAGATATACATTTATGTACTTATTGAAATAAAAAATTGCATCTCATATTATTATAACATTGTGCGTGTGAACTTGCAATAATAACAAATAATATTTACCTCTTAATCGATGCAATCGATCCCTGCTCCTGGGTTATCTCTGCTGGTGTTCGAAACGAGGAGAATGACTATCACAGAAATTGTCACTATGCCACCACTGTTTGTTGTTTTCAGTATTCACTATTTTAAGGTAATGCATGAGAGCGCAGATCATTGCCACGAACTAGTAACGTCTTGTCATTTATTAGTGCAAATTGTGAATGAGTATAGTTAGCGGCCGGCCTTCTTTTTATAGAGCGGCTGGCACGCGCGGCTTTCTGATGTAACGATTTGTTATCTTGCGCGGGCGCACGCGGGTCAGACAGCCGCGCCTGTTTCAGCCGGCACGAGCCGTTACTCTTTCCTGTAAAAGGGATAGAAAGCTTGGCTTATTAACTACATCTTGTGAAAAACTTGACGTTTCATATATTTTATACTACCGGGTCGAAAAAAGTATAGGTATAATATGTATATTATGTATAATTTTTTTAAGGGTTCATTTATCTCTTTTTTTTATGCCCATGTGCTTTATACGTTAACGTTATTCTGTAATCACAAATTCATTAGAAAAAAAAACTATCCGTGTAAATTAAGTTTACCGAAGTAAACAGAGCTTTCAACTGAAAAAAAATACTTCGGAAAATGTTTGATATAATAGCTTTCATGTTTATTATTTGTTTAAACTTATAAAATATCTTAAGGAAAAAGTGTTAATTCAATGTAAGTAGGTGACAAAATAATTACAATTAACAGACTAGCAGATACAATCATCGCGTGATTTATGAATCACGTGCGTGATGAACAACTTTAAACTTAGTATAATTGAAGAATAGTAAAAGAAAGAAAAAAAGTAGTTACAGTGTATAATATTTATACAGTAAAGTAAACAGCAACAGTAAACTAATTTGCAAAGAAGTATCTTTGGAAATTAGTTTCCGATAATTATTTTCAGAGACTAGCTCAATAATTGCTCTCAATACGAGTATAGTTTAAATTTATTGAATAATTATTAATTAATAATGAAAAACAATAATTTTATCCTATTACTAAATACACTTGTGATTTTTAATACGTTGACAATTCAGCATACCTATGACCCACAAGATAATAGCTCAAGCGCGTCGCAAACCTTATTCATTTTACGCCATACCCCATACACAGTAATTCTTAGGCATAGATTAAAAAAAAATTGCCTCGCGTCGCGATTCCAAATTCTTTGTTCTTAGGTACCAAACAATCAAATGTTTCCTCTTTAAAATATTGGTATAGGTTAGCTGCACCTCGCGGTGTTACCCGCTGTTTATCTTAAATTATCAGACTTTTCAACCAAACCTACGGGGATGGCATACTTTTCGGTAAATAAAGTATCCTATGTGATTGGGTATAAGCTAACTTCATACCAAATTTCATAAAAATTGACCCAGCCGTTTGAGTGTGAAGAAGTAACAAACTTTCGCATTTATATTATTAGTAGATTAATGAACCAATTTATTTTTAAACTAATATCACAAAATAGATAACAATATTAACGTAGGTAAGTATAACCAATATATAGTTATTTTGATCTGAATAAAACTTTCGGACTCTCTTCTCTCTCTATAAATTTTTATTTATTAAATGCTTGTAAGTAATAGCTGACAAGAATATATAATGTACTGAAATTAAATACATATGATTTTTCATAATATTTGTTTAATTTCAAATTATTAATTATGATGCTATTGGTATTTCTTTTATATATTTATATAAAAATATAAAATAAAAGAATGTGAAATTCTTCATCCGTCGAGTCGGGTAAAAGTTATAAACTTTAATATTATTTTCAGACCTATAGAACAGAAAGCAGATAAAATGGGTAGGTACATACATAAATGAAGAATCATTGTTAATCTTTATTTTACTTTGCTTACATTTTCGATTAAAAGCAAAATAGCGACCGTACGAATAACAGATAATTATGGCTATGTCATTTATCTCTGAGGTCATATTGTATAGCGTTTGTTGTCCGGGGTTCGATTGAGTTCTAGGTAGATCCGAGGAAAATTTTTGCACTACTAATCAGATAGCTTTGTCAAATTAAACAAAAATTAAACCCCCAATTAAACAAAAACTCTCCTACTAAAGAACTGAAAGAGCGATCGTGTTGTAAGTAAGAAATATTTTTTCTCTCCGCTTTCAAATTAGGTTGTCTACCTCTCGTCCAGATTCCATCATATTTTATTATGTCAACTAGACTGAGTTTCCCTTGAATAAAAATAACCTAAATAAACACAGACATACGTTTTAAAATATGTAAGAGTCTTGATTATCTGTATTGACAGCGCGCGATTCCAAATTCTATGAAATTAATGGAGCAATCAAACAACTTATTTTTTTGCCGACCGTCCTATTTATCTAACTAAAGTTTAGATTATAAATAGTATGGCCCAGCCCCTTATGCTATGACGTAGCTCACTACGAGTAAATATATGTATTCGGTAAATGAACCCACAAATCGTACGATAGAGGCTCGACCGCGTCATTGTACTAAAAAACATATTTTTCCGATATAAGTTAAAACGTCATATGGTTATAATCATAACAACAACATAATTAAGTTTTCCATCACCACTAAAATTGTGTGATGAAAACTGTTTTTTGTATTGCTAAGCCGAGCTAGCATATTTTGATCCTAATCTTTTTTTGGCGATGCGTCAAAATGATGTAACAATACTCGCGGTTTACAGGTCGCGAAGATGCAAAATCAGCTTTTTGCTACGTCTAATGCTAACTGATCGAAATTTATACTCATTGCTTTTAGCTGACTTTGAAAAAGATGGGACTGTATTATTTAAAGCTATTTTTACATGAGTCTGTTTAACGGGATTCGTACCGAATTAAAGACGATTTTTGTAAATCATACACACATAGTAGGTATTTATACAGATATAGGTAAATTATAATAAACATCTAAGACCTAGCCTAATTAGAAAATTATTTTCCATCTTTTCCATTGATTGCAAACACGGTACTATGTGGCTGTGGTTTCCAGTTAATTCAATTGTATTGTGGTTTATAGTAAACAACGCGCAACGGTGGCATTTTCGCCCGTCACTAGCCAGGATCCTTTTTCCTACTTTTTCTACTCAAAATCGCCCGGTCTTCGGCATCGTTGGTGGTAAGGACGTTAGCACGTATATCCTTTCTTTCAAATTTTAAACATAAATTCTTACATAGTCAAAATGATAATCTAGCTAGGATCCATGTCTCGGAAAATTCATTTTACCCATATTTTCACGCATAAATATTTTTTGTATAAAATGTGCTAAGCTCGGTCGCCCAGGTACTATTTTTATTAAAACGGACTAAAATATATTCATTTGACTTAGGGATGATGTTTTATCCTATTCTGTACATATAAAGTTGATAATTAAATCAGTTCAAATATAAGCACCATAAATATGAATAAAGTGAAATTTTATGTAAATAGGTAGTTCCAAAATACTGACGTCAGTAAGTTTGACCGATATTCTAGGGTATCATTCTTATTGAACCGGTACTCATATCAAAGTCTCACTTGATAACAAGTTATTTTTTGTTATTATACTGATCGCACTGATTCGAGATCGATTTCTGCAATAAATAAAATATTATGGTTTTATGATGACTATATGTATGTATTTATGTAGGCAGTTTATAAAATTTTATTTTGATTCTTTTACTAGTCTGCTGGATAATCCTTTACAAAGTTAGATTAGAAAGTATTCACTTGTTTCGTATACAAGGGTAAAAGTCAATGTTGAACCTTTATACCTTTTGCATACTAAGCCCGTCGGTCAGCCAGGGGGCCGTTTACAATTTTCACAGATAGTTTTGCCGCTATAGCAACAAATACTTAGTAGAAACTTAATTTCAAGTTAATATTTAGTTCAAAATGTAACACTTTTTTATTACAAAAGTCGCTTTATTTGGTGTAGCTCTTTCACTTTTCTGTGCTGCTGCGGTAGGTACGGAACACATGATAATTAAAGCAAAAATCGCGCTTAGTTTATTTTTTGCTTTTTTTTTCTTATATTTTTACAAACTTAATACTTGTATATACCTTAAATCTTATCACTAGTTTTGGACAACCAATAATACATGACTGTCGAGGCCAGAAATGAAGCCATTTACGGCCGAGTTATATTGCAAGGCCGAATCGCAGCTGAGACCTTTTAAAAATACGAGGACGTAAATTGCAATTTCAGCCGTAAATGGCTTCATTTCTGGCCTAGACAGTAATGTACTATTGGTATGAGAGTTTTTTTATAGGTAAGTCAGTAAGTACATTAGGAAGTATCCTTTTGTTCCTCCTGTTACTTTGTTTTTCATCTCAAAACTTTTTCTGTAAAAGGACTTAGCGAGACTGGCATTTAAATTATATTTTATTTACTAGACAAACGGGCATACGGCCCACCTGATGGAAGCGGCTACCAAAGCTAGTTTGGTTTTTGATGGCATTTTATTACCATTTAGGTACAAAACAAGAAGTTGGCATTTGAAACCGGTTCGGACATTTGTCGAGACGTTGTCATAGGTATAACTAGATTGGCTTGGTTCCGGTGGCGAGGGCGGGTCAGAAAGATAAGAGCGACGTGATCGCTTCATCATCACAATTATATTAATATTACAATTACAACGACATCGCTGTAAAGCAATTATTGCTTCATCGCGAGAAATACCTACTCTTAATTAACGAGTCATAATTTTGATTAACTTTAGTCCATTCATTTAATAGTTTTACTTGCTTTAGTTAAGATAAAGGTTTATATAGACTTAAATATTTCTTATTAATATACGTTATTTGTAAATATAAAAAGTTACATTAGAGATCCGCCGAACAAGTGGATATCGAAGAAGGGTTGATCAAAATAGTGTTTTTCCAAAGTTTGTTATGTCCAGGCATGTTCTGTCGAATTAGTGTTCCTCGAATATATGTTTTGTCCGATCAGTAGGTCGTCGAACTATTTTTTTCAGAAATTGAGACTATTCTAATAATTAACTGTCGAAATTCAGAAAAACACTAAGTTTACAAATATAACGAGTAAAAATTTTGAATATAATACTTTTTGCTAGTCATTTCAGCATTAACTTTATATCGAAGTTATTTCAGAGAGAGAAATAATTAATGTAGGCATTTTGTGTAGACAAAATGAACAGATTCATGCCAAAGATAGAGTCCCTATCAATGTGTCATCCATTATCATGATGGTATAGGTTATTTCCTAAGATCTGACTATCCTATTTTGTTGTTGTTGGATGATGAAAAACCTCCAAGTGATAGAGTACTTAAAACCGACTGCATACCAAGGAAAATATTCTGAAGCGATTAATTCATGAGAAGTAATTTATAGTTATCATCCTACAGGTACGTGGAAAAATAATATTAAGGAAGGAAGACATGTTATTGTGTTAAATGGAATCTCTGGTCTGACAAAATACATAACTTCATTAATTTTTCCATATCACAATAACAAATTATATATCTGTTGTTATTATTGATTAGGTACAATCCAGATATAGCTGGTCGATATGGATGAACCTTTAAGCTAAATATCTTTCGTTATCCTAGGGTCAGGATGCCGGCATCTGTTCAAGCCGTGAATCACGTGTTTCTTGCGAAATGTACTACATATCCGTGGTCATTTTTAGTCTAATTATTTTTTTAATTAAGTGCAATCAACGGAATTTAGAATAGAATAGAATATAATAGAAAACGGTTTATTTGAATTGCCACAGACACTAAAACAATGATAAAGAAAAGCTTAAACTAAGTAATACAAGTAACACAAAAATAATAATTAGTGTGCTGCAGCAAGGCAAAAAGGCCATAACTCAGTGATCTTACTGCACGTTAGTACAGAAGCACTGATTTTCAGTTATTGCCGTCAAAATAGGTGCGAGCGCTAAAGTTTAGTTAAATAGGTGTGTAGTGTTATTAATGTAGGTATATATAATATAATATAAATGTATTTCCAACAAGTAGGCATTATGATAATCATAAAATAAATATAACAAAGGAAAAGTCAAAGCAAAACATCCAGGGAATCAGGACAATAAATTACAACCACTACCTATCAAGAGGAATTTCGCCGCAGGCAACGTTTTGAAATACCAATTGTCTGTTTCTTTAGGAGAAGTGATCTTAGGTGTTTCTTGAACGTGTGGATGGAACTTAGCTGTCTTATTGGTGGAGGGATGTTGTTCCAACATTTTGTTGCCTGATAGCGGAAGCTTCCTCTGAAGGCCACCGTTTTGTGTGGTTGAATTGACAACAAAGGCTGAGCAGCCCTAGGCAACCTAAGATGCCGATGGAAAAAAATGAGCTTTGCGTACAAATACTGGGGTTTTTTGAATTTCATCACGCCGAACATCAATCTTGCCATGTGAAGCTGCCTTCGTGAGTCCATATTGAGCATGGAGGCCTTATTCAGAAAGGGGGAGATGTGACACCGAGGTGGAACATCAAAGCAGTATCTAGCACATGCATTTTGAACCCGTTGTATTAGACGCTGAGTCCTAGATAATAGGCGAGGTCCATAAACAACGTCACCATAGTTAAGCCTTGAAAGTATCAATGTCTCACAGAGCCGAATGCGAACATTTTCGGTTATTAAATTTCGGATCTTATATATTATTTTAAGTCTATAAAAGCAATTTCTTATTAAATTTGAAACATGACTTTCAAAGCGTAACTGTGGATCCATAATAAGCCCCAGATTACTAACTTCATCAGCCCTTTCTATTGAATTACTTCCCATCTTTACATCTAGTGCCTGTCCCTGAATGCCCATAAGTTGAAATTTAGAACCAAGAGCCATAAATTTAGACTTGTTTGGGTTGAGGATTAGGGAATTACCACATGACCATTGTGCAATTTCACTCAAATCTTCACTCATTCTCTCTATAGCTTCAGACATGTTATTAGGTGATTCAGATATATACAACTGGAGATCGTCAGCATAGATGTGGAATTTGCAGTGTTTTATAACCTTCGCAACGTCAGCGCTATAAATTATAAACAGAAGCGGTCCAAGAATAGACCCTTGAGGAACACCATGTTTTACCGGTTGGGATTGAGACATCAAGATCATCCCATTATCCTTTGACAACTTTACAGACTGATATCGATCAGACAAATATGACCGAAACCATGCAATAGCCCCCGAATCCACCCCATAATAGGATAGCTTGCAAATCAGAAGATTAATATTTAGGCTATCAAATGCACGAGAGTAATCCAAAAGTGTCAATATTGTAGCCTGACCTTTGTCCTGAGCAACAAGTATTTCGTCAGTTACATCTAATAGAGCTGTTACAGTTCCATGATCCTTGCGGAACCCAGATTGTTGCGAAGGTAATATATTATTAGAAACAACATATCTATCCAATTGTATATGCACCGCTTTTTCTAAAATTTTTGAAAGATATGGCAGTATACTAATTGGTCTCAGGTCGCCAAAACTGTCGGGATCCGAAGTTTTAGGAATCGGAGTAACCACCGCCTCCTTCCACTGATATGGCACCCTTCCAGTGAGAAGTGACCTATTTATTATATTGGTTATAGCAGGCAAAGAATTTGGGAGGGTGAGCAATATCATGTCTCTACTTATGTTATCAGTGCCAGTCGCATTTGATTTAATAGATATAATCAAATCAGCCACCTGCCTTTCGGATACTGCCTCCAAGTGGAAAGCTGCGTCGCAAAAACGGTGACTTTCAAAGAAAGAGAATTGACTATCAGGGACTTCTTCGAAGGGCACAGTCAAAAAGTGATTATTTATACTATCAGGGTTATCAAAAGAACTAGGCAATGTTTGACTTTTAGAAGGGTCTATTAGAATTTTCCTTTGAAGATTTTGCCAGAACGTTTTGCTATTATTTACCTGAGAATTAATCATGTGGTTAAAATAGGCACGTTTCTCGTTAGCAATACTTTTTTTGGCTAATTTTTTTAATTCAATGTAATACCTTTTGTTGGCATCAGATCGCGTTTCTTTAAACTTTTTAAGAGCCTTGTCGCGCATATCCAAGATTAACCTACATGTATCTGTAACCCACGGCAAGGAATGATTGTCTGTAATTTTCTTAGACTTCAGTGGAGCATGTTTATCAAAGAGAGACAGAACGAGAGAATTGAATTTTGAAACCATGAGATCCACATTTAATTGCTCCGATACAGCTTTCCAGTCAATCTCACTTAAATCATTGTTAAAAGCATTCAAATCAATACTCTTGATAGACCTATACGTAATATAACGAGGGGGAAGTTTAGATTTAACCAGATACAGCTCAGCACATATCATGTAGTGACCCAGAGAATGAGTTATATTTGTGACGGTTACATTACGAGACCGCGCATTCGTACATACTAGGTCAATAAGGGTTTCCTTATATGTCCTATCAGGCAAGCGCGAAAGATGTGTCGGCTCAGTAACGATTTGTTTGAGATCTAGATATCGCAAAAACTCTATAACCTTAGGTCTGTCCGTATTATTACAGTTGAGCATGTCAACATTAAAGTCGCTTAGAAGCGCAACGTAATCGAAATCTGAAAAGTACATCATTGAGTCCGTCATGGCGTCCAAGAATCGATCTACATTAACCCATTGTGGTCTATAACCTGTCCCTATCAAAACATTAGAACCATTTATACGAGTAGACAACCATAATTGCTCAATATCGGCCATGGGATGTTTTAGAATACGGACACGGATCTCACGCTTTACATAAAAAGCCACACCACCTCCTCGACCCTTTTTCATGTGTGCCGGTCGGTGAGAATAATGCAACCGATAGCCAGGCGCCGCCGGTGCACAGGCCCCCATTCCATCACGTAACCATGTCTCATTGATTGCAATGATATCTGGCTTAAATTTATCAACAGCTAGAAGGAAATCATCCTGTTTAGTATTCAGAGAACCTGCATTATATAGAGCCAACCTTAAATATTTATTATTAATCATTTAAGATGATTATGTTTATTATATACTCCGATAAATATACCTTTAATATGTGCAATATTTTGCATATTGACAGGCTAATGCGATTATGACAATATGTTGAGTGTAGACTCAAGTACAAAATTATGTAAGATTGCGCTGCTGCTGCACACCAATTATAAAGACGTTTATACAATAAGGTACTAAATGTGAAACAGTTCCCAATATGATAAAAAGATGGGTAATAGTGTTTAATATTAACAGATAAATTCACTGTAAAAAAATCAAAACTACTTTCGGAAAACATAATGAATAGTTTTAAGTTTGGCATTATAAAAATAATTATGTTATATATATGATAGGGCCAGAAAATAACAGGAGAGTTTAGTTTACAGACCAATACAACAAAAACAGAAGAACATTTCAGTATACAAAATCCAACATTCACATTCGTGTAGTTTAGTAAAAAGTAAACGCAATACAATACAAAGCTACAACTGAAAATGGTATAAACAGTACAAAATATAATACAAGACTTCATTGATCCAAGGGGGAACCAACTGCAATGGACCCAAAAATTCGTACGAGGTCCTGTTCCGACGATATACGATGCCGCGGAGCGTTAGTACCATGATGTTGCCTCACGTAAATTCTGCCATCTCTGGTCCAGACATATCGCCAGTTTAGCTGTGATACGACTTCACGCGTTCGCCGAAATAATTTAGGTACAAATACTCATTGGTGTATGACTATTTTTTATTTGTATAAGTGCATCACTACATAATATACAACAAAGTAGCTTTCTCTGTCCCTAAATCCCTATGTATGCTTAAATCTTTAAAACTACGCAACGGATTTTAATGCGGTTTTTTTAAAAAGATAGAGTGGTTCAGGAGAAATTATTTTATGCCCAAGCGAAGCCAGGGCGGATCGTTAGTAAATAATATTTCACTATTGTATGTACTTCATAAAATTCTTAGGTCACAGTTTTTGTGACCAATCCTTCAAAACGGCTTGACCATACATTATAGACATATATTACTACTAGCAGTAAACTTTGCCCGTGTTAAACACATAGCCTGTCTCACTCGGGAATAGTGGGGCTTTCCAACGGTGAAAGATTTTTTCAAATCCGTCCAATAGTTTCGAAGCCTATTTGCAAACAAACAATTAATAAATTTTTATATTTTTTTTTATAATGTTAGTGTAGATAGTATAGATAAGGGTGGCCCACCCTATTTTTATTTAGGATTCCGTTCCTCAAAAGGCAAAAAGAACCCTTAAAGATCACTTTGTTGTCTGTCTGTCTGTCAAACTTTTTTTTCTGATGTACAATGATTGCCGGCTAAGCTACATGTTTTTATTAATATTTACTGAAGAGCGTGCACAAATCGAACCAGTGCTACACCCTTTATGTATTTACTCGTATGGCGCAATAAATAAACGTCAGACGTCCAAAAAAGGAAAAAGGAAAATATGAACATATAGGTTCACATTCAGGGACTCCAGCTACAAGACAGCGTCAGGTGTTAGCTTATACATATCATCCGGGGAACCCGCGTACGAGTACAGGGGGCAACGCTGTTCCATGTGCTCCATAGTTTGGTCCTCCTCACCGCAGTCGCAGAGGTGGGAGTCCCGCCAACCCCAATTATGGTTCTTATAGACTCGCGGAAACTATGATTCTTAGCATTGGTTTTCCTTCCTATTTTCTTTGGAAATATTGGAAATGCTGTATCAATAACATGGGTGTTGATGTTATTCTTACTGGTTACTTTAGTTGTGAGCGTCATTTGTTTTGATCAATTGACGATAATTTCCAATAATAGGTCTACATAAGTCGCAATTAGTGTCGACTAAAGATTTAATAAATATTCCTTGACCTCAGATTGTCCTATGATTTTTTATTTGTTAGTAGAAATAAAAACTTTCCTGGGACACACCCCCGCTTCCGCAGGATTTTTAAGAAATCCGTTTGTAGTACCCATTTACTTAAGAAATTTCAGCATTATAAGTCAATTTGTTTAGTAATAGTGGTTTATTATTTCAGGGTCCATTTGCATGGTAAATTAGTTATAGTTTTGAGTCTTATAAAATTTGTAGGTAGAAATCGAGAAGGCAATCTTAGTGCGCAGTTAATTTTTCAAACTTCTCACAAATATTTTTTTTTCCCGCCTTTTTTAGATATACTTACAATCTCAATTCCAACAAATATTTTTTTTAACGTGTTATAATAACACATTTGTCGTTTTTACTAGACAAGAAATTTTAACTTTACTACCTGTTTTACTCGGTCGCTGAACCGCTCTCTCTCTCTCTTTTATAAAAGCACTGCCTCTTATTCCTCTTATAGCCTATTCTGATCTCAAGCTGGAAGGAATATTGACGACCTCCGCGGCGTAATGGTTAACATGCCTGACCGCTACTCAGGAGGTCCCGGTTTCGATCCCCGGTCAGGTCAAGATGAAAAATGATCTTTTTCTGTAGGACCTGGGTCTTGGATGTTTATCTATATATGTATTTGTTATAAAATATATTATCGTTGAGTTAGTATCCCATAACACAAGTCTCGAACTTACTTTAGGGCTAACTCAATCTGTGTGATTTGTCCCTATATATTTATTTATATACACGTCTAGTGGCTTATCAACCACTATCATAGTTTTGAAATCTATGGTGGTAGGTATACAGGCTGTATGATAAAGCACGTCTACTAGTAGAGGAAGCGGCTGACGCAAACTAATGCATTTTATCGTGAGCTGATATGCGGCCGGGGCGTGGCGCACGCGCACGTGTATGTCTACCAGTTCTACACCATGCCTTGCCCCCTTGGCGCTTCGTACCGTTTCATTCATAAATTAGATGACACGTCGCTTGTGGTTGTTGCGTCAGACAAGACGGACTGCGGGAGTCCTATAGTCAGCGGTTTATTGGTATACCATTTATGCGTGTCGTAATAGTATAGATGATGTTATAAAGTTACATATTTACTAATACTGATTAATTGATAAAAACGTTTCATGTCCATTTTCAATTCTTTTAATAGTGGAATTAAATGAGGAACTCCCGAATGTCAATCACTCTTGACCTTTTGACTCAGTTCTTAGATAATCACGAGATTGCAATTAAAATGAAATCTGAGTAAATTTTTCCTTAATGGGTGGGTTCTGCCGTTTGTTACCTACAAACATCATTATCTTATTAGGGAACCCTTATAAAATCACTTTGTTGTTTTTTTCTGAGGAACGCATGAATGTATCAAGTTGAAATTCATAACACTCAGGTCACGGTAATACTATCTAACAGTATTGTAACTTAAACTTAAAGATACTTCTATCGAAGTATTATATTTTCTTACCATTATACTAGCTTTTGCCCGCATGAATTTTTCTCGGGAACAGTGTTTTTTCCCGGGATGAAAGGTACCCTATGTCCTTCTCAATACTCTTAGCTACGCGTATTGGAGAGTATTGATATATCGAAGTATGTAAATTTCAGGAAGATTGGTTCAGTAGATAGGTCTCGAAGCGGTAACAAACAAACAAATATACAAACTCACTTTCGCATTTATAATATTAGTTGGAATTTATGTGCTTTATATTACATAGATAGCTTATGAATTCCATTGCTATTATTGCTGATTTTTTAAAATCAAAATAAATAAATAGGTACATTTAAATTTGGGATTTCTAACCGGGTACCAGATTTTTTGAATCAAAGTGGCCAGTTCGACAAAATGTAAGTAGCTACTGAACCAATTTAGATGTATTATTTACTAACTGTTCCCCGCGGCTTCGCACCGCGTGGGACTCGGATATATCGCGCCCAAAAGTAGCCTATGTTTGACCTCAGGTCGTTAACTACATCCCTACCAAATTTCATCCCAATCGGTCCAGCAGTTAAGCCGTGAAGAGGTGACAGACAGACAGACAGACAGACAGACAGACTTTCGCATTTATAATATTAGTATGGATTAGTATGGATATGGATTATACGAAAGAAGCCCCAGAGAATACTCTAGTTAGGTTTAAAGTTAATTGTAGTGACACTAAGCCAATGACCCAAGAGGGAAAGTTTTAAGTGCTTTATCTAATTCGATTCTCAGTTTTGACGTAAGAAAAAGGTCATTCAATGTTTATATATTGGATAAAAATTGTTGTGAAAATACATGTTATTTTTCTTTGATAAGTTTTTATAAGTTTCCTATCGAGATCAGACCATTTGACGTAGACATAAGATAGTCACAGTATGTTTATGCTGATATTACCTTCTCTGGTCTCCATAATAACAATTTTTTATCTTTAAATTTTTGAAATGCTTTCTCAGAATTTGCCATACAGTTTGGATATATAGGACCACTCATATATTCAGAAACTGTGGAGGGAGATCTCTTACAATAAACCACCAAGTGCGTTTAGAAATGCTCGTACAGAAATAAAGACAAAATGGAAGCTTGCAAAATGTCTGGGGATAAAAATGCACAATCTGCTCTTACTTCTGGAAAATATTAACGTATGTAAATAATTTCGTGTCTTAAAAGGGGAGGGTTTTGCCCAGCACTGAGACACCTAAGACTACTTCAAATAAAATTCTACATTGAAATATCTTAGCTCTCAAAAATATTACTTAGTTTGTTAAGTTTCTGGAAGGCCGTTTGAAGATAGAACTTCTCATATAAGAGAAAATTAAAATAAGATTTATCTTTGAAACTGACAACTTACTAATGATGGTTGGTTTTGGTTTACCGTTTGATGCTAGAGTGTTTTATTTTCATTTGTAAACATGTTTAACGAATGACTGACTGCGATTCCAATATACGGGAAAACCAAAATTTGTTTGTTTAATGAAAATGTAAGTACATATAACACTAACACTAGTTCGCCGCGAACCATTCTAGACCTCGTGATTATTATTCGCGTTTTGTGTTATCTTTTTTTTATTCATCATATCATCATCATCATTGTAACACAATACAGTTCCCTAAGTATCACCTAGATGACGCTATAGTTTCGTTTGCATGTACAATCGCGGACATTTTTATTGATATTTCAAAAACTACTGAACCGATTTTGATGCCCAACGAAAATGAAAATTCTATTGATATTTCCTACATGCCTCGCAAATTCAGCAGTTTTCGCGGTACAAACATACAAACAATGTATTTTCGCCCCCTTGCTTCGCTCGCTCGGTCAATAAAATAAATACTTAATCAATAATTATTGATGTCTTAAAAATTGAATATGGATATTATTTAAACCTAAGTACCTAGATAGTTATTACTGGTTTGCAAGACGGATACTAAAATGTACTATTACACGCGTATTACGTTACCTCATAGGTGGCCTCCTCTCAACCTCAATGGAGGACACCTTCAGGAAGTCCTCAAACTTTCCTTCAAAGTGGTTTCCTTGAGGAAACTTCAGTCATTATATTTAAACTCATGTCACAGAATTAGTTATAGTACTACGTACCCATGTACCACACCAACCGTATACATATAATCTATGGTCACAATTTTCAAACAGGGAATTTATTTTATTTTATTCTTTATGTTTCTGGCTAAAACCATTGTCGAGGCTTTTTTAAGGTACCTTTCGACAAAGCTTATATTTGACAGTTTGATCCTCCAGTAAGAAATTTCCTTTAGGTGAGGAAGCTAGTGTCGACTAAAATGCCACTGTCGAGTGAGGAAATGTTTAAGAATATGGGTGTAAGTTTTGAATAGGAAAAATACAATAAATTTTTAGCATGTTCTATCCACAGGTACTAATGGTATATTTCGAGTCAAAATACTTGCGTTGTACGCTGTAAATACGCAATAAATTTTTATCCGCAAACAAGGCTCTCAAATATTTGCTCACAACTTGAATCAGGCGCTGTACGCTTCACATAGTGATTAATGTAGTCAAAAATTCATAAAACTTACTACCTGGTTAGCAGCGATGTGTTTTGAAACAAAGTTTTAAAGGCATTTAAAATATTTCTTTACTTTTTGACTCACAAATTATTGAGGGTACTCGATGATCGACAACACAGGGATTATAAATACATCTTTACTTTACTTTAGGGATAAAGAAAGTCGTGTTAGTTACACATTTTATAACTCAAAAACAGCTGACCTGATTTGGCTGAAAATTGGGGGGGCGGTAGCTTAGAACCAGGAGAAGGACATAGGCACTAGGGTACCTTACATCCCGAGAAAATGTTCCCGAGGGAAGTTCACGCGGGCGAAGCCGCGGGGAAAAGCTGGTTTATTAAAAATTTGGAGATCCCTAACTCACTCGTATACTATTATTCATATTTAGTTAGTGGATGTGATCAACTTTCGAGCTTAGATCATATAGCTTTCGGGAAGATAATTTATTTTTAGTATTATGTAGTAGACTATATATAGAGGTATATAGGTATACTTACCTTAGATTATTTCTTCAATTCTAATTCTGAATAGGTTATGATATAATGAAACACCACAAGTTATCTAGATAACAATATATTTTGTCATCAACGACAAACTTAACAACAGACTACAACATAGATCTTCTCAACAAAACACCTGCGCGAAGATGAACTTTGCGATAGATAGGTATTTTTTCAGTGAAATGTTTACCAACACCGAACACTATCTAATGTCGATTATATGTAGTGATTGTTAATATTAGTATCCGCACCATAACATTGAAGTAAAATTAAATGCGAACATAATGGACGGCTTGAATAAGTAGGATTAAATCATTTGCCGTTGTCGAGGGCGTGGAGATCCATTAGAAGTATTGGAACTCGGATATCAAGCTGTTGGTAAACAAATCAAACACATGGTTAATACAAAACAATAATGGTCAACTAGAATAATTTGTTGCAGTTCTATTAAAATAATTCTTATTTTCTACGTTTAAAATTGGTTTTGGTTTGACGTGTTTAATACGTAAAGAATGAATTGACTCAAATAGAGGCTAGGCGTGTGCCGCGCCTGATGTTGGTACATACTTAAGAGTAATAATCATACAAACTTATATGTAACTTTAAATGTAATTAGGTATAAGTTAAAATTAACTTAATTATTCGTACAAAATATAGTCGTTTCAGTGCATAGGTAGGTACTCTATTTATGTCATTTTAATGTCATCTAGGTAATAAAACGGTTAAAATTTGAAATCTGAAAAGGCGGATTTGACATATGACATAATTTAACATACTATTCACAATTCTTCGAGTTAAGACAATTTGCAACAAATCAATCCAATAATAGTTTGATTAGTACGAGGTATATATTTGAAAATATATTTTTGTAACTATGAAACGTGTTAAAATTACATATTTAAAATACAGTGTCAATGTTGATCAAATTCTAATAGTTAAAAAGCGTATTCAGTGAGATTAGCTTGTATTATGCATAGACTCGTTCTATTGATCTGTCTTGCAGATGGTTGGCGTTTGTAATGTATACTCCGAGGTCGCCGGCTGCAGATAGGTCATTGATTCAAATTGACGAGTACCTCATTGGTTGTTTATGCATGTCGTTTCACCACTTTACTATCATACTGTACACGCGATTCTCGAAGGGATTTTAAATTGCTTTTGGCACTAACTTTGATGTATATTTATAGTTATATTTTATTTTACAATACATTCAAATTTGATATTTACAGCCTATGAATATATATTTACAACGGTCACTTGTTGAGTTAATTCGAAGTAATGAGGTTCAGTTACAGCATGTTACATTTTATA
The DNA here is from genome assembly GCA_947044815.1 of Apomyelois bistriatella. NCBI lineage: Eukaryota > Metazoa > Arthropoda > Insecta > Lepidoptera > Pyralidae > Apomyelois > Apomyelois bistriatella. The sequence continues at coordinate 4,906,149 of OX345688.1, forward strand.
CATGTATTAGGTAAGTATATTGGTTAGGACGTGTACAATATCTACAGCTTAGTAGGTAATATTATAAGCACTAGCAACACTCACATTGATATATCGGTGTATAAGTATACATTATGATATTTGAGAACATCACGAAGGTAGCTGGTTTATGTTTTCTTTTGAACTACAATTTCGCTGATAGCTTCGTCATGTCTAGAATATCGATGAGGCAAATATGTTATTGAAACTAACACCTAACAAACACATTGAACAATAATAATTCACACATATCACTTAGTCTATGCATATAAATAAAAGAGTGGGCTAAAATCCCTCTCCGCCATAATTTCCTAAACTCACCGCTTACCTACCTGATGGAATGACAATGTTTGACGCGTATCATAAATAGCCTCGCTAAGCAAACTGAATTAAAAGCACAACCATATTGTTGGATTAACTAAGTATAGGGAAATAAAAAAATCAACATATCTATGAATCAAACATCGTTATTATTTGATATAAAATAATTGATGTTATTTGTAGCGGTATTTGAGACGCAAATAACGTAGTAGACTTAACTTCAGTCAGTAGTTATGAATTATTACAATGGCTACTCATAGAACATAGCTAGATTAGAACAATATTCATAGTCAATCAATATCTCTTTCTATCTAGTCGTGCTGCGTTAAATTTGTGTCTCCTTACCCCACGCGCATGACCTGCGCCAGCGGTGCACATATGATAATATAGGTGCAGTTTTTTTTTAAATGAAAGTATAAATAGGTACCAGAAACAAATTTCAAAATAGTACATAAAATAGCTTGCTTAGGAGAGCGTCGTGCTGCAAGCTCTGCTCTACTGATGACGATGATGCGCTGCATGTTGCAACTATCTACCACCGATACAACGATCTGGGATGAGATGACGCCAGCTGAACGCTGAACCTTCATAATGTTGATGGCACATGGATGACATCGCAAGTGAACTCTTTGCATGGAATGCTACGGAACGCGCTGACAACAAGCACTACTCGATCGCTAGTGAAAACTACGATGTGATCATGAATACACGACTCGAAATCTTTACTGAATGTGAACTCTTTTCATAGCACCATTACCAATTGAATATTAGCACAATTCTTTTCGAAAATCAAAAGTAAGATCTATGTTATCGTCATTTCTTTACAATTCTAGCTCTATTAAATTAGTTACGGAATGAAATCGATCGAGACTACCTGAAAATTTGAATTGATCGTTAATTACAAGTGAATTTTTTATGATGAACTTATCATAATTGGTAAAAGTAGGAGAATTTCTTTTATAAAATTCAGTCACTGACTACTGGTAAAATTGTTTTAATTTCTACTAGTTACCCAAAAATAATTTACAAAATTCACTTTCAGACTACCCGAAATATCCCTTTGAAAAAACGGATCGTATTTTTAATAAGAACTTTATTTGAATCCTCTCGGGCAGTGTGCATCGTAACTAATTTCTTCAATGTTTTGGACAGTTCTCGAGATGTTTAAAGGTTGCCTCCCTTGTGCCATTAATATCACATAGCCTACTTAGATTACCTGCGTCAAATCGCCAGTCTGTATTCTCATGTCAGCCCGTTGCAGCGTCAGTTACTTATTGTTCTTACGACGATCATCATCTACACAGTGGTCTGATTGCCTGTAGAGCGAGACGCGTCTCTGCTTAGCGACACATTAACCACACTTGTCTTCCCACAGACATACAATTAATGATATTTCTTTATATATCGCAACGCATTTTAATTATTTCCTTTAATTTAACTAGTTTAATTTCTGTCTACAAGCTTAGCTGGTTATTTGGTCAATTTGATGATCTATTAGGTACCTAAAAAAGATAAATGACATTAAAGCATGAAACAAGTTTCGTGTTATAAAATCTATGAGATGATTATCAAAATGTAAGAGTGGGAACTTTTATGGGAAATTTTTAAATTTGGAAAAATGTGATGCGTTGCGATATATCTGTAAACCTGATAAGAGAAGACGTGTAGTATGGAACCACATTAGCAGACATACGGAACAGAGAGGTAGTTTCATAAAACAACACTGATCGGTACCATTATAGAGCGAAAAGTATTAGCGAGCTAATCTCGAGAAACAAGTTTCTCTCTTACTCGCCTCACGCTGATCAGCGCAGTTAAACGAGGCTACCCTGTTATTTCATATAGATCTACTCATGTGGTTGTTCTGCTGAGCGTACGCATTCAGAAGAGCATGTGACAGCGCAGGTTGGAGTTGGCTATTCCGTGGTGTGCGCGGTGAGGTCGACCCCCAGCGTCGCGCTGCCCAGCGCGGCCGGTGGGTCGCTGGCGGGGAGGGACAGTAGATGTTAGGCCTCCAGAAATATTAGAGCTGTCGGCTTTGGCTCCAGATTGGACTTCTTTGCTTCCACTACGAGGAACTCGATTTCCTGCAAATTAGGAAATTTTCGGAATCAAACAATGCGACTTTACAAAGTACTTAGAACTTACGAAGGAATTTATAACAACGTTAACGTTTATGAGATGAATGTTTTATATGCTGTGAATTCCTGCATTGCGGTTGACTTTATTTCCCTTACAGTGTTTCAAATTGAGTTAAACTGAGGTATCAAAAGTGTATCATGTATCTTACATGACAAATTTAAAGCTATCAAATTATCAAATAATCAGCTATTACTGTCATTGCGCTAGATAGATAGCAATGTTTACTAACTCGCAAACTTGGGTATCACACAGAACTTCTTAGACTACTTACTATGTTATTTAACGTCAACTCGTGCTCGATTTATCCATCGTTCGTATTTTTAAATTTTAGTACACTACACACACAGTGTACACGCACACACACAATTTTAAAATGTACCAACCGGCTTGTCTCTCTGTGCGAAGGACTCTGCTATGAGTCGCGCGACATCCTGATGCTGCATGCCTTCCACTCGATGGCCGTCTACTGCTAGGATCAGCTGCCCCACCTCGAGCCCGCCGGCTTCGTATGCTGCGCCGTGTTCCTGGAAAATTAGAAAAAAATGTAATAAGTTTCATAAAAAGTGATCGGTTGATAAGGTGTAAATTACAAAATATTTGTATTGTTACCATATCGTTGTTAACCGAACAGCTCGATAGCCTAGCGTTGCATGTGTGTTCGTAACGATCGGGTCGTGAAGTGACTGCGAGCGTGGTATCCATCTTGAGGTACGTCCGTTCTTTGGAAGGCACGTTTAGCCTTGGTTCCGACTTTTGTGACTGAGATCTGTGTGACTCTTCTGCAGTTGAATGCAATCGCAAGCTATTTTCATTTTTCATTAACCATATAACATTTTTCATTATACTGAAAATAACTTACATAAAAACGAAAACTCACATGGATATTAATGATTCTTGGTAACGGATGTTTCGTATTGGCGCCGCCTTCTATCGCGATTCCTAATATAGGTTTCGATTTTCTGACACTGATGAGTAGGTTTCCGTGATGGTCTGGCACCACGCGAGCTCGGTTCTCGTCCATTTGCGGGTCGCCGTGCTGCAATCGCTGCATCGACTGGTGTCGCCGGATCCCCCCTCTATCCTCTAGGAGAGCCCCACCCTCTTCCTTCATATCGAAACTTCGCGACATCTTGTGTGCCAATTCCTGTGGAATAGTAAACATCTGAAAAAAAAAATACACAGGAACGCAAGCTCCAAACACAACTTCAAATATGAGAAATAATCGTCAAATTATATTACTTACAAAATAAACCTAAATCCTAATTATTGGTTTACCACATACACACTAAACTGTAATTCTACAACGCTAACAGCAAGGTTAATTCAGCCTCTAATATTAGATAGTGCTCTAAGAAAAATATTTTGTTCGAGTGTATCTGGGTGGCAGAGGGTAGTAACTCTCCGTGCCGTACTTCTGGTGCATAGTAAACAGGAATTTGAAATTCTTATGGTATCTAGACTTACGACCTTATGCCTCTCAGTTACATATATTATGTAGTGATCAGTATACGTCAAATGTATCGAGAAGCTGTAAGTGAGATGTGTGCTGGAGGCTTAGAAACATGCGTTTCGATCACTCGGTGGCGTGGTTCAAAGTGGGTTTATTATACAAGTGTCACATGTTTTATGAAGAGTCATTATCCCAATCACCTACAACAGGTAAGTACACAATTGAGAGTAAGAGAGTGACAGTTATGAAGCAAATAAAAAATTCAATATAAAAACGTCACGTTGATAGTGTAAGCTTTGATGAAAATGAAAAATTTAGTTCTCATTCCGTTTCATTGCAAGTAAATAACGCCACCATGCGTTGTTTAAAAAAAATGAACTATGTCCAAATGATTTAAAAGAAAATAATGAATCTGACTAACAGCTATACCAACACAAAAGTTTGAGATAAACCGTATTTGAAATTACATTTTAAACTAGAAAGGTTTTTCATGCAGCACGTCAGCTCATTCATTCAAAAAGTTATCTACAGGCTAATGAATTTACCCGAAATACGAAGAAATGAAACAAATTAGGTGCATTGCTACAATTAAATAAAAATACTGTAATAACCTACGTTAAATCAACACCGACATGAGTGCAACGAGAGAAGTGAACATACAATAAAAAATATTTCTCTAACACCAAGCAATCGTTCGTTTTAGAAGCGAGAATTTCCAATAAGAGTTTTAAAGATTTAGTTTCGTATAATAACGTGCAAATGTAAGAACTGTCAATGTGCTAGGACATTCGCCGATCGTTCCGGCGATGTACGTCGGGCCACTTACTAGAGGTCGTCCCCAGTACCATGATTTAACTTTCTGCGTCCAGCCACCGAGTGATGAGCGCAGCCCCTCGAGATAGCCGCACTGAAACATCAGACTGACTCAGGACCAGTGCCTCACCCACCCGCTACCGCGCCCGCGCCTTCCTGGCGTCACGACCGCGGCCTTACACTTACAGCCGTGGTGATCATAAATCCCCGCCCCAATACTTGTGTTACTTTGTATGTTCATGTTTCAATGACTATTAAGCATCTAGAATTAATCTAGCCGAATGCTATGGGATCACATCAGTCAAGACTCATTAGCAAGGATTCTAGCTAGCTACATAATTTATATTTCATATTTTTAAAGAGAGATAGCAATATAATGACGCCCAAAGTAGTGATATAGATAGTACCTAGTATACATTCTAATATTTCAACATACTATCTAATAGGTAGTACCAGAATTAATCCTATTAATTTACGAAGCCTTAAATAATAGACATTATACAGAATTAATCAAATTGTTATAATGATAAATCTTAAATCGCCAAGAATGTGAAACGTACGTACCTGATCCTTTAGAAGATGCAATGAAACAAGAGAAATATGCTTGTTATACACTGACAAGTAGTGATATCTGTCACTAGACGCCGGCAACGGCTGCAACACCGGTTTGCGTAGTGTATATTTTCTTTGACACCGGGGTTTAGCCAAAGTCACTATTTCAAAACGTTAACGAAGTTCGAAAATAACTAAATGTATGGGATTGACATAAGCTGCGCGAAATCACATGGTCAATCGTATATCGTATGTCAATCCAATACATTTTGTTTTTGTCGAACTTCGTTATCGCTTTAGAAATGTGACATTGGCTAAGCCTAAGAAAATATACACTACGCCCCCAGATATTTACCAATACCAAAGAAACCAACATTGAATAAATATTTTGACGCTTTTTTAAAGCTTATTTTTTTTATCATATCATAATAATAATTGCTTAAAATTGAAAAGTTCGAAGGCCTATAAACACGTAACCTTTGAGCATAATTAGTAGGTTACAAAATAAATATTATATGTCAACTAATACAGGCTTTAACGATGTAACTTCCAAGTCATGCAACAATTTTGCGCTGTTGTGTTTTCATTGTTCAAGTTGCCGCGTCAACTTTCCACCAATTGTGCTGCCTGTTTCGTCCCTGCCGACAATTTCAGTGTTTCTTCATAGAAAAACACCATTATTTTGAAAAGAAAACCTTTGTTTGGCTGCGCGGGGGAAGTGTAGATTTTGGTCGGTCTCGTCACGTAATCTCATTGTTTGGAGGCTTTGGCTTCTTTTTACGAGTCTCGTGTTGTGCCATTTTGACATAAAATAAAATAAGTGCAGTTCAAAAAGGAGTGTTGCATGTGTATAGGCTTTATGTGAATGCGATTGTATTGTATCTCTTGTACAAACCTCAGTAGTTATCGAAATTTTTTGTAACAATTTTTGTATAAAGATAAATAGATAAATAAAAAGTACTACTTGAGTATCTTCTACTTATTTAAAATTATAGTCAGCTTTTTTATAACTATAAGTTAGAGGATAATTATCTAGTATTCAATTGGCATGAAGCATGTTTTACATCTGTTCTTTGAATAATTTGCAATTTTGCCGTGTCATAACGAGGTTTCAGAGTATAGGGAGCTATCTAGTGGCTGTATCTGTATTCTGAAGGTGGCCGCGACACTGTGCGTCTCGTTAGCGTCTACTATAAATAATGCGATAGTATCGGCAAATGTCGTCCGACACGCGCCAGTCCTTATACGACAAAATAACAACATTTGCTTATAAGATTTCATACAAATTTAAAAATATGATAGTCGTGTTGTGATAATTTTAATAATGTAGCTGTTTGTTGTACTACTTGTACCTTTTATATAAAAAATCTTAATATATGACTTAAATAACCCCTTTAGATATTAATGTAATTGTAATTTAACTTGAACATTACGTAACGTCGCAATAAAAATTTTGTACAAATTAAAATTATGTTGCATCAAAAAATTACTATTAATTGTCCAATCTAATGGAAGTTACCAAAAAACAGGTAGATGGGTAATATAAAAATCAGGATGTTATCAAAAAATGTTACAGATAACTTTAAAAGAGCTTTGTTTTGATATATCCTGTGGAACGAATATGTCTTCTAAATTAGCTGTAACAAACTAATCTTTTGTAAACACAAATGCTCCAATTAGAGAGTTTTTACTTTTAGTACGTGACGCTTACGGTACTTTTAGTGCTAATGATTTGTACATGAACTCACGACGGACTGACAGAACATTTTCGCGGTATATAGTATTTTATGTTCATAGCTTAAGTCACAATCTAACATCTATTGTAAGAAGCGGCAACAAACTGACCATTATCGCAAAGCAAATGTACCGTTAGGTTATAGATAGATGTGAAAGATAATCTCAGAATCCCATTTACTAAAAACTTTACGAAATGCTATTTGAGTAACAATGCGTAGTCAATTATAACTGATAGGTAACCTGTACTTTTTATCTGTGAGCAAAATCACGTACCGTTATTTTTTATTTCGAAAGAAAATTATGATTCTGTGTTTTAAGTATGATACTGTGTATAAAGTTAGTTGGATGAAAATTTAATCTGTTAAAATTTTATTAATTACGGGTATGCATTTAATTCTTGAAACACAAATATACTTAGTTAAAATAAGTTCTTAAAGTTATAAACTTACTTATAAATTACTGGAATAAATTAAGTAATTATAGTTGCAATTTTCTATTTTTATGAAATTTCGGCCCGAAATCGTCCAAATCTAGATTTTTGCTCGCCCACGTTTGGAAGGCCATATTATTGTTGTTATAATACAATGATTTAATATTTTATTGCATCTGTTAGGCATACTATATAACAATTTTATGATTGTAGATAATGCGGAATAAAGATATAGAGATATTAATAAATTACAAAACATACCGTATGACCAAAATATGTCCAAAATATATTAGATGTCAAATTAAATAATGTGAAAGAAAGTGCACAAAGATAACCGCGAGGTTGTGGAGAAATTATGGCATTGTCGTAGATATAGACAAATCCGCAATTTTCACTTTTACTGAGCATTACTATGCTTCACTAATCGCTGTAACCAGTGATTAAATTACAGACTTTCTGCTGGCTGGGCGTATGATACGTGTCGAATGTTTTAATGTCTTAATGATTGGCAGCGTAATTAATTATGGTTAAATAGCAACTAAGATCATTCCAGTGAATTATTAAAATCCAGTTTCTGGCGCCAAAACTGTATTGACAAGGTAATGACTAATGATTTTATGGCAAATGATTGAATCTAGTTAAGCGGTGTCGTTATCGTCTTTTGAAATTTTCGAATGTGAATAACAACGGTACAGTATAGCAGTCAGTATGTTATTTCCACAGGTTATTTCACTATTGTACAAGCCTTTTTAGTGCACAGTTACGTAACAGCCATGCTCCGTGTATGAGTGAGCTCTATTCTTTTTTATTAAATTCAACCATGACTGATGGACGAGTGATAAATTACAGGTTTTGTAATATGGCGCTTTTTTTGGAAATTTGCCGAGTCGCACTTTAGTTTGCAAAGCTGGTGTGGAGAAACGTCCGACATTGATATCTTATGGATTGAATTAAAAAAACCATATGACAAACCTTTTTCATATGAAATAAGACATTCATGACAATTTAGATATTCATATAAAAATTTAATCATATTTTATAAACACTCAGAATTGAAAACTAGTTCTTGATAAGTCCTTTCTTATAAATATGTGGAATTCTAGGTCAATTTAAAATAACAAATAATGGCGATTCTTCGGCATCTAAAAAACACTCGCCGTCATTAAAATATCGTAAAATAAAATCAGATTACTGTAGTTATAAAACTGAACACGCAGGCAGATTTCTATATTTTGTGTGTTTGTCCAGAGTCCTGACTCAAAACACGGAGAGTATAGAAATTGATGTAGTTGTAGATGTATATAGTTAGTTACTAGAGTGGCAAACTTTGATGACTGGCGTACAGTAAAAAGTGGTAGATACCATGTGAAGCAACAAAAAAAAACTAGTCGTAGAGGCTGATCATAATCATCATTGCGTATGGCATTTAACCGAAGTGGAAGAGAAATGTGGAAACTTACAAATAAGCTAATATCGGTGTACTGCGTAAGGTTTAAAATCCTTACGAGGTTATAAGGAGTTCTATCTGTACCCTATATAATTCATTACAACAGGCCCGAGAGCCGCAGTAATTATTATGCCAATAAAGCAGGTGCTTGCTGTCTTTTTTCGTCGTGGTTTCCGGTTTGTCGACTTTTGGACAGATGTCCGTGTCGTGGGAATTAACGGCGTCGAGAGTTTATTCCCGTAAGTACATTGGGCCACATGTAAAAGTATACTATCTAAGGTGTTAATGTAAATGTAAGGTGGTATAATTTTCTGTTAACAACTAACTTTACATCAGCTTACTGTGTGATGTAGGTCCGTAAGGGTCTAAAATATTACATTGAATGTTTTGTAAAATTTTAGATACGTATGGCTAAATAAATGATTAATGGCAAGCCATTATCGAAAGTAATAACGGCCAAATTAAAATGATTTAATTGAAATTATAAAATGCAATTATTATTGTTCTTAGAAGTAACGTGAAATGATAATCATCTAATCAAATAAGACAGATCCAACCTTTGTGGTAACTGTTTTCCCTTATGCTTCAGTTATAAAAAGCTATAACAAATTCATTCATAAAAGCTTACGTTCAAAAATTACTGAACCGAATTTGCATTGAAAAAAGTGAGCTTTGAAGTCTTATCCATTGCGTTTGGACAAAATTTTCTGAAAATATAATCGTTCACTAATGAATGAAGATTTTTAGTAGCTCCGATTTAAAAAAATGCTTATTACGTAATTCAGGCGGAAAGGGACTTGGAAATATACTATTGGTGTACTGGTACAAGCGAGACTCGTCACAATTAACAATAAACCCAATTCGCGTATTGTGGTGTAGAGCCACCCACCACACCAGCCTGCAGTTGTCCGCTCTGCAGCGCAGCCGCCAGTCTTGTTCCATTCGCCAGAGCATGTGCACGCATTACTTTTTCTATTACCAACTTGTTTACAAATAGAAGGTTGTGCTTTATACTAGTTAAAAGGATAACCGTGACAGGTAAGTTAAATCTTATATTGAGGTCAGTGTTTTCATCGCTCTCAACTCTACCATTGAACCGGTACGAAATTGTAAACAATACCATTCTGGTAGCTTTTGTTTTCGGTCGTTATGTTTTCAGAAAACATAATGGCCATTTGCGTAATATAGTTTGTTTTGTATATTTTTGCAACACTTACATTCTTTTATTATAATATAATTACTAAGTGTTTAGGAAATTAATTATGTAGCCTAGTGTAGAGTTCTCCAAAAACACATTTTGTACAAATATGTATGGACTCTGGAACTTTGACTTTACCATGCATTATTTGTACTATTTTTAGTAAATACCTAGTACCTATACAGATAGTGTGTTAGATAATTAAAATATATAAATGCATCTTTGCCACTGTTTAAAATTCGTTTAGACATTTTTGAATACAGTATTTATTGATAATTAAATAAAAAAAATTAAACTTCACTGCATTTACAGTTTGTTTTATCATGATTAAATAATTCTAGTTTACAAAATATAGTATATAACTAAATAACAAAAATAATCAAATGTTTTTTTTTCCAAAACGTAAATATTAAAGCTTCAGGGACGTGTTAGTTATAACAAGTATTATCCTTATTATAAAAAGGTATTAGTTTTTTATAGAAATGCATACGATTATCAATGTAAAATATAATTCTGCATCTCTAACCCTATGTCTTGATCGTGCCAAAGAAAATATACTGTTGGTGCTGCAGTAGGTCATTTTGCGCACATTTATCACAGCAGTGTACAAGGTGCTAGCCGGTTCTTTTTGTGCCACGGACACAAAAATAGTCCCTTCTTTTCACCAGCAGATCGTAAACACACTATTCGTCATTTCGATGTTCCAATAACATTTGATGTGTAGTAAACAGAAGAGAGATTTGTTTATTAAGAAAGTTTTTTTAATTTATTGTTATTGCCATAGAGGTAGATTTTTAGATACTTTATATAACAGGGATTTAACTAAATTAATTTGCAAGTCGCAATTCAAAGATAAGGACAGATGGTTAGGTGATCTGAAGAAAGTCACAACAAGCGCTGGATGCAGGCCGCTTCCAACCGGCCATTCCGGAAATCCTTGGAAGATGGTTATGTCTAGCAGACTGCGGCTGAAATGATGATGATGAAAGCCTATGCCAGGACAAAGATGCAATGTTGTTGTTAAATATCGTGAGTTAAAATTGTAAAAAATGCACAATCGTACTATAACACTTAAACATGAATGTTCATGACATCAAGAATCCGATCCGGTTATTTATTCTTTTTTAATGTCAATTGATTGACTTTATAAATTATATTATATTACGTAAAGAAAGGCTAAATATTTAATAAACTTGTCCCACTGCTGGGCAAAGGTCTCGCATTATTATTTTTTAATTAAACTAGAAAAGATATCAGCTTTTAGATAAGTATAAGTAATTATTTTTAACCCTGAAGTTTTCCAACCGATCCAGTAGACATTTTATGAGAAAAACCATAATAGTCCCGAGTCAGTTTTTATCCTGGTTTTCATCTACTAACACTTTCACTACTGGTAATTTAATTTCCTTCCTCATTCACCACTGGTGGATAAAAACCGAAACCTTTGTTCCGTATTATTACGAGTACGATCTGAATATCTTTATGGATCTTACTTACGTAGTAATTATTTTATACTTAAGTATGAATACGAGTAGGTACTTACTATCGAGTTCGGCTTAGTTTTGACTGTATTAGGCACTAAACTTTAGCTATCATCTATCTATACATATATAATACATAATCAATCTTGTTTCTATTGTGTTTTCAAATCTCTGGTTTGCTAACGAGCTAAACACAACGTAAGCAAGTAATCCCAGAAGCATGTAACACTGACATGCTTGACTGGCGCGTTAGGATGCAACAAGGACACGACACAGATGGCCTTCGAGACATGTCTGTCGGCTATTGTTGTACGTAATTATGCACTTTTTTACTGACAGCGAAGCCCCGTGACACGCTTTCTACTGTTCGAATACATCAGTATCACGACGATCGATTCTAACCTTTCCGCATTTGTAATAGCAATTAGTCAATTACGATGAGTATGGTAACTATAGGTACGTATGTATACTGCTCATGAAATATATAAAGAAATATAATAAACTTTAAGTAGAACATATCATTCTATAGTCTGTGGTATTATATTTCTCCCTACCTAAAGGTTCCCTAGAACAGATTTATAAGGCCGCCTATTGTACTTCTTGTCACTGAACATTTAAATTATATTGCAGATATATACATATATATCCTAAATAACTGAATAAGAAACCCGCAGATAATTTTGACATTAATGTAATACTTGAGTACTTTTCAAATAATGAACTGTTTTAAAGTACGTATGTTCTGCATGCTAATATGTTTTCTTGATATAAATATTTCATTAACGCATTGATCGTTATCGGTATTGGCTGTTTCCGCGTGTTGAATCTATACTTGAAGTGTTATCTATGTCAAGAGCGGTCTCAGTTCTGTAGATATCTTAGATTTCCACGATTGTCTCCTTTGTATTATTGCCTCTAAATCCGAAGATGTTAGATCTAGACCTGCGGACTGCAATCGGGTTAATGGTACGGTATACAATGAACACCTTATACAGTCTGTCGGGACTGGTTCGCCTATAGCCTTCCGGCTCTTTGGAAAGGCACCGTTTCCCCGTACTTGTTATATTGCGTATTGGAGAAGTTCGAAAAGATTGCAAATGGTAATCATTTATATAGGTACTTAAAGTATTAAAAAATACGACCGCTTGACGTATTACGCTTGACGACTATACGATTTTATTCTAACGCATAGAAGGGAGAGACACGATGTATTTAAAAACTTTCGTGTGCTTTCGCCACCAGTTGTAGTACTATTAAAGTACTACTGTGTATTTCACGAATCTACGTGTAGCGAATCTATCATCACGAATCTGCTTCTAATCTAGAATCTGTGTTCTACACCGAACAAAGGGTAGATATACTCAAATCTAGCTTCTTTAACGAATATGCAATAATCAACGACATGTAGAGCTGAATCACATGACGCAAGGGAAAAAACACAACTAATTTAAATTAGGCTAAATTCCAACTACCTATTAGTAACGGTGGGTGCCATCCAGCGTACTACTATGTGGGCACCATATAAAAAGTGTCTGGTTGTCGACCAGCTTGTTTGCATAAACTATCTGGTGGCGGAAGAACACAAAGTAATTTACTACAAAGTGCATATAGCTTTAACTTCCGCAAACACTTTAATCAATTAACTATGTTACGTTACCACACACGGCTTTAATCACTTATGGCAAAGAAAATTTACACTACCTTATGGAAAAATAGAAAACACACACATACCTACTTAGTACCTGCATAAACCATACAAAGAAAGCATAGAAAACAATCGGTTTTTGACACTAAAGTTTTCTAAAGATTATTAAAATGACGTTGGAACATTTTTGTTTGGGCTGGGCTGACTGAATCATGACTCGGGACTGCAGTCCCGAGTACTATAGCCTCATAGATATAATAGGTACATAGATTAGGCTTTGTTGCAAATTGAATACTTATTGTCGAATTAGCTAGTTCGGTACCAACATAATAGAACTAAAATAAAAACAACCATTAACGGAAGTCACGCGTGCATCACAATCTGACAGCAGAAATCGCCTCTACAAATTTAACGCAAGTAACCAATCACCTTTATTAGTCTGATAAGAGATCATTGTGCGGCTGCGTGTAACCGAGATAGGTTCGCCAAGTCAAAAGGTTTTAGAGATTAGGCGACCCTAGGGTCGAGGCGGACGACCGACATGGATGGCTGGTAGATTGCATAGCCGCTACCTCTAATGATGATAGTAAACGTGGCCTAAGGTTCTAGGGTTTTCTACCCCGTATGGAATAAAGCTTTATTATATGTCTATTTTTACTTACTTTATAAATATTATTTTGTTACATGATATGAGAAATAAAAAATTAACATCCACTGAGCAGACACAATAACAGTATGCAGAGATGCAAACACTTCATGAAACTCATAATATAATAAAGGTGCAGGTGTGGGGCGTTCCTCCTCGTTATTTTTTAATTAAGTGCTTCTGAGAAAAGCTATCTCCGGTGGCTCACAATGAATCACTCGTAATATGATAAAATAACAAAAGCATATTGCAATTTTTTTGGTAATTAAAATAATTAGCCATTTTCAAACGATTTCCATAGAGGATGATTTAAATTCAGTTTTTTTGAAAGTTCAGCTTATGCTGTTTTTTTTATTTACCGATAACTTTATAAATTTTCTACATGTATGACAAAAATTAAAATATTTATTTATAATATATTTATTGAGAATGAAAAAAAGTTAAAGAGCACAATTATTTATTTTCAAAATACATAAATGTTTTATCCTACCCAGAACTCATTGATCAGTCATATATGCCCCTTTTTCTGCCCGTTGCATTAGATTTTACTTGTATACTTACGTAGAAATGTATAGACATTTGTAAAGAAATAAATTGTTAATTGTTTGCTAACCAAACTATCCACACGTGACACAAGAGCTTTCAAGAGACGAGTCATGGTCGTTCATTTTCACGCTTTTTTAAAATCTCCGTCTCCACAGAAAATCAAAAAGAGACAATGTTTAATAAAATTTGTTTATTTTTCTGTTGTAAAGCATATTCTCGTCTTACTTTAATATGCAAAATTTATTTTCTATTGTTCTCTCTACAGTCCCAATTTTGTATTTCATAGAACCGTTGATGCCTTTGACCCATGCGTGTATGACGTCTACAATAGCGTCTTTAGCGGTGTAAATTAGCATAGAAGGTGGGCGGTCTTTGTACCACTAACAAAGCATGGGTCTACAAAAAAGATGAACGCCTGAGATGTGGTTAGATTATTATCTGATACCTTGTGGATGTTCGGGAGGTGCTTCATTGGATTGGATTGGATGTTAGTGGTATTTTATGTTATATACTTCGGAGCCCAGTCATATTTCTTTGACTGCTACCATTGCTAGTCATTATCATACACTCTCACGCTAGTCACATTCGCATACAGGTTTTCATACGTTTCCGATTTTGTTGATCCTATTTATTTATTTAACTTCATTATATACAAATGTAAATGGCGGACTTGAAGCCATAGGCTTTTTCTACCAGTCAACCAACCAGTGGTCAACCATCTCATGACAATGGTATTCTTATTTTTTTTAAACAAAGGCAGTAATTAGCGAGATGATGGCGTGGGAGAGTGGACTCGGGAGATTGCGCGGGCGCACGACGTGGTCCCGCTAGCCAAACATGTCGTTGGCCGGTAACCGGGCTGCGACGTTTGATCATGTCGGCATCTTTATACACACCTACATAGTTCAGTAATTAAATTGTATACTCGTACATATGATGGTAAAACCCGTTTTGTTTAAAGGCTTTTTAGTTTCGAAGTTTGGATACGGGCTCCCAATTTGTCTAGTTAATTTCAAATATTAGTTTGTGAATATGAATATGCAGTATTTTATACTTAAGTGGGTAATAACTTTCTATTTAAAAAGAAAATAAACTTTTATATTTGAATAATACATTAATCTACATTTATTCGTTTCTGAAAAGTTACATTTGGTTTCGGATATAGGCAATGAGCGCGACGTTATCAAGATAGCACACGAACGGCATATTTGCATACAACGTGATTACTGTTTTATCGAAAACGTTTTTCTAAACAAAAAACGCGTCCTATCATACAGTATTGGTAGCATATCTAAATGAAGAACGTGCTAAATCATACAATAAAATACTACGTCATTCTTATATTTAAATGCGAACGTAGACAGAAGAGTAGAAACAATTTCATCTGATAGACAATTTAGACTATAAAATAAGAAAAACAATTTAATTTTCAAGTAACTTTAGAAGCCTTTATCTGTGTTTTAATATTGTCTTCCATCCAAGAAAAATAAACTTGATTCAGAGGCAGACTGGCATAATATACAGATTATCATTCATATTTACTTACAGAAAATAACGTTTTAATAAGCCGATAATTATGATTATGATTAAACCTGTTTGAATATCTGTTGTCTCATCATTCATAAGACTATCTACATTGATTGATGATAAATATATTAAAATTGGTATGCTGAATTTCAAATAGATACTTAGCGTGCAATATATTGTTACGGTTAGCTACCCATACGTACTTAATCACATATCACAAAAAGTATGCGTAAAAATATATATATTTCTGCTGCATTGTTACATCAGAACATTTTTATCCCATTATATAGTTTGCACAAAATTATTATTTGGTAACTTGATAACTTATAATTCTGAAATGAGCACTCTACAAAAGTTATTAAAAGAATTAAATTTTTTTTTTAAACCCAAGATTTCTCCGGGGAATATTAGTATTATGGGAAAAGTAGTATTTTGTAGGCCAGGTTTGCTTTAAAAAAATAACAAGTAATCTAGATAACAATTTAAGTAATTGATGGGTTGAAAATTAAGGTGAAATAAAAAAGAATCAAACACTTGTTATTTTTTACGGGGCATCCGATATAGGGGGTTACAGAAATAACTAGCTTGGCCACACACAGATTTATTTTCTGACTGTAGAAAGTGGCGGGACAGGTCCGCAGGAAGCTGCAACTGCAGGAAACATTAGGTCACATAAAACACGACTCCCTTCCTGTTTACATGGTTGAATACAGTATATTTATGTATCCCAGATTTTGATACTGATTTTGGTGATTTACTGACATGATTTTAAAGTTACAAATGCACTGCTATTTTAGTACAATGCTAGCGGCCTCTGCTGAAATATGGCTTGCCGCGTGGTTAGCGAACGTAGCTTTAGTCTCATAGGCCAGTTTATGAGGCAAATCTAAAGCTTGAGGCGGTTGACGATAATACAATTTGCGGACAGTAGTTCGGTACATACCTTTCATCTAATGATGAAGTATTTTTTTATAAAATTTCTATTGACCCGTCATTTCATTTTTATTGATCAATCCGCGGCCAGTTTCGATATAATTAGCAGAATATAAGACGGCGCGGCGGCGCGTTCAAAGTTATGACATGTGTGTGTGACATACTGAGGTTAGTGTGTCACAGTGTATAGTGGGAAAGGTGCAGAGATCAGTGCAGCTGCAGCGAGCGACTGGGGCATGGGTGCATTACCGTAAAAGGAACTGTTAACTGGGACGTCTGCTGTTTGCTCATTATCGCGGATAGCGGTTTGAGATTGTCGTGTCATCTACACACTAACCCCTTTAACGCTCAAATATGATTATTTTCGATACGTATAGTTTGTTTTAATACAGAGAAAATGTACAAAGTTACTTGGTTTAAGTAAATTTTTATTTACGAATACATTTCTCGTGTTTTTATCCTTCACGCGCCTCGTTATGCTTTATCCAAAGCCTGCACGTAGAGGGATCGTGATGGAAAGTACAGGTTGCTTCCACATCGCAAATGTTGATTCGTCAAAATACGTATATGTGTGTGTATGTAAATTGCCCTGCGTTTATTTAGATTTTAAGAAATAATAGTAATTAGTAAGTAAATTTTCACGTGCACACTGTAAGTCTAGACAATTTAAAAATCATCACTGATAGTTGATATAGTGTGATTCAAAAACCAGTACTTGCAATACTAGCACGTCGCCTCCCAAAAGGGCAGACGCAGACATATGTAAATTTTAAAAGATGCCTTATGTCCTAGGTCCTAGCCAAATCTTAGCCATAGTCATAATAATCATAATCATTTATTTCTTGTAAATAAATAATTGCCATATAAATTTAGAAGAACCCATCACATAATTTAAATCAATTCAAAAGAAAAAAATCAGGTCGCCTTTATGTCATTCTCTGATTCCCAGGCAAGCATGAAGATAGTCAAAGTTCTATACAATCTAAACGACAACAAGTGTCTTTTAAAAGATCGTGAACATTAGGTTTAGGGAAAGGTAGTGTAATAGAGTGTATAAGATACGAGCCTGGTCTGAAGTGCGCCCCCTGACCCCGGAACAGTTGGTTTGGGCATGGGAACGCCGGCCCACCAGTCGTGACGGCTGATGAGCCACTTCCATTCCATTGCATGTTGTACAAAATATATATGTAGTTTTTATGTAACATTTGTTTGGGTTGGGTTTATTTTTTTTAAATTTGTACTAGATTTTAAAATTTTATAATAATAGAAGGAATTTTCCTTTTTATTTCTTTTTATAAAAAAAACTTACTGAGAAAAGGCATTTTTAATTGCGCGGACTGGTGTATAATTATAAGATATTTTTAATCATAAAATGTTAAAACAATTCAAGTAAATATATCAATATTACAGATTATTGATACTATTGTAAAAACTTGAAGTTCGAATCGCGCGCGGTATATGTAGATAAATACGAGTATTATTAGGACCAATCACACAGACAGATTGAACTAGCTTCAAGTAAAATTTTAACTTTTATAATGGGATTCAATAATTAAAACCTTAGGTGATTATTACCCAGAAAGGGGTTTTGAATAACTCTAACACGAGGGTGTATATGGTCGATTGACCGTGACACCTACACGAAATGAAAATTATGACCTTGTCACATTGTTTTATTATTAAATGATACATATTTAAGAAGTTAAACTTCTTCTTTAATTAAAGGATTGCAATTGCAAGTATAAGCAGAGCAGATTACATATAAAATTAACACAACATAAAAAGTGAACGCGACTCTTATAAATGTAATTAATACTTTCAACGTATTCGCGGTACCGATTCGTATCACGTTTCATTGTTACAAGGCTCAATATCCTATGGAGGATAATGCGTGGTTCGTGAGATAAGTCCGCCGACTGCAGCAAAGTGAAAGTATGAGGTATTATAGTGTGTGTAGACTCCAATTGAGAACTATTTATGGTGTCACGTACAAAAGCAATTTGGAGTGAGCCCGTAATGTGGGCCTATCTAACCGTACCATTAGGTAGTGTGTACTCCTCGAAAGCATTATCTTGCATTTTGCTACTTAATTAGTCCCTCGGCATAAGTAATTAACGTTTTAAATATTGAATAAACTTATGACTGACGATGTTTACGCCTCTATACTTGGGCATACACTTTTTTTACTTAAATAAATATTGTCAAATAAGTAAATTAATGTGATTATACCTACTACTTTACGCGAGTATAATTTTCATTTTGTTTAATAAATTTAACCAAAACCTAGATTTAAACGAGCTAATGAAAAGGAATCAACTAATCAAAAAACCAAAACATCGTGTCAACAAATTTAATTAGTACTTAGAACATCCGATTGATATATTTGTGGCTGCAGGAAAATTGGTTAGCTTTAACCGTTAATTTGTTAGTGATAAATAAAAAAAAGTTAAGATGGCTACTTAATAAACCAATATCAATTTTATCTCAGGTGCAATCTTTACATAATGCAAGCAATACAATAACAATTTTATTGAAACGAAACGATAATCATAAGTAGTCAATGTTTTATTGTAATGAAAACCGGATCTCGCTTTAAATGAATATTCTGTAGTTGGTTGTAGTGCAATTTTCAATTACTTGTAAAGCGTCTCACAATCTTTATGAGATAAATAACTACGTGGTTATTTATGTAAACAAGAGTCATTTCATAAAGATATTACTTTCTATTATTACCATACCACGAGTATTCGTTGATGGTGAGTAAAATAGGTGCGACTTGCAATGCACGCAATGAGATGTTCCGATCGCTTCCGGCAAGCCTGGCATCCTCTCAAGCGCAACTAGCATGATGACTACGAATATTATTTTACTGATTTTAGAGAAAGTGATATTGTAATTCTTATAAATTGGGTTATTCAATTCTAAAGTAGCAATAATATAAAAAAATAAAATACCGTAAGAAATTTCCGTTTAAAACAGTTTTTGGCCGAAGTCCTTCCTGCAACTCGTTCTATTATGCTGCTGGCTAAACCTAAAACACACCATTTCAAATCCACAAACCACTTTTAGCATTTAAAACTTGTATATCGTAGAAAAATTGTGAAAGAGTGACAGATTTCTAGCCAATAATAGACTATAGAAAACAATTTCAGGCACATTCTCTTCATCTAAATTTATAAGCTGTATGGGAAGAAAATATGACGCTTTCATAAACGAGCACGAGCATAATATATCTCTATAAGTACAATAGAATATAGGTAATAGTACAACATCAACATTTGTCGCTTTTTACAAACAACACACCTAGTAGAAGAGAGGCAAAATCTATTGACTCACAAACACACTTAATAATACGTTAATGTGTACCCAAAAAGTAACTGTTTGTACTTAAATATAACTTTCATGATTCAATTTACTGATATTCGTATACGGATGTATGACAGTATTCGGCAGGTCATAACTTCTGTTGGGTGGACAGTGTCCGCCGCTCTGAGTCAATATTTGTTCAAAAAAGTTGAACGTGTCGCGGACACCCACGTCCGTGACTCATATAAACGACTGTCTCGAACGGTATCAGTATAGCCCCCATATACAACGTTTATTTGTCTCTCACGACATGTTTCCCATACCGATATGACCACATTATCTCGGGAACAGGCCTATATACCTATTACTTTGCTACTATGAAATAGCACTCAACATAATTATATTAGATGTGCTATTTTCGTTCGGTATTTAGCTAAAAGCCACTTTGTGGCACTTTAATTTAAACTGACTTTTCATATTTGGTTTTGTTATTAATTTAATTGAAATACGTACAAGGTAGATTTTTTAGAAATAAAGAATATTCAACATTTCACAAGAAATCTCCAAACAAAGTGAGGATTCCTGTTTTGCCTATTGAGGTACGGACCTCAAAAATACATTTTTTTCGATTAGTATTACATAGTTTAAATAAATTAATTATAGCTTATGTTTTTTAAATATTTTTAGCCTAATTATATAAAATTAACTAACCTACTTAAGACAAGTTAGCTAATTAGGTAAATTTGACCCACAAACAACAAACCCGGACCACACGCACCGCAAGCTGACCGCTGCACCGTCGCGGAGGTCGCCGGTTGACAAATCATCTAACTATGAAATAAGAAAACGATGTTTGAAAGCGTTCAACGGTTTAATGCCACTGCGCTTAGTCACTTTCACTGGAGAAAGTCATTCGAGCATTAAAAATCTTTGTCTTTAGTCTATTGATATTTTCTTTTATGTGACCATTGTAAATTTTCCATTATTCTAAAACATTCTCTATTTCTATCTTTACTTATACTACTATAGGAAATTATATAAGAATAGCTTTTACCCGCGCCTTTGCTTTCGTAAATCCCATGGGAACAGTCGTGATGAAGGTAGTTAAGCATATCCTTCCAAATACTGGGTATCTATGGATATCTATTAACTTTTTAATTCAAACAGCGTGCAAGGATCCAAACAATGCAATTTTATAATATAAATGAGTAGGTACTGCAATGCTGTATAAGTTAATAATAGCCATGAATGTTAAAGCTTAATTAAAATTATCGCATGTAACGTGCTTGTTCAAACGCACGCTATACCTGGATATTATTTACTAGGTTTTGAAAATATTAGACTTATATTTAATATCTATTGAATATCTGTTAAAATAAATAAATAAAAAAACCATATTGGTGTTTCCACATATAAATCGAATCAAGAATAATAATCATAAACTAAATTCTCGCAAGTATTTGCTTAATTTACAATGTCAAAATCTAAATGAACCGAAACCTACCCTATAGCAACCTATCTATAGTGATAGAATCAGTTTTGTCTTTGTACTCTTTTACATACTAGTCGAGCTTTTGTTTTTATGTTCACCGATGCTATAAAATTAAACGACCATTCGATGTGTCAATGTTGCGGTTACATAAACGATCGTCGGTCGGGACATTTGCCTATAAAAGTACTTGGACAGGCTGACATTGGCGCCCACGAGATCCGGCGCCAAACGAAGAGACAAACCGCATTTACTTACAAAGTTGCATTAACGAGGTTTCACCATTCCGCTGGCCGGTGACCATCGCTATGGTTTGCACAACTATTAGCCAATGCTAAAATAAAACAGTGCGTGTTGCCTTTTCACCTTGTACAATAAGAAACGGTACAATCGTTACAGCTGGATATCAGCTGATTACTTCCGCGAAGATGCAATCTGATATAGATCGTATTAAGTAAGCACTGTATTTACAAATATTGATTACGTAACCGTTCTTTATTTTCAGGTGTTCATTTAAAGAAAGCAATTCTGCATAGGAACGTCGAAGAAGCTGAACGCAAAAATGGAGAGCTGGCTCGGAGACGTTAAACGCGTGAGAATTCCACGGCCAAAATTCGGTGGCAAATATCCTGCTGAACCTCCCAAAGATTACCTGGAGGATTGCGGAGCTGACTTAGGAGGGAAACAGCGTCACCACAACAACAAAGACCTATCGAAGGCCACAGAGGAACTCCGCAGGACGCTACAAGAGAAACTATGACGTAACGTACAGGGACTTAGGTTAAATATAGCTTTACCATAGTCGATAGATTAATGACCCCGTGCTCGCCCGATCAAGCGATTACGTAAGCAATTTAATGAACATTGTCTGCCACAAATGAGCGTGATTCGCCAAATGTATTATGGTGTTGCTGTGAGGCAGGAAATTCAAAATGTTCACGGTTTTTCTCATCATTATGTTTATGTCTTACTTGGTTTGTTTTGGTTAAATTTAAAGTTGATGATCCAAAACTTGGATAAGATGATAATATTAAGTACCTTACATTATTATCAATACATATTTATAATAATAAAGGACTAGCAATTTAAACACAATACCTGTTACATATATAGTTTGTTTAGTTGTACCTATGTAAAACCTTGATATGTTTATATTTGCATACATCGCTACAGACCGCTACTATGCAATTAATACAAGTATGAGCTCACGCTTGCATATTGTTGTTGACAACATGACGCTAATCATTCGTGTTATTGTTTCCTCTCTGTGTGGATCTGCTAATGGATGTCTATTCAAAACAATTAACTATAATGTCTTGTCATTAGCTCATGTCTAACAAGCATGTTAGCCAAATGATTGAAGTGTAATCAAATAAAAATTAAATAAAATTATCAAGAAAATTGCCCTTACCCATTTCATACAATTTATCAATTTATGCAACGATGTCAAAACAAAACTAGGAACTGAGTAAGTAAGTGTTTCACAAAGCCTGCAAGACATAAATTTCGCGTTATAATATTTCACGTTTCACACTAATGATCTAATTAATTTCATCATAATGCTCTTATTTATCTTATAAAAAGCAATTCCAACCAACTTAATAGTATGAATCAATTAATTTAACAGTTTCTGTGGTAATGTGTGAAGTAATACAGCTATTATATTTAATTACTTTTAGTTTACAGTTAAGTTGTTTAAGTCCAGTATAAATGACAATAGTTTAGGTAAAGTTTGTATATTAGACTGATGTTTAGATGTAAGTTGGAATCTCACCCAATATGAATAGTTTCGTATTAAATTTTTGTTATTTAGTTTTTGTTTATTATTTTCATTCTCATTCTTTTTATTTTTCGGAACGTCGTTATAGTAATGTTTTACTAATTTTAGTACCTAACTTTATAATTTTATTGATAGTATCAACTTCTACCGCAAGCTTATCTAGTGCTTTAATTGATTTATAAGTTATTTAGTTCTCAAAAAAAAATTAATGTGTCACACATGAAAAGTACATCATTAGTTTTGTTAGTGCTTATGTAAAGTACCCAATTAAGTTTCGTTGATTCGATTGCGGGTTTTGGGAAAGCTAACCCGCTGTTGCAATTATATTCGTATTCTACTCTACTCATGTTGCCTGCAATTACTTCACTTCTGTGAAAGTTTCGGGATAATAAATGTTGCTGTGGATTTTTTTGGATAATAAGTAGTTTCATGTATTAATCCAGAACATGCGTGTACAAAATTTCAGCCAATTCAAACAGCTGTTTGAGCTAGAATGAGAACTAAACATCCATCCTTAAAAAAAATTCGTATTTTTTTTCTATTGTGTCCACGTTTTTATCTATGCCTAAAATAATTTATAAAAAATCGATGTAACAAAAGCGCAAGTGACGGAGTGTATTAGATATGGCGCTCTGACAGAGCAGTAAGATGAAAATGGATGTATCAGAGGCTGGCGTGGCGCCAACTCTACTTACAATCGAGTTTTCGCCGAAAACTACTGCGTAAGAAAGACGTAGACATAGACAACCTACGATACCGAGTTTGAGCCTTTCTTAAGGTTACAGATATACTCGTATGTATATGCTTTTATTACTCGTATTGCATGTATAAATGCATTTGCTTTTATAAATGATTGTATATTATTATAATCCTTTTACTTAATCTTACTGGTATGGTGATCACATTTGATATTTAAATAAGTAAGTAAATAATTCACAATAAAACTATACCACAGAATAGATAATATAACCATACCAGTCAAGATTTCGTGTTAGATTCGGAATAATCTAAGAGAAAGATACAGACTAATGAAAGAACGGTTATAAAACTTACGGGGTCGTCGTAATGCTGCGTGTGGAGAGCTGTGGTGCTGCCCTCCCGGGAGTTGCAGGGCGAGGAGTGTCTCCGCGAGCGCCGGCCTTCCTCCTCGTATTCCTGTATATATAAGCTTATAATTACTTGGAGATACATAATACGTAGTTTGTTGCTGAGAGTATGTTCAATATGTTCATTCGTAAAGGATGACTGAAATAAGTAAAAGTTCACGAATGTTTATTGGTGACAAGGTATCAGTGTTTCTTAAGTGTCTCCCGGCTCCCGGCCAATAGTCAGTTGGATCATCCACAGAAAATTCAAAGCTGTATCTGTGGCCCACCAAATAATTTGAATATTTGTAAAAATAGGCTTTATTATTTTTTAAATAGCTCACTTTAAGACACCAAATATCTAATGCAAATGTAGATTTTTTACGTGTCTACTAATATCGTTGGTATGTCCAGTCAAGTGTGTTTGTGCTTCTCGTCTAACTACTAACAGTACGACTACATGCTTAACACCACAAAGTAGAAAATAAGCAAATACATTAAGTTGCGACTTGCGACGAACGTTTGCTCTTTGAATTCTACAGGGTAGTGCAGTGCGTAAGTAAGCAGGGTCAGTACATTTACCTATTTCAAAGAATATAAGAGGCATAGATTTATTATTTACTAATCATACTCATATACATTTAATTAATAAGTCACTGTCATCACATGGTAAAGTACCAAAAAGTGGCGGCATTTTGTATTGCTACACTTATTTTTGGCCAAAATAAGAACCAGCCCTCGAGTCTCCGGATATAATAAATAATATACTTAACCTATGTACCTATAGTTGTAATTACGGAACCTAAGTAGGTATATGTAAAATATGAAAAAAAAAAACTTTTCAATCTGAAAGGGCCATATCAGATATGCCTCATATCTGATTGACAAATCAAACAAAATGTATGTACAAAACACTAACCATATAACTAGGTAAACAAATAATGTACCGACACCAGAATAAACTAGTACCTATTATGACGAATTTCCCGAAATTTCCAAGACATACAGAATAAATTATTTATTTTACATTTATCTGATTATCACTACATACTGTCCCTATGTCCGTTTGTATATTAAATCTTTAAAACTACGCAACGGATTATGATGCGTTTTTTTTAATAGATAGTGATTCAAGAGAAAGATTTTTATGCCCATGCGAAGCCGGGGCGAGTCGCTAGTTAAGCATAATTCTGAAAAAGCACAGGACACTGCATACAAAAATCCAAAGCAATAAACACGTGTCTAACCAGCTGACCGGATGTAAAAACCGTTTAAAACCTTATTTTGATAACTTAATCGTTATTTATCATGGAAATAACCCCAGCCAGACGTCTCATGCTATTCATATTTCAGTCTAGTATTTCAATATTTATTTCTCACAACTTGAAGGCTAATTACAATTTTATTCTTGCTAATGTTCTTAGTAGTTTATCGGCAATATATATCTACTAAGTTGTATGTTATATCACAATTGAGTCACCGGTAAAAACTTACCTTTTTATTTAGATGCAAGTAATATTAAAAAGCGTCAACTACAAATATTTTCACATAGCTAATTAACTCAAGATGGAAGAGATTAGTATAGTGTGCAGTGGTGTGAAGTGCCGAAGTCGCGGATTGAAACTGCAGGGCAAAATGACCAGCAGTGTCGACTAGCAATTGATTTTTCGTGTTATTTTTGCATGTTGGCACAGTTTCCAAGCCGATTCAGAACTACCCTTGAAGACAATACGACGTTCGACTTGCATTTTAAGTAAAACTGAACTGCCCAGAAAAACAAAATCTGTTACGTGTTTGACTAATTACGATTCTAATGTTCGGAAAAAAGCAATCTTGGATTTTGTATTTATTTCAATAAGTTGTTATTTCTATAAATAAATATCTTCTGCATAGGACCTGACCTGTTGATTGCTAAGTTTTTAGAGCTACTAAACTGTTTAGTCTTTCTACAAAAATAATACAAAGCGCTCTTTTTTTTATTAAATAGGCCTTAATAAAGAGGTAAATAAAATGACCTGGTTTAGTTACCTACTGATGATTATAGGTATCGGCGTCACCTAAAATACATTTATGGCGCAAATAAATAAAAAAGTACGTGTGAGATTATATAAAACAAAAAAAACATGCGATGTATCATACTTACTTTACAAATACCCAACTTTAATGTACGTATAAGTACTTATATTTTACGTGAAATATACTTTATATTTAACCATTTCTCAGGCTTATGTATAATATTTCATTCAAGCCTTTAGATAAACAGAAAGGCGGAAAAAGTGCGGGTGTTCTTGCTAACGAAATTAATTTATAAAAAGTTTAAGAGAGCAGGTGGCGCCTGAAGGCCACCTGCAGAATCCTATAGTTTGCGTGCTCAAACTTAAAAGTACTAAGACGCTAGGTAGCTCTTATCGCCATACCTAGATTATGATTGTATTTATTTTAGTTAAACTGAAGTGTACTATTTCCAATATTTTTGTCACGCGATCAGTATATTCTAGGTTTGCGACCTATATGGTTATTTTAAAGTATTCGTGTGACTTTGTATGATTAATCTTGGTCGAAAAATCAGGTCATGTTATTTGTCGAATTTTAATTTTGCAAATCGAAGTTTAAGTGGCAAAGGGGTTTAATTTGAAATAATCATGATTATAATGATCTCCGAACTAAGCTTATAACTAGGTAGGTATGGCAAAATAGATGCGATACCAACTAATACGTGTTATAATTTATTACGTAGCATACTTAGTTAGATTGTGACAATAACTGACTCTCGGAGGACTTTCTCGCTTATCGAAATTTACCTTAAAGGAAAGAGCCAAAACATATTTCAGTTAACACGTTGGTGGACACACCACTGCTATAGCAGTTATGACAATAAAACTTCTATTGTGTTTTCAAGAATATACACCAACGTACGAACGAATGGTGATCGGTCAACAAACGTTTGTAAATTTTTTATGATAAGGGGGTAAGAATTATATGAGCACTGCTGTCGTGGTATGGTGTAATATGAATATTGTGCACACAAAGTAATTCGCAATATTTGTTCAATTATTCTTAAGTTTTTTTATACTTAAACCCACTCCAAAAAAAAGAATCGTTTCTAATTAAGAGTTGAAAAATCAAATGGCATACATTTTATTGTATCATTAACATCTGTGAAAAAGAGCTTTCATGGCAACATGATAGGAACACGAAATTCTTTTTGAGAATCAATATTACAAAAACGAACTATGTCCAAAGTTTAATATTAGTACTTCATAAATTATAACTAATTGATCTTTGTTTGATACGAGGTTGTGTATGAAGTAAGTAACTACTTATTTTATTTCTATTAAACAACTTATGCTATATGTATTATGAAAATATATAATACATCCATATCCATACTTCCATACTAATATTATAAATGCGAAAGTCTGTCTGTCTGTCTGTCACCTCTTCCCGGTTAAACTGCTGGACCGATTGTGGTGAAATTTGGTTGTAGTATGAGGAAGATTGGGATGTAGTTAACGACCTGAGGTCAAACATTATAACCATATTTCAGAATATCGTTCTCAGCTTAAATGGCTACCCATCCGTCAACGCAGGAATTTGCATATATTATGCCAACTTTATAATATTCTCTATAATCCACTTGCTCCCGATTACCTCAAAATTGATTTCAAACTTTTAAGTTCGACTCATGAAAGAATCCTGCGTTCTTCCAATACTACGACCCTTGCT
The DNA here is from genome assembly GCA_947044815.1 of Apomyelois bistriatella. Taxonomy (NCBI): domain Eukaryota; kingdom Metazoa; phylum Arthropoda; class Insecta; order Lepidoptera; family Pyralidae; genus Apomyelois; species Apomyelois bistriatella. Next base: position 4,934,421 of record OX345688.1, read on the forward strand.
ACTCCTCACCGTACCGGTTTTCTCTCTAATTCTTTCGCTGTGACGGCTGTCAGACTTTGGAATAAGCTTCCAGAATCCATCAGAACAGCCTCCAGCCGCGCTAACTTCAAATGGCTTGTCTACAGGTTCTTACTATCACAGAACGCCACAGTTTAAGGAGCAAAATTAGGTAATAATTACGGGTACATTTTGAGTTTATCTCGTAATATTTTTCTGTCATATATATGTATATTGTTATTTATGTATTTATATATCTAGGTATATATGTAGGTATATGTATGTAAGTTTATGTAAATTTATATTACTATTATATTAAACCCACATTACGATCTCTGCTTGACCCAAAGGTTGACTGTTAGATAATGCTTTTAGCATTAAGTTCGCCTATTGTGCTATACAACTGTATTTTGTACAATAAAGTTTAAATAAAAAAAAATTAAACATAGGCTACTTTTGGGCGCGATATAACCGAGTCCCACGCGGGGCGGAGCCGCGGGGAACAGCTAGTAAATCATAAATATTAAAAACGTACCCAAACCAAACACTACTACTACTCTACTCGTAATTTAATTAGAGTTAATTACTTTTCCGATACGTATCTTTTGTTTAAACACTTATAGGTTTTCTATGATAACAAAATGAGTACAGAAACAACATGACTTAATAGTTCCTATTTTATTTTCTGTTACCATGCCACCTTCTTTTTACACTTTCTCTGTCTACTGAATATAGGATGTACTGAAAGAAATGGCAATAGCGATAAATCCGCCTTTGTCGGATGTGTTTATGAATCTTTTTGTTGATTCAATAATAAATCTATCTTAATTTTGCTTTATTATTATACACTACAGTACCTTAGTCATAGCTTTTATATTAACAGTAAAATAACTTAAATATATTGTTACCGTACCGCCTATTATTTTCACTTTCTCTCCCTACTATAAGATTCACCAAATGAAATGGCAACAGCGATGATAGCCTTTGTACACTAGATCTGTTTTTTTTGTTTGTTGTTTTTACATACAAAGAATATTATTTTATAAAATGCAATGTTTTATGTTGTTTAGTACCTTAGTCATAGCATGTACGTCCATAGGCACGTAGTCGCGGAAGGCGACGCGACGCCGCCGACGTAACGTCATTCCGCCCGGGCGCGGGGCGCGCACTGACGGGCCCGGGATAGCTTTTCCCCTACCCCATCGACCCCATGGCGAAAACTGAAGGGCGAATTTCACCATGGAGTTTGGAGTTTCGCTTTACCCTGTGGACTCGTGAAAGTTGCCAGCTACGCCCTATGTAAATTATTCTCTGAATTAATAATGCTGCGTGCGCTCATTAGCTCTTTCCGTCGAGCAATTGATCAAGTATCAAGCAATTGATATTTCTAACTCAATTTCAATGCGTTTGTACTTTGTTAGATTTGCAAAAGTATAAATAATTTATTCAGAAAGATAGCAATATAATTTGTTCTTCGCTTTTTGTAGGTTTAGAATATGGAAATTTCTAAATTCACAGGTACCATTTCGATAGAAAGATTAATGAGAACTGTATCGATTTTGGATTAAATTTTTACATATTAAAAATTGATTAAGGACATTCTAAAAAAAATAAACAAAAACCATTTAATACACGTAAGTTTGTGTAACTATGCCACATTCGATTTATTCCCATTACAGATTACATTGTGGGCAAGATACTACCGAGAAAGCTCAAAGATGCGATGGGGGAGATTCGATTTATTTTCGCTAACGATCCACTACGAGTGGCTCTACGCACCGCCTTGCGTAGCCGCGCTACGACGCTGGCTACGACGTAGACAATATTTATGACACCCTAACGTGCCGCCGTTTTTGTTTTAGGATTTACTTGTGAAACAATAAAGTTTTTCATAAACATTAAATAATGAATGAAAAAGTTATATGTAGTAGTTGGTTGGTGTTGGGTTTCACAAAATTACTTAGTTTTTTTTTGTAGAGTAGCCCTACTCTTGACCTCTTTTTTATTTAATGGCCCACTGCTTAAAATTTGTAATAGCAATAGTTTGGCGATTGGCTTAAAGAATTTTATGGTCTGATAAGTTTTCAAGAGCATGTTCCTTTATCTATTACATTTTATTTTTAATTTGTCTACTTGTCTATGCAATAAAATTAATACCAGTTGTTATATTTTAATTGTGTATTTCACTATACAGCGTATTCATATATCGTATATAGTACTATTAAACGAGCAATATTTGTATATATATTTACAATTGTATCACTACATAGTATAAAACAAAGTCGCTTTCTCTGTCCCTATATCCCGTATGCTTAAATCTTTAAAACTACGCAACGGATTTTGATGTAGTTTTTTTTAATAGATAAAGTGATTAAAGAGGAAGTTTTTATGCCCATGCGAAGCCGGGGCGGGTCGCTAGTATTTGTATATATATATAACTTTATTTGTACTCGCGTTTCCGAAAACAGCTCTAACGATTTCTTTGAAATTTTAAACATTAGTTCTTACATAGTCAAAAAGATAAGGTTCCATGTCTGAGAAAAAGTCATTTTACCCATATTTTCACGCAAAAAGATTTTCTGCAAAGAACGAACGAAGCTCGGTCGCCATATGAATAAACTGTGTAGTATATATATGACTACAGATTCGTTCTTAGTTCACAACCTATTCAGCAAAAAGCAAATATAAAATATTTTAATGTTTAAAAAAAATCATGATTGGTTTTCTTCGTTTGTGATAATAATAAGTTGAAATCCCAACTAGCTCCTATAAATACCGTCCAATTTTGATTGTTAAGCCTGACAGTAGATAAAAAAGGAAGGCTATTTATTTAATTTCTTCTATCTGAATTAAATAAGTAAAAAATACAATTTAGTACGTCTTCTGTTGTTGAGGTTTCAAAAGGAAGTGGGTATCACTGTGATGTTCCATTTATGAACAGTTCTGTATTTTAAATATTACTCAAAATGACGTTATCATAAACAAAAATATTTCACGGCATTTGCACAAAAAATGCACTTCAGGGGCTCGTCCGGGATTTGAACCCGGGACCTCTCGCACCCGAAGCGAGAATCATACCCCTAGACCAACGAGCCGGTGCGTAGGGTTGCTAAATTTACAATTGACATACCAATGCATAGCGCGTTATCAGTGACGTCAAAAAAGTGTCCACAATTTTCATTCACGCTTATTATGTAAACTAAGCAATAAACTGGAGTAGGTATAAGTAATAAAATGAGTAATCTTTTTTAGTCTTAATAGAAAAATAGCTTAAATGAAATGGAGATTTGTTTGTTTTAAACACACCAAACCTCAGAGAAGGTACAGAAAGAAAGACGTTTTAATATCTAGCTAATAATAAATAAATAAATAAATAAATAAATAAATAAAAGCAATTGGCGAATGAAATATGTTCAAAAGTTAGTAGCATCGAATACTATTGGAACTACAAAATTCTAATCTAATAGTTTGAAGAGAAAACTGTAGACTGGCCGCTATTACCGATATAAGTAGTTATTACATGAATTACATCTAAACTGCCAATAATACCCGCCGACCACTTTGCGAGATACGAAACGTAGAATTTTGCCAGATTTACCCCTCGAGTGTTATTATAGGAAATAACGGCCATAGACGTGAGTGGTGTGAGGTCTACTCTCTAGCCGTTGGACTCATGCAAGAATAGTGTGGTACATACTCAGTGTTAGTGCCGAGGTGCCACTCCAATTTTATACATTCATCAAATTAATCAATTAGCAGTGAGGAAGAAAAGCAGGTGCGTAGACCGCAATCGTGAACAGTGAAATGTAAAGAATATCACTGAAGCAAAACAAGTTTTCATTAATTCCTGCAGTCAGTAATCAAACTGCTCTTGACTATTTTAATTTACATACGGCTTGGATAGCCTTTCTAGTCTTATACTATTTAAGATAGGTCCAATAGATCGCTAAGAAGAAAGTGAATGACATCAGAGATGTTACACGAGTGACACCCAGGACACCGCTATAGACAAGGCGTATAGAAGTGAATGTGATCGACAAGAGTACTGATAAGTGTAGAAGGTAACTCTGGCAAAATCACCTCGTGCGGTGGCTCCAGGTCGTCATCGTGCGCAGGCGCGTCCGCGGCCGTGCGCCATCCCCGCCCGCTCCTGCCCCACACAACAAATTGTCACTAAACAGCCTTAATACGAATTTCAGCTTAGAAAAATACATTTAAAAAATAACAGAGTATCTACTACCTGTCATGTTATAGCTTTGCGAGCCCTATAAATAATTTTTATTTTAGAGTATGTGCTTTAATTATATGTATACCAAAATACGAATTTTATCTAGATTATTATTTTTAATGAAGGCAATTGGCTTGGAAAGGCAAAACTGGAAAGTTAATGATATTTGTGTCCCAATATTTAGAGTAAATTAAAATTTAAAATCATGATTGGATTATATCATGACATTTAAAAAAATTTGGATAATTTTCATAAAAAGTTATTTATTGGCAATTTACTGATTTAAAACGGCCCATACTATTAAAGCCAGCGATGACAGTAAACGTGAATGTTTATATCGCCGTAAAGCAATCGATTCTGATATCAAATAAAAGTGGAAGTGTTGGCTCCCGGCCAATGAGAGGGTCGGCTCACGAGAACGCCGAGATGAGGGTGCCTAGAAAACGGCGGGTTATTTTCGCTGTGAGATGTAAAAGAGCGGACGAAAGCGAATGCTCAACGAGGACTCTGCCTTTGCTTTCGCATTTCAAGAGTGCTTTAGCGTTTAAGCGCCTTTATAAGGGTTACCAGGGGATTTACGTCTCGCTCATTAGTGTCGGATTTCCACGCTCAAAAATTTAATAACGGGGTTTTTTCTAGTGAATTATATATTTTATCTTCTTTCAATTGATAAAATCATCCTATAGTAGTTGAAGTATACATTAATTTAGGGAGAAAATTATGGTGATATATGTCACCTGTAGGCGTGGTCGTGCGGCGGCAGGCCCAAGCCGGAGTCTTCGGAGGGCGAGCGGTGGTCTGCCGCTAGAGGAACCTCCGCCGGCCCCTCCTACAACAATAACTGGCAACCTCACCCATCTACCCCTTTGTATTTATCTGTTTATCATAACTAATTGACTTAAATATACAAGTATATTTTATGGAGTGTTTTTAACCCACGATCATAAACAGGTCACATCCTGTTGTTAATAATGGTTATAGAGGTAATTCTGCTTAAAATTTCATTCAAGTTTCTCTAAATAAATCAATAAGAGCGTTGGAAGGAAGTTACAACGGTGGCTTTGAGAACATTTGTAAAGAACATACTTATTTATCACGATTAGATATAAGTAGGTATCTAAAACACCTTAATTTATCACAACAATTAAGTACCTATTTATTTCATTGTCAATAATTTAAACCACAAAACACTACCAAGTAAAGCACTGTCTATGTGTCTAACGTCAAGAAGACATGCAACAGCGTACACCAAAAGTAAAAATGTGCACTTACCGAGTCGTGCAGTTCGTGCATTGTCGAAGAAGGCAGCATGTTGCGGTCGCCTCCCCGCTACGAAAAAAATTTAAGCTTCAACTATAATGTATTTACAAATATACTTTTTATCGTGCTTACGGTTCAGCTTGTGGTGAACCTGATAAAAACATTCAGTCATTTGCATTTTGCATGCGAGTGACGCTGTGTTATTTAGTGATAAAAGCGTCTCTAAAGGTTGCTAAGTTGCCTAAAACTGAAAGTACATTTTGCATTTTATAAGTTCTATTTCACTGCATCATAAATAATGTATAATTCTGAAGAAAATATATATAGTATTATCTTGAAGACAATAATTTACTTAAAGTGTATTACAAAAGCAAGCTGAAGAAAAACTGGATTAAAATTAGCCAGCGCCTCGACCGGCGCAAACTAAGCGTGAAATTCTAATTAGTTTACCCAGGTGGGCAGACTGATTTTAAGATTACTCTGCGAATCTCATAATAAATACAAGTGATGGTACTTACTAAATTTCACTAAATACCTTCCTGTTAATAAGGTGCAACCTTTATTTTTTACTTTAAATATAACTCACTTTAATACTAATTTTAATTGGTACTTGTTAGTATTTATAAATTATAACACATAACAAGTAGATAATTAATGTAGTTATTCGCTTTAAAATTATGTTTCACGTAGTAATTTTCTGTCACTTATGGTGCAACGTTTGTTTACTTATGATTGATAAGTATGATAATCACAAATAGAGTGGAGTAAGTAGATTATAAATTTATCACTTGAAAACTATTTACTTAAGTATCGCGCGCTTTCAAACAATCAATGTAAGTAGCTTATTCACATTAGAATTATATTGCTGGAGATAATTTTGGTTATTTACCTTAAGGTGGTGATCCACTGGATCCTCGCCGCGTCTATAAACGAGTTCGTCGAACCGTGGTCTATCTTCAGGCAACAAGAACTCTCGGATTTCCGTCAGGAGAGTGTACTGTAACAAACATTATGTCACTGTTGCAAATATTTTTATTATATGGATTATTCCCCCCTGGAATACGCAGCATAAACTCTGACTGCGACACTCTGACCCAAAGAACTCCTTTCATTGATTCATATTTGTTTATAGCATACTTCTTTTATATATAAATATACTAACCAGCAAATAAAATTTGTTAAATTTTATGGATTTGAATTATCTGAATATAAATAAATAATAATTCATCAATAAAAAATAGACTTGAACTTGAAGGAGCATTTGTACTTAAAAAATAATGGAATTGACGTTAATTATTTTACGAGTACCATCGTTTGGTATAACTTTTTAATTTATAAATAAAAGTACCCGCTGGTTTTATTAGCTTAATTGTGGGTGAGTTAAAATTGGGAATTTATTATTATATACGCAACTTAAATTATTTATAAGACTTATACGATAATAAAATAAATAATAAATAAAAGTAAATAATAATTTTGTCATCGTATAAAAAATAATATTATTTTTATATATTTATTACTACTTAGGACAGTTTTTCTAAAATATAATAGAAGCTTAGTCATAGAAGTTAGCTTGTCACTTCAATATACGTTTACATTCCCCGTAAGAGCCGATTTCGAAAACTCTTGACACCAGGGTATGCAATATCACTTGATTTTGTAACCCACACGATTTAAAGAACTTCAATTCTACAGATATACATTTATAGACATGTCCATCCAGCACATATATACTAGACAAAGCAGTCTATCTAAGGCACTGGGAATTCACACTCTTCACTTATGCGATAATATAGGTAAATATTGATAGACATACCATTAAACAAGTAGATAAGTACTAACAGATTTAGAATAACGTAACTTTTAAACTAAATAATTAATTTTATATAAATTTCAACATAAATGTCTTTAACCTACCCTCAATACACTTACAAAATTACTGGCGTAAAACAAAAAACAGGTCGTGCTCACACGCAGCTCTTTTTAGACTGAAACAAGGAACGTGCAAGGTACACATGCTTCGAACAGACATTTAAATGGATCGAATGAACCATCTATTGAATGAATATTTATTGAATGAAATTCGATAGGAAGATAGGCAACTATAGAAAGATTATGTTACTTTAAAACTAGAACTTGAAAGGGGCATATCGAAATTCGGTTATATATAAATAATTTAAGTTTGGTCCACCGCCGTTTATAGGCCTTATGGTTTTGATGCTTTAATCAACTCAAATATATAGTGGGAATTATATTGAATCTCAAAACATTAAAAACAATTTTTTAATGAAGTCTTTTTAAATGATTGTTTTTTATTTGATGAATTCACTTACATCCTCCAAAGGATAACGCTTTTTTAATCATGATCCTAGATTTGGCGGTACTGGTTATTACAATAGAGCGACTGGCGTTTGACCTCCGTAATTCCCGTTTCTATTCACCATGTTAAGGTGATACCTCGGTGAACACTAGCGCCACCGTCATTTAAAAATCATTACTCACTGAAAACACAAGTTATCAAACATCCCTCTGCTGTAATTAAGGTTCTGGATCTGAAGTTAATTTTAAACATATTAAATTATAATTCCCTATAGTTACATTGCATTATTGCTTAAAACGGCCACTTTTAGCAGTTTTGCAATTTGTAACTATAATTTAATAATTGAATATGATTAAAATTAACTTCAGATCCAGAATCATAATTAAAGCAGAGGGATTTTTGATAACTTGTGTTTTCAGTGAGTAATGATTTTTAAATGACGGTGGCGCTAGTGTTCACCGAGGTACACCTTAAATAATTGTTAATTGCTTTAAAATTTAAAGTGGTAATAGAAACCGCATCGAATGCCTCGATTGAATTTTAATGCTTACTTTTACACATTATGAGCGTCAAATTACGGTAAGTACAAACAAAGCTACAGCTAGGGAGCAGTGGCTCACTCGTGCCATTTTCTGCATAAATGGATTTCGCATTGATCTCTCGTCAAGCGCAAACTTTGTGTGATTGATAAGCTAGTTTGCTTAATATGTACATAAATCCCTTTTACTCCATATTTGTTGCCTTGCTCTTAATTTTCCTTTAAAAATACATTTTTTCAGGGTTTCATACATATTTGTGTACTGTATATTGTCAAAGCTATATACAGTTGATTTGCCTACCACTTGTACGACCACAATACTACAAAATCCATACTAATATTATAAATGCGAAAGTCTGTCTGTCTGTTCTGTCACCTCTTCACGGCTAAACTGCTGGCCCGATTGTGATGAAGTTTGGTACTTTTGGGCGCGATATAACCGTGTACCACGCGGGGCGAAGCCGCGAGGAACAGCTAGTATATAATATTACTAATCAATATCTTTTGGTATTCAACCAAAAGATACGAGATCCTTATATTTAGTGCCTATCTATTAACCTTAGTAATTTAATGAATTTTCATATAGATGGGTATTATGAAATAGCTTATTTGGTTTAATATTAAACCTCAAACCTATTTATTCAGAAAAATGTATCGACTAAAGTATTAAAGTATCAATTTCAGTTTTAAGTTGGTTTAAAATTAATATAATAAAACAATGCCTTCTATGCTGGTCTGGGAGAAAAAGAAAAACATAGAATGTACCAGCTGCTTCTCTTCCCGTAGCCGTAAAAGTCGACTGAGGGAGTTGGCGAATAGGGAAATCATGACATAGGCGATGCGGCTATCAACCCATCACTATTGATTTCCTGTTTCAACTATCATCATGCTAAACGTGGTCTAAGGTCTTATGGCCCTAGGCTCTGTCTACCCCGAATGGGATAGAGACGTGATTATATGTATGTATAATAAAACAAATAATTCTAAATTTGTGTCTGTTATTTTGTATTACGTGTCATTTTTCGTATATGTATATTTTGAACAAATTTTCATAGAAAAATAAAACCAATACAACACGAACCTGTGCATCCACTTTGTTCCCTACTTGACACAGCCTTTTATTCTTTCTCACACAAATATATACTGTCTTTCTTTTGGGAAAAAGTATTCCAAGAGTGTCACGACATGTATAATGAGTACTTACCTTTTGCGGGGTATCTAATAGATCCCGAAGTACGGTGAGGAATGAGTCTGGCGTGAGTCTCCTGGCGACGTACTCCTCCATGTAGTACGCGAGCGCCGGTAAGTCGCTCTGTGGGAGCAACGACCGTGCCTTCTGCTCGACCGCCACAGATGCTGCTCCTCTTCTCTTGCCCCAGCCACTTATTCTGTATCATTGATGTTTGAGTTGTAAAAATCTAGAAATACATTCTTCTTTTTGGTTTTCTTTATTTTTGTTTTGTAACATGGTATTGAGTTGACCATCAGTAGACTACCTGAACGAAAGTGGCACGTCAAGCTTCATTGTAAACATTCAATTTATTAGTGTAATTTAATTCTGCAAGTTTGTTCGTGGTAGAGACTACCAAACTAACAACATGAGCGTTTTGTACCTTCCCTTTGCCAGTTGCGTGCTTTTATAGATTATCATAACAGACTTTCTTATTTCTTTCTTTCTTCTTTTATGAGACGAGCTATAAGCGTATATTCCGCAAGTCGTATAATTCACTGCCAACGAAATTTTATAAAAAAATCCTATTTGGCTATTTAGTGATATCTATTTATCAAATACTATATACCTCGGAGCAGGGTCCCGTTCGCCCGCGCCGCCATAAGCGGTGCAAGCGTGTGGTACTTTCCCGACGTCTCGTACTAACAACGACATTCGCTTGTGGTACTTCAGCTGGGCCACGGCTTCGTCATGCGTCACGTCCACAAAAGACTGTCCATTTACCTCCAGGATCTGATCTCCGACCTGAGAAAATGTTAGAAAAGCGTAGAAAAGTTATTCTCCAAATAGGCCAGACAGATTTTCAAGCTACCTGAGCTATCGGGTCCAAAAAATTACGTGTTTTTTGAAGCGCTGATCATAATAATATATGCCAATATTTGCTGTGCTGATTTTGCGCGGAACGCGCGTGCCACTTATGGGACGAACAATCCAATCAACATTAAAAAGACTCCACCACTGGACATATAGTAAGGTATGAGGTACCTACTATTATATATCGTTATGAGTGTGTTAACACACATAAACGAGGTTATTTAAAAAAGTTAGTTTAATGTACAATTATTAATGTAAGAACTCCTTTTTAAAGATGGATTTGAGAAAAAATTATGTTTCATGAAAAAACTCTTCTTAAGTTCGCGGTGAAAGTTTAAAAGTAAGTTATGGGTTTCGGATGTGGCGTGCAGAGGGCGGGCCGGTCTCTAACAAACACTATAAATTCTCCGCCACACCTCGGCCGCTGCTCGCTGAAATATTTCCTATTTTATTCGATTGCTGAAAAGTTCCTCTAATCGGAATTCATTTCCTTACAAATTTTAGTGAAAACCGAATTAATGTTACCTACCTGAATAATACTATTGTACTTAATCGTGCCACCAATCTAACTTTCTGTGTGATCTTATACTTAGATGTCTGGCAGTGAACGTCATATGAAATTACGGAAAGAAGTAGTGTACTTTGCCAAGATTTAGTATGTATATTAAATATGTACCAAATTTCGTTAAAATTGATTCAGTATAGTTAACTTATACATTTAAATTAGAAGATATATTGATATGCAATTATATTTTAAGGTAACTACGACGATCAATGAAAAGAAAAAGTACACTTTCATAGCTCAGTAGAAGTTTAATGGAAGACAAACAAGCAATTTAGCGCGTTATGAGCGCCTTCCCACCGCGTACTCGCAAACTTCCAGATATTTCGAGGTGACTGATGGCGAGCGGCGGCGGCACTTGGTACTTTGTAGTGCTCGCAAGTTGCATTTCGCATTACTTTGCAAGAAATTGCACTTTGTAGTGAAGTTATTGCTGTACTCGTAGCTTTATTTCACTAATGTGATAAGAATAGTACCAATTTATCCTTAACAACTTCGTTTTAAATTCAAAAATACTCTGTTCGTTTGTCTACCTTTTCATGCAAAGACTGTTAAAACAATTTGAATAAAATTTAGTTGATTAGATTAGGTCGTTAATGGAAGGATATACCTGTTACTTTATTGTACGATATAATATACGTAAATTAAACACAGCCGGAGCAAAGGACAATAGCTAGATTAACATTTTTCATAAATCGTGTACCCGGTGTGTAGAGGAAGACGATCTTTTAATTGACTTAAAATTGTATATACCTATGTTACTTTATTGTACGATATAATATACGTAAATTAAACACAGCCGGAGCAAAGGACAACAGCTAGATTAACATTTTTCATAAATCGTGTACCCGGTGTGTAGAGGAAGACGCTTTTAATTGATTTAAAATTGTCTTACTTTATTCAAGAAAATTTTAAGTGAAAATGCTGGATTTTGAGTTGACATTTCGAAACAAAGTGAAGGTGGCAGTCACGTCAGCTTTGCACTACGTGATGCATCGTGACAACGTCTGGCGACTGTCCAAACTACCCTTATCTAGGGGAGATTAATGATGCCCACGAGCGAAACAAATATACTACAGACAATATTAATTTTACGTTTTTGGTGCAAAGTTGTTGGGAAATGAAAGTTTTCATTAATTTTTTTTTTTTTATCATTTATGTTTTCGCTAATATATATCTATCACTATAGGTATAATACTTAATACAATTTTAAATGAAAATTAAATCTCACTGTGCGGGTAATAACAAACAAATTCATAGTAACTTATCTATGATTATGCTTTAAATTTCACAACCTAACCTGAAAATAGTGGTCCTTATTTATTGCCTCTTAACTTATATAAAATCTATAAGTACTTTAAACATACAAAAAATAACCTTAACCGACCTAATTCTACAAAAATGAGGACAAAAAATAAGCAATAAGACTTTAGGCAGCTCAGGAACATTCGTTCCCAAGGAATTGAACATCTTAAATAGTTTATCTTTAGACTTTTATTTCAAAAATATTTTTATTGGATTTGCTGTCAATACATATAGTGTCGTATTGTGTAATCTGTGTTAGCACCACCAACTATCAATCTTTTTTATAAGACGTAGTGTACATATTTCCTTAAAATTAATTAGCTATTATTTAAAAATATTTCTATTTTTATTGATAAATAAATAACTACATGAGTCACTGTTTTATGTTTATACTAATGTTGCGTCTAATCAAGCTAATGTCAGATTACACATCATTCTACTAACAACTACTTTGTGCCTCGATTCGATAACTTATCTCATTTTCTATTGATCTATAAATATGAAGGAAAAAATTGGTTTATAGTTACCATAAGACCAGCTCTATCTGCGACTGAGTCTTTGTCCACTCCTGTGATGTAGATGCCGAGGTTGTACTCCAGTCCGCCTCTGATCATCAGCCCTAATGACTGGCCAGGTTCAATGCACAGGTCCACCTGCGTAAAATATGAAATCAATAAAAATAGTACTAAGTGCTCCTGAGACTTACAGACTGCCTAGAGAGAAGATCAGTAAAAGACGTAAAACCCGTGCCAGTGTACACACATTTCCAATTACTAAATGGCATACTTACTTACTTAGCTTTTAAAAAATTGTGTCACACAGCACAAACCTATTTTTATTCGTACAAGAGGAACATAAAGAATGATGTTCCGCATTACCAGCGAACAATATGATGGAGCCGAAATTGCTTTAATTTCACAACTGGGGTGGGTTTCACTGAGGGAATTAGAGTTTATGAGAGAATAAATGTCAGGATCGATGCGGCCGGCAACCACACAATGGCGCATAACGACACCATATAAGGTTAGCCCATCATTGTTACTTTTATTCATAACGTCGTGTGCCTATACTTAAGTGGGTGTAATACATTCTATTCTTACTACTATACTTTGTTATCTGAGCTCGGACTCTAATTTTCTAAATATTTTTTGAGTGAAATTGGTTTTAAAACAAACAAATTTTATGAAAGAACAAATCTGTGTTTTATTTAATTGTATTTTTCACTTATAGATTAATTTAAAACCCAACAAGCATTACAAAAATCTAGTTATTGAACTAGTGTTTACTCAGCAAACAGATGAAGTATTTGAAAGCTAATTTACGTATAAACTCACAGCACATTGCATATTGAACTATTTGAGAAAATATGCAGTAGCATAAAATATGCATAAACTTCTATTACTTTCCATATTTTGTATAATTGGCGGGGGCGTGCTGGTATTCTCATTACGACCGCTAACGACAGCGCGGGCGGTCAGTGGACACCGATTAGCATGTCCGCCTCGCCGCCCGCGCACCCTACCCCTACTAAATGCATTTTATGCCTTACGAATTGGCTCAACTAATTGACGACATAAAATCATTAGTAGTTGATCGTCGTCGTGACAGTAGGCAGTGATCTCGTCTACTGTCCTATTGGTAGGGTAGGTAATTGGATGACGGCAAGACTGCAGGCACCAAGCAATGGTCATTTAGTTCATGATGTCCAGCAGTATTACTATACTTATAACTAATCTATTAAGACTGTACAAAAAAGTAGTTACTATATTATAGTAAGTAGCTGAAGACGTTACAAAACGTTATAATCAATATATCAATATATCAATATATCAATATATCAATATATTATATAATAAGACACTAAAATGAGAGCGTCTGTACATTTAATATTTTTCAAAAAAACTGATTGAGTGCGATTAAAAAAGAGTAACAGAAACCAAAAAGACAGTTTTTGGAATTTTTGTCTGTCTGTATGTATGTATGTATGTCTGTCTGGTACGTTATAACTTCGAAAATACTCAACGGATTTAAACGCGGTTTTTACAGTTGGATTACATATAATTAGGAGCGTTGTCAAAACTTTGTTTCGTCAAAATCGGTTAAGGGAAAAAGAAGTTATGGTCGATTGAAAATTTACTTCAAACACTGCTTTAAAACTTTTGATGCGTTAATTTGCGTACCTATAGACAAAACCCATTTGAAATTTCGGCAGTAACAAGCAAAGCATGTTGGCCTATCGGTAGAGGTCGCGGATCATATTTTTAAGTAGAGGGTTCGAATCCTGCTAGACATCACTTCTTTTGTTTTTACCCTTTTTTTGTTGTGTATTAATTTTTTAGAAGTCTATTTTTTTTAAATATTTTAGTAAAGAAATGTTTCTAGAAAGTAGCTGGATCGAATCCTGCCACAAACAATAATTTTCTGTTTTCGATTTTTATTTGTTTTCTAGAATTATTTTCTTACTTAGAGAAAGCTCTTAGCGTTAATTCCGTTAATATAAAAGTAATTTGTAATTATCTATCTATACATATAATAAGACAGTAAAAATCGAGTGTCTGTACATTAAATATTTTTCTAAAAAACCTCTACGGGGCAATTAAAGAAGAGTAATAAAAACCAAAAAAAAACAATTTTTGCAATTTTTGTCGGTCTGTCTTTCTGTATGTGTGGTGCGTTATAATTTCAAAACTACTCAACAGATTTGAACGCTGTTTTCACAGGTGAATTACATATAATTAGGAGCGTCGTAAAATCTTTGTTTCATCAAAATCGGTTAAGGGAAATAGAAGTTATGGTCATTTAAAGTTTACTACAAGCACTGCTTCAAAACTTTTAAACAGTTGAATGCGATTTACATAAACGTATTTAATTTAGATAAAGCTAGAATTTCTACTTATATCAATAAAGACAAAAACACACTGCAGTCTCTATTAAATTTTAATAAAATAACACATTGAATGTTTGTGGGCGTATGATTTAGTTACATAAAATATCAATAGATGGCGCTGACTTTATTTTAATAGCAGATTGAAATTTTTCCTTACGGCAGCAATTAATTCTAATTATTTAAAAAAAAATTTGGCTGTTGATTTAGTACTATTGGTTGGTTTGTTTATCGGTCGTTTGTTGTGTTGTATTGTAAGCTATTTGAATTGATTGGTTGGTTTGGTTTGGCTTTGGTTTAAAAAATAATCAAATCAGTGTTTGACGGAACATACGGTCGTGTCGTAAGGACTAATTTATCTGACTTATCACTATTTATTGAGATTTTCTCCACTTTTCACGCCTACTAAAACTTTGGGAGTGGATTTTAGGTCCTAATGACTCTGTAATAGGCTGCGTCTACTCTTTTAGAGACAAAGATTGATAGTATGAATGTTAAGGGCTCCTTCTTCTGAAGGTCCGTTGTCCGTAAGCCGCGTAGTCGCGGCGCTCACTCATTTTGTAGGCATTTAGACATCATATTTGGGAAAAGAACACTACAAAATCTACTTCAGCGATTTTCACTATATAAATACTTTATCTAAAGGCTGGTATAAAAAGCAGGACAATAAGTTTATTATTTTAGGCAAAGTATTGAAAATAAACTTCCAAAGGAGGCAACTTAGATTTTTCTATCGAGCGAATTTTGTCTGATATTGTTACTGTTACTGTAAGCGAATTTCACTCTGCTAGATCCTCAACTAAAAACATATAATTTTTTTAGAATTTTACGACTGTTTAATACTGATTCCTATTGATTTTAAAAACGGTATTTGAGAAAGAAGTGGCTCTAATATTTAATGATATCGTAGCAATGTAATGGCTTTATAAAATTGGCACGGGAAAAGGATACAATAGAATTAACTATAGGTCTGGATAGTTGTAGTTTCCATAGGTTACGCGAAAAGCAACCTACACGCGGGCGGAGCCGCGGGCAACAGCTAGTTAAGTAATAACTGAAGACTACATAAAACTTTACGGTAAGTACGGGTACGCCGTATGATACCTTACATGCTATTCCGTCCTCAGGTTACACAAAATGGAGTGTATGTGAAGAATATTATGAACTGTCTCTCTCTCTCTCATCTTAGCGCTTTCCCAGTTATTTCCTCAGCTAATTGCTTCAGAGCCCAGGGTCCGCTTTCCTGCTTTTTCTCCACTTTGCCCGATCTTCGGCATCCTTAGTTGTGAGACATTTAGCACGCATATCGTTTACTGCATCGTCGAGCCAGCATTTTTAGGCTTGTCCCTTCTACTTGGCCCTGACGGAGGCGACATGGCTACGCTATTCCCGACATAACTAGCCAGTTTTCGTAAAACGTGTATAAACGAGTAAAACGTGTATTAGAGCGAAGGCGCGCGCGCCCCACCAGCGCACCGGCCGTCTACACCGTCATCGTGATCTGATACACGGCAGAACTTCATCTTAATCAAATGACTTACCCTGCGTATAGAGCGGTCTTTGCTGGAGGAGCGCGGCGGTCGGTTCGCAGGCGGCGATGCGGGCCGGCCGTACCGGTCCATCCACGAGCAGGACGCGCGCCCCACCAACGCACCAGCCGTCCGCACGGTCATCGTCAGCTGGCGGCAGGACTTCAACATCTACACCAAACATGTTGAGTAAGAAAAGTACCTATACATACAATATAGACAAACTGCATATTTCAATTCATTTCTTTGCCTTAAAACATGGTAGTACAAGATGTTACCGTAAATAAGTAGGTGGTGATGTACACGTTGTAATAGAATGCATATATCCTATACTTTAATAGATTTAAAAAATTGGTATTGAAGCTACCGCCATCGTAATCAATTGTTATTTTGAGAGAAAGAGGTCATACATAAGATGCTTTCGCTTAGAAATTGTAATGACATCGTATTGATGTTAGCAAAGAAAGTAAAATAAATAAGTAAACGTATATCAATTTATGCAAAATGCAAAATGTTTAGATGTTATAAGCCATGTAACGCAAAGATTATTAAATATAAAAATTACGGAATCTATGAGTAGAGGAAGATCAAAAATGAGACGGATGGATTGTGTGAGGCAGGATATGGCTGGAAATAGATCTAAATGGAAGGACCTTACATAACATATTGTGCCGACCCCACATAGGAAAGGGGATAAGGTAAAGGAAAAGAAGAAGTTTAGATGTTATTCACTTGTAACAATTTCAGAAATAAACTTTTGTTCAGGAATTAATTATACCGTAAAAAAGGGATTTTAATTTCACGTTCACAAAGTTTTAACGGACTTGCGTAGAGTTTAAGCAATAAGTTCAGACAGAAAAAGGTCTATATCGAAATTTTACGATGTAAAAGGATAAGAAAACGAGAAATATACGGGTGCGTCATAAATAACCAACGCAAATAAACCCCAGCTTGGAGTAAACCCGTATTTCTCTATAGCAACAGTATCGTAAAATTTGTGTTGTGATCCTAACAAAATATAGCTCAGAAAACAATTTATTCTAAGTTAATCAATCAATTCCCATTTTTATATTTCATTGCTTTGTATTAATATAAAAAATCTAAATCTTATCTATTTTAATATTATTGTCTATGATAAGTTTACTTTACTACTCGTATTTAAGATATCAAAATATAAGTACTAAGTATGTCAATAAAGCGAGAAAAGTTACTTGGCCACGTTCAAGGAAACTTTGGTCGTATACTTGCAAAGTCAGATTCTACTAGGACAAGTAATACGAGAAACTAAATTTACAATCTCGAATTGAAGTTCGCCACATCACTTCCTCGGCTCGTAATAACATTCTGAATCCTGGCCATCTTAATTCTCAAAGCTAGCAATAAATATTTTGCCGTTATTGTACTATTACTATAAAATAATACATGTTGATCCAAATTCTATTTACCCGGTTATATCAAGAACATCATAGTTCCAGTTACATAAGAAGGAATACAAAATTAGGAATTTCGTTGATAGATTATACATATTTATGACTGTATGTGGTATACATATGTAATCTATCCTTCTTAGTTAAAGACAGTGTAACAACGATTGACGGGACAGCCAGCGCGGCGACGCATGTGTGTATACACCTTAATAGAATGACATTCAAAAGAAAGCATGTCGTTCCCTTGATTGTTTTTTGCTTTGAATTGGAGGAGTAAAATAATTGAAATTCGAATTTATATATCTACTGCATGCAAAGAAGTTTGAATCGCGCTTTTAAGTGACGCAATTTTTTTTTAATCTATGACTGCATTTAACTGCAAGTGTCTAAAGTACTTAAATTAATATTTTATTATTATTATTTTAAAGACTTTTTAGCTGATATTAAAAAAATAAATTGCCTGTAGAGACCGCGCGCTATTTCTTACTTCTATGCTTTTCAGAGATTAAGATACAGATATTTAATATTTTATGTGAGGAGAGTTCATATAGTCTGTGTCTGTCCCTCTGTCTGTCTGTTTCGCTTTCACGGCATATTTCATAAGTATATCAATTTCATTTTCACGACTTGTTAGATGTTAGATGAATGTCCCCAAAATGCCGTAGTAAATGTCAAAGTAGCATCGTAAATCAGGCGATAACGCCAGTACCAAGTACCTACGGAAGGAAGGCTGAATGGTAGCAAAAATGGCCGACCGTCTTGTGTGCCATCTTTGACTGACTTTCTTGCAAACGTTGTTAGTATGTAGGTACTTGTATAAATAGACACTTACCCCGAACGAAGCAAGCGCTAAAAATCAACGACTAGGTAGTATATCGGTTTATTGATTTATAAACAATTTAATTTATAATCTATAAAAAAGCATCCTGAAATCATGTAAAACAAATTGTAAGTAAATACGAAAATCATTTTAAAATTTATTGCAACAAATACTGTTAATGTATTTTTATTGCCTCACAAGCATTATAATATTTCTAATACAATAATATCTTATATAATTGATAATAAAAGCACCTGAGCATAGGTCATTCTAACTATCCATACTTAGCCGAAACAAACAAACATATTTTTTTATTATGAAAACTTATATCATAAACACAGATCATATATAGGCAGTGCGTTGCAATATGTTGGCTCGCAAATTTGCACGTTGTAGTACAGAAGTTAAAATAACGCTATTTAAAGCTTTCTGTCAATCAATGTACACGTGCAGTTTGTGGGTTAATTATACGCGGCGCGCTTTCAACGCTCTCCGAGTACAATATAATAATGCCTTCAGAGTGATGTTGGGGCTGCCGCGGTACTGTAGTGCATCAAATATGTTTCTACAAACGCATGTCGATGGCTTTCATGCCGTATTACGTAAGCGAATCGCGTCGCTGATGCACCGGGTCCGCGGAAGCGCCAACACTATTCTTAAGGTCATAAGTGGCAAATATGATTGTCCTATTGTGCGTCACTGGGTACAAGAGCATGCAGTTGTCTCGGGGTCGCACAGTAGGGCAAAAAGATACTTAAATTAAATCATAGGAATTAAATGTACTAACATAGTTTTTAAGATTTTTAATTACTTTACTAACACTCAATGGACTTTTTGTCTGAATAAAGAAATTTTTATTTTTATTTATTTTATTTTATAAATAATAATAATGTAGGCATTCCTAAGGTACACATTTTTTTGCTTAGTTTAAAAGCAGCAACATCTAATTGACCGAGCGAGCGAAGCGAGCGAGAGGCTCCATTTCGAGACTGGCAAATTTTGCTTTTGTCCGGATGTCTGTCTGTCTGTCTGTCTGTTTGTTCCAAGCTAGAGGTCGCATTTCTGAACGGATCCTAATGAAACTTGGCACACGTGTTCCTTGATTTATTTGCAATTTTTTTGTCGTTTTTTTTTTATTTTTTTTCGGTTTTGGTCATAGATAAGTTTATTGTAATTAAGCTATTGCATAGCTTTTATCGCGGGCTTTGAGCGCAGCGAGCGAATCAAGAAATTCCGAAACGAAAAAAACCTAACACCCCCTACCATGTACTCTTGATACTTTTTTTTATTTTAATTTTTTTTACTTTTTTATATTTTTAATTTTTATTTTTTTAATTTTTTTTATTTATTTTTTTCATTTTTTTTTAATTATTTTTTATTAGGAAGTACCTTCTTTTGAGAAAAGACGAGGAAAGAGAAAATTATCAGAATGGGAAATACCTACCTATAGAGTTATAAAAAAAAGGGAAGGGAGGGAAGACGAGAGGTGGAGAGAGAAAAGACGGGAGGAGGGTCGCGAGGTCTACTGTTTACAGAACCACTAGTATAATATTATCTTACGAAAACTATTTAATAAATCAAAATAAACGAATGTTAACTATACTTATGTACAGTACACCTATGTTCTGTCATTACCCCGCAACGAGAAACTAACATATAAAACCGGAAGGGTGCTGGCTGGCCGATTCTTGTTAGCTAACCTAGATAACCCAACGATTTACCGTCACGAAGGAATTAACATGGCTGCTTATACTTAAAGATTAAATATAAAATGCGAGAACGCGATATTTTTTGTACTCAGATATAAATTAAAAGCTAGTTTTCAAGCACGTTAGCTATTTACATTTACATAAAAGATATCCTTATTTGACTCAGTGAATATCAGAGGTACTTTTTACTTTTATTAATTTATCTGAGAAGTTTTACAAATAATAAAAGAACAATAGTAATTTTAATGTATAACAAACAGACAATACCGCAATTGAACAGGCTGTCTATGGCTATGGTTCATCTCCTGATATGCCCCAATTGCCCAGTCTCCTGTACGACTGAGGATTTGGGGGAGGCAAACGGCAGGGCGGTGGATGTGGCTATGTACTGGTCGAAACATATTTAAAATATATATTTATATATACCACAGCCATTTCGACTCGAAAAGAAGAAGACAAACAGACATTAAAATGTCTCCACGGATAGCATTCGTTAAAATATAATTAAACAGGGTCAATAATGTACAACAAGTAAGCGGCTAACAACGACATAAGTTTGTTTTGAAGAAAAGACTGTATTACCAATGGATCTTGCGTGAACAGTCTTTCCTGAATTTTTTCTACTTTAACGGTCTTAATTTCTTGGAGTCAGTATATTGCTCGAGCATTTTCCCTTCAGCCTGACCTGACTTAGTCGGCATTGGTATAACTCGCGTCTGATCGACTGACGGCTGGATTGTGGGTTGTGGCTGTTGCGAACGGAAATAGGAAACGTCACTCCGTAATTCCATTTCTGTCAAATGGAATCCTACTAACACAAACAGATTGAGTAGACAATAGAAATACACAGTTTTTTATACGATTTTGTAGGCAAACTGTAATATTTTGAATGTAAGGGGTCTTTTAAAGGTTATTCTATTTTGTGACACGGTGTTTGTGGTCGTACTCCTCAAAAACGGCTCATCAGATTAATTTTTTTTTTATTTGGTAGTTATGAAAACAGGTCATAAAGCGTTTCATAATCATAATCATTTATTTTGTCATACACAGGTTACAGCACCACCTCTTGTTTTCACCTCCTACTTCCGCTCCCTATTCTGAAAATGCAGAACTTTAGTCAAGTCAGCCTTGAATTGTTATAGTTTTAAAATTTCTATTAGATACTTAATCACTACATAGTATAAAACAAAGTCGCTTTCTCTGTCCCTATATCCCTTGTATGCTTAAATCTTTAAAACTGCGCAACGGATTTTGATGCGATTTTTTTTAATAAATAGAGTGATTCAATAGGAAGGTTTTTATGCTCATGCGACGCCGGGACGGGTCGCTAGTACTGAAATATAATTATGTTGATATTCGAAGGTTATTTTCAATTGGTTTACCCTGTGTCCTTATTTCATTTCTCCCAAATATACATACATGTCCAAATATATATAATAACCTCGAGACGTCCTTCGTACCTACACGACATTTTGTTATCCCATTCAGATGTTACACGATATCCGAAGGACGTGTGCAGGATAAATGACAGTAATCCCATTGGGAATTCTCCACTTCTCAGGGAACACGCGTCACCGATCAAGCGTAACAGTTCGAGCACAGCCTTTACATATTCGTCTTGTTTACTTTTTGCACCTCTTTTGAAAAGTGATATAATATTCGTAAAATTTTACCAAATTGAGCAGTAAAATAGTGTTATAGTCAATTTAGCCGCTTTCATCTGATCTGTACTATTTGAATGTCTTCAGAATTTAATATTTAGGTAAGCATTTTAATGGAA
This sequence comes from Apomyelois bistriatella, assembly GCA_947044815.1. Taxonomy (NCBI): domain Eukaryota; kingdom Metazoa; phylum Arthropoda; class Insecta; order Lepidoptera; family Pyralidae; genus Apomyelois; species Apomyelois bistriatella. The sequence continues at coordinate 4,956,824 of OX345688.1, forward strand.
TTAGTTTGTTTAGTTTTATCTAATGAGGTCAATGTCCAAAAAAAATTGTTTTCCCAATAACTTCGAAGAACGGATTTTTTTTTTAGGACCGCTTAAATGGAGGGTCGCCAGTGACAAACGGTGTATGGGTTATTTGGCGCGCAGTGGCGAAGTGATTTGGCCCACTCTCTGGACCATTTGCCAGAAGCAACAGGTATGCTGAGTGTTGGGCTTCATAATTTTAAAATTCATACGGCTCTGTACTTTTAATGTTCTAATTTGCACTTAACTACAGTGCTTGTCGAAAACCTTGGCTTTTATACAATAAGGCGGCAAACTATCAGCTCCTGATAGTAATCGATTTAGCCTATGAATGCAACTACCTAAACTGAGTATAGAGAATAAAGGAAAAAAGGCTCATTCTTTCTTGTTCCACCGACAATATCCTTTACTGCAACACGCGACGCCGAGCAAGCGAAAACGTTTTATAATTTCCCTTTTCCAGCTTGTAAAGTATGCTTAGGTACACAACATGTAAACAAAAATAGGTAAAATGTTCTAAATTTACCTTTAAGGCATCTTCATGCGAGATTCCGGAGAAAGGCGTCCCGTTGACCTGTAGGATAGAGTCCCCTGGCCGCAGCCCCGCACGCTCCGCGACTGACCCTTCTTCCACTCGTGATATGTACACGCCCACGCCTGTACATAGACAAACAGTTTATCTAAGCATCCTATTTTAAACGTAAGGACGAATGTGAAGATGTGTACATATTTAATACATTCAGGCATTACTTTTCGGAAGACAAAGCTATGTGATAGATAAAAAAAAAAAATTGCGTCTCAGACCGCGCGCGGTTCGAACTTCTTTGCTATAAGTACTTAACAATTTACTTTGCGTGCTTTTGCCACCAGTTAGTTCATGAAAACTACTGCCGGCCTACAACTACACCTAACCACTACTGTTAGTCCCAGCATGACCGTCAGCATTAGTTTGCACACACAATTTTTGCCAGGAATGTGTGTGCGGAAGCGCGCATAGTAATTTGGTAAGTACTTGTATACATATTTATTACACATCGTATTTTTCAAAGTTTATATAGACCAGTAGATTCCTTCGGAACCATTCGAGGATTTTAAAAGCTTTACAAGGTATCAGTAGTTAATACAAAAATGAACTCTAGATCTAAGGTTCTAAGTAATGTACGGTTGTTACTTCTTGTTGTACTATTTGCGTCATAGATAAAATAAATCCCGAGAGCCGGCAGGATTACCATTTAAAGAAGCCGAGCAACGTCTAGATAACAAGGAAATTTGCTTTCCTTGCTCTAACTCGGACACAAAGAGCCCGAGATTCTTCAAAATGAATATAAATGTATTCTGAATTGCTGCTTTAAACTTTATTAGTGTTAAGTTTTCATGTTTTTATAACTTACTTAGCAAATGGTTTAATTGTACTAGTTATGGCTATTGTACATACATACATTTTGTAAATGTAAGCACATGTTAGTGAAAATTTGGTTATAAGTGCCATAAAACGGTTTTCACTAAGTGGTTCAATAATATAAAAAAACACTTTTCCTTTTGTTCTCCTAATTTAATATTTTTACCCTTATAAGAAAGTGCAGAAAGACAATGTTTTCTCTCATAAGGTATTTAAGACATGTTAAGTTTTTCTTGGTATTTATCTTGTAGCGTTAAATTTGTATAAATAGTTACTAAGTTTGGTATTGTGTTTTTGGGCCATAGGCAGGTTAAATGTTTAAAACAACTGAGCTTTGTTAGTTATATTCTTATAGTCTTCACGATAAATAATTGAAGCATGTATTTTAATTCATCCATAAATAGCCCGAGCTCGGATAAAACTATCGATGTGCCTTCCCACACAGGCTCTGATCAATCAGTCTCCTGTTCAAAATCAATGATTCTAAATTAATTTAATTCTATTCTCGGTGTTCCTCGGTAAACAAAAAGTGTAATATAGAGAGTAGTAATATACTATAGTTACTTCATTCTGGTACTTAAAAATTTAAATTAACACCCAAAGCAATCAAGGCGCAAAGAATTACGAAATATAATTCCTGTAGTAGTAGGTAAGGATCTATGGTACACCGTTTATTATATATTAACATTTTAACTTACATCAATTTATATCAAAGCAAACATGGCGCAAGAAATAACCACAGCTGGCTTGTTTAGTAGCTAATGGAAATATAAGTACAGACTCTATACTTTTGAAATAACACTATTCTTTGCTTTATTTACAATAGGATTGAATAGCATATAATTTTACCTTGGACATGCAACTACGACATTAATGACTAAATACAAAAGCTTTGCGACGGTGTTCAGTTTATTTTCATGGGAAAACGATATAAACTAACTTTCGTGTGTGTGTATAACTATGGACTAAATTATGAAAGTATAACGAATAAAATGAAAAAAGAGCGGTGACCTTGTACTAGTTCCAGCTATTTTAATAGGATGATTTATTTAAATTGTGTTAACCTCACCTGCCTTACGGTCCTTGACGCAGTCTCCACGCGACACGGCTCGATCGCAGCTCATGTCTGCCGCAGCTCATCGCCATAATTCAACTGAGCTAGTGTGTGTGAAGTGTTGCTTATGGAATGTATTGGTATTGAGCGTGCCGCCAATCTTAACTGCCTTTTGCCGCTTTTTCACATGTTGTTTTGCACATGTCAAAACCATATTATGTGACTCCAATTTATATTTTAACAAAGAATACGGAATGTATTCGTGTTGAGCATACCACGAAGCTCACCTGCCTCCTTGCCGCCCTTGACGCAGATGCCGAAGCCGTGGGAGTCGGCGGGGTCGCGGCTCATGGTGACAGTTTCAATGTATTTTATGAACATGTCGATGTGATTAACATAAGCATATGGAATGTATTTGTGTTGAGCATACCACGCAGCTCACCTGCCTCCTTGCCGCCCTTGACGCAGACGTGGGAGTCGGCGGGGTCGCGGCTCATGGTGACAGTCTCAATATAGTTTATGAACATGTCAATGTGAAAAACATAAGAATATGGAATGTATTTGTGTTGAGCATACCACGCAGCTCACCTGCCTCCTTGCCGCCCTTGACGCAGATGCCGAAGCCGTGGGAGTCGGCGGGGTCGCGGCTCATGGTGACGGTGCGCGTGGCGGGCTCCGCGGGCGGCGGCGGCACTCCCCCGGACGAGTACGGCCGCTCCCGGTCCCCGCCGCGGTATATCGCCTGGCAAATTTTATTGGGTAATTATATTTTTACGCTACTGTAGTAAAAAGAGTGCATATATACCGAGTTTAATATTGAAAGGATATGCTGAAAAATAATAAAGCACACATAGCTTTAGTAAAAGAATTTAGTTACCTATGTTAAACAATAAAAAGGATTTTATATTTTTCCGTTTACGAAGTTCGTAGAGCGTCGTAGCAGTGCTACAACGTAAAGCTACGACGGCTGTAGCCGACGATACTAAGGCCGATGTGTCCTATTTATTGAAAGTCATTGTCTGAAATTCTGTTCCGGGAACGGGTTTCCTGTCCATGCCGAAGCATAACATCTCATTTTTGGCTGGTCGCCACTCCACCAGTCCAGGTCTTAAGTAGCTTATTAACAATAACGATACAAAAATTACAATGAATAAGTAGACACACATCTGAACTTATCAGGTCAAATCGTGGTCAATCGATGGACATGAAGAATACAAAAGGCTCTCTTACCATCGATCGTTATATCGAGCAAGCTCTTATCTATTTCAACTGCAAGCAATCCCCGTAAAAGCGTTCGAAATCGAACGATTTGGCAAGTTTTATTTAAAAAAGAAGCTATCAAAATGTCGAGAGCTCTGTAAAGAATTGTTTTCCTCTCCTCTATATATTGCTCTCGACGAGCCGTTCATGAGCAATAAAACACGAGCCCCCACTGCAGTGTTCCTCGGGCGAAGGGGCGAGCGTTTAGCATCTCAAAGGCATTTCTCGCTGTGGAGCAGTCTCCGCGTCGCTTCTAGCTTTGATATTTGCTACCGACTGATCCATCCGTACAAATGAAAGAAATTTACAGATGTAACACCGGTGTTTATTCAACAGCAGACACAACACAACAAACCTAACAGTTTGCTACAGCGATGTGGCCTACTTTCATCTAACTTCATTAAACACAGTCTCAATTGGTTTTGATTATTAACGTATGTATGACAAGTCCGCCTTTGTGCCTCATCATTTTAAGTAAAGCTGTTTTATGTAATTTTATTATTTTGTGGTGCAATAAAGAGTATTTATATTGTATTGTATGTCAAAGGAAATACACATTGCCTTATAAATGTCAAACACGGAAGACGAATACCATTATGGCTGAAACAATTTATATTAAGACGCTAAACACATGCTCAAAGTTTTTTTATTGTATTCATACAACACAAATATTTTCGAGTTCTTTTACATGCGAATTTCTAAAGCAAAAATGTTAAAAAGTTTTAAAGTCATGTGGCAGCAGAATCATATTATATGTCAGTATGTAAACTCCAAACTAAACCTCAAAAATTCACGACAACTCAGCATTGAAACGAAAGTTGCTATAAGTTCTTTGTATATTTTACATGTCAAATGTTTATTTTTGGTTCAATAAACAGTCAGTGGCATCAAAGTCCTAAATTTTTATCTCAAAATAAGTACTTCGAGTATTTTTATATAATAAACTAGCTTCTGCCCGCGCAAAGTTTAAAAAATGTGATAAATGAAGAACCGCTCGACCGTTTTTGTGTAAACTTCACATAAACCATCTACTAAATAGTCCTAACAACATTTGCACAACTTGGACAAACATTTGGTTTGAATAGGTGAGCCCGTACTTGAGTTATAAAATCCCAACGAAAAGTGGCATTGATTTTTATATACGAGTATGATGAAAAAATCTCTTTCCGTATTTCTCTACCACCGTTCACTTTAAGTTGAAGGCGCATATATCTGAGGCCTTATGTACAGCATAAATTACGGTCATATTGCTCAAAGGTCTCGAGATAGCGTATGTCGGAAGCAGATGTGATCAACGAGTTCTTATTATGTCGCAGCCGGAAAATTGCTGGCTTGTATTACGAGGACCTGTTCTTTTCTGATTTATCAGGGGAAATGTTTATAGTCTACGTTTCAAATTTGAGAACTGAAACTAGCTATACGTTATGCTCTACCCTATTTTATTTGTCTACTAGGTAAGTATATAATAACAGTAGAAATGCAAGCAGACGTTTGGATATTTGCCACTCAAACACGCTTTAATCGTAAGATGGAATTTGATTTATGGAGACAATTTGAGATATCGGACTATCACGCATCGGTCGTAGACGCAGCTAACAGCTAGCGTGAAAAAGAATGTCCTAATATTTGTTTTATATATCTATGGTCATCATCATTTCCTGTAGGTGTCATGGTTTGACCATGCACATCCTGGTATCAGAGTTCTTGGCAATCAAAATGCCCTCTTAGAAATGGATTAAGCCTTGCAATGTGCTCTTGATTAAATGTATGATCCTTAACTATTTTCATATTCTTTTACAACCTGAGGATATTGTCATATTCAAAGAAGTTTACGATCAACAGGTGTCCTCCAGAAATAATCAGTCACAAGTGGGTCCCTGTTGGATACCCTGACAGATTACACCAAACTTTGTGAATTTCCTCGAGTTCGCTAAATGATTAACTACGTTCATTTTGTACATGGCCATGGTTGTGCTTCATAATATTAAACCTACGAATAAGTAATGAGAATAAAAATAATTTTTTGCAGTGAACACTTCTTTACCGGCGCTGTGCACTTTTTGTGATGGGGCAAAAATGTTAAACTCGCGTCAGGGTCCCGTTACCATCAGATTCGTCAGATTGAAAATTCGTAAGACGGAAAAACTGGTACAATGACTGTCATTGTACCAGTTTTTCCGTCTTACGAATTTTCAATATATATATGTATATACGTTTCTATGGAGATTTCGTGCAAAAATCGAAAATGGCTGCCTAGATTTATATATATTTGTATGTGATGTGTGTGTGTGTGTGTGATGTAATGCGCTAGTTATTAATGAGCTTTTCCATCCATGCCGACCGTTAGCACTTTTGTCATCGCTAGATGGTTGTCAAGCTAGAGCTTTGCTGTTTGTTTTCAGTCTTAATATAATGAGACTACATCTTTTTTACCATGGGAATAAGGAACGTTAAGGGAAAAGCAAAAGTCTTTAAGTAATTTATTATTGGTAGATTAAAAAAGCGATAGCATCCACGTGGACGGTTGACGTAAAGAAAGTTGCAGTGTGACTACAACTACCCAAGACTTGTTTCTCAAGCGAATACATACCTCATGATTCTCGGTGGGATCCAATTTGAAAACGAAACTAGCACCAAGTCAGTAAATCTCTTAATAGCACATACGCACATCACGCACTCTTGTAACTCCTTAGGCTAATTGACCGGAAATATTAACCATTTTTTAAGACCATACGCACTTCCTTCATTTAGGTAATAACACCTAAACAAGAGGATTATTATATAAAATATATATACAGATAAATATATAAAAATCTAGTAAGGAATTTACTCTACATCTAAAACCTTTTTTAAGTATTCGTATAACTGAAGTAAGATCGATAAATACTGCTTACACTAATTAAAATTTTATAAAACGTTTTGTACCACAAAATAATGAATCATATAACATGTGTTTAGAACATTGTATTAATAATAACAAAGCACAATTTATTTTCAATTACTTTAGAAAATATATGTGGTTTTAATGGAATTTTGTGACAACCATATTATACGTGGTTGGTGGGACGATTCCGAATCGAAGACTGACGGTGACGATGACGTCGCTGACCGTGGGGCGGTCAGTCGGTACGATTAGTATGGACACACCTTTTTCATTACGTTAAAAGTAGTGTTAATTAAGAAGAGTTTGGGGTCAGTGATTAATTAGGTACATAAACTTGTTTACTATTTAATTGAAGACAAAATATTTGCACTTCTTTATGAATATTTACAAGGTGGACACAAATCAACTGCAAATATTTTAAGGGCAGATACAAACCACTATACTGAACAACTTTTCCAAATAAACATATCGAAATACGAAATTTTATTTTTAATTTTCCATACTAAACTAGATCAGCTGATTCTCAATTTGTATGGGAGATATAATTTTAATAAAAAATTTTTTTCGTATTTCGACGTTTATTTGGAAAAGTTGTTCAGTTTATTGGTCTAAATCTGCCCTTAAAATATTTGCAGTTGATTTAAATTCATCTTATATGAATAACTTAACATACGGCAGTCAGTGGGAAACTTAAATGAGTATGTTTTATTTTTGTGGAATGAAATGTTTTGACGAGTAAATTAGGACATATTGATCTACTTAATAGATATATATATAAACTAACAATTTATAAATTTTATTTCATATTAAAAGTATTTCCAAAACACGAAACTATTTTTTAAAATGTTTCACTCAAATATTATTTTACTTTGTAACCCTGACACTCAAGGCAGTGGCCTGACATAACCTCAAACCTCAATCCTAACAAAGTGGTGTTTGTAAAGAGAAATCAAAATGAAATAAATAAATCATATTACGATGGCCAGGTCCATATTGGCGACTACCAGCTAAACGTCTGCCACTGTGGTCATGAATAAAGTAGTGGTATCGACTACGGCGGCCTCACCGGAATTATTTACACGTCGAAAACCCCCGCCGCACCGGCACACGTGGGCTATTTTTGGAACCAATTCACACGTACGGTGCCATCCTTGGTACAGTAAATCGATAATGGATTTACTTATTTGTCATCTGCTTCTTACTGCAACTCTATTGAATCTCGTCTACTCAATAATTGAAACATTTTAATAAGATCATCATCATCATCATTTCAGCCGCAGGCTGTTCACTGCTGGACATAGGCCTCCCCCAAGGATTTCAAAAGTAAGATATTGTAATTTAATATTTGATTGCCTTCGTAGTCTAGGCGCTTGCTTTACGAGGCCGTAAGTTCGAATCTCATGAGCTGCATACTTTGTACGAGTTGACCTTGACTAAATCTTGTCGTTTAAAACCTGAATTTCCAGAGAGAAAATATTCCGTGCTTCAGAAGGTACGGCGGCCGTGCCTTCTGATTCTGAAGTACTGACAGAATGTTGATTTTCCTGTAATTTTCTATAATTACTTCAACTTTTTATGAGTTTTGGCTGGCAATCTAAATTTTAAAAATCAGTCAAAGCCACTTGTAACTGTTTTGTTGCAGTTAAAAGTACTTTAAACCAACGTCCTTAGTTAAAAATACTTTTGACTGTGAAAATCAATCAATACATATAATAAGACACTAAAATGCGAGTGTCTGTACATTTAATATTTTTCAAAAAAACTGATTGAGTGCGATTAAATAAGAGTAACAGAAACTAAAAAGACAGTTTTTGGAATTTTTGTCTGTCTGTATGTATGTATGTATGTCTGTCTGGTACGTTATAACTTCGAAAATACTCAACGGATTTAAACGCGGTTTATACAGTTGGATTCCATATAATTAGGAGCATTGTCAAAACTTTGTTTCGTCAAAATCGGTTAAGGGAAAAAGAAGTTATGGTCGATTGAAAATTTACTTCAAACACTGCTTTAAAACTTTTAATGCGTTAATTTGCGTACCTATAAACAAAACCGATTTGAAATTTCGGCAGTAACAAGCAAAGCATGTTGGTCTATCGGTAGAGGTCGCGGATCAATTATTTAAGGAATGGGTTCGAATCCTGCTAGACATCACTTCTTTTGTTTTTACCCTTTTTTTGTTTTGTATTAATTTTTTTGAAGTCTATTTTTTTTTATATTTTAGTAAAGAAATATTTCTAGAAAGTAGCTGGATCGAATCCTGCCACAAACAATAATTTTCTGTTTTCGTTTTTTATTTGTTTTCTAGAATTATTTTCTTACTTAGAGAAAGCTCTTAGCGTTAATTCCGTTAATATAAAAGTATTTTGTACTTATCTATCTATACATATAATAAGACAGTAAAAATCGAGTGTCTGTACATTAAATATTTTTCTAAAAAACCTCTACGGGGCAATTAAAGAAGAGTAATAAAAACCAAAAAACACAATTTTTGCAATTTTTGTCTGTCTGTCTTTCTGTCTGTGTGGTGCGTTATAATTTCAAAACTACTCAACAGATTTGAACGCTGTTTTCACAGGTGAATTACATATAATTAGGAGCGTTGTAAAATCTTTGCTTCATCAAAATCGGTTAAGGGAAATAGAAGTTATGGTCATTTAAAGTTTACTACAAGCACTGCTTCAAAACTTTTAAACAGTTGAATGCGATTTACATAAACGTATTTAATTTAGATAAAGCTAGAATTTCTACTTATATCAATAAAGACAAAAACACACTGCAGTCTCTATTAAATTTTAATAAAATAACACATTGAATGTTTGTGGGCGTATGATTTAGTTACCTAAAATATCAATAGATGGCGCTGACTTTATTTTAATAGCAGATTGAAATTTTTCCTTACGGCAGCAATTAATTCTAATTATTTAAAAAAAAAAATTTGGTTGTTGATTTAGTACTATTGGTTGGTTTGTTTATCGGTCGTTTGTTGTGTTGTATTGTAAGCTATTTGAATTGATTGGTTGGTTTGGTTTGGCTTTGGTTTAAAAAATAATCAAATCTGTGTTTGACGGAACATTATCTGACTTACATACATACATATAGTCACGTCTTTATCCCATACGGGGTAGACAGAGCCTAGGGCCTTAAGACCTAAGACCACGTTTAGCATGATGACAGTTGAAACAGGAAACCAATAGTGATGGGTTGCTAGCCGCATCGCCTATGTTATGATTCCCCCATTCGCCGATTCCCTCAGTCGACTTTTACGGCTTGCACGGGAAGAGAAGCAGCCGGTACATTCTATGTTTTTCTTTTTCTCCCAGACCAGCATAAAAGTGAATTTGTCTGACTTATCACTATTTATTGAGATTTTCTCCACTTTTCACGCCCACTAAAACTTTGGGAGTAGATTTTAGGTCCTAATGACTCTGTAATAGGCTGCGTTTACTCTTTTAGAGACAAAGATTGATAGTATGAATGTTAAGGGCTCCTTCTTCTGAAATACGTAGTTCGTAAGCCGCGTAGTCGCGGCGCTCACTCATTTTGTAGGCATTTAGATATCATATTTGGGAAAATAACACTACAACATCTACTTCAGCGATTTTCACTATATAAATACTTTATTTAAAGGCTGGTATAAAAAGCAGGACAATAAGTTAATTATTTTAGGCATAGTATTGAAAATAAATTCCAAAGGAGGTAACTTTGATTTTTCTATCGAGCGAATTTTGTCTGATATTGTTACTGTTACTGATAGCGAATTTCACTCTGCTAGATCCTCAACTAAAAACATATATTTTTTTTCAGAATTTTACGACTGTTTAATACTGATACGGTATTTGAGAAAGAAGTGGCTCTAATATTTAATGATATCGTAGCAATGTAATGGCTTTATAAAATTGGCACGGGAAAAGGATACAATAGAATTAACTATAGGTCTGGATAGTTGTAGTTTCCACAGGTTACGCGAAAAGCGACCTACACGCGGGCGGAGCCGCGGGCAACAGCTAGTCAAAAATATTTTTAGTTATTAATTTTTGCTGTCAAAACTGGTTTTGACTGGCTATGAGTTTTGACCATATTAAAACTTCAGTGGTTTTGATATGGACTGTAACATTAATACATTTGCTCAGTTTCGAAATAATGAAAATGATTAGTAATTATGGCATTAAGTAGATACTTCTATGCTCTTAAAGTGTATATAGAGAGAGATAAAAAATACAGAATTATTAAGCTGTTACAAGATACCGGAAGCTTTTCACTTTTTACTAAGTTTTCAAGGCATCGCTCGCAGCCAGTTAAAATTGTTACAAAATTTCAGCCAGCTGTTGTCTGACGCAGAATGAAAGAGTTAATGTGCAATAAAAATTAGTACAATAAAATCTAATGTAATGAATTTCTCATTTATTTCATAAACGTAAGTTACTTTATTGACAAGTATGAAACCTTAGTATGAAACATATAATTTTTAGCTTTTTGGCGTTTTTGATGATCTACTACGAATATTTTTAAACAATTAAGTATGTCGCAGGGTCAATTGGCCTAGTACTTTAGACCTCAAATAAACGATCACAGTGGAAGTATCCCAAATTTGTAACAATGATACTAAGACATACATAGGGTCGATTGACCACTCTGACACCACAGTGTGCAGGGTCAAATGAGCTTGTTATTAACACTCATATGAGTTATACCAAGGGACATCGAGCGTCAAATATAAACCGCTACAGCGGCCGTGAGGGGGTTCTAAAAAGCTAATACAGGGGCATGCATGGTCCATTGACCTTGCAAATTACTTCATTTTCAAACAAGCGATATATAAAATAGGAAAAATAAAAAAATGCTCATTTTATTCGACTTAGCCGATTTACGTTTTCCGGTTATTTTGATTTTAAAACCAAAATAAGAGGTAATGAAAAAAAACATCCGCCGAATTGAGAACCTCCTCCTTTTTGGAAGTCGGTTGAAAAATGACTAGACTGATCCTACATGTCATTGATACGTTTTTTTTTATTCTTCTCAATCTTCATCATTTAAGCTCCAGGTTGTCCATTGGAGATAGGCCTCCGGCAAGGCTTTATTAATTGGGGGGGTTTTGCCAATCTCAATTCAATCTTTATGCTTTGCTGTTATTTGCTGCCTTAATAATTTTTTTTAGTCATTATGCCCTATATTTTCCTAAAATATTCATCAGTGCAAGAGCTTCCATCATACCCTATAAAGGAATCAACAATCAATATATAGCTCACATGATGCGTGGTACTGCTTGGACTGCTAGCAGGAGAGTGCCTCCTGTTGGGCAGTGGGGCGGGCAGGGGCGCGGGGGGGTGCGACGGCGGCAGGGCCTTGCCCAGCGCCGCGGCACCACCTTGCCCGAAAAGTCGGAGCACCTGCTCCGGAGATATGGGGCGCTTCTTGCCATTTGCTGCGCTTAGGTGGTTCGTACTGTTTCTTAGACTTGTTGCTCCTCCTACAAGGGAGTACAAAGTAAGTACCTATCAGTTGGCATTGGTTATAGATAAAGTGTTTTAAGTTTACGAACTATAAAATTGACAGTAGAAAAGATGAAATTCTTATAGATACCTAATATTCGCGATATTATGATGCTGTCATCATAATATTGCGAATATTATCAAATCTTTGCAAAGCATTTGTAAACTCGTTACCATTAAAAGAGAATGGGGCTTAGTTAAAGTATGGGAAGTTACTGTACCCGGAAAGCTTGTAAAGAAAGTATGGACAGCTAGTAGAAAGGCTCGTCGATCAACGATTAAGTAACAAGTATTCAGAACTCACCTGCGCTATTACCGATAGAGGTAGATCCCAGGTAGGGCGTCCTGGCTAACTTGCCCGAGTAGTGATGCTGCGAGTAGGAAGCGTGGTGGCCGTGCGAGGAAGCCGGCCTTTCCACGATGGTGTACGAGGTACCGGGCGGCGAGTAGTACACCCCTCCCCGCGCCCGCGCACGTGCATCCTCCGCCTCGTAGCTTGTGTGCCGGTTGTCCTGCAACCACTGGGTTTTCGAACATAACCATTCAAAATCAGAATGCTATAAATCTTTATCTTCGAGTACATACCTACGAGAGTAAATATTAATCTTCTTGGCAAAGGGCAAGCTGGCTGAATCGCTGTTCATATCAGTAAGTAGTGTGTTACAAATATTACTTCTTCTTTTCTTTTTGTTGGAGCTTTATTCCTATATGAGTTGTAGTTGCACTCCCTCTTTTCTTTTAAATGTCATAAAGGACAAAATAAAGTTCAAATTCGATAAAGTGACAATTCAACCAACTATGCTACTGTTATTAAAATGGTCAATATAAGGTCAATATATGTGTGACCTAATTCTCTGGAAAATTTCTAGAAAGCAATGACGGGTAATAGATAGAAGTAAGAAAGGTACCTGTTGCGAGCGCGAGTGCCTCGCGAGATGGTGCGGCGGCGGGTGCTGCGGCGTGGCGGAGCGCGTCCAGCCGTAGCCCTGCGGGTAGGGCGGCGGCCAGCGCGCGCCGAACTCCGCCAACTCCGAGCCCTCGCCCGCCTCCCCCGACCTCATGCCGGGGGTCACCGTTCACCCTGACAAGAACATACACATCAACATTACAATCTGAATTTGTTCTATAAGCTAATGTTTTGTTTAATCCTGCCAGACGCCCACCCAATCGTCGCGTAACGTTATGGCTTTTGTTCAAGGACAGAAGTTGTCCCTCAGTCAGGGACAGAAGTAAAACAAATATTTAACCCTCTTGACTTCAAAGCGTCATCTTCTAGTTTGTAAAATTATAAGCTTTATTTCTTTACTGCGCTGTTGTTTTAATACAAGTTATAACTTGTAGACTGCAAATTAATATTTTTAGGTCCATATCTCCGCCACTAAGTGCCTCGTAATAGGTAATGTCGTTTGTGTGTAAAATAGTCGTTCCTAGATAAAAAAAAAAAAAAATTGTATTTTACAGAATTCTTAATCTTTGTTGTTAAATGTTTGAAAGAATTCCTTTTCAAAAACCTCTAAAAAGAAAATAAATTAAATGAGGACGCACATTATAAGTAGGCTAAGCTTTTTTGTTATTTATTTCCTAGACAAGAATGAATAACCTCCAAGGAAGTAAACTCGACTCTTAGGCGCGGCGATTTATGAGGCCATCGACTTTGCTGAGTAAATGAATGGGAAAGTGATGTTGACTGAATACAAACGTAAACATACAAATTTTCTTCATTAGACATTGGTTTTGCTAGGGGTAAGTTTTGAAACTAAGTTCATGTTTATTTATAAATTATCTATTTAAATTTAAATATTTCTTCCCGAAGCATACTCGTTTCTCATGAGAGCGCTAAACTGCAAAAAAAGTGTATGTGTCAAAACAATGATAAGCACGTTTAGAACAGAAACTACATTGGTTATTCTATAATACAAAAGATTTCAATGTGTTAAATTTTATAGTCATTTACTTTTCAAATACTTGCAATTGCTAAAGTTTCTGAAGTAAAATTGCAGCCAGCCCGTTAACAAGTCCTCAAACAGTGCCTACAGAGTGGTCGGTCTTGCACAGTATCGAGAGTATAGAAATGCCTCACTGCCGTTAACAAATGGCACGCACCTTTTGTAACTTGCCAATAAACAAATTTTTTAAAGAAATCCTACTTCTGTTGCGTGAAGCGGCAACACTAAAACTTTTAATACTTGAATTGTTGAGTCTTGAAGGCCTTCGGCATCGAGGCATCAAAGTTTAAGACGTTTACCAACAATATCTGCTAAGTAATTACTTGTTACTTAAAAAGCTTAAAAATATGTATTTGTTCATATTTAAGGAAAGTATTGTCTTTGTCACAAGTCTGGCTGAACATAGACCTCTCTAATAGATTTCCAATCTAACCGATTTATTAGTCTGTCACATTATAGATTTAAACGAACTGTAAGCAAAGCTATTGAATGAAGAGCTGTCTTGCAAATAACAATCATAAATGCAAATAATTTATATGGTTTAAAAAATTCACACTTCTCGTATGGCTTAAATTAAAGGTACAAAATAAAAAGTACAGAGTTATCTTTCTGTATTAAGAAGGTTTTGTTGCAGCAGTCAGCGGCCAACTCGCACCACTACCTTCCGCTCGTTCCCCTAATGAGTTCCCCCGTGCGGTTTGTTAGCCTCCAACTCACTTCTTAGGCGCAGTTTAGTGAAACTTAAAATCTTATTAACTCGCAAAGAAATGCTAACCTAGTTTTACAAATATATTCAAATGATATGCGACTGTAAAAGGCTTTCAGGTCAGCTTTGTATTAAATATTAATATTTCTTCTACGCTTTGCTCGCGAGCTCTGAAACTATATCATAGCAATAATCTAGTTTTAAATTAAAGTCTATGTAAAGATAAAATACCTATATAAAGGTGTTTGATTACATATAGTATGAAAATAAAAGAACTCCTTTCTCTTAGGCAAGCGAAAAAAGCAAAAGATATTTCCTTAAAATATTGTTCAAAAATATTTAAGTAGTGCTCATATTCTGCCACATTCTGTTCTTCCAAAACGCGGTGATCGTTATTTTACTGACATTAAATATTCAATTTTGCATACTAAACAACTATATTTTAATGTCTTACAGCAAAATCATAACGGGTACCGTACACATTTTATGTTCTAAGTAGGGACGTGGTGAAAGTTTACTACGGACGAAGACCACTAAACGGAAAATATTTAAGCCCGCTGCTATCCATATAGTTATCATACAGATTGGCTCCTGGATATTAGAGCCGACTACCGTGAAGTAGGGCTAAAAGACTTCAGAATATGTATATATGTAAATTTGCGTTCGTTTCATATAATGAAATACGATAAAGACATTTGAGCTAAGTAAACGAATCATTCCACGAGAATTAACAATTCGCCAGTAAAGATATTGTAACAGTAAACAGTTTCCGACAGCGGTTGGCGATTTCCGGAGTCACGCGGCCACCCACGCCCTTTCGTCCTATAAGTATGTACTTTTATTAGACTTTTGTCATAAAAAGATTCCGTAAAGATAAATATCAATACGCAAACAGGAAAAATTCATGGAAAATGAATGTTTTCAATGATAAAGATGGAAAATAAAGGAATTCTATGGTTTTACGATCTCTAACTAGTGCCAAAACGCTTAGATATAAATAGGTATTCAAGTCAAAGAATAATATCACAAGGATAAAGTTAAAAATATCGATTTACTCACGAATAGTGATTCTTTTCTAAATTCTTTGACTAAAGGAAAACTTTTATGTTTAATCAATTAATAGATTGGATTTCCACCGCCGAATTTAAGCAATAAATTTGTAACTGATTACGCAACATGAATTTATTTTATGCCAATTTATAACTTGCTTTGTGGAGTACTTTCGATATCGACGTGGCATAAATATTCATTGCTTCATTGCGCAGAGATGGGCAATAATCTGTGAGACGCTTGATCCATAACTTTTATAATATAAAAAGGGAAATTAACAATGTCGTCTTACTAACTTTATTAAACTTGTTTTTCACTATGTTACACTGACAAATATTCTTATTATGTTGTGAAAAAATATGAGGAAAAACTTTTTACTTGTTACTTTTTTTCGGCAAACGAAAAATAGAAAGAAACATTCCCATATAATTTAAAATAAACATTCCCATACATACCTCTATCGTGCTTATTAATAGTCTCAAATGTAACGTAACGTAAATTTGAAACATTATCGGCTCAGATAGCTCTCTTGATAGCTAACTAAACTGATTGCATAAGTGCTGCACTGCGCTGCACAAGCTCTTGTTAATTTTATATCAAGTATTTCCAACGTGTTTTTAGAACACAAAACCATGCAGATTTTATGAGAAAATCTTTCTAGAAAACAAATGATTTTTTCTATAAACTTGTCTTTGACATTCGATAGATTAACATTAGACCGCGCGTTTTTTTCACCACGAACAAAAATAACCTTACCACTTGGTCTAAGCTCATTCGCCATCTCAGTGGTTAACAAAACCTATTTTTTACCTTAGTAGTACAGTTTCTATTAGAAAGTTTGACTAAAAGCTGTTAAGTGATCCATAATTTACCAAATTATTGCCTTTACTTTAGATTTATAAAAAAACTAAACCTATTTTAATGCCAAACGAATTCAAAATTTATATATATTGACGTTTTTATTAATTTATTTAAGTTTATTACACAATTGTGAACGGCGGACCCAAATCCTGAGGCTTATTTTACCAGTCAACCAAATAAGTGATTGAGAGAAAGGTAACAGGTAAAAGGACATTCTTTACACACCTTAAAACTTATTCGAAATTTAAACTTAGAAACAGCGATAATTTAAAAGAACTACAAATTATATCCATTCCAAAAGCGTAACCAGTAATCTCGTAGCGCATCTACGAAGCACTTATCGTAGACGTGCTACGTAAAATCTCGTAGTAACGAAACAAGCGCACCATAATACCACCAAATAATGCATTATGTATGCAATAACTTTTTCGTAATTGATTTTATTAAAATATGATAGAGCTTAATAAATCAGATTTAAAATAATAGCAAGATCAAGTTGGCGTTGTACGACATTTTTATGCAACTCAAAAATATCGAGTTCGGGAGACTGGCATCGCGGGAACCCGTTTCCAATAGCGCTCAATTTACGATAAAAGATGGGATCGTTTACACGCACTTTTATAACACGGGATTTTTTCCCAGGCGGGTTGACTTTCCCGCTTCGATTTATTTCAGAGTTACTTACAAAATTTCAACCATATTTGTCCATGTGAGTAGTGAATTCTAACTAGTCCTGTAACTACTTTTATTTTTATTATTTATTTATTTCTAAAACAAGATACAAATTGGTACATAAACACTACGCCTGAAACCGTATACCGATTTGTCGAGCCGCTGCATATTCGCAATACATAGAAATAGTAGTATAAGACGTGCCTGTGTTTAGTTATTCTGATTTTGATTGTGTTCTTGATCCTACTATTAAATTAAAATACCTATTAAAATGTGATTAACAAACATCAATAAATGATAAGACTATCCTTTTTTGAGAATAAACAATTTAATTTAATTTTATTTCAATGAGTGTTCAAAAGGAAATAGGTATTAGGATTTGTTAAGTTTACACCCATTTTAAATAAAATAAAAAGTGATAAATTTTAAATTATGTTTTATTTATTTTATCAAAGAACCTATGAAGTAAAAGTGATAGAGATGGTAAGAGACAGCTTTGAAACTGTAACGTTTTAAACCCCTATTTTATAATTCGGTGTAATTTTACACACCGTTATATAATCTATCGTAGTAAGTACATACGAGTAGACATTTATCTCGTCGAATGTCTAAACAACAACAAACAAAAAGTAATCACATAACGACTCACACATATGTTAGTCTATACAATAGATAATAATATAAAGCGTAGTCTTCTCTATATTGAAAGAAATTGGCCCAACAGTTCCAATTCAGTAGCGATAATTCATCTCGACAAGTTCTGATGGGGTGAAGGTTGGCGCGGCGCCAATCTGACTCAGCCGGCGACCGGCGACCGGGGCGGCGGGGACCGGACCAGCGACTTCGCGGCTGTCTTGTCGTATCAAGAGAAATTAGGATAGGATTAATGCTCTCAGTCTTCTCATGTTTTTTCTAGTCATTACTCATTATTATTACTTACTCATTTATTTTGACGAAATGTTTAAGGAAGTTCATCGTGGTAGGCTCTCCCGCCCTCTGAGTGCCAGTGAGGGCTAATTTATTGTAGCTGCGGTATATTGCCATACTTTTGCTGGGATAATTCTTAATTTCCAATACTCTTCGTAAAATGAGGTTGAATTTCCTGGCCTAGTATTTAAGCTAATCTATAACTGTATATGGCGAACTATGAAAGAATGTTTAGAAAGAGAGTGTGAGTTAATATTTATTCACCACAGTTACTGATTTATCAACAAAAAAAAACATACTGCGACTATATCGCAGACCTTTTGAAAAAGGGAGACATTAGGAGTACCCGAAATCGGCGAGCGTGTATGACGAAAGTGATGAGTGTGGAGGAGGCGAGAGAGGTATGTAAGGATCGTAGCCAATGGAAATCTCTAGTCTCTGCCT
Source organism: Apomyelois bistriatella (assembly GCA_947044815.1). Lineage (NCBI taxonomy): Eukaryota > Metazoa > Arthropoda > Insecta > Lepidoptera > Pyralidae > Apomyelois > Apomyelois bistriatella. The sequence continues at coordinate 4,975,540 of OX345688.1, forward strand.
ACCCCTACGGGAGACAGGCGTGATGATATGTATTTATCACCATAATTTATATTCCCAGTTATGAGCAAATACATATTGTGAGATAACCCATAATCAATTCAGTGACAATAATTTCAACGTGGGCGCGTATCTTGTACCCTGCATCGGATGGGAGCGAGCCAGTGAGCCGGAAAACGACTGCGCTGCATATGACCAAACAGAAAATGGGGAGCTCAAACCGCAAACGAGAGCTAGAAAACTGGACTGTACATGTTCATACTCCTAATACTATTGCAAATATTTTTGTCTCTTTTTACGCCCTTATATACATATACTTACATCAAATCATAGTAATAAATAAGTATACAGTTCAAATACACAAGTACACAGTTCAAAATAACAATCATAATATTGACTGAATCAGATAACAACTATTCTTATCATAAGTCTACATACAAATTACATAAATTTAACGCATTTAATCATAGATTTGGAAATCGCGCGCGGTCTCTCTGGCATTTTTTTTATCTATGCATTTTATACATTCGAGATCTGTGTAATCGACATCTGCTTAGAGATATAATATAACCCCTTTTTTTAAAGTTGTTCAAAATTTAGTAAATGTTTTAAAAGACCGACCGTATGTGTGCTGCAAAATATTTGACGAATTTGCGAGACTGTTACTAATAATGTTAACAAAAAAGAAACCTTAATTTATGGCTTGTTTTATTCAATTTACTCAGAATTCCATCAAGAAAATTGCTTTGGTTTCTAATGAAATAAAGAATATATGGAATAAAGAAAATCTTGTACTTTCAAATACAAATAAAAACAATACACTGCGTGTTTCCCGCTTAAAAATAGACCACTCCCTCTTTTCTCGTGCATATTGTAAAGACGGATCATAAAAGTAATGCAGGATCAAATTATGTAAAAGTAAAGGAAAAGAGATTAAAGATGACTCTTTCCATGAAACAAGACACATAAAATTTTAGCATCATGTTTAGAGTATAGACAGAGAAAAAAGAGTTTGAGGTCTTCCCCATACCCTATATTTTACTTAAACCATAACAAATATGATCGTTTTAATTAAGATTTTGGATAAATTGTATTTAACTGTTTGTTGACATGAGTGGCTTTTGAGACAATATACAACAAAGACAATGGTTGCGAAGGGTATGTATGACGTCACGGGAGCGGGGCGGGTGGGGTTCAAGGGCGGGGAATTTAGGTCAATGGGACACGGGCGCAGGGGCTCCGTTACTACGTCCCGTGGAAAACTAACCGCTTTGTCTATATTTTGTTCAATTTCGTTCACCCCCATTCTAGTCCCTTCTGCAAATAAAAGATCTTCCATAAAAAGACGTTTTCATGTACTACTCATGAATTACGATTTTCTTTCAAGCATGTCTTTTTGTACTATTGAGTAAGCAAACAGGCCTATAGATCTACCTAATGATAAGCGGCTGTAGTAGCCCATGGACACCCGCAATACGCAAGCGCGTTGCAAACCCATATAACGAGAGGGGCGAAGGACCAGTTATCACTGACAGACATCTAACTATTGGTGTCTGTGAGTTTATATGCTAAGCAAAAAAGGAGAGAGTAGGAAAGGGAATTAACTTCTGGATCTCTACACTCAACCAACAAAATTGTAGGCGACGCGAAGTGATAGCTAAGTGCCCATATTAATGTACACATTGTAATTATTTGTTTGGCTTGCATTTATGTATTGTGTACCTATATTTTGAATTATACGTTTATGTGGTTACGGAGTGGTCATGCGTGCCCCCCTGCCCCTCCGCCTTCGGGTGGTGGGACCCCGCGTTGATCGAATCTAGTTTTTGAAAACCAAGTGAACCCAGTCGCCATCTACCAACCGTTATGCGAGTACGCACGCCACTCCACGGCTACAAATTTCCATACATAAACCTGACTTATTATTTCCTATCACCTACATCGCTGGTCCTCGAGCCGCATCTTCTGAATGTACCATACGCCGCCTAGAAGCATGGTTAGCACTAGAAGTGCCCGAAAAAAGGAGGAACAACAGCGACTTGAATCGGAATGCAAAATCGAGCAAGCAGAAACAAAGATGGAGGACGAAAAGTGTACTGTGCAAAGCGTTCAAAAATCTATACACGCTAGCAAGAAATCTTCCTCATCTTCAATAGCAAAAAAGAAGAAATTGCTCGAATTCAAGGCTGCTGAAGAGAAAGCTCGTTTACGTATGGAGCTTATTGATAAAAAGTTAGCTGCTGATTTGGCACAATTGGAATCGGAAGGTAGTAGTGATTCGCTATCGAAGGTAACAAGTGAGCACAACGATAATTTGGTTGAGAAGTGGTTAGAAACAAGTCGACAGGATATGAAGAGTCATCCTGCCAACATTGACGGCGCTTGTGGTCCAGCACGCTTGTATACAAATTCCGCCGGTCCACACCCTGACCCTGCACTCGAAGAAGCACGACCGCCACCGCCCTTCGGTGGCACTGATGACACCGTGCACGCACTGGCGAGTGCACTTAAGAACCTAACCGCTACCTCTGCTGCTGGTACTACTGGATGCAGCAACAAAATGCTTAACCGCTTGTGCACCCCAAGAGATTTGCCCTCATATTCTGGAGACCCGCTAGAGTGGCTACAATTCAAGAGGGCCTACGAAGAATCCTCTCAAGTCTGTAACTTCAGTGATCGGGAGAACCTATGGCGCTTAAGGAAATGTCTCCACGGCGCGGCCAAAGAAGCAGTCACAGCGTTACTCATTGGTGCTACATCCCCTGATGTGGTAATTTCAACGCTGGAACTTCAATTCGGAAACCCTGATGTCATTATATCCCGAATTCTACAAGACTTGAACAAACTTCGTCCAATGTCATAAGATTATCAGAAAGATATCATTTCCTTCTCTAATAAAGTAAAGAATTGTGTGGCAGCCGTGACCGCTATCGGCTGTGAAGATTATCTACACGGCATGAATATAGTCGCAACGATTCTTGCGAAATTACCTAGTGTCCTAATATCTAAATGGAGTGACTACAGCTTCCCTTTAGTCTCAGGAGGAACCCCGAAGCTCATAATCCTGTCCGAGTTTTTAAGTAGCGAAGCTGAAAAGATATCAAAAACCTTTATAAGTGCACACGGATTTTATAAACAAAGTGATTTGTCTCGTAATCGGCCTCAGACTTTGTTGGTGAACAATGAACTGACTGGTGTTAGTGTTAAAGACGATAATTGCCGGTTCTGTCGCGTTTCCAAACACGCATTATCTGACTGTAAAAAGTTTAAAAAGTGTTTACGTAAAGAGCGATGGACATATGTGAAACGGTACGGTTTGTGCTACAAATGCCTAAACTCACAGCACAAGCAAACGGACTGCATCGGGCTCGCGTGTGACGTAGACGGTTGCGGTCGGCCCCATCACCGCCTGTTACATTACCCAACAAAGATAACGCCGGCACCTACATCGACACAAAACGCAAGTACTTTCGAAGTCGAGACTGTAACCCATCTGAACTCGAACAACCGCAAAGTCCTGCTGAAGACAGTACCTGTTTACCTGCATGGACCCAAGGGCACTATACGTACTTGGGCACTGATGGATGATGGATCTTCTATAAGTTTTCTGAGCGCCTCTCTCTCCTCACGTCTAGGCCTCAGTGGAAAGAAACAATCTCTGCGTGTTTGTAGTGCCTGGAATGAAATGGTATGCGATACCGAAATAGTGGACATAAGCCTCTCCAACGAAGATGGAACTAAGTTTAAACTACGTGCCCGATGCGTGAGGGACATGAACTTACCTGTGCAAAACATCTCCGCTGACGAGCTGAATAGTCTACAGCTGTTAAAGCCTGAAATAAAAGATTACATTAGTATGAATCAGGGAAAACCGGAACTGTTGTTAGGTCAAGACAATTATGACCTCATTGTGCCTTTGCAAGTAATCAAGGGTCAACCTGGCGACCCATACTTCACTCGTACGCCTTTGGGTTGGTGTATCCACGGGTGTTTGAGATCCTCCAATGTCTCAGACGTTTCACCTCAGCCAAACTTCCTTCTGTCTGAACACGACGTCAACGTGGCCAGAGAACTACAAGATATGCACAAATTAATAAACAAATCATTCGCTATAGATTCTCTGGGCATATCAGCTAAGCCCAGACAGAACGTGCTCGACATTCAAGCTATTGAACACCTAGAACAAACTTCTAAACTTGTGAATGGAAGATGGTACGTTGGTATACCCTGGAAAAGCGCTCAAAGTCAGATGCCCGATTCATACCCAAACGCTATGGTGCGCCTACGAGGTGTTGAACGAAAGATGAAGGCCAATCCAGGATACGCCGAAAGATATAAGGAAAGAATTGACCATTTATTCAAGAACGATTATGCCTCAGAACTCCCAGAAATTCAGAACCCTAAAAGGATATGGTACCTCCCACATTTTGGCGTTGACAACCCTAATAAACAAAAATTGAGATTAGTTTATGATGCTGCCTCGCGAAGCCAAAATATGTGTCTTAATGACTTCATACTGAAAGGTCCTGACCTACTAAATTCACTGTTTGGAATTATGCTGAGATTTCGTGAAAACAAATATGCCATAATAGGTGATATTCGTGACATGTTCTTACGAATAAAAATTCAAGAAGAAGACAGACATGCACTTCGATTCTTGTGGCGTGAATCACCTGGTCAACCCGTCAAAACCTACGCTATGAGCTCACTGATATTTGGTGCGAACTGCTCGCCTTTTATTGCACAATTTATTAAAAACAAAAACGCACAACGATTCGAAGTGTCTATGCCCGAAGCGGTAGAAGCTATATGTAAACAACATTATATGGACGATTATATAGACAGTATAGAAGACGAACAGATGGCTGTCAAACTTGTTAGTGACGTCACCTTTATCCACAAACAAGGTGGCTTCGAGATAAGAAACTGGGCTTCTAATCAACCATCAATATTGAACTGCGTACCCAAAGAAAATGTACGAGCCGCCGTGTCATTTAAGAATGGTCATCCCTGTGACGTAGAACGCACACTAGGCTTACTCTGGTTTCCGAATGATGACACGCTCGGTTTCGACGTCTCATTCAAGCGTATACCTACCTCAATAATAGGCGGAGAGAAAAAGCCTACCAAAAGAGAGATGCTGAGAATATTGATGTCAATATACGATGTTTACGGATTTTTATCACCTATAACAATTAAAGGAAAAATAATATTCCAAGATATGTGGAAAACCAACATTGGTTGGGACGATGAGATATCCGAAGAAATATTTACAAAGTGGCTGGTTTGGTTATCTGAAATTAAAAACATCAGTTGCATAAGACTCCCAAGATATTATCCATCGGCAGCGATAAGCACAATTGAAGAGCAGGCGAGTACAAGAAAGAGCGAGATGCAACATCACAATCCTCGTGCTCTCGAAAATTCTAGTTCTAGCTGCACCGACGTTGACCTCTCGCACGCACCATCATTACCGTCATCGCTCTGCACTCTTCATCGTCACCGTAGCACGGACACTGTAACAAATATACTTCCAGACCCTGCGCGGGGGGGCGCGGCCTTGCATGCCTGCTATATGAACTTACAGCTACATATATTTTGTGATGCATCTGCAAAGGCTATGTGCGCAGTCGCATATTGGCGCTGGATCGACGCAAATAAAAAAGTGAAAGTTGCATTCGTGAGTAGCAAATGTCGCGTTGCACCTGCAAAGTACGTCTCAATACCACGTCTGGAGTTACAAGCCGCTGTAATGGCTGGGAGATTACTCAGGACTATCGAAAGTGAACAAAGACTGAAACCTATGAAGAAAATTTTGTGGTGCGACTCCGCTACTGTCCTGCATTGGATAAGAAATAACGCTCGTCAATACAAAGCGTTTATTTCACATAGACTTGGCGAAATAGACGAACACACCAAAATCAACGAATGGAGGTACATACCTACGAAAATGAATGTCGCGGACCTCGCTACTCGTGAGACCTGTGAAATAAAATCAGTGGAAAACGAATGGCTGTACGGACCAAAATTTTTATATGAAGATGAAGACTTGTGGCCTAAAGAATACGATATACAGCAACCAGATGTTAGCTCCGTGGACCTAGAATGCATAAATACTCTTCACGGTGCTCCTTTATGCTTACCTGCTGTACCTGATCCTGAACGATTCTCTTCTTGGCTTCGCCTATTGAGGTCCACGTCAGTTGTGCTAGCCTTTATAGAAAAATGTAAGAAACTTACCAGTGATCCAGATCGCACGCTGTTGGAGCGTGCCGAAGTGCTGTTAATGAAGTACTCTCAGATGAAAAGCTTTCATGATGATTTGCAGAACCTGAAAAATAAAAGGACATTAGATAAAAAGAGTAAATTACTTACCTTGACTCCTGTACTTGACGCCGACGGTGTTCTTCGCTTGGGGGGCCGAATCGATGCTGCTTCTGAAATACCTATTGAAGTTAAGCAGCCCATAATACTGGATGGCCGTTGTCATATCGCTCGCCTCATTGTTAAACACTATCATGTTAAGGCATGTCATGGAAACCAAGAGATGGTTGTGAACGAAATAAAACAAAAGTACTGGGTAATAAGGCTACGACCCACCGTTAAGTACATAAGTTCACAGTGCATGATATGTCGTATTAAAAGAGCATGTCCTCTTCCACCCAGAATGGGTGATTTGCCAAGGGCCCGGATAGCTCATCATCAGCGTCCGTTCACCTACTGTGGGCTTGATTTATTTGGGCCTTTAGAAGTCACGGTTTGTCGTCATCGAGAAAAGAGGTATGGTGTCATATTCACATGCCTTACAGTTAGGGCCGTTCACATCGAAGTTGTAAGTCAACTTACCACGGACGTTCTCATCATGGCTCTTCGTCGTATGGCTGCTAGGCGTGGGTGGCCACGCTACCTTTACTCTGACAACGGCACCAACATGAGGGGCGCCGACAACGAATTGACGAGGTGCGTACGGGAATTGGACCAAGTTAAATTAAGTAAAGAGGTGTCAAACTATAGTTCAGCTACTTCCTGGACATTCTTACCGGCCGCCAGCCCTCACTGGGCAGGTGCCTGGGAAAGGTTGATCAGAAGCATCAAGGACTCGCTAAAAGTAATCCTACGAGAGCGAGCGCCACGAAAGGAAACACTCATCACCCTCCTAACGGAAGTCGAACATATTGTGAACAGCCGGCCTCTAACGCATGTGTCGGTTGAACCCAGCAGCAGCGAAACACTGACGCCAAACCACTTCTTGTTGGGCACTTCATCTAATTTGCCCACCTTCGGTGTATATGATGAGTCAGATGCTTTCTTGCGTAAGCAGTGGCGGATATCACAACGCTTGGCAGATCAGTTCTGGAGACGATGGGTTCGAGAGATCCTGCCTGAGATGCGTCCTAGGAAGAAATGGTGTGAAGAACAGAGGCCATTGCAAGTGGGTGACCTTGTAGTGATCGTGGACCCTAACTCGCCCCGTAATAAGTGGCCAAAAGGGCTAGTGGAATCCGTGTTTCCCGGAAACGACGGCCGGGTTCGTGTCGTACAAGTGAAAACGAAATCGGGAATGCTGCAACGGTCTGCAGCTCGCGTCGCGCTTATTCCCACGGGATTTGAGTGCTGCGTCAGCACTAGGGAGGGGGGTGTAGGCGACGCGAAGTGATAGCTAAGTGCCCATATTAATGTACACATTGTAATTATTTGTTTGGCTTGCATTTATGTATTGTGTACCTATATTTTGAATTATACGTTTATGTGGTTACGGAGTGGTCATGCGTGCCCCCCTGCCCCTCCGCCTTCGGGTGGTGGGACCCCGCGTTGATCGAATCTAGTTTTTGAAAACCAAGTGAACCCAGTCGCCATCTACCAACCGTTATGCGAGTACGCACGCCACTCCACGGCTACAAATTTCCATACATAAACCTGACTTATTATTTCCTATCACCTACAAAAATGTTACGTAACAAAATATGTATTTCAATTTTTTTACATACAATCTTACAGCTTGATTTCTGTGATTGTTTCACAGAATGCATATTGAATCTGTAACAGTGAAGCCAGAGTTAGACTTGCTCTTGCCAGCAAAACTTCAACTTTAAATTTTGGCAGCTGTAATTGCTATTGGAAGAGGAACTTCCATTAGTATGGAGTTGGTTATATATTTGTTATTTTAATAATTATACTTATCTAATGTAGTTATGTGAGCTATTATTGGATCCGGATCAGACATTTTTAAATAAAATAAAGGAACACGATAATAACAGTTAACTTTTACACTTTTGAGTTTCAAGTTAATGACATCATAAAACTTGTATAATAATGTTATGATTCTGGAAGACAAGAAGAGACTAATTATCAATACGAAGAGACAACCTTTGCTCCATTTAAAAAAAAAACAATATTATTCGTATTTTCCAGATTAAATTACAGATTATTTTTTTTTATTAAATTCTGGAGTATCAAAGGAAAACTGCTATAATACGACGTTGTAGGATTGATCAAATACATCACATCATAAACGACCAAGCAGAAATAATTGGTTAGGCATTCCAGCTCGTAGCACATTGTCGAACTTTCCATAAGACTACACCAGGACTGGCCCACATTGAAGAAACATTTTATGATTACAAAATGTAACCAAAAACAATTTCTTTTAAGATAAAATCATACAAGTTAAAAAGCTATATTTTATACCTATACATTGTTGTTTAAGATTTATTTCTTAAAAAAATATTCAGTTTGTTATGAATTATTGAAATAGGTAGTTTATTTTAGGCAACAACTTAAATTGCTAAATATACTTATATTTTTTATATAACACTATTTAAAAATTGCGGTGAAATTTTATCTACTGGCTAAATACTAAATACCTACATTAAACTTAGTCTTTTTTTTTGTATGTTACACTCATAAAATAAGATGTGCCTTTATTTTAGCATATACTTGATGTCAACCCTCCTTTAAAATGTTGTTATTGCTCGAGTTCGTCACGTCATCAGTCGGAGAGGTACAAGGAAATTTAGACATCTGTCGATTAGTCGCCTTTCACCTAAGTGAAGAGACGCGAGTCTATTAATAAGAAATCATATCACACACTTCTCGCTTTAACCTCGAAGTGGATCAGAAGCCTTATACAACTTATTGTGGGTTTACCAAGTATATTTTCTTACAAATGCTTACATCATGTCATGACCGTAATCGTCTACATACCTAGTATACTTACTTTCATATATTTTAACTGTATTCAATATTTTTTCAGACAAAGCAGAGCGCTTGAAATGAAAATTCTTTTTTATTCGAAGCGAGCAAATTGTTGGCAACCGAACTGCCGTGAAAATACAAATTACTTTTAACGACTGATAAAAATCCCACCTTTATTATCGGTAAGTTTCTTAAGGGATTATGAACCAGTTAGTCAAGTCTTAAATTAATGATTTATATCTTATTTATCGTAGCAGGCAATACATTTGATATTATGAGAACATACAACGAACATTTGAAATTATTTTTAACCCAGAAACTACACATTTAATAAATATTTAGGTATTTCCGTTTCTTATGAAATTTGCATCATTGCGAATATGATGTGGTTGTTTAAATTATAGTTATACTGTCTCTGTCTATCTCTATATTAAAATGAGGTCATATTTTATAAAGCTGGGAATGTATTTTATTAACGAACAGAAAATCGTTGTTCGTTGGTACTCAGCCGGCTACCAGCTCAATAATCCCAGTATTCCTAGTGTGACTCCGAGTTTATTCGCATATTTTTGAACGCCATTTAGCACACTCAATATCCTAGAAATTGCATATGAGATGCCACATAAGGTATGTCAATTAATCTTGTATGTTTACTAGTTTTACGATACATCGACTATTTGTAAAACTTAGTACTTATAGATACTTATAGAATTTGGAAATTGCGCGCGTTCTTGACAATTTTTTTAAATCTATGGTAAAACTTAAACAATAATTAAGAACTCCAAACAAATGTAATATAAAATCATAGATTAAAAAAATGACTGACTGCGTTTAAAATATCTGCAACATGAAACAATGCAAGAATTACATTTCAAATAGGTATTACACAGCGACGAATATTTTATTTTTCAAGTTATTTTACTTACTTAGATATTTCGTCTGAAAATAGTTTAATATAAAAGCGATTTTTAACTCAAAGTACCTATACTCGTATAACACTATTATAAATTGTATCAAGCTTGTGTTAACTTTAAAAAAACTGTTACTGGTCCAATATGTAAGCGGCAATCAAAGGGCAACCCTGGCCTCGGCTGACTTTTAAATAGAGTCTTAATTGCTCTATAGGAGAAATCTGTCATCTATTTAATTTAAAATAATAAAAGGATTCAAAAATGGATCCGTGCTTTGGCAAAAAAATACACAAGTTCATCTATGAAAAGCGATTCAATATAAACTGGGGCATGTGTAGGCGGGAACTGACACAGGATAGGGAAAGCAAAACTCTGCAAATAGAAAAAACTATCAAGTTAAACTTGTTACTGCCGCTCTGGCTAAAGTGGGTCACCGGTTAAATAATATTTTGACGATTATTTATTGACTGTTCAGTAAAAAAACTTTAAAAAATTACTTTTTTATTAAAAAAACAGTCGAAAGTCGACCTGCCCGAGCCTGCTTAGCGTCAACCGTACTAGGAAAAGTTTTTTTAATGAACTACATGGAAATAACTATAATAATGATGACTATTTTAATTTTAAATAATTTTAATGATAACTATTGTAAGGTTAAAATTCAGTTAACTAGAATGAAGCTCATGTTAGACGACAAAGCATACAAAGGGTGGCCTAAATATGCTGTTTAGCTACGTGATTTATGGACCGCAACCCTTCAGTAAATAGCTCATTGTACATTCAATTACCGGTCTGTTAATAATTTATATATTAGGGCTTTATTTCGAACTCCAATTCTCACTATAGCAAATTATACAGGTTTTTTTACAATTGACCACTTAGCTATCTTAAATCTCTTATGGTTATTTCCTAAGCTGTATTGCTTTGGAACCCAGGGTACCCCAAAACAATTGCAAATCGCTGGCTTTAATTTTTAGACGTAAGTAGTAAGATATTTGGATTTTTTTATGACCGTCCACCTGACCTATGTCAATATTGGTAAACTTTAGGTACTCTCTTTACTTAACTCTTGGAAAGAGGTTATATTATTTTAGTCGTCTTAACTTCACCCATAAAAATTACAATTTGGACATTGCAGGCGTAATTCACCTTATTGTCTGATAATAAAGATGATTTCGTGTTTCAGAAGGCACGTTAAGCCGTTGGTTCAGGCTGCCATCTGGTAGTTGTTAAAGGAACCACGTCAGAGGCCTACAGGCGCGGTTCCGAAGAACTCACCAAACACCAGAGTATGACACCTACACGAAATGATGAGACTACCTACACGAATAGAGAGAATGGTATATTCTTATATTAAACTTGCCTAAGCATTTAGTTTACAAATACACATCTCAGAAAAAAAAAAAAGGTGGAACACACATTTTATAAACCAGAGTTTACCGTGATATTCTTTTGTCTACTTTGTTGACTACAAAGAGCATTTTCTAGAGGCTGAAAGATACACAAAGGTATGTCAAGTTCATGTAACTTGTGGATATGCTCTTTGTAGGTACGGATGTCCAACAATTTAACTTTTGTATATGATTGATGAGGTATTGCTTGCATATCTACACGCTATAAAATAATTCCGATGAGGTAGTAAGTAATGCTCCTACAGATTATCTGTGTGCTGCTACAGAGCGATACACGTAGGTAATAACGTGTCGACGTTCAGTCGTTCGGTGACCACGGTCATTGTAGCACGGTTGAAACGGCTAAAGTGTTTGAAACACGTTAGTCGCTAAATCCTGTAGTATTTATTTTTTTAAATTTATAATTCGCGACTGTGTGCCCTATGTCCCTTCCTAAAAACCAATCTTTCAAAACTATAAAATATTGAATAGTAATAAAAAATTTAGTATTCAATTATTGAGGAAAGGCAAAAGATGAGTTAAATCCTGTGGGTCTAAAAACGCCACTTTGAGCAATTCATCGAATCGAATTCATATTACGAATTCCTTAGCAATTCCTATTTCTTTCAATTTTTTTGAAGAGGAATTGAAAAGTTTAGTTGGTCATTTTACAAAAAATAGAGGAATTGCTACAGAATTGCTAAGGAATTCGTAATATGAATCGATTCGATGAATTGCTCAGTGGCATTTTTAGACCCCCTGTACAGCGTTTTGATTTCATTTCTTGTAACAAAACTTATAAAACTAGAAACAATACATCAAAAGAATATAACCATAAAACAAATTTAAGTTTGTTATAAAAGATTCTTGTAGGTGGATAGAGCTTTGGATGTCAGCAAAGACGTTGCATTTCTTATTGTCGCCGCACTCATTGGTATTCGGGCGGGGATGGCGATCTGCGAGCTGAATTCACTTACATTGAGCAAGAGCTGATGAATATAAAACAGCATATATGCTAAAACCGTAGAAAACATATAGGAACTTTATTTGTTATATGTAGATAAGTAAATACTTCATTGTATCGTATAAAAATATAAACATGAAATGAATAGCTATCCGTACTAGCGACTGCCATTAACAGCGGCTCGCTTTATTACTTCCGAGTAAAACAACACAAGAGTACATCTTTAAAACTATCTTCATATCACATTTTATCTAACTGAATGAAATCTTTTTTTTAGTTGCATAATTAGATGTCTGAAAAAAAGCAAAAATGTAAATATTAAACAAATGCTTCCATGTGTATTCATAACGTTTGAACAAATAATTGATTATTATCTTATTAAACTATTATTTAATCACTAACTTAATTATAAACTTCGCGAAATCTAATTTTCATAAGGCAAGAAAATTTAAGAGTGGCGCAAAACAGCGCATGGCAAGCGAGTCGCGTGCTAAAGGTCCTTTAAATGTTTCCGTTTAAACTCGTGGTTTTATGTTGCTGTGGATCTTAAATATTTGCTGGACAGAATACCCGAAACTTGTCAATAAATCAATCAATCAACTACAAGATTATCATTCTTTTTTAAACTCTCCTCCTAGCCTCTGACGTGGTTTCTTTATAGGCTACCAGATAGCAACCGAGACCAACGGTTAGTACCATTATAAATTCTGTGCCAACTGCTTAACGTGTCTTCCAAAGCACAGAATCATCTTTCCAATCAGGCGATTGAAGCCTAAAACTATCAATAGTACTTATCGATTGTCTGTCGATATTGTATTTGATTGAAAAATCGATAGTTTTGGCAGTTCTGAGTGCGATCAATAGTATTAAAAAGTAATATTGGTTATCAATAGGCCTATCGAAATTGACTATTTATCTAAGCTATTTATAAAGGTCATCTATCGAGAGTTTGAATACTTTTCTGCAACGCTACTACTACAAAAGAGGGCAAATTAAAAGCGAAGTTTTCATCCAGTCTAGGCCAATTGAAGTCATTGTCTCTGGTATACTTCCTTACCTATATACAAATAACAACTAAGCTATGAAAATATGGAACCGCACACAATATAAAACGCGAGTTGTGTTTATGACCGACAGTTTAGTTCAATGCCATTACAGTTAAATTGGAGGAATTCAGTGGAATGCTATTTACGTTTAAACGTTGCGGTTAGATTACGTTTACGTGACTAAAACAAACACGTTTAAATAAAATGAAATAACTAATGAAATATGAAATCAATATTGATCAAAGCTTATTACTTCAATTCAATTTTTTATCTTATCTCTACTTCGATCCAATCTATCCGTTCTATACCAAATGTAAAAATCTATATGATATTAGTAACTCTATGGATTGTTATCACATCAAATTTAATTGAATATTTTTATACTAGCTGTTGCCCGCGGCTCCGCCCGCGTGTAGTTCGCTTTTCGCTTAACCTGTGGAAACTACAACTATCCAGACCTATAGTTAAATCTATAAGTAGTATCCTATTCCCGTGCCAATTTTATAAAGCCATTACATTGCTACGATATCAAACTGAAAATATTAACATTCATACTATCACATATTTGTCTCTAAAAGAGTAGACGCAGCCTATTACAGGGTCATTAGAACCTAACTCAATAAATAGTGTTATGTTAGTTAAATTAGACCTTACGACACGACCGTATGTTCCGTCGAACAACAACTGAACTGACTTGCTGGTTTGATTATTTTTTAAACCAAAGCCAAACCAACCAACTAATCAATTCAAATAGCTTACAATACAATACAACAAACGACCGATAAACAAACCAACCAATAGAACTAAATAAACAACCAAATTTTTTTGAAATAATTAGAATTAATTGCTGGAAAAATTTCAATCTGCTATAATACCATATGAGAAAAAAATAATTAAATTAACTTCAGCGCCATCTATTGATATTTTATGTAACTAAATTATACGACTGCAGTGTGTTTTTGTCTTCATTGATATCGATAAAACAAAGTAGAAATTGTAGCTTTATCTATATTAAATACGTTTATGTAAACCGGATTCAACTCTGTAAAAGTTTTGAAACAGTGCTAGAAGTAAACTTCAATTGACCATAACTTCTTTTTCCCTTAACCGATTTTGACGAAACAAAGTTTTGACAAAACTGTTGAACGTATATGTAATCCACCTGTGAAAACCGCGTTCGAATCTGTTGAGTAGTTTTGAAGTTATAACGTACCAGACATACAGAAAGACAGACAGACAAAAACTCCAAAAATTGTTTTTTTTGGTTTCTGTTACACGTCTTTCTTTAATCGCCCCGTATCAGTTTTTTAGAAAAATATTTAATGTACAGACATTCAATTTTTACTGTCCTATTATATGTAAAGATAGATAGATAAGTACAAAATCCATATCCATACTAATACTATAAATGCGAAAGTCTGTCTGTCTGTAACCTCTTCACGGCTAAACTGCTGGACCGATTGTGATGAAATTTGGTAGGGATGTAGTTAACGACCTGAGGTCAAACATAAACTTTTGGGCGCGATATAACCGATTCCCACGCGGGGCGGAGCCGCGGGGAACAGCTAGTACTTATATATTAACGGACTTAACGCTAAGAGCGTTCTCTACCAGTCAACCATTTGATTAATCTTCTTTTTCAATGTCGTCAATGACAAACTATTAGATATGATTTGTAAGGGGTTGCGATATCGTTTATCCTGAAATAAATTTGCAAATGAATTTATTTGTTTCTTTTCAAAATTATAAAAAAAAAGTAAGAAAATAATTCTAGAAAACAAATAAAACACGAAATCAAAAAATTATTGTTTGTGACAGGATTCGATCCAGGTACTTTCTTGAAACATTTCTTTACTAAAGTATTAAAAAATTCTTAAAAATTAATACAAAACGAAAAAAAAAAAGTAAATAAAAAAAAGTAAGTAAAAAAAAGCAAGTAAAAGAAAGTAAGTAAAAAAAAAAGTCATGTATAGCAGGATTCGAACCCTCGACTTAAAAATATGGTCTACGACCTTTACCGATAGGCCAACATACGTTGCTAGAGATTGGCGAAATTTCAAATGGGATTTGTCTATAGGTACGCAAATTCGCGCCATCTATTGAGATTTTATGTTACTAAATTTACGATCAAATTCAATGTGTTATTTTATTAAAATTAATAGGTGCAGTGCGTGTTTTCGTCTTTATTGATATGGATAATAAAAAGTAGAAATCCTAGCCTTATCTAAATTAAATTAAACGTAAGTAAACGCATTAAAAGTTTTGAAGCAGTGTTTGAAGTAAATTTTCAATCGACCATAACTTCTTTTTCCCTTAACCGATTTTGACGAAACAAAGTTTTGACAACGCTCCTAATCATATGTAATCCAACTGTGAAAATCGCGTTTAAATCCGTTGAGTATTTTCGAAGTTATAACGTACCAGACAGACATACATACATACATACATACATACAGACAGACAAAAATTCCAAAAACTCTTTTTTTGGTTTCTGTTACTCCTTTTTAATCGCACTCAATCAGTTTTTTTGAAAAATATTAAATGTACAGACACTCGCATTTTAGTGTCTTATTATATGTATTGATTTAGCTAGACTTGCTAAATATATAAAAATAGGCATTACTCTTCTAGAGTAAAATTTCGTCAGCCTTTAAACAGCCTTATAGTACAGTTTTGTACCTATAGATTAAAAAAATTGCCTGGGACCGCGCGAATTTGATATTTCTATGTCTGTACCTATTTGTGCTTTTACTATATATTTTTTTATTTTATTGTAATATTATGTTTTTAAAATAATACTTTGAATTTACAAAAAATATAGTAAATTATAATTATAAATAAAAATATTTATGTTGAGCCATCTCGCATAATAGATTAGTTATGTCTCCGACACGATTCGGAGGAACAAGATCCAATTTGAGTCGCTGAGTCAGCAGTTAGTACATAGTAAATAAATAGATATGTATGTACAGTTTGAGACTTGTGTTTCGCTATATGAAATGTAGTATTAACAGAAGAATTATGAATGACATCTTGGTTTTATTTTTCTTCTCCAGTTCATCAATATTCAATTGCACTTTTCAGACTTTTAAACAGATGAAAGCAACTTTTTATTTCAAGGATAATATTTTATAATACAATAAGTGACAAATCGCTTAGTTTATCACAGTGAATACTTATCTCGTATATGTTCCCATTAATATAAGTTAAATCAAATTCAAATTGTTTATTCTCAATATAAAGGACATTCTTATCACTTATTGACGTCAATCATTACTTAAATCAGTACCGTTTTGTCAGAACTTTACCAGATTCATATATATGCGGCCATATTTTCTTACTTTATAGGTAGCTACTGCTACTAGACATCACCGATCTTGTCCAATCTTATAAATAACAAATACGGTTATGTGTTCTAACATGAAAACCCTCTTTACCGTCCAAAATGTTCAGTGGATAAAAAACATACGACATATACGGTATATATACCGGCACGCTGACGGGACCTCGTAAAAGGATCAGACAAATAATGGCTACTAAATTTTTACAGCTCCGGGAACAAACTTATATAGGTAAATAAGCCATCCAGTGTGCTATTCTGCTCGACGAATTACCCAGGAGGCCTGGTAGACCATTATTTTACCCGACTGAAAAAAGAAGGAGACGACTGAAAAAAATATATATTTATTTCCTAAGAAGTAGAAGACGCAATTTAAATTGGTGTAGAAGTTATATCAAGAGCGTTAGACCGAGAGCTGGTTCCAGTAAATTAGTCTGTTTTAGTTTTTTTGGAAAATTATTGACAATAAATAAATAACACGAAATAAACAATCAATGTCAACACGCGTATTAACAAAGCCTTTTTTAATTTTCTATATTGACTAATTCAGCCTTAACAACTGGAGGTTTTATAAATGTTATATCATGTTAAAATCAGATATAACAATTACCGTGATAGATAAATTAGAGACCCCATGCTTCGAAGCAACCGAGGGTACGAAACGGAAGCACTAACATGAAGATATACAAATAACTAATACAGCATTAGGTACTCGACAAGAAGTCATAAAAGTTTGAGATCGTAAGATGAGGTCCGGCTCAAGTTAAATCCAAGTTTCTACATCACAGTGCTCTATCACAACTTTTATAGCTTATTCCTGTGACATACAGCCATTTGACCCAACTTCGTATAGTAAAACTATCTCTCTAAATTGATTAGTTCTAACTATTTCTATCTTTCTTGTTGATTTTCTTTTTTAGCTACTTAACTAATTGTTTCATTTTCATGTTAACACTCTGAACGCCGCAATCGCAGACAATAGTTTTTCAATTGTTTGTCGGTCACATATTATCTATTGCTTTGATTATTAATATATATTGTTGTTAAACAAAGAGATAAAAATATATAACTTCAATAGTATTAATTTTTAATGCCTTATGTTCGTCCAAAGAAGATTTTGAGATTTCTTGGAACCTACTTCACTGTCATTTATTTCTGCGGTCAAATGTCAATAAATCATCCTTAGACCAGTCTAAATTTTCAGTTGTCTAGAAACTGAATTATCCACTTGAAGCGCGATTTAATCCACTTAACAATACAAACTAAGGCCGACGGCAACTAAATGGAGCTTCCATATTAAGATACTAGCCTCAACGCAGTGCCTTGTTGGTCGCACTCGGCGGAGGGATTTGGTGGGATATATTTAATTGTTGGTTGCCCGCCCTATAGATTTAATTATTTATATACTTAAGTTTTTTTGTTTTGTTTTGTTATTCAAAATTTTTTATAAAGCTTTTTGTGTAATATGTCTGACTTTTGAAAATAAATATGCTTTTTATAGTCTAATATTAAACGTCAAATAAGCCACGTTCTCAGAAGCTAAAAGGTGGTTTTGAAAAACTGTATGATGGACGGACTTTCTATCCTTCTGGACATGAATGAAGTTAGTATGGCTTTCCGTCAAATATCCAGAAATAAAATTCGTTTACAAGAATTTCGTAGCACTGCTACGCGTATCATATTTGTCTCGTAGCACTGCTACGAAATTTTGTACATATAATTTCTTGTTTGAATTAAGGCCGTTACTTACCAGGAGCATTTAATTCAATTCATTTATTCACATGTAAGCATAATAGGTAACAAATAAAAAGTGCAGTTAATAGAATTTATCAGCTGTCAGAATCATAATCAATACGTATAATTTTATATTTAAATAGTGTATTCTTTACCTGGTAACTATACATCTAAACTACATTTACTACAAATACAGTTCTCTCACAGTCTTCTGACTTGGTCAAAAGAGGCCTGGCCTACATTAACTACGCGAGGGGCCATTAGCCGGTTATTTAAATCGCATGTAGCAATTTAAATTAAGCGGCCAATTAGCAGCATTAAGAGAATCGATTGAAGTGAATTAAATCAGTTTTAATTTAACGCTGAAAATATGCAAGTATTGCTATATGAAACTTATTATAAATTCCATTGCAGACAGCTGCTATATTTTATACAAAACATACTGAATTCCCGGTTCTTTGTTATTGCAAAATCAATTGCAAAATTAAACATGTAGATGGAAAAGGTGAACTTTAGTTCATTAACCTTGATTATCGCTAAGGTATACAAACTAAGTATTTTGTACAGAACAATCACTATTTAAAGAAAGGTAACATCGACGTTTGCAACAATTGCAACATAAAAATATATAGGGAATTTCAAAATTGTGAATCTATCTACAGCTCATCATTCACGGTCATTCTCTACTACAATGTAATGAAATATTGAAAAGTGTTTATGATATAAAAATGTTAAAAAAACTAACATTGCTATTTAGGGCACAGATCTCAAATTCCATTAGGATTCTTCATCAGTACAAATCGGAGTTCTCAAAATTTCGAACAACATCAATATCATGGTATCATGGAATGTGTTCATACCTTAAAATAAAGTCT
Source organism: Apomyelois bistriatella (assembly GCA_947044815.1). Lineage (NCBI taxonomy): Eukaryota > Metazoa > Arthropoda > Insecta > Lepidoptera > Pyralidae > Apomyelois > Apomyelois bistriatella. The sequence continues at coordinate 4,994,990 of OX345688.1, forward strand.
TTTAGGTACTAACCGGTGGTTATATTTAATTGTCGTCGGCGTGATTAGCGGGATCGATGGTAGCAAATTCCGACGCTTGATATATTGCATTGTTTACTGCGAGTTGCGTGCACGCCGCGCCCTGCCTACACGCGATCGACGTCACGTGATACATTTTAACATATACTCATTTACCTAAATACATAAAGGTACTAAAACTTTGTGGGACAAGGATTCGTCAAAAATACCACGGAGTGGATTAACAACAATAATTTCTATCCGCAACCTAAATACTAACTTATCGGGCTTACATGCTACGAACTTGCTACAAGTTATGGCTACAAAGGTCTACGACAGCTACGCTACGGATTTGGAGGTTGTATTGTAAAAATCACATGTTAAAGCATAATCCTCTTAAGATATAATTGCCACGTTCACTAACTGGACCATTAAAGTTCAAAGATATAGAGGTCATAATACGTAAAGTATCTTATTGTTGTTGGGTGTGCCATAATCAGATTGCGGCAGTCGTAGAGCTTCACAATAGTAACTTCGGCCGCTCCCACCATAGCCACAAATTGGTTCAAAATATGTCATGTTTTGTGGTTAGCCATTATATTAATTAGAAATACTACTCCTCTTTACTATGTACGATAACTAATTCAACTTAAATTATAAATATAAGAAATGTAAGGGAATTCAAACAAAAATAACACAAAAAGATAGGCTGAAACTATCTGAAGTTTTATTCTCATCTCATTAATATATGACTGGTGAAAATCTATAAACGAAACCGACCTTATTATTTCATTTTATATATGTCTCCACTGCACCACATGTCTCTAACCGGAACTGTCACAAAGGGTTTGTTTTTCACATGTCCGGCCGTAGTCCGGCGGAGTTCACACGTGGCACGACCACTGCACTTTCGACCGGCAGTACCGGGACACTACCAGTTCGTTGAGAGCGTGTTGTTGTTATGAAGCAATGTCGGGACAAGGTTTTCTCTCAGCGAGTGTGTCGGTGTGCCGGAGCGCGGAGGAACATACGAGGTGGCCGGGCAGGCGGCGCGGCGCGACTGCGCGTCTGCCGAGGCGCCCACACTCCGCTCGATACACTGGCCATGAAAATTTCAGCCGAGCGACTGTCAACCGGTGGTGGCTGACAACTCGCTGCTGCTTGCACGCAGGTGCATTGTTGTCGCACCTGTACCCCTAGTATGAGTTTTTCTTAACGCAGACGCTAGCGACTGCGTTAGGATTTTGTATGGAATTTCTTAGTTGTCTTACTATCCGCCAGAGGCACTGTACAGGTTTGCCATACTAAATCGCTAACGCAGTCGCTAGCGTCTGCGTTAAGAAAAACTCATACTAGGGGCACTGATCTCAACAATGGTAACTTTGTATAAGACGATATACTGAATATTGAAATATGCTTAAAGCCTTATGTCTATCTTCGTAATGAACCTTCATGCTGACTGATCATCATCAGCGTTATCCAAGTTTTCAAGTTTCGTTCCATGCTGGCGTCGGTACACCGTGTGGCTTATATGCCTTGCCTTTAGTTTTTACTCCAATAACACATAAAATAATAGTATTTGCTATTATTTGATGATTACCTACCTAACGCCAACGCTCCTTAGGAATGTTTTTTGGATGAGACAATATCTTACATAAAAACCAAATTTAAAAAAAATGCGTGGGCGCGATATTATAATTCTTTGAAAAAAAGATGATTGAAATCAATAAGTTGTTCTCAAGTTATGACGTGATTAATGAAAAAAGATTAACTTATGATTAAAAATTTTAACTCTTATAATATAAATTAAAAATACTCAAAATTAATACAGCTTAAGTAAGCGACACTTGACTTAATTACTTTAGATTCTTTACTTAGATGAAAGCTACATTCATGTCACTTGGTAAGAATATTTAATTAATTATGTATGCTCAAACGAAGAGGGTTGTGATTGTGGCTACGCATGCTAATTTCTTTTTACCTATATGCTGACACGCTACCTTTGCAACTCAAAGGCATCTGATCTTATCTAAGCATCTTGCTAATGAACTCGCAAAGGTTTATCGAACTCTAGGTTTTGATCGAACCCTAATAAACAAAATACAAACAAATAACTGAAGTTCTTAAAATAAAGTCAATCAAAACGACGGACGATGGATGGACAGTGGAAGTCGGGAGGCTGAATAAAAAAAAATATTTTTTCATAAAAACTACCCACTTTAATTTTTTTACTAAGGCAAACTAAAACTGAGATTACAAAAACTCAAATACCTAAGTTTGCAGAGCCAATTGACCGAGTACTGATATAGACTACGTTATGCCTTTTTTTCAAAACAATGATACTAAAGCATACTGGGTACTTGGGTAGATTGACTGCCCTGACACCACAATTTGCAGGTTCAACTGAGCTTGTAACTAACACGATATGAATGAATGCCAAGGGAAGTCGAACGTAAAATATAAACTATAGCTGTTCTCCGCGATTTCACTCACACTATGTCTGTATGTACTCTAGCCTATAACCTTCCCCAAGAGTCAGGCTTTCAAATGCAGAAAGAATTTTTCAAATCCGACCAGTAGTTCTCAAGTTATATACAAACAAACAAACAAACAAACGCTTCAGCTTTATTATATTAGTATAGACACAGATTATAGAATGCTATACTAGGTATAGATTACAGCGGCCGTGAGGGGGTATTACAAAGCCATACTACTACCATAATTTTAAATATTCTCTTCTCTTCTTTTTCTTTCTCAGCCCGGTCTCAGTGTCACCCATGGTTGGGTATAGGGCTCTTCATGAATTCCACTTCACCCGGTGTCCTGCTGCACGCATCCAGGTTTCGCCCATGATTTTATTTATATCGTCGGCCCAGCCATTGGTCGTTTTATACTTGGGCAGCTCTCAAAATTGAGTAGCGTTTGAGTATTCGGGCGTTAGTCTCTCAAATTCTACTTCTTTTCCTTTACCTTATCCCACTTTTTTATGTAGGATCGGCACAGTATGTCACCTTGGTTATCAGATTCTATACATAAATAAGCAAAGATGCTATCAAATCGATCATTGAAGCTGGATGTTCTTTCAAATGTACATACAGTGCCATCTTTATCTTTACATACGCACACGCATTTAAAACTGAAAGCAGATAGGTTCTTGTAAAGAGCAACAGTTTGGTAGTTAATTTTGTTTTGAACGAACTCTAATAGATGGCGTCATCCTCCATGGGACAGATATTGTTTTGGGTCTTTAGGTCTATGTCCAGTTGTGGACTTGACTATTATGATAAAATTATTTATTAATTGGGCAATGCTATTTTTGGTAGAATCATCATTCAGAGGAAATAAATTGAGACCGTGGTTTACTTACGTAAAAGATGAGGAAACATAATCCGTTATAGGTAATTTGTAATTCTTAAGGTGTTCAATTAAAAACAAAGTGAAAGGTATCGTTAGGTTTTATTACACAATTTTATATAAACATCATTACATACATCTTGGTGGAAAACTACAAAATTATATATAAATTAAATAGGTACAAATATTTACAAACTAAGGTCTAAAATCGTCTGGGCAGGTAACATACATACTAATGTTTTAGAAACGTTCAATATAAATATTGAATTTCAACTAATCTTAAATATATTAACACAGTTATTTTGTTATGAATTCTAGGCAAACTGTAATTGTTTAAAAAATGTATTTCCAACAATGTTTTAGTCAGTCTCAGGATGTAGGAATTGTAAAATCTGAACGATCGTTTGAGAATATTACTAGATACTTATCAGTGCTCCAGTCTCTAGTAGAATTTTTTGTCTATGAGCAAAAATATTTTTTTAAATCAATTTAAGTTGATATTTATCAGATTTTGATTACTACTATTTGGAAATTGTAAAACTACTAAGTATTTTCTTCATTATTTGAAATACACAATACAAAATCTTTTATGCTGTATTTTGGTAAATCGTGTGGGTATAACTGAATATGTAAGACAAACAGTCTTATTTTCGTGTTTGAGATTAATTTTAAAATCTAGACCGATATAAATAGAAAGGTATTTCCACTAAACTTGTATTATTTCTAACAATACGATTACTATTTGCTTTTGCATAACAGTTACACAATAATATCTAAACAATGCTAACCACATATTGTTATGTATAACATCAAATTCGGTTTGACAGTGTTCGAGTTTAAAGCTTCAACATTGTCGAGGACAAGTGAGACAGCACCTTACTTATAGACGCACAAACTTCCCTTTGGCTCATTTTTAATCTACATGATTTTATTTACATTAACATTATATACATAAACTAAGTCACATTTACATATAAACAATGTTTTAAGGACAATCTTAAAAATATGTGAAAGGTGGCATTATTAATAAAAGAAGGACAGCATACAAACATTCAATTAGTGTGAGAACACCAAAGGACAGACAAATAAATATTCGAAGGAACTTGAGATTTTGTACAGATCACAGGTTTACGTCAAAGCTTAGCTGGGTCGATTAGACTTATCTTGTCATTTCCACTGTTTCCATTATTGGCGGTTACCGTGCCGCCTGGGCATATCAACTTTAGTAAACATTCCCTTCCGTCTTACGATGATAGTTCAAAACGTCTTATTGTCAAACCCTATACTATCTTCAGTTCTCTGCTCACAGAGCAATCGAGTTTCTCGGCGTTCTCAACGCAGAGTATTGTAAGTACCGGCAACCTTTAGGCTGCGGTTTAACAGGTAAACAATCATGGCCGCTTGCCGCGAGTTTTTCCATTTGGAATCTCGTTCTGCTGAGATTTGCGCGGCCGCAAAATAAAATTCAAGTTATATGCCGTGTTTACAGCATAGTAGACGTTCGCATTCGCTGGAAGCAGCATTTCTGGAAGAAAGAGAGAAATAATTTAATTTCTTATTCTTATTTATAAATGGTCTGCGTGTATTTAGTTATAATAATAAAAAATACCTTTTACTAGTTTTTTTTTTATTTATTTCTCAATATTTCACAGATATACAACACATTTAAATATAAAAGGCACTGTTATAAACTACTGAGGTTATACAGCGCAGATAATTGGGTAGCATCAATTCAATGATATACTACTTACATTACCTACAATAACTGTTGCAATTTTTTTTTTAATTTTTTAATTATTCTTTAAAAGCAAAGAATTTGGAATTCGCGCGAGGCCAGGCAATTTTTTTTTATCTATGTTTTAGTGGCATAAATAAAATACATGATTTGTGAATATTCAAAGTCAAGTTATTAGCGCGTAACCTTTAAACACTCACACTTACTTCTATAAGGTTAAAGAATAAATACCATTTATAGCTATTGGTAAAAAAAATTAAACACACACTTACTTCTATAAGGTTAAAGAATAAATACCATCTATAGCTACTAGTAAAAAAAAAAAAATTTTAGACTAATGTATTTGTACCCACCTCTGTCAGGCAAAACTTGTGCCAGCGTGTATCCATCAGGATCGCCGTCTAAGTTCAGCTTGAGCATGGCGTTGCGGATGACCTGCGGCGTGCGCTCGTTGTTGCTCAGCATGATGGACTTGTACAGCACCACGCCCTCCGTCTCCGCGCACTCCGACTCGAACGTCACGCGGATGATGTAGAAGTCCGGCCCGGCTTTAGCGTGCGCAGGACTCGCCGCACTCGCCTTCCCATTCGGCTTCTGCCCGCTGTTCGCACTCGACAGCGACACGTCCAGTGACGGCAACGAAGATGACGAAGAACCGTGCGACAACCTCGTCGGGGACGACTTCCGCTCCAAGCTATCCCGCTTCCATGCGTTGCCCGCCCCGTCAGTCTCGCAGTAAAACTGCGAACTATTACTTGAACTCGTACTTGCGATCGAATCGTTCTTTCTGTGCCCCTGTTGGCCGTTGCTGTAGTCGTTAATTTTCTTCGGTCGCCTCTCTTTAGGCGGGTTTATCGGTGGTTCTATTTGACACGAGAGCTGATAAGCCTCTCGGTCGTCGAGTACGATCACGGAGTCGAACCATCGATCGAACATCGGGTCGGGTGGTAAATGATAAGCGTTTGCAGCACCTTGCAATAACTTTATTTGAGCTAGCACCTCGAATTCTTTACGCCTTTTATCGAAGTTTATGAGGCCATCCGCAACAGTATCGGGAATGGCGGTATCTATCATAGTAAGATCGGTTAAAAACGTTCCAAGGTACGGTATCGTGCCGTGGCTCACGCCGGGCGATCCCCGCTCGTGCAACAACTTCTGAAGCTGTCTATCGTTCTCTCCGACAGTATCGGCAAATTTCGCCGTGCCCTCGCGCATTAATAATTCTCTTTGAGCCCATCTGTTATTGTCTTCACTGAAAATTCTAGCGAGCTCGTCGAACAATTCGGCCTTCTCTTTCTGAAGAATCGCCCACGTCTTCCTCAGTCGATAAACGGGGTTACTCTGCAACCCGGAAATGATCGCTTTCAACGAAGAGAAATTCTTGAGTACTCTCAATTCGCGAGCGATGTCCAACCACGACGACAGTATGTCGGCACGTTCGTGCGGCCTCAGATTGGGTTCTACGAGGACCGTAGAGATGACTCTGAATGATACCGCGTTGAACTGGTTGACGGTGGCGAGGACCGTGGCGGCGTCGTGGGAGCGGTCCTTGTCGCGGCGGGACCAGACGGCGCCGAGGCACTGGTGCGGCACGAGCTTCTTGAACAGCTCCATGTCCATGCGCGTGAGCTGCTCGGCGAAGTGGCGGTGCGGCACGTGCGGCAGCCGGTAGCTGCTGGTGTGGTGCGCCGGCAGCCGCATGCCCGGCGCCAGGCACCCGCCGCCGCCGCACCCGCCCCCACCCGCGCCCGCACACCCATTGCGCTCGGAGCTGAATAACGCTAACTTCTGTAACACCTGGAAATTGTAAGACACAGGAGTCAGCAAAGGTGCCTACTTCAATATTTACTAGTACAAATAACTAAGCTAAATTTTAGGTATTGAAATAGTATAATAAATATTTACAAATAATTTATTTTTTTGGCGTTTAATTTTTAAACGATTAATAATTTTTTTATTGTTTTTCCTTAGAGGGGATACAAAGGTTAAGAATAAGATTAGTTATATTTTTTTGACCGGCCAGTCCTACTGACTTCCTACATCGTACATTTATGCAGCAAATTAAAACCTGTTTTTTCCTTAGCCGCCTTTTACAACATCTTTGTAAAAAAAGGTAGAGTAAAAATAAAAGACTATCGTTTCCTACCTTCGAGTGGAGTTCAGAGCCTGGCAAGTGGAGCTGAGTGAAGGCGAGTAGGTTCTGCAGGGCGGGGTGGTGGGGAGGCTGACGAAAGTCCTCCGGGTACGTGTCCAGCCATACGTGGAGACATGCCACAAGAGTCCTGCAATTAACGTATAAAACAATAGTTGTAAAAAATAATAATTAATTATTAAAAAATTCTCCCCGGATTGTATCCGACTCAAAAGAACCCATCACGCTAGCTGCGTTGTCTCTTTGAATGGAAATAGATATCCTTTGAGTCAGGTACCTTATTACATAAATTGACACTAAGAAACTAATGAAACTCAAAATTATTATAATTTTTTAATCAATATTATCGCTTAAGAATGATCTTAGAGAACGTAAGGCTTTAGTATTGATTTTTTTTTCATTATAGTCTACCTCCGATGTTGTTGCGACGTATCTACCGCGGCCGGGACCACCTCCTCCGCTGCCAGCGCTTGGTACCGCCGCAGAAGGAGGTCTAGCACTCGACTGCACTCCGCAAACGAACTGCAGATCAAATATCAAAAAGATCTTACTTTTTATACAATTTAGATATTCTGGTTGTAAAAATTACGGGCCGTGTGTTTAAATTGTAGAACCCGTATGAAATAATAAACTCCTTAACATCGCAACCGGGAAGGGAACGAAGGGATTCTTGGAATACTTAGACAAGTTTGTTTCTACTTAGGAAAAAATTCCTTATATATATTTTTTATTATTATTTTTTTATACATTTGAATGACCAACAGCAAATAAATTTTAAAGGTAACAGATTGTATAACAAAAAGCCAATAATAGGTATAGATATCTTCAGATATAGATACAAATTATGTGAAGAGATAACGGGAACGCCAAAACTACACTAGTTAAATCTAGCAATCAACCAGTTGATTAAAGTAGATATACACTTATTATGTAAGTAATTATAATACATACATACATACATATAATCAAGTCTTTATCCCGTACGGGGTAGACAGAACCTAGAGCCATAAGACCTTAGGCCACGTTTAGCATAATGGTAGTTGAAACAGGAAATCAATAATAATTATAATAATCAATAATTATAATATATTATAGTTAAATGTTAAGACGTGCAAAAGTTTCACTTACAAATAATTTATAATATAATATTATATAATATATTTATAATATAATTAATATATTACTGCTTATTAGAAATTCTCACTACATTTTAGATTTTTTTTTATTTTTACACATTTTGTAGGAATCTTCAAAAATGTCCTACATCCACGGATGAATACAGCAAAATAATGTTCGTTCATATAGTAAGTATAACAGATAGAACAGACAGTAGATTCGAGACTTCTGTACAATATAAATTGTTTTCATTACGTTTTTTGTAAACAAGTGTACAACTGTAATTGGTAAACATTCTTTGTTTACCGTATAGGGATGGCATAGCTAGATGTTGACGAATCGATATCAGGTGTTCGTAGAAACCAAGTGAATATTTTATATCTATTCTCCTATACATACTTGAGATTACAATTAACTTGATGTACTTGCAATCTAGATATCCTCACAAACAATGTTTAGTTTGATAATGATTTTTTGTAAACATTGGATTGGAAGTTAACCAACTAAAAAAACATTTTGTTTTATTTAAACCAAGGGTCTGTTATATTGTCAGTGTCATTTTGTCCAGTATACTATGATCATTACATAGAATTAGGAAATCAAGTGCGGTATATTTTTTTAAATCTATGCATAATTATTAGATTTAATAATTTATTGTACAAGCCTAGATTAAAACCAAAATTGCCTGTAGAGACCGCGCGCAATTTCATAATTCTATGTGTAGAAAGTACAGTGATGACAGAACTTGATAAAAATGAAACATTTCATCTTTAACAGATTTATTTTTATCTAACTGCCCGAAGTAGGTCCATGTTTATAGACCGTATGGATGTTTCTATTTGTTGCCGCTGTAGCCTAAACAGTTTCACCGATTTTAAGGCACTTGGTATATTACAATGCAGCTGTCTTTTGTTTTGTTTTTTTAAATTACTTGTATATGTTAGACTGCTATCGGCGAGCGTGTATGACGAGAGTGATGAGTGTGGAGGAGGCGAGAGAGGTATGTAAGGATCGTAGCCAATGGAAATCTCTAGTCTCTGCCTACCCCTACGGGAGACAGGCGTGATGATATGTATGTATGTATGTTAGACTGCTACTGCCTATGGATTTAACCTATCAAGGACGATTCACGGTTGATTCCGAAAACTATTATTAAGCTATACAAAATTGAGGTATTCAGCATATTAGATTTAAATTGAAGATACCGACAATAATTTATTCAAGACATCGTACTTTCGCAGACATGGCACGAAGGTCGCAGTAACAACTCTTGACGCAAATATTCCACAAAATTAATCTATAATACCTACCTACTTTTTTATGTCACAACGATATATTTCTTAAACATATTTTTATGAACCAACTATTTATACAAAGGCTGACTGTTAAACAATGCTTTTAGCATTAAGTTCGCCTATTGTGCTATACAGCTGTATTGTTGTACAATAAAGTATAAATAAATAAATAAATAAAGGGTATCGATAAAATATAATGAGTTACCCTGAAAAATAAACTGACAGGTTTAAAATTACTAAAAAACAAAAACCCGATTACGTTTTAATCTATGATTTTAATAGGTATATTGGACTTACATAACACTACATAAGAACAAAAAGCGCTTTTTGTGTAAAATATGACAATATTTTTCATATTTTACTTTCCGTGTAGGTTCACGGTTTGCCTACTTAATCAGTCATGTTCAATCGCTGGACATTGTAAATAAAAAAAAAAAGTTATAAAAATTCGGTAAAATCAGAAAACCTTTACTAACCGGTAAGTGGCGAGGAACACGTTGACGTAGGTGGACTCGAGCTCGCCGTCGTCGGTTGCCAGCGCCTCCACCAGCCTCTCCACAGTGCCGGCTTTCACGAAGCGCACGCGCACTGTCTCCCACTCCAGGTGGGATATCTCATCGTCGGATTCCTGGAAACAAGTGACAATACTCGACTTTATTTATTTATTTAATTTGTATATCTTTACCCAGAAGATTTGTAGCTTTATAAAAATGTATACAACAATTTATTGATTATGTTGACGATAGTATCCTATTTAGGGTTATGAAGACCTCAACTGCTTTTGATTACTTGCAGACCACAGAACTGTGAAGTATTGTAGACTTACTTTCAGATATTTGTCTGTGACTTCAGGGCAAATAACAAAAGTTAGCCCACGAATGTATAAAAAGAAGCCAAAATTTACTTGCACACCTCTTTCATACAGTCGGTCGGTTCAACCTAACAGAATTTCTAACAATTGGCGAAGGATTGCCGTCAATTTAAAACATGGCTTAATTTTTCAATGTGTGACATTGCGTCTAGCGGATCCAGCCGGTAATTTTTTTTTTTGAATTTCGTAGCAACTGCTACTACTGCTACGAAGGCGTAGTACTTGAGCGCTAAGTTTGACTGGTTGAAATATAGGTGTGTAGTGACTTCTCTTGAGAAATTTTGTTGTAATTACATTTCCTTGGAAGTAAAATACGGTATGGAAGTTAGTGTTCGATTTGCGGAATTTTCCTAAAATTCTGTACTCGAAGTGTAACAAACTAATAAAACAAAAAGATTGTAGGTATGAAAACCCTTGTTACGCGAATCTGACTCATTCTTGACTGACTTATCAGTATTTTTAGTACTTAATCCATTGATGGTCACTGTAGGCTGCGGATGAAACAAACCTGTAATTAGTACCTAACCTATCGTACTTAAATACAATGAGTACGCGAAACAGTATTCACGGCATCGCTCTACCAACATTCTACCTACTCACATTATATGTATAACATCTGCAGTGATATAAACTTTATTTTAGCAAGTGAAGATTGACTATCTATGAGAATGCCTATTTTGAGTGGTAATATAATGCTAAAATAATTATGTTCATACTAATATCATGTTATCTGTTTAATGTATGCACCTTAGTTATAATAATATATGAATGTATGTCAGTATGTATGCATTTATTTGTATTAAAACTAAAAGTAGACACTATAATAATGTACAATGGCGAAGTCATTAATCGTTATGAAATGAGAAAGAAGCTTGTTGTTACTATTATAAAATCATATTTTAGTTAAAATAGGCTTATCAAACGTTTGTTGATTTTTATGAATACAGTAATAGGCTTTTAATTTACATGTTTAGTGCAATAGAGATATTATTTGTATATAAATTATGTGCTCTCATTTCTTAAGATAAACATTTACTTAATTCTTTTTCTTGCCAATAGGGGGCGCTACAAGTTAATAAATTATCGAGTATAGACAAGTGATCGAGATGGCGTTAATATGTCTCAGTATTAGGCGGACTTTATAAGTACACTTAAAATCAGCACGCTTTTTTGTATGGTGGTTGAATATTTGTACTAGTATAGTATTCTGTAATCTGTGATAATATGTAATAACTAAACAAATACCGCAAATTAATCAGTCCAAACAAGATGTTTTATTTAAAAACCGCTCGGCATCATCCCACGCTCGAAACATCCCATAATATTCTCAGTTCGTTAAAATAATTCATTGGAACAGGATACAAACGTGTTACCAATATTCCCTGTTAATTATAATCTACCAAAAATCTCATTTAATTAAATCTTAGGTAGTAATTACCTTGTCCTTTGGAAAAGTAATAGGATTTAACAGTAAATATCCAATTGAAAGACAGAAATACTAATCACATTACGTGTGTATTTTTACTTTTATCCTTTGTTATTCACTAGCTTTAGCACGAGGCTTCGCTGTCTTGAAAGTTGTAGGGTAGAAAAGGTATATTTATCACGGTCAAACTACCTTATGTAATCAACAAAATCCAAGCCTTTACACTTTTTGTGCAAAATTGCTTGCTATATAAAACGCCTTTAGTTGGTAAATACATGGTGATTTATATATATTTAAAAAAGTATTTAAGGCATAGCGATTTAACATGTCTGCAATACTAGCACAATAATAAATAAAGGTATATAGATTTATGTAAATTATATATGTATACATAGAATACAAACTACCCTTACATACTGCAGACCAATATCAACTTTAAGGGATAAAGGCTTGCATTTTGTTGATAGTTATAATTAGTAATTAATTACATAATTTAAGTTTATTTCGCTTATTTTAGAATAAGACATCGTAACGTAGGTAGGGATCGGAAACCTGAGGGCATGCAGGGTCAATGGACCTTGTGACCCACACGGTATTAATGAATGAAGCGAGCGATAGAATTTCTGATTAGCACTTTTTCTTTTTCTTTTGCAATTTAATATTACAGTATAACTTTGTATTGTTTAGTTGAATTACTCTTTCAGTTAAGTCTATATAAATTCGCAAGTATGTTTCATATACATAGTGCTTACAGCCGCGTCGGTGTTCCGGCAGACGGCAGTAAACAATGCTGTTTTTATAGCCTCTTTGTGCTCCACAAAATGTTATCGCGATCCATAAATCGGAGTGTATGTCATACTCTACACACTACAATACAATAGTGAATTTCAGTACTTCAGTAAACGATAGGAACGAAGGTTACTTCGGACTACAGTTTGTATTTTTCAAGGTTCACATTCTTTTGTATTTCATTTAACATTATACTAGCCGCTGCCCCGGCTCTATGCTACAAACAGGAGCATGCTGGGTTAACCGCTCTCCTGTTATGGGTCGACAGGTAGAGATTTCAATTTTAATAAATATCACATTAGATTAAATTTTATTATGTTTATTTATTAGGAAACTAGTGACCCGCCCCGGCTTCGCACGGGCGCAATGCTATATATGCATGTACTATACATATAAACCTTTCACTTAAATCACTCTATCTATTAAAAAACCCGCATCAAATTCCGTAGCGTAGTTTCAAAGATCTAAGCATACATAGGGACGACTATGAGAGAAGAGAGATGACTGTATGGACGAGACATGAAGAAGCTAGCTGTTAACATAATGAAATGTTTACGGCTAGCTTCTTAAATTCTTATCTTTTTCAATTTTCTGATTCAAAATTTAAAATCTGATAACTTAGTTATTTTATTTTATTATTACTTTACCAAGCTGAGTTATTAAATTATGTCTGACTGATAGAACCTTACGGATTACTATGATGAAACTTAATTTATTTAACTTTGAACAGCCGATGTAACATTGTTGAAACTTCTGAAATATGAATATCGGAGTATTGTACGCGTTTACTCCTATAACAAAAAAATACAGCTTGTTACGTTTAAAAACTTTGATATCTTTGTTAAGGTCGGAAAAAAAATATTTTCCATTTATTTATTTATTTTTTTAAATTATGATCATAATATTAAAAATTGACTTACACTAGAAGCACTGCGTGTCGGTCGATGGTAGCGCACTTTCTTCAGGTAAACGGTGTAGATGGCGCCGTCCACTCGCTCCTCGCCCCACAGCCGCCATGTTGGCTGCTGAAACAAACCAACATAAGGTCAACACAAGTGAAATCCGAAAATGCTTAACTCACAGAAAAATATAATACTTAAAAGTTTGTGGGACATTACAGAATAGAACCTACCTAAATCGCAATAGGGAACTTCAAATATGAACCTGTGAAAACTTTTTATTGGCTTCGAAATGTCTAAATTGTTTCATATTGTGTATATTCATAGCTTTTGGTTCTCTATGAATATAAATAAAAATAAAATATTATAAGAAAAGCCACCAATAACAAGACTGACCACTGTTAGAAGTAAGAGATCATTTTTGATCTGCGTAAAAAGTGCGTAAGATTACCCCGTCTTTTTAACCTTTTCGGTATCAAAGCTCAATCAATACCACCGTTTTAAAATTTTAAAATATATTAAACTTTTTAAAATATATTTTTCGCATAATGTTACATAACAGACATTTGTTAAATTCATGTCCAATTAATGTGTACAAATTTCAATGTTAAACAAAATCATACATCTCTAATTTAACAAACGAGATTCCCAAATGATATGTACCACAGTACCAGTCGCCACTGATCCACAACAACCTGTCTACAAGGAAAATATCTGTAACTTTAAACCACAGAGCAAGACATTTTCTTGCTGCAACATAAACCTTATACACACTCATTGACAGAATTTTATTCAACACACGTCAAAAGTGATTCTCCCATTGGTGTGCGTGTGCTGGTGGTTTAGGTTTAGTATATTCTGTTAAACAACAGGAAGCCTTATGCCCCTAATGAAATTCGTATCTAGCATCACTCACTTGTGTCGTACGGATAAATACCTAATGTGTTATTTATTCAAAAGATTTGATTACATCATTGATGGTGCGGGTCCAAAGAACTGGGGTCAATGGTGCATACGGTACGACGGGGATCCATCGATACGGTATAATAAAAAAAACTTAAGACGTCATGTTAATTATATCATACCCACTTGTGTGCATAGAATGCTATGATAAGTAGCTATTAACTTTCACGGTAGTTTACGTAGAAAATAGAGCACTCTAGTTGATGCCGCTAATTTGATGCTTAGTAAACATATATTGACTTGGGTAGTATGTAATGTAATATAAAAGTAGTAAAGGTATAAACAAGGACTTTAAAAAAATGGTAATAGGTTATTTTATAATGCACGCAACTCGCAATAAAGTTTTCTACGTTAATAGTGACAGTGATAACGCGTTTATGATGTTTTTGATAATCACTCACAAAGTCGTCATCGCCATTAACTCCAAAGAGCACCGGCTCTGCCTTACTGACGCCGCAGATCCTCCACATCGCCCATGTCCGCGACGTCACGCGCGACGTCACGTCAGCTCAGCTGGGTGTCCCGTCCCGCATAGCGCTCACTTTCACTTGCAGCCGCAGCCACTATGCCTTACGCTATCTTCGTGTAAATATAATGATAGTAAGTAGATCTACCAGAGTCCGAGTGGAGAGCGACTATGCGAACGGGGCGGACGTGCGTGAGGCGGCGCAGGCGCAGGTGAAATCGGTGCACGATCGGACACTGACACACTTATCTATAGTATCCGGGTTGTCTCAATTCCTCATCTGTTAACGACTAATTTCATCTGACTATCACTTAATAATCACTTAGTTGCGTGCAGTTCAAATCACACCGTTATTTCCTGTTATCAGGGAAGTTGTTTATATTTTGTATTATTCAACGCACACATTTTCAGTAAGACGTTATGAAATTATGCATTTGCATAGGTGAGTATTACGTGGACATCACATAACTTATGTTTAATGATATTTTAGCACGAACTTTCACATTGCACAACTGGTTTTACCGATAAAATGCACAGTCAATTTTAGTGTACGATATGACTCAAATATATTTTTATATGCTGTATGTTTAATATTGATAATTCGATAACAAACAAATTAACTACGAGTGTTCTATACTGATACGGTGATACAGCAGCGCGGGCGCGGGACGACTGCTCTCCCGCGGAGAGATCGCGTGAAAAACTCCGATAAAGCACGTCAATGACGGTTCCACGACTCGCGAACAAAATATTCAGAAAACAGAAATCGTGTGCTATTATTATATTTATTTATTGTACAATAAACAATTCTTGGTCTTATAAACAACGCCACATAATTGAAGACAACTACAGACATCGCTTCATATCTTACAATTTTTGTTTTCAGAAACTTGCAGATTACACAACATGGAAGCGTACTTTATTCATTCGAATCATCTTTCTGTAGTCGAGTATTGTATGACATTATTCAGTAAAACAGTATAGTACAGACAGCAGCCACAACAGGTGCTAACTTGTACGCTGCCGACCGTGTTAACAAGCCCGCAAAACATTGCTGCTCATTGACTTATAATTGGGATGTTTATTTCATAACATAAGCATGATAAAATCATATTGTGCTTATTATGGCTACAATTAGGATTTTTTTTAGTTTTTTTTTATATATGAATATTTAAACATGTTTCATCATCCTGAGGCTAAAGTTATTCGTTTTTTTACATAAGAACAGCAACACAGCTATAACTTGCTGAGAGCTAATAAATCACTGATGTAATGCGACCGTCATCAGCATAAGCTCCTGTTCCAAATTACACTCATTTATTCTTTCACTGAACGTTTCCATAATAATATGCACAATTTCAGTGATCTGTGTTTGTTTTCAACACTTTAGAAGTCCTATAAATATTAAGTACCACGTTTGCTTTGACAAATATATGTATTTTCAAAACATTCAGTATATAATTAAAGCTTTTCAAGGAAGGCCAAAAAAACTGTTGTATTATTTTCACAGCAATCAAGTTGAAGCATTAAAATAGTTTGATATAAAATATAGTACTCGCTTTCTATGAGGTAAAAAAGTGTACAAAAATATAAAATATTTCAAGAAAATAAATTAATGGAATTGGTACCTAACTTTTTTTTATAACTATATTTTGAGAGCTAATTGTACGTACTTACGTATTAATAATTACATAGGGAATAAATACATGGCTGTATAAATGAATTGAGATCTAAGCTTTGGAACTAATAAGCTAAGCTTAAAATGAGAGCTTGACTCGCACGTGACTTGACATACAAATCTACGAGTAGTCCGTGGCTCTACATTAATGAATGTACTTAAGTGGCATAAAAATTTCAAACGCTCCAACAGTTCTCTACATACTATACAGGCTATTGTCGATGATCATTTCTTTGTTTACATAAATGTAAGTAAGCCTCCAAAAAGCCGACTAGCAAGAGGAGGCGCTGAGCAGGGAACTGTGGAGTGGAGAGCTCTGAGAGGCTTATCCAAAGTTACAATTTCAAAACGTTGACTAATGTCGACAAGAACAAAATGTATGGGATTGACATAAGCTGCGCTAAATCACGTGGTCAATCGTATGTCAATCTAATACATTTTGTTCTTGTCGAACTTTGTTAACGTTTTGAAATTGTGACGTTGGCTAAGCCGGCAGCAGGGCAATCGCGCTAATGTTTTGAGGTGTCGGAGGCCAAGATCCTCTTTGGGCCACTGAGCCATCGCAGTACGTAAGTAATATAACAGGTGTTAAATATGATCAATAAATATATCAAATCCATACTAATTTTATAATGCGAAAGTCTGTCTGTTACGCTATCTCGGCTAAACCGCTAGACTGATTTTGATGATTTCGGTATGGATATTTTTAAAGACTGAGGGTTAAACATAGGCTACTTTTAGGCACGATATAAGTAACCAAGTTCGCGCGGGCAGAGCAGCGGGTAAAAAATGAATGAAATAATTAACAGAAATAAAACTCTAACCATAAGATACTACATAGGCTGAAGTCGCGCGTAGATGTCGAGCTTTCGTAGCTGTGAATTTACGATGCACCTTCCTATGATTTCTTTATCGTTCCATTGGTCGATAATGGTCTTGTACTATTTTTAGCATAAAATGTACCTAGTAGCATTCAAATCAATCGATGAACAACATTAATGAATACAGACTATTTATATGAAGCCTCTCCCGCACTGGTTATAAAGCTATTTAAGTACTTCATTATTTCTATATGTCTTAAGTAAAAGTAAAATATACTAAAATATATGTGGGATAAAAATATTGTAATAAGGTCTAAGTATGAATGTAGCTTATTATTGTTAACAGAACGGAACGCAGCGGATGGAAGAGAGAGAAGTATGTGTGCGAGAGAGAAAGAAAACTAATGGCGTTTTACTAGTTAAACGACGAACGGTGCTCTTGTTATTATTATTTGTGAAAGGAGGAAAATAAATAGTTTTTGTGCAGAACTCCGTATTTATTTTGTCTAATAATCCCACAAAATTGGGGGCTCGTCCGGGATTGGCAAAATAAAGACGCGGGTCGGAGTAATTAACGACGACGACGACGGCGTGTGACGCGACAACGTGTTTGAAAAAATCAACGGCCCGACGACGGCGGCAGTCGAAGATTTTTGGAAAACGGTGCAACATACGGTGATACGAATACGAAATGCAGAAGGACGACCAGGTTATGCCCGGTCCAGGCTCAATGTTGCATTTAACATCGGATTTAATACCTAAATTCACCGGTCAAGATAAAACATATCCAGTGTCAAGATGGATACAAGACGTGGAAGATAACGCCGACATTTGTGGGTGGACACCGTTGCAGCAGCTACTGATGGCACGGAGATCCCTAGCTGGCACCGCACAGCTTTGGATGCGAGCTGAGCGTCCCCACAAAACATGGGAGGAACTCAAGGCCGCCCTAAATAAAGAATTCCCTGACACAATCGACATTAAGACGATTCACGAGTTGATGGGTAAGCGAAAGAAGAAGCGGGAAGAAACCTGTATAGACTACATGATGGTAATGAAGGAGTTGGGGAAAAGAGGAAAAATGCCAGATTACGTGGCTATTAAGTACATCGTAGATGGCATAATTGACAGAGAGACGAATAAGATAATGCTTTACGGTGTAACGACGTATCCAGATCTTAAAGAAAAGCTAAAAATTTATGAGTCGTTCAAGGAGAAGACGAGATCGGAACATTTAAGAACTACCTACAGAGACGAAACACGCGGCATGAAAACGTCGAAAAAGTGCTATAATTGTGGTGATGGCGAACATATATCTGAAAATTGTCCGAAGAAGGCACAAGGCCCAAAGTGTTTTAACTGCAACGAATACGGTCATATTTCACCGAAGTGTCCACATAGGAAAAACATGGCGGAAGGCGGCCGTAATGAGAATTCATCAAGATGGCGGAAGAACGACACTTTCGGTAAAGGCGGCAACTCAAGCAGTGGGAGCGGGAGCGGCGAACGTGTGAACAAGCAAGCAATGTTCGGTCAATCGTTCAACACTCTGAATGAATCTGAATTCTCACTGAATGACATTGACAAGAAGACAGATGACAACAAACGTCAATGTCAAACGGAGTATCACTATGACATTTACGATGTAAACAAACCATCGCGACGAGAAAAACCTATGAAGATCGTAGAATTATTTGGAAAAACGACAAATGCTCTCATTGATTCTGGCAGTGATGTCAACTTATTATCTTCAGAGTTTTGTAATAACGTCAGTATAGTGATGAACAATAACATAACGCTGTCTGGACTTGGTTCTTCTAAAGTGGAGTCCTTAGGTTGTGTAACAACAAATGTGGTTATTGACGGTACAAAATATGACGATGTGCTATTCTACATTGTGCCTAGAGACTGTATGCCTTTTAATGTAATTATAGGTCACGAATTTCTCAAAGATGTTATAACAGTTATGAATGGTAGTACTGTGTGGATGAAGCCTGTGGAATGGGTGAGTAAGATTAATTGTTTTTGTTGCAGAGTTGAAGTTGGTCATGTAAGTGATGCTAACCTTAAGAAAGAAGTTGTTAAGTTGGTTGAAAACTATCAACCATGTCAAATTAAGGAAGCTCCTATCCAGTTGAAAATTATTCTAAAAGATGACATCCCAGTAGTGCACCGCCCACGGCGTGTATCACTGAAGGAGCAAGTGGTTGTTGAAGAACAAGTCGCAGAATGGCTTGAGCAGGGAGTAGTACGCGTAAGTTATTCCGAATATGCTAGTCCATTAGTTCTGGTCCGCAAAAAAGATGGTACTATAAGGGTGTGTGTCGACTATAGAAAATTAAATAGTAAAATTGTCAAAGACGAGTTTCCTATGCCAATCATTGAGGATTACATCGACAAGTTGGCCGAGGCAAAGATATTTAGTGTACTTGACTTAAAAAACGGATTTTTCCATCTGAATGTCAGCAGCGAGTCAGTAAAGTACACTGCATTTGTAACGCACCATGGTCAGTTTGAGTTTTTGAAAGCTCCATTTGGGTTGTCTGTCTGCCCAAATTATTTCATGCGATTTGTAACCATAATCTTCAGAGAATTAATATCTAAAGGAATTGTTCTAATATTTGTCGATGACATCCTTATTCCAGCAAAAGATGAACAAGAGGCTGTTGATAGATTGAGAGAAGTTCTAAGAGTGGCATCAGAATACGGTTTGCAGATAAACTGGAAGAAGGCCAAATTGGTATCCCGAAGTATAACCTATTTAGGCCATACTATTGAGAATGGTCAGGTAAGACCAGCGGCGGAAAAGATTGATGCTGTTATTAAGTTCCCAGAACCAAAAACAACTAAGCAATTACAGAGTTTCATTGGTTTATCATC
The DNA here is from genome assembly GCA_947044815.1 of Apomyelois bistriatella. Taxonomy (NCBI): domain Eukaryota; kingdom Metazoa; phylum Arthropoda; class Insecta; order Lepidoptera; family Pyralidae; genus Apomyelois; species Apomyelois bistriatella. The sequence continues at coordinate 5,015,432 of OX345688.1, forward strand.
ATATTTTAGGAAGTACATAAAAAATTTTGCATCTATAGCACAACCCCTTACAGATTTGCTTAAGAAAGATGTAAGCTTCATATTTAATGACGAACAACGGTATGCATTCAATCATTTGAAGGAACTTTTGACTACTAAACCGGTTTTAAGAATATTCAATCAGAAATTAGAAACGGAAATGCATACAGATGCATCAAGTATGGCTTATGCCGCTATACTCATGCAGCGATCAGATGACGATGGTGGGTTACATCCAGTATATTACATGAGCCGCAAAACTAATGATGCGGAAAAAAAGTATACCAGCTATGAGCTGGAAAGTCTGGCTATTATAGAAGGAGTAAAAAAGTTTAGACATTACTTGTATGGTATAAAGTTCAAAATTGTAACTGATTGCCAAGCGTTTCAGATGACTCTTAAGAAGAAAGATTTGTGTACGAGAGTTGCAAGATGGGCACTGCTATTACAGGAGTTTGATTTTGTGGTTGAACATCGACCAGGAACGAGAATGAAGCATACTGATGCACTAAGCCGAAACCCATATGTAGCAGTAGTAACCCTGCATGACGAGATCAGGCGAGCGCAACAGTTAGATGATGGACTAAAGGCTATATCAGAGATTTTACAGGAGAGATCTTACGGTGACTATTATATTGATAATGGATTACTATACAAAGGAATGGAGAAGCATTTGGTGATCCCAAAGTCTATGGAAAATGAAATTATTAAAAGAGCTCACGCTAATGGACATTTCTCAAAAAGAAAGATGATTGAATTGATAAGTAAAGACTACTTCATAAAGAACCTTGACAAGAAAATTGAAGAGTTTATTACAGGATGCATTCCATGTTTATTAGCGACTCGTAAGGAGGGAAAACAAGAAGGATTTCTAACACCAATTGAAAAAGAAGAGTCGCCACTGCATACACTGCATTTGGATCACATTGGTCCAATGACTGATACAAAGAAACAGTATAATCACATTCTTACAATTGTAGATTCATTTACGAAGTTTACCTGGTTATTTCCTACTAAAGGAACAACAAGTAAAGAAACAATTGAGAAGTTAAAAATTCACCAGCAGCACTTTGGCAATCCAACCAGATTCATAACCGATAGAGGAACGGCTTATACAAGCAATGAATTTCAAGACTATTGTAAAGATGAGAATATTCAACACATCAAGATTACAACAGGAGTACCTAGAGGAAATGGACAGGTGGAAAGAGTCCATCGTACTGTAATCTCCATACTTACAAAGTTGTGTATAGAAACTCCTGCTCTTTGGTACAGGCATGTGAGCAGACTACAGCGTTCTCTGAATAGTACTTTTCAGCGAAGCATAAATACTACACCCTTTCAATTATTAACGGGAACTAAAATGAGAATGAAGGAAGACATTGAGATTTATGATTTGCTCCTAGAGGAAGAAAGAGAAAGCTATTCAGAGGAGAGAGAAAACCTTAGAAAGAAAGCCAAGCAACAAATTCTACAAGTACAGGACGAAAACATAAGAAATTTCAATAAGAAGAGAAAAGAGAGTACCAAGTACAAAGAAGGAGACTTAGTGGCGATAAAACGCACACAGTTTGGCACAGGGATGAAGCTGAAAGCCAAATATCTAGGACCTTATCAGATTGTGAAAGTAAAACGAAACAACAGATATGATGTGAAGAAGCTGGATCCTAGTACCGAAGGCCCTGGAGTAACTTCAAGCTCAGCGGATTATATGAAGATATGGCCGGATGTCATTGCTAATACTTAAAAGGTGAGGTCTGCTGTTAACTTTATTTGTTTGGGTATGAAAGGTTTTGTTAACACTATTTATTGTTAAGATGTTAAGTTAGTTGTTAAAGTGATGTGTATTGTATCTGTTGGTACTATACCTATTGATATGTTAAAATTTAAATCTATTTAGTTGCATCTTTAAAATGTTATGTAGTGTCTTCTGTGTAAAATAAAAACTAAAATGTTGATGTTATATCACAGAATTATTAATAGTAATAAGTCATGTTAATTGATTAACTTGTAATCTTGTAGTAGCATAAGTTAAATTTAAGTTGAGAGTAAGAGATGAGTGTTTGTATGGATGTCTGAGGCAGACATGATTCAGGATGGCCGACTGTGGGATAAAAATATTGTAATAAGGTCTAAGTATGAATGTAGCTTATTATTGTTAACAGAACGGAACGCAGCGGATGGAAGAGAGAGAAGTATGTGTGCGAGAGAGAAAGAAAACTAATGGCGTTTTACTAGTTAAACGACGAACGGTGCTCTTGTTATTATTATTTGTGAAAGGAGGAAAATAAATAGTTTTTGTGCAGAACTCCGTATTTATTTTGTCTAATAATCCCACATATATAATATAAAACGGTTTTTTTTTTATTGTGGTCTTTATTGTGGTCTTGACGGAAATAAATATAAGTAAGTACATGCATAGCCTTAAAATTTCGAGCCGTATCACGGTTTATAAGCCCTCTAAAACAGGCGGATAATGGACTTATAAAAACTTGTACTTAATTACACACTTCGCTTGAATTCCATTCACTATATCCATATTTCTATACTAGGTAATATTATAAATACGAAAATCTGTTTGTTTGTTACGCTTTAATGGCTAAACCGCTAGACTGATTTTGATAACATTTTTATATATATAGATAAAAGATTATACAGATAGATAAGAAAATAGATGAATAAATAAGTACAGCGGGCCACAAAGGAAAGTATGCAACCTTAGGTACTAATTTAAAGTTATATAATATGTGTGTGTTTGTGTGTGTGTACTACGTTGACACCAACTTGCACACAACAATGCCACTCTAGAGGATTGTTCGCATAGACTTGTGTTATCGATTGGTACGGAAATGCAACTTTGCATGAGGCGGTTCTCTATAAATAAATGAATCAGGCTGCAACAGACACATTTAGAAATAGAATAGTGCTAAAAATTACACACCGTTTATTCCATGACTGAGTCATTTCGAGATGTGTTCATAATAAATACTAGCCTTTGCCCGCGACATTGAACGTTAGGTACTCTGTTATATTGCATCAAGAAGAAACCTAAACCTCCTTCCCAGGGGTATCTGATTTTATTTAAATCGTTTAAGCATGAAAGCGTCACAAACAAAGAAACCACATTCGCATTTATAAAATCTCGTAGTTAGGATAGAAATTTAGGAATAGGACTATCATTATAAAAATATGTCTACACATACGTAGCACTTTTTTATCCTTTTTGCAAAACTATATTTTATTAAAACCTGAAATTTCAACTAACTTACCGCCATTATTATCAGCCTGCCCTAGCTATCGTAAGGCATATAAACGGAATAAACTACAACTATATATTTGTGATTAACTATTATTCAAATATCTAAGAATTAAAACGTTCGAAATAAATATCTTCTAAAACATTAACAATAAAACTTTGAAGCACTAGATTTCCTCAGCACATATTTCATGTAAAATATATCTAAATCCACGGGAAGACGATCTGAGTACGCACATACGTGTTATGAGTATTTAAATACAATAAACTGTAGTTTATTTCATAAATAATAGAATTAGCGTATGAGAGTGACTCAGGGACTCAGGAAAATAAACAATAATTTACCTACGTGAACAAGTGTATGTGTTAACGTCATATTGTAGAGACTACGTCTAAATAAAAAAAGGGATTATCTTTAAGTAAATAAGAACAAAATTCTTGGTCCGAGTTAAGGAATATTCTTTCATAACTAAACTATCAACAGCATACAATATGTCTATTAATTACAAATTAAATAAAGATCATACCAGCCCCTTAAGATTATACTTGAATGCGTGTGTGTGTGTGTGTGTGTGCGTGCGTGTGTGAACTTTAACTCCTATATATTTTGATAAAATAAAAAATACCTATATTCATGTTTATATTGTAGTTAGAAATTCCCAAAAATATATTCTTACGTCTCATCGCCCCGTAGGTCGACCGCCTATCTCGATTCTCTCCTCTCGTAATGGCTACTTGTATCGCTATCGCCACATTTCGCTCCGTTTTACGCACAAAACGCTTTAAAAAAAATTATTTCCAATGTTTACAAAAAAAAATTTTTTTAAGCCTTTTGTCGACCTACCGTACAGATTGACGAAAAGGGTGGTACTAATCTCGCACGGAGAGAAAGGCTGTTTGGACTAAAAATAGAATATTATTACGTCGCAAAACGTGCAATGGCTGCCCCGTGACGCACCGCCCGCCCCAACCCCTATTTCAGTTCATTTTCTGGATCGTTGATGCCGATTTACTAGTTTAAATAAATTTAAGTCATGTTTCGTGCTGCTTTGTTGCAAATCGATCTTTAATTATGTCATACAATACATACTTATTATTTTAGATTATATTACAAAAATTACCTACCCTAACACAATAATTCTAGATCACATGTTTTGTATTTTTCATGTGGTCAGCATTCTGAAGCCTCGGCGCGGAAGAAGGACACTCGCGCAGTCACGCTTACTACTGATAGGGAATATAATAATTATTTATTCCTTAGATATGATCAGTCACGCTTACAGAAGAAAATCAGATTCTGATAGGGAATATAATAATTATTTATTCCTTAGATAGTATGATCACGAACCCCGACGACAATTATATAATAGTAAAAACTTTGTCAAAGAGAAAATTTTACAATGAAAAACCATAAGTCATAGTGGAAGTATTAGAAATTCAAAGCACGGTGAAGTCGAAGCACGGGAGGGCAGCGGTCGGGCTCTAAGCGTGACGGATGCGCTTGGCTGCCGCGCCGCGCCCTGCGGTGGTACTCGGATCACCACCATCGGGTGGAACTATTGGGTAAGCCTGTGTCAACTATAAGTAGTCCAGACAAGTACTAAGGTACTTGTTAAAGCATTGGCAGTTTTCAGGTAAAATAGTTCATGTTTTGATTCTGCTAATAAGTGACCTTTAATTTTTTATGACTATTTGGATAAACTTGAGGAATTGTGTAAGATACTTTTAACGTGCTAAAAGAAATGAAAATGCCAGGCAGCTGAGTCTAGGCTACAAACGAAGTTATATTTACCATACCTACACTTCTCGAGATCAGAATTTTATTGCTACTTCTAAACTGAATGGTTCAAGACGCTATGTATTTGTGAAAAAGCTTACGCTTGCCAAGCGAGATGTCGGTCACACCTTTGCAATGAATGGTCTCAAAAGGCATGTGCTAGCAGTGCTAGTTTCCTTTCCTTATTTGTCAACGTGTAATAAAAGTTTTTTGCTTTTTAGACTTACAGGTCGCAAACCAAACAGTTCACACCCAGTTTTTATAGAAAGAAGACCAGCTAAACTTTACTGACGTTACGAAAATTCGGGGACTGCTATTGTTACAAAATAGGTTCTTACATTGAGTTACTTACATTACATTTAAACTTAACATAATTGAGCTAAATACGTTGATTGAAACAATAGGACAGTAAGCCCTATGGGTTTTGAGCTCTGAATGGAGAGATACCTGTCCTCTAAATGATTATGTGTAGCTGAAATTAGAAAGAAATATTAATTACTGAACAACAGGTGATAGAGCGATGATTGATGATAGAGCGCAGCTGAGTAAAAAAAAACAAGAATGAAGACTAAATGAAACAATTTACAAATTTTCAACTCTAGTACGTTGGTGACCAAATTGATTAACTTGATTTTAGTTACATTGTCACCAATATAGATAACGGAAATGTAGTTTTGATTTGTATCAGGTCAGATTTTCTTACAAAAATATGTAGATCGAAATAATGGCTCTGTTGACGACAAATGTAAATATCTAGAACATGACCTGGCTTGTCCCGTGGTACAATGGTCTGCCTTCAATAGGTTTTTAACATCGCGCTGTTAACAACCGGCCATGACTCATTATCTTACGCGTTTTTGTTGTTTGTTTTGTGTCACTACATATTGTTACTTATTTGCTGATCTTTTGAAAAATTCTAACGATTGAAAATACTTACCTATATTTTCATTGTTCAAAATTTTTTTATATGGTTGAATGTTAAAAAAAAAACATATTGCAAAGATCTAAAACTCCGATAAGTATAGCCACGATAGAAATCTGCTCTGTGCCCCTAGTATGAGTTTTTCTTAACGCAGACGCTAGCGACTGCGTTAGGATTTTGTATGGAATTTCTTAGTTGCCTTACTATCCGCCAGAGGCGCTGTACAGGTTTGCCATACTAAATCGCTAACGCAGTCGCTAGCGTCTGCGTGAAGAAAAACTCATACTAGGGGCACTGCTTTCGGAGTCGTTTTGTATGAAAGGATACTTAGTTCACCTTTCAAAAATAGTCAGATTAGACGACAGTTTAAACAACTTTCCCTAATGAATGTTCTCTAAAAATTAACTTTCCACACTTTATAAATTCTGACAGTTATGTAAACTAGACTAGTTTGTATGTTTTAAGTATTTTTTATGGATTTGATCAATGTGAATCATTGCCAAATTATATTTGATTTCAAATCAAATTATCTCTCTTGATTAACGCTCGATAGCCTAGTGTTCGTAACGGTCGTGCATGTCGAGCGAAGGTGAGCATGCCAAGATTTGGATTGGTCGCCATTGTGGCATTTTTATCTTGAACACATCCGTGCTTTGGAAGGCACGTTCAGACGTTGGTCCACACACACCAGGATCATGATCCTATTGGTAGTCCGGTCACAGTAAAATGGGCTACCGAGGTCAGACTTCAGTCCCTCTATTTTAATAACCGCAGTGCCGCCATATCGGCACTCGATGTGTTAACTAAGGAGTAACTGGTAGTAACCCTCGCATGAAGAAAAATCTCGCTTTACGTATACATATCAAGTGGGTTGCAAGATAATTCAGCTCCTGATGAATAAATCACGCTGTCAGAATTTTTAAGCCGATTCAGAGCCTCCGATTCAGTCCCTCTATTTTAATAACCGCAGTGCCGCCATATCGGCACTCGATGTGTAAACTAAGGAGTAACTGGTAGTAACCCTCGCATGAAGAAAAATCTCGCTTTACTGTATACATATCAAGTGGGTTGCAAGATAATTCAGCTCCTGATGAATAAATCACGCTGTCAGAATTTTTAAGCCGATTCAGAGCCTCGGAGTGAATTGATTTAAACATGGGAATCCGGGATCAGCGGATGTATGCCTTTCCAAACAGCTGAGCCGTGCTGTGTGTGATTGGCACACACACGAATTCTATAACATTTCCAATACCTCTTTGACACGTGCAACCCTAAAACTTGCTATTTGCTAGAGACATGTTCACCGTCATGGAACAGCGATTCCCGCAAGGATGACTAGTTTTCCATGACAATGAAAACCTCAGTAGCCCGAGTTCATCGGCCCCAACACCTCGCAATCGATACGGTTCGAGCACCGCTCACAAACGGACTCCAGGAAGACGGTCACGAACTCGCGACCTAAAGAAGAAATTCGACGACCTGTCTGTTTTCTAGGTTATCTTGACAAATAATAATAGGTAGTAAGAATAAGTATGGAAATTATTGGAAGTAGGTACCTAGCTTCTTCATTATTTTGTTTTGCAGCAGAAAACTTGAAAAGCAGAAGACTTAATATGTAGGTAGGTAACAGCTAGGTACATATTTGGAGTTATAAATTTTAACGTAGAAAGAGAGCTGTGCGATTTATGAATTCCCTTTAGAGCGAAAATACTAGTCTTGGTACCGCATAAGCACAAAGCTAGAAGTTTACGCATCCAGAAGTTCAGCATTCATTATCTCAATAATCAGCAATAAACCGAATCCCAGGACTAATTACTACATCAACAATTAGAAAATTGTAGAACATGAACATATTTATTACTTAATGGTAAGCAGGCAGACGGCCCACTTGATAGAAAGATTTAGAATAGCCTAAAGACTACTGCAGCACCAGAAGTACCATGCTCGAGTGACATGAATAACGTAAACATTAAACATGTACTGATCTAAATACTTAGAATACCGAAACATTACAAAGTCAGGGCCACTTTATTTAAATGGTAAACATCATACATACATGTAGTGGTGACACGTCATAAATGTGATTCACGTAGTGCTTCAGAGGTCATATACTCGAGACGTACGCCTATCACATTTATTAATAGACTAGCTTTTGCCCGCGGCTTTGCCCGCATGCGTTTCCCTCGAAAACAGTGCTTTTTCTCGTGATGAAAGGTACTCTATGTCCTTCTCAATAATTCTCACTATGTGTTTGCAAAATTTCAAGAACTACTACTTTGATATTTGTTTGGATGGGATCAAATTTTTTTTATCTAATTTGCTTATATTTTATAAGTTGTTTTCAGTTTGGTTACGACGTGAGGTTTGAATTTCATGAATATATAACAAACAATTACATCAGGTTAGTTTGTAAATGTAAATAATCTCTTTCCCTACCATGGGATTTGAAAAGCAGTTTAGCGATAGATATTATATAACTATTATAACATTTAAACCTTTATAATTTAGTTTGTTTAATTTGTTTTAATTACCATATTGTAGTATATACCAAGTAATTAACTATTATAACTGTGTTTATTATTATCACTGTAAAGGAAGAATAAAATTAAATAAAATTCAAATTGAATCCCCGTAAAGGTAATGACCTCGGTGTGCTGCCACATCTCAGGGACACTCCTCAATAGATCCCTTGGGTTTCGTCCTTGAAAGCGTTTGACCTACTTTTTATAACAAGGGTGAAAATCGTTCAAATTACCTTTCCCCGACATTTCTCGAAAGAACCGTTTTGATTTATGAACGTTACGAAGCAAAATGAAAATGGTTCAGTATTTGAAACTTTGTATCTAAATGTCCGCGCAATAAATAAACAAATCACCAAAATGATAATTCCAGCAAGAACTCATCACGTTTCACAGAGAATTACAGAGAGTCGAGACTTGGCGTTTTCAAATATATATACGTATATAAGTACTTTCCATAAAAAATAGATTATTGCTGATTGAGTTTGCCTGAAGGAATTTCTTCTAGCGATATAAGGCCACCTTTTGCGCTTTAATTTTAAGATCAAATGTATAATACTTTTGTAAGTTATTACACTAATATTATAAAGAGGAAAGGTTTGTGTTTTAGTTTGTAATAAATAAACTCAATAACTATGTACATGTCCTATTTTAATAATTCTTTCACCATAATAATGCTGAATTATCTCTGAGTAACAGCATACACACATACACATACGCGCAAGTGAAACCGCGGAACACAGTTAATGTGCAATAAAGGGTTTTGTGTTTGTTACCTCTTAATTGGTAAAATCCTCAATATATTGATCCAACGATCAGTTCCAGCTAGCAAAAAGTTTTACTCAGAAATGCTAGGAATTGCAATTAATAGTAGAATTGTACATGTAGTATAGTTAGTAATGCGTGGAAGTCTGGAACAGGTCTGGAACACTGCCAAAATAACAGATTACCGCACAAGTACGGACTAAAGACGGGACGAGGTCTTTGACCTGTTTTATCACTTCGCAGGCGATGATACATTTTTGAATTTTTTTTTTTTTTTATATATGTTAGGTATCTTAATAAAGAGACTTAATTATAATACTTAGTTTATTAATTATACAAAATACAAGATTATACTAAAAGTGCAAAGATGGCTTTAGATTAGAATAAACTTTTTTTATCGACAACATAAACATCACACGCCTATCTTCCTCAGGGATACTAGAGCGGACAGTTGCATTTAATTGAACTTTACAACAAAAACGACAATTTTAAAATATCATTAATCTAAAACTACTACAATCTGTGAGATAGCTTCCTTCTTTTTTGAGCATAGCTATAAAAAAAACGCACACTGCACTTGCATTCCAGCGCGTGGTGTGCCCCAAGTACCGACTACCGGCCCACTCCGGCACTCACATAACTCAAGCCTTGACCTGCATAGCTAACGAAGCCTGCAGACGAACACACGATAAGCCACTCTTACATGGCGAAAACAACTCTAATGTGCCAATTTTACGCAAAACCTGAATTTTTGCATTGATGAAAGAACGCTCCTTTTCATCTGCAAGCTCAATAAGGGACAAAGAAGAGTCGTATCACTTTGTTGCTCTGTATGTATGTTTTATAAAGACACAAGAACTCACATTCTCAAGTATAAGTTAGAAATCAATCGTAAATCTCTGTAATGTTTAAAGATTTAGTGAATCTAGATTATTCTAGAGAATATCAATATAAGATGCCAACTGAACATCGACAAAACAAGTCTTCATTTATGTGCCCATCTATTGATCAAGCCAAGACCAACCACCATTAGACATGCACAATATTGCACCATAGCATAGGCGACTCATAACATAAATTGACCACTTTTTGACCATAATAATTTTGTAATTTAAATTGTTTGACATCGACATTTTTTGTAGGGTCTTATTTGATTTCCGGTATTGATGTGTATGCAAATTCACACCATATTGTTACATTAACGAGACTCGTTCTACTCATATTACACACAAAGATGACGACGGCGGCATGAATGAATCAGTAATATCCACTCATAAATAGGTTTATCACGGTATTGATTCATACAATGGGAAAAATGCTGTGTATAGCAATATCCTGTGGATGACACTTATTATCATTAATGATCACATTCGTGACAATTTGTGCTCAATTAAGTTCGTTCGGTGAAAAACTATATAATTTATGAATAATAAGTATATCTTATAGCTACAACTGTTCAAGGTCAGAATTATAAGATTACATTGCTTCTTTTTACATACCTAGTAGAATAATCTTAGAAATTGGTTTAGGTAGATAGTTAAAATTTAGACAGTACTTTTAGATACACTTTACAATAGTTTACTTCTTTGAAACTTCATTGTTAACAGAGATGTGAAAAATAGTTTAGTAAAAGTATTTAAATACAAAATGCAAATGCATAGTTGCTAGCACTATTTCAAATAGAAATACAAAATAGTTTTGAATAAAAGTATTTAAATACAAAATGCAAAATACGTATTTTTAAAATAGGTTTTGAAAATAAAATACATTGTTAAGCATAACCACTTTTATTTATTGAACCGATTTTAAAACTAGTATTTGTTCAAAGAGTTCATCTTTCATGTTCCGCCTATGGGGCCTCATAATCATTCCACCAAATGAAAATAGTCGTTCTACAGGGGCAGAACTCGGTAAGCAGGTATTATATTTAAGGAAGAGTTTTTTTACAGTAGGATACCTGTTCAAGGATTCTAAGGTATTGTCTTCATCTTTTAAATATTGTAGTGTTTCCAGATCTATTGTAGTTGTATTAACATTATCACTGGCTGCTGAAGAATCAGAGTTCTCATCAAACATATAATAAGATTCTGTCAATTTCTTTATTTTATCAAGCACCATCAGTGCTATAAATAAGGAAATCATGGATTTAAGAATGAAAAATTGTAAAAATGAATTAAAAATGCAACGAAACTATTTTGTATTTTATAAATACTAAATATTTATATAGAGTATTTCAAATAAAATACAAAATACATTAGGAAACAAGTATTTCAAATATAAAATAAAAATGGGTATTTTGCATTTTGTATTTGCATTTGAAATATATGTATTTCAAATAATTCACATCTCTGATTGTTAATAAAGATGTTAAGTTCTATAAGTAGTAACTAAGTAACTTCGTTGTATATCAAAATGCGTAGTTGGAGGAATCCCTAAAAAGAAAATTAGATCATAGATCGGGTTGAATCAAAAATTATATAAGTACTTAAATATTTACATAAATATGAGCGATATTCTTGGCCTGTTAACACCAACTGGTCAAGATCCAGGTCTCCAACTTACCTTGACATACCATCGCGTTTGCGACTTGCGGTGCCTGGGGCGGCGGCGCTCGGCGCTGCGCTGGTCGGCGCGCGCCGGCGACCGCAGCGCGTGGCATCGCGCCGCCAGCGCCTTGGTGCGCTCGGCCAAAGAATGCCGCAGCTCTCCCCCCGCGCACCCTCGCACCAACATCTCAACCAACTTCTTTATCGAACATACTGTCCCCGTCGACGATATCACTCATGTTTACTTTTTCCTTTTAAACTAACGAAGCAACTTCAGAGTCTATATTGCCATAAATGCATCAACTACGCAGCGCTTAGGTGATGCATGTACTGTACAAGCAGTATTTAATTTAACATAATATGGCAATGTGGACTCGTCAATTTGCTGAGCTTGTTAAATGTAGTCAATACCAAAGTACTATTTTATTTTTCTTTCTTATCGAGAGGTACTTACATTATACCTAATCACCGTTTTAGTATCTTTCCCAGATAAAATAAAGAGAGTAGAGCAAACATTTTAATAAAATTTTAATGAATTTTGAAAACATGGATAAAGAATTAATAGTTGACGGTGTAACAAAAGTTGTAAATGGAAACGCAATAATTCTCATCTTCGTTCGATAACTCCGCCACACACAGACATCACAAACTTACAAAGACTCTGTGAATGATAAAGTATACATTCGACCTATTTGATAACGTTAAAACTGAGGAGATTCCAAGGTCTAGGTCAGGAGCCGACCTATTAATACTTGTTATGAAATTGATTGGGATATTTGCGGCTCTGTGACATTGAAAGATATCACCAGCACTGCCCGTTAATTACGAGATATTATAGCGTAGTCATTCATCATATTTGTGTGATACCCATTCATTATTAGGTATAAATAGAATTAATGTTTTCAGGGTTCGCTTATTTAAAAGTATACCAGATACGTTACGTTTTCGCTCATAATCCAGAAAATCTTTTTCAGAACATCAGGATCTGAACGAGGGGTATGAGTAGGTAGGTAATCGGCTCTACAAGATAGTAAAATCTCGTTATCACTATTTACCTGATTTTACCTTATATTAGTAAGTATATTTTCTTAGCATTTCTTGCATCTCATAATCATAATCTTTGTCAATCTTATCTATTCTGTCAGAAAATGATATTGATAAGTTATTAATCATCGAAAAATAATTTTTCATAGACATGTATTTTCAAAGAAATATTGAAATGGCTAAAAGATATATTATACGTAGATTCTTCTAAAGTTTTTGTGAAACATATATAGGATAGGCACTCAGTGCTTGATTGCACATTGAATGAGTAGCTACGGACTAGGTCGATATCTGACAAGGAAATTGGATAATTGAGGAAGGGAGCGGCCGCCGCGGTCTAAAGTACTCTTATATGAAGTCTCTACCTACGAAGTAATCATATATTCAGTCGTGATCTAAGACCGGTACTACAACAAATTTTACTTGAAGCTTCACAAACAACGTTATTATAACCAGAATAACCAATAATGGGTAAGTTTATAGAAATTCAGTTAATTTTATTTTTTTAAATATGACCATTGCTTCTAAAAATAAGTTCAATCAATATTTCTGAATTTACTTTCCAACGTTTCATCATGTTGTTTCGTCTTTGGGATCGTAGAGATTTTGGGACAAATTCATAACAATAGGAACATTGAAAAAGTTACTCAGCTATATTATATTTCCATTCATAAGCGTGTGTGTAAAAACCATGCAAAAGCAATTCAATATTCAACAAAGTCCAAATAACTCTACCAAGACATCAAAAGAAATTTACATATCTACAGAACCTGATTATCAATCTTAACCTTAAAGGAAGGCAGGTGCTGAATATTTTTTGTAATTTAGTAATTCTTGCGCTTATTTTGGTTGCAGATTATATGCAGGCGAGTGTTGCCGAATTCGTTGGGTAGCGACTAGCGACAGGTGGCAAGCGAGGGATCGTCAGGTGCGCTGCCTGTTGTGTCTCACAAAAAAAAGCAAAAAGCTGTTATAAACCTACCTGCAACGCACTCAACTACCTTTATTTTTTATAACTGCCCAAGAAATCACTTGCTTCAATTTATCTTGCTACTTAAGTATTCCTTTTACGCATATATTGTTTTTTTAAAGGCCGATATTGAAAATATCTAAAGAGAGGTAGATATATCACGTCCTACTTAATTATTGTGATGGCCTCAATTCGTAATCGTTCACAAGTAACGATTAAAAGATAAAAGTAAGCACTTCAAACCACGATATATGTTGTACATGTATATTTGAACCGACTTGTAAAAGATCAGGTTTAATTTAACCGTGATAAAAATATCATGCATTGTCATGTAACTAAGTTTTAAGTACATATGTTTGTATATATCTCAAAAACCTTGACAAATTGTAATTTTTTTGACAAAACAAAATTATAAATTAGTTTGAACCTTTGACCTCCCATGACATCTATTAGACAGAAATAAGACAGCTCTTAAATGTATAGATATTTAGCGGCTGTGTTTAAATATTAAATGGTTCATCATAATAACCGATAATTAAAAAGTGAGGTACCTGGCATTGACTACAATATACATACCTATTATGATAAGCTTTATTGGTTTAGGTATATCTAATTGCAATGCAAATTACCTACAACCGTACAAACACCGGTTCAATTTACAACACAACAAAACATACGAATATGATTACGATAGCACTGGACACAACACTCACACTAACACACTGAAATTTTAAAATATTATTCAAACTTTTTTTTAAACCGTTTAGTCTAGAATTTATTAAATATTTAGGTAACAAACGAGTTAGTGAAATTGTGTTTCGTAAATGTTGACAAGCCCTTCCGCGCGTTACGCCGGGCGTGCGACGTCTGAGCGACTCGTCGGTTCGCTGTCTGTCTGCGATCCACTGAGGTGAGGACAGAAACACAAGGAAACCACGCATGTGCGGGCTTTTCTTGGATTTTCCAAACGGCAACATCATTTATGTCATGTACTCTAGCTCTCAGAATAATAACCTCATATTTTCCAAACATGACATGAAGTAACACATTGGAAATTGGTTAATATCTATCTATAGGACTACGTCTCGATATGGGGTTGTTATGGTGTGCATTTATGACATAAGTATATTACGATACGACATAAGGAAGTGATAGCAAAGTAAAAATTTTAATTTCTCGAATTGTTTAAGACGAAAGTGTTATAACGTGACTAAAGTAGGAACTCGACTCGTTTTTTTTTATTATAAACTATTGCGAAATATTTTTTCATAATCTCCGTAATGAAAAATTTCTATATCTTTATGATCAATAGATATCAGAAACGAAAGCACTTATTAGAAGTTATCCCTGCCAGATAACTGGAGCTTTATATACATACCTTCACTATTTTATTTTACTTTTTACATTTAACTTTACCTTACTTAAAGACATTAGATGTAATGTTTTAAGCTTCATTATTGTCTTTTTAGACAGCAGACATTATTATTTGTATTTACAATGTCTTTTGAATGATTGTATATTGTTTAAATGAAGCATACCTAAATATGCTATTAATTTAATCTTTAAATACAGTCCTTGTCGCACAAAAAGCGGTCTTAATGCGCACTGTCTAATAGTCAAGTCAACCTTGAGGTTAAACAGGATTGTTTTATTTTGTCTATTTCTGGCGTTCACGAGGTCCAAAACTTTATATTTATCATTCAACTGCAAAAGTCTCAAATTTTGACCATGTTTGGCAAAGTTTGGAGATCATACGATAGGTAGGTAGATGTGGTAAGAAGGAGGGTAAAAATAATATCCAGTCCAACTAATGTTATAAATGCGAAATGGAGTTTGTATTTTGTTTGTTTGTTACCTCTTCACGCCACCAATCTTCCTGAAATTTCGCATACACATAGCTAGAAGTACACTGTTCCCGAGGGAAATTCATGCATATATAACTAAAAAAAAAGCATAACTAGTAAAAATTGAGAGAATAAAATCCCCTGTAGAACTGAAACACCAGTAGAAAGATGATTGACCACCATGCCACTGAGATAAGACGTGGATCAGACTGTCCTGTGGGGACACAGCGCCACAATAAAAATTTACTAATAACCTACGGTGCACAGACATGGTCATTTACCGAAGCTCATATGGAGCCCAGTATACTGCGCTCTATTTTACTACTGGGCTCTATGGAGCGCAGTATACTGGGCTTCCGGCTAATAGAAAAAATGAGGAACACCAAGCTGCGCTCCCTAACAAAAATTCAGGATGAAGGAACGAAAACAGCGAATCTGAAATGGGACTGGGAGGACATGTTTGTCGTATGCGGCCAGAAAGTTGGGCAGCAATGACCATTTTTTGGATACCGGACGGCCGGCGAAATAGAGGCAGACCAAGGAGGAGGTGGCGTGACGATCTCGACAACTAAGCGTGTTTCTGTTTAAGGTTCTACACTCATTCGACAAGTGGCCAGAGGTTTCCATAAAAGGGATGGGTGAAGAAGAAAGGGGCTTTTCCCAGCAGTGGGACACATTAACAGTAGACTAAAAAAAATACATATAGATATAAATATGTTCTTTCCAAAGGAAAAACAAAATATTATTTTTTTCTTATAAAAGATATCAACGCGTATTCATTCAATATCAGAGAGCTTTTAAAGTATTTTTTTTCTAAAGCTTTATTAATACAATTTATTTTTACCTTTTTTAGATCTTGACATCACAAAGAATGAAACAGAATCATTGTTTAGTATATAATCTAATGTGTATTTTTTTATTTTTATAACTTAATTGACAATTTTAAACGGCAGACTTTAAAGCCTATGATGTGTAATTATAATATTTGTAACATTTATAATATCTGTCACTTTAACTAAATAAATACTCAAATTTCTGTCTGAACGTTTGTCTGAAACGGTTGTTTTTGTTGTTGTCGGACCGATTATGTTAAATTTGATATATACTAACATGCCACTGCTTTCTTGTTCCATCAACCAGATTAGAGGCCTAGATTGCTCAACAAACGACGGCATTCAATTGCATGCTAAAAGATAATTGAACTAAATTAACGCAATTTTCAATGAAAAATAAAAAAAAAGATGAATCTTCTAAATCGAGGTCACGATTAGTAACTAGTTTTACGCGAATGATTTTCTCGTAACGTTACGTTACGTGAAAGTGTTGACAAAGGTCCGGCGCCGGTTTTGCTTTCTACGGAAAAATGCGACGTTGCCGAATTACATGCCATGCTAGTGAAAGGGTTCGAAACTCGAATCAGAAGGCTTCTTTTATTGGACAAATAGTAATTAATGCTTATTTAATATGTAGGTGGTGACATACAAAAAAAAAATCAAAATGGCTAGTTTTTCGCAACCGACTCCCGTTATTGCGGTTTCTTTAATGATCACAGGTTTCAGTCGACCAACGACTTTAATAATAATAATAATAACCGTCACCTAGAAAGACTCTCGCTTGGCAGTTGGGTCAAGACACAAATACAGAAGGCAGTAGGTACTTCTGGATACGGCCCGCATTGTGAAAAGATTCCTTACTTTGGAGCCCTGACCACCGGCAGCTTGGATTTTCACTCCGCTGCCGAAGGGTGCCCCTTTTTATATATATTATTTTTTATAATTAATATTTATAAATGTAAAAAAAAGAGAGAAAGTTAAATAAAGGAAATAATAATAATAAATCATTTATTTC
Organism: Apomyelois bistriatella; assembly: GCA_947044815.1. Taxonomy (NCBI): domain Eukaryota; kingdom Metazoa; phylum Arthropoda; class Insecta; order Lepidoptera; family Pyralidae; genus Apomyelois; species Apomyelois bistriatella. The sequence goes on from OX345688.1 coordinate 5,032,941, forward strand.
TAATTGTTAGATCCATATCCATATAGGTACTATATGTTTTCAATGAGATTCGAATGTAACTAACTAGCTCCAGATCATAAAACAAACTCCACTAGACCACGTAGGCAGTGTTTACAGTAAACAGTTAGCAGCACATTTGTCCCACCTTCATGGACTTGCGTGAACGGGCTTGGTTGGAGAAAGCAAGTGCGTAAATGAAAAAAGAAAACTATTTAGTTACAAATATTATTGCACGCTTCACTTACTTTTTCGCGCGAGTGTAACATTTCATTGGTTTATGTAAGTATATAAAGTCGTATAGAAAGAAAATATTTTAGTATATATTTTTTTAAATATTAGGAGCAGGATAGAATGAAGTAAAAAATCATTTTACTTTAGCTTATGTGTATAAACCTAATTATACTCCACAAAAGTCATAGAATAACAAGTTTGAGGAGCTCAATAGTCTATGCGTTATAGTAGCGATTGTATGTGTCAAGCGACGGCAAACATGGCAGTAGAAATACATGTATTACAAAATGTGATTAACCCCTATAAAAGGGGGAAATTAAAGAAATCCGAGTCGATAAACAATGGTGCAGAAACTAGAGCGGCGCGAGTGAGGCAAATCGCGCCTTGACGTCGTCGTCGCTCCCACGGACACTTTCGTCACCGCAATATAATGCTCGAATAATGCACTTACTTAGTTACTATTACTAGCTTAAAGTCTTATAATTTCGTTAAGATATTGTCGATAAGTTTTTATATTTATAGGTCGAGTGATCAATAAATACATAGGCAAAACAAAGTAACACAATCCATCAGGGGGTCTAAAATCGCCACTTTGAGCAATTCATCGAATCGATTCATATTACGAATTCCTTAGCAATTCTGTAGCAATTCCTCTATTTTTTGTAAAATAGCCAACTAAACTTTGCAATTCCTCTTCAAAAAAATTGAAAGAAATAGTAATTGCTAAAGAATTGCTAAGGAATTCGTAATATGAATTCGATTCGATGAATTGCTAAAGTGGCGTTTTTAGACCCACAGACCTCATGAATGATAAGAATGAGAATACTCGTACTATCAGAACTTGCTTATATTATTATTATCTTATAACATACTAGCGAGCCGCTCCGGCTTCGCATGGGCATAAAAACCTTTTTCTTGAATCACTCTTTAACTATTAAAAAAAAAGCGCATCAAAATCCGTTGCATAGTTTTAAAGATTTAAGCATACAAAGGGACATAGGAACAGAGAGAGCGACTTTGTTTTATACTATGTAGTGATAGTGATTATAAGTTCTTATCAACTCTTCGGCTGTACTTTTACCATGTTGTTATTCTTACCAGAAATTTCGATTTTAAATCGCTACAAAAGAATTAGAATGTGCCAAGTTTGATTTTATAGTGTTTATTCATTCATCCCTTGAATAGCGAAAATTGAGTTAGTGTTACGTTGTGTACGTTGCTAATTTTGCAATGCTTATTACTCGTAAAGCACATGAAATTTCGTAGGCCACGTTATGCAACACTGGCCATGCCATCATTGCGAATTTCGAAATAAAGGTAGGTATTGTATAAATTTACAATTAATTAAGTACTAGATACTTGTGCATATTTTAACATTTTATGCGATTTTACGTACTGAAGAATGCATTAAAGTTTGTTAATGACTTGACAATGTGAATAGGCACCTATGTCATCGTCATTTTAGACAAAATGTCTCCCATCAACGCAACACAGGTCAGGTCAGGGATGAATCCTATCGGTTTGTCGCTTGAGATGTTCTATCTGAATCCTCGTGACTCCATGCTGTCCGCAGGTCAGGGATGAATCCTATCCAACTGTAGGTATATTGAGTGCCTGAGTGATATAGGTATTCTGTAGCAGTAAAAGGGTACCACTTGGCACCATTTTTAAGGGAATAAACCGTATCTAAGCCAGTCAATAACCGAGTAAAACCATGTGGGTGATACTCCTACGCAATGAATCATCAGGTCTTTGACTGAGCTAAACAAAATTATAATAAGAATAAGAAGGTTGAACCTAGGCTGTATCTATATAACTTTTGACAGCCCTTCCCAGTTTTCAAGACTGAAAAAAAAACCTATGTGATAATGGATTTTATTTTGCTGGCAATAAGCCAAGCAAGTGGTACCCTGCCCTAAGTGCTAAGGTTATCATCTGGGTCAGTCAGTGTATGTAGTAGGTATATTACCTACAGGATGCCCTAAATCGAGATCGTCAAGGCTTTTTGCTATTGACAAGGAAAATGATACCTCATGAAAGAATGATTTTTAATTATGGCTGGCTGGCTTTATTGGTTGGCAAATAAAATATTGCATCAAATATACTCGAACAGCAACGTCGATAGCCTTGAACGTCATAGTCCGATGTAGAAGTAGAATAAACACGTAACGTTTACGCTTTATATCATCATTATAAATAGCCAATTCTGAAATCGTCTGTGCAAGTTGAAGCATATAGGTAACATTTGAGTATGTAGGAAGACGTTGGTAAAATCAGTATATTGTGTTGTGACCTAAAAGACTTATTACATTAAAAGTGATATTACCAAGCTCTCCGCATCCTGGCTCATCTTTTTCTACGCATCGTTCCCGTGAAGGATCCGCTCCAGGGCGGCTCTTTAGTTGGAAGATAATCCAAGGTACAGCACCATCATGTCACCATAACAACACGCCACATTCCATCACTGCATCCGCGTCCAACATATGATCGCGCGGGCCGGTCCTTCTGACGTCACAAGCTTTCACACCTTCACAAGGTTGTATTGAATCGAAATCCTGAATCCCGCACTAACGCCTTATCACTAAACACTTTTCGTCCTAACTTAGTAAACTGATTTGTTACATCAAATCGCACTGAGGGAGCGGTGTTCGCGTGCAAAGGAAATGCCTTCGAATGACGCAGGTAACGACTTTCGCGCACGAACTGAGTGAAGCACGTCCGCGTCGTGGCACTGGAGCCGGCGCGCGCGCACGTAACGGCACCGAGGCGGAGCCCCCGCCGCCGCCGCCGTGCGTCCCTGGGGCCCACTCCGACCCAACCTGTCCTGTATCACCACACTACCAGCCAGCCGCTAGCCGTCTGTCTGCTCTCACTACAATGCACAATAATAATGTTTACACATACTTACCTACTGCCTGCCTATTGTTCGCCTCTCACCTCGCTTTGGTAACCCAAAATATTCAATACAAGTAATACAACTGCGTATCTAACAAAAAATATTGAAGACTAAAATAAATGTAAAAAGAGTCATGTAATTTCTCTGTGGTCTTTTTAGTAGTAAGTGCTTAATTATTTTCTACTTAATTAAATATACAGATAGGTACCTACATATCATAACAGAATAGCCCATTACTACCCATAACATATAGCACAACTCACAGACTTAAAAAAATCTATTTTGGTGGTGGATTTTCCTCGTTGGGTTGGGACTTGGGACCCCATACTTACTATACTGTGCTTACGCTATGCATGATCTAACGTAGTACTCGGTTAGCTATTTACCTATTATTATACTCTTAGTATTCGTGAAAAAGCGTGAGTGTTGGGAAGTGGTACATTGTCGTATAAGTGACTTTAATCCTTGTCACCAAAATCTCCCAAGATAAAGTGAAACTTCCATCGCTTCACTCAGCCCTTGACTAACTTGACTAGACATGACTACTGACTTGACTAGACTCTGTGACTCGACAAAATGAAGAACATTTACGAGTATATAAAACTTGATACTGGCAAAAATAAGCTATAAGTTTGATTGCCATATTGTGGATTATAGGCACATCAAAAAAAAAAAAAACACGCCGATTTTCAATGTACCAATAGAGTCTTCCCCACAGATCCATACTTCCATACCCATACTCCATACTAATATTATAAATGCGAAAGTCTGTCTGTCTGTCTGTCTGTCTTTCTGTCTGTCACCACCTCACGGCTAAACTGCTGGACCGATTGTGATGAAATTTGGTAGGGATGTAGTTAATGATCTGAGGTCAAACATAGGCTACTTTTGGGCGCGATATAACCGAGTCCCACGCGGGGCGGAGCCGCGGGGAACAGCTAGTAAAAATATATATATATATATCCTTCATATATCCTTCGCGCTCCTCCCACTGTCCTCCCCATATTGAGAAATAATTGCCATCGATCACTAAACTGTGGTTCTAATCTGATAACTTCACTATCATCACTACATAGTATAAAACAAAGTCGCTTTCTCTGTCCCTATGTCCTTTTGTATGCTTGGATCTTTAAAACTAGGTACCTACGTAACGGATTTTGATGCGGTTTTTTTAAATAGATAGAGTGATTCAAGAGGAAGGTTTTTATGCCCATGCGAAGCCGGGGCGGATCGCTAGTATAAAATAAAGCACTGAATCAGTTTGTGGTAGAATGCATGACGACGATGTAAGAGATCCCTTCCTGGGATAAGTCCGCCATTGTCTTCTGATTTTAAAATATTGTATTTACTGTGTATTTTAAAGCAATAAAGATATTACAAACAAAGACGATAGGTATCTACTTTAAAAAAAATTAAGTTCAAATAAGTCGGTACAAACAAACAAGCAAGCAAACATACAGGTGAAGCTAATAAAAGCGTGTTAAAAACCAGTCTCTTTTTTCGCCTTTTGAACACGCGAGCAACTGTTGGCAAGAAAAGGAACTAAATCTTTTTAAACAAGAAGGTACGTAGGTAGTTCATAACTATCTGATATAACATCAACTCTCTGGATACTCACTCAACTCTCTGGATACTCACTCACTATTTGTAGGTAGGTAAATACCTGGTGGTAAGCACTTTTCCTATTATTATAAATGTGAAAGTGTGTGTGTTTGTATGTCGTCTAACGTCTTTTACATCGAAACCGAGCGACGGATTTGAATGAAAGGCATGCGGATTAATCTGTGCCCTAAACTAAACGTAGTGATTACATACTCTTTACCATGAGAATACGAGTAGACATTGGTAATGATAACCGAAATCGACGCGGGGGAAGCCGCGGGTGGAAATTTGGAAAGAAAGTCAAAATATCATAATAACCGCAGTACTTTTTACGGACGAATGATACAAACCGATATTTTTAAGACGATAAAAATAAAGAACTATAAACCTGAAAAAAAAAATAGCGGCCGATTTTGAGTCCTAAATACTTGGTTGTTAAAACCGTTATTTTCGGGAATATAAGAACCGGTTGAACGGAACCTTAATGCTATCGGCCGCTGTAAAAATGTATGTACAAAACAAGCTTGTTTTTAATCGAACCGAGTTTCCGATCTGTAACGAGCCTAAAAAGACGAAAACTTAAAAAAAAATATCTTGTTCTAGGCATTATTTGTTTATCGGCTAGGATAGTGCACCATACCTGCGTGCACATTTGTCATATCTGCCAAGCTTTAGATATGCCCACCGTTGGCCCACCGTACTAACCAAAGAATTTCGAATCGCGCGCGCTCTCTCTACGGCAAATTTTTTTTTAACCAGCCGGCTCAATAACTACTCTCTAATCCATACTATCCATATCCATACTAATATTATAAATGCGAAAGTCTGTCTGTCTGTCTGTCTGTCATCTCTTCACGGCTAAACTGCTGGACCGATTGTGATGAAATTTGGTAGACATCCCTACCAAATTTCATCACAATCGGTCAAGTTAACGACCTGAGGTCAAACATAGGCTACTTTTGGGCGCGATATAACCGAGTCCCACGCGGGGCGAAGCCGCGGGGAACAGCTAGTAGTAAATATACCTTTAAAAATGAGTCTTTAAAACGCACACAATACAAAAAAGATGAATTTTTCTGTTTGTTTGGCCTAAGTTTTTTGTATGGTCAAACAGAAAAAAAAGCCACGCTGACAAAGACAAAAAATCTTTGTTCCTTATCGTTGTCATAGACTTTCCTATTTCGCCATCTCTTTTTGCTCTAAAAATCAAACATAGCTATAAATCTAGGTAGGGTAGCTAGAACCGAAGAAGATTAATCTGAGCTTGAAGAAAAGGCGGCATCCAGAACCAGTATCCAGGGCCTCAAAACATATTAAAAAATGTTAACAAATTACATTGACACTGACAAGAGTTTTTGGAGGGAAAGTAGACTGTCGTTATGTCCGCGCTATAAATAATTTCCATAACTTAGGTTTTTTCGAGTATTTGTGCTTAATATTGGTGGATTATTATTTGCAAAGTGTTCGTGAACAAGCGTGAGTGTTGGGAAGTGGTACAGTGTCGATTACTTGACTTTTATCTTTGTCTCCAAACTCCAAGTAATAGCTAAGTGAAATTTTTCCATCGCTTCACTTAGCTATCTGACTTGACTCACGACTAGACTAGACTACTGACTTGACTTTTTGACATGACTAAGTAAGACTGAAGAAGATTAATAAAATAAAGAAAGGCCTTAAAGGACTAGTTTCCATGGCCGTAAAAACTATTAAAAAAAATGACTGTAGGCCTGTGTTGTTGGCCAATAAAATACAATACGATGAGTTTTTGGAGGGAAAGTAAACTGTCACTATTTCCGCGCTGTATTTAATTTCCAAAACTTAGGTTTTTTCGAGTATTTGTGCTTAATATTGGTGGATTCGCAAAGTGTTCGGGAACAAGCGTGAGTGTTTGGAAGTGGTACAGTGTCGATTTCGTGACTTTTACCCAAAGAATTTATATACAACACTAGAATGCTTACGATTAACAATAATCGCACAAAACAACACTCAAAATTAATCCTTATTACTCTACTGCAAAGTTGATTTTCCTTTAAAGCCTACATACAAATACCTAACGTTCCAGAAAAAGGTCCAAAATTTGTAGGTGTCTCTTTTCCTCTTTAATATTATACAACTTACTAGAAAGAGATACCTACAAACTTTAGGTGTTATTTCGGGAACGGCTTTTGTCCTCCGTAAGCATTCTAGTGTTATATATAAATTCTTTGCTTTTACCTTTGTCACCAAAATCTCCAGTTATAGCTAAGTGAAATTTTTCCACCGCTTCACTTAGCCATCTGACTCTGACTCATCACTTGACTAGACTACTGACTTGACTTTTGACTTGACTTGACAATAGTAGGACTGAAGAAGATTAATAAAATGAAGAGAGGCCTTAAAGGACTAGTTTCCATGGCCGTAAAAAGTATTTTAAAAAAAATACAATACGATACGGACGGACGGACAGGATAAAACAGAAACGGACTAAAAAAAAATGATTAGGTTCCTACTATTTTGTTTTTTTATCTAAATAACCATAATTTTAACTCCTTTATAAAATGTCATCAAATGATACCGTGAGTAAAAGTGAAAATAACGGTGAATCTCAATCTCTTAACGACCCCGATATAAGTGAAAGCCCAAGAAAAAAACCTCGATGTGATGATGGGGATGCACCGAGTAGCATACCTCCAGAAAAGGAACAGCACAGTTCAGTGGTCGCAGCACATTACAATCACTTGGAAGAAAAAGGTTTGCAGGAAAGATTTAATTCTCCTATATTTTATGTAAGAAATTTCAACAACTGGGTTAAAAGCGTTTTGATACAGGAGTACACGGACAAAGTGAGGGAAAAAGACTATGGTAGACCTTTAAAGGTCCTTGATATATGCTGTGGTAAAGGTGGGGATCTCAGTAAGTGGCAGAAAGCACGTGTGGAAAAAGTAATATTTGCAGATATTGCTGCAGTCTCAGTTCAGCAATGTCAAACACGCTATGATGACCTCAAGAAGAGATGTAGCAGACTATACAGTGCCGAGTTTATTGCTGCTGATTGTACTAAAGAAACATTAAGGGACAAATATGAAGATCCATCAATAAATTTTGACCTTATTAGTTGCCAATTTGGCTTACATTACAGTTTTGAAAGCTTAGCTCAAGCTCGTAGAATGTTAACAAACATATCAGAATGTTTGAGGCCAGATGGTTATTTTTTTGGAACAATTCCAGATGCTAATGAAATAGTTTCAAGAGTTAAAAAGTCGCCTGATGGCTCATTTGAAAATAGGATCTTAAACATAAAATTGCTTTTTGACACAGAAAATGGATATCCCTTATTTGGAGCAAAATATGATTTTCACTTAGAAGGAGTAGTTGACTGTCCAGAATTTTTAGTTAACTTTGATTTACTTGTTAAGTTGGCTTCTGAGTATGGGCTTGAGTTAGTCTACAAAGCTAGATTTGCCGACTTTTACAAAGATCATTCAGAGAAGTACAAACAGTTGTTACAGCGAATAATGTGCTTTGAGAGTTATCCTGCTCCACCAGGCAAAGAGCTGATTGGCACAGAGGCAGAGTATGAACATGCCCATTCTTTCTTGGAAAATGTGGAAAAGAAGTCAGAGCGGGACAGAATCGGTACAATGAGCAAGTGTGAATGGGAAGTTGCAAGTAGGTATATGAACCAATAAAAAAACTATTATTTTTTCAATAGACTACATATATATTTTTTGCAATAGAGATATGTGCCTATATAAGTGTACTAGCTATTCTCGACTGTTTCATCCTCCCCTGGTGTTAGAACCATAGCCTACTAGCTTTCATCTGCATAAATATCCCTCGGGAACATATACATAGCTTGTGTATGCAAAATTTCAAGAAGATTGGTTCAGTAGATAGGGTGTGAAGAGAAACAAACAAACAAATATACAAACTCACTTTCACATTTATAATATTAGTTGGGATAACCTTTCCCAAGAATCAGGCTATTATATTCAAAAATATTTTTTAAAATCTGACCCTAGTCATAGTTCTAAAGTTATATAAGCCTTCAAATCACAGATCATTGAATGCTATACTGTTCAAACATACTCTAGCTTGATTATATTAGAACCGAAGATATATGAGTGAAGTAACAGTCTTTTCTTTTTCAGCAATATATATGGCATTTGCTTTTAAAAAAAAGAAATCTTATAGAGATTCTGATGGAAAGCTGGTGTACAAATTGCCATCAAAAGAAAATCAATCAACTAGTGAAAATTAAGGATCTTTTATAATGAATAAATAAAAATTGTCAGAATTTGTTTTTTTTTCATAACACTAAGTGGAAAGAAATGACTTAATGCATGCATTGATGAATTCTTAAAAGAATCAAAAATATGTTGGCCCATAGAGAAGTAAAGGTTTTAGGCTGCCACCCACCATTAGCGCCACTTATGTATGTGCTTATTTTTTTTATTTTTTTTTGATGTGGATATAATCCACAATATGTATCAAGTACACCAGTATCAAGTTTTAGATAAATGTTCTTCATTTTGTCGAGTCACAGTCAAGTCAAGTCAGTAGTCATGTATAGTCAAGGGCTAAGTGAAGCGGTGGAAGTTTCACTTAGCTTTATCTTGGAAGATTTTGGTGACAAGGATTAAAGTCACTTATACGACATTGTACCACTTCCCAACACTCATGCTTGTTCATGAACACTTAGCGAATAATAATCCACCTTTATTATGCACAAATACTCTAAAAAACACAAATATTAGAAAATAAATACAATGACGATAACTGAGCGACTAGCTTGGCGCCAAAACTCGTTCGTATGTGCTTATTACATACTACTACTAAATTTCCTAATTTTAAGTGTCCTTTGATTGAATTTGAAGTGTACATGAATTAAATAAATAAAATAGTATTCTGTTGGACTCGAGTGTCAACGATGAAATCATAGGATTAAATAGATTCAGTGTGTGGCAGGGTGTATACTATATAGGCCGATGACTCTTGCACAGATCTCTATCCCATAGAGACCGTAGTAATGATATTCAGCCTCCATTGGTCAGGGTTTCAACCAGTCGTTCTGGAAATCCTTGGGGGATGCCTGTGTCCAGCAGTGGACAACCTGTGGCTGAATTGATGATGATTGGTTAGGGTCAGAGATCTTACTGCTGAAGATCCACACAACGCGAACACATCGACATCCAAGCCTCGATAGGGGTTTCATCCAACAGATTTCCGATTTATCTTGCGCCGGAGAGCCAGGCAAGCATCGTCCAGTGTAATGGATGTCACTAGTCCCTGGTTCACAGGGAGGTTGGATGGGTTATGAGATGAATTTTTTAATATATATAGATGACCTCATCATCGTTAGCGAGAATCCGCAACCATAACTACTTAAACAGCATTTAACGCAGTTTACCAAAGATTTTACGAGTGCGAAGTATTCATTCTTTGTCATGTCACCATAATCTCCAAGTGGCTTACCACCATCTCTTTAAACCATGCAAGATCCAGTGAGTTAGCGGGATAGCGCGCTGTCTTATTATCCATACTAATATTATAAATGCGAAAGTCTGTCTGTCTGTCTGTCTGTCACCTCTTCACGGCTAAACTGCTGGACCGATTTTGATGAAATTTGGTAGGGATGTAGTTAACAACCTGAAGTCAAACATAGGCTACTTTTGGGCGCGATATAACCGAGTCCCACGCGGAGCGAAGCCGCGGGGAACAGCTAGTTATCTATAAGTATAAAACAAAGACGGGTTTGTTACAACACATAACTCGAGATCTGCTGAACCAATTTTCATGGTTATTGATTCGTTGGATTTGTCTCCGCCCCGAATAGCAGAATACATCTTAAAAACATAGGAAAAAGATGAAAAAAATAAAAGAAAACATTTTCCAATACAAAATGTCCGTAGGGTGTAAGGTAGGGTAGGTGTAGAGTACGGTAGGTGTGCGGCAGGTGTAAGGTAGGCAAAGAATTCATATAAAACACTAGAATGCTTACGAATAATAATAATGGCAAAAAACAACATTCAAAATTAATCCTTATTACTCTACTGCAAAATTGATTTTTCTTTAAGCCTACGTACAAATACCTAAAGTTCCAGTAAGAGGTCCAAAATTTGTAGGTGTCCCTTTTCCTCTTGAATTTTATACATCCTACTAGAAAGAGACACCTACAAACTTTAGTTATTATTTCGGAACGGCTTTTGTCCTTCGTAAGCATTCTAATGTTATATATAAATTATTTGAGGGTAGGTGATGGGTAGGGTAGGGGTAGAAAAAAGGGCAGGACAACGTCTGCGTCAGCTAGTTTATAATTAAACTGGGGTGGTTACCACTAACTTTTTAAACAGACCTGAAACGACTAAGTTGCTTTGTGAAGAGGGATGACGCAGCGCAAATGGCGAATACTTACCACATACACACTAACACCTTTCGGGTCTGCTAAAACAGTCGATGGTAGCCCCAAGTGACGACATCTTGTATCATCATCATTACCTGTATAGTACTAACATACAGACAGAAGTCTCACAAAAAACTACTCTTCGTGGCGTGAAATACGGTCTTATTTACGCAGCGCTCCTTCATCTTATCGAGTCGACTCTGGCAAAATATTTGTGAGGACCAGATGGCCTACTATCATCTCTAAGAACCATGCAAGATCCAGTGAGTAAGCGAGACACTGCAATACATGATGTAAGGTGACTTCTCACTGGATCTTGCATCGTTTTAAGAGATGGTGGTAACCCCCCCAGAACTCCGCCACTGACAAGGCGTTGTCAGTGCAGATAGCTGGGCACGATAAAAGATGTGCCATGGTCTGGGGAGAGACATCACATTTGCAGGTGGCTTACCACCATCTCTTAAAATCATGCAAGAACGATAGAGTAAGGGAGATGTCGCCTTACTGCATCTACTGCGCTGTCTCTCTTACTCACTAAATCTTGCATGGTTTTAAGAGGTGGTGGTAAGCCAACTGGGTCCGGAGTCTGTTTAAGGACTTCCATTCCGTGTAGGCTATTGAAGATGGTAGTAGGCCACCTGGGGGTTACTATCATCACTTAAAACCACGCAAGATCCAGGTGGCTTACTATCATCTCTTAAAACCATGCAAGATCCACTGAGTAAGCGAGACAGCGCAATACATGATGTAAGGCGACATCTCTCTTACTCAATCGTTCTTGCATGGTTTTAAGAGATGGTGGTAAGCCTGCAGTGCGTAAGGGTGATGTCGCCTTACATCATGTATTGCGCTGTCTCGCTTACTCACTGGATCTTGCATGGTTTTAAGAGATGATAGTAAGTAACCCCCCTGGTGGCCTCCTATTATCTCTAAAAACCATGCAAGTTCCAGTGAGTAAGCGAGACAGCGCAATACATGATGAAAGGCGACATCTCCCTTACTCACTGGATCTTGCATGGTTTTAAGAGATGGTAGTAACCCTCCTAAACACTACTACTACCTTTTTTTTTTTTTGTTAACGGAGGGGAAATGCATTTACGCACAGAGTGTGGGACTCCTGAGCTGCAGCCCAGACTACCCACTAAAACCCCTCCGGCGTTTCCGCACTTGGCCGTTGAGGGCGCCATGGGGTCGCGTTAGCATTCTACCACGACGCCCTCCAGCCTGGCCTTTCGGCCCCAACCAGTGCGCTGGGCAAGAGCCCAGCGCTCCCTAAGGATGGCCTCCCTCTGTGAAATAATTATTCCACAGAGGGAGGCCCCCACCTCGGGGTGGGGCATCCGCTCACCATCTACTAAAAGATGGGGGGAGTGCCCCACAGTTAGCAGGACATTGGCCGACAGTCAATAAGACCCCGAATATCAGGGAGTTATTAACTGCCGCCCAGGGTGCACCGTCCCAAATCACTTGTCAACCCGCTCTCTCACCGGATCCGTTTGGATCAAGCGAGAACGCAAAGTTTTCAAGTGACTGGGCACTCGAGGAGGTTTCCTGCACTTAGCACCCCACACTACTACTACCTAGCCGGAGTAACCCCCCTGCGCTTTGGCATCTCTGACGGATAGATACTCAAGAACGTGTGGAATCACGTGCTTACCTACTTAGTTCTTTAATACAAATTGGATAATATAAATATGAAATTAAGTAAGATATAAAAAACAATAAACTATTTCTATGATCATTTCTTGTTGTCTGATAATAATTTTCAAGCTATAACAGACAACAAGAAATGATCATAGAAATAGGAGAAGAGAAAGAAAAGGCAAAGATAAGGCAAGGAGTAAGACAAGGCTGTCCACTTTCACCTCTGACTTTTAATATATTTGTAGAAACTGCAATCAAGATAATAATAGAGAGTGATAAGGGTGGTGTTCAATTAAATGGTGAAAAAATTTTTTTTATTAGATTTGCTGATGACATTGCAGCATTTGCAGAAGATTCAACACAATTAGAAACGCTTTTACAAACCATAGATACAGTTTTCCTGATACACGGACTCAAAATAAATAGTAAAAAAAAACTAAAACAATGAAAATAGCCAAATCAAATGCTAAAACTAAAAAGAATTCTTCTATAAAATTTAATAATACACAACCAGAGCAAGTACAAAATTTCAAATATTTAGGCGGTGTAATAACAGATGATGCCAGATGTACACAAGACATTAAACAAGAATAGCCATGGCTAAAAAGGCTTTTCATAATAAGAAAGCCCTTTTGACGGCCAAAATTTCCAAATCTATTAGAAAAAGACTCGTCAAAGTGTACATCTGAAGCATTGCACTTTACGGGACCGAAACTTACTCTGACCAAAAAAAAAAAAACAATATAGAGCATTTGAAATGTGGTGTTGGCGTAGACTGGAAAGAATATGTTGGTACGAAAAACACATAACAAACGAAGAGGTATTAAATAGAGTAGGAGAAAAGAGGAGCATTTTAAAAGTAATTGAGAACAGACGAGAAAACATGTTAGGACACTTGATACGACACGATGATTTGATGAAGAACATCATTGAAGGAAAGATAGAAGGAAGAAGGGGTCCAGGTAGACCAAGGCATAGTTATATAAAACAAATAAAAGACAAAACAAACGTCGTGTCGTATCAAGAAATAAAGGAACTTGCTAAAGATAGACCAAAAATGGAAGGAACTCCACCGACAAGAGCATAGCTCTTAAAATGATGATGATGATAAAAACAAAAGTTTTGTAAATAGTATGTTCCACAGAAAATGAAGTGGCAACATTTTATAAACAAATTGCGTTGCATACTGAAGTTATCGGCATGTGAGAACATTGACCGATGAATGTCCATGAAGTTGGTGCAGATTGCACATCTCAGCTCGGACGACGCATGCGCATTCGTCAATTTACGGCACTTAGAAAATTGCGATCGCTCGCTTCGGCTAGTTCATGAAATCTGGAACAAACGTTGGTAATACGTAGGCAAAATGAGTGTCGAAAACCCGGCCAGTGAAAATGATTGTGATTCTGTAAGTGTTGTAATTATATTTAATTCACTCCAATGATCCATTTTACTAGATATTTGAAGTGTATTAACCCTTGGTTAGTTCTCTTTACTAGTGTACAGTAGACTCACGAAGCGAAAATTTTCTAAGTCCCAATATGGCGTCAAGCATATTATAGGAACAAAACCGAAGCGTCGGTCAGAATTGCTTTTAAAATGTCGCTTAAAAATACTTAAATGTAGTTATGAGATGTAAATGTGGTGATTAATTCATTTTTATAATTTAAACTATATTTCAATGGCGCATGGTTTGACCACAGGGGAAGGTAAATGGCAATAAAACTGAACACGTGAACGGAATTCAAAACGGCTACAGCAGCTCTGAAAAGCATAAATCCAGTCACAAGTCATCCAGCAAGGATAAACATCGGGATAAAGACCGGGACCACAAAAGTTCAAAACACAGTTCTAGCAGGTTAGTTTTCGAGAAAGTTCCATCGATTGTGCATTTATTTAGCATACAATAAGACATTTTACCATTTTTTACTGTTTTGTTTATAGCGATAAGGATAAAGACCGACATTCGAGTAGTAAAAGTCATCACAGCAGCTCCCACAAGTCATCAAGCAAAGATAAAGATCGTGGCGACAAAGACAAAAGCAAGGAGTCCACTAAGGACAAAGAACGTAGCGACAGAGACAAGGAACGTAGTGACAGGGACAAGGAACGCAGTGATAGAGAGAAAGATCGTAGTGACAAGGATAAGGAGCGGAGCGAAAAGGACAAGGATCGCGGCGACAGGGACAAGCATCGCAGTGACAAAGATAAACACAAGGATAGGAGTGACCGTGATAAAGACAAGCATAGAAGTAGCAATGGTGAAAAGAAATCATCTTCATCATCTAAAGATAAGGAAAAAGACAGAGAACACAAGAGTTCATCCTCCAAAGAACACAAGTCTAAGGACAGGGACAAGGATCGTGAGCGAGATAAGGATCGTCACAAGAGTGACAAAGACAAGCATAGAAGTGACAGAGACAAACATTCAAGTTCTAAAGACAGGCACAGGTTAGTGGTTTCAAAACTGTTATATTATCTCTATCATAAAATATGTTAGCCTTGCCCATCATCTTTCATTTTCCCAAAAGCTTTGATGGATTATTGTCTCGTCTGTCAGTGTGTCATGTGTTTTTCTCTTTGTAAGAATTTTTTCTATGTTCCAATCACATCGAAAGGATTTACATTTTAAAACTAAACCAAAGAATGGTAGGTATAATTTGTGTAAAGGTGGTGTTTTTAATGGAGAATACACACACCATGTCAATCTCCAACCAACCTATCCACTTATAGTAAAGAGACTGATTGCAGATGATAATTAGATTTAAAAAAAAATCCAATGTTTATTAAAAAAATTACCTATATTAGTCCAACTGAATTTTTAATCTCGGAGAAAATTGGCAGCATTACATCAATTCATTTTTATTATATAAACTAGCTGTTTCTTGCGGTTTTATTAGCCTGATGTGTGAGGCTTTCATAAGCAGAAAGAAGTTGTAAGGATTCAAACAAACAAACTCTTAAGCTTGATAATATTAGTATAGAAAGGTAGACTATATGTTTTCCCTGGTTCTACCAGTGTAGTATTCCATTATCACACCAATAGTAGCCTTAGTTCTTCATCTGCACTTAAATTTTATTTTTACCAAATGTCATCTAAATTGGTTCAGTAGTTTACGCAGCTAGAGATAGTCACTTTAGCAGGGATTAGAATGTATGCAGCTACACTTATTTTTTTTACTTTGGTTACATGAATTCATAGGTACCTACCATGTTTCTTGTCATAATGATGTTACTCATATGAAAGAGTTTTAAGCAAGAGAATATTATAATCATGTACCTACTGGTTTTAAGTTACACATTCCATATTTATTGTCTGGCAGATTTATGACATAAGATTTTATAAAATGCCATTACATACCTACCTTGTCACTAATATTACTGTCAGTTTGATAGATCATGTGAAATCTTAAGTATCAATAGTGTAATAAAATTAATGGCTAATATTAGAATATTTGATATTTTTCATTGGAATTACTGTACTGACAAGTTTAGTTTAGTTCTAAATATTGATTTAAGTATGAATACATTTATTTAATAAGCTAAAAAAAGTTTTATTTACAGTTCCAGTAAAAGTAAAGATAAGAGCAGTGAGAAGCATGAGAAAGTCAAATCAGAGAGTGCTCAGGAATCAATTAAACAGGAGCCCATGCAGGTTAGTAGAGTCAAAACTGTAGAAACTATCTAATTGAATTTTATTGTAGTTGAGGTTAAAGGGGTAATTTGGAAGACCCTCAATACTTCCTTCGAGGTGTTACTCATATATTAAGGTTGCTTTTTGGAACACTTCATAAATTAATATTTTAAAAACATTTTAATCTTTAACATTTTTGTTTTTTTTCATATTTTCTAAAAAAAAACAACCTATTTTATATGTTTAATAACAATAACCTGTTTATATAAATACTAGCTACCCGCCCCAGCTTCGCATGGACATTAAAACCTTCCTCTTGAATGACTATCTATTAAAAAAACCGCATCAAAATCCATTGTGTAGTTTTAAAGATTTAAGCATACATAGGGACAGAGAAAGCGACTATGTTTTATACTATGTAGTGATGCCTATAAAAATAATCTTTTTGTTTTAAAAATTTGTAATATGATGTCAAAATTAAACAGATAGATGAACCTGTAGTGAAGAAAGAAATTAAAGAGGATCCTGATGATATATATGAAGCACATAACAACACCACAGCGTCATCTTGCGACTACAACCTGTCCCAGTTCAAAGATGAACCTCTGTCGGAACTACCTCAAGAAGAGGACAGTGAGGAAGACACTCCATTGGTATGTGGATTTCGTTCCATTATTAACTGATAGCTGTTACCCGTGTTTTCACTGGCCTGTATGTAGCTTATCTTTCCCCATGAATCAGGCTATCATATTATGCAAAAAGAATTTTTCAAATACGACCTCAATAGTTTTAAAGTTATTAGCATACAAAAAAACTCTTTAGCTTTATTATATTAGAATAAATGACACAATTCCCATTTAAAATTTATTTATTTTTTCCTTTTTAAGTAAAGCTTCTGATAAAAACTAGAAGACACAGATAGCATTTATAGGCCATGAAAGTTAAAAAGGAAAACGAAATTAGTGGCAGGATTTCTGGTCTCTTAATCTATTTATTGCTGCAGATTGCCAAATTCAGTTAGATGTTTCACATGTTTACCATTATTTTAATAACACATTCAGACAAAATAACTAAAATTTTATGACATTTTCAAATCTTTAGGGTCATAGTTTTTATGAAGTTTCATAAATAACTTAATTAGAATGTCTATGAATCTTATCTATTTATTATTGCTTTATCAAGTTACAGTTACCTGTGTGGTTGATTAAATTATTTTTGTTTTATCTAACATAAGAAAAAAAGAAAAATTGTTTATTTTTGAATTTGAAAGTATTATATTTGGACTGTATTAGTTTGAAGTATGTACTGATTTTAATTTTTTACTTTTTTCGTAGCTGGAACGCAAGGCTACTAAAAAGCGACCGGCAAGTGAGAGTGAAGAAGATATTCCATTATTACAGCGTAAAAAAACAAAAAAGAAAGTGAAAAAAGGTTTGTTAAACATCCTACAAGTATAAACCAATCATTGATCAATGCAACTAACAATTACTTTTTATCGCAGAACCAGTTTATGACGATGAAGAGGAGGAAGAAGAAATAAAGCCAAAAAAGAAGAAAATTAAACCAGAGAAAAGAAAATCTGGCTCTATAAAGCAAGAGACTGATGAAATTGTCAGCCCCAATAAGAGGAAGAAAAAGCAAGACGAGGAACAAGAAGTCTGGAAATGGTATTGTGTTCCAATGTTATTAAGTTTACCTACAACAAACTTGTTGACAGATCTTTAAGACGAGACCTTGGTGAACACTAGCGCCACCATCAACTAAAAATCATTATTCACTGAAAACACAAGTTATCAAAAATCCCTGTTATGTAATTATGGTTTTGGATCTGAAGTTAACTTTAATCATATTAAATTATAGTTCCATATAGTTACAAATTGCAAAACTGCTAAAAGTGGCAGTTTTAAGCAGTTGGTAGGGAACTATAATTTAATATGTTTAAAATTAACTTCAGATCCAGAACCTTAATTAATAAATAACACGGATTTTTGATAACTTGTGTTTTCAGTGAATAATGATTTTTAAATGATGGTGGCGCTAGTGTTCACCGAGGTTGAAATCTTACTAAGTTTCCAGCCACCATCTAGCGATAGCAGCTGGGAACAGTTGCTTGACCTGCTTTTCGAGCAGGTGTTATATTTCTGAAATATATTTACACGCCATCTAGCGTTATAATAGGTTTACTAATAATAGTTTGTGTGGATAAAAAAATGTTTATATTGTTCGGTAGATGGCGTCATAAGCGCATGATTTTGAGGTTATTTTTTTTCCAAAGTATGTTTACTGCAGTGCTAAGGCGTTTATTGGAAAATAAAATAATACGAAATACTAAACACGTAAATACTATTATAATAAGGCAAATAAGAGTTTGCAGAGTTAGGTTTGTGTTGATTTGTGAGCTAAAAGTCTAGGATACATTAGTAAGCAATTTTTTAAAAAGTATTTTTGGATTTGCAGGTGGGAAGAAGAAAAGAAGGATGATGGAACGAAATGGACGTACCTTGAACACAAAGGACCTTTGTTTGCCCCTCCATATGAACCATTACCTTCAAATGTTAAATTCCGATATGATGGTAAAGAGATAAGATTATCTCAGGATGCTGAGGAAGTTGCTGGATTTTATGCTCGAATGTTGGATCATGATTACACCACTAAAGATACATTTAACAATAATTTCTTTGCCGATTGGCGTAAAGTCATGACAAAAGAAGAGGCTAAGCTTATTACTAATCTGTCAAAGTGTGACTTTAAAGAAATGCAAGCATATTTCCAAAGTGTATCAGAAAAAAATAAAAATCGTACCAAGGAGGAAAAAGCTGCCCTAAAAGCTAAAAATGAAGAGATACAAAAAGAATATGGCTTCTGTACTATTGATGGTCATAAAGAAAAAATTGGTAACTTTAGAATAGAACCTCCTGGTCTGTTTAGAGGTAGAGGTGAACATCCCAAGATGGGTATGTTGAAACGGCGAGTTATGCCAGAAGATGTGTTAATCAACTGTTCCAAGGATAGTAAGATACCCAAGCCACCGCCTGGTCACAAATGGAAAGAAGTGCGGCATGATAACACTGTTACTTGGCTAGCATCTTGGACAGAGAATGTTCAAGGGCAATCTAAGTATGTTATGCTTAATCCTAGTTCAAAATTAAAAGGTGAAAAAGATTGGCAAAAATATGAAACTGCAAGAAAACTTCACAAGTGCATTGATAAAATCAGAGATACTTATCGCAATGACTGGAAAGCCAAGGAAATGAGAGTACGGCAACGTGCAGTGGCGCTTTATTTCATTGATAGACTTGCATTGAGAGCAGGTAATGAAAAAGATGATGATCAAGCTGACACAGTTGGTTGCTGTTCACTGAGAGTAGAACACATAGAGCTTCACAAAGAAAAAGATGGCCAAGATCATGTAGTGGTATTCGATTTCCTTGGTAAAGATTCCATTAGATACTACAATGAAGTTGCAGTGGAAAAGCGAGTGTTTAAAAATCTTGAACTATTTATGGAGAACAAGAAAGACAGTGATGACCTGTTTGATAGACTTAATACACAAACATTAAATGAGCATTTAAAAGAACTGATGCCAGGTCTCACAGCAAAAGTGTTTCGTACCTACAATGCTTCTATTACATTACAAAGACAGCTGGATGAACTCACAGATCCTAAAGTGTCAATACATGAAAAAATTTTGGCCTACAATAGAGCAAATCGTGCAGTAGCTGTGCTGTGTAACCATCAGCGTGCAGTGCCCAAAGGTAAATGATGACAATATATTGAATGAAATTTTGATATTTGTTTATTCTACAGTTATCAATTTCGCAAATCAATTCATTACAGTATTTTTATGTTAATGGTTTATTATTTTAGGTCATTCCAAATCTATGGAAGCTCTCAAAGAAAAGATACAAGCCAAGCGGGATCAGGTACAAGAGGCCGAAGAGGATTTAAGAGATGCAACAAAAGCTGCAAAACGTGGCTCCGCAAAAGAAAGGATAATATGTGATAAAAAGAAGAATGCTTTAGATCGCCTTAAGGAGCAGTTGAAGAAACTAGAACTCCAGGAGACAGACCGTGATGAAAACAAAACTATTGCTCTTGGTACCTCAAAATTGAATTATCTTGATCCTCGTATCTCTGTTGCTTGGTAAGTATCTGTAAACTATCTGAGTAATAACAAGTGTAAAATTTTTTAACAAATTTCGAATTGTAATTTTATCAAACAATATTATAAATGTATAATAAAATAAATAATTATGCAAAGTGACTAAGGAACAGACCCCTTTAGGCGCGATTGGTCCAAAGTTCAAAAAAATGTCCAATTCGCGGTTGGTCCAATTCCCAGTAGGTCCAATTCGCGGTTGGTCCAATTCGCAGTTGGTCCAATTCGCAGTTGGTCCAAATATACGATGTTTCCGAAATTGTATAATTTTTATACATATACATACCAATCACGTCTTTATCCCTTACGGGGTAGACAGACATACATATAGATTCTATGTTTTTTATTTTTATCCGCTCTTAAACCAGCAAGGTATATAACATTCTAAGAATAATAATATCCCCTACGGGGTAGACAGAGCCTAGGGTCAGAAGACCTTAGACCAGGTTTAGCATGATGATAGTTGAAACAGGAAATCAATAGTGATGGGTTGCTGTTGCTAGCCGCATCGCCTATGTCATGATTTCTCCATTCGCCAATTCCCCTAGTCGACTTTTACGGCTTGCGCGGGAAGAGATGCAGTGGTACATTCTATGTTTTTTCTTTTTCTCCCAGACCAGCATGGAAGGATGTCGCGGGCAATATTAAAATTAATTCGCTTAGTACATTTACATACAAAACAAATACATTACAAAAATATACGTGTATGTTTTTTAGTTTTATTAATATTGGAAATAGTTTATATTACTGTATAATTTGTTTGTTAATGGTACAATAAAGAGTTTATCTATCTATATTGGACCAATCGCGAATTGGACCAACCGCGAATTGGACCAATCGCGAATTGGACCAATCGCGCCTAAAGGAACAGACCTAAATATTCTTGAACCTGTGTTCAATTTTGGAATATAATATTCTCTTTTAACTGACTAAATTACGGAGACTGTAAAAGCGATCGTCTCATACTAAAGCTTAACCATAATAATTTGTCGGCAATACTCTCATTTGTCAACGGCGTATCAATTTGCCGGGATTATGCACACCAAATGTATGTTGATGACCAATAATATTTTTTGTTACAGGTGCAAAAAGCATGGTGTGCCTATCGAAAAGATTTATAATAAAACGCAACGAGATAAATTCCGCTGGGCGATCGACATGGCCGGGCCCGAATACATTTTCTAAAGGCAATTTCATTAGCAATAGCTATAATTTTATATACATAGTTCTTAAATAATTACGAAAGCGTTCCAATTATATACATACATTGAGTAACGGATGTTTTATGAATTTTTGACATGAAAGTCGAGGGTGTATTTGTAGTATTGTTATAATTTTGGACCCTAAACCAATTGAATTGTTCCTTTGATTGGGCTCTAAATTAGAAGTCTGATTCTAATTTAATTAATAGACAATTATTTCGAGTTTTGCTTAGAATGTTAGGATAAGCCATAGTTTTAGATTAGTGTAAGGTTTGTTTATATAGGTAGATTTTGTGGTCTGTTCTAAATTGAACTCAAAATAGTGAGAAATATAGAAAATCCTGGTGCATTGCATTAATTATATTGATAAAATGAGACAGGTCAACATTTTCACATTTTTTTATGTAGAAATGTTTGTTTTGTATATAAAACAATTATGTACTGCAGGTTCATTTTACTGCATTTTACTTTTGTAAAACATCTCATCTACAAATTAGCAATTAGGTATGGTACTGCAACAATGTCTTGTGTTAGTCAGGAAGTGAAAACTTTGGAAAAAATCAGTGAGTAGCGTGTAGCTAGATATGATGTAAATTATTTTGGTGTGTATGTGCACAATGTTGTAAAGTAAGAAATAATGTTATTTTATTTTTATAATTAAGATCAAATTGTGGCAAAACAAAGCCGTCAATGTTAAGAAGGTACAATATTAAAAAGGTAAATTACAGATATGTACTTGTAAATAGTAAATTTTTACCATGTCATACATTGTGAAATGAGATTATCCAATTAAATAAAACATTGACACTAGGATTTCGTAATTTTATTTCTAACTTATACTTATATCGGAATATCACGCGCGAGGTTGTAACTTCAGCTATCGAAGCCAGAACTAAAAAAGTCTAAATCTTCCATCCCTTCCGGCATATATGTAAGCCCTGATTCGTCTTTGTGTGACAGATTGTATCCTTTTCCGTAACCTGAAATAATTACAACATTAGTGTTTAATACGGTTTGCTATGAAATAAAATAAACGGAGACGCTTAGCGTCTGCATTTTGAATCTGATATACCTCGTGTGTTCAAAACTTTTTGAGACAAACTTTGTACTTAAAAAATAAAATAAAATATTACTGACATCTATTTATTTCTTTTTCCAATTTTGAATTTGGAATGTTAACTTTTAATTTCTTTGATTTTTAAATTAATTTCTTTCAAATTTGTCGTGATAGAGGAAACAAAACAATTACGTGCGGCCGTGATTTCGCTATTTAAGGTGGGGAAAAAAATAATAAAGATTTCCCGTGAGGTGAAAAATTTTGGTGTGAGCCGTAACTTCGTGTATTACACTATTAAACGATACAAGGAGTCAAGTTCTTTACAAGATGGCCAAAGGAGTGGTCAGCCACGCTCTGTAAGGACGCCTGCGGACATCAAAATCATCCGAGAGCGACTTTGCTGAAATCCATGTCGCACTCGGAAGAAACTCGCGCTTCAGACTAAAATTTCGCGCGTTTCATTCAACTGAATACTGAAATATGATCTTTAGGTAAAGGCGTATAGCCGCAGGAAAGTTCACTTCTTTAACGATCGCCTTCGTAAATTGCGACGCGAATGTTGTCCAATTCTGATAAGGAGACACGATGCGAGGAAGATACTCTTCACCGATGAGAAAATCATTACTGTCGAAGAAAAGTTTAACCGACAAAACAATAAAGTGTATACCAAAAGTAGCAAGGATGTACCAGCTTCAGCACGGAATGTTTCGCTACTCACCATTCGGCTAGTGTGATGGTATGGTGGGAAGTTTCGTATGAAGGTGTCACTCCGCTCCATTCATGCCAACAAGCCGTCAAGGTGAAAGCCAAGAATTATCAAAGTCACATTTTAGAGCCTGTTGTGAAATCTCTGTCACATACTTTATTTCACAACAAGGATTGAGTTTTCCAGCAAGACTCGGCGCCATCCCATAAGGCAAAAACCACCCAAGCTTCCTTGAAGGCAAATGTGCCCGGCCTTCATCGCGGCAAACGAATGGCCTTCCTCCAGCCCATCTCAACCCGCTAGATTATTTTTTATAGACTGAATTAGAGCTCAGGGCCTGCTGAAAGTCCCACCCAAACTTGGAGTCACTGAAGCGAACCCTTGTCCGAGAAGCAAAGCCAATTTCGCTGGAAAAGATTCGTGCCGTCATTGATGACTGGCCAAATCGTCTAAGGGCCTGTATTAAAAACAAGGGTGGTCATTTTGAATAATAATTATATTTTATTGTCGATTATTATCTACTTAATGTTTACTGAAATTTTTTGAAATATAAGTTTATTATTAAAAAAGTTATGCAACTTTTAGTTCGTCTCAAAACTTATGCACATGTTGCAGTAAGATAGATAAAGCCGTGATATAGTCATATTCCTAGTGATATAATTATATACCGTAACATAGATATATGAAAGAGATTTATAACTATCTTACTAGGAATATAATTATTATACGGTTGCAATCTAGTAATATGTTTATCTGACTAAACGAATCTAGTCAGATGGTTATAAATCTGCCAGAGAATAAAAAAAAACTACTAATTATATTGGTTTTTATTTTTATTACAAAATTAAGGTTGCAATTAGTCACAATACTGTTTCTGCTGGACAAAGACCCCCCCAAGGATTTCCAAAATGACCGGTTGGAAGCGGCCTGGATCCAGCGCCTGCCTGCGACCTTCCTTAGGTCATCTGACCATCTGGTCGGGTCGGTGGGTGTCCGATGCTGCACTCACCGGTAAGTGCAGCATCGGACATCGTGGTCGCCATTCCAGAACTTTTCTGCCCCATCGGCCATCGGTTCGTTGCGCTATGTGCCCCGCCCACTGCCACTTCAAAAAGCTACCCTTGTTCTCCTACGGATCTCCTCATTTCTGATTCGGTCTCTTAGGGAACACCAAGCATAGCCCTCTCCATGGCTCTTTGGGCGACCTTGAGCTTAACTTATGAGGCCTATTATAGTAAGGGACCACAAACTCATGTCATCACTGGTAACAAACACTGGTGGAAGACTTAGTTTTAAGGCACTAAACGTTAAGTTACTAAACTTAATCCAGTAATATAACCATATCACTAAACTAGAACCGTATTATAATTATGATCCTAGTAAGATAGTCATGAATTGCTTTCGTATAACTAAGTTACGGCATATAATCATATACCTAGGGTTATAACTATATTACGGCTTTATCTATCATACTGCGACACACACACGAGGTATATGTGTTATGTTTGGTCGTTCCCGCTCGTCACAATCTCAAAAACTACTGGATACACTAGGTAACTTAAACATTGATACACATTTACACCAGCATTTCGACAATTGGATTTACAATAATATACACGTATTGATTCTCGCGTCCGTCAGAATGACCGGTCACTAAACGTATTTACATTGAATGTATGCCTAAACATTGCTTCCGCATTGCTTCTCTTTGCTGCCTTATAAAAAAGAATTGCTTCCATCGTAAATTAGAAGAAATAAAACATTTTTGGGTGACCGGTCATTCTGACGGACGCTGATTCTCGATAAGATTTTGCTGGCGTAACGCATACCAATTTTTTTAAGACCGTTGAGGGCTAGGCCACGTGTGTAGTTAAAAATAAACATGTGAAAGCTGTACGATTACAGAGTTTACAGTACACTTGCTTATAATGTGGGTATTATTACTTCGTATCGGCCAATAATGTTCGAAACGCTTTAAATTATCGTCTTGCAAGTGACCGAGCGAGCGATAAAGGACAATAAAAAGAATTAATAGAATAACAAATTTACCTATAGTAATGAAAAAAAGGGGAAAGGGGGTTACGGTGGAGGGTCGCGAGTTCTACTGTGCACACAGAATCATTAGTGAAGCACACAAATTTGTAATATGACGTTTATCTATACATATAATAAAACAGTAAAAATATTTTCTGTGTACATATAGTAATTTTAACTGAAATGGGGTACTCAAAAATAATATTAGTAAGCAAAAAAAAATATATTTTGTCTTTCTGTATGTATGATCAACGTTTATCTTCGAAATTCGAACTGAACCGTTTTGCTTAAAACTCACAAATTGTTTTAACAAAGAAAAACATTAGACATGTTTGTCTACAAATATTGGCAATTTCGATCGAATGCACCAAACTGAATAATTCTTTTTTTGTGTTTGTTATTGTCATGACAAACTTTGTATAAAAGAAAACGGGGATTCCCGGGAAATACCCGCGGGAATTTCCGGAACAATTCCCGAAATTCCCACGAGAACGGCAGCGAAGCCCACGGGAACGGAAGCGAAGCCCACGCGCGAACACGCGGGCTACGGCTAGTTAAATACAAGTCTATACTAATACCTATTTGTTTCATTAGCTTAGAAGTAGCATTCCGCAGATGTAGAGGTATCGGTGGAAGGGGGCCCTTCGCTTCTGTCAAAGATAGCTGACATCTCTTCATAGCGTCGTACACCTCGCGACTCTTGGGCGCCCGCGCCATCCGCACGGCGCACTGAACCAGCAACACGTCGCACTCGGGCTTGCCGATGTGCTGGCAACCCTGCAGGCAGGCCACCGCCTCTACCAGAGCGTTAGGTTCTGCCAACCCTGAAGACAATCATTTTCATCATCATCATCATCAGCTGTTTACAACCCACTGCTGGGCATAAGCCTCCCTCTGTCTACGCCATGCATCCCTACTCTGAGCCACCGCAATCCAGTTACACAATAATTTTATCGATAAATAATTATAACAATATACGAAGACCATTGCGTGTTAACGAGTTCTTACTGCGATGTTGAAAATCAGTTTACCAGAGGTTGACTCGGAATTAGTATCACAATGACTTACAACATAACGCAAAGTGGCAATAACATTATTAACACTTCAAGAAGCATGAGATTGAGACTACCTTTTCTCTCCAGTAAGACAACATTATTGTTTTGAAAGATTGATTTGTTTAGAAAAGTAAAGGGCAACACTATCTGCTATTCGGTGCGCTAGCTTATGACGGCTTACTTATCCAATGTTTCTATATTAAAGTTGACAAGCTTAGCTCATGCAGTCCTTCTTCAGAAATCCCTGTGTGGGTGAGTAAGGGATGGGGTAAGTACAAAAGGACCCAAAGGTTCGACGTGCTTCCTTTAATTTAGGACCCATATTTAAGATAAGAAAGTTGACAAGACTGTCTTCTTGTCTTGTCTGCGACAGAACATTAAATGGTAAGGACCAAAGTCAAATATTGAAGAGTATATGCGCACACGACACACACACACATTGATAGCGAGGCCTTCCT